>CM074856.1:108637500-109887500 GCA_037501455.1 Lantana camara | reverse complement strand
TCCAAACGGCATAACCACAAACTCAAAGTGTCCATATCTCGTGTTGAATCCAGTCTTAGAGATGTCCTTCTCTCTAATCCTCAACTGATAGTATCCTTGTCTCAAATCCAACTTGGAGTACACACTCGAACCTTGCAAGCTATCAAACAACTCCTCAATATGGGGCAATGGATACTTGGTCTTAACTGTCATCCTGTTCAGCTCACGGTAGTCTATACACCTCCTTAACGTCCCATCTTTCTTCTTAACAAACAGAACGGGAGCACCCCACGGAGAAGTGCTCGGACGAATGTATCCGCTGACCAGAAGCTCATCCAACCGCTTCTTCAACTCCTTCAACTCGGCAGGAGCCATCCTGTATGGGGTCTTCGAATAGGGCTCAGCTCCGGTATAGAGCTCCACTACAAACTCAATATCCCTGTCTGGTGGTAAAGACCCCAAACTCTCCGGGAACACATCCAGATACTCCCGAACGACCTCCATCTCCTCAAGCTTGACCTGTCCTTGGGTTTGTTCAGAAGGTAAGCCACGAAACCTGTAGCACCATCCCGAACTAACTTACTAGCCCCAACAAAGGATATAAACGAGCTGGATCCCAAACTCTCTCCCGAAAACACCGCAGAATCAAAAGAAATCCTCTTCAAACGACAATCCATAACTGCACCATGTTGGGAAAGCCAATCCATCCCAAGAATCACTTTAAACCTCCCCATCGGCATCACAATCAGATCAATAGGAAAAACACGACCCTCAAAACTCACCGGGCACTCACGAAACACTCTGTCCGTCTCCAAGCTCCCCCCAAGGGAGAACTCACCACAAACACATGCACAGATATCTCGGCAACAAAGGCAAAGAAGCAATAATATCCCGGGTAATAAAAGAATGAGTAGCCTCGGGATCAAACAATGCATGTAATGATATGCCATGGATATGTATTGTACCTTCCACTACAGCATTCTGATCAATATCTGCTATCTCCTCCTCGCCCTCCAGAGCATAAGCACGAGCCTGAACCATCGGCCTCTTCTTCGGATAAGCATCCACCATGTGATCAGTCGACCCACACATAAGGCATCTACCCAAATATCTCCAACATTTCTCCAACGGATGAGCACCCTGACAGTGAGAGCAACGGGCTGGAGCTGGTGCCGGTAATGCTGGTGGTCCTGTAGGAGCAGCTGGATGGGGCTTCTTGTTAATGAAGCCCTGTGGACCAAAAGCTGGTGTAGAAATAGTAGAAGCAGGAGTAGAGGGCTTCTTGCCCGAACCAAAACCCGAACCACGCCCCGAAGAGAATGATGGGGGCCCCAACCTCCGTCTCTGAGCCTCGACCTGAATAGCCCTCTTGGTAACCTCATCCCAAGTGCTAACATCGGCAGCCTGAAGAGCTCTCTGAATATCCTCTCGAAGCCCATGAAGAAAGTGACGGGTTCTGTGTGCATCAATATCGGTGATGTGGGTAGCATAGGGAGCAAGTCTCTCAAACTCCAGAATGTAGCCCTTAATAGATCTGGATCCCTGCTTCAGCTCAGAAAACTCCTGAAGTATGCGCTCTCATGCACTAAGAGGTATATACTTCTCATAGAACTCATGCACAAAAGTCTCCCAAGTGAACTCCATACCACTCCTCTCAAGTCTGGATCGAACTCCCTTGAGCCAATTAGCTGCCTGTCCCTGAACGAATCGAGCAGTACAAGCAGCCCTATCCTGAGAACTCCCTGCGCAAATCTCCCAAATACCACTAATCTCAGCTAACCACTCCTCAGCCTTAATGTCATCTCCCCCAAACCACTTAGGAGGGTTGTTGTTCCGAAACTCCCTATATGTAGCTGAGATAGTACTATCCTGCCATCAACAGGTGGTTTCTGCTATCTCTGATTCTGCTGTAACTGATTGAGAAGTGCCTGAACAATGTTCTCCGCATTCAGTGGTGGTGGCGGAGGCGGAATAGGCGTATCCGGTGAAGCCTCTCGGTCACGGCGTCTAGGAGGCTTCCTGAAATTCAAAGATTCAAGCGATATTGATGCATGTGGATTAGTACGTGGGCATGTATTCAAGTATTAGAAATAAACAAGCATCCAAGTAAATGAATCACATAATCAAATTGTCCTATGCCGTACCAAGTAAACAGACTCGACACGACACTAGAGCTCGGTTTTGCAACCTAGAGCTCTGATACCACTTAAGGATGTAACACCCCAAACGGAGGATGCCACATCCCCCGCACTGTGACCCAAACCCGGTCATGAAATGGAAGTCCATACCCGAATTCGAATCAGAGCGAACGACAGACAAACTCACACACTATGTTGGGCGGATCTAACTCGACAAAACTCCGAGCGCGGACGCAAATCAAACATCAAACAAGATAGTGGAAGCATTTAATTCAACATTCAAAACAAGTGACGGGTTCAACTAGCATAGATACCTAGTCCCGAATATCAACAAGCATAACAAGTGACGGGTTCAACTAGCATAGATCCCTAGTCCCGAATAATAGATCAATATAAAGTAATAATCATCAAGTACCACAAGGGGCCGAATACGAATGCCACGCAGGGCTACAGAATAGTAAAGTATAATCTCAAATCTGAAAGTCAAAACATAAGTAAAGTGTATGAAAGACAAATGCAACTAGAAAGGCTAGACCGACGAAGTGCAACTCAAAGGACTCACTCCCGCCTAGCAAACGCCAACATACCTGCAACTAAAACTGTAAATGAAGGGTCAGTCAACTTGACCGAGTGAGGGGGCTAACACACACCCACAGTATATATATATAGAGCATAACACATATCAGAAGGGTGGACTCATGAACCGGAGATAGGTGTTGCATACGAAAGACATTTCCAAAAGTACGCAAAAGATAGTAATATAAGATTTAGAAAACATTTCAGAAACTCTATCTCGATCCATGATTCCCAGACAGAACAGATCACATGCTCGGCGAGTACGAGATTCCAACCTTTACTCCTCAGAACATATCAAAACATAAAATACAAAATCAAATCCAACCGTCACACCAATGATGGAGGGGATGTGCCATCCCCAAACCATGCAGAACAGACATACCCTCAAGGGGTAGCGAACCCACAAGAGTCCTCCTCGGTCTTAGCCGAAGGTTCAAGATACCACACCTTCCCTACAGCACGGGTCGCGTGAAGATATCTCAAATGGAGCTACGTACAGGTATATCCCCGACGGCCCTAACCGTCCCGGGGGCTCCTTACCCATAGCTCCTCGGATCCACATACATACATACATATAGATGCCAATATTTCATGGCCAACTCGCTACAGAACCGCAACATAACATACTTTTCAAAACAGCTTACATATGCTTTCATATCTAATTTTCCAAAGTAGAGTTGATTCACAAGGTCATAAACATATCATATCCAACACATACATATATATAATACGTATACTCGTATGCAAGGGTTGAAATCAGCATGTTAAGGCCATAGGTCGCATAACTATACAAAATCCTAAACGTCACCTCGTAGTAGTAGAGTCTGAGAGTGTGAAGGGCCAAACACTCTAAACCTCGGGCTCACTGGCACCACCAAACTCTGTGAGAAGACATACAAAAGCCCAAACTTAGACTCTACATGAACCAAGTAAGACGCACGGCATACAAAGCATGAATGGCATGCGAAATAGAATGATGTTTATCAAGTTGGTCACAAAGGCAAAATTCAATTATTCAAGTAAATCATGCAAGAAACAAAGTATTAAGGTTCAGAGATGCATTCCAAGTCATATCGGATCATACAAGTCAAGTAGCAACTCAAACGAATCAAATACGCACGAAAAAACAAGTAAAAAAGGTCACAGACGCATGGGAACGGCCATTCCCATGCACAACATAACATGGGAACGGGCCTTCCCACGCCCAAAGTCAGCATGACTGGGAACGGCCGTTCCCAGTCCAAGCATACATGGGAACGGGCGTTCCCATGTTCGCCGCCAAAACTCAAACCCTAGCCCGAAAGGGCCATTCCGGGCTTAAAGGACAAACGGGAACGGCCGTTCCGGCCATAGATCTGGAGCAGAAACTGGACAGTTTCGCGAAGAACAAGGGGAACACCAAAAATCATCAAACCAGCGTGAAATCTACCATAAAACATCACGAAATTCAAGTATATCATCATATAAATCATGCTTAGCATCAAAACATCAATTAATCCAAGTTTAAGAAGGTTTTTGCCCAAAATCTCAAACACCCATTTTCATGAATTTCAAGCCCAAACATGAAGATATGAATCCCTAGTCTTCCATACACGAACTTCCAGCAACTAAGACACATAAGGAGCATTCAAATCATCAAAGCTTACTCAAGGAATTCAAGATCTCCTCATTCAAGTTCATGCTAACACTTTCATGCTTCAATCCAAGAATAGAAATGAAATACTCATCAAAAGAGATCCAAAGCTTACCTTGTCTTGTGAAGGAATGAGGAATCAAAGAATATGAGCTCTTAGAATGAAAGATGGTTCAAGTCTTGATCTTCTCTTGAAATTTCTCATGATTCTCTTTGAAGCTAACTTGTGTAGTTTGAAATGAAATGAAAATGGAATAAAGCTATTTATATGGTGGCTAATAGTTTTAGGTCAAGGTTAGGGTTTCCAAGATATAATATGAGGCTAAAGGTTCAAATAGGATTTGGGCTCAAATAAATGACTTTCGGTCCAATAAGTCAAAATTAAAAGGTTTAAGGTCTAAATGGTTTCCGAAAAATATAAAGTAAATTCCGTTGGACCTGAGTCACCGATTCAAGTCCAATGGTGGTGTCGAAATTCGAATTCTAATTCTCGAGCTCATATTGGTTCCGAATAACCCAAACTCACCAAGTTTAAGTTAGGCCCAAAACACACAAATAGGTCCAAGTCCTATTTAAATCCAATTCCAACAATTAATTTTAATTCATCCAAGTTCCATTCTCAAGTTGTCATGCAAGAATTCATATTTTACCATTTTAGGTTTTAGTCAATTAAGTCACATTTCAATCAAAGTTGGAATTAAACACATAAAAAGGAAATTAAATCACATAAGTGCATAAGGTAAACTCTCTCGTGGCACATACCTGTACGATTTATTGGACGGGACATCACAACCTTCCCCCCTTAGGAGAACCTATCCTCAGGTTCGCTGCTTGGAACAACTCCTGATACATCTTCCTCATCTTCTCCTCAGTCTCCCAAGTTGATTCCTCAGATTTCTGATCTCTCCATAACACTCTGACCAAGGGAATCTGCTTGTTTCTTAACACTTGTACTTTCCGATCCTGAATCTGAACTGGGTGCTTCCCAATTGTCAAATCAGACTGAAGCTGTACCTCTTCAATCGGTAAAACCGTCGACTCATCGGGGTAGAACTTCTAAAGCTATCAAACGTGGAACACATTATGAATCCCAGTCAAACTCGGCGGTAGGTCCAACCTATATGCCACCTCTCCAATCCTCTCTAAAATCTCAAACGGTCCAAGATATCAAGGGCTAAGCTTCCCTTGTGATACCCCTATCCCACATCGGGAAAATATGAGAATTAAGTTCGGTATATAAGTTAAATAGTCCAAGTATAACCAATGGATATCCCTTTTGGGCAGTGGTTTAGGCCCAATTTCAGGTTATACTCGGTGGGCTTGGACACTTGCGCTCGCGTCCAACGGGCCCACGGACCCGGGGCGTGACATCACTCCTCTACCAATTCGAGAAAAGCCCTTCTTAGGAGATGCCTTCAAGAAGACACGATCTCCGACCTCAAACTCGAGGGGCCTTCTCCTCTTATCCGCATAACTCTTCTGTCTATCCTGAGCCGCTTTCATTCTTTGCTGAATCAACTTAACCTTCTCAACCATCTTCGCAGTCTTAGACGAGACCTTAGCTCTCGTGAGCTTACCATCCTTAGTCCATCGCCAATCCCTAATATCCCAATACAGTGGCGACCTACACTTTCTCCCATAGAGTGCCTCGTAAGCAGCCATACCAATCGAAGCCTGGAAGCTGTTGTTGTAAGAGAACTCAACCAAGGTCAAATGCTTATCCCATTTATCCTTAAAATCCAATGCACATGCCCTTAACATATCCTCGAGATACTTAATCAGCCGTCCTGATTGTCTATCAGTCTGAGGATGTGATGCGGTGCTAAACTTAAGCTTTGTACCCAAGCACCTCTGAAGATCCTGCCAAAAACTACCTGTAAACCGAGGGTCCCGATCTGACACGATGCTAGCTGGAACTCCATGTAGTCTCACTATCTCATTACAATACAATTCAGCCAACTTAGGTACCTTATCCGTCATCCGAACCTTAAGGAAATGGTCAGACTTCGTCAAACGGTCTATCACTACCCAAATCCCATCGAATCCTCTCCTAGACCTCGGCAGCCCGGACACAAAGTCCATAGTCACCTGCTCCCACTTCCAATCCGGTATCGGAAGTGGTTGGAGAGTACCTCCCGGTTTCTGATGTTCTGCCTTAACCATTTGGCATGTTAGACATCGCTTCACAAAAGAATGCGACATCCCTCTTCATACCACTCCACCAAAACAACTCTTTCAAGTCCCGGTACATCTTCGTACCTCCTGGGTGAATGGAATAACCGGAGCGGTACGCCTCCTCAAGTATTAACCTCTTGAGCTGGTTAGGCAGACACACTCTTGCCTTGAACCTGAACAAACCAGAATCATCAAACCCAAACTTAGTCTCTAGATCATCTCTAGAACGAGCAACCAATCTCTGATTCTCGGGATCCGTAGACTGAGCCTCCAACAATTTCTGCTTCAAATCAGGCTGAACCGTGATGTTGGCTAACCTAGCCACCGAAACCATAACAGTTGAACTCTGCTCAGAAAACTCAGCCACTAAACTCGAAATACTGACCTTCCTGCTCAACGCGTCGGCAACCACATTTGCCTTACCCGGATGGTACTGAATCGTGCAATTATAATCCTCTAAGAACTCAACCCATCTTGTCTGTCTCAAGTTAAGCTCTTTCTGCGTGAACAAGTACTGAAGACTCTTATGATCCGAGAATACCTCAAATGTAACACCATAGAGGTGGTGGCGCCACTTAGACAACGCAAACACGACTGCTGCAAGCTCTAGATCATGGGTGGGGTAACTCTGCTCATGCACCTTCAACTTCCTAGAGGCATAAGCTATAACCCGACCATTCTGCATAAACGCACAACCCAGTCCTTCTTTAGAAGCATCTGTATAAACTGCATAACCATCAACTCCCTCGGGTAAGGTAAGAACCGGTGCTGTAGTCAACCTTTCCTTTAAAGTCTGAAAACTCCTCTCACAACTATCATCCCATTCAAACTTGCTGTCCTTCTTAGTCAACTTAGTTAACGGGGCTGCAATCTTAGAGAAATCCATCACAAATCTCCTATAATAACCAACCTAGCCCAGAAAACTTCGTATCTCAGAGGCGTTCCTAGGCCTCTCCCAATGTAACACCGTCTCAATCTTAGAGGGATCGACCTCAATTCCATTGCCTGAGATGATGTGACCCAGAAAAGTGACTCGATCAATCCAAAACTCGCACTTACTGAACTTAGCATACAACTTGTGCTCTCTAAGCGTCCCCAACACAATCCGGAGATGTTGTGCATGCTCCTCAACTGATCTCGAATACACCAAGATGTCTTCTACAAAGATCACCACGAACTTATCAAGAAACGGTCTAAACACCCGGTGCATCATATCCGTAAATACTGCAGGAGCATTCGTCAATCCAAACGGCAAAACCACAAACTCAAAGTGTCCATATCTCGTGTTGAAACAAGTCTTAGAGATGTCCTTCTCTCTAATCCTTAACTGATAGTATCCTTGTCTCAAATCCAACTTGGAGTACACACTCGAACCTTGCAAGCTATCAAACAACTCCTCAATATGGGGCAATGGATACTTGTTCTTAACTGTCATCCTGTTCAGCTCACGGTAGTCTATACACATCCTTAATGTCCCATCTTTCTTCTTAACAAACTGAACGGGAGCACCCCATGGAGAAGTGCTCGGACGAATATATCCGCTGACCAGAAGCTCATCCAACTGCTTCTTCAACTCCTTCAACTGGGCAGGAGCCATCCTGTATGGGGTCTTCGAATAGGGCTCAGCTCCGGTATAGAGGTCCACTATAAACTCAATATCCCTGTCTGGTGGTAAAGACCCCAAACTCTCCAGGAACACATCCAGATACTCCCGAACGACCTCCGTCTCCTCAAGCTTGACTTGGTCCTTGGGTTTGTTCAGAAGGTAAGCCACGAAACCTGTAGCACCGTCCCGGACTAACTTACTAGCCTCAATAAAGGATATAAACGAGCTGCATCCCAAACTCTCTCCCGAAAACACCGTAGAATCAAAAGAAATCCTCTTCAAACGGCAATCCATAACTGCACCATGTCGGGAAAGCCAATCCATCCCAAGAATCACTTTAAACCCCCCCCCCCCCCATCGGCATCACAATCAGATCAGCCGGAAAAACTCAACCCTCAAAACTCACCGGGTACTCACGAAACACTCTGTCCGTCTCCAAGCTCCCCCCCAAGGGAGAACTCACCACAAACACATGCACAGATATCTCGGCAAGCAAAGGCAAAGAAGCAATAATATCCCGGGCAATAAAAGAATGAGTAGCCCCGGGATCAAACAATGCATGTAATGATATGCCATGAATATATATTGTACCTTCCACTACAGCATTCTGATCAATATCTACTATCTCCTCCTCGCCCTCCAGAGCATAGGCACGAGCCTGAACCATCGGCCTCTTCTTCGGAAAAGCATCGACCATGTGATCAGTCGACCTACAAATAAGGCATCTACCCAAATATCTCCAACATTTCTCCAACGGATGCGCACCCTGATAGTGAAAGCAACGGGCTGGAGCTGGTGCCGGTAATGCTAGTGGTCCTGTAGGAGCAGCGGGACGGGGCTTCTTGTTAATGAAGCCCTGTGGACGAAAAGCTGGGGTAGAAGTAGTAGAAGCAGGAGTAGAGGGCTTCTTGCCCGAACCAAAACCCGAACCAAGCCCTGAAGAGAATGATGGGGGCCCCAACCTCCGTCTCCGAGCCTCAACCTGAACAGCCCTCTTGGTAACCTCATCCCAAGTGCTAACATCGGTAGCCTGAAGAGCTCTCTGAATATCCTCTCGAAGCCCATGAAGAAAGTGACGGGCTCTGTCTGCATCAATATCGGCGATGTGCGTAGCATAGGGAGCAAGTCTCTTAAACTCCAGAATGTAGCCCTCAACAGATCTGGATCCCTGCTTCAGCTCAGAAAACTCCTGAAGTATGCGCTCTCGAGCACTAAGAGGTATATACTTCTCATGGAACTCATACATAAAAGTCTCCTAAGTGAACTCCATACCACTCCTCTCAAGTCCGGATCGAACTCCCCTGAGCCAGTTAGCTACCTGTCCCTGAACGAATCGAGCAGTACAAACAGCCCTATGCTGAGAACTCCCTGGGCAAATCTCCCAAATACCACTGATCTCAGCTAACCACTCTTCAGCCTTAATGTCATCTCCCCCAAACCACTTAGGAGGGTTATTGTTCCGAAACTCCCTATATGCAGCTGAGATAGTACCATCCTGACCATCAACAGGTGGTGTCTGTTGTCTCTGATTCTGCTGTAACTTATTGAGAAGTGCTTGAACGATGTTTTCCGTATTCAGTGGTGGTGGCGGAGGCGGATTAGGCGTATCTAGTGAAGCCTCTCGGTCACGGCGTCTAGGAGGCTTTCTGGCCTCTCGGTCACGGCGTCTAGGAGGCTTTCTGAAATTCAAAGATTCAAGCAATATTGATGCATGTGGATTAGTACGTGGGCATGTATACAAGTATTTGAAATAAACAAACATTCAAGTAAATGAATCACATAATCACATTGTCCTGTGCCGTACCAACTAGACAGACTCGACACGACACTAGAGCTCGGTTTTGCAACCTAGAGCTCTGATACCACTTAAGGATGTAACACCCCAAACGAAGGATGCCACATCCCCCGCACTGTGACCCAGACACGGTCATGAAATGGAAGTCCATGCCCAAATCCGAATCAGAGCGAACGGGAGACAAACTCACACGCTATGCTAGACAGATCTAACTCGACAAAATTCAGAGCGCGGAAGCAAATCAAACATTCAAACAAGATAGCGGAAGCATTTAAGTCAACATTCAAAACAAGTGACGGGTTCAACTAACATAGATACCTAGTCCCGAATATCAACAAGCATAACAAGTGACGGGTTCAACTAGCATAGATCCCTAGTCCCGAATAATAGATCAATATAAAGTAATAATCATCAAGTGCCACAAGGGGCCGAATATCAATGCCACGCAGGGCTATAGAATAGTAAAGTATAATCTCAAATCTGAAAGTCAAAACATAAGTAAAGTGTATGAAAGACAAATGTAACTAGAAAGGCTAGACCGACGAAGTGCAACTCAAAGGACTCACTCCCGCCTAGCAAATGCCAACATACCTGCAACTAAAAGTGTAAATGAGGGGTCAGTCAACTTGACCGAGTGAGGGGGCTAACGCACACCCACAATATATATATACAGAGCATAACAGATATCAGAACAGTGGACTCATGAACCGGAGATAGGTGTTGCATACCAAAGACATTTCCAAAATACCCAAAAGATAGTTATATAAGATTTAGAAAACATTTCGGAAACTCTATCTCGATCCATGATTCCCAGACAGAACAGATCACATGCTCGGCGAGTACGAGCTTCCAACCTTTACTCCTCAGAACATATCAAAACATAAAATACAAAATCAAATCCAACCGTCACACCAATGATGGAGGGGATGTGCCATCCCCAAACCATCCAGAACAGACATACCCTCAAAGGGTAGCGAACCCACAAGAGTCCTCCCCGGCCTTAGCCGAAGGCTCAAGATACCACACCTTCCCTACAGCACGGGTCGCGTGAAGATATCTCAAATGGAACTACGTACAGGTATATCCCCGACGGCCCTAACCGTCCCGGGGGCTCCTTACCCATAGCTCCTCGGATCCACATACATACATACATACAAATGCCAATATTTCACGGCCAACTCGCTACAGAACCATAACATAACATACTTTTCAAAACAGCTTACATATGCTTTCATATCTAATTTTCCAAAGCAGAGTTGATTCACAAGGTCATAAACATATCATATCCAACACATACGTATATATAATAGTTATACTCGCATGCAAGGGTTGAAATCAGCATGTTAAGGCCATAGGTCACATAACTATACAAAATCCTAAACCTCACCTCGTAGTAGCAGAGTCTGAGAGTGTGAAGGGCCAAACACTCTAAACCTCGGGCTCACCGACACCACCAAACTCTGTGACAAGACATACAAAAGCCCAAACTTAGACTCTACATAAACCAAGTAAGACGCACGGCGTACAAAGCATGAATGGCATGCGAAATGGAATGATGTTTATGAAGTTGGTCACAAAGGCCAATTCAATTATTCAAGTAAATCATGCAAGAAACAAAGTATTAAGGTTCAGAGATGCATTCTAAGTCATATCGGATCATACAAGTCAAGTAGCAACTCAAACGAATCAAATACGAAAAAGCAAGTAGAAAAGGTTACAAACGCATGGGAACGGCCATTCCCATGCACAACATAGCATGGGAACGGGCCTTCCCACGCCCAAAGTTAGCGAGACTGGGAACGCATAAATGGGAACGGGTGTTCCCATGTTCACCGCCAAAACTCAAACCCTAGCCCGGAAGGGCCGTTCCGGGCTTAAAGCACAAACGGGAAAGGCGGTTTCGGCCATAGATCTGGAGCAGAAACTGGACAGTTTCGGGAAGAACAAGGGGAACACAAAAAATCATCAAACCAACACGAAATCTACCATAAAACATCACGAAATTCAAGTATATCATCATATAAATCATGCTTAGCATCAAAACATCAATTAATCCAAGTTTAAGAAGGTTTTTGCCCAAAATCTCAAACACCCATTTTCATGAATTTCAAGCCCAAACATGAAGATATGAATCCCTAGTCTCCCATACACGAATTTCCAGCAACTAAGACACATAAGGAGCATTCAAATCATCAAAGCTTACCCAAGGAATTCAAGATCTCCTCATTCATGTTCATGCTAACACTTTCATGCTTCAATCCAAGAATAGAAATGAAATACTCATCAAAAGAGATCCAAAGCTTACCTTGTCTTGTGAAGGAATGAGGAAGCAAAGAATATGAGCTCTTAGAATGAAAGATGGTTCAAGTCTTGATCTTCTCTTGAAATTTCTCCATGATTCTCTTTGAAGCTAACTTGTGTGGTTTGAAATGAAATGAAAATGGAGTAAAGCTTTTTATATGCTGGCTAATAGTTTTAGGTCAAGGTTAGGGTTTCCAAGATATAATATGAGGCTAAAGGTTCAAATTGGATTTGGGCTCAAATAAATGACTTTCGGTCCAATAAGTCAAAATTAAAAGGTTTAAGGTCTAAATGGTTTCCGAAAAATATAAAGTAAATTCCGTTGGACCCGAATCACCGACTCAAGTCCAATGGTGGTGTCGGAATTCGAATTCAAATTCCCGAGCTCATATTGGCTCCGAATGACCCAAACTCACCTAGTTCAGGTTAGGCCCAAAACACACGAACAGGTCCAAGTCCTATTTAAATCCAATTCCAACAATTAATTGAAATTCATCCAAGTTCCATTCTCAAGTTGTCATGCAAGAATTCATATTTTACCATTTTAGGTTTTAGTCAATTAAGTCACATTTCAATCAAAGTTGGAATTAAACACATAAAAAGGAAATTAAATCACATAAGTCCATAAGGTAAACTCTCTCGTAGTGCATACCTGTACGATTTATCGGGCAGGGCGTCGCAACCTCCCCCCCTTAGGAGAACTTATCCTCAGGTTCGCTGCTTGGAACAACTCCTGATACAACTTCCTCATCTTCTCCTCAGTCTCCCAAGTTGATTCCTCAGATTTCTGATCTCTCCACAACACTCTGACCAAGGGAATCTGCTTGTTTCTTAACATTTGTACATTTCGATCCTGAATCTCAACTGGGTGCTTCACAATTGTCAAATTGGACTCAAGCTGTACCTCTACAACAGGTAAGACCATTGACTCATCGGGGTAGAACTTCTGAAGCTGTGAAACGTGGAACACATTATGAATCCCAGTCAAACTCGGTGGTAGGTCCAACCTATATGCCACCTCTCCAATCCTCTCTAAAATCTCAAACGGTCCAAGATATCGAGGGCTAAGCTTCCCTCCTCTACCAATTCGAGAAAAGCCCTTCCTAGGAGATGCCTTCAAGAAGACACGATCTCCGACCTCAAACTCGAGGGGCCTTCTCCTCTTATCCGCATAACTCTTCTGTCTATCCTGACACACTTTCATTCTTTGCTGAATCAACTTAACCTTCTCAACCATCTTCTCAGTCTTAGACGAGACCTTAGCTCTCGTGAGCTTGCCATCCTTAGTCCATCGTCAATCTTTAATATCCCAATACAGTGGCGACCTACACTTTCTCCCATAGAGTGCCTCGTAAGGAGCCATACCAATCGAAGCCTGGAAGCTGTTGTTGTGAGAGAACTCAACCAAGGTCAAATGCTTATCCCATTTATCCTTAAAATCCAATGCACATGCCCTTAACATATCCTCGAGATACTTAATCAGCCGCTCTGATTGTCTATCAGTTTGAGGATGTGATGCGGTGCTAAACTTAAGCTTTGTACCCAAGCACCTCTGAAGATCCTGCCAAAAACTAGCTGTAAACCGAGGATCCCGATCTGACACGATGCTAGCTGGAACTCCATGTAGTCTCACTATCTCATTACAATACAATTCAGCCAACTTAGGTACCTTATCCGTCATCCGAACCTTAAGGAAATGGGCAGACTTCGTCAAACGGTCTATCACTACCCAAATCCCATCGAATCCTCTCCTAGACCTCGGCAGGCCGGACACAAAGTCCATAGTCACCTGCTCCCACTTTCACTCTGGTATCGGAAGTGGTTGGAGAGTACCTCCCGGTTTCTGATGTTCTGCCTTAACCATTTGGCATGTTAGACATCGCTTCACAAAGAATGCGACATCCCTTTTCATACCACTCCACCAATACAACTCTTTCAAGTCCCGGTACATCTTCGTACCTCCTGGGTGAATGGAATAACCGGAGTGGTGCGCCTCATCAAGCATTAACCTCTTGAGCTGGTTAGGCACACACACACTCTTGCCTTGAACCTTAACAAACCAGAATCATCAAACCCAAGCTTAGTCTCTCGATCATCTCTAGAACGAGCAACCAATCTCTAAATCTCGGAATCCGTAGACTGAGCCTCCAACAATCTCTGCTTCAAATCAGGCTGAACCGTGATGTTGGCTAACCTAGCCACCAAAACCATAACAGTTGAACTCTGCTCAGAAAACTCAGCCACTAAACTCGAAATACTGACCTTCCTGCTCAACGCGTCAGCAACCACATTTGCCTTACCAAGATGGTACTGAATCGTGCAATTATAGTCCTTTAAGAACTCAACCCATCTCGTCTGTCTCAAGTTAAGCTCTTTCTGCATGAACAAGTACTGAAGACTCTTATGATCCGAGAATACCTCAAATGTAGCACCATAGAGGTAGTGGCGCCACTTAGGCAATGCAAACACGACTGCTGCAAGCTCTAGATCATGGGTGGGGTAATTCTGCTCATGCACCTTCAACTTCCTAGAGGCATAAGCTACAACCCGACCATTCTGCATCAACGCACAACCCAGTCCTTCTTTAGAAGCATCTGCATAAACTGCATAACCATCAACTCCCTCGGGTATGGTAAGAACCGGTGTTGTAGTCAACCTTTTCTTTAAAGTCTGAAAACTCCTCTCACAACTATCATCCCATTCAAACTTGGTGTCCTTTTTAGTCAACCTAGTTAACGGGGCTGAAATCTTAGAGAAATCCATCACAAATCTCCTATAATAACCTGCCAAGCCCAGAAAACTTCGTATCTCAGAGGCGTTCCTAGGCCTCTCCCAATGTAACACCGTCTCAATCTTAGAGGGATCGACCTCAATTCCATTGCCTGAGATGATGTGACCCAGAAAAGTGACTCGATCAATCCAAAACTCGCACTTACTGAACTTAGCATACAACTTGTGCTCTCTAAGCGTCTCCAACACAATCTGGAGATGTTGTGCATGCTCCTCAACCGATCTCGAATACACCAAGATGTCGTCTATAAAGATCACCACGAACTTATCAATAAACGGTCTAAACACCCGGTGCATCATATCCATAAATACTGCAGGAGCATTCGTCAATCCAAATGGCATAACCACAAACTCAAAGTGTCCATTTCTCGTGTTGAATCCAGTCTTAGAGATGTCCTTCTCCCTAATCCTCAACTGATAGTATCCCTGTCTCAAAGCCAACTTGGAGTACACACTCGAACCTTGCAAGCTATCAAACAACTCCTCAATATGGGGCAATGGATACTTGTTCTTAACTGTCATCCTGTTCAGCTCACGGTAGTCTATACACATCCTTAACGTCCTATCTTTCTTCTTAACAAACAGAACGGGAGCACCCCACGGAGAAGTGCTCGGACGAATGTATCCGCTGACCAGAAGCTCATCCAACTGCTTCTTCAACTCCTTCAACTCAGCAGGAGCCATCCTGTATGGGGTCTTCGAATAGGGCTCAGCTCCGGTATAGAGGTCCACTACAAACTCAATACCCCTGTCTGGTGGTAAAGACCCCAAACTCTCCGGGAACACATCCAGATACTCCCGAACGACCTCCGTCTCGTCAAGCTTGACCTGGTCCTTGGGTTTGTTCAGAAGGTATACCACGAAACCTGTAGCACCATCCCGGACTAACTTACTAGCCTCAACAAAGGATATAAACGAGTTGGATCCCAAACTCTCTCCCGAAAACACCGGAAAATTAAAAGAAATCCTCTTCAAACGGCAATCCATAACTGCACCATGTCGGGAAAGCCAATCCATCCCAAGAATCACTTTAAACCTCCCCATCGGCATCACAATCAGATCAGCAGAAAAAAATCGACCCTCAAAACTCACCGGGCACTCACGAAACACTATGTCCGTCTCCAAGCTCCCCCCCCAAGGGAGAACTCACCACAAACACATGCACAGATATCTCGGCAAGCAAAGGCAAAGAAGCAATAATATCCCGGGTAATAAAAAAATGAGTAGCCCTAGGATCAAACAATGCATGTAATGATATGCCATGAATATGTATTGTACCTTCCACTACAGCATTCTGATCAATATCTGTTATCTCCTCCTCGCCCTCCAGAGCATAAGCACGAGCCTGAACCATCGGCCTCTTCTTCGGACAAGCATCCACCATGTGATCAGTCGACCCACAAACAAGGCATCTACCCAAATATCTCCAACATTTCTCCAACGGATGAGCACCCTGACAGTGAGAGCAACGGGCGGGAGCTGGTGCCGGTAATGCTGGTGGCCCTGTAGGAGCAGCGGGACGGGGCTTCTTGTTAATGAAGCCCTGTGGACGAAAAGCTGGTGTAGAAGTAGTAGAAGCAGGAGTAGCGGGCTTCTTGCCTGAACCAAAACCCGAACCACTCCCCGAAGAGAATGATGGGGGCCCCAACCTCCGTCTCTGAGCCTCGACCTGAATAGCCCTCTTGGTAACCTCATCCCAAGTGCTAACATCGGCAGCCTGAAGAGCTCTCTGAATATCCTCTCGAAGCCCATGAAGAAAGTGACGGGCTCTGTGTGCATCAATATCGGTGATGTGGGTAGCATAGGGAGCAAGTCTCTCAAACTCCAGAATGTAGCCCTCAACAGATCTGGATCCCTGCTTCAGCTCAGAAAACTCCTGATGTATGCGCTCTCGTTCACTAAGAGGTATATACTTCTCATGGAACTCATGCACAAAAGTCTCCCAAGTGAACTCCATACCACTCCTCTCAAGTCTGGATCGAACTCCCTTGAGCCAGTTAGCTGCCTGTCCCTGAACGAATCGAGCAGTACAAAAAGCCCTATCCTGAGAACTCCCTGGGCAAATCTCCCAAATACCACTGATCTCAGCTAACCACTGCTCAGCCTTAATGTCATCTTCCCCAAACCACTTAGGAGGGTTGTTGTTCCGAAACTCCCTATATGCAGCTGAGATAGTACCATCCTGACCATCAATTGGTGGTGTCTGCTGTCCTTGATTCTGCTGTAACTGATTGAGAAGTGCCTGAACGATGTTCTCCGCATTCAGTGGTGGTGGCGGAGGCGGATTAGGCGCATCCGGTGAAGCCTCTCGGTCACGGCGTCTAGGAGGCATCCTGAAATTCAAAGATTCAAGCAATATTGATGCATGTGGATTAGTACGTGGGCATGTATACAAGTATTAGAAATAAACAAGCATTTAAGTAAATGAATCACATAATCACATTGTCCTATGCCGTACCAACTTGACAGACTCGACACGACACTATAGCTCGGTTTTGCAACCTACAGCTCTGATACCACTTAAGGATGTAACACCCCAAACGGAGGATGCCACATCCCCTGCATTGTGACCCAGACCCGGTCATGAAATGGAAGTCCATGCCCGATTCCGAATCAGCGCAAACGGGAGACAAACTCACATGCTATGATAGGCGGATCTAACTCGACAAAACTCAGAGCGCGGAAGCAAGTCAAACATTCAAACAAGATAGCGGAAGCATTTAAGTCAACATTCAAAACAAGTGACGGGTTCAACTAGCATAGATACCTAGTCCCGAATATCAACAAGCATAACAAGTGACGGGTTCAATTAGCATAGATCCCTAGTCCCGAATAATAGATCAATATAAAGTAATAATCATCAAGTACCACAAGGGGCCGAATACGAATGCCACGCAGGGCTACAGAATAGTAAAGTATAATCTCAAATCTGAAAGTCAAAACATAAGTAAAGTGTATGAAAGACAAATGTAACTAGAAAGGCTAGACCGACGAAGTGCAACTCAAAGAACTCACTCCCACCTAGCAAACGCCAACATACCTGCAACTAAAAGTGTAAATGAGGGGTCAGTCAACTTGACCGAGTGAGGGGGCTAACGCACACCCACAGTATGTATATATAGAGCATAACACATATCAGAACGGTGGACTCATGAACCGGAGATAGGTGTTGCATACCAAAGACATTTCCAAAAGTACCCAAAAGATAGTTATATAAGATTTACAAAACATTTCAAAAACTCTATCTCGATCCATGATTCCTAGACAGAACAGATCACATGCTCGGCGAGTACGAGCTTCCAACCTTTACTCCTCAGAACATATCAAAACATAAAATACAAAATCAAATCCAACCGTCACACCAATGATGGAGGGGATGTGCCATCCCCAAACCATCCAGAACAGACATACCCTCAAGGGGTAGCGAAACCACAAGAGTCCTCCCCGGCCTTAGCCGAAGGCTCAAGATACCACACCTTCCCTACAGCACGGGTCGCGTGAAGATATCTCAAATGCAACTACGCACAGGTATATCCCCGACGGCCCTAACCGTCCCGGGGGCTCCTTACCCGTAGCTCCTCGGATCCACATACATACATACATATAGATGCCAATATTTCATGGCCAACTCGCTACAGAACCATAATATAACATACTTTTCAAAAGAACTTACATATGCTTTCATATCTAATTTTCCAAAGCAGAGTTGATTCACAAGGTCATAAACATATCATATCCAACACATACGTATATATAATAGGTATACTCGCATGCAAGGGTTGAAATCAGCATGTTAAGGCCATAGGTCGCATAACTATACAAAATCCTAAACCTCACCTCGTAGTAGTAGAGTCTGAGAGTGTGAAGGGCCAAACACTCTAAACCTCGGGCTCACCGGCACCACCAAACTCTGTGACAAGATATACAAAAGCCCAAACTTAGACTCTACATAAACCAAGTAAGACGCACAGCGTACAAAGCATGAATGGCATGCGAAATGGAATGATGTTTATCAAGTTGGTCACAAAGGCCAATTCAATTATTCAAGTAAATCATGCAAGAAACAAAGTATTAAGGTTTAGAGATGCATTCCAAGTCATATCGGATCATACAAGTCAAGTAGCAACTCAAACGAATCAAATACGTATGAAAAAGCAAGTAGAAAAGGTCACAGACGCATGGGAACGGCCATTCCCATGCACAACATAGCATGGGAACGGGCCTTCCCACGCCCAAAGTCAGCGATACTGGGAACGGCCGTTCCCAGTCCAAGCATACATGGGAACGGGCGTTCCCATGTTCGCCGCCAAAACTCAAACCCTAGCCCGAAAGGGCCGTTCAGGGCTTAAAGCACAAACGGGAACGGTCGTTTCGGCCATAGATCTGGAGCAAAAACTGGACAGTTTCGGGAAGAACAAGGGGAACACCAAAAATCATCAAACCAACACGAAATCTACCATAAAACATCACGAAATTCAAGTATATCATCATATAAATCATGATTAGCATCAACACATGAATTAATCCATGTTTAAGAAGGTTTTTGCCCAAAATCTCAAACACCCATTTTCATGAATTTCAAGCCCAAACATGAAGATATGAATCCCTAGTCTTCCATACACGAATTTCCAGCAACTAAGACACATAAGGAGCATTCAAATAATCAAAGCTTACTCAAGGAATTCAAGATCTCCTCATTCAAGTTCATGCTAACACTTTCATGCTTCAATCCAAGAATAGAAATGAAATACTCATCAAAAGAGATCCAAAGCTTACCTTGTCTTGTGAAGGAATGAGAAATTAAAGAATATGAGCTCTTAGAATGAAAGATGGTTCAAGTACTGATCATCTCTTGAAATTTGTCCATGATTCTCTTTGAAGCTAACTTGTGTGGTTTGAAATGAAATGAAAAGGGAATAATGCTATTTATATGGTGGCTAATAGTTTTAGGTCAAGGTTAGGGTCTCGAAGATATAATATGAGGCTAAAGGTTCAAATAGGATTTGGGCTCAAATAAATGACTTTCGGTCGAATAAGTCAAAATTAAAAGGTTTAAGGTCCAAATGGTTTCCAAAAAATATAAAGTAAATTTCGTTGGACCCGAATCACCGATTCAAGTCCAATGGTGGTGTCGGAATTCGAATTCGAATTCCCGAGCTCAAATTGGTTCCGAATGACCCAAACTCACCTAGTTAAAGGTAGGCCCAAAACACACAAATAGGTCCAAGTCCTATTTAAATCCAACTCCAACAATTAATTTAAATTCATCCAAGTTCCATTCTCAAGTTGTCATGCAAGAATTCATATTTTACCATTTTAGGTTTTAGTCAATTAAGTCACATTTCAATCAAAGTTGGAATTAAACACATAAAAAGGAAATTAAATCACATAAGTGCATAAGGTAAACTCTCTCGTGGCGCATACCTGTACGATTTATCGGACGGGGCGTCACTGTGACGCCCCGATATTTCGGTCGTACAGGTATGACGTAAGTGTTTACCAAAATGAGCGAAATAATTATTTATACGTGTTTTACATATTTAATTTAATTTTATTGTTTAATTATATTAAATTTTAATTACTTTATTTTAATAATATTAATATCATATATATATATGTTAATTGTGTACGAGTTATTTAATATTAAGTATTTAATTAATTTTGCCCATTTACATTATTTGATTTTAGGTAGTGCATGCATTTTATAATTATAAATTATTTATGCATGCATGTATTATAAATTATATATATACGTATGTGATTTTTATATTATTTGGAGTATTATGAATTTTATTGTTACATTGCGTATGAGTGACATTTACGTGCTTCGTTTCTATTTAATATGTTGAACTCATACGTGTCTTGTATATGAATATATGTTCGTTTCGTATTTTCGGATTCATTTGCATGTGTTTCGGATTTAATTTGAATTTTGGAATCCAAGTCGGGGGCTAACGAGCACTTAGCGCACCCTTGGTTTCGTATTTAATATCTTGAGTTCGGGAACTTGGATTCGAGTTCCGTCAACTTCGCTGAACTCGTAACCCGAATTCGAGTTTATTGAACTTAGACTTATATTTTTCCAAAGCCATTTGGACCTCCGAAATTCAACCGAAAAATGAAACGGCGACAAAACTGACCTTGTTGCACTAAAATGGCCATATCTCATCCAAACCTTGACCAAATTAACCATGGTTTGATGATATGGAACCCTAAATCAACCACCTAACCTGCTATACCATCACCTAACCGAACCAACCCTCAAAAAAATCACAAATCTCAGCCAAAGTTACTGCCTTCCAGTTTTCTCCCGTAACCTTGCCCTCCTTGGAGATTTTGGAGCTCAAATCTCATCCAATCTTCATCCAATCAACAAGGTAGGCTTAGGGTTGAAATATATGTTCATTCCTGATCATTTTCATCCTTTCATCCCCAAATTTGGTCATGGTTTCATGGATTTCTTGGCTGAGTTCGAAAATAGTAGGTTTTGAGCATTCATGATGATCTCTTTCGATTATTGATGGTTTTGATTGATTCCAGGCATGAAAATGATTGTTTTAACATCCCCTTCTCATTTATGATCATTGATTACATGGTAGTTGAGGTATTTATGAGATATCAGTTATGGCACATTGAGAAAATTTTCATGTAATGTCATGTATGCCTTCTTTCCGTGTGTGAGCTTTCTTGGAACTGGTTTATACATTGATATTGTGTTGTTTTGCTGCGTTTTTGATAGCCTATTTGACCTGAACTTATTGGGATTAATTGAGATCAGTCATGCCCTGTTTTTCTCGTGATTTCTTGCCCTGTTTTGAACTGATCTGAGCTGCTGTCTGCTGCTGCGTTTGCATGCCTTTTTGCTGTTAGTTTTAGTGGCTTATTAGGGCTATTTTGTGCTGCATTTCATGCCTTTTTATTGCTACATTTCGTGCTTTGGTTGCTGCCTTCTTGCTGCCCTGTTATACGCCCAGAAACAGAGGATAAGTCTGCGTGATATTGAGCTACTGCGTTCTTGACACGGGGGTGTTATCCTTCTCCTTTTCAGCTTGTAACGGGGGTGCACGAGGGTCGGTTTTCTCTGTACCGAGACACGGGGGTGTCTCGGTTTGTTCTATGTTGGTGACACGGGGATGTCACCTTATAATTGCTACCAATTTCATGTTTTATTTAATTTTTGCTATTAAATTGAATGTATTTAATTGTCTAAATTCTAATTTTAAATGTGATTTAACTTGTGCTATGATTATATTTGAAAGTCAATGAAAGTGAATGACTTGATTATATGATTTAAATTCCTTAATAGTGCACATGAACATTTTCATAACATAATTTTATCTTTTATATATTCATATCATGATCATTACATTGCCGAGCGTCTTATTTGGTCATATTGAGTCTCACTTTACTGTTCTTCCATAGATTTTGATCCCGTTGGAGACGAGGCCGGTCAGTGAGGCTCGTGTTTTCTCCTTTTGGCGGTTTAAGGTGGGTTTCCCTTCTATGTAGTATAAGACCCTATATATACCTTCAATGTGAAAGTTTTCGACCAAAATTAATATACGTATATAGAGTCATTTTAAAGAGTAAATGTTTTCAACGTAAAGCCTTGTTTTATGAATCCTACCTAATGTTTTGGCGAGAAATGAACGAATGCACGAATGGGGCCCAGGGACTTAGTGTGAGTGGCTATCCGGGGAGGCATGGGCCGACGGTGATCCCTCACACTAGTTCCACTAATGAACGGCGTAACCGGACCTCGTTAGGAGTTAGCGAGGAATGGACGCCGAGCGCCATCTGGGGAGTCATGTAACCCCTTTTGGTCAATGAATGGGTGGTCGGGCCTTGCAAACCCACCACCAACCCGGAGGAAGAAGATGTAAATGTTATTGAATGTGCACGACAGAATGATATGCATGAAAAGAACGAATGAATGAATGTTTAAATGGTTTACACAAGTTGTTGGTTGGAGATAATGCACGCCCACTCGCCGGGCCAATAATGACCTAATGTAATTGAATCGTTATAATCCTTTTTGATGATTTCTATTCACCCACTTGGGAAATTCTTCGAAAACCTCACTTGGGATTATAGCTTGCATGTGAATGTTTAATTACTGTCGTATATTATATTTATGCCCTGTTTTTATACCTACCAGTCCCTTTTGGACTGAACCCGTTTCGTTTTCAGCTGTGTCGTGCAGGTGTCAAGGGAGCTAGGCGGGAATATGAGTCCTAGGTCTTGCATTCGTCTCTAGCTCTGTAATTTGGGTTTTACACTTGCATACACTAATTATGATTTGGTTTATGAGTACTTTACTTTTGATCCTTGTATATGAATATTGATATGGAGCGTATTGGTTTTGAGCCGTGACAGCAATTGATGATGTATATGACTTATTTTTGGAGTTGTGATGCTCATTGTTTATATATATGAAGTATGTTCGTTTATTGCTTCCGCTTTAATGTTTACGCTGTTTTATGGTTTAAGGGTTAGCCCGCCTAGTATAGAGTGTGTGTATGTCCCCGTTCGCCGTGATTTGGCTCGGGTATGGATCGTCCATTTCATATTCGGGTCGGGTCTCGGTGCGGGGGATGTGACACCTTGCGCTCGGGTGTTACATCCTTAAGTGGTATCAGAGCTTAGGGTTGCAAAACCCGGGCTTTCGTGTCGTGTGAGTCAGTCTAGGTCGTTCGGCTTAGGGATTACTTGACAATGTGTTGCATATGCATCTCTTTTGTGCTTAATTGTTTTAAATTTTGAATTCTGATTGAATTATTTGTATTAACATGCATAAACTAAAAATAGCACGTATTTTTAGTGTTTATTGATAGGATGCCTCCGTGTAGACATCGAGATCGATCTCCAGGACGACGTCATCATCGTGATCGTACTCCTACACCTCCACCTCCACAACCACAGCCGGCAGAGGCCTTTGTTAATTAAGTTATCAATATCATAGATCAAAGGCTGCGAGATTATGTACCACCGGCACCTCCAGCACCACCTGCACCTGTTGTACCGCCCAAGGCACCGATTTCTGTGATACTTAGCGAGTTTCAGAATCAAAGACCTCCCAAGTTCTTCAAGGGAAATGATATGCAGGCGGAAATGTGGATGAAGGAAGTTGAGAGGGTATGGGAGCTCATTCCATGTGAGTCCCGAGAGAAGGCTCGATGCACCATCACTTTGATACAAGGAGAAGCATACTCTTGGTGGGAAAGCACACGGATTGTATTAGAAGCAGTTGGAGAAGAGATTAATTGGGAAGTATTTACAAGGGAATTCAAGAATAAGTTCATCCCTCCCTCATCCCGTACTCGAAGGCTTAGGGAATTCACTGAATTGAAGCAAGGAGCGAGGTCTGTAGCCGAGTATATTTCAGAGTATGAGAGGTTATCCTGCTATGCACCAAATATAGCAGGCGATGACTTCCATAAGGCTATGCAGTTTATTCAGGGGCTTCGACCGGATATTCAGACAGCTCTAGAGGCAGTTAATACGAGCACTTGGGCGAAGGCTACTTCGAAAGCCTTAAAGGTTGAAGATTCGGTGAATGCAAGGAGGCCAGTTTCTCGCCAAGGACAAGGATCAGGATTCACCTGGAGATTTAACAAAGGAAAGAGGCCGATGAATGCACCAGCTCCACCACAAAAAGGGCCTTTCAAGAAGCCGAGAATTGGAGGTCCGATTGCACCCATTCCATGACCACCTCAGGCTCCACCAGTTCCTAAAGGATCTCGCAACGATCAGCCACCGTGTACTTATTGTAGAGGGCCAACTCATTCTTATAACAATTACCGAAAAAGATTGAAGTTGTGTTTGATTTGCGGGAAAGGAGATCATATGGCTTTTGCATGCCCGGACAAGATTCCAGGATATCAAGCTGGGGCTCAGAGACCGATGGTCCAGGCACGAGCTTATACCCTTGAGGGTGAGGAGCAGAATGTCGAGGTTGATCCAAACGTCGTGGTGGAAGGTACCGTTTGCATTCATAACACGAGCATCCATGCATTATTCGATCCGGGTGCCACGTATAGTTTTATATCTTCTGATCTATGTGCCTCCTTGTGCCTACCTGTTATTTGCTCAAATTCCTGTTATTTTGTGAGTTCGCCTCTTGGAGGTAGTTTGCAGACAGATCGGGTTGTCAGGGGTTGTGCAGTTTTGATAGAGGGGAAAGATTATCCGGTAGATTTCATTGTTATGCCTATGAAGAAGTATGGGGTAATCTTCGGGATGGATTGGTTGTATCGGTACCGGGCCGAAGTTGATTGTTTTAAGAAGAAGATAAAATTGGGTGAAGAGTTGATTGGAGAAGTTGGGTCGAAGAATGTACCTCTATTATCGTTTATGGAAGCTCGCAAGTTGGTAAAGGATGGAGCCGTGGGATTTATTGCCTATCTCCTTAATAAACCAAAGGATCAATCAAGTTTTGAGGAGACGACTGTGGTAAAGGAATATCCCGACGTATTTCCAGAAAATTTAGGTTCTCTACCACCGGATCGGGAGATCGAATTTGTTATTGATTTATATCCGGGATCAGAACCTTACTCCAAAACTCCTTATAGAATGGCATCGGCAGAGTTGAAAGAGCTGAAGATTCAACTCGAGAAATTACTTAAGAGTGGATATATCCGACCGAGTTCATCTCCGTGGGGTGCTCCGGTTCTCTTTGTCAAAAAGAAAGATGGTCGTTGAGAATGTGTATAGATTATCGGGATCTTAATCGGATGACTATCAAGAATAAGTACCCGCTGCCCCGCATTGAGGATTTATTTGATATGCTGCAAGGTTCAAGGGTTTATTCGAAATTGGATTTAAGGCAAGGCTGCTACCAGTTGAAAATCCGGGAGGAGGATATACCGAAGACGGGATTCAATGCCCGGTATGGGCATTATGAGTTCGTAGTGATGCCTTTTGGTTTAACAAATGCCCCTGCAGCATTTATGGATATGATGCATCGGATTTTTCGGCCTTATTTGGATAAATTCGTAGTAATCTTCATTGATGACATTCTTGTGTATTCAAAGACTACGGAAGATCATGCTAGGCACCTCAAATTGGTATTGGAGACGTTGAGAGAGCACCGGTTGTATGCGAAGTTTACTAAGTGTGAGTTTTGGATCGACCGGGTTGCTTTTCTAGGCCATATTATTTCAAGTAAGGGTTTGGAAGTTGATCCTTCAAAGATCTAGACGGTTATTCAGTGGCAGAGTCCGAAAAATGCTTCCGAGGTTAGAAGTTTCTTGGGATTGGCAGGTTATTACCGAAGGTTTGTGAAGGATTTTTCAAAGATAGTCGGTCCTTTAACCCGATTAACTAAGAAGGAAGCTAAATTTGAGTGGGACGAGGCATGTGAAGCGAGTTTTCAACTCTTGAAGGAAAAATTGACCACTGCACCGGTATTAGCACTCCCCGAGGGCACTGAAGGATACCTGGTTTATACGGACGCCTCGAAAGAAGGATTGGGATGTGTTTTGATGCAGAAGGGCAAGGAGATAGCTTATGCCTCGAGGAAATTGAAGGATCATGAACAGAATTATCCCACTCACGATCTCGAGCTTGCAGCAGTGATCTTCGCTTTGGGAAAGTGGAGACACTATCTCTACGGAGTTTCTTTTGAGATCTTTTCCGACCACAAGAGTCTCCAGTATTGGTTTTCTCAAAAGGATTTAAACAAGAGACAGAGGCGTTGGATGGAGATGTTGGCGGATTACGAGTGTACGATTCGATACCATCCCGTAAAGGCCAACGTGGTCGAGGATGCGCTTAGTAGGAAAGCTAGTGTGTCAAGTGTTAAGGTGGAAGTTGTAGATGAATCTGAGTCTTTTAAGCTGAGAGCTAGTATTTGGAATATTACGGTTCAACCGGACCTTCAGCAGAGATCGTTTGAAGCTCAGAGAGTGGATTCCGAAGTTCAGAGGTTGGTGCAGAAAGCTAGAAATGATTCAGAGAGTCCGTTCGGATTTGATGACACCCGGCTTCTAAGGTTTAAGAATAGAATTGTGGATCCGAAAGGATTAAAACTGTTAATATTGGAAGAAGCTCATCGATCAGGGTATTCGATACATCACGGGGGAAATAAGATGTATAAGGATTTGAAGAAATTTTATTGGTGGAATGGACTTAAACGGGATGTGATCAAATTCGTGAGACATTACTTGACTTGCCAAGTCGTAAAAGCAGAGCATCAGAAGCCATCGGGGCTACTTCAACCATTATCTATTCCAGAATGGAAATGGCAGCAAGTGGCGATGGATTTCGTTACGGGTCTTCCACGAGTGAAAGGTGGTTTGGATGGAATTTGGGTGATAGTGGATCGACTGATGAAATCGGCACATTTTCTTGCTATTCGGATGTCGGATAAGGTGAATAAATTAGCTAAGAAGTATGTGGATGAAACTATCCGACTTCATGGAGTACTGGTTAGCATTGTATCGGATCGGGATCCGAGGTTCACTTCTAGATTTTGGCAAGAATTGCAAAGGAATCTGGGAACGAGACTTCAATTCAGCACAACTTTCCATCCTCAGACAGATGGGCAATCAAAGAGATTAATTAAATATTTAGAGGATATGTTGAGAGCATGTGCATTGGATTTTTCGAGTTCGTTGAACGAGCAATTGCCTTTGATTGAATTCGCCTATAATAACAGTTTTCAAGCATCGATAGAAATGGCTCCATATGAGGCTCTCTACGGACGGAAATGCAGGTCCCCGTTGTTCTTTGATTTGGAAGAATGGAATTGGACGAAGCAAGAGGGTGTGAAACGAGGAGAGAAAAAGGAAATTCCCTCTAAGGCCGTACAAGAAGCAATTGATAAGGTCCAAATAATCAGGCAACGGATGAAAGCAGCCCAGCACAGATAGAAAAACTATGCCGATCACCGAAGGAAAGATCTTAAGTTTGAGATTGGTGATAGGGTATTCTTGAAAGCCTCACCTCGTAAGGGATTTTCGAGGATTGGAAAAGGAGGGAAATTGAATCCTCGGTATCTAGGACCATATGAGATTTTGGGGAAAATTGGAGATACGGCCTACCGTTTGGACCTACCCCCGAGTTTGACCGGAATCCATAATGTATTTCATGTGTCTCAGCTTTGGAAATATTATCCGGATGAATCCGAGATCATACCCGTTGAGGAAGTGGAGATAGAACCGAATCTCACCTTCGTTTAGAAGCCGATTAAGATATTGGATCGTAAATTTCAAGAGCTTCGAAATCGGCGTATCCCACTAGTTAAAGTCTTATGGAGAGGTGATAAAACGGAAGAGGCTAGGTGGGAAACGAAGGATAAAATGAAAAGATTTCATCCCGAATTGTTCCCGAGTGATCAATGAATCCGAGGACGGGTTCTTTTAAGGGGGAGAGGTTGTGATGCCCCGATATTTCGGCCGTATAGGTATGACGTAAGTGTTTACCAAAATGAGCGAAATAAATATTTATATGTGTTTTACATATTTAATTTAATTTTATTGTTTAATTATATTAAATGTTAATTACTTTATTTTAATAATATTAATATCATATATATATATATGTTAATTGTGTACGAGTTATTTAATATTAAGTATTTAATTAATATTGCCCATTTACATTAATTGATTTTAAGTAGTGCATGCATTTTCTAATTTTAAATTATTTATGCATGCATGTATTATCAATTATATATATACGTATGTGATTTTTATATTATTTGGAGTATTGTGAATTTTATTGTTACATTGCGTATGAGTGACATTTACGTGCTTCGTTTCTATTTAAATTGATATCGAAATTTCGTGCAAATTTAATATGTTGAACTTATA
Organism: Lantana camara; assembly: GCA_037501455.1. NCBI lineage: Eukaryota > Viridiplantae > Streptophyta > Magnoliopsida > Lamiales > Verbenaceae > Lantana > Lantana camara. Next base: position 109,858,696 of record CM074856.1, on the reverse strand, counting down.
CATGTCTTGTATATGAATATATGTTCGTTTCGTATTTTTGGATTCATTTGCATGTGTTTCAGATTTAATTTGAATTTTGGAATCTAAGTCGGGGGCTAACGAGCACTTAGCGCACCCTTGGTTCCGTATTTAATATCTTGAGCTCGGGAACTCGGATTCAAGTTCCGTCAACTTTACTAAACTCGTAACAAAAATTTGAGTTTAGTGAACTTAGCCTTATATTTTTCCAAAGCCATTTGGACCTCCGAAATTCAACCGAAAAACGAAACGGCGACCAAACTGATCTTGCTCCACTAAAATGGCCATATCTCATCCAAACCTTGACCAAATTAACCATGGTTTGATGCTATGGAACCCTAACTCAACCACCTAACCTTCTATACCATGACCTAACCGAATCAACCCTCACACAAATCACAAATCTCAGCCAAATTTACTACCTTCTAGTTTTCTCCCGTAACCTTGCCTTCCTTGGAGATTGTGGAGCTCAAATCTCATCCAATCTTCATCCAATCAACAAGGTAAGCTTAGGGTTGTAATATATGTTCATTGCTGATCATTTTCATCCTTTCATCCCCAAATTTGGTCATGGTTTCATGGATTTCATGGCTGAGTTCGAAAATAGTAGGTTTTGAGCATTCATGATGATCTCTTTCGATTCTTGATGGGTTTGATTGATTCCAAGCCTGAAAATGATTGTTTTAACATCCTCTTCTCATTTATGATCATTGATTACAAGGTAGTTGAGGTATTTATGAGATATCAGTTATGGCACATTGAGAAAATTTTCATGTAATGTCACGTATGCCTTCTTTCCGTGTGTGACCTTTCTTGGAACTGATTTATACATTGACATTGTGTTGTTTTACTGCATTTTTGATAGCATAATTGACCTGAACTTATTGGGATTAATTGAGATCAGTCATGCCCTGTTTTTCACGTGATTTCTTGCCCTGTTTTGAACTGATCTGAGCTGCTGTCTGCTGCTGCGTTTGCATGCCTTTTTGCTGTCAGTTTTAATGGCTTATTAGGGCTATTTTGTGCTGCATTTCATACCTTTTTATTGCTGCATTTCGTGCTTTGGTTGCTGCCTTCTTGCTACCCTGTTTCACGCCCAGAAACAGAGGATATGTCTGCGTGATATTGAGCTGCTGCGTTCTTGACACGGGGGTGTCAACCTTCTTCTCTTCAGCTTGTAACGGGGGTGCACGAGGGTCGGTTTTCTCTGTACCGAGATGGGGGGGTGTCTCGGTTTGTTCTATGTTGGGGTGTCACCTTGTAATTTCCTTGACGTTTTGTGCTGAATGCGTACGTATTATATATATATATATATATATATATATATATATATATACATACATATGTTCATGCATGGAATGTTGAATGCATGAGTTTGCATGCATCTTTTTATTGTTTTGCAGGCATATTGTTTTACATGCATGAGAACCTTGTTATATATAATATACTATATGTATGTATATTTAATTATATATATTTATATATGTTTATTGAATATTAAATGTTATTTGATTTAATTGAATTATAGAATTTAATTGCTACCTATTTCATATTTTATTTAATTTTTTATATTAAATTGAATGTATTTAATTGTCTAAATTCTAATTTTAAATGTGATTTAACTTGTGCTCTGATTATATTTGAAAGTGAATGAAACTGAATGACTTGATTATATGATTTAAATTCCTTAATAGTGCACATGAACATTTTCATAACATAATTTTATCTTTTATATATTCATATCATGATCATTACATTGCCGAGTGTCTTATTTGGTCATATTGAGTCTCACTTCACCGTTCTTGCACAGATATATCCCGTTGGAGACGAGGCCGGTCAGTGAGGCTCGTGTTTTCTCCTTTTGGCGGTTTAAGGTGGGTTTCTCTTCTATGTAGATATAAGACCCAATATATACCTTCAATGTGAAAGTTTTCGACCAAAATTAATATACGTATATAGAGTCATTTTAAAGAGTAAATGTTTTCAACGTAAAGCCTTGTTTTGTGAAGCCTACCTAATGTTTTGGCGAGAAATGAACGAATGCACGAATGGGGCCCAGGGACTTAGTGTGAGTGGCTATCCGGGGAGGCATGGGCCGACGGTGATCCCTCACACTAGTTCCACCAATGAACGGCGTAACCGGACCTCGTTAGGAGTTAGCGAGGAATGGACACTGAGCGCCATCTGGGGAGTCATGTAACCCCTTTTGGTCAATGAATGGGTGGTCGGGCCTTGCAAACCCACCACCAACCCGGAGGAAGAAGGTGTAAATGTTATTGAATGTGCACGAAAGAATGATATGCATGAAAAGAACGAATGAATGAATGTTTAAATGGTTTACACAAGGTGTTGGTTGGAGATAATGCACGCCCACTCGCCGGGCCAATAATGACCTAATGTAATTGAATCGTTATAATCCTTTTAGATGATTTCTATTCACCCACTTGGGAAATTCTTCGAAAACCTCACTTAGGATTATAGCTTGCATGTGAATGTTTAATTACTAACGTATATTATATTTATGCCCTGTTTTTATACCCAACAGTCCCTTTTGGACTGAACCCATTTAGTTTTCAGCTGTGTCGTGCAGATGTCAAGGGAGCTCGGTGGGAATACGAGTCCTAGGTCTTGCATTCGTCTCTAGCTCTGTATTTTGGGTTTGACACTTGCATACACTAATTATGATTTGGTTTATGAGTACTTTACTTTTGATCCTTGTATATGAATATTGGTATGGAACGTATTGGTTTTGAGCCGGGCAATTGATGATGTATATGACTTATTTTTGGAGCTGTGATGCTCATTGTTTATATATATGAAGTATGTTCGTTTATTGTTTCCGCTTTAATGTTTAAGTTGTTTTATGGTTTAAGGGTTAGCCCGCCTAGCATAGAGTGTGTGTATGTCCCCGTTCGCCGTGATTTGGCTCGGGTATGGATCGTCCATTTCATATTCAGGTCGGGTCTCGGTGCGGGGGATGTGACACCTTGCGCTCGGGTGTTATAGTCACAGTATAAATCCGAAGCCTTTGAGAAATTCTTTGAATTTCAAAAGGAGGTTGAGAACCAAACCGGTCACAAGATAAAGGCCCTTCGATCTGATCGAGGTGGTGAATATCTAAGTGATGAATTCCTTAATCATCTGTACCTAAAACCCCATTCGAAATGTGGTTTAGCAAAATCACTAATTATTCTTACTTAAGAACTTGAGGTTGTCCTGCTTACGTGAATAGGACAATGGGAGATAAGCTTGAAGCTAGATCAAGCTTATACAACTTTGTAGGATATCCTAAGGATTCAATAGGATATTATTTCTACGATCCTCTTGAACAAAAGGTCTTTGTGTCAAGAAACACTATTTTTCTTGAGGACTCATTCCTTAAAGAAAAGAAAGGCAAGATCCCAGAACTCGAATAAGTTTGAGACCAAGGTCCTACACCTAGTATCGAGACAAACGTCCCTGAGCCAATCCAAGAGAGTGATACACGCAAAAATCCTTCTCAAATAAGACGTTCTGAATGCATTCCTAGACAACCAGAGAGATGGTATGGTTTTCTCCACCAAACATCTCAAGTGGATAATGATCCATTAACATACGAGGAGGCACTGTTAGATTAAGACTCTGAACAATGGAAAGAAGCAATGAAATCCGAAATGGATTCCATGTACTCTAATCAAGTTTGGACCTTGTTGATCCACCTAATGGGATCAGACACATAGAGTGTAAATGGATATATAAGCACAAGCACGGAGTAGATGGAAGCGTGGCAGCCTTTAAAGCAAGATTAGTTGCTAAAGGTTTCACTCAAATACCAAGTGTGGACTTTGTTGAAACCTTCCCCCCGGTTGCAATGCAAAAATCTATTCGAATCATGTTTGCTATTATTGCATATTATGATAATGTGATATGGAAAATGGATGCGAAAACTGTCTTTCTCAATGGAGATATTGACAAAGATATTTACATGGAGCAACCCATGGGTTTCACATTCAGTGGGAGCGAACAAAAGGTTTGTAAGCTCCAAAGATCAATCAACCGATTGAAACAAGCTTCTAGGAATTTGAATATTCGATTTGATGAAGTAGCCAAATCGTTTGGTTTATTCAAAATCCGAATAAGTCCTGCGTGTACAAGAAGGAATTGGAAACCTTCGTTCAATTTTTGATACTTTATGTAGATGACATCCTCAACATTGGGAATGCGAAGGATGATATGAAAGTAACAAAGTCTTGGTTATCGAACCAAATTGTGATGAAGGATCTTGGTGATGCATCCTAGTTCTTTGGTATAAAGATATATCAGGATAGATCTAGGAGATTGATAGGATTATCATAGTCAATTTAAATAGACAAAATACTAAAGAGGTTTAGTCTGGAATATTCCAAACACGGAAAACTTCCAATGGGCCAGAGAATAGTTGTTTTGAAGAAGCTGTGTCCTAACACTGATCTTGAAAAGTCCAGGAAGTCCAAAATTCCTTATGCATCAGCAATAAGAAGCATAATGTATGCAAAGCTATGTACTCGACCGGATGTGGCTTATGCACACAGCATGACTAGCCAATTCCAATCTGACCCTGGTGAAGGTCACTGGACTATTGCAAAGAACATCCTTAAGTACTTAAGAAGAATTAAGGATTTGTTCATCGCTTATAGAGGCCATCAAGTTCTTGTCATTAGAGGATATTGTGATGCAAGCTTTGCATCGGATATGGAGGAAGTGGAGTTAGAACCGAATCTCACCTTCATTTAGAAGCCGATTAAGATATTGGATCGTAAATTTCAAGAGCTTCGAAATCGGCGTATCCCACTAGTTAAAGTCTTATGGAGAGGTGATAAAACGGAAGAGGCTACGTGGGAAACGGAGGATAAAATGAAAAGATTTCATCCCGAATTGTTCCCGAGTGATTAATGAATCCGAGGACGGATTCTTTTAAGGGGGAGAGGTTGTGACGCCCCGATATTTCGGCCGTACAGGTATGACGTAAGTGTTTACCAAAATGCACGAAATAATTATTTATACGTGTTTTACATATTTAATTTAATTTTATTGTTTAATTATATTAAATGTTAATTACTTTATTTTAATAATATTAATATCATATATATATATATGTTAATTGTGTACGAGTTATTTAATATTAAGTATTTAATTAATATTGCCCATTTACATTCATTGATTTTAAGTAGTGCATGCATTTTATAATTATAAATTATTTATGCATGCATGTATTATAAATTATATATATACGTATGTGATTTTTATATTATTTGGAGTATTGTGAATTTTATTATTACATTACGTATGAGTGATATTTACGTGCTTCGTTTCTATTTAAATTGATACCGAAATTTCGTGCAAATTTAATATGTTGAACTTATACGTGTCTTGTATATGAATATATGTTTGTTTCATATTTTTGGATTCATTTGCATGTGTTTCGGATTTAATTTGAATTTTGGAATCCAAGTCGGGGGCTAACGAGCACTTAGCGCACCCTTGGTTCCGTATTTAATATCTTGAGCTCAGGAACTCGGATTTGAGTTCTGTCGACTTCGCTGAACTCGTAACGAAAATTTGAGTTTAGTGAACTTAACCTTATATTTTTTCAAAGCCATTTGGACCTCCGAAAATCAACCAAACGAAACGGCGACCAAACTGACCTTGCTGCACTAAAATGGCCATATCTCATCCAAACCTTGACCAAATTAACCATGGTTTGATGCTATGGAACCCTAACTCAACCACCTAACCTTCTATACCATGCCCTAACCGAACCAACCCTCACAAAAATCACAAATCTCAGCCAAATTACTGCCTTCCAGTTTTCTCCCGTAAACTTGCCTTCCTTGGAGATTGTGGAGCTCAAATCTCATCCAATCTTCATCTAATCAACAAGGCAAGCTTAGGGTTGTAATATATGTTCATTTCTGATCATTTTCATCCTTTCATCCCCAAATTTGGTCATGGTTTCATGGATTTCTTGGCTGAGTTCGAAAATAGTAGGTTTTGAGCATTCATGATGATCTCTTTCGATTATTGATGGTTTTGATTGATTCCAAGCCTGAAAATGATTGTTTTAACATCCTCTTCTCATTTATGATCATTGATTACATGGTAGTTGAGGTATTTATGAGATATCAGTTATGGCACATTGAGAAAATTTTCATGTAATGTCACGTATGCCTTCTTTCCGTGTGTGACCTTTCTTGGAACTTATTTATACATTGACATTGTGTTGTTTTGCTGCATTTTTGATAGCCTAATTGACCTGAACGTATTGGGATTAATTGAGATCAGTCATGCCCTGTTTTTCTCGTGATTTCTTGCCCTGTTTTGAACTGATCTGAGCTACTGTCTGCTGCTGCGTTTGCATGCCTTTTTGCTGTCAGTTTTAATGGCTTATTAGGGCTATTTTGTGCTGCATTTCATGCCTTTTTATTGCTGCATTTCGTGCTTTGGTTGCTGCCTTCTTGCTGCCCTGTTTTACGCCCAGAAACAGAGGATAAGTCTGCGTGATATTGAGCTGCTGCGTTCTTGACACGGGGGTGTCAACCTTCTCTTTTTCAGCTTGTAACAGGGGTGCACGAGGGTCTGTTTTCTCTGTACCGAGATGGGGGGGTGTCTCGGTTTGTTCTATGTTGGTGACACGGTGGTGTCACCTTGTAATTTCCTTGCATGTTTTGTGCTGACTGCGTACGTATTATATATATATATATATATACATATGTTCATGCATGGAATGTTGAATGCATAAGTTTGCATGCATCTTTTTATTGTTTTGCGTGCATATTGTTTTACATGCATGAGAACCTTGTTAATTTGAATTACATGCATATTATTTTTCTTTTGCATGCATGAACTGCACGTGCATATATATATATATATATATATATATATATATATATATATAATATAACATACTATATGTATGTATATTTAATTATATATTTATATATGTTTATTGAATATTAAATGTTATTTGATTTAATTGAATTATAGATTTTAATTGCTACCTATTTCATATTTTATTTAATTTTTTATATTAAATTGAATGTATTTAATTGTCTAAATTCTAATTTTAAATGTGATTTAACTTGTTCTATGATTATATTTGAAAGTGAATGAAAGTGAATGACTTGATTATATGATTTAAATTCCTTAATAGTGCACATGAACATTTTCATAATATAATTTTATCTTTTATATATTCATATCATGATCATTACATTGCCGAGTGCCTTATTTGGTCATATTGAGTCTCACTTCACCGTTCTTGCACAGATTTTGATCCCGTTGGAGACAAAGCCGGTCAGTGAGGCTCGTGTTTTCTCCTTTTGGCGGTTTAAGGTGGGTTTCTCTTCTATGTAGATATAAGACCCTATATATACCTTCAATGTGAAAGTTTTCGACCAAAATTAATATACGTATATAGAGTCATTTTAAAGAGTAAATATTTTCAACGTAAAGCCTTGTTTTGTGAATCTTACCCAATGTTTTGGCGAGAAATGAACGAATGCACGAATTGGACCCAGGGACTTAGTGTGAGTGGCTATCCGGGGAGGCATGGGCGAACGGTGATCCCTCACACTAGTTCCACCAATGAACGGCGTAACCGGACCTCGTTAGGAGTTAGCGAGGAATGGACACTGAGCGCCATCTGGGGAGTCATGTAACCCCTTTTGGTCAATGAATGGGTGGTTGGGCCTTGCAAACCCACCACCAACCCGGAGGAAGAAGGTGTAAATGTTATTGAATGTGCATGAAAGAATGATATGCATGAAAAGAACGAATGAATGAATGTTTAAATGGTTTACACAAGGTGTTGGTTGGAGATAATGCACGCCCACTCGCCGGGCCAATAATGACCTAATGTAATTGAATCGTTATAATCCTTTTAGATGATTTCTATTCACCCACTTGGGAAATTCTTCGAAAACCTCACTTAGGATTATAGCTTGCATGTGAATGTTTAATTACTGTCGTATATTATATTTATGCCCTGTTTTTATACCCACCAGTCCCTTTTGGACTGAACCCATTTAGTTTTCAGCTGTGTCGTGCAGATGTCAAGGGAGCTAGGTGGGAATACGAGTCCTAGGTCTTGCATTCGTCTCTAGCTCTGTATTTTGGGTTTGACACTTGCATACACTAATTATGATTTGGTTTATGAGTACTTTACTTTTTATCCTTGTATATGAATATTGATATGGAGCGTATTGGTTTTGAGCCGGGCAATTGATGATGTATATAACTTATTGCTCATTGTTTATATATATGAAGCATGTTCGTTTATTGCTTCCGCTTTAATGTTTACGCTGTTTTATGGTTTAAGGGTTAGCCCGCCTAGCATAGAGTGTGTGTATGTCCCCGTTCGCCGTGATTTGGCTCGGGTATGGATCGTCCATTTCATATTCAGGTCTGGTCTCGGTGCGGGGGATGTGACACCTTGCGCTCGGGTGTTATAGTCACAGTATAAATCCGAAGCCTTTGAGAAATTCTTTGAATTTCAAAAGGAGGTTGAGAACCAAACCGGTCACAAGATAAAGGCCCTTCGATCTGATCGAGGTGGTGAATATCTAAGTGATGAATTCCTTAATCATCTGTACCTAAAACCCCATTCGAAATGTGGTTTAGCAAAATCACTAATTATTCTTACTTAAGAATTTGAGGTTGTCCTGCTTATGTGAAGAGGACAATGGGAGATAAGCTTGAAGCTAGATCAAGCTTATACAACTTTGTAGGATATCCTAAGGATTCAATAGGATATTATTTCTACGATCCTCTTGAACAAAAGGTCTTTGTGTCAAGAAACACTATTTTTCTTGAGGACTCATTCCTTAAAGAAAAGAAAGGCAAGATCCCAGAACTCGAATAAGTTTGAGACCAAGGTCCCACACCTAGTATCGAGACAAACGTCCCTCAGCCAATCCAAGAGAGTGATACACGCAAAAATCCTTCTCAAATAAGACGTTCTGAATGTATTCCTAGACAACCAGAGAGATGTTATGGTTTTCTCCACCAAACATCTCAAATGGATAATGATCCATTAACGTACGAGGAGGCACTATTAGATTAAGACTCTGAACAATGGAAAGAAGCAATGAAATCCGAAATGGATTCCATGTACTCTAATCAAGTTTGGACCTTGTTGATCCACCTAATGGGATCAGACACATAGAGTGTAAATGGATATATAAGCACAAGCATGGAGTAGATGGAAGCGTGGCAGCCTTTAAAGCAAGATTAGTTGCTAAAGGTTTCACTCAAAGACCAAGTGTGGACTTTGTTGAAACCTTCCCCCCGGTTGCAATGCAAAAATCTATTCGAATCATGTTTGCTATTACCGCATATTATGATAATGTGATATGGAAAATGGATGCGAAAACTGTCTTTCTCAATGGAGATATTGACAAAGATATTTACATGGAGCAACCCATGGGTTTCACATTCAGAGGGAGCGAACAAAAGGTTTGTAAGCTCCAAAGATTAATCAACGGATTGAAACAAGCTTCTAGGAATTGGAATATTCGATTTGATGAAGTAGCCAAATCGTTTGGTTTATTCAAAATCCGAATAAGTCCTGCGTGTACAAGAAGGAATTGGAAACCTTCGTTCAATTTTTTATACTTTATGTAGATGGCATCCTCCTCATTGGGAATGCGAAGGATGCTATGAAAGTAACAAAGTCTTGGTTATCGAACCAATTTATGATGAAGGATCTTGTTGATGCATCCTAGTTCTTTGGTATAAAGATATATCAGGATAGATCTAGGAGATTGATAGGATTATCATAGTCAATTTAAATAGACAAAATACTAAAGAGGTTTAGTCTGGAATATTCCAAACATGGAAAACTTCCAATGGGCCAGAGAATAGTTCTTTTGAAGAAGTTGTGTCCTATCACTGATCTTGAAAAGTCCAGGATGTCCAAAATTCCTTATGCATCAGCAATAAGAAGCATAATGTATGCAAAGCTATGTACTCGACCGGATGTGGCTTATGCACACAGCATGACTAGCCAATTCCAATCTGACCCTGGTGAAGGTCACTGGACTATTGTAAAGAACATCCTTAAGTACTTAAGAAGAATTAAGGATTTGTTCTTCGCTTATAGAGGCCATCAAGTTCTTGTCATTAGAGGATATTGTGATGCAAGCTTTGCATCGGATATGGATGACTTTCAATCCATGTCAGGATACATATTCTGCCTGAATGGCGGAGCAATGAGTTAGAAAAGTTCCAAGCAAGCGACCACTATAGATTCGACTGCTGAGGCCTAATACTCAGCTGCAAACAATGCTGCTAAGGAAGGTGTTTGGGTAAGAAACTTCATCCACGAGTTAGGTGTAATTCCTAGCATTAAAGACCCCATCACAGTGTCCTGTGACAATACAGGGGTGGTTGCCCAAGCGAGAGAACCAAGATCTCACCAAAGGACCAAGCACATTTTGAGGAAGTATCACTTAATCCATGATATAATTAAGAGAGGAGATGTGCAAATTGAAAGGGTCACATTGACAGAGAATATTGCAGATCCACTAACTAAAGTCCTTAGTCAGTAGGCTTCCAAAGGACATCTTCAGAAGATAGGAATTAGGATAGCATCTGAATGGCTTTGATGGGCAAGTGGGAGATTGTTAGGAATAGTGTCCTTAAATCAGTTTTGTTGCTTTACTATTTCCTTGTAAAATCAGAAACAATCTTTGAATAATAAACGAAATGATTTTGTTCATAGGCAATCACTTCTTTATGTGGTTATTTATGTGTTTTTGGGGTTTCACTATATGTTGCTTGTTTTAAACTCCCCTAATCTGATGAGGCCGTTAAGGACTTTGCCCTTATGAGAACGGCACATGAAATAAGTTCTTAACTCTATAGGCGAGGATTAGAAACTTCTCCAAGTCGATGAGTCTGACAAATAGTGGGAGTGTCGACCTTGACTCCTTTAGGACTTGCTTATGTGATTATGTACTTGTGAAGGATCACTCAGTTTCATGGAGTGACAAGTGCATATGATGATGCGTTCATAATACATAAGGGTAATTGTTACAAGAACTTTATCACTGTTGTAACGCCCCGACTTTTCGGCCATACAGGTATGTTGTATGTGTTTACCAAATTGAGCGAATTAATTGTTTATAACTATTTTGTATATTTAATTTTATAATTAAATATTAAAATGTTAAATAATTATATCTTTAATTTTATTAATATTAAATTCATATTTTAATTCGTTGACTTTGATTTTCTTTTTATTTAAAATGAAATTTAATTTTTGTTATTTAATATGGAATTCTATGAATTTGTAAATGCATTGCTTATGATTGTTATGATCGCGCTTCGTTCTTATATGATTTGATATCAAAATTTCGTGAAATTTTAGTATGTTGTAGATTTAAGTATTATGAACATGTATATGTGCTCGTTTCATGTTTTCGATCTCGTTTGGTGTGGTAACGAATTTATTTTGTGTGTTGGAACCAAATCGGGGGTTAACGGGCAATTAGCGCACCCTTGGTTCAGTATGTGATATCTTGAGCTCGGGAACTCGAAATCAAGTTCCCTCAACTTCATTGGACTCATATCGACGATTCGGGTCTAATGAACCTAGCCTTATATTTTTCTAAACCTATTTGAACCCCCGAAATTCAATCGAAAATTGAATCGGCCGCAAAACTGCCACACTTTACCATTTTAACCATAACTTGAACCATAGTTAACCAAATTGAGTGAGACTTGAACCCACTTAACCCTATCTCAACCCTTGATCAGCCAAATTAACTTAGTCTCCATTTCACACTCCAAACCAAGCCTAAACTCAGCTGCAAACCGAGACCCTTTGGGAGAGGAAGAAGAACACTTTTCATTTTCACCATTTGAGGTCAATACTCCATCTTTTCTTTCCAAACTTGAAAGGTGAGTCCATGAATGTGTTAATCATCTTCTTATCTTTCTTTTAAATGCTTAATTGCTAATTTTGGTGGAGATTGAATGTGTATTGGATTTTATTATGAATAGTAAGGGTTTATGTTCTTTTGATGAATCTTCCATGTTTCCTTGTGATTTCTTTGAGTTTAATGCATGAAATCTGATCTCATGAACTTCATTTAATGTTATATGAACTTATATTTCTTGGTAGTTGAGAATTGATGAAGGTACCATTAATGAACTTTGTATGAAAATGGATTTTTTCCCCCTTGCTCTCGTGTTGCTGCTGCTACGTGGCATTAGGCCTGTTATGTGGCTAAAATTACTGAGTTTGGTTGCTTCTTCATACCTTAATTTGTTGTCTAAGTGTGGATTGAAGTCTTGTGAGTGTGCTCCCCCGTTTTGTCTTTCATTTCTTTCCCTTGTTTTCTTCCTTGTTCGTAATGTTGCTGTTGCTGCAGAACAACGTCGCGGCCGCGCAGCTTTTGTGTTGATTTTGTGTCGTGGCCGCGACTGCAAGCTCATTTCGTTTCTGTAATGGCGTCGTGGCCACGCCCATTTTGTGAAGGAAGGTGTCGCGGCCGCGCCTATGTGTATGTCTGCGTTACTGCTTTAATTTTTCCCATGTAATTTCCTTTTAACCTTAATATGTTATGATTGTGCATGTGGTGTTCGTAGGTATATATATATATATATATATATATATATTTACTTTGTGTAGTGTAATGTATGCATGGGTATATATATATATGCATGCATTAATTGTGTGTGTACGTGTATATATATCTATATGTTATATATATATATTATATGTTAGGTATGTATATTTGTATATATTATATATATATATTATATGATATTATATTTATTTATTTATTAATTTACTTTATTTAGTTTTTATATAATATGATCTTAATAATTCGATTTCGTGTGTATGGCTTTCGTGCTTCTTTAGTTGATTTCTATGACTGTATCTTGTCTATTCCATAATTGTAAACTTGACATATTTGAGTTATGAATTATGAACGTTATGAAATGGTTGAACGTGAAACCTCTAGGTATTGAAAGTTTGAATGAATTACTCGATTATATGGCATTATAACATGATTTATACCTCATACGCATCTCATATCATGTGCATAGCATTGTCGTGCATCTTATATGGTCATTTTGAGTTTTACACTCCGTCTTTTGTACAGATTTGGGTACGATTAGAGACGAGGATGAGCCTTGAGATGCTTGTGCCTTTCCTTTTGAACTTTTAAGGTGGGTTTTTCTTCTAATAGTTAAGACAACCTAATATACCCTCATGTGAAAGGTTTTGAGCCAAATTAATATATTAGTATATCGAGTCCTTTCTCGAGTAAATGATTTCAATGTAAGCCTTTCTTTCGTGAAAACCCTACCTATGATTTTGGCGAGAAGCATGATATGAAAACACGGGCCCAGGGACTTAGTGTATGTGGCTATCCGGGGAGGCAAAGGCCGACGGTGATTCCATAAACTAGTTCCAACCAAATTTACAACAAAACCGACCTCGTCAGGGGTTTTGGCAAGGAAGGGGAACCAGGCTATTGAGGATTCATGTACCTCACTCGCCACATTGATATGTACAGGTGGCCGGGCCTTGCAAACCCGTCCACCACCCGGAGGAAAAATGTGTATATATATGATTATGATCATGATATGAATGTGCACGAAAGATTTATGTATGATAACCAATGAATCATGTTTCGAATACACAAGGAGAAGGTTGGAGATTATGCACGCCCACTCACCGGGCCTTGAAACTTATGATTAAATATGAATGAATACGATATTTATAATCCCATAGATGTTCTTCTTGCTTTACCCACTTGGAAAATTTTGTAAAAACTTCATACGGGATTATGGCTTGCATGTATATGTTTAAATTCCGAGATATTTATACTTATGCCCTGTTTTATACCCACCAGTCTCCTATAGACTAAACCCGGCTTGTTTTCAGTTATGTTGTGCAGGTGTGAGAAGAGCTAGGCGGGAATTCGAGTCGGTGTGTCTCGCATTTGTTTCTAGCTTTTATTTTGGGTCTCACACACTCATATTTATAATTATGACTTTTGTATATGACTGATGACTGACGTACATATTTTGAGCCGTGATGGCGTGTAAATGTTGTAGATGATCTATTTTTGGAGCTTGTATGCTCATTGTAAATATTATATGATAGCTAATACTTCTGTTTTAATTTTACTCTGATTTGATGGTTAAAGGGTTAGTCCCCCCTAGCATAGCGTGTGTGATGTGTCCCCGTTCGTCGTGATTTGGCATGTGTATGGACTTTTCATTTCATATATGTGTCGGGTCTCGGTGCAGGAGATGTGCTGCCTTGCGCTCGAGTGCTACATCCTTATGTGGTATCAGAGCTTAGGGTTGCAAAACCCGGGCTTGTGTGTCGTGTGAGTCAGTCTAAGTCGTACAGCTTTAGGAACAACTTGTCAACGTGTTGCATATGCATTTCTTATGTGATTATGTGCCCTAACTCTTGATTTTGTTTGAATTATTTGCATTCCCATGCATGGACTTGTTTGAATTGTTTGCATTCCCATGCATGTACCTTAGACTACAGAGTTAACTCATAAAGTGACATGGAACCTCGAATCTAAGGATCAATTAATCACATCAATGACTCGTGAGATATTTGCTAATCTGGAAGTTTCCATTTCCTGAAATAGAAACTTCCTTTCCCATTTAGGAATCTTCTTACACGGGGCACCTCAGTGAACTTACTTATGGAAGTAAGCACCCTCATGTATCACGCACGTATCAACTATACACTTTGCACTTCCGTGAAACAAGGTGGTGTTTCTTAAGGGCGTGATCCCACAAGCAAGCCTTAAAGGAGTCAGGTTGACACTCCCACTTTCTGTAGGACTCATCAGCTTGGAGTATTTTACTAATCATGACTTATGTGATATAGGGCTCGTTTCATGAACCATTTCACCTAAATGTTAGAGTCCTAAAGTCATCAGGATTAGGGGAGTTCTCATACATGCACAGCTAAAGTAAACACATACCAAACAAGAGCATATAAAGAAGTGTTGCCTCAATTCATTATTTTATTCAAAGATTGTCTGTGATTACAATAAGGAAAAGTACAAAGCAGATATACAATCAGCTTTCTAGGGCACTATTCCTAACAATCTCCCAGTTGCCCATCAAAGCCATTCTAAAGCTACTCTAAGTCCCATCTTCTGAAGATGACCTTCGAAAGCTTCTCGACTAAGGGGTTTAGTAAGTGGATCTGCCACGTTCTCTGCTGATGCGACCCTCTCAATTTGCACATCTCCTCTTTTGATAATATCACGGATTAGGTGATACTTCCTCATAATGTGCTTGGTCCGTTAGTGAGATCTTGGTTCTCTTGCTTGAGCAACCGCCCCAGTGTTGTCACAAAACACAGTAATGGGGTCTTTCATGCTAGGAACAACATTTAACTCTTGAATGAAGTTTCTAATCCAAACACCTTCCTTAGCTGCATCATTTGCAGCTAAGTACTCAACCTCAGTGGTCGAATCTGCAGTGGTCGTTTGCTTGGAACTCTTCCAACTCACTGCTCCGCCGTTTAGGCAGAAAATGTATCCTTACATTGGCTTAATATCATCTAAGTAAGATGGAAAGCTTGTATCGCAGTATCCTTCGATAGTAATATCTTTCTGACCTCCGTAAACTAAGAATAAATCTTTAGTACTCTTCAAGTACTTAAGAATATTCTTCACGACAGCCCAGTGACCATCTCCAGGGTCAGATTGGAAACAACTTGTTACACTAAGTGCATAAGCCACATCCGGTCGAGTACATGACATTGCATACATTATGCTACCTATTGCTGATGCATAAGGTGTATGAGTCATTCTTTCCTTCTCATGGTTAGTCTTAGGACATATCTTCTTAGAAAGACATGTTCCTACACTCATAGGAAGGTTTTTAACCTTTGCTGACTCCATATTGAATCTCTTCAATACTTTGTCAATGTACATCAACTGTGATAGTCCTATTAACCTTCTAGATCTATCTCGACATATTTTAATTCCAAGGATATAGGACGCATCATCAAGATCTTTCATCTCGAATTGGTTCGATAACCATAACTTAGTTACTTTCATGTCATCCTTCGAATTCCCAATAAGAAGGATGTCATCAACATAAAGTACTAAGAATTGCACTGAGGTCTCCAATTCCTTTCTATACACACATGATTCATTCGAAATTTGAATAAAGCCAAACGCTTTAACTGATTCATCAAATCGAATGTTCCAATTTCTAGAAGCCTGATTCAATCCATAGATTGATTTTTGGAGTTTGCAAACCTTTTGCTCACTCCCACTGAATGTGAAACCTATGGTTGCTCCATATAATTGTCTTTATCAATGTCACCATTGAGAAAGGCAGTTTTCACATCCATTTGCCATATCTCATAGTCATAATATGCAGCAATGGAAAGCATGATCTGAATAGACTTTTGCATTGGAACTAGTGAAAAGGTTTCATCAAACGCCGAGTCTTTTAGTGAATCCTTTTGCAACCAGTCTTGCTTTGTAGGCTGCAATGCTTCCATCAACTCCAAGCTTTCTCTTAAAGATCCACTTGCAACCTATGGGTTTGACCCCATCAGGAAAATCTACCAAGGTCTAAACTTGGTTGGAGTTCATGGAATCCATTTCGGATTTCATGGCTTCTATCCACTGTTTAGAGTCAGAATCTGAAGGTGCCTCCTCATATGTTAAAGGATCATTATCCTTTGAGAGATCTCATGGAAGAATCCATACCATCTCTCCGGCTGTCTGGGAGTGCGTTCAGAATGCCTTAGAGGAGGATTTACGTGTGTATCGAAATTCGTGATTGGTTGTGGTTGATCAGAAGGGGATGTTTCTTCTGTGGGTGGAGTGGGGTCACTTTGTACTTCCTCTAATTTTATGATCTTGCCTTCCTGTTCCTCAAGAAAAGTAGCATTTCTGGAAACAAACACCTTTTTCTCAGATTGATCATAGAAGTAGTATCTTATGGATTCCTTAGGATAACCTACAAAGTAGCATAAGTTAGAACGAGATTCTAACTTATCTCCCATTGTCCTCTTCACGGAAGCAGGACAACCCCAAATTCTTAAGTAAGAATAACTAGGGATTTTACCATGCCACATTTCATAGGGCATTTTAGGGACTGACTTAGAGGGAACTAGATTCAAATCTTTGCTGCACTTTCTAGGGCATAACCCCAGAAATAAGGTGGTAAGTCAGTGAAACTCATCATGGAACGAACCATATCTAGTAGAGTTTGATTCCTTCTCTCAGAAACTCCATTAAGTTGAGGAGTTCCCGGAGGAGTCCACTGAGAGTTAATCCCATTATCTTTGAGATGACTAAGGAATTCTTCACTAAGATATTCACCTCCTCGTTCAGATCGAAGTGCTTTGATCTTGTGACCAGTTTGGTTCTCAACCTCCTTTTGAAATTCCAGGAATTTCTCAAAAGCTTCAGATTTATACTTCATTAAGTATACATAACCATACCGACTAAAGTCAACGGTAAAGGTTATGAAATACTGATGATTGATTCTTGTGCTTACACTAAGCGGTCCACAGACATCAGAATGGATCAAATCCAAGACCTTAGTGGCACGTTCCACAGTTCCTCTAAAAGGAACTTTGGACATCTTTCCTTTGAAACAGGACTCAGAAGAAGTTAACTCTTTCAGATCATTTTAAGAGAACGATCCTAAAGTGTTTATCTTGCTAATTCTGTTCTTGGAAATGTGTCCTAATCTAGCATGCCATAAGGGAGCTGAAACTTTGTCATCTCTCTTACGTTTAGTTTCTCGTTGTATATTCATAATATTGATATTCTGATTTAGATAAAGTCCATTACTTAGAGTACCGATGTGAACGGAAGAGTTGTTCCATTTGATAAAGTACTTACCATTCTTAATATAAGTTTCATAACCTTCACAATCTAAAATTAGAACTGAAATTATATTACGAATAATGCTTGGTACATAAAGGACTTTATTTAAAACTAACTCAAAACTATCTAAATCTAATCTAATTGTGCCTAAAGCTCGAGCTTCAACATTTGAGCCATCGCCGATCTTCAAGACACATTCTCCTTCTCTGAGTTGTTGGACTTCATTTAGCATGTGTACAACATTACAGATATGAGCTCCACAACCGGTATCAAGTACCCAAGAACTAGAATTAATAGAAAGATTTACTTCAATGAGAAACATATCTTTCTTTAGAGTAGCCTTGTACTCTGGGCAGTTTCTCCTCCAATGTCCCGCTTTGCCACAATGGAAGCAAACATCCTCTTTCTGATCACGCTTCTTCTTTTGGGCCTTCCCCTTCGAAATGCCACCAGTGGGCGTAAGGGGTTTCTTCTTCTTCTTTTGGGCTTTCTTGCCCTTACCTTTAGAAGGCACAGAAGAGGAAGATGGAGCATTCACCATCAGAACCTTATTGTCCTTCTTGATCGTGCTTTCAGCAGTCACAAGCTGACTAATCAGCTCAGCTACAGTAGCACCAGCATGATTTATATTGAAGTTAAGGACAAATGGGTTGAATGATGGTGGGAGCGAGGCTAGCAACAAGTCTGCTGAAAGCTCATCTTTCAGTGGCATGTCCATGGAAGCAAGTTTCTCAATAAGGCCGAGAAACTTGAGTCCATATTCATGGACACTTGAACCTTCCCTCATTCTCAAGTGGAACAATTCCTTTGAAGTGTTATACCTTGTAACACGTTCATGAGGCCCGTAAAATTGCTCTAAGTGGTCGTAAATCTCCCAAGCAAATTCCATGGCCTCATGTTGCCTTTGCAAGTCCGGAGGCATGTTAGCCAACATAAGGCAATGGGCTTGGAGATTATCATCCTTCCACTTCTGGATCGCGTCTCGCTCGGCCCAAGTGGGAGCGTCCCCTTCGGGACTAGGCTCCCCTTCGAAGAGAACATAAGTTCTCTTCTCAGAATATAAAATAATTTTCAGATTCCTCGGCCAGTCAGAATAGTTGGGACCAGTCAACTTGTTTGACTCGAGGATCGATACAAGAGGGTTTTTGGTTGTCATTTCAAAACACGTAGAGAATCACAGAATCTACGACCTAAATGGTAAAACAGAGAACTAGTAAGCATGCTGAATTATAACGATATACAAAAGATAAGGTCTTTAATCTAATGTAGCTCCCACTGTTTTTCAAAGATCTATAATTCCCAAAGATCTAAGAGGAACACGTTTCCCAATGGGTACTAAGATCCTAAGCATTTTACGTCGAACCCACGACTCGCGGACATTCTAAGTAAAACCCTAGGTAGGTACAACTTACCAATTCTAACACCTTTAGAACTCTTAGAAATTGTTTTTGCATCACCTATCTTTCAATATGGACCCACGACTCGTGTGACATCCATATTTACTTAGGCGTTAAGCTAAACCCATCATTCATAAGATCATGATCAAAACTTAGTTCGAACGACCCACGACTCGCGGACATCGCCCTTGCCAAAATTGACCACGAAATATTGATCATTTAAAATGATCAATTAGGTAACTAAGAACTATTAAGCTCCACTAGCTATCCCATGACTCGCGGACAATAACCAGCTTCACTTACTAAACTTAAAACCTATTGATGGAATGCTAGGAATTTAATTCAAAATTTGCATCTCGAATTAAACACCTACTGTTAGAAATTAGCTTAATATTTAACGGGAATTTTCGAATCAGCCAGAGAGTTGTCCGGTTCGACCTCACCAACACTTATGTTATCCAATTTTAATTAGTCTTGATTAATGCAAGTACAACTTAAATGCACAAGCACTTAGCAGATAACATGTCCTAGCATGATACTAACATGTGATGATCATGGGTTCTACCTATCTTATGCGTGATATGTGGGAGCCACTCCACAATCACAAGTTCTAACATACATGCCACATAAACAGTTTAAATTACATAAGGGAAAGCAGTAACAAAATACGAGCCCTATCTCTATTACATCTTCAATTGAGATTCCCTCCCTAACATTTTGAGGGGTCTTCACTTATGGCCTCCTTGTTACTTGAATGTGGTCCATCTTACTCCATGGGTGCATTGTCTCCAAAATGACAATAAAATCTCACCACCTATTCTACTCTCAAAAAAAATGAAAAAGTGCTGAAAAGCAATAAGGCTCAATCTTCATATTGGCCTTAGAAAAATACACGGGGTATACCCCGGCCTCAAAACAGTAATATGGAAAGCCACATATAAATCACATAACAGTACGCACATAAGTGAGGCTCCAAAATCAATTGAAAAACACAACTATAGGGCTCCAACCCCAATTTAAACCATTCATATGCATAAATTAAAACCATACATAAGTCTAAACCCATGATCACCTAACATGCTTCTTGCGAGAATTTAAACTTAGTCAATAAATTAAAATTCCCGTTTCAAGTCCTAATGACTTGGAACACGACTTGATGCGAGTCTTATTTATAAAAGTTTTCAATAAATCCCAAATTACTAAAACAAATAAAATTCCAATTAATTTCTGAAAATTAATAATTTTATTAAAGGTGTAATTTTCCAAATTATAAACCGTTTCTATTTCTCAAAAAATCCCAATTTTAACTCTTATTCAAAATAAATTAATTTAATCAAAAACGAGTTTTAACAAAATTAAATAAAATTGGGACTGGATTGCACGAGATATGAAAACGGATTACGAGGGAAAAATGGGGCCCATACGCGAAGAGGGCTGCACGCCTCGCAGGCGCGCAGGCGCGCCCGGAATGTCTCCCGCGCGGTTGCGGGAGAGACTAGGCGCAAGGCCTGCGCACGCCTAGGTCAGGCGGCCGGCGGTGCGCGAGGCGCGCGGGGTTTCGCGTGTTCGTCGTAATCTGGGTTTTCATCTCGTGTTTTCGTTCAAAAGCAAAACCAATCCAAGAAATCCAAAAACAGTTTATACAGTTTCAAATCTAAAAACAGTTTTCAAAAACAAATTTTTACAAAACAGTTTTCAGAAACTTTCAGGAAAAATACAGTTTCGTAATTCAGGCATTCTAAAGCAGTTATAAATACTCAATCGCATCAAGCCTAGGAATTTCTACCAAATTCAGTTAAGTGGAGACGAATCAGAAACACGATTAACGAGGTGGCTCTGATACCACTTGTTGGAAAAACGGAATCAGAAAGCAACGGAAATTTTAAAATTTTCCAACAAAAGAATCGAAACTCGCAATCATGAATCCAAATTCGTAAGGTAAAGAAACTTACTTTTCAATAATTTTTCTTGAAGCGTTTCAAGCCAACCAAGAACGCACTCTCGCGGCTTGATCCCCTCTCCTTGGTAAAGCTCGAATCTTTAAAAACTACTAACTTGAAGCTCTCTAGAGATAGTCCACCAACTTGACTACAATCTAACTAGTAAAGATGCTAGTTCTCTAGTTAGTGTTTAGGCTTAACCTAGGGTTTATTTTATCTTGGAGAAAGGATGGTGTTCAACACATGAACCAAAAGAAATTATCAATCACTCTCTAAGGGGAGCTCGAGCTCCCCCATATATAATATAGAGAGGGGCGGCCGAACCTAGTCCTAATGGACTAAGGATTTGGTCCCTCTCTCTCTCTTATTACTTGATCATCAAGTAATTCTAAACTTTGACTTTGAATTCTAATTCAAATCAACTTTTAAGAGAGCTAAAATATCCAAACTCCTTTTGGATAATATTATACTTTATTTATTAATAAATAAATAACTTATTTATCTAATTAATTAATTAAATAGATTAATTTCTCCAAAATAAGACTTTCATTTGAATTCAAAATTAAACCAAAGTCTATTAAATAATTAACACATTAATTATTTAATACAATAAATATAAACGCACGGTGCACACGTGTCCATGTACGACACGTGTCACTCACGTGACCCACACGTGTGCTTCACACGTGTGGAACCCTTTTGGCTCGATTAAATCATTTAATCATTTCAAAGCCTCAACTCATGTAACCAAGTTGTTGTGTGTAACCCTCTAGGTTTTCAATTCAATTAGCAGTGACCCTAATTAATTAATTCACTAATTAATTAATCACTCCACAGATTAAACGACCATAGTCTAGCAACAGGTGTTTAACCCCTAGCTGAATTGGAATGTCTCGATTCGACAGAACCTTTAAGTCATTGATTCATGTGAGATACAATCCTCCTACTTACTATCTCTCAACCAAGATCTAGGGTAAGCGAATAATCAGAACCCTAATAATCTGGTCTTAAAGCTAAGTGCATTTCATATCCATTTGATCTCAATCCAAGAAACCCTTTTCTTGATGTCTTGATCTACTGCCTTGGCCAAGGACTCCATATGGCATATGAATGACTTACACAATAAGAGATCACCTTGCAAATGCAAGTGTAGGTCCTTTCTTGATTCTCATTCACTTTCATGAATCACTTGTGCAACCCCAGCATAAGCCTTGAATCAGTTGTCTAAGGCGACACCCTTTAAAGCTTATACCTAAGACTACAGAGTTAACTCATAAAGTGGCATGGAACCTCAAGTCTAAGGATCAATTAATCACATCAACGACTCATGAGATATTTCCTAATCTAGAAGTTTCCATTTCCTGAAATAGAAACTTCGTTTCCCATTTAGGAATCTTCTCACACGGGGCACCTCAGTGAACTTACTTATGGAAGTAAGCACCCTCATGTATCATGCACGTATCAACTATACACTTTGCACCTCCATGAAACAAGGTGGTCCTTCTTAAGGGCGTGATCCCATAAGCAAGCCTTAAAGGAGTCAGGTTGACACTCCCACTGTCTGTAGGACTCATCAGCTTGGAGTATTTTACTAATCATGCGCTATGTGATATAGGGCTCGTTTCATGAACCATTTCACCTAAATGGTAGAATCCTAAAGTCATCAGGATTAGGGGAGTTCTCATACATGCACAACTAAATTAAACGCATACCAAACAAAAGTATATAAAGAAGTGTTACCTCAATTCGTTATTTTATTCAAAGATTGTCTGTGATTACAATAAGGAAAAGTACAAAGCGGATATACAATCGGCTTTCTAGGGCACTATTCCTAACAGGACTGAAATAGCATGCATTTTAGTGTTTCTTTAATAGGATGCCTCCAAGAAGAGAAAGACATAGGTTTCTGGATCGACACTGTCATCGTAACCGATCACCATCTCCACCATAACAAGAGCCACAACAACCGCAACCACCTCTGATGAACATGGAGAATTTTATGGAAATAGTCTTCAACTATGTTGAGCATCGAAGATCTCAAGCTCCTCCACCACGACAAGCTGAGCAACAACTACCACCTCCACAAAACAATAGGGATCCTCATGGGGTATTCTTAAGCTACAATCCCCCTCGGTTTTCTGGCTCTATTGATGACGCTTTGTCAAAGGGTTGGTTGACTAGACTAGAGAGGATTTTTTGGGGTCCGAGAGTTCACTACACAGGAGAAGGCCCAATTTTCCATTTTTGAGCTTGATGGTGACGCTAATGAGTGGTGGGAAAGAACAAGAGAAAAACTGGAAGTGGATGGAGAAGAAGTCACGTGGGAGGTGTTTAAAAGGGAATTTCGGGAGTGCTATGTACCCGAGGTGGGTAGGGAACGCAAAGAACAAGAGTTTATGGATTTAAAGCAAGAAAACCAAACGGTGGCCCAATATCTCGCCGTGTTTAATAGGCTTGGAAATATGCTCCTCATATCACTCAGGATGAGAAGAGGAAGGCTAGGAAATTTATTACTGGCTTGAGGCAGGATTTAACGTACAGGCACACCGGTTATAATTTTGAGTCATTTGCTGACATTGTAGAAAGGGCTTTAGTTCGAGAGGAAGAGTATAAGAAAAGGGATCCGGTCTTTAGGGCACCAATGGGACGAGGTTCCAGATCAAATTCAGGAAAGAGGCTAATGGTTCAAGCTACTCCTCCACCTAAGGGTCCTTTCAAGAAGCCAAGAATGGGAGGACAAGCCCCACAAGCTCCAAAGGCTGCACCTTCAGCACCTGTAGATCGACAAACTCCAAGCACGGCTCGATTGGCCTAATTTCTGTGTACACATTGTGGAGGGCCAACCCATAACTTCTATAATTGCTGAAGAAAATTGGGTTTATGTCTCATTTGTGGAAAGGGCGTTCATATGGCGGATGCATGCCCTGATAAGAACCCAGGATTTCAAAGGGGAGTTCAGAGGCCTATGATCCAGGCACGTGCTTATACCCTTGAGGGCAAGGAGCAAGATGCAGAGGTTGATCCGACCTCCGTGGTGGAAGGTACCATATGCATTCATACCATGAACATTTATGCGCTTTTTGATCCAGGTGCCACGCATTCCTTTATTTCGTAAAAACTTGCTGCTTCTCTGTTCTTGCCTATTATTTGTTTAAATTCTTGTTATTTGGTGAGTTCCCCTCTAGGTGGAAGCCTTCAGATGGATCAGATGGTTCGGGGTTGTTCAGTGATGTTGGAAGAAAAAGATTATCCCACAGATTTCATTGTTATGCCTATGAAGAAGTACAGGGTTATTTTGGGTATGCATTGGTTGTTCAAATATCGGGCTACGGTTGATTGTTTTGCAAAGAATATTAAGTTGGGTGAGGAATTGATCGTTGGTGTTGGGTCGAAGACGGCACCACTTTTGTCCTTTACAGAAGCTCATAAATTGGTAAGAGAGAGAGCAACGGGATTTATTGCTTATCTTCTCAATAAGCCGAAAGATCAAGCTAAGTTCGAGGATACCGCCGTTGTAAAGAAATTTCCTGATGTTTTTCCGGAGAATTTGGGTTCATTACCAACGGATCGTGAGATTGAATTTGTGATAGACTTATATCCGGTATCCGAGCCGTATTCTAAGACCCCTTATCGGATGGCACCGGCCGAATTGAAAGAGTTAAAGATTCAACTTGAAGAGCTACTTAAGATTGGATATATTCGGCCTAGTTCTTCACCTTGGGGTGCACCGGTTCGTTTTGTCAAGAAGAAAGACGGGAGTTTGAGGATGTGTATAGATTACCGGGAGCTTAATCGGATGACCATAAAGAACAAGTATCCTTTGCCCCACATTGAGGATTTGTTTGACATGTTACAAGGGTCGGGAGTATATTCAAAGTTGGACTTGGGACAAGGATACTATCAATTGAAGATTCAGGAAGAGGACATTCCTAAGACGGGATTCAACACCCGATATGGGTATTATGAGTTTGTAGTGATGCCTTTTGGATTAACTAATGCTTGGCCTACTTTTATGGATATGATGCATCAGATATTTCTTCCTTACCTGGAAAAGTTTGTGGTTATATTCATCAGTGATATTCTTGTTTATTCGAGAACTCCGGAAGATCATGCTCGACACCTTAGAATTGTGTTGGATACCTTAAGGGAGCACCGGTTATATGCTAAGTTTAGGAAATGCGAGTTTTGGATTGACCGGGTGGCATTTCTAGGCCACATTATCTCAAGGAAAGGTCTAGAAGTAGATCCTTCTAAGATTGAGACAGTTATTCAGTGGCAAAGTCCGAAAAATGCCTCATAGGTGAGAAGTTTCTTGGGTTTGACGGGCTATTACCGGAGGTTCGTGAAGGATTTTTCAAAGATTGCCGCTCCTTTAACCCGATTGACTAAGAAAGAGGCTAAATTCGAGTGGGATGATAAGGGCGAGGCGAGTTTTCAACTCTTGCAGGAAAGGTTGACCACTGCACCTATTTTAGTACTTCCTGAAGGCATAGAAGGATACACAGTTTATACGGACGCCTCGAAGCAAGGTTTGGGATGTGTCTTGATGCAGAATGGGAAAGTGATTGCCTATGCCTCGAGGAAATTGAAGGAACATGAACAGAATTACCCCACTCATGATCTCGAACTTGCAGCAGTGATCTTTGCTTTGGGTAAGTGGAGACACTATCTCTATGGAGTTTCTTTCGAGATCTTCTCCGACCACAAAAGTCTCCAGTATTTATTCTCTCAGAAGGAGTTGAACAAGAGACAACGGCGTTGGATGGAAATTCTTGCTGATTTTGAGTGTACAATCAAATACCATCCCGGCAAAGCCAACGTGGTCACAGATGCGCTTAGTAGGAAGGCTAGCGTGTCTAATGTGAAAGTGGAAGTTGGAGATGAAGATGGGTCTTTCAAGTTGAGGGCTAGTATTTGGAATATTTCGGTTTAGCCAGATCTTCAACAGAGGTTGTTTGATGCTCAGAGGTTTGATCCCGAGGTTCAGAAATTAGTAGAGAAAGCTTGAGCTGATCCTGAATGTCCATTCGGATTTGATGATACGGGACTTTTTAAGTTTAAGAACATAATTGTGTTACCAGAATAATTGAAACGGATTATTCTTAAAGAGGCTTATCGGTCAGGGTATTCGATACATCCCGGAGGAAACAAAATGTACA
This sequence comes from Lantana camara, assembly GCA_037501455.1. Classification (NCBI taxonomy): domain Eukaryota; kingdom Viridiplantae; phylum Streptophyta; class Magnoliopsida; order Lamiales; family Verbenaceae; genus Lantana; species Lantana camara. The sequence goes on along the minus strand of CM074856.1, from coordinate 109,832,312 downwards.
AGGATTTAAAACAATTCTATTGGTGGAATGGTTTGACACGGGATGTTATCAACTTCGTGAAGCATTATATGACTTGTCAAGTGGTGAAAGAAAAACATCAAAAGCTATTGGGGCTACTTCAACTCTTACCTATCCCGGAGTGGAAATAGGAACAAATAGCTATGGATTTCATTTCGGGATTGCCAAGAGTGAAAGGAAGACTTGATGGAATTTGGGTTATTGTGGACCGTTTGACGAAATCGGCTCATTTTTTTGACATAAGAATGTCCGACAAAGTGAGTAAGTTGGCTAAGAAGTACAAGGATGAGATTGTAAGACTTCATGGAGTACCGGTAAGTATTGTGTCGGATCGGGATCCAAGGTTTACGTCGAGATTTTGGTAAGAGCTTCAAAAGAATTTGGGAACAAGGCTTCAATTCAGCACAGCTTTCCAGACTCAAACTAACGAACAGTCAGAGAGGTTAATCAAGTACTTGGAGGATATGTTGAGAGCGTGTACATTAGATTTTCAAAGCTCATGGAATGAGCAGCTGCCATTAATCGAGTTTGCTTACAACAATAGCTATCAATCCTCGATAGAGATGACACCTTATGAAGCTCTCTGCGGATGAAAGTGCAGGTCTCCGTTGTTCTTTGACTTGGAGGAATGGAATTGGACCAAACAAAAAGGTGTGAAAAGAGGGGAGAAGAAAGAAAAACCCTCTAAGGCTGCAAAATGCAATAGATAAGGTCCAGATAATCAGACAACGGATGAAGGCGGCTCAAGATAGACAAAAGAGCTATGCAGACCTTCGGAGAAAGAATCTTGAATTTGAAGTTGGAGATAGAGTCTTTCTAAAGGCTTCTCCACGAAAAAAGTTTTCAAGGATTGGTCGAGGAGGAAAACTAAACCCTCGGTATTTGGGACCATATGAGATTTTGGAGAGAATTGGTGATACGGCCTGCCATTTGGATTTACCTCCAAGTTTAACCGGAATTCATAATATATTTCATGTCTAGCAACTCTGGAAGTATTACCGAGATGAATCCAAGGTTTTACCGGTTGAAGAAGTGGAACTAGAGCCAAATCTTACCTTTGTTCAGAAGTCGATTAAGATTTTAGACCGGAAGTTTCAAGAGCTCAGAAATCAGCATATCCCACTTGTCAAGGTTCTATGGAGAAGTGATAAAACCGAAGAAGCTACGTGGGAAACAGAGGATAAAATGAGAAAGTTTCACCCCGAGTTGTTTCCGGACGAGCAGTGAATCCGAGAACGGATTCTTTTAAGGGGGAGAGAATATAAGACCCCGACTTTTTAGCCGTACAAGTATGACATATGTGTTTCCCAAATTGAGCGAATTAATTGTTTATAAGTGTTTTGTATATTTAATTTTATAATTAAATGTTAAAATGTTAAATAATTATATCTTTAATTTTATTAATATTAAATTCATATCTTAATTCATTGACTTTGATTTTCTTTTTATTTAAAATGAAATTTAATTTGTGTTATTTAATATGGAATTCTATGAATTTGTAAATGCATTGCTTATGCGTGTTATGATCGCAATTCGTTCTTATATGATTTGATATCGAAATTTCGTGGAATTTTAGTATGTTGCAGATTTATGTGTAATGAACATGTATATGTGCTCGTTTCATGTTTTCGATCTCGTTTGGTGTGGTAACGAATTTATTTTATGTTTTGGAACCAAATCGGGGGTTAATGGGCAATTAGCGCACCCTTGGTTCTGTATGTGATATCTTGAGCTCGGGAACTTGGGGGTTAATGGGCAATTAGCGCAACCTAGTCTCATATGTTTCTAAGCCTATTTGAACCCCCGAAATTCAACCGAAAAATGAATCGGTCGCAAAACTGCCACACTTTACCATTTTAACCATAACTTGAACCATAGTTAACCAAATTGAGTGAAACTTGAACCCAATTAAACCTATCTCAACCCTTGATCAGCCAATTTGAGTTTCATTCCATTTAACACTCCAAACCAAGCCTAAACTCAGCTGCAAACCGAGACCCTTTGGGAGAGGAAGAATACCACTTTTCATTTTCACCATTTGAGCTCAATACTCCATCTTTTCTTTCCAAACTTGAAAGGTGAGTTCATGAATGTGTTAAGAATCTTCTTCTCTTTATTTTAAATGCCTAATTGCTAATTTTGGTGGAGATTTGAATGTGTATTGGATTTTATGATGAATAGTAAGGGTTTATGTTCTTTTGATGAATCTTCGATGTTTCCTTGTGATTTCTTTGAGTTTAATGCATGAAATCTGATCTCATGAACTTCATTTAATGTTATATGAGCTTATATTGCTTGGTAGTTGAGAATTGATGAAGGTACCATTAATGACCTTTGTATGAAAATGGATTTTTTCCCCTTGCTCTCGTGTTGTTGCTGCTGCGTGGCTTTAGGCCTATTATGTGGCTAAAATTGCTGAGTTTGGTTGCTCCTTCATACCTTAATTTGTTGGCTAAGTGTGGATTGAAGTCTTGTGACTGTGCTCCCATGTTTTGTCTTTCATTTCTTTCCCCTGTTTCTTCCTTGTCCGTAATGTTGTTGTTGCTGCAGAACACCATCGCGGCCGCGCAGCTTTTGTGTTGATTTTGTGTCGCGGCCGCGACTACAAGCTCATTTCATTTCTGTAATGGCGTCGTGGCCGCGCCCATTTTGTGAAGGAAGGTGTCGAGGCCGCGCCTATGTGCGTGCCTGCATTGCTGCTTTAATTTTTCCCATGCAATTTTCTTTTAACCTTAATATGTTATGATTGTGCATGTGGTGTTCGTAGGTGTATATATATATATATATATATACACATTGTGTAGTGTAATGTATGCATGGGTATATATATATTCATGCATTAATTGTGTGTGTATGTGTATATACATATATATATCTATATATTATATATATGTATTATATGTTAGGTATGTATATTTATATATATATATATATATATATATATATATATATGTATGTATATATTATATGATATTATATTTATTTATTTATTTATTTATTTGATTTAGTTTTTATATAATATGATCTTAATAATTCGATTTCGCGTGTATGGCTTTCGTGCTTCTTTAGTTGATTTCTATGCCTTTATCTTGTCTATTCCACAATTGTAAACTTAACATATTTGAGTTACGAATTATAAACGTTATGAAATGGTTGAACGTGAAACCTCTAGGTATTGAGACTTTGAATGAATTACTCGATTATATGGCATCATAACATGATTTATACCTCATACGCATCTCATATCATGTGCATAGCATTGTCGTGCGTCTTATATGGTCATTTTGAGTCTTGCACTCCGTCTTTTGCATAGATTTGGGTACGGTCGGAGACAAGGACGAGCCTTGAGACGCTTGTGCCTTTCCTTTTGAACTTTTAAGGTGGGTTTTCTTCTAATAGTTAAGATAACCTAATATACCCTTATGTGAAAGGTTTTGAGCCAAATTATTATATTAGTATATCGAGTCCTTTCTCGAGTAAATGATTTCAATGTAAGCCTTTCTTTCGTGAAAACCTTACCTATGATTTTAGCAAGAAGCATGATATGAAAACACGGGCCCAAGGACTTAGTGTATGTGGCTATCCGGGGAGGCAAGGGCCGACGGTGATTCGATATCCTAGTTCCAACCAAATTTACGGTGAAACCGACCTTGTCAGGAGTTTTGGCGAGGAAGGGGAACCAGGGTATTGAGGATTAATGTACCTCACTCGCCACATTGATATGTATAGGTGGCCGGGCCTTGCAAACCCGTCCACCACATAGAGGAAAAAAGGTGTAAATGTATGATTATGATCATGATATGATTGTGCACGAAAGATTTATTTATGATAACCAATGAATCATGTTATGAATACACAAGGAGAAGGTTGGAGATTATGCACGCCCACTCGTCGGGCCTTGAAACTTATGATTAAATATGAATGAATATGATAGTTATAATCCCATAGATGTTCTTCTTGCTTTACCTACTTGGGAAATTTTGTAAAAACTTCATACGGGATTATGGCTTGCATGTATATGTTTAAATTCCGAGATATTTATACTTATGCCCTATTTTATACCCACCAGTCTTCTATACACTGAACCCGGTTTGTTTTCAGTTGTGTTGTGCAGGTGTGAGAGGAGCTAGGCGGGAATTCGAGTCGGTGTGTCTCGCATTTATTTCTAGCTTTTATTTTGGGTCTCACACACTCATATTTATAATTATGACTTTTATACGACTGATGACTTGAGCGTACATGTTTTGAGCCGTGATAGCATGTAAATGTTGTAGATAATCTATTTTTGGAGCTTGCATGCTCATTGTAAATATTATATGATAGCTAATACTTCCGTTTTAATTTTACTCTGATTTGATGGTTTAAGGGTTAGTCCCGCCTAGCATAGCGTGTGTGTTGTGTCCCCGTTCACCGTGATTTGGCACGTGTATAGACTTTCCATTTCATATACGGGTCGGGTCTCGGTGCGGGGGATGTGGTGCCTTACGCTCGGGTGCTACAACTGTGATGTCCCGCGTGAGAACATTCCTAAATGGGAAAGGAAGTTTCCAAAAACATTCAGATTAGGAAATATCTCACAGGTCAATGACCTGATTAATAATCCTTTGACTTGAGATTCCGTAATGTCTCATATGAGCTAACTCTATAATCTTTGATGTAGGCTCAAAGGGTGTCGCCATATAGACACTTGAACCACGGCCTATGTTGGGATTACACAAGTGGCATATGTAGAATATGTAGAATCAATATAGGACCTACACTTGTTAAGAACAAGAATGATCTCTTACTGATTAAGTTTTTCGTAATCCATTAAATATTAAACCCTTGGTAAAATTTTTAAATTTTCGGTGTGTAGACTCTTTGTTTTCCAATAAGTGGGATAAGGTAGATTCTAGGGAGTAGTTACCGTGACTTATCTCTATGCTTTCAGATTTTTCTCCAACTGATCTAGAGCTAATTGGCAAATTAGTTTTACTTCCTTGTGGGGAACGAAAAGAGGGCCTATTTTCTCGTTTAGCCACAACACCACCGAAATCCTTCCATCTGGATACTCCACTGTCTAACATAGCACGTAACCAGTGTTAGGAATAGCTCCCTAAAAGCTGATGTAATAGTCTGCTTAGTACTTTTCCTTTTATAAATCACAGAAAATCTTTGAATAATAAACGAACCAAGGCTACACTTCTTTATATGCTCTTGTTTGATTGTATGTTTACTTTCTTTGCATGGATAAGAACTCCCCTAATCAATATGACTTATAGGACTCAACCATTTAGGCGAAGTGGTTCATGGAACGAGCCCTAAATCACCTAAGTCATGATTAGAAATCACTCCAAGTCGTTAAGTCCAAAAGACAGTGGGAGTGTCGATATGACTCGTTTGAGGCTTGCTCGTGTGATCACGCCTTTTAGAAGGACCGCCTTGTTTCAAGGGGTGCAAAGTGTATTGATTGATACATTCGTGATACATGGGGGTGCTTACTTATTCTAAGTAGGTACACTGAGGTGTCCCGTGTCAGAAGATTCCTAAATGGGAAAGGAAGTTTCTATTTTTGGAAATAGAAACTTCCAGATTAGGAAATATCTTATGAGTCATTGATGTGATTAAGTAGTCCTTAGACTTGAGATTCCATCGATGCTTTGTGGGCTAACTATGTCGTCTTAGGTATGAGCATTAAAGGATGTCGCCTTAGACAACTAACTCAAAGCTCATGCTGGGTCTGCACAAGTGGCACATGGAAGCATATGAGAATCGATAAAGGACCTACACCTGTGAAAGCAAGTTGATCTCTTATTGTGTGAGTCATTCATATGCTATAATGGAGTCCTTGGCCAAGGCAGTGGATCGAGATCAACAAATGGGTTTCTTGGATCGAGATCAAATGGATATTAAATGCACTTAACTTTAAGATCGAGATTATTAGGGTTCTGATTATTCCCTTGCCCTAGATCTTGATTGAGAGATGGGACGTAGGAGGACTTTATCTCACATATGTCAATGACTTTAAGGTTCTTTCGAATTGAGGTATTCTTATTCAGCTAGGGGTCACACACCTGTTGCTAGATTATGGTAGTGTCATATGTGGACTGATTAATTAATTAGGGTCACTACTAATTGAATTAAAAACTTAGAGGGTCACACACAAATGCCCGGTCATGAGGGTTAAGGCTTGAATCGATTAAACTAGTTGATCGAACCAATAAAGGATTGGTTGGGAACCACACGTGTGATTCACACGTGTGGGACACGTGTCCTAGGCGTGACACGTGTCACGTTGTGATGGTAATTAAATAATTAATACTTGATTAATTATTTAATGGACTTTAATTTAATTATGAATTAATATTGAAGTTCTAATTTGGAGATATTGAGTCTAATAAATAATTAATTGTGAATTAATTATTAGCTTCAAGTTGTTTATTTTGAATAAATAATTAAATATAATATCTAAAAGAGTTAGATATTTATTCTTGTTTGACAAGTTGATCAAAAGAAGATTTTTGGTCAAAGTAATACTCTTTCTCTCCAAGCAAGGAATCTACTAACTAGTGGGTGAAAATACTATTATTAGGAGATGGGGTTCAAACCCCATAGCTATAAATACAAGGGATTCGAACCCCTTGATGAATGATACACAATCTCCTTCTCCAAATTACATCACATAAACCCTAGAGCCTAAGCACTAAACATAGAACTAGCATCCCACTAAACATAGAACTAGCATCCTCCTAGTTTCGATCGTGATCGAGGTTGGTGTAGACTATTTTTCTAGAGGGCTCCTTTCGTGGAGTTTTGAAAGATTCGAAGGAGCTTGGGGACTTTCCGCTTGAAGAACGTTTGTGGGCGGCTCAAACGTGTCAAGAAAGCGTCGATCTAAGTGAGTTTCTTAGAACCCTACAAATTGGGAATAAGAATTGCAAGATTCGATATTCTTTTGGGAAAATTTTTAAATTCCACTGCGTTTCTATTTCGTGTTTTCCCAACAACCAGTTCCTGTACGGATAATCCGGCCCTCGATCTGTATAACCCTCCTCACATTGCTTCGGGCAAGTGTTATAGATTTGACCACATCTACCACAAATATAACATAAATTCGGTAAATGCTAGTAACTTAAAGTTGCGAGAATTTCCTCATCCCCTGACATATTTCTGATCTTTATCTCTCTCTTCAAAGGCTCATCCATGTTCAACTCTACCCTGATTCGCATCTTGTGGGAGAATAAGAGACCTTCTCATTTTTTCTCCTTGTAAGACACCAATCGTCCAATTTGATTTCCCAAGAATTCTGCCATTAAATGAGTTCGTTTAGTGAAAGGTACACCTCCAACTTGCACATGGAACTCACATGTGGTAAGATCGCATGTGATAGGATCCTATAGCTCCCCCAACTCACGGATGATCAACAAATTCTTCTCAAAAGCCCATGTCCACCTTTAAGGATTCTCTCGAAATTTACAACATGATGTGTTATGAATAGGTATCGACCTCCTTCAAGCTTCTCAATCTACATACCTTTGATCAGGTTGAAAACCCCTAGGATTGTTGACTTCAAAGAATCAAATTAGAAAGCCTTTCTCGAGAGAACCCTTCCCACCAATGTAAGACCTCTCCTATTATTCTCCCCTTGCCTGACTGCTTCCGGCACTATCCTCCCTAAATCCTTGGTCGAGGTCAATGCAAAGGCCCAGTTCAAGCTCTCCAACTCAGCCTCCATGAAATAATGAGAGTGTGTTTTGAGGGCTTGTGCCCGATAAATCCGGACGAAGAAGTTGAGATCGTTCATACCCTCCCTTGAAAAACCACAAAGCAAAGTGCAACGTTAGTATAGCGAAAACGAACCCTAAATATAAAGAACAATGATGCATGGACACGGCAACACAGTTTTTTTTTCAATTTTAGGACATGACACGACTCCGACATGGTTATATTTTATTTATAAATAATATATTTTATAAATATTATTTTATTTTTTAAAACTATGAGGACCTTTTCTTAGCACAAAAATTTTAAAATTTTTAATTTAATTAAAAAAAAAAAAACAGCCAATAACAAAAATAAGGCACATTAGTTGATTTTTCTTTTTTTTTTTACGGTGGCGTGAAGGATAGGGCTTAACCCATTCCTCTTTTTCTTTGGTTCCCCCTGTTTTGGCCACATAGAAAGAGCAGCTAGCGGTGGTGGTTGGAGGTGATGATGTGGAGGAATTGGTGACACCAATTGGCTCGCGGTGGTGGTTGGTGTTGGCAACGGCAGATGGAGGCGTGAAGGCTGGTGTCATAGCGAAGAGAGAAAGGGTAAAGGTGGCCATGGCTAGCGTGGTGGTGTTGGGGATTTGTTCCCCTTTTCTTCTGAAGGTGAGACGATGGTGGTCTTGGAATTTCTTCCCCTTTTTTTTCTCAAGGAGAGGGACATGCAAGGATTTCTTTCCCTTTTCTTCCTCACCCGTGTCTTCTGCCCCAACTTGTCGAACACTTTGCTATGGAGTGTCCGACAACGTGTCCCTTTTATTTATTTATTTATTTTTATTTAGGACACAGATCTGGCGTATCGGATACGTGTCGGAGTCGTGTCCGAGGTGTGTCCATATCCGACACGTGTCGAACACTGCACGAACCAATTTTTTGGTGTGTCGATGGTGCTTTATAGCTAAAGAAGGAAGCAATTATCGAACAGAGCTCATATTCTCACTGCAACTCTCTCGTGTAATGACATTCTCACGGAGACTCTCATGTATCAGACTTACTGAAACTCGCAAAACTTTTGTATAAGGCACTCAAGCAGATCTCATATGAGAGGAAAAATAATTCTCCCTTATAATCTACGAAATTTCTTAGTACATAGGTGAGGAAGAATTTTAAATGTATAAAGACCAATGCAAATTCTAAAACTACTGTCAAAATTTAAATGGTTAATAGTTAACATGACGAGTATCAATCTCGAATAACGGAGTATATCAAAAAGAATTTAATCTCCACCACATCAACATATCAAAGTTTTCATGATCGGTCATTCTATTTCTACTTTTTGAACCTCCGACTTTACATGATCGACAATTACACTTGATACTCATTTTAGAAGGGATAATTACAGGTAGTATACCATAATTAGATTTAATTACAGATGTCACCCGTATAAAAAAATTTAATTACATTTAATACCCAAAACGTTAGGATTCCGGTAAAATTATTATAAACTACCCCTTATAGCCACGTTTTTGCCATTAATTAGCCAAAATATTGTAATTATGAAATCCCTCTTTCTAATGGCTCGTTGTATACATGATTTTTTTAAAAATTGTTCTATAAAATTACATTTAACACCCATAGTAAATAAAATAATTTTAGGTATTTTTGGGTTTCCCCATAATTTTGGGTTTCCACATTATTTTTTGCTAATGTTAGCAATTTTCAAATGAAACCCTAACGTTTTAGGTGTTAAGTGTAACTATTATTTTCCACTCAAGGGGTGTCTGTAATTAAATTTAATTGTGGTACATAAAGTTTAGTTGCCTTATCCGATGTGGATTTCAAGTATAATTAACTCTTAATATTACTTATTTAACCTTTCTTTCAAGTAGGTTGCTGCTGAAATAGAATAAAATATATTTTTTATATTAAATTTATGTTTTTTTCTTATGGTATATCGTACTTATTGATATCATTTATTGTAGCACAAGTTTTATTTAAAAGGTTATTCATATTAGGAAGTTCAAAGTTGGGAGTGGGGTTGAATATCAACTTACTGAATCAACGAAATTTTTGTTTTATAAATTACAATTACTACTTGAAGCGATCAAATTATGAGATTTTTTTTTCTATTTTAGAAACCGGCGAACAATGTCGTAGAGATTAACGAGGATCCTACTTCATATATATATATATCAACCAACCACAAAGAAATAATACATGAGTTCATGATTTAAGGATCGTTAATACTGTTCATGCAATAATGTTCGTGAAAATAAAATATAAAAATGAATGAATTGTGGGAAAATCTCCAAGGCCTTGTAACACTGTTCAAGAAAACACCAGCCACCAACTTTTCATATGTTATTCGAATTTTATTCTAATTTTTATTTTGTCATATTATACATTTATAAACCAATTAACTAGATATAAAATTAAATTATTTATGAATTATGATCATACTAACTTAAGCAGATTAACAGGTCCAAGTTAAATTCCTCATGAAATTAAAATATCATATGAAATATTTTAGTGTGGACCCAACTCGACTTACTCAGACTAATTATAATATGAATATATCACAATTTAGATTAGATTTTGTTAGTTTTCTTAAAATTTATATTAATTTTAAGGCATAATATACATTATATATCATTAAAGTATGTTATATTTGTTTAGTAATGTGATAACATTATTACTTAAAGTATAATACATTATAATTAAAACACTGAAGTGTATAACTAATAATGCTTAATACAATTATTTAGGGATATATATGATAATATTTAATATAAATCATATTTGAAAAAGAATTACAATTAAACTAATAACTATGAGATTAGATTTTGTTAGTTTTCTTAAAATTTATATTAATTTTAAGGTGTAATATACATCATAGATCATTAAAGTATGTTATATTTGTTTAGTAATGTCATAACATTATTAATTAAAGTATAATACATTATAATTAAAACACTCAAGTGTATAACTAATAATGCTTGATACAACTATTTAGGGATATATATGATAATATTTAATATAAAATCATATTTGAAAAAGACTTACATTTAAACTAATAACTATAAGTACTTCATCAAATTAGCGTATGAATATACAATTATTATATATATAAAAAGACCTTGTCGCTAGACTCAAGTTCGAATGTTGTTCGGCACAAATTATGCAGACTAAAAATGAGCCAATTTGGGCCGGCTCAGATGGGTTGGGGTGGTGCGGCCTGGACGGGGGGGTCGAACCACTGGTTGGATGTCGCTTGGGGGGTTGGGGGCCCCGCAAATCAATTTTTAATTTATTGATTGAATTTTTACCTTTTGTAATGGAATTAATTAATTATTGATTGATCTGCAATAGAAACTTCGTAGCTAAATCTGTTGCTATAAATTTGGCTAATCATTTGTTATTGAATCCGTTGCTATAGGTTAGCCACGAAGGTTATGGAAACGGAATATTTTTCGTTGCTAAATTCTTTACTAAGCAAAATAGTAACAGATTTTTGCTTTAAATCCATTGCAATTGAGCATTTTTCTAGTAGTGATATTAGTTTTCTGTCAATTAGATTTTTTTTTTTTTTTTTGGAAGGGAAAAAGAAGACTAGTACAACGAGGCTAAATCTCATCTAAGGAATTCCCTAGCAGCATCAGGGAGTTCAGTGTCCCCGTAAGAATTCAAACCTAAACGAGCGAGAGAATGGGCAAACCTTATTTGCTGCTCTTCTCACAAAGTTGAACAAAACAGAAGGCGTCCTGCTCAAAGCTTCCCTAATATCATCTAAAATATGACCAATGGGAGACCAATCTTCCAAGGGGTTTTGTAATTTTCGAATCAAATTCTGGCAATCCCCCTCCATGATCACAGACTCAAAGCCTCCCTGCTGCACCCAAACTGCCGCTTCCTTCATCGCCAAACCTTCAACCACCTCGGCGGCAAACGTGCCTTTAAACCATCTGCTACTCCAACCCACACAGGATCCAAGATGATTTCGGACCACAACACCACAACCCATCTCTCCCAACCCCTCAAACACTGCTATATCGGTATTTACTTTCAACATCCCTACCGGAGGTGGCGACCATTTATCCGGTAAGCCGGGAATTTCTGCCAGCGAATCTGCCACTCTCCCAACCCGACCAGCTTCAAAGTAATTTCTTGCATACAGCGCTAAAGCTTGAGCATCCATACAATCATTTTCTGCCCATTCTTTGTTCTGGTTCCTCCACAACGCCCAAGCCGCCACAACGAACTTGTGCCCCTCTTCAGCACTCAAGTTATCTAGCACATACCTAACCCAGCTTTCACTTCCTCTACGCCACTAAAAGATCACATGCCAAGGAAGATCAGTACATGCCCAAAACAACCTGACCATATTACAGCTAATGAAAGCGTGCTCCAACGTTTCCCCCTTAATCCCGCACTAAGGGCATAACACCACATTAACACTCCTTCTCTTATCCAAAGCCGACCCCACTGGCAACGTTCCTTTACAAAGTCTCCAAAGAAACACTCAGATTTTCGGTGCCACCTTGCGATCCCAAACCACTTTCCAAGACCGACGGTTGGAGCTTTCGCCTCTCCCACTTTCTTGATTCTGAGAACTCAAGGCCACATGATACGCACTTTTAACCGAAAATCTTCCATTCGTATTATAGTGCCAGACCTGTTTGTCAATAGTACGCCCACTCTCCAATGAATTCGAAAGAATCAACTTCGCGTCTGCCTCAATAAAGGTCTCGCGCACCAACTCCTCATCCCAACAGCCTTCCCTAGTGATCAACTGCTTAACATAAGTTAAGCCCCCTCCATCTCCTGACCGGACTAGTGGTTGGAAACTCGCTGGTCTGGGCAGCCATTTGTCCTGTAACACCCCAAGCGATGGGGCATCACACCCCTGTTAGGAATAGTGCCCTAAAAGCCGATTGTATATCCGCTTTGTGCTTTTCCTTATTGTAATCACAGACAATCTTTGAATGAAATAACGAATTGAGGCAACACTTCTTTATATGCTCTTGTTTGGTATGCGTTCACTTTAGCTGTGCATGTATGAGAACTCCCCTAATCCTGACGACTTTAGGACTCTACCATTTAGGTGAAATGGTTCATGAAACGAGCCCTATATCACATAAGTCATGATTAGTAAAATACTCCAAGCCGATGAGTCCTACAGACAGTGGGAGTGTCAACCTGACTCCTCTAAGGCTTGCTTATGGGATCACGCCCTTAAGAAGGACCACCTTGTTTCATGGAGGTGCAAAGTGTATAGTTGATACGTACGTGATACATGAGGGTGCTTACTTTAATAAGTAAGTTCACTGAGGTGCCCCGTGTGAGAACATTCCTAAATGGGAAAGGAAGTTTCTATTTCAGGAAATGGAAACTTCCAGATTGGGAAATATCACACGAGTCATTGATGTGATTAATTGATCCTTAGACTTGAGGTTCCTTGTCACTTTATGAGTTAATTCTGTAGTCTTAGGTATAAGCTTTAAAGGGTGTCGCCTTAGACAACTGATTCAAGGCTTATGCTGGGGCTGCACAAGTGATTCATGGAAGTGAATGAGAATCAAGATAGGACCTACACTTGCATTTGCAAGGTGATCTCTTATTGTGAAAGTCATTCATATGCCATATGGAGTCCTTGGCCAAGGCAGTAGATCAAGACATCAAGAAAAGGGTTTCTTGGATTGAGATCAAATGGATATGAAATGCACTTAACTTTAAGACCGGATTGTTAGGGTTCTGATTATTCCCTTGCCCTAGATCTTGGTTGAGAGATAGTAAGTAGGAGGATTGTATCTCACATGAATCAATGACTTAAAGGTTCTGTCGAATCCGAACATTCCAATTCAGCTAGGGGTTAAACACCTGTTGCTAGACTATGGTCGTTTAATCTGTGGACTGATTAATTAATTAGTGAATTAATTAATTAGGGTCAATGCTAATTGAATTGAGAACCTAGAGGGTCACACACAACAACTTGGTTACATGAGTTGAGGCTTGAAAATGATTAAACGAGTTAATCGGGCCAAGAGGGTTCCACACGTGTGAAATCACACGTGTGGCTCACGTGAGTGACACGTGTCACTGTGACACGTGTCACACACGTGTGGATATATATATATATTATATATATATGTATTAAATAATTAAATGTGTTAATTATTTAATAGACTTTGGTTTAATTTTGAATTAAAAAAAAAAGTCTTATTTTGGAGAAAAATAATCTAGTTGATTAATTACGAATTAATTAATTAGATAAAAATAAGTTATTTATTTTATAATAAATAAAGTATAAAATTATCCAAAAATAGTTTGGATATTTTTAGCTCTCTTAAAAGTTGAATTGAATTAGAATTCAAAGTCAAAGTTGGAAAATACTTGATGATCAAGTAATAGGAGAGAGAGGAACCAAATCCTTGCCCAACAAGGAATAGGATCGGCGCCCCTCTCCCTTTCCTATATATAGGGGAGCTCATGCTCCCTTTTAGAGCTAATTGACAATTCTTTTGGTTCATGTGTTGAACACCTTCCTTTCTCCAAGATCAAATAAACCCTAGGTTAAGCCTAAACACTAACTAGAGAACTAGCATCCTTACTAGTTAGATTGTGATCAAGTTGGTGGACTTTCTCTAGAGACTTCAAGTTAGAAGTTTGAAGATTCGAGCTTTACCAAGGAGAGAGGATCAAGCCGCGAGAAGAGCGTTCTTGGGTGGCTTGAAACGCTTCAAGAAAGAACAAAAGAAAAGTAAGTTTTCTATCTTTACGAATTTGGTTACACGATTGCGAATTCAAGATCCTTTTGTTGGGAATTTTTTTTTTTAAATTCCGCTGCTTTCTGATTCTTGTTTTCCAATAAGTGGTATCAGAGCCACCTCGTTAATCGTGTTTCTGATTCGTCTCAATTATTCAAAATTTGGTAGAAATTCTTAGGCTTAGATGCGAATTAGGTATTCTTGAGTTCTTTTAGAAAGCCTGAAATACGAAACTGTAATTTTTCTTGAATTTCTAAAACGGTTTTCTCAAATCGTATTTTTGAAAATTGTTTTAGTTGAAATTTATCTAAATCGAATTTTTTAATTTTGGATTGAATTGGTTTCGAGAAACCTAGACACGAAACGAGACGCGAAACAAACGCGCGGGATTGGGACGTGCCAATGTGTAGCACGCCCCAAGCCTGCGCGCGCACGCCGCCCAGCCCCTCCCACAACCGCGTGGGAGCCATCTCGGGCCTACCTAGGCACGCCTGCCCAGTCCGTCCCGCAACCGCGTGGGACGCCTGCACAGCCCGCCTAGTCGCGGCGGGCGCTGCTGCGCGCGGCGCGCGCATGATGCACGCCCAGCGTGCGCACGAGAGCGGCAACTGCCGCGCGCTGTGCGCGCTGCTGGCGCGCGTCCGCGCGCACTGCTGCGCGGCGGTGCCTCACGCGGCTGGGCCGTTTTTTTGGGCTCGTTTTCGTGTTTCGTGTTTTTCGTGTTTTCGGTCCTTAAAATCCCGATTTAATTTTATTTTAATTTTATCTTTTAAAATCAGTTTTGCTAAAATAAAATTATTTAAAATTTTGATTAAATTGGGATTTTTGAGAAATTAAAGCGATTTGGATTTTGGGAAAATTATGAATTTTATTTTCTGAAAATAATGAAAGAATAAAATTATTAATTTTGTAAATTAATTGGAATTTTATTGGTTTATTGTTTTTCGGGTTTTATTGAAAAGGCTCTTGAATAAGAATTGCATCTAAGTCGTGTTTTAAGTCATTAGGACTTGAAACGAGAATTTTAATTTATTGGCTAAATTTAAATTCTCGCAAAAGCATGTTAGGTGATCATGGGTTTAGATCTATGTATGTTTTAATTTATGCACATGGATGGTTTAAATTGGGGTTGGAGCCCTATACTTGCGTTTTTCAATTGAGGTTGGAGCCTCACTTATGTGCGTACTGTTATGTGATTTATTATGTGGCTTTCCATATTACTGTTTTTGAGGCCGGGGTATGCCCCGTGTAATTGTCTAAGGCCAATATGAAGATTGAGCCTTATTACTTTATGTCTTTTTCTTTTTATTGTAATTTGAGAGTAGAGATAGGTGGTGAGGTTTTATTTTCATTTTGGAGACAATGCACCCATGGAGTAAGATGGACCACATTCAAGTAACAAGGAGGCCATAAGTGAAGACCCCTCAAAATGTTAGGGAGGGGAATCTCAATTGTTAAATGTAATAGAGATAGGGCTCGTATTTTGTTACCGCTTTCCCTTATGTGATTTGAACTGTTTATGTGGCATGTATGTTAGAACTAGTGATTGTGGAGTGGCTCCCACATATCACGCATAAAGATAGGTAGAACCCATGATCATTACATGTTAGTATCATGCTAGGACATGTTATCTGTTTATGTGCTTGTTTGATATGCATTTAAGTGTACTTGCATTAATCAAGACTAATAAAATTGGATAACATATATGTTGGTGAGGTCGAACCGGACAACTCTCTGGTTGATTCGAAAATTCCCTTTAAATATTAAGCTAATTTTGAACAAATAGGTGTTTAATTCGAGATGCAAATTTTGAATTAAATTCCTAGCATTCCATCAATAGGTTTTAAGTTTAGTAAGTGAAGCTGGTTATTGTCCGCGAGTCGTGGGATAGCTAGTGGAGCTTATTAGTTCTTAGTTACCTAATTGATCATTTTTTATCAATATTTCATGGTCAATTTTAGCAAGGGCGATGTCCGCGAGTCGTGGGTCGCTCGAACTAAGTTTCGGTCATGATCTTATGATTGATGGGTCTAGCTTAACGCCTAAGTAAATATGGATGTCGCACGAGTCGTGGGTCCATATTGAAAGATAGGTGATGCAAAAACGATTACTAAGAGTTCTAAAGGTGTTAGAATTGGTAAGTTGTACCTACCTAGGGTTCTTACTTAGAATGTCCGCGAGTCGTGGGTTCGAGGTAAAATGCCTAGGATCTTAGTACCCATTGGGAAACGTGTTCCTCTTAGATCTTTGGGAATTCTAGATCTTTAAAAAACAGTGGGAGCTACATTAGATTAAAGACCTTATCTTTTGTATATCGTTATAATTCAGCATGCTCACTAGTTCTCTGTTTTACCATTTAGGTCGTAGATTCTGTGATTCTCTACGTGTTTTGAAATGGCAACCAAAAACCCTCTTGTATCGATCCTCGAGTCAAACAAGTTGACTGGTCCCAACTATTCTGATTGGCTGAGGAATCTAAAAATCATTTTAGATTCTGAGAAGAGAACTTATGTTCTCTTCGAAGGGGAGCCCAATCCCGAAGGGTAGGCTCCCACTCGGGCCGAGCGGGACGCGATTCAGAAGTGGAAGGATGATAATCTCCAAGCCCGTTGCCTTATGTTGGCTAACATGTCTCCGGACTTGCAAAGGCAACATGAGGCCATGGAATTTGCTTGGGAGATTTACGACCACTTAGAGCAACTTTACCGCCCTCATGAACGTGTTACAAGGTATAACACTTCAAAAGAATTGTTCCACTTGAGAATGAGGGAAGGTTCAAGTGTCCATGAATTTGGACTCAAGTTTCTTGCCCTTACTGAGAAACTTGCTTCCATGGACATGCCGCTGAAAGATGAGCTTTCAGTGGATTTGTTGCTAGCTTCGCTCCCACCATCATTCAACCCATTTGTCCTTAACTTCAACATGAATCATGCTGGTGCTACTGTAGCTGAGCTGATTAGTCAGCTTGTGACTGCTGAAAGCACGATCAAGAAGGACAATAAGGTTTTGATGGTGAATGCTCCATCTTCCTCTTCTGGGCCTTCTAAAGGTAAGGGCAAGAAAGCCCAAAAGAAGAAGAAGAAACCCCTTAGGCCCACTGGTGGCATTTCGAAGGGGAAGGCCCAAAAGAAGAAGCGTGATCAGAAAGAGGATGTTTGCTTCCATTGTGGCAAAGCGGGACATTGGAGGAGAAACTGCCCAGAGTACAAGGCTACTCTAAAGAAAGGTATCTTTCTCGTTGAAGTAAATCTTTCTATTAATTCTAGTTCTTGGGTACTTGATACCGGTTGTGGAACTCATATCTGTAATGATGTACAGATGCTAAGTGAAGTCCAACAACTCAAAGAAGGAGAATGTGTCTTGAAGATCGATGATGGCTCAAACGTTGAAGCTCGAGCTTTAGGTACAATTAGATTAGATTTAGGTAGTTTTCAATTAGTCTTAAATAAAGTCCTTTATGTACCGAGCATTATTCGTAATATAATTTCAGTTCCAATATTAGATTGTGAAGGTTATGAAACTTATATTAAGAATGGTAAATACTTTATCAAACGGAACAACTCTTCCGTTCACATCGGTACTCTAAGTAATGGACTTTATCTAACTCAAAATATCAATATTATGAATATACAACGAGAAACAAAGCGTAAGAGAGATGACAAAGTTTCAGCTCCCTTATGGCACGCTAGATTAGGACACATTTTCAAGAATAGAATTAGCAAGATAAACACTTTAGGATCATTCTCTGAAAATGATCTTAAGGAGTTAACTTCTTGCGAATCCTGTCTCAAAGGAAAAATATCCAAAGTCCCTTTTAAAGGAACTGTGGAACGTGCCACTAAGGTTTTGGATTTGATCCATACTGATGTTTGTGGACCGCTTAGTGTAAGCACTAGAAACAATCATCAGTATTTCATAACCTTTACCGATGACTTTAGTCGATATGGTTATGTATACTTAATGAAGTATAAATCTGAAGCTTTTGAGAAATTCTTAGAATTTCAAAAGGAGGTTGAGAACCAAACTGGTCACAAGATCAAAGCACTTCGATCTGATCGAGGAGGCGAGTATCTTAGTGAAGAATTCCTTAATCATCTCAAAGATAATGGGATTATCTCTCAGTGGACTCCTCCGGGAACTCCTCAGCTTAACGGAGTTTCTGAGAGAAGGAATCGAACCTTACTTGATATGGTTCGTTCCATGATGAGTTTCACTGACTTACCACCTTCTTTCTGGGGTTATGCCCTAGAAAGTGCAGCAAAGATTCTGAATCTAGTTCCCTCTAAGTCAGTCCCCAAGACGCCCTATGAAATGTGGCATGGTAAAATCCCTAGTTATTCTTACTTAAGAATTTGGGGTTGTCCTGCTTACGTGAAGAGGACAGTGGGAGATAAGTTAGAATCTCGTTCTAACTTATGCTACTTTGTAGGTTATCCTAAGGAATCCATAGGATACTACTTCTATGATCAATCTGAGCAAAAGGTGTTTGTTTCCAGAAATGCCACTTTTCTTGAGGAACCGTTCCTTAAAGAAAAGAAAGGTAAGATCATAGAATTAGAAGAAGTACAAAGTGACCCCATACCACCCACTGAAGAAACGTCCCACTCTGATCAACCACAACCAATCACGAATGTCGATACACATGTAAATCCTCCTCTAAAGCGTTCTGAACGCACTCCTAGACAGCCGGAGAGATGGTATGGATTCTTCCATGAAATCTCTCAAAAGGATAATGATCCTTTGACATATGAGGAGGCACTTTCAGATTCTGACTCTGAACAGTGGATAGAAGCCATGAAATCCGAAATGGATTCCATGAACTCCAACCAAGTTTGGACCTTGGTAGATTTACCTGATGGGGACAAACCCATAGGTTGCAAATGGATCTTTAAGAGAAAGCTTGGAGTTGATGGAAGCATTGCAGCCTACAAAGCAAGACTGGTTGCAAAAGGATTCACTCAAAGACCCGGCGTGGACTTTGACGAAACCTTTTCACCAGTTGCAATGCAAAAGTCCATTCGAATCATGCTTGCCATTGCTGCATATTATGACTATGAGATATGGCAAATGGATGTGAAAACTGCCTTTCTCAATGGTGACATTGACAAAGACATTTATATGGAGCAACCCATAGGTTTCACATTCAGTGGGAGTGAGCAAAAGGTTTGCAAACTCCAAAGATCAATCTATGGATTGAAACAGGCTTCTAGGAATTGGAACATTCGATTTGATGAATCAGTCAAAGCGTTTGGCTTCATGCAAATTTCGAATGAATCATGTGTGTATAGAGAGGAATTGGAGACCTCAGTGCAATTCTTAGTACTTTATGTTGATGACATCCTTCTTATTGGGAATTCAAAGGATGACATGAAAGTGACTAAGTTATGGTTATCGAACCAATTCGAGATGAAAGATCTTGGTGATGCGTCCTATATCCTTGGAATTAAAATCTATAGAGATAGATCTAGAAGGTTAATAGGACTATCACACTCGATGTACATTGACAAAGTATTGAAGAGATTCAATATGGAGTCAGCAAAGGTTAAGAACCTTCCTATGAGTGTAGGATCATGTCTTTCAAAGAAGATGTGTCCTAAGACTAACCTTGAGAAGGAGAGAATGACTCATACACCTTATGCATCAGCAACAGGTAGCATAATGTATGCAATATTATGTACTCGACCGGATGTGGCTTATGCACTTAGTGTGACAAGTCGTTTCCAATCTGACCCTGGAAATGGTCACTGGGCTGCCGTGAAGAATATCCTTAAGTACTTGAAAAGTACTAAAGATTTATTCTTAGTTTACGGAGGTCAGAAAGATCTTAATGTCGAAGGATACTGCGATGCAAGCTTTGCATCTGACTTAGATGATTTTAAATCAATGTCAGGATACATTTTCGGCCTAAACGGCGGAGCAGTGAGTTGGAAGAGCTCCAATCAAACTACCACTGCAGATTCGACCACTAAGGCCGAATACTTAGCTGCAAATCATGCAGCTAAGGAAGGTGTTTGGATTAGAAACTTCATTCAAGAGTTGAATGTGGTTCCTTGCATGAAAGACCCCATTACTGTGTTTTGTGACAACACTGGGGCGGTTGCTCAAGCAAGAGAACCAAGATCTCACCAACGGACCAAGCACATTATGAGGAAGTATCACCTAATCTGTGATATTATCAAAAGAGGAGATGTGCAAATCGAGAGGGTCACATCAGCAGAGAACGTGGCAGATCCACTTACTAAACCCCTTAGTTGAGAAGCTTTCCAAGGTCATCTTCATAAGATGGGACTTAGAGTAGCTTTAGAATGGCTTTGACGGGCAAGTGGGAGATTGTTAGGAATAGTGCCCTAAAAGCCGATTGTATATCCGCTTTGTGCTTTTCCTTATTGTAATCACAGACAATCTTTGAATGAAATAACGAATTGAGGCAACACTTCTTTATATGCTCTTGTTTGGTATGCGTTTACTTTAGCTGTGCATGTATGAGAACTCCCCTAATCCTGATGACTTTAGGACTCTACCATTTAGGTGAAATGGTTCATGAAACGAGCCCTATATCACATAAGTCATGATTAGTAAAATACTCCAAGCCGATGAGTCCTACAGACAGTGGGAGTGTCAACCTGACTCCTCTAAGGCTTGCTTATGGGATCACGCCCTTAAGAAGGACCACCTTGTTTCATGGAGGTGCAAAGTGTATAGTTGATACGTATGTGATACATGAGGGTGCTTACTTTAATAAGTAAGTTCACTGAGGTGCCCCGTGTGAGAACATTCCTAAATGGGAAAGGAAGTTTCTATTTCAGGAAATGGAAACTTCCAGATTGGGAAATATCTCACGAGTCATTGATGTGATTAATTGATCCTTAGACTTGAGGTTCCTTGTCACTTTATGAGTTAACTCTGTAGTCTTAGGTATAAGCTTTAAAGGGTGTCGCCTTAGACAACTGATTCAAGGCTTATGCTGGGGCTGCACAAGTGATTCATGGAAGTGAATGAGAATCAAGATAGGACCTACACTTGCATTTGCAAGGTGATCTCTTATTGTGAAAGTCATTCATATGCCATATGGAGTCCTTGGCCAAGGCAGTAGATCAAGACATCAAGAAAAGGGTTTCTTGGATTGAGATCAAATGGATATGAAATGCACTTAGCTTTAAGACCGGATTGTTAGGGTTCTGATTATTCCCTTGCACTAGATCTTGGTTGAGAGATAGTAAGTAGGAGGATTGTATCTCACATGAATCAATGACTTAAAGGTTCTGTCGAATCCGAACATTCCAATTCAGCTAGGGGTTAAACACCTGTTGCTAGACTATGGTCGTTTAATCTGTGGACTGATTAATTAATTAGTGAATTAATTAATTAGGGTCACTGCTAATTGAATTGAGAACCTAGAGGGTCACACACAACAACTTGGTTACATGAGTTGAGGCTTGAAAATGATTAAACGAGTTAATCGGGCCAAGAGGGTTCCACACGTGTGAAATCACACGTGTGGCTCACGTGAGTGACACGTGTCACTGTGCCACGTGTCACACACGTGTGGATATATATATATATTATATATATGTATTAAATAATTAAATGTGTTAATTATTTAATAGACTTTGGTTTAATTTTGAATTAAAAAGAAAGTCTTATTTTGGAGAAAAATAATCTAGTTGATTAATTACGAATTAATTAATTAGATAAAAATAAGTTATTTATTTTATAATAAATAAAATATAAAATTATCCAAAAATAGTTTGGATATTTTTAGCTCTCTTAAAAGTTGACTTGAATTAGAATTCAAAGTCAAAGTTGGAAAATACTTGATGATCAAGTAATAGAAGAGAGAGGAACCAAATCCTTGCCCAACAAGGAATAGGATCGGCGCCCCTCTCCCTTTCCTATATATAGGGGAGCTCATGCTCCCCTTTAGAACTAATTGACAATTCTTTTTGGTTCATGTGTTGAACACCTTCCTTTCTCCAAGATCAAATAAACCCTAGGTTAAGCCTAAACACTAACTAGAGAACTAGCATCCTTACTAGTTAGATTGTGATCAAGTTGGTGGACTTTCTCTAGAGACTTCAAGTTAGAAGTTTGAAGATTCGAGCTTTACCAAGGAGAGGGGATCAAGCCGCGAGAAGAGCGTTCTTGGGTGGCTTGAAACGCTTCAAGAAAGAACAAAAGAAAAGTAAGTTTTCTATCTTTACGAATTTGGTTACACGATTGCGAGTTCAAGATCCTTTTGTTAGGAAATTTTTTTTTTAAATTCCGCTGCTTTCTGATTCGTGTTTTCCAACAACTCCCGCACTATGACCCAACACGTGTACAAAATGGAGAGTCCGCACACGCACCAAGCCATAGCGAACGGGTGACTGACAAAAAAACACACCCACTAGCTAGGCGGTACCTAACCCTGTACCAATGAAAGAATGCAAAACCATAACAGCGGAAGTAGTACTAAATGCCAATTTTCAAAAACTTAACACATCAAGCATACAACGCAGTACATACATCAGAATTAAATACACGGGTTCAACTAGTTTAACAACCTGTCCTATCCTGTCCCGAATAATTACACAACAAAACGGGTTCAACTAATCCAAGCACCTGTCCTAACCTGTCCCGAATTCCATACATTACAGGCATAACATCAATTTGTTCAGAACAACATAACACAACGAATAGATTAAATTTATAAATTAAACAACTGAAATCAAACTCAAACGAATGCAAACCTACACAAATACAAAGACTGAACTCAACCCAAACAAAATGGAAGACTCGACTCAACCGCCTAGCTCGAACAAACTCCAAAGCAAACCTGCAACTCAAACAAAAGAAGGGGGAAAAAGAAACAACGAAGAGGGGTCAGTCCTAACGATTGGCGAGGGGGCTAACACACGCACCCATACATATACATACGAGCAGAGCATATAACAAATTTAAAAGTCCATGAACCGGGGCATGGTTTTTGCAATCTAAACATTTTTCCCATGATAATAAATATATAAAAGAGTTTAAGGCCCAAAGGCCAAAATCAACCAATTTTATTAATTATGAATCCATTCCCGTTTCACGAACCAAATTCAGAATCAAAATCAAACTAACTCGGAGAGTTCACGCTTAACACACACTTGCTCAAAGCATAAACAGAAGCAAAACTCATAAACAATCCCACCGCCACACCATTGGGGAAGAGAGGTGCCCCTCTCAACCCTCCACAGAACGAAACATGTGAACCGGAGGATCCCGCCTGGTTCCTTCGACGGCCAGCCAAAATGCGCTCCGTCGGCATAGGAGAACTAAGTCTCCCGTTGGTGGAGAAGTGCACAGGGGTCGTAACCGGTGACCTTGATGGTCGTCCCGGGTCTCCCTTACCCACAACTCCGGGGCCCAAACAGATGGAAACCAACAGAAAATCGGAGACTTGCTTGAATCCGATACAAACGAAACAAAGCTTAAACTTAACACACTTACCAAACGAAACTTATCCGCAAATCATGTCCTGCTTATACTCACACACACTCACACTTATCGAAGCTTTTCCAAACAAACGTAAAATAGCTTACATACATATACAAAACGTTTTTTCAAGATCTTATAGCAAACGGGACAAATCCCACAAAATACGTATCAAGCATATATTTAAATACATATATATACATAGTCACATGCAGGGCTCAAAACACAAAGAGGGTTGTAGGTCGATATAACTAAAACAAAGAAAACCTCACCTGGCACCAAACGAAGCCAAAGACAAAGTAAACAGTTCACCCCGGAACCTGCACGACTCACTGTCACCACCCCGGGTGCACCTGATCCAACCGAACATACAAAACACAAGACTCAGACTCAAATCACAACCACAAAGACGCACGGCCATGCTCACGAATACAAATGATGCAACATATAATCCATATCTATTCACTCAAGTCATTCAGGTCATATTATAATTCATATTACATATCAAGAGATGCATAGCTTATAAAATTCATAACATTAATTACATAAAATAAATCAAAGCATTAGGAATTTAATTCTTATCAAGTATTAGGTCCCGAGACAAATAAACACAAATTGCATTCCGATTTTATTCATAAATCCACAATTGCCTAATTTATAATATACTACCAATTAACATACTTAAGTAATTCATTTAAATTAAATACGACGTATCTTTTCATAATTTAATTCTCAAGTTTCATGTAATCCCATTATCAAATTAGTTTTCAAATATTACACTAACACCCCTTAAACAAGAATTATTCTCAAGTAAGTAATCATATAATGAGGCAATTAAATTTAATAAGTCACGAATCAAGCTTTCATACAACATAATATATTTTCATATATCATACAATTCACAATTTCCATTTCATAGTTCATACAAGGCCGAAATTACAATTAAAACAATTAACGAAAATAAATAAAACAACTTAAAAAATTCATATAAAATCAACCGGACATCCGATTGACGAAGGGAAAGTGGCGTTGGACTCACCACGACGAAAGGAACCCGCTGACCGAAAGTCATCGGAATGCCGCCACCGTAGCCGGTCGAACCGCCACGTGCAGCCGCCGGACCACCACCTTCGGTGGTCGGAAAATTCCCCGGAAGGACAGAAACGTGCGTCTCGGCCTACTCAACAAAAGCCCTCAATCAATTTCAGAAAATGCCAAACACGCCGGACTTCGTTGACGAAAAATCGAACTAAATTCCAATGACAAAACTTGAAATTAAATGCAAACCGCAAAACGAAAACGAAATCCGAACATACCGTTGGAAAGCCCGTAACGAGCCCTACGAAAGTCCCATAGCCAAAAGCCGAAAAAGTCACCGGAAAAACGGTCCGCCGGTCCAGATCCGGTCCGCCACCGGTTCGCCGCCACCGGTCGGTTCTCGAGTCGGGGCCAACGTCATCCGCTACGTTCCAATATTCTGAGCAACTTCCGTGCAGGAACCACCACCAAAACCGGCCGGAAAAAGGCCGCAAACCGCCGCCAAACGTCCGCAGGTGCGCCACTCGCCGGTTCGGCCATCTCCACCGTGATTCGCTCAAAAAGGAGGCCGGAAATGAGTTCAGGGGGTCGAAATACGTCGGAAACCACCAAGGCTTGTCGGAAAACGCTGCCGGAAGGCGGCGGAACTTGCCGCTACAGTAGCGCCGCCGCCTGTCGCGATCTTCGAGCGACGCGTGCGGCGCCGTCATGGCCCGGATGGCCGCGCCGCCAACGCCATACGCTGCGTCGGGGAGTCTTCTTACTGGGTCCGTGGCGCGTGTCTCGAGATCGCCGTCGGAAACATCCGCGAATGGACGGCGAAGGGGCGGCTCCGCCACCCCCCACCTATGCGTCTGAAAATCGGCGAAAAGGGCCGCCTCCAGTTGTCGTCGGGCCATGATCTTGGTACGGTTGAGACCGCATCGTCGAGCTCGTCGAAAAGCACTATTGGTTCATCGAAATCCGTCGAGAAACGAGCGAGTTTGAACTAGTGTATGAAAACACACCTTCGAGTTATGGCACGAAAAACGATGAAGATAGATATTTAACCCGGTCCTAGCGTGAAGAAACGATCGGCAGAAAGGGCTAACGACGTCAGAATTGGGCATACTCAGAGTCTACGGACTCGTTTCGCTGCCCTGAACGCGTTAAAGGGGTCAAAGAGGTCGAAATCTCGATCGAACGAGGAATGACCGAAAAACCCCTAAAAAGAGAAAATTGCAAACAAGCCCCTAAACTCTTAAAGAGTTCAAAATAGGGTCGTGCAAAGCACGAAATCACATAATTACACATATAAAAGGTTTAAAAGTGACGTACCTTATTTATAGGACGAGGGGGATGTTACAAACTTCCCTCCTTCAAAAGGACCTGTCCTCAGGTCCTACTGCTGAGTCGAAGAGCTTCGATCTGGACTACCTCAATCAATTTCCCAAAATCGTATAGTCATAGCCCTGGCTGTGAAGTTTACCCCTTTGATGGCATCATCTTCCTTCAGGGTTTGGTAGCCACAGAGATCTGTCTGAGCACTTCATTCAATCACCCCTAGGTCACGGCACTCCAAGCTCGACACCGTCGTATCCTCATCACTTATTGGCTGAAGGCAGGCCACCTACTACGCAACGGCAACACTCAAGAGAGAATCCCATCTCTCAACACGCAAAATAGAGCACCCCGTCTCTCGGCACACAAAAGAGAAAACCCCGTTTCTCAGCACACAAGGGAGAGAACCCCGTCTCTCAGGCACAGAATTGAGAGAACCCCGTCTCTCAACCTAGGTCTGACAGATTTCACACCTCCCAGACATTCTAGTTTGAGAAAATCCAGCACTTCTCAAACCCCTAAATTCGAAAGAATCCAGCATCTTCGAATATCTAGCTTCAAGAGAATCCAGCATCTCTCGCTCACACAAATAGGGAGAATCCCGCATCTCCCGAACACATAAATAGAGAGAGATCTCAACAACTCTCTAGCACAGAAGTTCACTTACTCAGCAATCAAACATACACAATTCAGAATAACACTGGATGCAAAACATGTGATGCATGTTTAGTGTACCTTATCACAACTGATATCGGTGTCCCTAGAGTATACATACATCATCCATACCTCGACTCAAGGGGGATATCGCGATGGAATCTCTGTAAAATAAGATTATAATATATATGTATATGCATGAAGGGGTTATGAGCAATCAAGAACATTAAACATAGAGGCACAAATAATTTACACAAGCATGCAATTCAATTAGTTTGGCAAGTGTTCACAAACAACAGAAAACTTTAAGTTACGAAATTAAATCAATTAGCCACGTTGTTACACACGTTGTCACACACGTCAAACAAAATAAGATATAATTACTTATGCGATGCATGTGTTCAAATGCCATGAATGTTTAATGTACCGTTCACCGTGGCTGCGAAGTCGTGGTTGACAATTTCTTTAACTTAAGGGGATAATCAAAGCCTTATCTGATCGTAGTTCCAACTTCCCATTTTGCATTCTTTGATATTTCCTCGCATCCTCTGGTTCAAAAGGGTCTCGAACCGTTTCAATTAGTTGTCGGAGCTAAGTGATCTGTAGGCTCTCCCGAAGTCCCGATAAAATTCGCGAGAAATAGAATTTGCTGCCTCCATCATCGGTAAGGTTTCTTATAATGTTCGTGAAGGGATCAATGGAGAATCCTTAATCAATCCCACTTTGCCACCGTCATTTTAACTGATGCTCCCGTCCTCGTAATTTGGCGAGGTTGGCTTTCAAAAACATTGCCACGAAATTCCTTATTTTAAAGTTTTCCCTTTTTCCTTAGTACAGTGTAACTACTCTTGTTGATGTCTTTAAGATAGTCTGACCCTCCCTTGAATGACTCTGAATGGTCCATCCAGAGTTAAAAATCCTGGTGTCCTTGTAAAACGTGTTACTCCCGAGCACCTCCAAATAGTTAGGTACAAATCCCAATGGCACCTCGATAATCAAAAGATCTAATATCTCCATCGTAGACAAATATCTTCTTTCATCCTCCCTATACTCTGAGCTGGTTGAATCAATCGTACAATTCTGATCAACCCCCTGTTCGGATTCCAATGAGGCTTCACTAAGACAATACTTGGTGGACCAGGTAGATGACCACCTAAAATACAATCACGAATCTAATGCATGTAGGGTTAGAGATGTGAATGTCATACACTCATTAATTAGCAAGGAAAGCAATCGAGCACGTAAAACAAAAAGATCAAAATAATTACAATTTAATCCAATGCATGATGCACGTGCTATGAATGCATGATACCTGTTTCCAATATATTAGCATCGAGCCCTGACTGAATTCTTGTAGAGATTCGTTTGCTCCAAGTAGTCAGAAGATGGAAGTCTCAAATCCTCTTTCATAAATTTGTAGAAGTGGGAAGTATTGTCATGATCAATTACAATTTTGGCGCCAAGGAGTCACCCTACAATTCACAATTTGAATAAATATTTATGCATGGGAGTTAGTAAGTGGATATGTCAAGTAATGAAAACATTTAAGAGCACCTACTAAATGCAGATGCAACATATAATTTACAAAAATTTAAAGCATAACAATGATAATTTTATAAAAACCGTAATCATAGTGTGCACACAATCACATAAGCTCAGACAAATTCATACAGAGAAGTCAATATTTCACATTAAACGAATGCAATGCACAAGTACTCCTATGCCGTACGACCTAAACTGACACGACACGACTCCAGAGCACCGGTTTTGAACCTGGTAGCTCCGATACCACTCAAGATGTAACACCCCAAGCGGTGGGGCATCACACCCCCGCACTATGACCCAACACGTGTACAAAATGGAGAGTCCGCACATACACCAAGCCATAGCGAACGGGTGACTGACAAAAAAACACACCCACTAGCTAGGCAGTACCTAACCCTGTACGAATGAAAGAATGCAAAACCATAACAGCGGAAGTAGTACTAAATGCCAATTTTCAAAAACTTAACACATCAAGCATACAACGCAGTACATACATCAGAATTAAATACACGGGTTCAACTAGTTTAGCAACCTGTCCTATCCTGTCCCGAATAATTACACAACAAAACGGGTTCAACTAATCCAAGCACCTGTCCTAACCTGTCCCGAATTCCATACATTACAGGCATAACATCAATTTGTTCAGAACAACATAACACAACGAATAGATTAAATTTATAAATTAAACAACTGAAATCAAACTCAAACGAATGCAAACCTACACAAATACAAAGACTGAACTCAACCCAAACAAAATGGAAGACTCGACTCAACCGCCTAGCTCGAACAAACTCCAAAGCAAACCTGCAACTCAAACAAAAGAAGGGGGAAAATGAAACAACGAAGAGGGGTCAGTCCTAACGATTGGCGAGGGGGCTAACACACGCACCCATACATATACATACGAGCAGAGCATATAACAAATTTAAAAGTCCATGAACCGGGGCATGGTTTTTGCAATCTAAACATTTTTCCCATGATAATAAATATATAAAAGAGTTTAAGGCCCAAAGGCCAAAATCAACCAATTTTATTAATTATAAATCCATTCCCGTTTCACGAACCAAATTCAGAATCAAAATCAAACTACCTCGGAGAGTTCACGCTTAACACACACTTGCTCAAAGCATAAACAGAAGCAAAACTCATAAACAATCCCACCGCTACACCACTGGGGAAGAGAGGTGCCCCTCTCAACCCTCCATAGAACGAAACATGTGAACCGGAGGATCCCGCCCGATTCCTTCGACGGCCAGCCAAAATGCGCTCCGTCGGCATAGGAGAATTAAGTCTCCCGCTGGTGGAGAAGTGCACAAGGGGTCGTAACCGGCGACCCCGATGGTCATCCCGGGTCTCCCTTACCCACAACTCCGGGGCCCAAACAGATGGAAACCAACAGAAAATCGGAGACTTGCTTGAACCCGATACAAACGAAACAAAGCTTAAACTTAACACACTTACCAAACGAAACTTATCCGCAAATCATGTCCTGCTTATACTCACACACACTCACACTTATCGAAGCTTTTCCAAACAAACGTAAAATAGCTTATATACATATACAAAACGTTTTTTCAAGATCTTATAGCAAACGGGACAAATCCCACAAAATACGTATCAAGCATATATTTAAATACATATATATACATAGTCGCATGCAGGGCTCAAAACACAAAGAGGGTTGTAGGTCGATATAACTAAAACAAAGAAAACCTCACCTGGCACCAAACGAAGCCAAAGACAAAGTAAACAGTTCACCCCGGAACCTGCACGACTCACTGTCACCACCCCGGGTGTACCTGATCCAACCGAACATACAAAACACAAGACTCAGACTCAAATCACAACCACAAAGACGCACGACCATGCTCACGAATACAAATGATGCAACATATAATCCATATCTATTCACTCAAGTCATTCAGGTCATATTATAATTCATATTACATATCAAGAGATGCATAGCTTATAAAATTCATAACATTAATTACATAAAATAAATCAAAGCATTAGGAATTTAATTCTTATCAAGTATTAGGTCCCGAGACAAATAAACACAAATTGCTTTCCGATTTTATTCATAAATCCACAATTGCCTAATTTATAATATACTACCAATTAACATACATAAGTAATTCATTTAAATTAAATACGACGTATCTTTTCATAATTTAATTCTCAAGTTTCATGTAATCCCATTATCAAATTAGTTTTCAAATATTACACTAACACCCCTTAAACAAGAATTATTCTCAAGTAAGTAATCATATAACGAGGCAATTAAATTTAATAAGTCACGAATCAAGCTTTCATACAACATAATATATTTTCATATATCATACAATTCACAATTTCCATTTCATAGTTCATACAAGGCCGAAATTACAATTAAAACAATTAACGAAAATAAATACAACAACTTCAAAAATTCATATAAAATCAACCGGACATCCGATTGACGAACGGAAAGTGGCGTTGGACTCACCACGACGAAAGGAACCCGCTGATCGAAAGTCACCGGAATGCCGCCACCGTAGCCTGCCAAACGGCCACGTGCAGCGGCCGGACCACCACCTCCGGTGGTCGGAAAATTCCCCGAAAGGACAGAAACGTGCGTGTCGGCCTACTCAACAAAAGCCCTCAAACAATTTCAGAAAATGCCAAACACGCCGGACTTCGTTGACGAAAAACCGAACTAAATTCCAACGACGAAACTTGAAATTAAATGCAAACCGCAAAACGAAAACGAAATCCGAACATACCGTTAGAAAGCCCGTAACGAGCCCTACGAAAGCCCCATAGCCAAAAGTCGAAAAAGTCACAGGAAAAACGGATCTCCGGTCCAGATCTGGTCCGCCACCGATTCGCCGCCGCCGGTCGGTTCTCGAGTCGGGGCCAACGTCATCCGCTACGTTCCAATATTCTGAGCAACTTCCGTGAAGGAACCACCACCAAAACCGGCCGAAAAAAGGCCCCAAACCGCCGCCAAACGTCCGTCGGTGCGCCACTTGCCGGTACGGCCGTCTCCGCCGTGATTCGCTCAAAAAGGAGGCCGGAAATGAGTTCAGGGGGTCGAAATACGTCGAAAACCACCAAGGCTTGTCGGAAAACGTCTCCGGAAGGCGGCCGAACTTACCGCTACAGTAGCGCCGCCGCCTGTCGCGATCTTCGGGCGGCACGTGCGGCGCTATCACGGCCCGGATGGCCGCGCCGCCAACGCCATACGCTGCGTCGGGGAGTCTTCTTACTGGGTCCGTGGCGCGTGTCTCAAGATCACCGCCGGAAATCGCCGCGAATGGGCGACGAAGCGGCGGCTCCGCCACCCCCCGCCTGTGCGTCTAAAAATCGGCAAAAAGGGCCACCTCCGGTTGTCGTCGGGCCATGATCTAGGTACGGTTGAGACCGCGTCGTCGAGCTCGTCGAAAAGCACTATTGGTTCGTCGAAATCCGTTGAGAAACGAGCGAGTTTGAACTAATGTATGAAAATGCACCTTCGAGTGTGTGTGTACAGTGTTGATCGCGGGAGAGAGACAGAGGAAGCTGAAGCTCAGTTATGGCACGAAAAACGATGAAGATAGATATTTAACCCGGTCCTCGCGTGAAGAAACGATCGGCAGAAAGGGCTAACGACGTCAGAATTGGGCAAACTCAGAGTCTAAGGACTCGTTTTGCTGCCCTGAACGCGTTAAAGGGGTCAAAGAGGTCGAAATCTCGATCGAATGAGAAATGACCGAAAAACCCCTAAAAAGAGAAAATTGCAAACAAGCCCCTAAACTCTTAAAGAGTTCAAAATAGGGCCGTGCAAAGCACGAAATCACATAATTACACACATAAAAGGTTTAAAAGTGACGTACCTTATTTATAGGACCAGCGGGATGTTACATGTCCCTCCATATGTTAATACACGCCCCATTCCCCACTCTCCAGCGCATTCCCCTTTCAAGCAGTCTCCTTGCCGTCCATATACTTCGTCACGTAAGTGAGGGGTTAGACCCTAATTGAGCCTCGATAAAATTCATTCCCCTGAAATATTTAGCTCTCAACAATCTGGACAACAAGTTTTGTGGCTCAGTAACAAGTCTCTATCCCTGCTTAGCCAACAAAGCTAAATTAAAGGCTTTTAAATTCCTAAAACCCATCCCACCTTCTGTCTTCGGATCACAAAGTTTATCCCAACTAACGCAACGAATCTTGTCTTCATTCTTACCACTCCACCAAAACTTAGACAAGAGCGAGGAGATCTCACGAAACAGCGTCTCGGGAAGCTTGAAACAACTCATTGCATATGCCGGAATGGCCTGAAGCACAACATTGATCAATATTTCTCTCCCCTCCTGAGACAGTGCCTTTTCACCCCAACCGTGTATCCGCTTCCCGATCCGAATGTTTGCAAAGACATGTTTCTTAGATTTTTCTACCATCGCTGGAAGCCCGAGATATTTGTCATGTTTATCCACAATCCGAACACCCAACCGAACGGCCAATTCTTTCCCTACATTAGGATCAACATTCGGGCTAAATACCACCGTGGAGTTCTCTTAATTTATCAGTTGCCCTGACACCACACCATATTTTCTCAGAACCTCCAAAATCCCATCCACCACCTCAACCGAGGCTCTGCTAAATACCATCGTATCATCCGCAAATAACTGATGTGAAATGGGTGGGGCTTCTCTACAAATCCGAACCCCAGTAACTCTCGTTTTATTCTCCAAAAGACAACTCAAGGCTTCTGCACAAACAAGAAAGAGATAAGGAGACAAATGGTCGCCCTGTTTAAGACCACGACACGGGGAAAGACTACCAAAATAGGAGTCGTTGACGGAAAAAGAATAGTTCACCAAAGATATACAACGCAAGATTAAATACACAAAAGAAATATGAAAACCTAACCTCAAAATAGTACGCTCCAAGAAACGCCATTCCACTCGGTCATAGGCTTTACTCATATCTAATTTCGGAGCAAGAAAACCCTCCGATCCCTGCTTCTTATGTTTAATAAAATGATTGACTTCAAACGCACACAAAACATTATCAGTAATAAGCCTTCCCGGAACAAAGACGCTCTGGGAAGGAGAGATCACAGTTTTCAAGATAGGCTTAAGCCAGAGAGATACGGTTTTAGAAGCGATTTTATACATAACGTTGCAGAGGCTTATAGTGTTAGGAATAGTACCCTAGAAAGCCGATTCGACGTAATCTGCTTTGGGACTTTTCTTGTATCACAGACAATCTTTGAATAATATACGATTGATTATAGGCAAACACTTCTTTATATGCCAATACGTGTTTTGTGTGTTTCCATTACGTGCGCATGTATGAGAACTCCCCTAATCCTGATGACTTTAGGACTCTACCATTTAGGTGAAATGGTTCATGAAACGAGTCCTATATCACATAAGTCATGATTAGTAAAATACTCCAAACCGATGAGTCCTACAGACAGTGGGAGTGTCAACCTGACTCCTCTAAGGCTTGCTTGTGGGATCACGCCCTTAAGAAGGACCACCTTGTTTTATGGAGGTGCAAAGTGTATAGTTGATACGTGCGTGATACATGAGGGTGCTTACTTTAATAAGTAAGTTCACTGAGGTGCCCCGTGTGAGAACATTCCTAAATGGGAAAGGAAGTTTCTATTTCAGGAAATGGAAACTTCCAGATTAGGAAATATCTCAAGAGTCATTGATGTGATTAATTGATCCTTAGACTTGAGGTTCCTTGTCACTTTATGAATTAACTCTGTAGTCTTTGGTATAAGCTTTAAAGGGTGTCGCCTTAGACAACTGATTCAAGGCTTATGCTGGGGCTGCACAAGTGATTCATGAAAGTGAATGAGAATCAAGAAAGGACCTACACTTGCATATGCAAGGTGATCTCTTACTGTGTAAGTCATTCATATACCATATGGAGTCCTTGGCCAAGGCAGTAGATCAAGACATCAAGAAAAGGGTTTCTTGGATTGAGATCAAATGGATATGAAATACACTTAGCTTTCAGACCAGATTATTAGGGTTCTAATTATTCCCTTACCCTAGATCATGGTTGAGAGATAGTAAGTAGGAGGATTGTATCTCACATGAATCAATGACTTAAAGGTTCTGTCGAATCCGAACATTCCAATTCAGCTAGGGGTTAAACACCTGTTGCTAGACTATGGTCGTTTAATCTGTGGACTGATTAATTAATTAGTGAATTAATTAATTAGGGTCACTGCTAATTGAATTGAGAACTAGAGGGTCACACACAACAACTTGGTTACATGAGTTGAGGCTTTAAAATGATTAAACGAGTTAATCAAGCCAAGAGGGTTCCACACGTGTGGCTCACGTGAGTGACACGTGTCATTGTGACACGTGTCACACACGTGTATAAATATATGTGTATATTTATTTATGTATTAAATAATTAATGTGATTAATTATTTAATAGACTTTGGTTTAATTTTGAATTAAAAAGAAAGTCTTATTTTGGAGAAAAATAATCTAGTTAATTAATTATGAATTAATTAATTGGATAAAATAAGTTATTTATTTTAAATAAATAAAGTATAAAATTATCCAAAAATAGTTTGGATATTTTTAGCTCTCTTGAAAGTTGATTTGAATTAGAATTCAAAGTCAAAGTCAAAATTACTTGATGATCAAGTAATAGGAGAGAGAGAGAGAGACCAAAATCCTAGCCCATTAAGGACTAGGAATTTCGTCCCTCCCCTTTCTTATATATAGGGGAGCTCATGCTCCCCTTTAGAGCTAATCGAATTCTTTTGGTTCATGTGTTGAACACCATCCTTTCTCCAAGATAAACGAAACCCTAGGTTAAGCCTAAACACTAACTAGAGAACTAGCATCCTTACTAGTTAGATTGTAGCCAAGTTGGTGGAATATCTCTAGAGAGCTTCAAGTTAGAAGTTTTGAAGATTCGAGCTTTACCAAAAGGTGGGGATCAAGCAAAACGATCAGAAGGGATGATGAAACGATTCTGAACCCGACGTGAAGCGAATGAAAAAATCGAACCAAAGAAGATGGCGAATACCGTTCGTCCATATCCTGAAGGATGAATTTTTTCACGAGGGTTTTGTGACTGGCAGTTTTCTACTTTCGCAAAACTGGTTTCGAAGGGAGTTTCAATCCTGCTTTTCTCGTTTCATGTTTCTTTCTTTATGTTATATTGTTAAGAACATCTCTAACATGAATTGAATCTAGGTTGGTGTGGATTGCTATCCCGACAATGGATTCTGAAGTAGAAAGAGACTTTCGAGGGACGGGTTGTCAAGCCGCGAGAAGAGCGTTCTTGGGTGGCTTGAAACGCTTCAAGAAAGAATAAAAGAAAAGTAAGTTTTCTATCTCTACGAATTTGGTTACACGATTGCGAGTCTAAGATCCTTTTGTTGAAAAAATTTTTAAATTTCCGCTGCTTTCTGATTCTTGTTTCCAACAAGTGGTATCAGAGCCACCTCGTAAATCGTGTTTCTGATTCGTCTCAATTATTCTGAATTTGGTAGAAATTCTTAGGCTTGATGCGATTGAGTATTTGTAATTGTTTTAGAAAGCCTGAATTACGAAACTGTATTTTTTTCCTGAAAGTTTCTGAAAATTGGTTTTTGCAAAATTTAATTTTTGAAAACTATTTTAGATTTGAAACTGTATAAACTGTTTTTGGATTTCTTGGATTGGTTTTGCTTTTGAACGAAAACACGAAACGAAAATACGAAATACGACGAACACGCGAAACCCCGCACCCGAAGGAGTCGCGCACGCGGGCTTCGCGCGCCGCCGCCCGCCTGTCCTAGGCACGCGCAGGCCGTGCGCCTACTCCCTCCCGCAACCGCGCGGGAGGAGTTCCGGGCGCGCCTAGGGCTGCCGACGCCGTCCGCCCTAGCTGGGCGAGAATCCCGCAAGGCGTGCGGGATAGCTCGCCCAGGCCGCCCGCCATCCTTGCCGAGAGGGCCGCGCACAGGAGCGCGCGGCGTGCACGCCCAGTGCGGCCGCGCGCTGTGCGCACCTGTCGCGTCCGCGCGCGCGCACGCCTGCGACGAGCGGCCCTTCTCGTGCAAGGGCCCCGTTTTCGTAATCCGTTTTTCATTTATCGTGCAATCCAGTCCCAATTTTTTTTTTAATTTTAAAATTTTATTTTTTGAATATTTATTTTAATTTTTGAATAAAACTTAAAATTGGGATTTTTTGAGAAATTGAAACGGTTTATATTTTGGGAAAATACAATCTTTGATAAAATTATTAATTTTCAGAAATTAATTAGAATTTTATTTGTTTTGGTAATTTGGGATTTATTGAAAACTTTTATAAATAAGACTCGCATCAAGTCGTGTTTTGAGTCACTAGGACTTGAAACGGGAATTTTAATTTATTGGTTAAATTTAAATTCTCGCAAAAGCATGTTAGGTGATCATGGGTTTAAACTTATGTATGGTTTTAATTTATGCACATGGATGGTTTAAATTGGGGTTGGAGCCCTATAGTTGCGTTTTTCAATTGAGGTTGGAGCCTCACTTATGTGCGTACTGTTATGTGATTTATTATGTGGCTTTCCATATTACTGTTTTTAAGGCCGGGGTATGCCTTGTGTAATTGTCTAAGGCCAATATGAAGATTGAGCCTTATTACTTTATGTCTTTTTCTTTTTATTGTAATTTGAGAGTAGAGATAGGTGGTGAGGTTTTATTTTCATTTTGGAGACAATGCACCCATGGAGTAAGATGGACCACATTCAAGTAACAAGGAGGCCATAAGTGAAGACCCCTCAAAATGTTAGGGAGGGGAATCTCAATTGTTAAATGTAATAGAGATAGGGCTCATATTTTGTTACCGCTTTCCCTTATGTGATTTAAACTGTTTATGTGGCATGTATGTTAGAACTTGTGATTGTGGAGTGGCTCCCACATATCACGCATAAGATAGGTAGAACCCATGATCATTACATGTTAGTATCATGCTAGGACATATTATTTGTTTATGTGTTTGTTTGAAATGCATTTAAGTGTACTTGCATTAATCAAGACTAATTAAATTGGATAACATATATGTTGGTGAGGTCGAACCGAACAACTCTTCGGTTGATTCGAAAATTCTCATTAAATATTAAGCTCATTTCGAATAATAGGTATTTAATTCGAGATGCAAATTTTGAATTAAATTCCTAGCATTCCATCAATAGGTTTTAAGTTTAGTAAGTAAAGCTAGTTATTGTCCGCAAGTCGTGGGATAGCTAGTGGAGCTTATTAGTTCTTAGTTACCTAATTGATCATTTTTAAATGATTAATATTTCGTGGTCAATTTTAGCAAGGGTGATGTCCGCGAGTCGTGGGTCGTTCGAACTAAGTTTTGATCATGATCTTATGATTGATGGGTCTAGCTTAACGCCTAAGTAAATATGGATGTCGCACGAGTCGTGGGTCCATATTGAAAGATAGGTGATGCAAAAATAATTACAAAGAGTTCTAAAGGTGTTAGAATTGGTAAGTTGTACCTACCTAGGGTTTTACTTAGAATGTCCGCGAGTCGTGGGTTCGAGGTAAAATGCTTAGGATCTTAGTACCCGTTGGGAAACGTGTTCCTCTTAGATCTTTGGGAATTATAGATCTTTGAAAAACAGTGGGAGCTACATTAGATTAAAGACCTTATCTTATGTATATCGTTATTATTCAGCATGCCCACATTTTCTCTGCTTAGCATTTAGGTTGTAGTTCTGTGATTCTCTACAATATGAAATGCAAACCCATTTGTATCCATCCTTAAGTCAAAAGAGTTGACTAAGTCCTAACTAACTCTGATTGGCTT
Organism: Lantana camara; assembly: GCA_037501455.1. Lineage (NCBI taxonomy): Eukaryota > Viridiplantae > Streptophyta > Magnoliopsida > Lamiales > Verbenaceae > Lantana > Lantana camara. The sequence goes on along the minus strand of CM074856.1, from coordinate 109,794,035 downwards.
CGGACCCTAAAATTCGTTTTAGATTCCGAATAGAGAAAGGCGTTCTCTAAAGGGCGAAGTTTTTCAATTGTGAAAATTCGACCCGGGCCAAAAGAGAAGCAACCTGAGGTGATGGGATTTTTTCCAAACCACTTGAGAGCAATTGAACCACCTCATAAAATGTTACAATGTATAACATTATGGAATTATTCAATATTCCAAATGAGAAAACAAGTGCACACGAACAAGGTCTAAAGATCTTATTTGAAGATCTTATGGTCTCGATCATCAACCGAGAAAAGAGTTCTCTATGCACTGATTGCTTACATTGCTTCCACCATCATTCGAACCCTTTATGCTCAACTAGAATGATGCTAATGCAGCATAGTTAATCATTTAGTTGATAATGGTTGAGAGTATCCTTAAGAAGGAATAAAAGGTTGTGATGGTTAATTCTTCTTCTAAACTCCCTAAGTTAAAGGCTTGAACGCCTAAAGAAGAAGAAACCCTTAAGAGCCCAATGGAGGGGCAAGTAAGGGGTGCGCCCAAAAGACACTAGAGATCAAATAGGGCGTTTGCTTCTATGGTAGCAAATAAGGACTTTGAAAGGGAACTGCAAAGAGTATGAGTACTCTGAAATGTTACCTCGTTTAGTAATTCTACTAGGAATAGAATTCACTAGTCTTAAGTCAATTCTGCACAATCCGTTGTGCAAAGACTCAAGGCACTAATGTTCTGAACATACAACGAGATAACAAAAGTAAGTGAGATGACAAAGCTTCGAATTACTTTGGAACGTTGAGATATAAAAGGATTAGCAAGTCAGACACCTTAGGATCATTCTATGAAAATGGACCTATAGAGTTGACTTCCTGTGAATCCTATCTCAAAGGGAAAACGTTCCCGGAACATTGTTTAGGTGAAACATGGAACGTTCCAAAATTATAGTGGATTTCAATCCATGCTGATGAGTGTAAGATGCTTAATGTAAGCATTAGATACAATCGTCAGTTTAATCATTTTGAATGAATGTACTTGTTAAAGTACAAATTCGAAACTTATATGAAATTCTTACAATTTCAAAAGGAGGTTAGGAACCAAAGTAGTCATAAGTTATAGGTAAATCGATATGATCGAGATAGCCAATATCTTAGCAACTAATTCCTTAGTCATCTTAGAGATAATAGGATTATCTCTCAGTAAACTAATTCGAGAACACATTAATGTTTCCGAATGATGGAATGAAACCTAATAGGATATGGTCAATTCCATAGTAAGCTTTACTGACTTATAATCATTCTAGGAATAAACTACTAGAATATGCAGTTAGAGATTTTGAATGTAGTACCTTCCATAATCAGTCCTTTAGTTGCACTATGCAATGTGGCATACTAAATTCCCTAATTATTCTTATCCAAGAATTCAATGGAATCCTCTTACATGAAGAGGATAGTGGGAGATAAGCTTGAAATGAGTTCAAGTTTATGCAATGATATTGGATATCGTTTCTGCGATTCCCTTAGACAAAGGTTGTTTGTCTCAAAGAATGTATCTTTCTTAAGGAATAGTTCCTATAGAAGAAGAAAGTCAAGCAAGCAAACCTCAAAGAAATTTGAGGAAAAATATCCATGCCACATATAGAAGAAACGAGCCCATCTGATAAAACTTAGCCAAATTTTAGAGTATGTACACGTGTGAAACCCTTCTCTTAAGATGCGTTTAGAACGCTTTCCTAGATAGTCAAGGAATTACTTGAAGAGGAGACACTGTCAGATTTGGAATCTGAGTAGTGTAAGCAAGCCTTGAAATCCAATATGGATTCCATATACTTAAACCAAGTTTTGACCTTGGTTGATCCACCTGATAGGATCAAGCTACTAGGGCTTCGAGTAAATGGAAAACATTACAACCTTCTTGACGGTTGAAATGCAAAAGTCCATTTGGATTGTGTTTACCATATCCTCATATTCTGACTATGAGATATGATAAATGAATATGAGAACTATCTTGTTCAATATGAGATTGAAAGAGAGTGAAATAAGGTATTTCTATAAATCTCATATTCAGTGGGAGTATGCATAAGGTATGCAAATCCCTAAGTCAATCTGTGGGTTGATAAAGGCTTCTAGGAGTTAGACAATTCGATTCCACAGTCAAATCGTTTGACACAGATAGAAGTCGAATAAGTCTCAGAGTGTGCATATGAAAGTTAGTGATGTAAGAGTCAATTTTGGTTCTTTAGAAGACGATGTCCTTCTCATTAGGAATGCCAAGGATGACGTGAAAGTTACCAATTCTTGTTTAAGAAACAATTTGACATGAAAGATCTTAGTGATTATCCTATATTCTGGACATTCAGATCTATAGAAGATAGATCTAAGAGAATAAAAGGATTATCAAATGAGTACATAACCACGGTACTAAAAGGAGTTTAGTATGGACAATGGAACATCTCTTTTGAAGAGTATGTGTCCTAAGATAACTTTGAGAAAGTTAGAATGTCCAAAACCCCTTTAAGTGAAAGGGTGCATAATGTATGAAAAGTTATGTACTAAATTAGATATGGCGCAACACTAAGCGTAGTAGGCCGAATCTAATATGACCTCAGAGAAGGTCATTAGATCTCTGTAAAGGATGTCCTCAGAGTACTTGAGAAGAAATGAGGATATGTATTAGTTTACAGAGCCCAAAAGATCTTATCATTGAAAGGATAGTTTGATGTAATTGTTGCATCAAACATAGATGATTGTAAATCATTGAAAGGATACAACTTCTACCAGAATGGTAATGCAATGTGTTGGAAAAGGGTTCCAAGGTCGGACATTGCAAAAACTCGACTATCGTAGTTGAGAACTTAGTCGTACTATATAACGCTAAGTTAAGTGTTTGGGTAAGAAACTCCATCTAACCAGTTAGATGAAGTTCCTAGCATGAAACAACTCCTTTATCATATTGTATGATAAAATGGATGGTTGCTCAAGTAAGAGAACCAAGACCTCACCAAGAGACTGAACACGTGATTACGAATCACTTTATAAGGAAAAGGTGTTTCCTAAGAGATGTGTAAACAAGAGGGTCACATCAGCAGAGAATAAAGCAGATCCACTTTGGAAACGCCCAAAGTCAATAGGCTCTCGAAGTGCATCTTGAGAAGATGGGACTTAGAATACCTAAAAGGCTTTTACGGGTAAGTGGGAGATTGTTAGGAATAGTGCCCTAGAAAGCCGATTCGACGTAATCTGCTTTGGGACTTTTCTTGTATCACAGACAATCTTTGAATAATATACGATTGATTATAGGCAAACACTTCTTTATATGCCAATACGTGTTTTGTGTGTTTCCATTACGTGCGCATGTATGAGAACTCCCCTAATCCTGATGACTTTAGGACTCTACCATTTAGGTGAAATGGTTCATGAAACGAGCCCTATATCACATAAGTCATGATTAGTAGAATACTCCAAGCCGATGAGTCCTACAGACAGTGGGAGTGTCAACCTGACTCCTCTAAGGCTTGCTTGTGGGATCACGCCCTTAAGAAGGACCACCTTGTTTCATGGAGGTGCAAAGTGTATAGTTGATACGTGCGTGATACATGAGGGTGCTTACTTTAATAAGTAAGTTCACTGAGGTGCCCCGTGTGAGAACATTCCTAAATGGGAAAGGAAGTTTCTATTTCAGGAAATGGAAACTTCCAGATTAGGAAATATCTCAAGAGTCATTGATGTGATTAATTGATCCTTAGACTTGAGGTTCCTTGTCACTTTATGAATTAACTCTGTAGTCTTTGGTATAAGCTTTAAAGGGTGTCACCTTAGACAACTGATTCAAGGCTTATGCTGGGGCTGCACAAGTGATTCATGAAAGTGAATGAGAATCAAGAAGACCTACACTTGCATATGCAAGGTGATCTCTTACTGTGTAAGTCATTCATATACCATATGGAGTCCTTGGCCAAGGCAGTAGATCAAGACATCAAGAAAAGGGTTTCTTGGATTGAGATCAAATGGATATGAAATACACTTAGCTTTCAGACCAGATTATTAGGGTTCTAATTATTCCCTTACCCTAGATCATGGTTGAGAGATAGTAAGTAGGAGGATTGTATCTCACATGAATCAATGACTTAAAGGTTCTGTCGAATCCGAACATTCCAATTCAGCTAGGGGTTAAACACCTGTTGCTAGACTATGGTCGTTTAATCTGTGGACTGATTAATTAATTAGTGAATTAATTAATTAGGGTCACTGCTAATTGAATTGAGAACCTAGAGGGTCACACACAACAACTTGGTTACATGAGTTGAGGCTTTAAAATGATTAAACGAGTTAATCAAGCTAAGAGGGTTCCACACGTGTGAAACCACATGTGTGGCTCACGTGAGTGACACGTGTCATTGTGACACGTGTCACACACATGTATAAATATATGTGTATATTTATTTATGTATTAAATAATTAATGTGATTAATTATTTAATAGACTTTGGTTTAATTTTGAATTAAAAAGAAAGTCTTATTTTGGAGAAAAATAATCTAGTTAATTAATTATGAATTAATTAATTGGATAAAATAAGTTATTTATTTTAAATAAATAAAGTATAAAATTATCCAAAAATAGTTTGGATATTTTTAGCTCTCTTGAAAGTTGATTTGAATTAGAATTCAAAGTCAAAGTCAAAATTACTTGATGATCAAGTAATAGGAGAGAGAGAGACCAAAATCCTAGCCCATTAAGGACTAGGAATTTCGTCCCTCCCCTTTCTTATATATAGGGGAGCTCATGCTCCCCTTTAGAGCTAATCGAATTCTTTTGGTTCATGTGTTGAACACCATCCTTTCTCCAAGATAAACGAAACCCTAGGTTAAGCCTAAACACTAACTAGAGAACTAGCATCCTTACTAGTTAGATTGTAGCCAAGTTGGTGGACTATCTCTAGAGAGCTTCAAGTTAGAAGTTTTGAAGATTCGAGCTTTACCAAAAGGTGGGGATCAAGCAAAACGATCAGAAGGGATGATGAAACGATTCTGAACCCGACGTGAAGCGAATGAAAAAATCGAACCAAAGAAGATGGCGAAAACCGTTCGTCCATATCCTGAAGGATGAATTTTTTCACGAGGGTTTTGTGACTGGCAGTTTTCTACTTTCACAAAACTGGTTTCGAAGGGAGTTTCAATCCTTCTTTTCTCGTTTCATGTTTCTTTCTTTATGTTATATTGTTAAGAACATATCTAACATGAATTGAATCTAGGTTGGTGTGGATTGCTATCCCGACAATGGATTCTGAAGTAGAAAGAGACTTTCGAGGGACGGGTTGTCAAGCCGCGAGAAGAGCGTTCTTGGGTGGCTTGAAACGCTTCAAGAAAGAATAAAAGAAAAGTAAGTTTTCTATCTCTACGAATTTGGTTACACGATTGCGAGTCTAAGATCCTTTTGTTGGAAAAATTTTTAAATTTCCGCTGCTTTCTGATTCCTGTTTCCAACATATAGAGCGGAGATCAGACATATTTTTTGGATTTTCAACTTTAGGAATAAGCACAATATTAGTATCATGCATCGACTGATCGCATCGTCCATGGTTTAAGAAATCCAAAGTACAGTTGACAATATCATCACGAATAAAACTCCAGAATTTTTGAAAGAAAACAGGAGGCATACCGTCCGGCCCGGGGGCCTTCAGGGGGAACATACTCTTCAATGCCTTCTCGATTTCCAGGGAAGAATATGGTGCGAGAAGCATCTCGTTCATCGCTGGTGTCACCCTATGATTCAGATGTACAAGCATACTATCAATCTCTTCCACCGAAGTCTGATTAGAAGTAAAATTTTTCTCAAAGTAGTTTTCCACCACTGACTGAACCTCTTCTTGATTTGTACGTTGGAGTCCATTATTATCCAATAAGCCATCAATTTTATTTCTTTTCTCTCTGTTTTTAGTTCTGGAGAAAAAATAGCTAGTATTACGATCTCCATCCGATATCCAATGGGCCTTAGCCCGTTGTCTCCGCCAGGTTTCTTCCTCGTGTACCACTCTGATACCTCTTTTCTGAGGATAACTTCCTTACTTTTGCTGATAGGGGATATAGGTCCTCTTTTGATCTCCCTAAGTCTGTCCTCCAGTTTTCTAATACGTATCCTGGGATTCTCGAAGTTCTCTGCTGCCCAATCCAAGAGGTCTAACTTGCAATTCTCAATCTTCTTCCATGCAGTCTCTGAGTTATTTCCCTCAACGATATTGCACCAGCTATCATTCATAATCTTTTCACACTCAGAATCCCGCAACAAAGCCGATTCAAATTTAAAGGAATTTCTGTAGTGCGTTCTCTTTTTAGTCACGACCGATGGAGCCAGTCTTAACAAGAGAAGCATATGATCTGACGTATTACTCAATATGATGAACCGAGTAGGTAGGGAATAAATCCTTCCACTTTTTGTTTCCAACAGCTCTATCCAACCGACCCTCGATAGTGAACGGAACCGGACTATTATTAGATTACGTAAATTTCTTGCCTAAGAAGCCCAAGTCCACTAAACTGCAATCACATAACCAATCCCGGAAGGCTCTCATTTGATGGGCGGGCCTGGGACGGCCTCTCAATTTTTCATCCCCCAGAGCATCTCATTGAAATCTCCAAACACAATCCACGGATTACGTGGGGAGCTTTTCAACGAGTCAAGAAGATTCCACGTATATTTTCTCTTTGATACATCCGGATGCCCATAGATACAGGTTAGGTGCCAACTTACCAGACAATTGGGCGTATGAACCGTGACATCAAAATGGAATTTAGAGTAACTAAACAAATCCACCGTAACATCTTTTCGCAACAGGAGGGTGAGACCACCACTTTTCCCAATAGCATCCACACTTAAACCAAAATAGCCCCATTTATCCATTAAAGCGTTCATTCGTCTTTTCTTACTCTTGGTTTCAGAAAGGAAACCCAATCCTGGATCGTATCTGCGGAAGAAACCTTCCAATTCATGAACTACCCAGGCCCGACCCAAGCCTCGGTAGTTCCAGGCGAACAGATTCATAATGATCGGTGGGACTGCGAAGCAGCCGCCGTCGGGTCAGAGATAATAGTGGGCTTCGTCAATTAATTAGCAAGCTTCTTCAAAGGACGGGAGTCCGAGCATATCTCATGATGATCAAGGGCCGATCTCTTTCCAAGTTTCAAAAATTCTGGAGCGGAGTTAATCGGGGTGTCTATAAGCATGGTATCCACCTGTTGAGAGTTGGGCGTGGGGTTTCGCCCTTTCTCGCGGCTTTTCTTAGTGTGGTTTTTGGCTTTTTTGTGAGATGGGGTTTTAAGGGTAATGGCTGGGAGTTTGATATGAGTTTGATTTTCTATAGGAATAGGGAGAAGGTAAAGACCGAATTGTTGGAGGGAGAGAGAGACGAGAAATTGGGCTTATTGCTAAGACTTGGGCTGGCGGGCTTAGTATTATGGGCTTGTGAAGCTACAGAATCTGGGGGTGCTGGGTGTTAGACGTGATCAGATGAGAGATTAGTTTGGGAGGGGATGACAGCAAGGACTAAAGGGGCTGACCTGTCAGCTGTATTTTTGAGATCGTGGGAACTGGGGGGAAGTGGGTTGTTATTAGAGATATCTTTGGGATAGGAATTAATTTGAATTTGAGACGTGGGGCAGGACGAGAGGGGACTCCCCGAGGATTCGGGATTCTCTACTCTGGAGTCCTTATCTGAAGGAAAACTGTTAGGATAGTTCTGTGAATGTCGCTTAGCTCTCGTGAAGAGAGGTTTTGATGATTTCCCGATGGAGGACCAGCCGAAATCCTTCCAACCTGACTTTCCGGAGTCTGACGTTGCACGTAGCCAAGCTCCATAAGGATAATCCTCTTCCAACAACGAGAACCCGTCCTCACATTGTAAAGAACAGATATTGGCAATGTGATCACACATACCACAGATATAGCAAAAATTGGGCAATCTCTCATAACTCAGACTAACCAGAATCTCTTCATCTCCTGTCGTGTTACGAATGCGAAGGGCCCTTTTAAGTGGTTCCTCCATATTCATACTGACTTTTATCCGCATATTGGGGTTGAACATGTGGCCTCCCCTTTACTTTTCATCGTACTCCACAAATGTACCTATTTGGTTTCCAATAAACTCCGCCATGGCTCTAGTGCATTTGGTAAAGGGTAAACCTTCAACCTGAATATGGAAAGCACACGTAGATAAATCGCAAGTATTCGGATCCAACCAATTTTTAACCTCTTGAAGGAGAAGGAGATGTTTTTCGAATGCCCACGGGCCTCCAACGTTAGTATTGAAAAACGAACCCTAAAACTAAGAAAGAAGCAACGGGGAATAGAGTAAAGCGTATGAAGAAGTAGGTTGACGAGATTGGGGTCTATGTTGAACACTCGTCTATCGCTCTCTCTCAAACTCAAGTAGAGAAATCCATACCGGATGCCGTCCGCAGGTGAGAAACCAAAAGCCACAGGGGCAGAAAACTCGCAGAAGAGAGAACAACTTGGAATTGGAAATTGCAAAAATTCCAATTTAATGTTCTAAATTAATTTCTGTTTTTTTCTATCAATTAGATTTAGTTCGATTAACTTCTGCTTTTTTCCGTGTGGGGTGATACCGATTTCTACACGTTGGCTCGCTATGTAACTTCAGACTACTCCGATTCCATTAACGTACTTGATTTCGTTTGTAATTGTATTCAGCTGGACTTGATTGATTGTGACTAGTGCAATGCCCACGTTTTCGAGTTTATTACACCAAAAACCCTATGATATACCTAATTAGCACTCAAAACCCTGTGATTTGAAAATTCTCAAAGAGAACCCTATGATTGTAATAAATTAGCACTCAAGTAGCATTTCAAACCCTACAGCCGTGGTTGTAGGGTTTTGAGTGCTAACTTTAATATAATCACAGAGTTTTCCGTGCTAATTCATATAATCACAGGGTTCTCTTTGAGAATTTTCAAATCACAGGGTTCGGAGTGCTAATTATGTATATCACAGGAGGTGACCATGCAAAAAACTCCCACGTTTTCCGTGGGTTTTTCCCTTAAAAAAACCACACATTTTTTAAATCAAAGCAAGAAAACAAGCAAAAACATAATCATTAAACATTGATATAGAGACTAATTCACCAAAATTTAATGAAACAAATAATAATTAAAATCTCACAAACTAAAGGTTGAAAAAATTAAAATAAGTGATGGGATGTAAATAACATAAACTACATAATATGGGGCAAGAAAGAAAAATATGTGAAGTTATGAACACGAATAAAAATTGCCGTTTCAGCAGGCAGCATAATTTGGGCCCATTTTAATTTGATGCTGCTATAAAATAAATTTAAACTAGTTTGATTTCAATTTTAAAATATATGTATTCACCTGTCCGGCATAAGATACATAAAGCCAATTGCTACCCGAAGACAACAATAATATTATAATAATAATAAAGCGCCCAATTGCTCACGCTAAGTTCAGCCTGAATAATCATAAGATCCTTAAAATCTAAAAGATACCAATTCTGGATTCCCTAACGTAACCATATCAAAACTCCAACGTAATTTATAATGCGCATACACTTTTAAAAAGAATTAATTATATAAACTCCCGTCCTTCGGGACTTAGGGCGGATTATCCTCTATCCTTTCATTTTGGGTGATTTGGTCTCTAACCTTTTAAAATTGTTGTACTTAATCCCTTTTTAATATTTTTGGCGGAATATTCCGATCAAGTTGAACTTTGACCATCGATTTCTTCTCCGTCACTCCGATTCAAGAGTCAAGATCACTATCATTGTGTTCCTCTCTCTGAGAAGAACAAAATCTATATCCCATTTGACCCTAATAACCCGTCGGAAATGTTGAAATTTGCATGCAAAGCTTTGCCGGTCGTTCCTCATCTTTAACCGATGATTCCTTATTCGTTAGTTGTCAGATTTTTTATTTTGAGACCACCGTTTTGTTCTTCGCGTTGAGACCTTTGATTTGATATATACTAGAAAGCACGGACACGGCTAAAATTGTGTCCGTGCAGTGTCCGACATGTGTCAGACACGGACACTCCTTGGACACGGCTCCGACACGTGTTGGGCACGGCTGAAACGTGTCCGAAATAATAAAAAATTTAAAAAAAAAGAACACCATGTCGGACATGGCGCGGTGAAGTGTCCAACACGGCGGGGTAAATTTTATAATTATATAAAGTTTTTTATGCATTTTTTAATATTTTTAGAATTTTTTGGGGAGAAAACTGAAATAACAAAATTTATTATATTTTTTAATTATACATAATTTTTTAAATATTTTATTTTATATAAATTATACTTATAAAATATTTTTATTTTTATGTAAAATATTTTTATTTATATATAAAATATATTTATTTATATAAAATATAGTCGTGTCGAAGTCGTGTCGTGTCCTAATATTTTTAAAAATCCGTATCACCTTGTCCATGTCGTGTCTTATCTGTGTCGCCTTATCCGTATCCGTGCAACATAGGATATATAATATGAACACGTTTGAAATCTGATTTGTACAAATTTAGCCTTATAAATCATGCCGAAAAAAATGAATGGAATATTCCCTAAGATTCCACCGAAAATGGGTTAAGTGCAACAATTTTGAAAGGTTTGGGGACAAATCGCCCAAAATGAAGGGATGGGAGGTAAGGCAACCCACACTAAGACCCAAAGGAAGAGAGTAAGTCTAATTAACTCCTTTTAAAAATATTATCTATATCTATACTATATAAAAAAGGAGGAGGGTTTTGTCTCACAAACGGAAGTTTTTTTGGGTTGGACACCAATTTTATTGAACTCCCTATTTTGCCCTCATTAATATCATTAAGTATATCCAAGACTAATTGCGTTTTTTGGAATTTCGCCTACACAAGTTATTTGCAAACCCACGTTCGGCATTATCAAACACCCCTCAAATTAAATGTCACTTCTCAAACTCAAAATTGTTCTCGAGTTTACACAACTGCAAAACTAATCCTGCTCTTCTCGGCTTCTCCGTCGAAAACAAAGATTTACGTCCGCTCCGCTCCTTCTCCGGCGAAGATAAAGTTTTCAGTTCACTGCGCCTCCCGCTGCTTTCACTCATTCGTTTGATTTGGCTCCTGCTTCATGTGAGCCCTGTTGATCTCCGCTACTATTGCTTTCATCGGTTGCTGTTCCTATTACCGTCGGCAGCCGCTCCCACTCAATTAACGGTATTTGTGTTCTTTTCACTGCATGTCCTTTGTTTGGTCATGGTTTTGTATTAAATTCAATTAGTTGAACTAGCCAAATTGTGGTGTTTACGCATGTTTTCAAGTGAGCTCTAATTTGCTAATTGGTTCTGCAAATTGCACTTAGCGAAGGACGCGCCTTAATTTCAGGTACCTTCTTTTCTACCCCTACTTGCGGGTGTTCTGTGATGATCGTTTTTGCATTCTGTTCAGATTATTTCAGAAATTGTGGTGTTTACACATGTTCTCAAGTGAACTCTAATTTGCTAATTGGTTCTGCAAATTGCATTTAGCAAGAGCTCACCTTAATTTCAGGTGCCTTCTTCTCTACCCTTACTTACGTGTGTTAGGATCGTTTTGGCATTCTGTTCAGATTATTTCAATTGATTTCTGAAAACTGTGAGGTTTAACAATGATTAAGTAAGGATTTACAAATAAAAAATGGAGTTGGGTTTTTTTTTTTTTAATAAATTTTCGTTTACGTGATTTGTTTTGTAGTTTTTAGTTACCGTTTAGTGTGTTCAGATGTGGGGATTAACATGCCATTTCTCTTTGATGTTAGTTAAAAATCATCCTTTCAAATAACTTTAGAGTCATACCTTCTAAGTTCACGGGTTATAAAGTATTCCACAACTAAACACAGAAAAAGGATTTAGAAAGTATGTTCTTTGACCTATGGTGATGACTTATGGTGATGAGATTGGTCCATAGCTAAACACAGAAAAAGGATTTAGAACTTCATTTAGTCTCAGTCCACGTTCAATCTGGGTGTATTTGGGGCCTTACGTAAGAGTTTCTTGTGTGGCAACAGTACCAGCATCTAGCAACATCAAAGAAATTTGTGGAGGAAGTGTTTAGATCAATAGAAACAAAAATCAGAAATAGGCTCACAGAAATTAAATCCTGGTTTCTTTCTAAAATCTTAATCACACTTTTTTCCCTTTCTAATAGCATCTTTTTTTTTTTAGGGCTATGCACTATGCTCTGCTTTATGTGGGATTATTTGAGTTATATTCGATCAAAATAATCATGTGGTGATTCTGAATTATAGGACTGAGTGATTCTGTGTTTTCTGAGATTATTTGAGTTATATTTGATCAAGATACTCATGTGATGATTGTGAATCACAGGACTGCAGTGATTCTATGTTCTGAAGAGACGAACTTTAAAGCAAAATTGCAAACTATTTGTTAGGGAAGTGATAATTAGTGAGTGACTCCTCTTACAAATATGGCTTTTCTGGTTTTATTGGTGTGTTGTGTATTTCATAGAATTACAGATCAGGGTTAATCAAGACTCATTTTTCTCTGAATTTTTTGTTTTGATTCAAATTTCAGATTTCGAGATAGCATTTGCAAGGAAGACCTGGGTGAATTCACTCATCCTTTATTTGATTTTAAGGTATGGATCGGTGCCTTTTTTCTCTTACAAATTGTTTGGTCTATTTGATTTCATGTTTATTTATAATTTACAAATTAAATTTGTTGTAATATACCGATGATCCCCTGGATATTATTTTTTAGCTGAAATAGTGGACCATAGTTTCTTTGTACATGAAACTACAAACTTCTCTTAAATTAAATAATGTTTTTGTGGGGTAATTGGGGTGTTGACTAATAAAACTTATTTGGATTATTTATCTATATGATTATTGGGAATTATGAATCTTTGGGGAAACACCATTCACATTCCATGTTCCCTATACGACTCGCAACTTGCAACTAATTTGTTTCGAGGAAGTTCCATTAACCTTTACCAGCCAAGAAAAAGGTAATTCTACTCATCGATTTAATTAATTGTGAGAATTATGCATTTATTTAATGATTCCCGTTTATTGTCCTTGCTTGAAGGAAGCTATAGCGGTTAATTAATTCTCTAGGACACCCTTTTGTGAATAGAGTTTCCTGAGTGAAGATGAATATCTGTATTGATTCAATGCATATATATTAGTATTTGTAAAAAAGAAATAGAAAACTAACGCAAAAGATGACATAACCAAAGGAAGAGGGTGGTTTAACTCATGTAGTTTTATTGATTCAATGAGCATATGCACATATCTTCATTTTTTTGTAGTGATTTTCAGTTCATTGATGAAGTTACGTAGGAATTGTATCGGTGGTTTTATTAGATGTATATTTTTTTGGAAAGATGGCAAGTTGGTTGTGAATGGAAATCTGATTACTTTAATAGGTAATAAATGTTATCTCTATGATGTGAAGTTAATTGAGTTGCTTTTCTTTTTTTTGATTACATCGGTAAATTCGAACACCTTCCAACAGGGGACACTCTCTTATACATTTGTAGTTGTGTTACAAACACATGCAGGCAAGAAATTCGCTATTCAAATGAAGTCGTAATTATTGTGGAATATAAGAATGTTTTTATGGTGATTGGAATATGAGAAATTGAGAGTGTTTTTGTGGTGATTGGAATATGAGATGTTTTTATGGTGATTTTTACTTTCAATATGTATATTGTTTTCAGTTATAGAATTTTTCATAAAAATTGATTTTTTTCAATATGTATATTTATTGATTTATTTTCCTTTGATAATCGTTTTTGCATTATGTTCAGATTATTTCAAATGATTTCTGAAAACTGTGAGGTTTAACGAGTATTAAGTTATGTGGATTAAAAAATAAAAAACAAGTTTGGTGGAGTTGGGTTCAGTTAAATTGACAATCAAGAACACTCAACAAATTTTAATTTTTCTTATTTTCATGTTGTTAATTGTTATTTTTTGTAATACACAAAATAATTTTTATGCAGTTGACCCACAGGGCAAACAAAGGGATAAGTTTGGAAATTTGCAAGCAATTGCCTTCTTGAGGCCTCATTCTCAGAACAGGGAACCTGGAGCTGTTGAAAAACTGTTATTCCATCAACTTGATATTACTGATTGTGTAAGTATAGCTTCTCTTGCTGGATTTGTTAAGTCTCAGTTTGGAAAGGTGGATATCTTTGTATGATTTGCATGATCAAATTTACCTCAAACTACATGTATTTATGTATTTAAAGTTGGATGATTAGTTCAAAATGTTATTTTTCTTTAATAAGTTTTATCTTTTAACGTATGGATTACGGGTTTTTCTGCAAAATTTCAGCATTTGGAGTAGTGAAAGAAGAGATAAATTTGAGAAAATTAACTGATAAAAGTGTTGAGTGTTTATAAAGAAAAAATATAATTCTAAATAAAAAACAGTAGGGTACGTGATATATAAGTTCAATATATAATTAAAAAACATTTTGCATGGGTGATTTTAGATGCTGGCTTATTTCTACTTATTTTAAGTAGAAGTTTGTTTTCCAATATTCCCCAAGTGCTCAAAAGAGTCAAAAAAAAGGAAAAAATAAACAAACAAACAAACAAAAAAACAAAAAAACCTAAACTCTTTTCAATGCTAATTTTAAAAAAATGTTAAGATTTTTTCCATATTACTTTTTTGTTTCATTTACATGATTGTATAAATGGTGATTATGGATTTTTTACATGTTTTTTTGAATAAAATTTGTGAATAAATCTCATTTTTGGATCTTTTCATTCTTCTTAGGTGACCTATGCGGGATTAGTGGAGACGTTCACGCAGGGATAGTAAAAGTTACAGAATTAGCTGTACGCATTCAAACTTTTCCTCCTCTGACCTAAAATTTTCAATTTATATATCTGTAGGACTTTTGGTAGCTATTGTTATTATCGATTGAGTGGAGATTTAATTACAATTATAAATTTTCATATGAAACAACTAAGATACTTTGAAATAGCAACTGCAACGGCAACAAGTTTGGGCCCTGTTTGAAAATTGGGCCATGCAGATAATAAAAAATATATATATAATAGCAATTGCAAGAGTAAGTTTTGGGAATTCAAAATCATAGCAATTATCTCAAAAAATATTTTGATCTTACAATTAATACCATGCTCAATTTTTTTATGATGTTCAAAGTATCATGACAATATTCAATCATTTCCCTTTTTTTAAAACTATAATATTGTGAGATTAATTTTTAGCAAGTGCACCTTATATGCAGTGTGAATTTTAGTGACACCAATATTCTCTTTGTAAAAAGAAAGACCACCCAGGTTATCTAAAGAACACTTTTTCTCCAATTTTTGGATGGGAAGATCGTTCATGAATGGAAATAAGAATTTTTTTTTTCATAAATAGAGATGAAAACAGAAAAATAGAGTCATTTTCCCATTTTTGGGTAATGTGGTTTATCTTTTCCATGTTGAATTTGGTTTGTTGCTGGACCATACATCTTAAATGGTTGTTATATTTAATTGCCAGAAAAAAAAAAATGTAATAACAAGAAGCTATACATTCATGTCTCCACTCAATTTACAAGACGTACAAAAGAAAATGTTTACTAGAACTATTGGTGACAAAAGCTAAAAACACCAGATCCAGAGGAATACTTGAGATGTGTTGCCTTGGTTTAATCTTATAAAAGTGAATTGATTATAAGACATGTTACTGATTTCTGGAGAATTGAAAGTTTCAATCTTTGATTATGGTTACTTGCCTTAGACTTTCTTTTGGGATGATTATTATATTCTTAAAACAAACATAGAGCCCATTCTTATAACACAACAACATTAATTGCGAACCTCAAAAGTAATATGAAAACATCAAAAAAGATATCCTTTTAAAATTTGGGCTTTGTTTCTCGACCTACACGACTACAAATTTATTGATGGGCTCTGTTTAGCGGTGACAGGCTTAGAAATTTATTGACGATCTTCTGAAAATGGAAAGACAAGATTCAGAAATGGAAGTTGAGCACATACGTCAAAGAAATCGCATTCGTGCCAGACAAAGAAATGAATCAGATGCTTCACAACAAGCCAATCGTGAACGTAGAAGAGAAGTAAATCGCATCCGGGCCAGAGAAACAAGAGCAGCAAGAATGCCTGAAGAACATGAAGCCCACCTTGCAAGAAGACGTTATTTGTACCACCTTCGAAGAGGCAACGTCTCTATTCAAGGTTTAGATAATGCATTTCCAAAATCCTCAAAAACAACTCATGGATTCAATATTCAAACTATTTTTAATTTAATTTTTATTTTTACAACTTACTATAATATTGATATATGACATTTCTATGCAAGAGTAAACGATTCTACTACAAATCAGGGAGCAGTTCGTTTAACTAATTCAAACCATTCAATTGAATTTGTTATGCCGACTTCAGGTTATTAAATAGTTGATATCAATACGCATTTTTGGTGTAACTATAATACATATAGTATGTAAATTCCTTCAATTTAAACATGGGATTCTTATTGTTAACAGGTGATATTTCAAATAGAAATAATGCAAATGTTTCTATTCGTCCAATTCCTTTACCAAATTTTGGCTCAATTTCAACTAATCAATTAGAGGCGTCTACCTCAACTTCTCCACTCCCTAATGGTGTGTAATATATATTAATTATTAATGGTCCTAGATATTTATTTCTTAATCTTATTTCCATTATGATGAGGCATAAAAACACACTCGTATCAGAGCCGTCCACGTGTCACCATCAGCTGACTTGAAGACTATATGCTCGCATTGATGGGCTCGCGGGCCAACCTAGCCCACTCACTTGCCAACTACTATAGGCCCTTGAGCCTCAGCCAACTATTCAGGTAAAGGGCCCGAGCCAACAGGCTTGGCGCTCACATCTCTGCCCTTAGGGTTACCCTTCTCAGGATGGCACCCACGCGAGGGCACGTTCCCGATGCTTGTGGTTTTGAACCTCAAGGGTCATCAACCGTGAGGAACCCATCCGTACGACCTTTGAGCGTCACCAGCGCTCGAGTATGATCCTTCCCCCCCGTGTTGGATTCGAACCCTAGCGGAACGGACCTTGGGCCTTCCTCTCATGCGGCCCTCGCCAACAACCTCTGACACCATGGCAGTGTGCACCTCGTACCTGGCAAGCCGCCCACTTTTCAGAGCTATCACTCTCATGCCATCACAGACCGCCACGTGTTAGGGCAACACAGGTTTGGACCACATGGTCAAATTACCCAATCTACCCTCACCCCTAACATATAAATAGGAGAGAACATCTGCACTCTCTCCCAAATCATCCTCTACATACATACTGCATACATGTTCTGGGCATTTTCCCACATCTTCTGAAGCTTCATATTATCCTCACCACAGTAGCATCACCATTGCATCTTGCACTCTCGGTGTTATCCTAGCTGGAAGAACCCACGCTCAAGAGGAAACCCAGATCCTGAGGCCCTCACGCCTGTGATGGTTTTTCCCTTTTCATACAAATATTAAAGTGTTGTTGCATTTTTGGAAGTCCGATTTCTAGCACCATCATTTTTGGCGCCGTCTGTGGGAAATCCATCACCACCGTCTTAATCATCATCAGTTTCTTCCCTAAAAAGCTGGTTGAAAAGTGACACCAGCAGCTTTCATCATGGTGACTGCGACAAGGTCAGGAGCGGTAGGAGGTAAGGGTGCTCATCCCCCTGTCAACGAGGAGAATACAGGAAACGACGCCGCTGCTGGCGGTACGCCCCCTCCACTCGCCGGAAATACTGAGGCCGCCGCTGCAACTCTTCCCCCCGAAGGAAATGAGGCAGGAGGATCTGGCTCCAATCCTCCTCCCCCAACCTTCGCCCAAAACGTTCCAGCCTCCCATCCTGGCATGTACTCCATGGCCATGCCCCCGCCGGGATATGCTTATATGCAATCGGGGATGATGCCCGGAATGGTGCCCATGGTCTAGCCCTATCAAGTGGGGACCCTAAACCTCCCCATGTCGCTTCCGAGAGAAATACAAGGGGTGGAAATGCCACGGATCACCCCTCAACAGCTGCAGGCGCTCTACGCGCAGTGCGAGGAGCAAGCTGTTCAGAATGCCTAGGAACACTTCACCGCCTCATATTTTCCCTCCCTGGCCGGCGGTCGTGCAGCTCCGCCCCTTGGAGGACTCCCAGCTCATCCCCTAACAAGGACGCCACCTACGTTGAGGGCCCAGTAACCTTCCCCACCACCGATTCAGGAAAATGAGGCCCCGCCGAGGGTCCAGCAAGGGCAGCAACCAGTGGAAAATGAGAGGGCCGAAAACAACGAGGAGGACCAGTCAAGGGCCACAGAAAGGGTAAAACGCAGAGATGTCGGTGACCCTCAGCTTGCCGCTGTGCAAGATCAGCTTAAGGGGCTCCAGAATGTGGTGGAGCAGCTCTCTCGAGCAAGGTCTCAAGTCCCCCGCGATGGGGGCGAGAGGTCCAGGGCCAGAGACGTTCGCCGACCACGTAGCCCAATTTCTTGCCGTCGAAGGGAAGCCAGCTATGAGGATCCTGAGGACAGGGATTACAGAATCGTGATGGGCGATTCCTCCCTTATCGAGGAGGTATTGATGACCCGCACGGGAAAGGCCAAAATCCCCGTCAATAGATATGATGGTACCACTGATCCAGCTGAGCATCTGGATCACTTTGTGCACCTGATGCATTTGTATGATCACCCTAGCAACTATTGGGCCAAGGTGTTTGTCACTTCCCTCACTGGAATGGCACAAGACTGGTACAAAAAACTTTCCCCGCGCACGATCCGAGGGTACTATGACCTGACAGACGCTTTCATAAGCCACTTCAACTCTTTGAAGGCACCAGCCCCAGCTGCGACTGCTCTCTACAGCTTGGTCCAGGGGCCGAACGAGACGCTCAGGTCCTTCATGGGAATGTTCAACAAGGAAATCTTATTGGTGGAGAAGCCCTCGATGGATTTCTTGAGGCACGTTCTCTTTGGGGCCATCAACATGAAGCACTACGTCAGCAAAGAGTTTGTGGAGGAGGTGGCCAAGAAAAAGTCATGTTCATTGATGTAGATTAGGGATATAGCAGACTCTTTCTTCACCCTCGAGGATATGTACATCGCGAGGGATCAGAAAATGGCGAACGCCCCTCGCCCCAGTAAAGCCCCCGAGGACAGAGGAGATTCTAACAGGGGTCACCGCCGCAGCCCTATTCCCATTCGCCGTAATTCTTCGCCTCCGCGTAAGTTCGAGTGGATTCCCCTCAACCGCCCCATCGCCTAAGTATATTCCATGCCGGACAAAAAACTGTTCAAGAGACCGCCCAAGCTGAGGGAGACTGAGGCTCAGAAGCGCTCAGGAAAGTACTACGCTTTTCATAAGCAGAAGGGGCATGATACCAACGAGTGCCGCCAGGTTGAGAGCGAGATTCAGAGGCTTATTGCTGGGGGGCACCTCAAGGAGTTTGTAAAGGTGCTGGAAAGATACAATGAACACTGCGTGGAGCGAGCGCGTGGTAGAGGAAGGAGCCGTTTACGTTCACGCAGTCCTCACCACCACCACACCGAATCAAGCGACCGTGGCAAGGGGAAGGCAGCGGAGGTTGAGAATCAACCTTTTACGGTCATTCATATGATCGCCGGTGGACCCTCCAGGGGCCATTCTAATGCTTCCCGTCGCCGCCACATTCGGAGTTATGACCAACGTTCATCCCTGCCCAAACCTGTACTCTCTGTCGATAGCTCTCCACGCTCGAAAGAGGATGACGTTGTAGGGTTTACGGAGAAAGATCTGGAACACATTGTAACACCCCATGGGATCGGTGAAACCTCTGATTGTCCCATGGTGGTTAGTTTAGACGTTCATAACCATGTTGTAAAGAGGGTTTTGATTGATAGTGGAAGCTCTGTGAACGTTCTCCCGTACTCAACATTTCAAAAAATGAACATAACGAACATCCCTCTCGAACCCCTCAGAACAGCCCTCGTTGGCTTTGGGGGTTCGGAGATTGTCCCTCGCGGACAGATTCGCTTGGCCACCTCTTTTGGTCATGCCCCGCAGCGAAAAACCTTGAGCGTACTTTACACCGTCGTTGAGGTGGACCTCCCCTACAACATCATCATTGGGCGCCCAGCCCTCGTGGATTTCAAAGCAATAATCTCCACTTATCATCAGAAAGTCAAGTTCCCCACTCCCGAGGGCACGGGGAGATTCTATGCAATGTCAAGGAAGCTTGGGAATTTTACGTCCTTTCCCTTCGAAGCCATAGGCCCAAACAAGCCATTCAGGCAGGATCCACCAAAAAGTCGGTTGACTTCTCCAAATTGGACGAGGATGGTCCGGAACGCAAAAGGGCCAAGTTGTACAAAAAGAAGAATAAAAAGAAGACCCCCAGTGGAGCCCAGCGCCCGAAAGACGGGCCGCTTGGGGCCGTCGAAGGATCTTCCTCCGAGAACGAGAGTGACGGGCCCTCGGGTGAGGAAGGGGGCAGGCTTGCTGGAAAGAAGCGAGCGCTCGAGGCTCCAAGGCCTGAGATTCGTATCGAGCCCACCGAAAAGTTTTTAACCATCAAGTTGGAGCCGGGGAATCCAGATAAGACCACCCAGATTGGCTCTAACCTCGACGGTCCCTCCCAGGTTATGATGATTGATTTTCTCCGGGAGAACCTCGATGTATTTGCTTGGAAAGCTTCTGATCTCACTGGGATAGATCCAAGTGTCATAGTCCATAGACTCAACGTGGACCCGGCCTTCAAGCCAGTTAAACAGAAGAAAAGGGACGTCCACGGTTTCAGAAGACGAGTCATTGAAGAAGAAGTAGGTAAGCTCCTTGATGCCCAGTACATTGAGGAAATTTTATATCCAGAATGGCTCTGCAACGTGCTGCTCGTCCCCAAAAGCGCCAACGAATGGCGAATGTGCAATGACTTTACGGACCTCAATAAGGCGTTCCCCAAAGACCCTTATCCCCTACCGAGGATCGACCAATTGGTAGATTCGACGGCGGGGTGCGAGCTCATGAGCATGATGGATGCTTTCCAGGGATACTATCAGATCTTCATGGCGCCCGAGGACAGCCCCAAGACCTCGTTCGTGGTGCACATAGGAGTTTACTGTTTCAAAGTCATGCCATTCGGACTCAAAAATACGGGAGCGACTTATCAACGCCTCGTCAACTGAATGTTCGAGCGCAAGATAGGAAAATCTATGGAGGTATATGTGGACGATATGATAGTCAAGAGCGAGCGCTGAAATTCCCACCTAGAGGATCTCAGACGAACTTTCAACGTCCTACGCCATTATGGAATGAAATTGAACCCCTCCAAATGCACATTTGGCGTTCGGGGTGGTAAATTTTTGGGGTACATGGTCAATCAGCGTGGCATAGAGGCGAATCCAGAAAAGATTAAGGCAATCCTTGATATCCCCTCCCCTCGAAATGTGAGGGAAGTTCAAGTGTTGGTGGGAAAGATTATCTCATTGAACAGATTCATCTCCCGCTCGGCGGACAGGAACCTGCCCTTCTTCAGAATTCTACGCAACGCTCGCAACTTCACCTGGAGTGAGGAATGTGAGAAGGGTTTGCAGGATATGAAGCAATACCTCGCGAGCGCACCACTGTTGACCAAGCCTAGCCCTGGAGAAAACTTGATTATTTACCTTTCAGTCTCCGCAGAGGCTACGAGCACTATCTTAGTGGCTGTCCGTGAGCGTAAACACATGCCGGTCTACTATTTGAGCAAAACTTTGCAAGGGGCGGAGAAAAGATACATGGAAATAGAGAAATTCGCTCTTGCGCTCGTCAATGCTTCTCGAAGGCTAAGGCCTTATTTTCAGGCTCATTCTATCACAGTGCTCACAGACCAACCCCTCAAGCAGCTATTAGCAAAGCCGGACGTATCAGGAAGGTTAATCAAATGGTCCATTGAACTAAGCCAATTCGACATCTCTTTCGAACCTCGCACGGCGATACAGGCCCAGGCAGTAGCGGACTTGTTAGTGGTGCGATTCAATTTGGATACCGAGCCCCCAGGGGAGAAAGGGTTATGGCTCCTGCACACAGACGCCTCCTCGACCTCACAAGGGGGGAGCCGGGGTGACCCTCAGGGACCCTTACGGTACAGAAGCGGATTACGCTATTAAGTTAGCGTTCCAGGTCACCAACAACGAGGCTGAGTACGAGGCTCTAATCCAAGGGCTCTGGATAGCCTTCCAGAATGGTGCCGTTCGGGTAACTGCTTATGTTGATTCCCAGCTGATCACAAGTCAGATCGATGGCACTTATGAAGCTCGAGAAGCCACTATGGTGCAGTATTTAGCGAGGGCTAAGAATGTGATCGCCAAGTTCAAAGAGTTCCATTTGTTGCAGGTCCCCCGAGCAGAAAACGAACGTGCTGACGCTCTTACCAAGTTCGCTTCAGCCCTTGATGACTCATGCGAGCGCTCAGTCACATTCCTCCGGATAGAAAAACCGCTGATTAGTGAGGCAGAACCCTCGAGCGCGGTGAACATGATTGACCCTGCTGAACCTTGTTGGTTGGATGACATTATTAAGTTTATCAGGGATGGGACCTACCCAAGCGATAAGGCAGAAGCTCGGAAGGTTAGGAGTAAGGCCCCTCGATTTTCTCTCGATAGCGACGGTCGGCTGTTCAAGCGATCTTTCCAAGGTCCACCGCTGAGATGCCTACGACCCTCGCAAGCCAAGGAAGTGTTGGAACATGTGCACAGCGGAAGTTGTGGGAATCATTCGGGCGGTCGGATACTGGCCAAGAAAGTTTTGAGAAGCGGGTTCTACTGGCCGTCGCCATTGCAAGATGCCGTCAGTTGCTCCAAGAAATGCCCTAAGTGCCAGTTTCATTCTAACACCCCTCAACTGCCTGCCGCTCAAATGATCCCTATTGACGTCTCTTGGCCCTTCGACCAGTGGGGCATTGACATTGTGGGGCCCCTTCCAATAGCAGTCGGACAGAAGAAGTTTGTAATACTCGCTGTGGATTATTTCACTAAGTGGGCCAAGGCCGAAGCGGTCGCCAGAATAAAGTTCAAAGTTGTGAGGGATTTCATCTAGAGGAACATTATCTGCAGATATGGCATCCCGAGGGTACTCATCTAGGACAACGGTTCCCAATTCATTACGGTTGACACACGGGATTAGTGTTATGAGCTGGGAATCGAGCAACGCTTCACTTCCGTGTGCCATCCTCAAGCCAACGGTCAAGCTGAAGTGACCAACCGAACCATACTCCAGCATTTGAATACGATGCTCGAAAGTAAGAAAGGGGAATGGGCAGAAGAACTTCAGGGCGCCCTATGGGCGTACCGTACCACCCCACGAGTGGCAACAGGGGAACCCCTTACTCCCTCGTATATGGCTCCGAGGCTATGATACCTGCGGAGATCGCTCAAGAATCCATACGCGTTGCCTATTTCGAGCCTGCAATCAACGAAGCCAATCGGACGTTCGAATTGGATTTATTAGATGAGAGGAGGAACGTAGCTTGGGCTCGCATCCACAATTACAAGGCAACCGTAGCCCACCAATATAACAAACGTGTCAGGGAGAGAACCTTCCAGCTAGGAGATTTGGTTCTCAAAAAGGTGAAAGTCTCCAAACATGTGGGCAAATTGGATCCCAACTGGGAAGGCCCCTTCAAAGTCATTCAAGGACGAGCGAACAACACCTACTTGCTAGAGACTTTGCAAGGCGAGCGTCTCCCTAGACCGTAGAATGCATGCAATCTTAGGCGATTCTACGTGTAAGTATCAACCTTTGTTATCACCCGCTTGGGGCACTATGTACTCTCTTTCGATAGAAATCATGATGTACTCATCTTTAAATTGCAAGTATAACAGTAAGTATTTGATACATTATTATGTCATTTATTTGCTTTCCTTTTGATTAATGACCCGGGTAACGGAAAGCCTACTCCGTGTCGAGCATCTTCCACGTCGAACGACTTAATTAATACCCCATTAACTCCAAGTTAACATTGGCTATCATAAGCGAATAAGCCGTAAGGACGAGCGTGTTAAAAAGGGGGACGCTAAACGCTTAATTTATGCCAACTGGGCATTCACCACGCCGGTTCGCGCTCGTAAACCCCCAGTGACCCTCTCTTTCTTGGGCAAAAGTACGCTCGCAAGGGGCAGACTCCAGGCAAGTCCTTTCCCGCATACCCAAGGATGAGGCCAACGTTGCAGCTACGCTCGCTTTAATCCCATACTTAGCAAATCCTACAGCTGGTTTCTAAGTTCACTCAAGTCGATGAAACGCACGAAATAAAAGTATGCACCGCATATTTAAGGCCAATACTTAGTTGAATCCTTAGAGGTTTCCTAAGTTCAAATCCGAGCCCCGTTGTGAATATGGCCAGGGTACCCTCGTAAGGAACACCCTCGCGCCCACACATTCATCCGCCTCTCAAATAGCCAGGGTACCCTCATAAGGAACACCCTCGTACACATACATTCCCATTGCGAATACTCAAGTGCCCAAGAAAACATGTATACAATCATCAAGCATAAAGAGGTAAACATGCCTGGCGTACAAAACTGAAGGGAATCAAACTTTAATAAAAAAGGGCATCCCAAGTAGGGATAGGAAACAAGCTTAAATCCATTGTCAGAAATGCAGAATTTAAGTATAAAAAATTAAAGTATTCGCGAACAAGGATGGAAATTTAAACTAGCAGAACAGTGAAACGGCAGTTGGAGGAGCATCACTGGGCTTGATTCCCAGGCTCTGGAAGAGCAGTAGAAATAGGAACGACCGCTAACGTAGGGGCATCGGAAGCTTGAACCTCTCCAGGCTCGTCATCGACAGGCTCTTCCCAACGGTGCCCTCGTCGTCTATCTGAATGGGCTCGGGGTCTATAGGATTGGCCGCTATGAACTCCTGCTGGAGCATCGACACAAGTCCTTGATACTTCGGCTCCGCCAGACTGTCTGAGGGATCTTCATCCTGCACCATAGGCTTGCAATTATCATCCAGGTCCATGCGTAGGAGGTCATAAATTCGAGCGCTCTCCGGGGCCAACCCCACCTTCACCATCTGCCCAATCGCCTTGTAAAAGAAACGACGAGCGTTGTCAAAGCAGTGCATATTAGCAGCGAAAGCAAAGGCTTTTGAGCGTACAAACTTCAGCACTGCATCCCATGCCACATTTTCTTCCAGGCCTGCTACCTTCTCTTGCAGTTCAGCGAGGGTCCTCTTGGCCTCTTCACTTTGGCGTGTGCTCTCGGCCAGCTGGCGTCCCAACTCCCCATTCTGATTCCTCAACTGATCACGCTCTTGTTTGAGCTTCTTGTGGCGATCGTCGAGGACCAAATATGCGTCGTCAGACCGCTGGAAATTCTCCTTCAGCCTATCCTTTTCAAGGTTGGCGTCAGTCAGTTGAGCGCTGACATTGTTGTAATCCTCTTGCAACTGACCAGGGTCAGAGGTGCGCAGCAACTTCTTATATTTGGCCTTATGTTCAGAATAGGCCTGCGCTCGACCCTGCAAGTTTTTGAGCCTAGGGATTACCTCCTGGCAAGCCAGACTCGAGGGTCAGTATCAAAGTTAGAGAAGAAAAAGTCGAAATCCCACAAAGAGCACTAAAGACTAACTGTCAGGAGAGCGTGGCAAGCATCGTCGGCGACTCGAGCGGCATCATGCTCGTTCAGCTTGTCATGATCGCCAGAAAACTGAAGCTTTCCGATGATGTCTGAAATAAGGTTTACGGAGTACGCGCTCTTCTTCAGTAGTACTGGACCTTCGGTCCGTTGACGTTTATAACGAGCGTCACCCCTGCAGCCTATTTTCTAGAAGTCCTCATCCTCCGATGAGGAAGTATCACCGCCCTCGCCACGGTGGCCCACAACCACCTCCTTGCCTTTGCCAAAAATGGGGATGGAGTCCGGCAATCTTTTCCTCTTTCCCTGGCGGTCGGCCAGGACTGCATCGTGGAAACTACATCGTGGAAACGGAACCCATCTCCCGAGCGGTTGCGGGAGCCGCTGGAGCTTAATGCAATGGGACCTTCGGGGGCAGCCGGCGGAGGAGTAGCCCCTCGAGCGTCGTCAACTGTCAAATCCTCAATGGGCCCCGCGTGGGGAACTTCGTTCCCGGCACCGCCCCGAGCGCCATCATTGCCACGTCGGACCCCTCGTCGGATTCCTCTCCCTCTTGGGGCATTGGGAGGGTGTGCCTTATGCTGCTGTTGTTGCTGGGGGTTACCGCCAACCCTTTGGGCATTCATCATACAGGCAAGAGCCTCGGCGTTCATCCCTGATGTTAATATCTGAATATCTGCAAACGGGAAAATACGAGCGTAAAAAATCGGTTGGTTGGATAATGACTACAAAGGCATAGCAAGTCAAGACAAGTCAGCAATGCTATCCTAAGAGTTAGAGCAGTTAGTTCCTAGAATCTAACCATCGAGGGCCATGATATCTGCTGGAGGATTTGTTATCATGTTTGGGGGGCAGGACAGGCCATAACGGAATAGTATCCCTTCGTTTTTCATCAGGACCTCAGCCTTGATCCATTTATTTTCATTCTTCATTGCGAGGGCCAACCCCCTCGCCCAATTCTCGAAAGCTTTGTTCTTTGCCCTTTCTTTAATCAATGGCCCCTCGCCATGTATAAGCCACCATCGGTCAACCCTGAAAATTCCACCAGGAGCCCCAACGAAGAAGTACTTCTCCTTCCAGTGCTCGCCATACGAAGTGGAGGGAGAATCTATCATTTTGAAACAAGATTTGGCTTGAGCGTAGTAGAACCCATCTGTGGGGGACGAACGAGTTGAGCAGGCCACTTGGATCAAACTATCAAAGTTGTCAATGGAGGGTTCATGGCCTAATGCCCTCATCAGCACCACAAAGGTGTTTATCAGTGCTATGCCGTTCGGAAGAATCTGGGAAGGGCTGAGCCGAAGGTGATTACAGATGGTGGCAACGGCGGGCGTGATCGGAAACCTCAAGCCCCCGGCCAAGACCGAATCTAGGTATACGGTCATCATCCCCGGAGGCGGACGGTTAGCCCTTTCATTCCCCGAGGGCAAACGAGTCCAGTATGCTCTGTCATCCCAATAAACCTTGGCCTTCATATCAGATAGGTCTTCGAGCATCAAGATGCTCTCTATCTCGTCAGGGGACCGATCAGTTTGGTGAGGGTTATTATGCCTCACCCTCGTAGCAGGCTCCTTACCCCTTCTTTGGCGCTTTCTAGGAGGTTCAGCGTCAGCATGACGCTCGGAAGGCCCTGCACCGCCCTCAGGAGCTACGACTGCCACCGTGATCCTATGATCTTGGGGTCTTACGGCACTATTCAACACTGGGAACACTCTCTCTCCCTGCCTTTGCATTTCCATTACGTTGTGCATCTCTTCAAAAAGGTCATTTACCCCTCCAGGAGCACGCTCGTTTATCGCTTGAACGGCGGCGTCGACCTCTTCATCCCTGGCATCAACCGGAGCCTGGGCCACTGGAATAGCAGTAGGAATCCCCTCGCCTGGGGAAGCCCTGGCCATTGGAACTGCTGTAGGCACATTACCATGAGGGGAAGAGCTCCCCACTGACATCTCATCTATTTCCCTCACATAAGCATCTGCGTTATTGTCTGCCATATCTAGGTTTTGGTTATTGGAGATGAAGCTTTTCGCAAGAGATTCAGTGGAGAAGAAAAATTCTGGAATGAATTCAACGGCAGAAAGGATTCTTCACTTAGAAGGATCACTCATGCACAACCTAAATCTAAAGTTAGTAAAGAAATTAAGGGTTTACGGAGTTTTACCTAAGGGTTGGAGGAAAAACTCGTCGGAATCTGTAGAAATTGCAGAAAGTTCTCCCTGTTGTATGCTTGAAGAAGACTGAATACGTGAAAGAGATCCCAAGACCTTACAAATCCCTATTTATAGGGGAGGATTTGTATTGATTAGGGTTTTAAATTTCAAATGGTAATCATTTCCCGCCTGGGGAAGCCCACCACTTTTGGCAACCGCCTCACGTCTCCCGGAGTACACGTGCCCACGTTCCTACTCAGCATTTAAGGCGGACATGAATTCATTTAATGCCTTGTCAGAACGTGTCCGTTACGGAAGCCAAATGGTCACTTCTCTCACAGAAGTTTGACCCTCGAATATCCAAGGAGGCCAAGGCTCGTCCCTCTTAAATTCTACAGTACGCTCAAGCGATACTACAGAATTTGGGGAGCAAAATGATGAGGCATAAAAACACGCTCGTATCAGAGCCGTCCACGTGTCACCATTAGCTGACTTGAAGACTATACGCTCGCATTGATGGGCTCGCGGGCCAACCCAGCCCACTCACTTGCCAACTACTACAGGCCCTTGAGCCTCGGCCAACTATTCAGGTAAAGGGCCCGAGCCGACAGGCTTGGCGCTCACATCTCGGCCCTTAGGGTTACCCTTCTCAGGATGGCACCCACGGGAGGGTATGTTCCCGATGCTCGTGGTTTTGACGCTCAAGGGTCATCAGCCGCGAGGAACCCATCCGTGCGACCTTCGAGCGCCACCAGCGCTCAAGTATGATCCTTCCCCACCGTGTTGGATTCGAACCCTAGCGGAACGGACCTTGGGCCTTCCTCTCATGCGGCCCTCGCCAACAACCTCTGACACCATGACAGTGTGCACCTCGTACCTGGCAAGCCGCCCACTTTTCAGAGCTATCACTCACATGCCATCACAGACCGCCACGTGTTAGGGCAACACAGGTTTGGGACCACACGGTCAAATTACCCAATCTACCCTCACCCCTAACATATAAATAGGAGAGAACACCTGCACTCTCTCCCAAGTCATCCTCTACATACATACTGCATACACTGTTCTGGGCATTTCCCCACATCTTCTGAAGCTTCATATTATCCTCACCACAGTAGCATCACCATTGCATCTTGCACTCTTGGTGTTATCCTAGCTGGAAGAACCCACGCTCAAGAGGAAACCCAGATCCTGAGGCCCTCACGCCTGTGATAGTCTTTCTCTTTTCATACAAATATTAAAGTGTTGTTGCATTTTTTGAAGTCCGATTTCTAGCACCATCATAAAATTAGCTATCAATGATGAATGAGATACTAACTTGACAAAAAATATCAATGCGGCTAGAAGAAACAATTTTCATAATTCTACACGAAATTGTTATCCAGCACGTCATCTGTTGAGATTGCAACTCCCTCCTAGCTTCCACGACGTGCTCTCATTGTCGTGCTAAGTTGTTTCGTCCCGAAACGAAAAACTTTTGCGGGTGCTAAGTTGTTTCGTCCCGAAACGAAAAACTTTTGCTGCAATGGTGGAAGGATAAAGTTTCCTGAAATACCAGTTCCTGTGGCATTGATGAACCTTTTTACAAATCAGTCTTCGAAAGGGCGTTCTTTCAGGCAGAACATACGTGCTTATAATCACGTATTTTTGTTTACTTCTATGGGTGTATCACTAAATGAAAATTTAGCTCCATTTGATCATGGAATTTATACTTCTAGGGGTCATGGTGTAATATATCATAGAATTGGTTCTTTATTGTCTCATCGTGGGATTCGACCAAGATACATACAATTATTCATCTATGATACAGACCACGAGGTAGAAAATCGATTACAAGAAAGTGGTGGTTTGAACAGAACTATAATTGAGAAAATTAAGCGTATTTTAGATGATTACAATCCATTTGTCAAAACACTTCCCCAACTTGCTCAACGACCAGATATTGGTGATTGTAGGTTGCTAATTAAAGAGTGTAACGCCCCAGTTTTCCGGAAGTTTAGGTAACCACGCCACGTGCGGGTCTTCGGGAGTTGGGGGTTTAATTTAATTATCTCATTCTTATAATTATAATTTTCATTACATTAACTTGCATCATACTTTTATACATTTACATGAAATTACCATTAGTGTGTAACTGGGTGAATTAATTGCTATATAACTAAGTGATTCATATGTGTACTTCATTGATTTACTTGATCACTTATTTAATTATATGGACTTAATTGTATCATGAATTGGGAGTTAGTTGATCACTTGGCTAGAGATGGAACTTGTTTGCTTGAATTTAAATACTTGAAGGACTTATATGCAAAAGGTGATAATTCATCTTGGTTAGTGGAGGATATAATATATCTTAGGTGTATCATCTCTCCCACATTTCATTCCATACATTTTCATCATATATACACACACTCACACCCACATATATCGATCCAAACACACCAAGAAGGGAAGGAAGAAGTCATCTCTTTTTCAAGCAAGATTCTTGGAGGATTTGTGAAGCTAGAAGCATCATCTTCATCATCTCATCATTTCATCCATTTCTTCTACCATCTTGAGGTATATGGAGAATTTCATTGAATCCCTTGATGTATATTTGAGTAGGGTTTGATGATTGGGTGATGTTTTCATGACCATTTATGGATAGAAGCATGTTTAGGGTCATTATAATTCAAAGTTTACATGAAAACATGAATTTCTTGGAAGGTTGAAAGGCATGAAATACTTTGGGGTTTTGAATGATAATTCTTGATGATTTGAGCGAGCTTGGATGCATTACTTGATGCCTAATTGGTATATATGACTTATATGCATGATATATGATGGTTTGGAGTGATTTAATTGCCTTGGTTTGGTGTTGAATGGTTTGGGAGTCATTTCCCATGAACCCCCCTATTTTTCCCCTGTTTTTCGCCCAGAATTTGCTTCAACACGGCCTTGTCCAACCTTAGTTCATTTTCAACACGGCAGTGTTGGAAGTTCGAGTTGGAATTTTTTTATTCCGACACGGCCGTGTCAGTTTCCAGGCCAATATTGACACGGCCGTGTCGACTTCATTTGAACTCCGATTGACCAGATATTTGAACCCATGGAAAGCTCTTGAAGTCTAGAACAAACTTCAATTGCAATCACCTCATTATCTTTTGACATTTGTGAGATATAATCAATTCTTTTTGGTGTCACCACTTCACCGACAAACTGCATTCACCCAACTTCAAGCTTACACCATTTTTTCCTCGCTTTGAACTGGAAAACGAGCCATACAACCTTGGAAAGCCATATGTGTGTAGTTTCATTTACAATAAACAAAACTCAATTTTAACTTCTACAACTCAAGATATTTCCATTTTCCTACAGCTTGTACCTTTTCGAAAACTGTCAACTTTTTCTAACTTTTGCCAAACTTCACCAAAACCTCTCTTCTTGCATTCCTTTCACTTCCTTGGCTCCCGTATGTAACTTATATGATTTATATGCTTGCTTAATTGATAATTATGATCCTATTTGATACTTCTTGATACTTTATTTGGGAATTTGGGCACATTCATGATACTTATTGATTGTAAAGGCATGATTGACATCACATGACTTTGCCGTTCATCTTAAATGGTTCATACGAGTCGAGTCTCTCGTACACTTGTCCTTGTTATACAGATCACCTTCCCGGTGACGTGGAGCACGCCCCTTAGGGTGTTTTCTTACTTCTTTTGGTTGGTAAAGTAAAGGTGAGGTTTAATTCTAGATATATAGAACCTCTATAACCCTATGTGATGTTTTCGGCCAAAAAGTATTTATATATCTATTGTTTTTAAACCTTAATGATTTTCAACGGATTTCATGAAACGGATTGATTAACTGATTTGGCGAGTAATTGTATTGCACTGTGGGCCCGAGGGTAGTGTATTGAGCCAACCGGGAAAGCAAGGGCTGACGGGTAACTCTTGCACTATCCTCACCATGTTGGGATCACCTCTGAATCCACCAGGAGGTT
The DNA here is from genome assembly GCA_037501455.1 of Lantana camara. Taxonomy (NCBI): domain Eukaryota; kingdom Viridiplantae; phylum Streptophyta; class Magnoliopsida; order Lamiales; family Verbenaceae; genus Lantana; species Lantana camara. The sequence continues at coordinate 109,762,297 of CM074856.1, read as the reverse complement.
TGGTGGAGGAAGAAATCTCGTGCGTGGGAGTCATGTTCCCGACGTACACCATGATTGGATGGTTGGGTCTTGCAAGCCCACCATCACCCGGAGGAAGAAGGGTTCATGAAACTGCTAATTGATCACACGCAATAACTTGCATGATCACTTAATAAATTGAAACATTCATGATTATTCACTTTTGGGAGAAAGGTTGGAGATTGCCCTCACTCGTCGGGCCACGGAATGAATTGATAATGATTGATTGCTATATAAGCTTAGTGGTAATTTTGGTCAAGAATATATTCTATTCTTAAATTGATATTATTTCTTTATAAAATCTTACCCGAAATTATGGCTTGCTTGGTAATTGCGCTTATAATTATAAACCCCTCACTCAGTCTTTCATAGACTGACACCTCACATTTTTAGTTTTGCAGGTTGAGTGCTAGGCGGGATCGAGTTAGTCTTTATTTTGGGTCTTTCATGTTGAGTCTAGCATTCCCTTTTCATGTTAATATATGTATGAATTATGAATTGTTTTGGTACCTATGTATATCATAACTTGTTATGGAAGATGGTTGTATATAATGAAGTGATCGACCCGAATATGATAATGAATGAATATAAATTATTTTGCTTCCGCTTTATTGTTAAGCATGTTTGTATTCATTTGAGGGTTAGTACCGCCTAGCTAGTGTGTCGTTTTTTTTTCTCCCGTTCGTTATAGGCTTGATTCGTGTATGGACCGTCCATCCCATATGTGGATTGAACTATAGTGCGGGGGATGTGGCCACCTAGCGTTCCGGGTGCTACATCGGTATCAGAGCCTGGTTGCAAAACCGCGGTTCTAGTGTCGTGTCTTGTGAGTCTAAGTCGCACGGCATATGATTACTTGACTATGTGAGAGTCTTGTATCTTATTTGAATTATTTTAACTTAATTGAATTACTTGAACAACTTTATTTATGTGATTTGTGTGTGTTATGATTTTTATTGCACTCATTTGCACTTGTTAATCAAACATGCATGTATAGTGTTTGAATTTCAGGATGCTACGTGGTCGCCCTCGTAGAGAGCATTCACCGGGTCACAGGCGCCATCATTATGATCATTCTCCTCCACCTCCACCCCCTCAAGCTCAACCACAGGACTTCTTGAACTCCATGGTATAGCTTATAGATCAGAGGTTAAGGGATTATGTGCCTCCAGCACCGCCATCTCCTCCTCCACCACCACCTGCACCTATTTCAACTATATTACGGGAATTTTAGAATCAACATCCACCAAGATTCTTCAAGGGAAACGATATCCAAGCCGAGCAATGGCTTAAAGAGGTTGAGAGAGTGTGGGAGCTTATTCCTTGTGAGTCTAGAGAGAAGGCTCGGTGCACGCTCACTTTAATTCAGGGAGAAGCTTATTCTTGGTGGGAAAGCACCAATATTGTTTTACATGCCGCCAGAGAGGAAGTCACGTGGGAGGTATTTGTAAGGGAATTCAATAACAAATTTATTCCTCCATCCTCTCGCACTAGGAGACTTAAGGAATTTACCGAAATCAAGCAAGGGGGAAAATCTGTTGCGGAGTAGATAGCCGAATTTGAGAGGTTATCCAAGTATGCACCCAATATTGCAAGCGACGATTTTCATAAGGCCATGCAATTTGTGCAAGGTTTGAGGCCGGACATTCAAGCGACAATTGAAGCAGTCAACACAAGCACATGGAAGAAGGCCACCACGAAACCTCTTAAAGTCGAGGATTCGGTAAATGCAAGGAGATCCACTTATTGATCGGGACAGGGTTCTGGTTCAGGGTCAAAATCGAATTACAACCCCGGGAAAAGGCCAATCATCTATAATACAGCTCCTCCATAGCCTAAGGGTCAGGTGAAGAAGCCCAAACCACAAGGACCGGTTCAGAAAGCTCCTCGGGCTACCCCTGCGGTGCCACCACCTACCGGGAAGCCAGGTTGTACCTATTGTAGGTTACCTACCCATACTTATGAGAGTTATCGGTGTCGTCTGCGTCTTTGTTTGATTTGTGGGAGTGCAGACCACATGGTAGATGGATGTCCAGATCGACGAGATCCGCCACCTGGGGGTTTAGAGGCCACTTATCAGAGCCCAAGCTTATGCCCTGGAGGGAGAGGAGCCGGATGTAGATATGGACCCTGCAGCAATTGTTGAAGGTATCATTTACATTCATGGCACAAACATACATACCTTATTTGATCCGGGAGTTACCCACTCTTTTGTTTCTCGTGATATTTCTATTAAATTGCCTTTGTGTGTTACTTGTTCTTCTGCATGTTACGTGGTTAGTACTCCTTTTGGTGGTAGTATAGAAACTGATCGGGTTTTTAGAGAGGTGCAGGTGAGTATTGAGGGTCGGGTTTTCTCGACGGATTTCATTGAATTGCCGATGTCTCGCTATGGTTCTATCTAGGGAATGGACTGGTTATACAAGCATTGTGCCAATGTTGATTGTTGGGCTAAGAGAGTTCGGTTGGGTTCAGAAATTGTTACGGGTCGGGGTTCTAAAATGGTGCCTTTATTATCTTTTTCTGAGGTTCAGAAATTGGTTCGAGATGGGGCTACGGGATTCATAGCTTATATCCTTAATCAACCCAAAGATCATAGGAAGTTAGAAGAAACTGAAGTAGTGAAAGAGTTTTTTGAGGTTTTTCCCTAGAAGTTGGATTCATTATTGCCGGATAGAGAAATAGAGTTCGTGATTGATTTATATCCGGATGCAGAGCCCTTTTCTAAGAATCCGTATCGGATGGCTCCGACAGAATTGAAAGAGTTAAAAATTCAATTGGATGCTCTATTGGAAGTTGGATATATAAGACCAAGTTCTTCACCGTGGGGTGTGCCGGTATTATTTGTAAAGAAGAAGGATGGTACTCTACGGATGTGTATTGATTACCGGGAGTTAAATCGGATGACCATCAAGAATAAATATCCTTTTCCACATATTGAGGAATTGTTTGACATACTCCAAGGGTCCAAAGTCTATTCAAACTTGATCTACGACAAGGGTATTATCAATTACGGATCCGAGCCGAGGATATTCCGAAGATGGGTTTTAATACTCGTTATGGGCATTACGAGTTCGTGGTTATGCCTTTTGGATTAACGAATGCTCCCGCCGCTTTTATGGATATGATGCATAGAATCTTCTGACCTTTCCTTGATAAGTTCGTTGGATCTTTATTGATGATATTTTGGTTTTCTCCAAATCTGTCGAGGAACATACAAGGCATCTCAAGCTTGTGTTGTAAACTTTGGAGGGGCATCAATTATTTGCCAAGTTTAGCAAATGCGAGTTTTGGATTGACCGGGTGTCTTTCTTGGGTCATATTATTTCAGGGAATGGATTAGAGGTCGATCCTTCGAAGATTAAAGCGGTGTTGAAGTGGGAGAAGCCAAAGAATGCCTTTGAGATTAGAAGCTTCTTGGGATTGGAGAGATATTATAGGAGGTTCGTGCAAGATTTTTCAAAAATCGGCGCTCCCTTAACCCGGTTGACAAAGAAAGATGTCAAGTATGATTGGAATGAGAAATGTGATAAGAGCTTCAATGACTTGAAGGAGAAACTGGTATTAGCTCCGGTATTAACTCTTCTGGAGGGTTCTGAAGGGTATGCAGTTTATACAGACGCGTCAAAGGAAGGATTGGGGTGTTTTTTAACTCAGAATGGGAAGGTGATTGCGTACGCTACCCGGAAGTTGAAGGATTATGAAAAGAATTACCCGGCACATGATTTGGAACTCGCAATGGTGGTATTTGCACTCGGGAAGTGGAGGCATTACTTGTACAGGGTAACTTTTGAGATTTTCACCGATCATTAGAGTCTCTAATACTTGTTTACTCAGAAGGATCTTAATATGAGGCAACGACGATGGATGGAACGGCTAGAGGATTATGATTGTGATATCAAGTATCATCCCAGGAAAGCTAATGTGGTCACCGACGCGTTGAGTAGAAAGGTTGGTGTATCAAGCTTAAAAGTTGGGGAAAGTAGTGAAGTTGAGCCAGTTGTTGTGAAAGCTTGGGTTTCTAATATCTTTATTCAACCGGAGTTAAAGCATAGAATATTTGAGGCTCAGAATAACGATCCGGAAGTTCAGAAGTTGGTTGTTAAGGCAAGAGAGGATCCGGAAAGTCCATTCGGGTTCGATGAAACTGGTCTTCTTCGTTTCAAGAACTGAGTGGTAGTACCTGAAGAATTGCAAAGGATATTGCTTGAAGAAGCTCACAAGTTGACTTATTCAGTCCATCCTGGGGGAAATAAAATGTACAAGGATCTCAAACAATATTATTGGTGGCGTGGATTAAAGAAGGATGTGGCTGAGTTCGTGAAACATTATCTAACTTGTCAGAGAGTAAAAGCCGAGTATCAAAAGCCCGGGGGTCTTCTACAACCCTTACCTATTCCTGAGTGGAAGTGGGAACAGGTGACAATGGATTTTGTATCCGGGTTACCGAAGGTGAAGGGTGGTTATGATGGCATTTGGGTAGTTGTAGATCAGTTAACAAAGTCTGCGTATTTTCTACCGGGCCGAATGTCTTACAAAATCCGTAAACTTGCTGAAGTTTATAACTGGGAAATTATTCGACTTCATGGAATTCCAGTGAGTATTGTTTCGGATAGGGATCCCCGATTTACTTCCAAGTTGTCGCAAGAGTTACAAGGAGTTCTGGGTACAAAGCTTCAGTTCAGTAAGGCTTTCCATCCTCAAACCGATGGTCAGTCCGAGAGAGTTATTCGGTATTTAGAAGACTTGCTCCGAGCTTGTGCCTTGGATTTTCAAACTTCTTGGCACGAGCAACTTCCGTTGATTGAGTTCGCTTATAACAATAGTTGTCAAGCTTCGATTGGTATGGCTCCTTATGAGTTACTTTATTGGTGAAAATATCAATCAACGTTGTTCTTCGATTTAGAAGAATGGAAATAGACGAAACAGGAAGGTGTGAAAAAGGGAAAGAAACTTGAGAAACCTTCCAAAGCTATGAGGGCTATGATTGAGAAAGTCAAACAGATACAACAACGGATGAAAGCTGCACAAGATAGACAGAAAAGTTATGCTGATATTCGCCGGAGGGATCTTAAATTTGAAGTGGGGGACCGGGTTTTCTTGAAGGTAGCTCCACGAAAAGGGTTTTCTCGTATTGGAAAAGGAGGAAAGCTTAATCCACGTTATCTGGGTCCGTTTGAAGTTCTTGAGGGAATTGGGAAAGTGGCTTATCGATTGGATTTACCGCCGAATCTTACTAGAATTCATAATGTGTTTCATGTATCTCAGTTGAGGAAGTATTATCCGGATGAAACAGAGATCCTCCCCATTGAAGAAGTGGAGTTGGAACCGAATCTGTCTTTTATTCAGAAATCAGTTAAAGTGTTGGACAGGAAGTTTCAAGAGTTGAGAAACCGGAATATTCCTATGGTCAAGGTGTTGTGGCGAAGTGATAAAACTGAAGAAATGACTTGGGAGTCAGAAGAGAAGATGAAACGATTTCACCCGAAGTTGTTTTCTTCCAATCAGTGAATCTGGGGAATAGATTCTTCGCCGGGGGGGGGGGGGGGGGGGGGAGAGAGTTGTAACGCCCCAGTTTTTCGGAAGTTCTGGTAAGCACACCACATGTGGGTCTTCGGGAGTTGGGGGTTTAATTTAATTATCTCATTCTTATAATTATAATTTTCATTACATTAACTTGCATCATACTTTTATACAATTACATGAAATTACCATTAATGTGTAACTGGGTGAATTAATTGCTATATAACTAAGTGATTCATATGTGTACTTCATTGATTTACTTGATCACTTATTTAATTATATGGACTTAATTGTATCATGAATTGGGAGTTAGTTGATCACTTGGCTAGAGATGGAACTTGTTTGCTTGAATTTAAATACTTGAAGGACTTATATGCAAAAGGTGATAATTCATCTTGGTTAGTGGAGGATATAATATATCTTAGGTATATCATCTCTCCCACATTTCATTCCATACATTTTCATCATATATACACACACTCACACCCACATATATCGATCCAAACACACCAAGAAGGGAAGGAAGAAGTCATCTCTTTTTCAAGCAAGATTCTTGGAGGATTTGTGAAGCTAGAAGCATCATCTTCATCATCTCATCATTTCATCCATTTCTTCTACCATCTTGAGGTATATGGAGAATTTCATTGAATCCCTTGATGTATATTTGAGTAGGGTTTGATGAGTGGGTGATGTTTTCATGACCATTTATGGATAGAAGCATGTTTAGGGTCATTATAATTCAAAGTTTACATTAAAACATGAATTTCTTGGAAGGTTGAAAGGCATGAAATACTTTGGGGTTTTGAATGATAATTCTTGATGATTTGAGCGAGCTTGGATGCATTACTTGATGCCTAATTGGTATATATGACTTATATGCATGATATATGATGGTTTGGAGTGATTTAATTGCCTTGGTTTGGTGTTGAATGGTTTGGGAGTCATTTCCCATGAACCCCCCTATTTTTCCCCTGTTTTTCGCCCAGAATTTGCTTCAACACGGCCTTGTCCAACCTTAGTTCATTTTCAACACGGCAGTGTTGGAAGTTCGAGTTGGAATTTTTTTATTCCGACACGGCCGTGTCAGTTTCCAGGCCAATATTGACACGGCCGTGTCGACTTCATTTGAACTCCGATTGACCAGATTTTTGAACCCATGGAAAGCTCTTGAAGTCTAGAACAAACTTCAATTGCAATCACCTCATTATCTTTTGACATTTGTGAGATATAATCAATTCTTTTTGGTGTCACCACTTTACCGACAAACTGCATTCACCCAACTTCAAGCTTACACCATTTTTTCCTCGCTTTGAACTAGAAAACAAGCCATATATCCTTGAAAAGCCATATGTGTCTAGTTTAATTTAAAATAAACAAAAATCAATTTCAACTTCTATAACTCAAGAAATTTCCATTTTCCTACAGCTTGTATGTTTTCGAAAACTGTCAACTTTTTCTAACTTTTACCAAACTTCACCAAAACCTCTCTTCTTGCATTCTTTTCACTTCCTTGGCTCCCGTATATGACTTATATGATTTATATGCTTGCTTAATTGATAATTATGCTCCTATTTGATACTTCTTGATACTTTGTTTGGGAATTTGGGCACATTCATGATATTTATTGATTGTAAAGGCATGATTGACATCGCTTTACTTTGCCGTTCATCTTAAATGGTTCATATGAGTCGAGTCTCGCATACACTTGTCCTTGTTATACAGATCACGTTCCCGGTGACGAGGAGCACGCTCCTTAGGGTGTTTCCTTGCTTCTTTTGGTTGGTAAAGTAAAGGTGAGGTTTAATTCTAGATATATAGAACCTATATAACCCTATGTGATGTTTTCGGCCAAAAAGTATTTATATATCTATAGTTTTCAAACCTTAATGATTTTCAACGGATTTCATGAAACGGATTGATTGATCGATTTGGCGAGTAATTGTATTGCACCATGGGCCCGAGGGTAGTGTATTGAGCCAACCGGGAAAGCAAGGGCTGATGGGTAACTCTTGCACTATCCTCACCATGTTGGGATCACCTCTGAATCCACCAGGAGGTTTGGTGGAGGAAGAAATCCCGTGCGTGGGAGTCATGTTCCCGACATACACCATGATTGGATGGTTGGGTCTTGCAAGCCCACCATCACCCGGAGGAAGAAGGGTTCATGAAACTGCTAATTGATCGCACGTAATAACTTGCATGATCACTTAATAAATTGAAACATTCATGATTGTTCACTTTTGGGAGAAAGGTTGGAGATTGCCCTCACTCGTCGGGCCACAGACTGAATTGATAATGATTGATTGCTAAATTGACTTAGTGGTAATTTCGGGCGAGAATATATTCTATTCTTAAATTGATATTATTTCTTTATAAAATCTTACCCGAAATTATGGCTTTCTTTGTAATTGCGCTTATAATTATAAACCCCTAACTTAGTCTTTCATAGACTGACACCTCACATTTTCAGTTTTGCAGGTTGAGTGCTAGGCGGGATCGAGTTAGTCTTTATTTTGGGTCTTTCATGTTAAGTCTAGCATTCCCTTTTCATGTTAATATATGTATGAATTATGAATTATTTTGGTACCTATGTATATAATAACTTGTTATGGAAGATGGTTGTATATAGTGAAGTGATCGACCCGAATATGATAATGAATGAATGTAAATTATTTTGCTTCCGCTTTATTGTTAAGCATGTTTGTATTCATTTGAGGGTTAGTCCCGCCTAGCTAGTGAGTCTTTTTTTTTTCTCCCGTTCGCTATAGGCTTGATTCATGTATGGATCGTCCATTCCATATGTGGATTGAACTATAGTGCAGGGGATGTGGCTACCTAGCGTTCCGGGTGCTACAAAGAGAAACCTTCTCCTAATTTGCAATATACTCTACCAACCGCTTCACAAGTAGCAGCAGTATTGGTAGGAGGAGAAGAAACAATGGATACAAATCATCGAGATATAGTTGTCCAAATAGTAGAAGGCCAACTTTTGAACATAAAAGAATACATGGCTATTATGATCCACTTCAATATCCACTTTTGCTGCCTTACGGAATATATGGTTTGGATAGTGATTTTCGTTCGTTCCAAGGAAATAGGATCACATGTTGTGATTATTATGCATATATGTTACAGGTAGTTCTACTCATTTAGAAGTTTTTGAAAAATAATTTAAATTTTTGGCAGATCTTGACTTTTTTTGTACCTTTTCTCCAGATTCGCGGTAGTATCCCATCGATTTTACTGCATGGGGATCGTTTATTGCAACAATATGTTATGGACAATTATGTGAAGATAGAGACTCAAAAGTTGCGATGGATAACATTTCATCAAAATAAAATACGCGCAGAATTGTAGGGTGGTTACAAGATTGTATGGATGCGGGTAAAAATGATGTAGGTAAGCTTCAAATAAATTATATCATTTTATGAAAATTATAATATTTTGATAAATCCTCAATGATATAATATTTTTATGGAAATTATAAATCCTCATTGATAAAATCCTCAATGATATAATTATAAATATATTTATAATGATAAAATTTAGGAAATGATATAATTATATTTTGATAAATCCTCAATGACAAAATGATATAATTTTTAGGAAATGTCGGGCGACGCACAATCTTACCATCATCATTTGTTGGAAGTCCTCGCGATATGTATAAGCGGTACCAAGATGTTATGGCAATAGTACAAAAATTTGGCAAGCCAGATATATTTGTTACAATGACGTGTAACCCTTCATGGGAAGAGATAAAAAGAGAACTTCTCTCGGGATAAACGACACAAGACCGCCCTGATTTGTAAACCAGAATTTTTCTGGTAAAATGTGAAGAATTGAAAGAAGATATTATTCATAAATAAGTGATTGGGAAAGTCATTGCGCATGTACACGTCATTGAGTTTCAGAAACGAGGATTACCATATGTACAATGTTGGTAATCTTCGACGAGGATGACAAGTTGAACAATCCTGATGATTATGATAGTATAGTTCGAGCTGAAATTCCGATACAAGATGAAGAGCCTGAGTTATATGCGGCTGTCCTTAAACACATGATACATGGACCGTGTGGACATACTAAACCAAATGCACCCTACATGAAGAATGGGAGTTGTAAAAAAGGATTTCCCAAGCAACTTGCAGAACATACTAGAAAAGGTAGCGACTCCTATCCAGTTTATTAGCGTCGAAATTATAATAGATCTATAGTTTTAGACGATGATGGGGATGTTGTTATTGATAATGGATGGGTAGTTCCATATAACCCATGGTTGCTGTTGAAATATGATTGTCATATAAATGTTGAGGTATGTAGTAGCATTAAAAGTGTGAAGTATTTGTACAAATATGTGTACAAAGGGCCAGACTGTGTTGTATTTGAGGTTCGCCCAGGACCTAATTATGATGAAGTTAGCAAATATGTTGATGGAAGATGGATATGTGCGCTGGGGGCTTTTTGGAGAGTGTTTAAGTTTCCAATGAGCAGGATATATCCCTCAATTGTACGATTACAAGTGCATCTTCCTAACAGGCAACAAGTTCGATTTTATAGTCATCAATCGATTTCAGATGTCTTGGCCAATGATAGAAACTCAAGAACAATGTTAACTGAGTTTTTCGGAATATACAACGAAGGACGGGAGCCAAATATATATTTATACAGCGAGTTTCCAAAATACTATCAGTGTCTTTCGCACGAAAGAGTTTGGGTAAAGAGAAGGACTAGCCAAAAGGTGATTGGGCGAGTATATGCAGTATCACCAAATGAAGGAGAAAGATTTTATTTGCGTCTTCTATTGAACCACGTTAGGGGTCCAAAATCATTTGAGGATCTATTAACCGTTGATGGGGTTCATTATTTGACTTTTAAGCAAGCAGCAGAAAGACAGGGTTTGCTTTAAGAGGACAATAGCATTAGGGAGTGCTTGATTGAAGCTCGAAATTTTAGAATGCCATCAGCACTTCGAATGTTGTTTGCCACAGTTTTACTATACCAGTTTGCAGCATTTGATGTCAATGAATGCCAGTTTGCAGCATTTGATGTGATCAGTCGGGCCATAAGAAGAAAATAGAGTGCGATATTTTTTGTGGATGGTCCAGGTGGAACAGGTAAGACATTTTTGTATAAAGCATTGCTTGAAAATTTTAGAAAAGACGGGTTCATTATTCTTGCAACTGTAACATCAGGCATTGCAGCTAACCTGCTTCCAGGTGGTCGGATTGCTCATTCAAAACTAAAAATACCTATCATCTTTGAACCTTTTTCAGTATGTCGGTTCAGCAAGCAATCAGAGTTATCTACTTTGATAGAACGTGCATCGGCTATTATTTAGGACGAGGCGCCAATTGCAAATAGAAAAGCATTTGAAGTAGTGGATCGAACATTCAGAGACATGTTTCGTTGCGACCTACCATTTGGGGGCAAAGTGATGATTTTAGGAGGTGATTTTCGTCAAGTCCTTCCGGTTGTGATTGCAGGTACGAAATCACAAATTATAAACGCTAGCATAGTACAATCACCGCTTTAGTGTAATGTTAAACTTCTACACTTATCCGAGAATATGGGGCACAAAATGATGTGAACTTTTCTGAATTTCTACTTCGTATTGGTAATGGTGATGAGCCGACGATAGAAGATGACATGATATGAATTCCTACCTCTATATCAATACCTTGGGAGGGTGAACATTCTATTAAAGATTTAATCGATTTCGTTTTCCCAGAGTTAGGCTCACATACATATGATACTGAATACATGTCTAGCCGAGCTTTATTAACTCCTCTGAATGATGATGTGAAAAAGTTAAACGAGTAAGTTCTAAATGCTTTTCATGGGGATGAAGTCACATACTATTCATCTGACTCGGTAGCCAATGATGTTCGCAATTTGTACTTGCCTGAAATTTGGAATTCTCTATCCCCCGGTAGTTTGCCACCTCATAAGTTGACTCTGAAAAAAGGTGCTCCAGTGATGCTCGATCCGACGATTGGTCTTTGTAATGGTACCAGGCTTATTTGCCATCGGTTTTGTAGAAACATTGTTGAAGCAGAAATTTTGGGTGGGCAGTTCAAATGATTGAGAGTATTTTTGCCACGAATTCGATTAAAGACTGCAGAAGATGAACATGTGCCTTTCGAAATGACAAGAAGACAATTCCCTATTCGATTAAGTTTTGCCCTAACGATTAACAAATCTCAAGGACAAACAATTCCAATTGTGGGAATTTATCTGAGGAATCATGTTTTCAGTCACGGCCAATTATACGTTGCACTTTCACGAGGTATTTCTGAAAGAACGACTAAAATTTTGGTGAAAAAGGGTTCCATCGACGGTCATGATGGAGTTTTCACAAGAAATGTGGTGTATAAGGAGATTTTTGATAAGTTAAGGCGCACTCTATCGAGGTATGGTACACATTATATATCTAATACATAATTTCGATATTTGCAGTTCGTGTAATTTTAATTGTTCACCGATTTTCTTACTATTCCATATATTTTTGCAGGTGAAAAAGAAGTGATCCATTGAGTAGATATATAATGTGCACTCTAGATTCAGGGACTTTTGTAATTTTTGTTTTTGAATGGAAGAAGTGAAATATTTTTTATTTGTAATTTAACTTATTACAATTGATAGATACTTTTCATCATTTTCTAGGTACATTATTTTTATTTATTTAAATTAATATACAAAAATTTATAAGTATTTGTAAAGTATAACCCAATTAACTAGTTAAATATTTGAAGAAACTGTGTTTCAGAAGGAAATTGCGTATTTATTGTTTTATATGAAAATGAACGTAAGAAGATATTCATCTCAAATAAGTTAGGTCAAATAAAAACAAGTGTGTTACATTAAATTATTTTTGCGCGTAGGGACGACGTGCACCCGTTGCTAGTATATTATAAAAGCATGAGTGGGATTTTTTGGTTTCTTGAAACTTTGTGATCGGCCAAAATATCCTCAATATAATACTTTCAACAATATAAAACTATAGGGTAATTTGGTAAATCATACTATATATTATTGTATTTCAAAATTTTTAAATACTTAGTGAAAATAGAACTCTTAGTAAATTAGAATCATAACCCCTTCAATCTATAGACAATATATACAATGATAAAGACTCTTTTTAAAATTAATTAATATAAGTTATATTATAAGTGATGGTGCAGGAAATCAGGCTTCCAAAAATGCAACAACACTTTAGTATTTGTATGAAAAGGGGAAGACCATCATAGGCGTGAAGGCCTCAGGATCTGGGTTTCCTCTTGAGCGTGGGTTCTTCCCGCTAGGATAACACCAAGAATGCAAGATGTAATGATGATGCGACTGTGATGAGAATGATATGAAGCTTGGGAAGATGCAGAAGAATGGCGGAATGGACCCAGAACAATGAGTGCAATATGTATAGTGAAGATGACTTAGGGAAGAAAGCATGTGTTCTCCCCTATTTATATGTTAGGGGCGAGGGTAAATGGGTAAATTGACCGTGTGGTCCCAAACCTGTGTTGCCCTAACACGTGGCAGCCGGTGGTGGTATGAGAGTGACGTTTCTGAAAAGGAGGCGGCGTGTCAGGTACAAGGCGCGCACTACCATTGTGTCAGAGGTTGTTGGTGAGGGTCGCGTGAGTGGAGGGCCCAAAGTCCTCCTTACTAAGGTTCGGATCCGTCGCAGTGGGGTAGGATCATTCACGAGCGCTGGTGATGCTCGAAGAGTGTACGGATGGGCCCCCCGGCAGATGACCCTTGAGTGCCAAAATCCCGAGCGTCAAGAATAGGGTCCTCGCGTGGGTGCTTCCCTGAGAAGGGTAACCCTGAGGCTGAGATGTGTGCACCAAACCTGTCGGCTCGGGCCCTTTACCTGAATAGTTGGCCGAGGCTCAATGGCCTGTATTAGTTGGCAAGCGAATGGGCGGGGTTGTCCCGCGAGCCCACCAGTGTGAGCGTCCAACTCCTCTATTGCCAAATGTTGACACGTGGACGGCTGTGATTCGAACGTAATTTTACGCATCATCATTTTGCCCCCCAAATTCTGTAGTATCGCTCGAGCGTACTGTAGAATTTAAAAAGAATGGAGCCTTGAATTTTTTGAATATCCGAGGGTCAAGCCATTGCTAGAGAAGAGACCGCTGGCCTTCTGCAACGGACATAGTCTGACACCGCATTAATTGAAGTCACGTCCGCATTTAATGCTGAGTGGGAACATGGGCGCGTGCACTCCGGGAGACGTGAGGCGGTTACCAAAAGTGGGGGGTTTCATAGGCCGGAAATGATTGCCATTTTAAATCTTAAACCCTAATTAATGCTAGCCTTTACCCCTATAAATAGGGATCTGCAAGGCTTTGGAGCCTCTTTCACGCATTCTGTCTCCTTCAAGCACATACTTAACAAGAGCTCCCTGCAACTTTCACCGATTCTGGCGAGTTTCCGTTCTTCAAACTTTAGGTAAAATTCCATAACATTTTTCTTATTTTCCTCCCGCTAACATTAGGTTTAGGTTGAGTGAGTGAAACCCTTGCGTGAAGAGCCACTTTCTGCCATTGAATTTGTTTCAGAAATTTTCTCCCTCCTTGAGTTCTCTGCTAGAAATCCCGTCTTCAAAAGTCGAAAGCAAACATGGTCGGAAACCAAGCTGACGATTATGTAAGGGAGATTGAGGAGATATCAGTGGGGAGGTCTTCCCCTCACGGCGATGTTCCCACAGTTGTTCCCCTGGCTAGGGCGTCCCTAGGTGAGGGGATTCCCATGGCGATTCCGGTGGCCCGGGCTCCAGCTGATGCCGAGGAAGAAGAGGTGGACGCTGCCGTTCAAGGGATGAACGAGCGTGCCCCTGGAGGGGTGAATGACCTCTTTGAAGAGATGCATAACGTGATGGAAATGCAAAGGTAGGGGGAGAGGGTATTCCCGGCGTTGAATAGTGCCGTGAGACCCCAAGATCACAGGATCACAGAGGCCGTGATGGCTCCTGAGGGCGAAGCGGGGCCATCCGAGCGCCAGTTTGAGGCTGAACCTTCCAGAAGGCGCCAAAGGAGAGGAAAGGAGCCTGCCACTCGAGTGAGGCAGGATAACCGTCATCAAACTAATAGATCACCGGATGAGATTGTGAGTATTTTGACGCTCGACGATTTGGAGGAGTTGAAGGTGAAAGCTTATTGGGATGAAGCAGTATTTCCCATGCGACTTCCTAAGGAGGGGGAGAGGGCAAATCAACCACCACTGGGGATGATGACGGTTTATTGGGATGCGGTCTTGGCTGGGGGTTTAAGGTTTCCTATTGCTCACTCCGTTGTTGTCATCTACCACCATCTAGGGCTTTGCCCTTCACAAATTCTGCCCAACGGCATAGCCCTAATCAACACCTTCATAATAGCGATGAGAGCCTTAGGCCATGCACCCTCGATTGCCAATTTTGACAGTTTGATACAAGTAGCCCGCTCGCCACGCTCGTCGCCTATGGACGAGTTTTACTATGCCCAAGCCAAATCGGGCTTTAAGATGATAGACTCCCCCTCCACCTCCTACGGCGAGCATTGGAAGGAGAGGTATTTCTTCGTGGGGGCCCCCGGGGGGATTTTTGGGGTTCACCGACAGTGGATAATTCATGGCGAGGGTCCTTTGATTAGGGAAAGGATGAGGAATAAAGCCTTTGAGGATTGGGCGATGGGACTAGCCTTTGAGATGAGGACTGAGAAGAAGTGGATTAAGGCGGAGACTTTGATGAAGAACGAGGGAATATTGTTCCGCTATGGATTATCTTGCCCTCCAAACATGATACTCAATCCTCCAGCTGACATCATGGCCCTCGATGGTTAGATTCTAGGAACTAACTGCCCTAACTTTTAGAATAGCCTCCTAACTTGGTGTGATTGTTGCATTTTTGTATCTGTGATCCAAGCAACCAACTTCTGACGCTCGTTTCTTCTTACTTGCAGGTGTTCAAATACTATCGCAAGGCATGAATGCTGAGGCTCTTTCCCGCATGTTGGGCGCCCAAGGACCCGCCGCTGACCCTCAGCCCCCGCAACAACAGCAAATCCACCCTCCCAATGCTCCGAGGGGGAGGGGAACCCGGCGAGGAGCCGGCCGAGGGCATAACGGCGCTCGTGGTCATGCAGGGAATGAAGCTCCCCTTAGGGGCCCCATCGAAGATTTAACAGTGGAGGGTACCAGCGGGGCTACTCCTCCACCGGTGGCCCCCGAGGGTCCGATTTCATTGAGTTCGAGCGGATCCCGGAACCGCTTGGGGGAACATATCCGTATCCATGAAACTCTTCGGGCCGACCGTCAAGGGAAGAGGAAGAGGCTGCTGGATTCCATTCCAATTTCTGGCAAGGGGAAAGAGGTGGTCGTGGGGCACAGAGGCGAGGGCAGCGACACTTCCTCATCATAGGATGAGGATTTCTGGAAGATAGGATGCAAGGGCGACACTCGCTACAAGCGTCAGCAGCATGAGGGTCCAGTGCTCCTGAAAAAGAGCGCTTATTCCGTGAACCTCGTCTCTGACATCGTTAGAAAACTCCAGTTTTCCGGCGATCACGATAAGCTGAACGAGCATGACGCCGCTCGTGTTGCTGACGATGCCTGTCATGCCCTTCTGACGGTAAGTCCTTAGTACCCTCTGAAGATTTCCCACTTCCCTTGTTCCCATTTTAACACTAATCTTTGTTTCTGACTCTCCAGGAGGTAATCCCTAGGTTGAAGAACTTGCAGGGGCGAGCGCAGGCCTACTCCGAGCATAAGGCTAAATACAAGAAACTGCTGCGAACCTCTGATCCCGTCCAACTGCAGGAGGATTATTCACTCCCAATTGACTGCCGCCAACCTTCAGAAGGATCAGCTGAGGGAGAATTTGCAGAAGGCGGACGCGGCCTATCTTACTCTCGACGAGCGTCATTGGGAGATGAAGGTGGAGCGTGACCGTTTGAGAGTAGAGAACAGGGAGTTGAGCGCACAATTGGCGGAGAGCACTCGCCAGAACGAGGATACTAAGAAGGCTCTCGCCGATTTGCAGGGGAAGGTGGAAGGACTGGCGGCGAAGGTTTCCTGGGATGCCATAATGAAGTTCGTGCGTTCCAAAGCCTTCGTATTTGCCGCCAACATGCAGTGTTTTGACAACGCTCGGCGCTTCTTCCACAAAGCTATCGGGCAAATGGTGAAGCTTGGCTTGGCTCCGGACAACGCTCGGACTGACGCGCGCCTACGGATGGACCTGGATGAAAACTGCGAGCCCATCGTCCAAGATGAGGATCCTACCGAGAGTTTGGCGGAGCTAGAGTACCAAGAGTTGGTGCAAACGCTCCAACGGGAGTTCATAGCCGCCAACACTCTAGGTCCCGAGCCCATACGGATAGACGATGAGGACACCATCGTGGAGGCAGCGGATATTGAGGAACCCGGCGAGCCTCAAACTTCTGACACACACGTGTTGGCCCCTGTTCTCCTTGCGACTGCTCCTCCCGAGCCCGATGCTCCAGCCCAGTGAAGCTCCCTTGACTGTAAATCTCTTGCCATTGCCAGTTTAAATTCTTCTTTCTATTTATGAACAACTTTATGTCTGTACTTAATCCTCCAGTTATTTCCTGAACACTTTAGGTTCCTCTATGTTGCTTTTCCATATATTTGAACTCCTTTTTTACTGCTTGAATGTCTAAATACTTTCTTCTTTACTTTTAAATGATGAATGATGCTGTTACATTACGCTCGCCGTTTTTATATTGATATCTCCTGTTTGAACGCTTGCGATGGGCGTGTGTGTGCACGAGGGTGTTTTCTTTGAGGGTGCCCTGGCATTCATTACAGTGCGCCATCAGTTTAGGATTTGGTAGCGTTTAATGATTTAAGGGATGCAAGTACGGGCGCGAGGGTGTTTTCCATGGTGGTTCCCTGGCCGTATTCGTGATGAGGCTCAAATTTGAACTCAGGAAATTTCTGAGGATTTGCCTAAGTACCGGCCCAATAATGTGCATCCTCGTTTCGAACGCTCCATTGGGTTGTATATACTTTAGAAATCACCAGTAGGATTTGCTAAGTATGGGATTAAAGCGAGCGTAACCGTGGGGTTAGCGTTATTTTGAGGGACCCATGAAAGGATTGTTATGGGATCCACTATTCTACGAGTGTGCCCTTACCCAAGAAGTTGAGGGTCACCGGGGTTTTTACGAGCGCGAGCCGGAGTGGCGTGCACTCAACTGGCATAAATTAAGCATTTTGCCCCCCCGTTGTCTGACACGCTTGTTCTTAGGATTTTATACACTTACGAATTGTCAAACACCCAGATAGCGTTGCTCCAAAATGATTGGGGTATTACTTAGGCCGTTCGACGTGGAGGATGCTCGAGACGGAGTAGGCCTTATGTTTGCTTAAATCATTAACCAATAAGAAAGCAAATAAACGACATAGTCAAAAACCAAATGCTTACTGTTATACTTGCAATTTCCAAAACGAATACAATATGCTTTCTGTCAAAAGAAAGTTCCCCATGCTGCTAATGGGCAATTACAAAAAACTGAAGTTTACACGTAGAACCTTCTAAGGTTACATGCATTCCATGGCCTAGGGAGACGCTCGCCTTGCAAAGTCTCCAGTAGGTAGGTGTTATTTGCTCGTACCTGAATGACTCTGAAGGGGCCTTCCCAATTGGGGTCCAACTTACCCACATGTTTGGAGACTTCAACTTTTTTGAGGACCAAGTCCCCTAGCTGGAAAGTCCTCTCCTTAACACGTTTGTTGTATTGGCGAGCTACGGTTGCTTTGTATTTGTGGATGCATGCCCAAGCAGCATTCCTCTTCTCGTCCAACAAATCTAACTCGAGCGCCCGATTGGCCTCGTTAGCAGCAGGCTCGAAATAGGCAACGCGTGCGGATTCTTGAGCAATTTCCGTAGGTATCATAGCCTCGGAGCCATAAACGAGGGAGTGAGGAGTTTCTCCGGTTGCCGCTCGTGGAGTAGTACGGTACGCCCACAGGGCTCCTTGAAGTTCTTCAGCCCATTCTCCCTTCTTACTCTCGAGCATCGTCTTCAGATGCTGGAGTATGGTTCGATTTGTCACCTCCGCTTGACCATTGGCTTGAGGGTGGCCCACGGAGGTGAATCGCTGTTTAATCCCTAGCTCATAGCACCAATCCCGCGTGTCGGCAGCGATGAACTGGGAGCCGTTGTCTGAGATGAGTACCCTCGGGATACCATATCTACAGATGATGTTTTTCCAAATGAAATCTCTCACAACCTTGAACGTTATCTTGGCGACCGCTTCGGCTTCAGCCTACTTAGTGAAGTAATCCAGTGCGAGTATTACGAAATTTCTTTTGTCCGACCGCCATTGGGAGGGGTCCCACAATATCAATGCCCCATTGATCAAAAGGCCACGAGACATCAATAGGAATCATTTGAGCCGCCGGCAACTGGGGGGTGTTGGAATGGAACTGGCACTTAGGGCATTTCTTGGAGTAGCTAATGGCATCCTGTAACACCGAGGGCCAGTAGAACCCACTCCTTAAGATTTTCTTTGCCAAGATTCGACCGCCCGAGTGGTTTCCGCAACTTCCATTGTGCACATGTTCTAAAACTTCCTTGGCCTGCGAGGGTCTCAAGCATCTCAACGGTGGGCCTTGGAAGGATCGCTTGAATAGTCGTCCCTCGGCGTCCAATGAGAAGCGTGGGGCTTTGCTTCTGACTTTTCAAGCCTCAACTTTATCG
Organism: Lantana camara; assembly: GCA_037501455.1. Lineage (NCBI taxonomy): Eukaryota > Viridiplantae > Streptophyta > Magnoliopsida > Lamiales > Verbenaceae > Lantana > Lantana camara. The sequence continues at coordinate 109,743,048 of CM074856.1, read as the reverse complement.
CTCGGGCTGGTTCCATCCTGGAGGAATCTGATAATCTCGTCGAGCCAACAAGGCTCGGAGGGGTCAATCATATTCACCTCCTTCGAAGGTTCGCCTCTACTTATCAGCGGTTCCTCTGTTCTAAGAAATGTAATAGCACGCTCGCTATAACCGTCCAGGGCAGATGCGAACATTGACAGAGCGTAAGCACGTTCGTTTTCTGCTCTCGGGATTTGCAAAAGGTGGAATTCCCTGAACTTGGCTATCACCTCCTTAGCGCTTGCCAGATACTGCACCATGGTGGCTTCTCGGGCCTCATAAGAATCGTCAATCTGACTCGCGATCAACTGCGAATCAACATATGCAGTGACCCGAGTGCCACCATTTTGGAGGGCAATCCTGAGCCCCTGGATGAGGGCCTCATACTCAGCTTCGTTGTTGGTGACTTGGAACGCCAGCTTGATGGCATAGTCAACTTCAACTCCGAGGGGGTCCCTGAGGGTCACCCCAGCTCCCCCCCCTTGCGAGGTCGAGGAGCCATCTGTGTGCAGAAGCCATTGGCCATCCTCTGCCGAGGGCCCGGTATCTAAGTTGAAACGCTCCACCAATAGGTCTGCCACGGCCTGAGCTTGTATCGCCGTGCGAGGCTCAAAGGTGATGTCGAACTGACTAAGTTCAATTGACCATTTAATTAATCTCCCTGAAACGTCCGGCTTTGCCAGCACCTGTTTGAGGGGCTGATCCGTGAGCACCACGATGGAATGCGCTTGAAAATAAGGCCTTAGCCTCCGAGAGGCATTAACGAGCGCAAAAGCAAACTTCTCTATTTCCATGTATCTTTTCTCCGCTCCCTATAGACTCTTGCTTAAATAATACACCGGCATATGCTTACGCTCGTGAATTGCCACGAGGACAGCGCTCGTGGCTTCCAAGGAAACTGATAGATAGACAAACAAGTTCTCCCCCGGGATAGGTTTGGTCAACAAAGGCGCGCTCGAGAGGTACTGCTTCATGTCCTGCAGGGCCTTTTCGCAGTCCTCGCTCCATGCAAAGTTGCGAGCGTTACGCAGAATTTTAAAGAAGGGTAAGCTCCTATCCGCTGAGCGGGAGATGAACCTGTTTAACGAAATGATCTTACCCACAAGCACCTGGACTTTTCTCAGATTGCGGGGCGAGGGTATGTCCAATATTGCTTTAATTTTCTCTGGGTTTGCCTCTATGCCCCGTTGGCTGACCATGTACCCCAAAAATTTACCACCCGTACGCCAAATATACACTTGGATGGATTCAGTTTCATACCATAACGATGCAGGATATTGAACGCTCGTTTGAGGTCTTCTAGATGAGAATACTGGCGTTCACTTTTGACGATCATGTCATCCACATATACTTCCATGGACTTTCCGATCTCATGCTCGAACATTCTGTTGACGAGGCGCTGGTATGTCGCTCCTGTATTTTTGAGCCCGAAGGGCATAACCTTGAAGCAATAAATACCCATATGGACTACGAACGCAGTTTTGGGACGATCCTCAAGAGCCATAAATATCCGATAATATCCTTGGAAAGCATCCATCATGCTCATAAGTTCACACCCAGCGGTCGAATCCATCAACTGATCAATTCTAGGTAAGGGGTACGTATCCTTAGGACATGCCTTGTTGAGGTCCGTGAAGTCATTACACATACGCCATTTGTTGGCGCTCTTCGGAACGAGCACCACATTGCAAAGCCATTCGGGATATAGGATTTCTTCTATGTACTGAGCGTCAAGCAGTTTATTGACTTCTTCTATGACCTGCTTTCGGAACCCATGGACGTCTCTCTTCTTTTGCTTTATAGGTTTGAAGGCCGGATCCACGTTCAACCTGTGGACAATAATGCTCGGATCTATGCCAGTGAGGTCGGAAGCCTTCCAAGCAAAGACATCAATATTTTCCCGCAAGAATCCAATCATCATAATTTGAGAGGGACCGTCGAGGCTGGAACCTATTTGCGTAGTCTTATCAGGATTCCCAGGCTCCAATTCGATGGTCAGAAAGCTTTCTGTAGGTTCTACGCGCACTTCGGGCCTCGGCTGTTTGTGCGCTCGTTTCTTGCCCGTAATCTTCTCGCTGGTATCTTCCGAGGGTGTATGATCCTCGTCTTCCGAGGAGGAAACCCCAACCTCCCCGAGGGGCGAATTCCCAGCATCTACTGGTTTGCCCGCGGCCCTCTTCTTATTCTTCTTTTTATAGAGCTTGACCCTCTTGCACTCGGGGTCATCTTCATCTAGTTTGGGGAAGTCAACAGACTTTTTGGTGGAACCTGCTTGGGTAGGTTGTTTGGGCTTGTGGCTTCGAAGGGAAAGTATGTAGCACTCCCAAGCTTCCTTAACATTACACAGTACCTCTCCGGTACCCTCGGGGGTGGGAAACTTAACTTTTTGATGATAGGTGGAGATTACAGCTTTGAAGTCAACGAGGGCTGGGCGCCCAATGATGATGTTGTAAGGTAGGTCCACTTCGACCACCACGTAGAGAACATTTAAAGTTTTTCGCTGTGGGGCGCGACCGAAAGAGGTGGCCAAGCGAATTTGTCCGCGAGGGACAATCTCGGAACCCCCAAAGCCGACGAGGGCTATTCTGAGGGGTTCGAGGGGGATGTTTGTGATGTTCATTTTCTGAAACGTGGAGTAAGGCAAAACATTCACGGAGCTTCCACTATCAATCAAGACCCTCTTTACAACGTGATTGTGAACGTCTAAGCTAACTACCATGGGGCAGTCAGAGGTTTCACCAACCCCATGGGGTGTTACAATGTGCTCTAAATCTTTCTCTGTGAAACCTACGCCCTCATCCTTCTCCGAGCGCGATGATTTATCAATAGAGAGCACCGGCCTGGGCTGAGAAGATCTTTGGTCATAACTCCGAATGTAGCGGCGTCGGGAAGCGTTAGAGTCGTCCCCCGAGGGCCCTCCAGCAATCATGTGAATGACCGCGAAGGGCTGGTTTTCCATGTCTGAAGCTTTCCCTTTTCCACGGTCGCTAGGCTCGGGGTGACGGTGACGTGGGCTCCGAGAGTGCGAATGGCTTCTCCCTGTGGCACGTGCCTGCTCGGCGCAATGTTCATCGTATTTCTCCAACACCTTTACAAACTCCTTAAGGTACCCCCCAGCGATCAACCTCTGGATCTCACTCTCAAGTTGACGACATTCACTGGTGTCATGCCCTTTCTGCTTGTGGAAAGGGCAGTACTTTCCCGAGCGCTTCTGAGCCTCGATTTCTCTCAGCTTTGGCAGCCTCTTGAACAGCTTCTTATCCGCCATGGCATAGACTTCGTCTATAGGGCGGTTGAGAGGGATGCGCTCGAATTTCCCAGGGGGTGGAGAGTTCCATCGAGCGGGGATAGGGCTGTGGCGGCGGCCTCTGGTTGAATCTCCTCTGTCTTCAAGGGCTTTGTTGGGGCGAGGGGCATTCTCCATTTTCTGATCCCTCGCAAGATACATATCTTCAAGGGTGAAAAACGAGTCAGCTATGTCCCTTATCTCCATCAACGAGCGGGGCTTTTTATTGGCCACTTCTTCTACAAATTCTTTGCTGACATAATGCTTCTTGTTAATGGCTCCAAAGAGAACGTGCCTTAAGAAATCCATCGAGGGCTTTTCCACCAGTAGGATTTCTTTGTTGAACCTTCCCATGAAGGATCTGAGGGTCTCGTTTGGCCTCTGGACCAAGCTGTAGAGAGCCGTCGCAGCGGGGGCTGGAGCTTTCAAAGAGTTGAAATGACTGATGAAAGCGTCAGTCAAGTCATGGTATCCTCGGATTGAGCGCGGAGGAAGCTTTTTGTACCAATCCTGGGCCATTCCCACGAGGGAGGTTACAAACACCTTGGCCTAATAGTTGAGGGGGTGATCATACAAATGCATCAAGTGCACAAAGTGATCCAGATGCTCGGCTGGATCTGTGGTTCCGTCATACCTGTTGATGGACGTGGGGATTTTGCCTTTCCCCGCACGGGTCATCAGCACCTTCTCAACGAGGGGAGAATCGCACGTCACGATCCGGTAATCCCTGTCCTCTGGGTCTTCGGGGCTGGCTTCCCTTCGTTGGCGAGAGATGGGGCTGCGTGGTCTGCGAGCGTCTCTGGCCCTGGACCTCTCGCCTCTATCGCGGGAGACGTGAGACCGTGCTCGAGAGAGCTGCTCTACCACGTTCTGGAGCCCCCTAATCTGGTCTTGTACTGCTGCAAGTTGAGGGTCACCGACATTTCTGCGGTTTGCCCTTTCTGTGACCCTCGACTGGACCTCGTCGTTATCTCCGGCCCCCTCATTTCGAGGAGCCCTTTCATCTCCTACGGGTGGTTGATCTTGCTGGACCCTCGGCGGGGCCTCATTTTCTTGATTCGGTGGTGGGGGAGGTTGCTGGGCCCTCAGCGCATTTTGGGCCATCGTCAACGGGTGCGCTGGGAGTCGTCCCAGGGGTGGGGCCATTCGAGCGCCCGCGTGTGAAGGGAAATAAGCAGCAGTAAAATGTTCCCAAGCGTTCTGCACGGCTTGACCCTCGCATTGCGCGTACAGCCCTTGGAGTTGTTGAGTAGTGATTTGGGGCATTTCTACCCCTTGTATCTCTCTTGGCAATGACACGGGGAGATTCAGTGTCCCCACTTGATAAGGTTGGATCATCGGTATCATCCCGGGCACCATTCCGGGTTGCATAAAAGGGTATCCCGGTGGAGGCATGGCCATGGGATACATGCCTGAGTAAGGGAAGGAAGCGTTGGCGGTGTGGGCTGTTGGTGGAACAACGGAACTGGGCCCCCCCGTAGCGTTCCCTCCAGGTGGGAGAGTTGCAGCTACTGTTTCTGCATTTTCGACCCCGTTCCCCGCAGCTGATGGGTTCGTACCTCCGGCGGGGACGTTGCTCTCAGCGTTCTCTTCGTTGACTGGGGGATGAGCGCCCTTGTCCCCCACGGCTCCAGACCTTGTTGCAGTTACCATCTTCAGAGCAAAAAAAGGTGTTATGACTCAACTAGCTTTCAGAGGAAGAATCTGGTTGCGATAGTGATGGATTTCCCACAGACGTTGCCAAAAATGATGGTGCAGGAAATCAGGCTTCCAAAAATGCAACAACACTTTAGTATTTGTATGAAAAGGGGAAGACCATCACAGGCGTGAGGGCCTCGGGATCTGGGTTTCCTCTTGAGCGTGGGTTCTTCCAGCTAGGATAACACCAAGAATGCAAGATGTAATGATGATGCGACTGTGATGAGAATGATATGAAGCTTGGGAAGATGCAGAAGAATGGCGGAATGGACCCAGAACAATGAGTGCAATATGTATAGTGAAGATGACTTAGGGAAGAAAGCATGTGTTCTCCCCTATTTATATGTTAGGGGCGAGGGTAAATGGGTAAATTGACCGTGTGGTCCCAAACCTGTGTTGCCCTAACACGTGGCAGCCGATGGTGGTATGAGAGTGACGTTTCTGTACAAGGCGCGCACTACCTTTGTGTCAGAGGTTGTTTGCGAGGGTCGCGTGAGTGGAGGGCCCAAAGTCCTCCTTACTAAGGTTCGGATCCGTCGCAGTGGGGTAGGATCATTCACGAGCGCTGGTGACGCTCGAAAAGTGTACGGATGGGCCCCCCGGCAGATGACCCTTGAGTGCCAAAATCCCGAGCGTCAAGAATGGGGTCCTCGCATGGGTGCTTCCCTGAGAAGGGTAACCCTGAGGGCTGAGATGTGTGCACCAAACCAGTCAGCTCGGGCCCTTTACCTGAATAGTTGGCCGAGGCTCAATGGCCTGTATTAGTTGGCAAGCGAATGGGCCGGGTTGACCCGCGAGCCCACCAGAGTGAGCGTCCAACTCCTCTATTGCCAAATGTTGACACGTGGACGGCTGTGATTCAAACGTAATTTTACGCGTCATCAATAAGAAGCTATTATATTTAAAATTTCTAAAAATACTTATTTGAGTGAAAATAGAACTTAATAGAATTAAGAGTATTCCAATCTATAGAAAATATATAAAGCATCATAGTAAGAACTCTTCCTAAAATTAATATATTAGTTATAAGGTATGTTATAAGATATTTATACATTTAAAAATAAAATTAATAATATAAAAATAAATATTTACCGCGTTTCACATAAATATATATTTTTACGATTAAAATTTATTATTACTTATTGATAAATAAAAAGGAAATAACTTAATTGTACAATTAAAAATAAAGTGAAATATATGAAACTATTTAAGAGTGTGGAAAAAAATTGATAGATAGAGACAAGTACAAAATTGAAAAAGAAAAAAGTAGATAACATTTCGAAATGGAAAAAGAAATACATACTTAAATAGTTAAATAAGAGATTAGATGTATTATAATAGACAAAATTTTAATAAATTTTAAAATTTTTTTACTAATTCAAAATAATATTCCACATAACAAAATTACAGGTCGAACCAAAACTATTTAAAATTAAGGAAAGATTCAAATGTGTGTGCACATAAAAATAAGATATATATTAATTTTATAATTATTTTTTTATATTGTTCAATTAAACATTCCTTTAATTTTTCACACAAATATACTCTTTTAATTAACCATTTATACTACATACATATTAAATGATAAAAAAACTAAAATTAATCTTAAACAATACTCATTAAAAAATATAAATATGAAAAAAAATGCTAGATAAAAATAAAAGGGATAAATAAAAAAATTCTAAGAAATAATTTTTTAAAAGAAATACAAAAATTAAAAGTCAATTCAAACAATTATTAAAAATAATATAGATAGATATTTCTGATATAATTTTTACTAAAATTTCAACTTGTGATAAGTAATAAAAAAAAAATAAAAAATTGTATAGTTGAAAATAAATAAAAACATACAAAAGAAATACTCGATAGGATAGAAGTATAGAGAAGTCAAAGGATGAATGAAAAGAAAAATTAAAAACTAAAATTAGATTAAACTAAAGACTTTGTAAAATTTTGGTGCAAATTTACAATTTAGATCAATATTAGTTCCTATTAAGTTTATTGCTTTACTAATAATATAAATACTTATTGAACTTATACTGATATCTTTTTTTACTGTATTTATTTACTAAAATTAATATATACAATAATACAAGGAACAATATTTTATTTTAATGAAGATGTATTTGTGTTACTTTAATATAATATTATATATTTGATACAAAAAAACCTCATAAATTAAATTAAATTAAATAAAAATAGAAAATGTAGAAAATAAATTTATTAAAAAAGAGTAAGTGTATAAAATAGAGAGGAATAGAGATGCCAGAAAATATACATATTTGTAAAAGAGTGAAGTGAGATAGAAAATAACTACAAATATGTTAATACATTAATGTAATTAAATTATTTTTACAGTTCATATTATCTTGATCTAAAGTTAGTTGTTTTAAATATTATGTAAGAGTATAAACTGTTAAATTTTATTATATTGAACTTAAATAGTGTACTTTGAATATATTCCTATTAACATTGACGTGTATGTTAAAGTAAACTCTCACATTTTATTTCTACATATATATTTATTATTTTAATGTAATATTGAAAATAAATATTTGGTAACATGTTAATTGGACCACGTAGAGTGTCCACATGGAAATCATGTGGACCCTAAGTCCAGCATGGGCGAACCATGAAGGGTCACGTGGACACCTCCAAGGGGTGCCGCATTGATTTCAACCTTTGAGGTCAAACTACATGGCAAAGTCATACTGGCCAAGAAGAGATCCACACATGAGGTCGTTGAGGCGACAAGTTGAAGCAAATGGACCAAACAGTCAAAGTCAGCCTAGACAACCTCCAGATCGACCAATATACGAGAAGTCGTGAAGTCGATCCGGCAGCTAAGCGAGCCAATTGGCAAAAAGCCTAAAGGCCAAAAGGTCAAATGAGACCCTATTGAGAAAATCCTAGGTCGGAGGTTGATAAGACATTACGAGCCAAAATACTACCAACGACCTGAGCATGAAAATGTACCAACTTCTAAGTTCATGTGTCAGACTGTTAGAAGGCATTTAGTGTCAAAGATACCAGATGCGGCTAAAAGATGAAAGTCAAAGTATTCATTCAGCCAGGTTGAAAGTATGTTTAGTAACAAATTATGAGACACACATTTAATAAAATAACCTTAGTGTGTGATTTGTGTGTTATTTAGACTGCGCTACGTCCTATTAGATTAAATTTGTAATGTTTTCATATAAATTTAATGAGATTGTTCTAGAGTTAATAATATAAATGTCAAAGAACAAAATTTCTATTATCAAACGAGACATACTATCATTATTTCTACATGCACAGATACTCATGTTTAAGAAAAAATGAATCATTAATAAATTATAAATATAATCATACATAGTGGTATATGATGAGTAAGTGATTGACAAGGAGACAATAATAAGAGTTGGTCGAAAGAATGAAAAACAAAGACGATTGGACAGAGTGCTACTGTGCTGGTAGTTGAAAGAGAGAGAAAGAGAGTTACCAAGGAAGAATCGTAGTATAAAATTACAGAGTTAGGAGAAAGCTTATATATAATATCGAAGATAATTAGTGCATATTAAATCAATACAAATTTTAAGTTATAATCAGTAAATCAATAAAAATAAATAAATTTTTGTCAATATATTTTGCTAATATGAATTACATCTTTGTTTTATTATTAATGTTATGGTATAGATTAGTAAAATCCAATTATTGATGATTGAAAATTGATAAAAAAAAACAACTAATTTTCGGTAAGTTTATTATTGAATTTTTTTAATTTTTTATTTATTTAAATCAATGAATAAATTTATTAATTCAAAATTATAAATTATAAATTAATTTTTATACATATAAAATAATTGCTAATAACTATTAAATAACAATTAATTATAAATTGAAATTATAAACCTTCAGCTATACATATATTGAAATTTTCATATATAAAAATGTAATTTTTTTTTATAAAGATACATAATTAGTAAAAAAAAATTTATATTGAACCATTTCTATTGTATTGAAGTGAATTTGTGAATTTTTAATTCAATGGGACAATTTGTGATTTTGAGAGTTTGATACAAGCTGTAGTTTTCATATTTTAAACTTAGTTCAAATATTATTAGCACTATATACTTGTTATAAAGTATTAATTTATTAAAAATACTTATTATGTAAATTACGATCGATAACTAATAAAATAGCAACAAAACTATAAAATTTATATATATATATGTTAATTTTAAAATTTATATACATATATATATATATATATATATATTTGTATATGAGTGAGTGTCTACGATGCATGGATACAAATATGATATAACATAAATTAATTTTTAAATTTAACAACTGAAAAACGTTTGTCACGGTGTCTAACCTGAACATGACATGACACCATATGATACAATAATATTTAGAACTGTTTGAGCATCATAAGAGTATTAATTTAAAATTATAAACTTTTTATTTATATATGTGAGAGTGTCTATTAGGAAATTAAATTTCAATTGAGGCCTCATCACTATATTTACAATTAAAAAATTATTGTTTTAAATATTTTCATTTTAATAATTTAATTATTTAAAATATTTAGATAAATCGTATATTTAATGTGCAACGCACATTGTTTTTTACTAGTTTTATTCAAAAGTATTTAGACACTTTATAATAAAATTAAAAAAAAAATTATTATCTTGTTTATATTAGTGTCTGAAGGTTTGCCACTTTATCATTTCGAATCTTTTCATCGTACTATCATCATTTATTATGACTATAAATTGGATCCAACCATTAAATTATCGGGAAATATGGAATAACTACCCATTGCGCCACCCCATTTTTATTTTGCTCCCCTATATAAAAATTGTCCAGACAAACTCCCTAGATGAGTTTCCTAATTTTACTTCACTATCCATTTTGTGTAAATTTACCAAATTTTCCCTGCACATAACATTTTTTTCCTCCCTTATCCCAACCATTTCATTTTTCTGAAATAAAAAAGCAATCGATGAGTTTGGGGCGATGGGGGTGAGGGTTTTCTCAACAAAAATCGAAACACATCACGGCGTGATGGTGAGTGGGTGCCGAAAAAGTGGGTTTCCGACGCTGAAGACTGACGATTGGGAGAGATTTTCGGCATTGAGGGAGTTTCCAGCGATTAGGGTTTCTGACGCTCAAGGGTTTTGTCCGATTAGGTGTTTCTACCGGTCAGGGATTTTCTCCGCGGATGAGGAGGACGACGAGGATGCCGATTCAGGTATTTTCCCTAAATTTTTTGCTTTTTTTCCCCTCTGTACTCTAATACGAAATATGAAATCTTAGATATGCTATTACCTATTTTTTTACACGAAATTGGTTGGATGTTGATTGAATTTAAATGTCATACTTTGGTTGGGTATTGATTGAACTGAAATGCCCAAATTTGTGTAGTAGGTTGTTTGAACCTAAAAGCCGTAGCCTTTTTTTCCCATATTATGCTTGAATATGATATATCTGTTTTTAGATACGTCATTACACCATTTTTGTACACAAACAACCTTATTTGTTTGTAGGTTGTTTGAATTTAAATACCCTAGCATTTTTTATCCATCTTCTGCTGAAATACGATATTTCTGTGTTTAGATACGCTATTACTTCTTTTTCGTACACGAAGTTGTTATTAATCTTGTGATGTTATCTTTGGCAGAAATGGCTGAGCCTGGGTTTTTGTCACCACTTCAGGTAATTTTTGATCATTTAATTTTTGAGTTTTGTGGAGAATTGGGTTTTGGAATTGGATTCATGGAGTTTAGAGGATTACAGATCATTAGATCGGGAAAAGATGAAATCTTTATGAAATTGAATGGATTATTCGACTCTATTTTGTTTTGCTTTATGAATCAGAGATGTGGGCTTTATGGAATTGGAGAAATCCCCAAATTTTAATTTCAAGAAATTGAGGACTTGGGATTTTTAACAAGAAAGAATCCCATTTGGATTCAGTGTCCTAATTCAATTTCTAAGCAAAAATTAATGAGCTTTTGAATTTATGGGATATGGTAATTTGTCCAGAAGCTGTTGCCTTGAATAAGCTATTACAGAACTTTTTGGGCTATTTTCTGAGTGTAAAAGCACTTTTGGAAGCTTAGTGATTGAAAAATTTTGAAAGTTTGTTAAATTACATACAGAGCCCTTTCGGGATGTCCCAACAGCAAGTGCTAGCTCATGTTACAACTCAAGCTGCATTTTCCTAGTCTTTCATGCAAATGCAAGCAGAGTTTCAGAATCCTTCATCTACTGATGCAGCGAAATATGTAACAATACATCAGGAAAAGAATTCCTCAAAGCCCAAACCCAATAGTTTAAAGATGGAGTCTTCTAATATTTCACAATCTGATAAAAAGGTCACCCATGCTGGAGATAGGCCGAAAAATGATTCCTATAAATGGAGAAAAAGTAGGATCATTACAACGGGACGGTAGATATGTTGGTTGGGTATTTGGTCTATTTTTTATCTGTTGTTGTAAAGGGCTGTATTTTTGTTGTTTGCCTTGAACTTTATGGTATTGATATCACATTTTGTAGTACTAAAATGTAATATTGTGGTATTGATATCACATTTTGTAGTACTAAAATGTAATATTGTGGTATTGATATCACATTACTGATATTACAGTGAATGGTTGGATATTTAAGTTTAAATTTTTTTGAAGTAGTTGTTAATAGTATGGATATGGGTGGATATTATGGTTGTATTTATATCCCATAATGAGATACTAATTCCTGGAAATCTAGTATGTTGACAACACTGTTGTAATTTTGAACTCACGTAATGTAGTATAAAATCATTGTAATACTGTATTTATATATGATTCATGGAAATCTGGAAATAATTTAGTATGTTGATAACACTGTTGTAGTATTGAACTCACGTAATGTAGTATAAAAACGTTGTAATACCGTATTTATATCCTACTATGAGGTATTGATTCATGGAAATCTGGTATGTTGGGACAATAATCTAGTATGTTGATAACATTGTTGTACTATTGAACTCAAGTAATGTAGTATAAAAATGTTGTAATACCATATTTATATACCATTATGATCTATTGATTCATGGAAATCTGGTATGTTGGGACAATAATCTAGTATATTGATAACACTGTTGTAGTATTGTACTCACGTAATGTAGTATAAAAATGTTGTAATATCGTATTTATATCCTATTACAAATTTGGCGATATGTAGTATAAGAAAACGAAAATCAGGTATTTAATTGTCCATATATAGTATAAAATCCTGAAAAGTATGGATTCGATTTTTCACCCCATGAGCTGCAATTACACAACTTTCTTCATGTAGTATAAATTTGGCGATATGTAGTATAAGAAATAAAAAATGATGTATCTAATTGCCCATATGTCGTAGAAAATCCTGAAAAGTATCAAGTTCACTTTTATCACCCCCATGAGTTGGAATTACATAACTTTCCTCATATAGTATAAATTTGGCGATATGAAGTATAAGAAAACGGAAATCAGGTATTTAATTATCCGTATGTCGTATAAAATCCTGAAAAGTATGCATTCGCTTTTTTCACTCCCATGAGTTGGAATTACACAACTTTCAAACCTATTATTGATCATTTTTGTAGTATATGATCACATAATAACATTTTTGTAGTATATGATCACGTAATAAAATTTTTCTATGCAATTGGTACATTGTCACACAACATATTTGATCCTTTAGCATGTATCATTTACTATAATGTCACAGAATATTGTATTGATCATTCTCATTTGGTATATTGATAATTGTATCACTTAATATAGTATCACACAACATATCATTTGCACCAATTCAGTATTTATACGTATCCTTTGGTGCTTTCAAACAACTTTTTCCATGTAGTATAAATTTGGCGATATGAAGTATAAGAAAACAGAAATCAGGCATTTAATTGTCCATATGTCGTATAAAATCCGGAAAAGTATGGATTCGCTTTTTTCACCCCCATGAGTTGGAATTACACAACTTTCTTCATGTAGTATAAATTTGGCGATATGTAGTTTAAGAAATCAAAAATGATGTATCTATTTGCCAATATGTCGTAGAAAATCCTGAAAAGTATCAGGTGCGCCGTTATCAACCCCATGAGTTGGAATTACATAACTTTCTTCATATACTATAAATTTGGCGATATGAAGTATAAGAAAAAGGAAATCAGGTATTTAATGGTCCGTATGCCGTATAAAATCCTGAAAAGTATGGATTCACTTTTTTCACCCCTATGAGTTGGAATTACACAACTTTCAAACCCACTATTGATCATTTTTGTAGTATATGATCACATAATAACATTTTTGCAGTATATGATCACATAATAATATTTTTGTATGCAATTGGTACATTGTCAAACAACTTATTTGAGCCTTTAGCATGTATCATTTACTATAATGTCACAGAATATCGTATTGATCATTCTCATTTGGTATATTGATAATTCTATCACTTAGTATAGTATCACACAACATATCATTTGCACCAATTCAGTATTTATACGTATCCTTTGGTGTTTTCAAACAACTTTTTTCATGTAGTATAAATTTGGCGATATGAAGTATAAGAAAGCCAAAATCAGGTATTTAATTGTCCATATGTCGTATAAAATCCGGAAAAGTATGGATTCTCTTTTTTCACCCCCATGAGTTGGAATTACACAACTTTCTTCATGTAGTATAAATTTGGCGATATTTAGTGTAAGAAAATAGAAATCAGTTATTTAATTGTTCATATGTCGTGTAAAATCGTGAAAAGTATGGATTCAGTTTTTTCACCCCCATGTGTTAGAATAACACAACTTTTTTCATGTAGTATAAATTTTGCGATATAAAGTATAAGAAAATTGAAATCAGGTATTTAATTGTCCGTATGTCGTATAAAATCCTGAAAAGTATGGATTCGCTTTTTTCACCCCTATGAGTTGGAATTACACAACTTTCAAACCTATTATTGATCATTGTTCTAGTATATGATCACATAATAATATTTTTGTAGTATATGATCACATAATAACACTTTTGTATGCAATTGGTACATTGCACACAACATATTTGATCCTTTAGCATGTATCATTTACTATAATGTCACAAAATATTGTATTGATCATTCTCATTTGGTATATTGATAATTGTATCTTTTAGTATAGTATCACACAATATATCATTTTCACCCATTTAGTATTTATACGTATCCTTTAGTGCTTTCAAACAACTTTCTTCATGTAGTATAAATTTGGCGATATGAAGTATAAGAAAACGAAAATCAAGTATTTAATTGTCCGTTTGTCGTATAAAATCCTGAAAAACATGGATTTGCTTTTTTTCACCCCCATGAGTTGGAATTACACAACTTTCAAACCTATTATTGGTCATTTTTGTAGTATATGATCGCATAATAACATTTTTGTAGTATATGATCACATTATAAAATTTTTCTATGCAATTGGTACATTGTCACACAACATATTTGATCCTTTAGCATGTATCATTTACTATAATGTCACAGAATATTGTATTGATCATTCTCATTTGGTATATTGATAATTGTATCACTTACTATAGTATCACACAACATATCATTTGCACCAATTCAGTATTTATACGTATCCTTTGGTGCTTTCAAACAACTTTTTCCATGTAGTATAAATTTGGCGATATGAAGTATAAGAAAACAGAAATCAGGCATTTAATTGTCCATATGTCGTATAAAATCCGGAAAAGTATGGATTCGCTTTTTTCACCCCCATGAGTTGGAATTACACAACTTTCTTCATGTAGTATAAATTTGGCGATATGTAGTTTAAGAAATAAAAAATGATGTATCTATTTGCCAATATGTCGTAGAAAATCCTGAAAAGTATCAGGTACGCCGTTATCAACCCCAATAGTTGGAATTACATAACTTTCTTCATATACTATAAATTTGGCGATATGAAGTATAAGAAAAAGGAAATCAGGTATTTACTGGTCCGTATGCCGTATAAAATCCTGAAAAGTATGGATTCACTTTTTTCACCCCCATGAGTTGGAATTACACAACTTTCAAACCTACTATTGATCATTTTTGTAGTATATGATCACATAATAACATTTTTGTAGTATATGATCACCTAATAACCTTTTTGTATGCAATTGGTACATTGTCAAACAACATATTTGAGCCTTTAGCGTGTATCATTTACTATAATGTCACAGAATATCGTATTGATCATTCTCATTTGGTATATTGATAATTCTATCACTTAGTATAGTATCACACAACATATCATTTGCACCAATTCAGTATTTATACGTATCCTTTGGTGCTTTCAAACAACTTTTTTCATGTAGTATAAATTTGGCGATATGAAGTATAAGAAAGCCAAAATCAGGTATTTAATTATCCATATGTCGTATAAAATCCGGAAAAGTATGGATTCGCTTTTTTCACCCCCATGAGTTGGAATTACACAACTTTCTTCATGTATTATAAATTTGGCGATATTTAGTATAAGAAAACAGAAATCAGTTATTTAATTGTTCATATGTCGTATAAAATCGTGAAAAGTATGGATTCGGTTTTTTCACCCCCATGTGTTAGAATAACACAACTTTTTTCATGTAGTATAAATTTTGCGATATAAAGTATAAGAAAATTGAAATCAGGTATTTAATTGTCCGTATGTCGTATAAAATCCTGAAAAGTATGGATTCGCTTTTTTCACCCCTATGAGTTGGAATTACACAACTTTCAAACCTATTATTGATCATTGTTCTAGTATATGATCACATAATAATATTTTTGTAGTATATGATCACATATTAACACTTTTGTATGCAATTGGTACATTGCACACAACATATTTGATCCTTTAGCATGTATCATTTACTATAATGTCACAAAATATTGTATTGATCATTCTCATTTGGTATATTGATAATTGTATCTTTTAGTATAGTATCACACAATATATCATTTTCACCAATTTAGTATTTATACGTATCCTTTGGTGCGTTCAAATAACTTTCTTCATGTAGTATAAATTTGGCGATATGAAGTATAAGAAAACGAAAATCAGGTATTTAATTGTCCGTTTGTCGTATAAAATCCTGAAAAACATGGATTTGCTTTTTTTACCCCCATGAGTTGGAATTACACAACTTTCAAACCTATTATTGGTCATTTTTGTAGTATATGATCGCATAATAACATTTTTGTAGTATACGATCGCATAATAACATTTTTGTATGCAATTGGTACATGGTCACACAACATATTTGATCCTTTAGCAAGTATCATTTACTATAATGTCACAGAATATTGTTTTGATCATTCTCATTTGGTATACTGATAATTGTATCACTTAGTATAGTATCACACAACATATCATTTGCACCAATTCAGTATTTATACGTATCCTTTGGTGCTATCAAACAACTTTCTTCATGTTGTATAAATTTGGCGATATGAACTATAAGAAAACGGAAATCAGGTATTTCATTGTCCATATGTTATGTAAAATCCGAAAAAGTATGGATTCGCTTTTTTCACCCCCATGAGTTAGAATTACACAACTTTCTTCATGTAGTATAAAATTTGCGATATGTAGTATAAGAAAACAAAAATCAGGTATTTAATTGTCCATATGTCGTATAAAATCCTGAAAAGTATGGATTCGCTTTTTTAACCCCCATGAGTTAGAATAACACAACTTTTTTCATGTAGCATGAATTTGGCGATATGAAGTTTAAAAAAAAGGAAATCAGGTATTTAATTGTCCGTATGTCGTATAAAATCCTAAAAAGTATGGATTCAATTTTTTCACCCCCATGAGTTGGAATTACTCAACTTTAAAACCTATTATTGATCATTTTTGTAGTATATGATCACATAATAACATTTTTGTAGTATATGATCACATAACATACTTGATCCTTTATAATGTATCATTTACTATAATGTCACAGAATATTGTATTGATCATTCTCATTCGGTATATTGATAATTGTATCACTTAGTATAGTATCATACAACATATCATTTGCTCCAATTCAGTTTTTAAACGTATCCTTTGGTGCTTTTAAACAACTCCCTTCCTGTAGTATAAATTTGGCGATATGAAGTATAAGAAAATGGAAATCAGGTATTTAATTGTCCATATGTCGTATAAAGTCTAGAAAAGTATGGATTCGCTTTTTTCACCCTCATGAATTGTAATTACACAACTTTCTTCATGTAGTATAAATTTGGCGATATGTAGTATAAGAAAACAAAAATGATTTATCTAATTGCCCCTATGTGGTAGAAAATCCTGAAAAGTATCAGGTTTACTTTTATCACCCCCACGAGTTGGAATTACATAACTTTCTTCATAGAGTATAAATTTGGCGATATGAAGTATAAGAAAACGGAAATCAGGTATTTAATTATCCATATGTCGTATAAATTTTTGAAAAGTATGGATTCGCTTTTTTCACCCCCATGAGTTGGAATTAGTCAACTTTCAAACCTATTATTGATCATTTTTGTAGTATATGATCACATAATAACATTTTTGTAGTATATGATCACATAATAACATTTTTGTATGCAATTGGTACATTGTCACATAACATATTTGATCCTTTAGAATGTATCATTTACTATAATGTCACAGAATATTGTATTGATCTTTCTCATTTGGTATATTGATAATTGTATCACTTAGTATAGTATCACACAACATATCATTTGCTCCAATTCAGTATTTAAACGTATCCTTTTGTGCTTTTAAACAACTCTCTTCATGTTGTATTAATTTGGCGATATGAAGTATAAGAAAAAGGAAATCAGGTATATAATTGTCCATATGTCGTATAAAATCTAGAAAAGTATGGAATCGCTTTTTTCACCCTCATGAATTGCAATTACACAACTTTCTTCATGTAGTATAAATTTGGCGATATGTAGTATAAGAAATCAAAAATGATGTATCTAATTGCCCCTATGTCATAGAAAATCCTGAAAAGTATCAGGTTCACTTTTATCACCCACATGAATTTGAATTACATAAGTTCCTTCATATAGTATAAATTTGGCGATATGAAGTATAAGAAAACAGAAATCAGGCATTTAATTGTCCATATGTCGTATAAAATTCGGAAAAGTATGGATTCGCTTTTTTCACCCCCATGAGTTGGAATTACACAACTTTCTTCATGTAGTATAAATTTGGCGATATGTAGTTTAAGAAATCAAAAATGATGTATCTATTTGCCAATATGTCGTAGAAAATCTTGAAAAGTATCAGGTGCGCCGTTATCAGCCCCATGGGTTGGAATTACATAACTTTCTTCATATACTATAAATTTGGCGATATGAAGTATAAGAAAAAGGAAATCAGGTATTTAATGGTCCGTATGCCGTATAAAATCCTGAAAAGTATGGATTCACTTTTTTCACCCCCATGAGTTGGAATTACACAACTTTCAAACCTACTATTGATCATTTTTGTAGTATATGATCACATAATAACATTTTTGTAGTATATGATCACATAATAACATTTTTGTATGCAATGGGTACATTGTCAAACAACTTATTTGAGCCTTTAGCATGTATCATTTACTATAATGTCACAAAATATCGTATTGATCATTCTCATTTGGTATATTGATAATTCTATCACTTAGTATAGTATCACACAACATATCATTTGCACCAATTCAGTATTTATACGTATCCTTTGGTTTTTTCAAACAACTTTTTTCATGTAGCATAAATTTGGCGATATGAAGTATAAGAAAGCCAAAATCAGGTATTTAATTGTCCATATGTCGTATAAAATCCGGAAAAGTATGGATTCGCTTTTTTCACCCCCATGAGTTGGAATTACACAACTTTCTTCATGTAGTATAAATTTGGCGATATTTAGTATAAGAAAACAGAAATCAGTTATTTAATTGTTCATATGTCGTATAAAATCGTGAAAAGCATGGATTCGGTTTTTTTCACCCCCATGTGTTAGAATAACACAACTTTTTTCATGTAGTATAAATTTTGCGATATAAAGTATAAGAAAATTGAAATCAGGTATTTAATTGTCCGTATGTCGTATAAAATCCTGAAAAGTATGGATTCGCTTTTTTCACCCCTATGAGTTGGAATTACACAACTTTCAAACCTATTATTGATCATTGTTCTAGTATATGATCACATAATAATATTTTTGTAGTATATGATCACATAATAACACTTTTGTATGCAATTGGTACATTGCACACAACATATTTGATCCTTTAGCATGTATCATTTACTATAGTGTCACAAAATATTGTATTGATCATTCTCATTTGGTATATTGATAATTGTATCTTTTAGTATAGTATCACACAATATATCATTTTCACCCATTTAGTATTTATACGTATCCTTTGGTGCTTTCAAACAACTTTCTTCATGTAGTATAAATTTGGTGATATGAAGTATAAGAAAACGAAAATCAGGTATTTAATTGTCCGTTTGTCGGATAAAATCCTGAAAAACATGGATTTGCTTTTTTTCACCCCCATGAGTTGGAA
Organism: Lantana camara; assembly: GCA_037501455.1. NCBI lineage: Eukaryota > Viridiplantae > Streptophyta > Magnoliopsida > Lamiales > Verbenaceae > Lantana > Lantana camara. The sequence continues at coordinate 109,723,479 of CM074856.1, read as the reverse complement.
TTACACAACTTTCAAACCTATTATTGGTCATTTTTGTAGTATATGATCGCATAATAACATATTTGTAGTATATGATCACATAATAAAATTTTTCTATGCAATTGGTACATTGTTACACAACATATTTGATCCTTTAGCATGTATCATTTACTATAATGTCACAGAATATTGTATTGATCATTCTCATTTGGTATATTGATAATTGTATCACTTACTATAGTATCACACAACATATCATTTGCACCAATTCAGTATTTATACGTATCCTTTGGTGCTTTTCAAACAACTTTTTCCATGTAGTATAAATTTGGCGATATGAAGTATAAGAAAACAGAAATCAGGCATTTAATTGTCCATATGTCGTATAAAATCCGGAAAAGTATGGATTCGCTTTTTTCACCCCCATGAGTTGGAATTACACAACTTTCTTCATGTAGTATAAATTTGGCGATATGTAGTTTAAGAAATAAAAAATGATGTATCTATTTGCCAATATGTCGTAGAAAATCCTGAAAAGTATCAGGTACGCCGTTATCAACCCCAATAGTTGGAATTACATAACTTTCTTCATATACTATAAATTTGGCGATATGAAGTATAAGAAAAAGGAAATCAGGTATTTAATGGTCCGTATGCCTTATAAAATCCTGAAAAGTATGGATTCACATTTTTCACCCCCATGAGTTGGAATTACACAACTTTCAAACCTACTATTGATCATTTTTGTAGTATATGATCACACAATAACATTTTTGTAGTATATGATCACCTAATAACATTTTTGTATGCAATTGGTACATTGTCAAACAACATATTTGAGCCTTTAGCATGTATCATTTACTATAATGTCACAGAATATCGTATTGATCATTCTCATTTGGTATATTGATAATTCTATCACTTAGTATAGTATCACACAACATATCATTTGCACCAATTCAATATTTATACGTATCCTTTGGTGCTTTCAAACAACTTTTTTCATGTAGTATAAATTTGGCGATATGAAGTATAAGAAAGCCAAAATCAGGTATTTAATTGTCCATATGTCGTATAAAATCCGGAAAAGTATGGATTCGCTTTTTTCACCCCCATGAGTTGGAATTACACAACTTTCTTCATGTAGTATAAATTTGGCGATATTTAGTATAAGAAAACAGAAATCAGTTATTTAATTGTTCATATGTCGTATAAAATCGTGAAAAGTATGGATTCGGTTTTTTCACCCCCATGTGTTAGAATAACACAACTTTTTTCATGTAGTATAAATTTTGCGATATAAAGTATAAGAAAATTGAAATCAGGTATTTAATTGTCCGTATGTCGTATAAAATCCTGAAAAGTATGGATTCGCTTTTTTCACCCCTATGAGTTGGAATTACACAACTTTCAAACCTATTATTGATCATTGTTCTAGTATATGATCACATAATAATATTTTTGTAGTATATGATCACATAATAACACTTTTGTATGCAATTGGTACATTGCACACAACATATTTGATCCTTTAGCATGTATCATATACTATAATGTCACAAAATATTGTATTGATCATTCTCATTTGGTATATTGATAATTGTATCTTTTAGTATAGTATCACACAATATATCATTTTCACCAATTCAGTATTTTTACGTATCCTTTGGTGCTTTCAAACAACTTTCTTCATGTAGTATAAATTTGGCGATATGAAGTATAAGAAAACAAAAATCAGGTATTTAATTGTCCGTTTGTCGTATAAAATCCTGAAAAACATGGATTTGCCTTTTTTCACCCCCATGAGTTGGAATTACACAACTTTCAAACATATTATTAGTCATTTTTGTGGTATATGATCGCATAATAACATTTTTGTAGTATATGATCGCATAATAACATTTTTGTATGCAATTGGTACATGGTCACACAACATATTTGATCCTTTAGCATGTATCATTTACTATAATGTCACAGAATATTGTTTTGATCATTCTCATTTGGTATACTGATAATTGTTTCACTTATAGTATCACACAACATATCATTTGCACCAATTCAGTATTTATACGTATCCTTTGGTGCTATCAAACAACTTTCTTCATGTTGTATAAATTTGGCGATATGAACTATAAGAAAACGAAAATCAGGTATTTCATTGTCCATATGTCGTGCAAAATTCGAAAAAGTATGCGCTTTTTTCACCCCCATGAGTTAGAATTACACAACTTTCTTCATGTAGTATAAAATTTGCGATATGTAGTATAAGAAAACAAAAATCAGGTATTTAATTGTCCGTATGTCGTATAAAATCCTGAAAAGTATGGATTCGCTTTTTTAACCCCCATGAGTTAGAATAACACAACTTTTTTCATGTAGCATGAATTTGGCGATATGAAGTATAAAAAAACGGAAATCAGGTATTTAATTGTCCGTATGTCGTATAAAATCCTGAAAAGTATGGATTGAATTTTTTCACCCCCATTAGTTGGAATTACTCAACTTTCAAACCTATTATTGATCATTTTTGTAGTATATGATCACATAATAACATTTTTGTAGTATATGATCACATAACATATTTGATCCTTTATAATGTATCATTTACTATAATGTCACAGAATATTGTATTGATCATTCTCATTCAGTATATTGATAATTGTATCACTTAGTATAGTATCATACAACATATCATTTGCTCCAATTCAGTTTTTAAACGTATCCTTTGGTGCTTTTAAACAACTCTCTTCATGTAGTATAAATTTGGCGATATGAAGTATAAGAAAATGAAAATCAGGTATTTAATCGTCCATATGTCGTATAAAGTCTAGAAAAGTATGGATTCGCTTTTTTCACCCTCATGAATTGCAATTACACAACTTTCTTCATGTAGTATAAATTTGGCGATATGTAGTATAAGAAATAAAAAATGATTTATCTAATTGCCCCTATGTCGTAGAAAATCCTGAAAAGTATCAGGTTTACTTTTATCACCCACACGAGTTGGAATTACATAACTTTCTTCATATAGTATAACTTTGGCAATATGAAGTATAAGAAAATGGAAATCAGGTATTTAATTATCCATATGTCGTATAAAATCGTGAAAAGTATGGATTCGCTTTTTTCACCCCGATGAGTTGGAATTAGTCAACTTTCAAACCTATTATTGATCATTTTTGTAGTATATGATCACATAATAACATTTTTGTAGTATATGATCACATAACATATTTGATCCTTTATAATGTATCATTTACTATAATGTCACAGAATATTGTATTGATCATTCTCATTCGGTATATTGATAATTGTTTCACTTAGTATAGTATCATACAACATATCATTTGCTCCAATTCAGTTTTTAAACGTATCCTTTGGTGCTTTTAAACAACTCTCTTCATGTAGTATAAATTTGGCGATATAAAGTATAAGAAAATGGAAATCAGGTATTTAATTGTCCATATGTCGTATAAAGTCTAAAAAAGTATGGATTCGCTTTTTTCACCCTCATGAATTGCAATTACACAACTTTCTTCATGTAGTATAAATTTGGCGATATGTAGTATAAGAAATCAAAAATGATTTATCTAATTGCCCCTATGTCGTAGAAAATCCTGAAAAGTATCAGGTTTACTTTTATCACCCCCACGAGTTCGAATTACATAACTTTCTTCATATAGTATAAATTTGGCGATATGAAGTATAAGAAAACGGAAATCAGGTATTTAATTATCCATATGTCGTATAAAATCGTGAAAAGTATGGATTCGCTTTTTTCACCCCCATGAGTTGGAATTAGTCAACTTTCAAACCTATTATTGATCATTTTTGTAGTATATGATCACATAATAACATTTTTGTATGCAATTGGTACATTGTCACATAACATATTTGATCCTTTAGAATGTATCATTTACTATAATGTCACAGAATATTGTATTGATCTTTCTCATTTGCTATATTGATAATTGTATCACTTAGTATAGTATCACACAACATATCATTTGCTCCAATTCAGTATTTAAACGTATCTTTTTGTGCTTTTAAACAACTCTCTTCATGTAGTATAAATTTGGCGATATGAAGTATAAGAAAAAGGAAATCAGGTATATAATTGTCCATATGTCGTATAAAATCTAGAAAAGTATGGAATCGCTTTTTTCACCCTCATGAATTGCAATTACACAACTTTCTTCATGTAGTATAAATTTGGCGATATGTAATATAAGAAATCAAAAATGATGTATCTAATTGCCCCTATGTCGTAGAAAATCCTGAAAAGTATCAGGTTCACTTTTATCACCCCCACGAATTGGAATTACATAATTTTCTTCGTATAGTTTAAATTTGGCGATATGAAGTATAAGAAAACAGAAATCAGGCATTTAATTGTCCATATGTCGTATAAAATCCGAAAAAGTATGGATTCGCTTTTTTCACCCCCATGAGTTGGAATTATACAACTTGCTTCATGTAGTATAAATTTGGCGATATGTAGTTTAAGAAATCAAAAATGATGTATCTATTTGCCAATATGTCGTAGAAAATCCTGAAAAGTATCAGGTGCGCCGTTATCAGCCCCATGGGTTGGAATTACATAACTTTCTTCATATACTATAAATTTGGCGATATGAAGTATAAGAAAAAGGAAATCAGGTATTTAATGGTCCGTATGCCGTATAAAATCCTGAAAAGTATGGATTCACTTTTTTCACCCCCATGAGTTGGAATTACACAACTTTCAAACCTACTATTGATCATTTTTGTAGTATATGATCACATAATAACATTTTTGTAGTATATGATCACATAATAACATTTTTGTATGCAATTGGTACATTGTCAAACAACATATTTGAGCCTTTAGCATGTATCATTTACTATAATGTCACAGAATATCGTATTGATCATTCTCATTTGGTATATTGATAATTCTATCACTTAGTATAGTATCACACAACATATCATTTGCACCAATTCAATATTTATACGTATCCTTTGGTGCTTTCAAACAACTTTTTTCATGTAGTATAAATTTGGCGATATGAAGTATAAGAAAGCCAAAATCAGGTATTTAATTGTCCATATGTCGTATAAAATCCGGAAAAGTATGGATTCGCTTTTTTCACCCCCATGAGTTGGAATTACACAACTTTCTTCATGTAGTATAAATTTGGCGATATTTAGTATAAGAAAACAGAAATCAGTTATTTAATTGTTCATATGTCGTATAAAATCGTGAAAAGTATGGATTCGGTTTTTTCACCCCCATGTGTTAGAATAACACAACTTTTTTCATGTAGTATAAATTTTGCGATATAAAGTATAAGAAAATTGAAATCAGGTATTTAATTGTCCGTATGTCGTATAAAATCCTGAAAAGTATGGATTCGCTTTTTTCACCCCTATGAGTTGGAATTACACAACTTTCAAACCTATTATTGATCATTGTTCTAGTATATGATCACATAATAATATTTTTGTAGTATATGATCACATAATAACACTTTTGTATGCAATTGGTACATTGCACACAACATATTTGATCCTTTAGCATGTATCATATACTATAATGTCACAAAATATTGTATTGATCATTCTCATTTGGTATATTGATAATTGTATCTTTTAGTATAGTATCACACAATATATCATTTTCACCAATTCAGTATTTTTACGTATCCTTTGGTGCTTTCAAACAACTTTCTTCATGTAGTATAAATTTGGCGATATGAAGTATAAGAAAACAAAAATCAGGTATTTAATTGTCCGTTTGTCGTATAAAATCCTGAAAAACATGGATTTGCCTTTTTTCACCCCCATGAGTTGGAATTACACAACTTTCAAACATATTATTAGTCATTTTTGTGGTATATGATCGCATAATAACATTTTTGTAGTATATGATCGCATAATAACATTTTTGTATGCAATTGGTACATGGTCACACAACATATTTGATCCTTTAGCATGTATCATTTACTATAATGTCACAGAATATTGTTTTGATCATTCTCATTTGGTATACTGATAATTGTTTCACTTATAGTATCACACAACATATCATTTGCACCAATTCAGTATTTATACGTATCCTTTGGTGCTATCAAACAACTTTCTTCATGTTGTATAAATTTGGCGATATGAACTATAAGAAAACGAAAATCAGGTATTTCATTGTCCATATGTCGTGCAAAATTCGAAAAAGTATGCGCTTTTTTCACCCCCATGAGTTAGAATTACACAACTTTCTTCATGTAGTATAAAATTTGCGATATGTAGTATAAGAAAACAAAAATCAGGTATTTAATTGTCCGTATGTCGTATAAAATCCTGAAAAGTATGGATTCGCTTTTTTAACCCCCATGAGTTAGAATAACACAACTTTTTTCATGTAGCATGAATTTGGCGATATGAAGTATAAAAAAACGGAAATCAGGTATTTAATTGTCCGTATGTCGTATAAAATCCTGAAAAGTATGGATTGAATTTTTTCACCCCCATTAGTTGGAATTACTCAACTTTCAAACCTATTATTGATCATTTTTGTAGTATATGATCACATAATAACATTTTTGTAGTATATGATCACATAACATATTTGATCCTTTATAATGTATCATTTACTATAATGTCACAGAATATTGTATTGATCATTCTCATTCAGTATATTGATAATTGTATCACTTAGTATAGTATCATACAACATATCATTTGCTCCAATTCAGTTTTTAAACGTATCCTTTGGTGCTTTTAAACAACTCTCTTCATGTAGTATAAATTTGGCGATATGAAGTATAAGAAAATGAAAATCAGGTATTTAATCGTCCATATGTCGTATAAAGTCTAGAAAAGTATGGATTCGCTTTTTTCACCCTCATGAATTGCAATTACACAACTTTCTTCATGTAGTATAAATTTGGCGATATGTAGTATAAGAAATAAAAAATGATTTATCTAATTGCCCCTATGTCGTAGAAAATCCTGAAAAGTATCAGGTTTACTTTTATCACCCACACGAGTTGGAATTACATAACTTTCTTCATATAGTATAACTTTGGCAATATGAAGTATAAGAAAATGGAAATCAGGTATTTAATTATCCATATGTCGTATAAAATCGTGAAAAGTATGGATTCGCTTTTTTCACCCCGATGAGTTGGAATTAGTCAACTTTCAAACCTATTATTGATCATTTTTGTAGTATATGATCACATAATAACATTTTTGTAGTATATGATCACATAACATATTTGATCCTTTATAATGTATCATTTACTATAATGTCACAGAATATTGTATTGATCATTCTCATTCGGTATATTGATAATTGTTTCACTTAGTATAGTATCATACAACATATCATTTGCTCCAATTCAGTTTTTAAACGTATCCTTTGGTGCTTTTAAACAACTCTCTTCATGTAGTATAAATTTGGCGATATAAAGTATAAGAAAATGGAAATCAGGTATTTAATTGTCCATATGTCGTATAAAGTCTAAAAAAGTATGGATTCGCTTTTTTCACCCTCATGAATTGCAATTACACAACTTTCTTCATGTAGTATAAATTTGGCGATATGTAGTATAAGAAATCAAAAATGATTTATCTAATTGCCCCTATGTCGTAGAAAATCCTGAAAAGTATCAGGTTTACTTTTATCACCCCCACGAGTTCGAATTACATAACTTTCTTCATATAGTATAAATTTGGCGATATGAAGTATAAGAAAACGGAAATCAGGTATTTAATTATCCATATGTCGTATAAAATCGTGAAAAGTATGGATTCGCTTTTTTCACCCCCATGAGTTGGAATTAGTCAACTTTCAAACCTATTATTGATCATTTTTGTAGTATATGATCACATAATAACATTTTTGTATGCAATTGGTACATTGTCACATAACATATTTGATCCTTTAGAATGTATCATTTACTATAATGTCACAGAATATTGTATTGATCTTTCTCATTTGCTATATTGATAATTGTATCACTTAGTATAGTATCACACAACATATCATTTGCTCCAATTCAGTATTTAAACGTATCTTTTTGTGCTTTTAAACAACTCTCTTCATGTAGTATAAATTTGGCGATATGAAGTATAAGAAAAAGGAAATCAGGTATATAATTGTCCATATGTCGTATAAAATCTAGAAAAGTATGGAATCGCTTTTTTCACCCTCATGAATTGCAATTACACAACTTTCTTCATGTAGTATAAATTTGGCGATATGTAATATAAGAAATCAAAAATGATGTATCTAATTGCCCCTATGTCGTAGAAAATCCTGAAAAGTATCAGGTTCACTTTTATCACCCCCACGAATTGGAATTACATAATTTTCTTCGTATAGTTTAAATTTGGCGATATGAAGTATAAGAAAACAGAAATCAGGCATTTAATTGTCCATATGTCGTATAAAATCCGAAAAAGTATGGATTCGCTTTTTTCACCCCCATGAGTTGGAATTATACAACTTGCTTCATGTAGTATAAATTTGGCGATATGTAGTTTAAGAAATCAAAAATGATGTATCTATTTGCCAATATGTCGTAGAAAATCCTGAAAAGTATCAGGTGCGCCGTTATCAGCCCCATGGGTTGGAATTACATAACTTTCTTCATATACTATAAATTTGGCGATATGAAGTATAAGAAAAAGGAAATCAGGTATTTAATGGTCCGTATGCCGTATAAAATCCTGAAAAGTATGGATTCACTTTTTTCACCCCCATGAGTTGGAATTACACAACTTTCAAACCTACTATTGATCATTTTTGTAGTATATGATCACATAATAACATTTTTGTAGTATATGATCACATAATAACATTTTTGTATGCAATTGGTACATTGTCAAACAACATATTTGAGCCTTTAGCATGTATCATTTACTATAATGTCACAAAATATCGTATTGATCATTCTCATTTGGTATATTGATAGTTCTATCACTTAGTATAGTATCACACAACATATCATTTGCACCAATTCAGTATTTATACGTATCCTTTGGTTCTTTCAAACAACTTTTTTCATGTAGTATAAATTTGGCGATATGAAGTATAAGAAAGCCAAAATCAGGTATTTAATTGTCCATATGTCGTATAAAATCTGGAAAAGTATGGATTCGCTTTTTTCACCCTCATGAATTGCAATTACACAACTTTCTTCATGTAGTATAAATTTGGCTATATGTAGTATAAGAAATCAAAAATGATTTATCTAATTGCCCCTATGTCGTAGAAAATCCTGAAAAGTATCAGGTTTACTTTTATCACCCCCACGAGTTGGAATTACATAACTTTCTTCATATAGTATAAATTTGGCGATATGAAGTATAAGAAAACAGAAATCAGGTATTTAATTATCCATATGTCGTATAAAATCGTGAAAATTATGGATTCTCTTTTTTCACCCCCATGAGTTGGAATTAGTCAACTTTCAAACCTATTATTGATCATTTTTGTAGTATATGATCACATAATGATGGGTGTCGAGGCCACCAATAATAAATCCCAAGTACCGAATATAATTAAATTGCAAATAGTGGTAAAAGGGGTCGATCCACGGGGCTTGGACTATATCGTGACTCTTAATATGCCAAGGAACGAAAACAAATAATTAAAATGGGGTTTTTTTTTAGATTTATGCTTAAACTAAAAATAAATTAAGTAAACAAACTACGGATTAGCTAAACTAAAATTGAGACTAAGAATTAACTAGGATAAATTCAGTATATATCAAACAGCCGGGATTTTCCTACGCATGCATCAGACTATGATCACGGACAGGGTGATGAATTCCTCGTTAGGCTAGCTATAGTTACCAATTACCTTAGGCTCCCTCGTTTGTTCATATTTTTAGAATAATCTAAAGAAACTCCTAAAGACTATTCCCTAACTAGCTAATAACCCTATCAGAAACTCATTCAAAGATTCAATTAGCTAGTTGCTTTACGAGCTAAAGAAACACTAACCCTAACCAACTTAGTAGAAACTCCTACTCCGCCTAATTAGACCGTAATATTCCACAACACAAAATCAGCCGAACTTAACAACCTAGTGTTGATTGCCACTTCGTTAATTACCCGGTTAGACTCCACAAAAGAAATTAACTAGCTGTATGTGTGTTGATAACTCTAGGATTCGTGCACTAATCAAAGAATTGAACAACACTCAATGACATGAAATCGGAAATAAAACGGATAACTTAGATTAATCAACCCAAAGAAATTGTCTCACAACATGCTTGGAAAATCCCAACTAAAAACGAATTAGAAATTCATAACGAAATTAAAAGACAAATACAAATAGGAAAACATAGTATTCAACGGAATAAGGAAAAGAGGAAATAAACTAGTTTTGGTGCTTGAATTCTCCTCCCCTAGTGCTGCTGCGTTTCTTCCCTTTTGTAGTGTGGAGGAGCTCTTTGGTTTTCCTCCCATGATCTCCACGTTCCGTCAAAATAATAACGCAGTAAAAGCCACTATGCCACCTTCGTTCTTCAATGCTTTGTAACCCCTCAAATCTCCAAACACGTTTTTTCCAAAATAAATGACCCATCTCTAACGTGCTTTCTGAATTAATTCTTTAGAGAATTAGGGAAATTGTGGGCTTCTCTCTTCAAATATTGCATGAGTGGGTTATGGAATTAATGGGCTAACTAATAAAAAAAACTCCTCAAGGCCCACTTCTTGTCTTCACAAAGCAAATGCCTTCCCAAGTGTTGCGTGCTGCTCCAGATTTCCAGCAAATACCAAAATTACTTCTCCCACAGGCTTCCAATTAGAATTAAAGGGTCAACACCCCGTGTCTGCCACTAAAATCATCAAAGTCTCCATATTTTGGCATATCGGCACTTCCTTATCAAGAAACATAAGATCAATTATTAATCCACAATCTAACCAAGTCATGGGGCAAATTATAACAATTTAAGCTTAATATTTTAATGAATATGTAACGTATCAAATCCTCCCACACTTAGGCAATGCTTGTCCCTAAGCATAGCATAGAATCAAGGCTAGAATCACATTTTAAATCCCAACTCCAGCATTCAGGTGTGTAAACTAGGAAACTTTTGCTGTCACCAAAAACTATCTACAACGAACACAACCACAAAGCTAAGTTTGAAATCAACCTTCCAAAGCAAGAACATATGAGCACAAGTGTCAATTATCATCATGCATAGCTTAGTTTGATTCCATTAATCCAATGCAAATGAAGGAAACAAGTATAAAGTAGTTAGTCAATCGAATATCAATCAATTTTGCATATATGTTAAAGAATACCAAAGATAAGTGAGGAGCTAAGTTTCGTTCTTCTAGATAAGAAACCTATAAAACCTAGAGAGCTTTTAAAACAAATACTTTCTTTTTCAATATATCTCTCCCTTTTTTTTTGTCCATCATTGTTCTTTTTTTTTTTTTTTTTTTTGAAACTTTTTTCTCTCTTTTTTTTTTGTCTCGTTTCTTTTATGAGTTTTTCGCAAAGCAGGGCGAACTCCAGTTGTTTGTCCCTTTAAGTGTGGGAAAACAATTTCGAGAGCGGCTGGCATTCGGCCCTACTCGTGGCACTTTAATGATTTGGAAATTTTCCAAGGCCAGAGGAGTAGTCGCGCGAGTTCTACTGACCAACCTTTCTCTAGTTAGCCCCTCGCAAGCTCCCCCTCACACTAAATGCTTATCAAGTCAAACTTAGCAAAGCTCAACACCAACCTACCGTTTCTCAACATACTTGCAAAATTTAAAAGATATTAAATTAACTAACCACTTTAGATAAGATTCACTCGCAGCATGGTTCCAATTTAGAGCACACGCAACATTCAGTTCAACTTTTTATACTCAAGCTCATACAATTCCTACCATGTCAAGTGTCAAACAAACTCACTTCATGTCATGCGAATCATAAATAATCAAAGGTTTCAACTCAATTTCCTTTTCAAATTTAATTCCACCACAACCAAGAAGCTGTAAGAAGGGTACTAGAAAGGATATCATGCCATAGTAAACAATTCCATGCTATCTCAATCAATCAAGTAAAGCGCAAAAATTTGAATTTCAGTCAAAGAGCAGCCCCTAAATGCCCGAGATCATGGAAAAGGTCGAAAAATTTATCTTTTAGGCCTTAATACCCCCCCCCCCCCCCCCTCCCCCCACACTCAAACGCATGTTGTCCTCAACATAAAGTAAGTCAGAAATGAAAAACAGAGGACTTCCCTGAATCTGGGGGGGTGTGATGGTGTTGGTATGTGAGTGTAGGCTCCGTTCGGCAAAATATGGTCGAGGACCCTTGCCCATGACCTCAGCCAAGTGTGTTCACAGTAGCAAAATTCCATCTTCAGTGATTCTGTCTTTTATCAACAATTGATCTGAATTTTACCTCCCCCACACTTATCCAAATATATCAGCTGCACATTCGCCTGCAAAACAGGAAATGAGAATATAGTACGATGGATCGAGAGAAAACGAAAAACAAAACAAAAACGAAAACAAGGCAAACAAAAGCAAGAGAATAAAACTTGGGTTGCCTCCCAATCAGCGTCCCTGTTTAATGTCATAGACTCGACGTGTTTCATTTTGCACTTCAAGCGTCTAGAGGAGGATCCTCTAGATTTACTCCTTCGATCGTGTGCGGTGCAAACCCTTCATAAAAAGGATTTAATCCATGCTCCATCACTTCACTATCCAAATTTTCAATCATTCGATCAGGGGACTTAAGGATCTCTGTTTCCATAGTTTCCATTATAGGTGGGTCTAGCTTATGTCGAGCTACTCTATGGGACTTGGATCCTCATTCCAAAACAACATCATGCAAGTTCCCCAAAGGCATCAGTCCCTTGGCATGTGTGATGGTCCATTCAACTGCCTCCTTGCATTTTGGAAGTACTCCGACCAGTTTTTCCTCTTCCAGACTATCAAGCGTGCTACCTATGATCACTGGCAGTGGCTCCCTTTCACCCAGATATGCACGTTTCAAAAGCTCAGGTAGCTTGTCGAGTTCCAGAGTTGGAGCCTGCAAAATGGAAGGTAATAGTTTAGTTTCAGACCAAGATAGCTCAATAGGTACATATTTCGAACTTGTAACATGTGAAGCTTCCAAAGCATAAATTATCTCAAGCATATATTCAGAATGCCCAAATTTATCATCAAATTTCTTCATTCTATCAACGGACAAGTTATGGCACAAGACATAGTCCAATTCATCATCATGGTTCAAGGCAAACATTTTATTAGTCAAGTTATCTATGATATCAACATTGTAGACACAAGACACATCATCAACATGTTTCATAGCATCATACATATTAAACTTGACCATTTCACCATCGAACTCTAAAGTCAAAGAACCACTATGGACATCAATTTTAGCTTTAGCTGTACTAAGGAAAGGTCTACTGTAACATCCCGACCTTCCGGATCTACAGGTATGCATTTACGGGGTGTTAATTATGCTTTTATTTATTTAATTATGCCTTTTATTACTTTTAATGTTCTTAATTAATTAAACTTACTTGTTTAATTTCTATTTGAATTTTGAACGTTTATGTTCTTTTCTTTGTATTTTGTTTCTTGCGTGCCCTTCTTTGATTCCGACTTTTGTGAATTCTTGATTTATATGACCTCTGTGAGTTATTTACGTGTTAGCATGCTCGTTTGGTGTTTCGGGTTTTGTTTGGTGTGGCTTTGTGCTCGTTTTGTTTTTCGGAACCTAGAGGATGGTTAAAGAGCATTTAGCGCACCTCGGGTTCCGGGCGGCGTATCTTGAGCTAGGGAATTCGGATTCGAATTCCGGAAGAGGCGTTGGACTCGTGGAAAGATTTGAAAGCTTTGGAACCTACCCTCATATTTTTCTAAGCCCATTTGGATCCTCGAAAATCGACCGGAACGAGCCCTTGTTGCATGAAAGCCCTCCTTTGTTGACTAGTCAATACTTGTGGACCCCTAAACTTAACCAAACCCTCCCTTAACCTTAGTTAATGACCTAAACTCAGCATATACTCTCTCTCCCTCTCCCATATCGTGTAAACCACCCCCAAGAAACAAGAAAAGTTCCCCAAATTCAGCTCCAAAGAGAAACCAAGGAAGGAGATAGAGCACTATTGCATTTTGAAGGTTTTTGGCCAATCTATTCCTCCATTTCTTCTAAAATTTTGAAGGTAAGCATATTTTTGAGTTCTCCAAGCTTTTATGGTTCTATTAAGTGTAATATGTTGAGCTTTATCTTTGAATTTCATGAGTATGAGCATACCACATGAATAGTAAGGGTTTTGTGGATTTTGAGTTCTCTAGCATGTTTCCTTGTGAATTATTTGAGCTTGAGGCATGATTTCCCTTTTGAGTTTTATGGACTTGTTTCAAGTGTTAGAGTTGATTGCATCAATCCACCATTAATGTTCTTGAAGTTTTAGAAGAATTATGCTTGTGTATTGCTTCCCTTTTTGTTCCTATCAGTTGCTGCTCGATTTGATCAAGTTTGGTGGAGTTTTTGTATTGTTTTGCTACCTTACTTCATGCCCTAACATGCCTAGATGAGTTGGTTTTGGATTGGGAAGGTTTACAGGGCTGAACAGGGGTGTAACCACCATTTCTCGCGACTGGAATGGTCTCCCCGGGCGGGGAGATGAGCTTTGGGTACGATCGTACCTTATACGCTAGCCTTCAGGAGGATTTCTTTTGTTGATTCCATTACTTCCGTTAGCTTTCCTATCTTGTCTATGACTTGTATGCTTGATTAACTTGTTACATTAGGTGTTAAGCTTAATGTTGTGAATCATTGACTTGTTTTATACCCTCGCTTGTGAATTATGATCTTATATGCAATGTATGCTCTCGTATGACTTAAGTGTGAATTTATTTTATGTCCTTTGCATCATGAACATACATATGCATTTACCGAGCATCAATGTGGTTCATTTTGAGTCTAAGAGTACCCCTTTGTTGTTTGTTTGTTCAGAGGTTCTTCCCGTAGACGACGAGGTTGCCCCCTAGGTGCCCGGTTACTTTCTTTTATCTTCGTTATCGGTGTTAAGGTGAGGTTTTGCTTCTTTTAGTTATTTGACCTACAACCCCTATATGGTTTGAAGCCTCGCATGCGAAATACGTATATTATATGATAGATAAGTGTAAGATATGTATCTTGAGGGCTGGTCCCATTTTGTCATATGATCTTGAAAACGCTTCGTATAAGTATATAAGCTATTTTGCCATTGTTTTGAAAGTCTTTGATTAAGCGTGTGTGTGTGTAAGCGAGATAGGTGGCTTTGAAAGATAAGCTTTGCTCTTTGTGTGGTTTGTGTGATATGTTTGGGCCCCGGAGAATGGTATGGTAATCTCGGGTCAACCGCGGGGTTGCCGAGCTCTTCCATCAACATTTTCCCTTTGAGAGACTCACCCAACTTCAGGAGGTTTCGAGAAGGGTGTTTCTCTCGAGCCGGCGGAGGCAACCGTCGAAGGTTTCAAGGTCGTAATTAAGCCTTGTCTCTTGTGATTTTTGGATTGTTAGGGCCGTCAACCCTTCTATCACCCGGTGTGAAGGTTGGATTTTGTTTTGTTTTGCTTTGTTTTGTCCCTTTGTTTATGGAAGTTTGGAGATGTGACTCGTACTCGCCGAGTTAGAGGATCTTGTACAATCTATGGAACGAGAAAGGATTTATAAGTGCTTAAAACTTGTTATTTGGCCTCCGGCCCTTGTTTTCTCTAAAGTATGTATATATCTATAACACGGAAAAACACTTTGGCTTGCAAAAACCATTCTCGATCCATGGATTCTTTATGTTGTTAAGTGCTATGCTCTATATGTATATCGGGTGTGTGAGTTTAACCCCCTCACTAGTCTTTAGGACTAACCCTCGCTGTTTTTCCTTCTTTTCCCCCTTTCTTTTGAGTTGCAGGTACCTCTTGAGTCGAGCTAGGCGGCAAGAGTCTGTCGAGTTGTCTTGTGGTGTAGCTCGGGTCTCATGCATTTGTTTTTGGATTATGTACCTTACCCCCTTTATGCACTTTTGATTTTTGTTCTTGATTACTAAGCCATTTTGGCCCCGGATGGGCATTGTATATGATGTATATATACATACTTGTTCTCATAGTTTATCTTGACAACTTGAACTCTCATATGCTATGATTTGAGATCTTGGGATTTATGTATGCATGTTTACGCTTCAGCTACTCTCGTTTTAATTTGCTCAGTTCTTGAGGGTCTAGGCCGCCTAGCGAGGGTGTTTTGTGTGTCTCCCGTTCGCTATGGTTTGACTCGGGTGCGAACCCTCCATTTCGTTACTCGGGTTAGACCTTAGTGCGGGGGATGTGGCGCCCTTCGCTCCGGGGGTGTTACATCCTTGCGTGGTATCAGAGCTCCTGGTTGCAAAACGGGAGCTCTGGGGTCTAGGTCGTTCGGCTTAAGAGTATGTGATTCTTTGCATTCATTTGCATTTTATGTGACTTATTTGTTTAAAGTGATGACATTTGATCTCATGAACATGTACTGAACTTCATGCACCGATATTTCTTGAAATTGTGATTTTCATAATGCCTCCACGAAGAAGAGTGGATAGGGAGCAAACTCCGGATCTTAATGAACCACCTCCACAAGGTCAAGGACCACCACCTCCGCCTCCCTTGAATGTCGAAAATATTGTACAGGCTCTCTTGAATCAGTTACAGCAAAATCAGAGAAATAACCCTAATTTGGAGGGACAAGAAGGACAAGTAACTGCGGCCTTCAAGGAGTTCAGGAACGACAACCCTCCTAAATGGTATGGAGGCGATGATATTAAAGCAGAGGAATGGTTGTCAGAAATTTCAGGAATATGGGAAATCTGCCCTGCTCCCTCACATGAGAAAGTCGTTTGCACGGCTCGGTTCATTCAAGGACCCGCTTCAAATTGGCTCAAGTCTATGAGAGCCCGGTTGGAAAGAGAAGGAGAAGAATTCAATTGGGAAAGTTTCACAAGAGAATTTCGCCACAAATATATTCCTCCGAGTGCCCGAGAGAGAAGACTCCAGGAATTCACGGAGTTGAGACATGGAAACCGGACAGTTGAGGACTACCTCTTGGAATTTGAAAGGCTTGCTCCATATGCTCCCCACATTGCAAATGATAATACTCAAAAAGCCCAAAATTTTATTCATGGATTGAGATATGAAATTCAGAATGCTCTTAAAGCTGTTACTATAGACACTTGGGAAAAGGCTACAAGGAAGGCCTTGAAAGTGGAAGCTAATAATACGAGATTGAGGCCCCCGACTTATTCTTCAAGGCAAGGTTCGGGATCTAACTTGGGTAAGAGGCCTACCTCTCAAAGTGGGCCTCCGGTCTTCAAAGCCCAAGGTTCCAACACTTCTTTCAAGAAAGCCTGACCTCCTATACCGGCAGCACCCGCTCTACCGGCGTCGATACGATGTGCCTATTGTAAGGGTCCCAATCACACCGAGGAGGTTTGCCGGAAGAAACACATGAGATGTTATAAATGAGGAGAAGCCGGTCACTTGATCAAAACTTGCCCTCAATTGAGAGCCCCTCAACCTCGAGCTCCTCAACCTTTGAACGTGATGCCTCCGAGAGCTCCTATCCAAGCACGGGCTTATGCTTTGGAGAGTGAAGAGGAGAATGTGGAAGTGGATGCCAACGCCGTCGTTGCAGGTACCGTTAGCATACATGGCATTCCATTACATGCATTATTTGATCCGGGAGCAACGCATTCATTTATTGCTTCCCGTCTTGTTCATACTCTTTCCTTGCCTGTTGCTTGTTTTGATGATTCTTTTATTGTCACTTCTCCTCTTGGTGGTAACTTGGTTACGAATTGTGTCTTCCGTGGTTGTCCGGTGGTTGTGGAAGATCAAGAGTATCCGGTTGATTTGATTAAGATGCCTATAAAGAAGTTTGGGGTGATTTTAGGCATGGATTGGTTGTCTCGGCACCGAGCAGAGACGGATTGTTTCGCGAAGAAAGTGACTTTGGGTTCTACGGTATTTTTGGGTCAGACATTGAAGGCTTGCCCGTTGGTTTCCTTTGTGGAAGCTAGCAAGATGTTTCGGGACGGTGCGACGGGCTACGTGGCTTATCTTTTAAACAAGCGAAGGATCAAGCCAAGCTCGAGGAGACGGAGATTGTGAAGGATTTTCCCGATGTCTTTCCGGAGAGTTTGAGGTCTCTACCTCCGGATCGAGACATTGAGTTTGAAATTGATCTCTATCCCGGAGCAGAACCGTATGCCAAGTCTCCCTATAGGATGGCTCCGGCTGAGTTGAAAGAGCTGAAGGCGCAACTTGATGAACTTCTAGAATGTGGTTACATCCGCCTGAGTGCTTCTCCTTGGGGTGCTCCCGCCTTGTTTGTAAGAAAGAAAGATGGGACGTTACGGATGTGTATTGACTACCAGGAGTTGAACCGGTTAATGGTTAAGAACAAATACCCACTTCCTCATATAGAAGAGTTGTTCGATCTTCTCCAAGGTTCGTGTGTCTACTCCAAGTTGGATTTGAGGCAAGGGTATTATCAGTTGCGCATCCGGGAGGAAGATGTACCGAAGACGGGTTTCAACACGCGCTATGGGCATTTTGAGTTCGTAGTCATGCCCTTTGGTCTTACCAATGCTCCAACCGCGTTTATGGACATGATGCACCAAATATTCCGGCCTTACCTCGATAAATTCGTGGTCATCTTTATAAATGATATTTTGGTGTATTCGAGGTCAGAGGAAGAGAATGCGTGGCACTTGAGGATGGTTTTATCTACTCTACGAGAACATCGTTTGTTTTCCAAGTTCAGTAAGTGTGAGTTTTGGTTGGATCGGGTTTCGTTCTTGGGTCACTTCATCTCAGGGAAAGGTGTAGAGATGGATCCGGCGAAGATTGAGTCGGTAATGCTTTGGAAGCAACCGAAGAATGCCTCAGAAATGAGAAGTTTTCTGGGTTTGGCAGGGTATTATAGGCGCTTTGTGAAAGATTTTTCGAAGATTACCTCCCCATTGACGCGGTTGACAAAGAAAGAGGCGAAATTTGAGTGGGATGAGGCGTGTGAGAAGTGTTTCCAAACTCTTAAAGAGAAGTTGACTACTGCACCGGTCTTAACCTTACCCGAAGGTTCAAAAGGCTACTCAGTTTACACCGATGCTTCTAAGGAAGGGCTTGGTTGTGTGTTGATGCAGAAGGGTAAAGTAGTGGCCTACGCCTCGAGGAAGTTAAAGGATCACGAGAGGAACTATCCCACTCATGATTTGGAACTCGCCGCGGTTGTGTTTGCCTTGTTGAAATGGCGTCATTATCTCTACGGGGCTACCTTCGATGTGTTTACCGATCACCAGAGTTTGAAGTATTTGTTCACCCAAAAGGATTTGAATGTAAGGCAACGACGTTGGGTGGAACTTCTTGAGGATTATGATTGTAGAATTCAATACCATCCGGGTAAAGCCAATGTGGTTGCAGATGCTTTGAGCCGTAAAGCGAGTGTTTCGGGTTTGGAAGCAGGTTCTAGTAAGAAAGTTTCGGTAACTCTAGTTTCGGAAGCTCGCCTAGCGAACATCTCGGTTCAACCGGTCTTGAAGAAAAGATTGATTGAAGCCCAATCTAACGATCCGGGAATACAGAAATTAATGGTGAAAGCAAGGATTGATTCGGAAACTAAATTTGGATTTGATGATTCCGGTTTGTTTCGGTTTAAGGCTCGGGTTTGTGTTCCGAAAGAGTTGAAGAAGGTGGTTCTGGACGAGGCACATAAGTCAGCTTACACGGTACATCCCGGTACCACCAAGATGTATAGAGATTTGAAGACTCTATATTGGTGGAATGGCATGAAGAGAGACGTGGCTAACTATGTTAGAAGATGTCAAACGTGCCAAGTGGTGAAAGCCGAACACCAAAAACCGGGAGGAACTCTCCAACTGCTTCCAATTCCAGAATGGAAGTGGGAGCAAGTGACAATGGACTTTGTGTCCAGCTTGCCGAGGACCAAAGGAGGTTTCGATGGGACATGGGTTATTATTGATCGGTTGACGAAGTCGGCCCATTTTCTCAAGGTTCGAATGTCCGACAAGGTGCCTAAGCTTGCCCGGTTGTACCGGAAAGAGATTGTTAGACTTCATGGTGCTCCGGTAAGTATTGTTTTAGGGATCCTCGGTTCACCTCAAGTTTTTGGCAAGAGTTGCAGAAGTGTTTGGGTACGAAGCTTCAGTTTAGCACCGCATTTCACCCACAAACGGACGGACAATCCGAGAGGTTGATAAGGTATCTCGAGGACATGCTTCGTGCTTGTGCCTTGGATTTTCAAGATTCGTGGGATGAGCAGTTGGATTTGGTTGAGTACGCCTACAATAATAGCTTTCAGTCCTCAATTGGTATGGCTCCGTATGAAGCTTTGTATGGAAGAAAGTGTCGATCCCCACTCTTTTGGGATATTGATGAGTGGAGATGGACCAAAGATGGAAAGCTCGAAAGAGCTAAGAAACCGAAGGAGATCCAAGATACCATTGAGAAGGTTAAGGTAATTAAACAGAGGTTGAAAGCGGCACAGGACCGACAGAAGAGTTATGCGGATAAGAGGAGACGTCCATTGGAGTTTGAAGTCGGAGATAAGGTCTTTCTAAAGGCATCTCCTAGAAAAGGGATTGCTCGGATTGGTAAAGGTGGGAAGCTTAACCCGCGCTACTTAGGCCCCTTCGAGATCCTTGATCGAGTTGGGGAAGTAGCTTACCGTTTGGAATTACCACCGAGCTTAATCGGGATACACAACATTTTCCATGTTTCTCAGTTAAGGAAATTTTATCCCGATGAGTCTTCTATTCTACCGGTTGAAGAGGTGCAACTTGAGCCGGATTTGACAATCAAGAAGCACCCGGTTAAGATTTTGGACCGGAAGATGCAAGAGTTGAGGAACCGGCATATACCTCTTGTTAAAGTGTTGTGGTGTGATCAGAAATCCGAGGAAGCCACGTGGGAGACAGAAGCTAAGATGGTTCAGTTGTATCCGGAGCTTTTCAAGACCCTCGCTTCGGACCTGAGGACAGGTCCTTTTGAAGGAGGGGAGGTTGTAACATCCCGACCTTCCGGATCTACAGGTATGCATTTACGGGGTGTTAATTGTGCTTTTATTTATTTAATTATGCCTTTTATTACTTTTAATGTTCTTAATTAATTAAACTTACTTGTTTAATTGCTATTTGAATTTTGAACGTTTATGTTCTTTTCTTTGTATTTTGTTTCTTGCGTGCCCTTCTTTGATTCCGACTTTTGTGAATTCTTGATATACGTGACCTCTGTGAGTTATTTACGTGTTAGCGTGCTCGTTTGGTGTTTCGGGTTTTGTTTGGTGCGGCTTTGTGCTCGTTTTGTTTTTCGGAACCTAGAGGATGGATAAAGAGCATTTAGCGCACCTCGGGTTCCGGGCGGCGTATCTTGACCTAGGGATTTCGGATTCGAATTCCGGAAGAGGCGTTGGACTCGTGACAAGATTTGGAAGCTTTGGAACCTACCCTCAGATTTTTCTAAGCCCATTTGGACCCTCGAAAATCGACCGGAACGAGCCCTTGTTGCATGAAAGCCCTCCTTTGTTAACTAGTCAATACTTGTGGACCCCTAAACTTAACCAAACCCTCCCTTAACCTTGGTTAATGACCTAAACTCAGCATATACTCTCTCTCCCTCTCCTATCTCGTGTAAACCACCCCCAAGAAACAAGAAAAGTTCCCCAAATTCAGCTCCAAAGAGAAACCAAGGAAGGAGATAGAGCATTATTGCATTTTAAAGGTTTTTGGCCAATCTACTCCTCCATTTCTTCTCAAATTTTGAAGGTAAGCATATTTTTGAGTTCTCCAAGCTTGTATTTTTCTATTAAGTGTAATATGTTGAGCTTTATCTTTGAATTTCATGAGTATGAGCATACCACATGAATAGTAAGGGTTTTGTGGATTTTGAGTTCTCTAGCATGTTTCCTTGTGAATTATTTGAGCTTGAGGCATGATTATGATTCCTTAGTCATCCCTTTTGAGTTTTATGGACTTGTTTCAAGTGTTAGAGTTGATTGCATCAATCCACCATTAATGTTCTTAAAGTTTTAGAAGAATTATGCTTGTGTATTGCTTCCCTTTTTGTTCCTATCAGTTGCTGCTCGATTTGATCAAGTTTGGTGGAGTTTTTGTGTTGTTTTGCTACCTTACTTCATGCCCTAACATGCCTAGATGAGTTGGTTTTGGATTGGGAAGGTTTGCAAGGCTGAACAGGGGTGTAACCACCATTTCTCGCGACTGGAATGGTCTCCCCGGGCGGGGAGATGAGCTTTGGGTACGATCGTACCTTACACGCTAGCCTTCGGGAGGATTTCTTTTGTTGATTCCATTGCTTTCGTTAGCTTTCTTGTCTTGTCTATGACTTGTATGCTTGATTAACTTGTTACATTAGGTGTTAAGCTTAATGTTGTCAATCATTGACTTGTTTTATACCCTCGCTTGTGAATTATGATCTTATATGCAATGTATGCTCTCGTATGACTTAACTGTGAATTTATTTTATGTCCTTTGCATCATGAACATACATATGCATTTACCGAGCGTCAATGTGGTTCATTTTGAGTCTAAGAGTACCCCTTTGTTGTTTGTTTGTTCAGAGGTTCTTCCCGTGGACGACGAGGTTGCCCCCTAGGTGCCCGGTTACTTTCTTTTGTCTCCATTATCGGTGTTAAGGTGAGGTTTTGCTTCTTTTAGTTATTTGACCTACAACCCCTATATGGTTTGAAGCCTCACATGCGAAATACGTATATTATATGATAGATAAGTATAAGATATATATCTTGAGGGCTGGTCCCATTTTGTCATATGATCTTGAAAACGTGTCATATAAGTATATAAGCTATTTTCCCTTTGTTTTGAAAGTCTTTGATTAAGCGTGTGTGTGTAAGCGAGATAGGTGGCTTTGAAAGATAAGCTTTGCTCTTTGTGTGGTTTTTGTGATATGTTTGGGTCCCGGAGAATGGTATGGTAATCTCGGGTCAACCGCGGGGTTGCCGAGCTCTTCCATCAACATTTTCCCTTTGAGAGACTCACCCAACTTCGGGAGGTTTCGAGAAGGGTGTTTCTCTTGAGCCGGCGGAGGCAACCGTCGAAGGTTTCAAGGTCGTAATTAAGCCTTGTCTCTTGTGATTTTTGGATAGTTAGGGCCGTCAACCCTTCTATCACCCGGTGTGAAGGTTGGATTTTGTTTTGTTTTGCTTTGTTTTGTCCCTTTGTTTATGGAAGTTTGGAGATGTGACTCGTACTCACCGAGTTAGAGGATCTTGTACAATCTATGGAACGAGAAAGGATTTATAAGTGCTTAAAACTTGTTATTTGGCCTCCGGCCCTTGTTTTCTCTAAAGTATGTATATATCTATAACACGGGAAAACACTTTGGCTTGCAAAAACCATTCTCGGTCCGTGGATTCTTTATGTTGTTAAGTGCTATGCTCTATACATATATCGGGTGTGTGAGTTTAACCCCCTCACTAGTCTTTAGGACTAACCCTCGTTGTTTTTCCTTATTTTCCCCCTTTCTTTTGAGTTGCAGGTACCTCTTGAGTCGAGCTAGGCAGCAAGAGTCTGTCGAGTTGTCTTGTGGTGTAGCTCGGGTCTCATGCATTTGTTTTTGGATTATGTACCTTACCCCCTTTATGCACTTTTGATTTTTGTTCTTGATTACTCAAGCTATTTTGGCCCCGGATGGGCATTGTATAGGATGTATACATACATACTTGTTCTCATAGTTTATCTTGACAACTTGAACCCTCATATGCTATGATTTGAGATCTTGGGATTTATGCATGCATGTTTACGCTTCCGCTACTCTCGTTTTAATTTGCTCAGTTCTTGAGGGTCTAGGCCGCCTAGCGAGGGTGTTTTGTGTGTCTCCCGTTCGCTACGGTTTGACTCGGGTGCGAACCCTCCATTTCGTTACTCGGGTTAGACCTTAGTGCGGGGGATGTGGCGCCCTTCGCTCCGGGGCTGTTATATCTACCAAATAAGATATCAGAGGATTCGGATGAATAATTGTTTTCCATGTCAATTACAAAGAAATCAACAGGAAAAATCAATTCATTAATTTGAACTAAGACATCCTCTAAAACACCTTCAGGATACACAATTGATCGATCAGCTAATTGAATAATGATTCCGGTACTAGCTAATGGACCAAGACCCAAAGAATTATAGATAGATAAAGGCATCACATTGATAGAAGATCCTAAATCACACATAGCTTTACCAATACCAATATGTCCAATCTTGCATGGGATGGAAAACATACCTTTGTCGTGACACTTAGGAGGTAATTTTCTTTGTAAAACTGCTGAAACATTCTCACGTACACTCACCTTCTCATTACCTGTCAACTTACGCTTGTTGGTGCACAATTCCGTAAGAAATTTTACGTAGTGTGGAACCTGTTTAATGGCCTCAACGAGTGGAACGTTCACTTCAACTTTTTCAAAAGGAGCCAAGATGTTCTTATTTTCTTTGTCCTTCTTTCTCTGAACAAACCTTTCAGGGAATGGTGGTGGAACTACTAGTGGCTGAGGCTTCTGATAGACTTCAGCTGGACTGGAATTCTGTCTGTGATCTCTGGCAGGATCCATCTCAATTTCTTTTTCAATTTCTGCATCAGATCCCTGTACCTGATCATGTTTTGAAATCCTGTCCACTGGAGGCTGTAATTCCTTGCCGCTTCGCAGTGTGATAGCGCTCACATTGTGTCTAGGGTCGTGAGTTTATGATGGGAGCTTGCCTTGGTTCTCCTATTTGCTCACCGAGGATGCAATTTGTCCCATATGAGTCTCCAAGGTTTTGATGGTATCTTCTATCTTTTGAAACCTGTTCGTCGCGTCCTATTGAAATTTCTCAGTGTTAGTAGCCAATAAACGAACAATTTCACTAAGAGGCGTACCTGAACCCTGAGGGTGTTGTGGTGGTGGTATCGGATGGAAGTTCCGATTGATCGGTTGGTTGTTTGCATAGATGTGGCTTGGGTAACTTCGCCATCCAAGGTTGTGGGTGTTTGAATAGGGGTCAAACTTCATTTGTTGGTATCCAATGGTATTCACATTCTGAGGTGTCTCTTTGTGTAGAGTTGGGCATACATCAGTGAAGTGAGCGGGGCTAGTGCAAATGCCACAAACTCTTGCCGGTGGAGTAGGACCTACATTCATTTTCTGCACCAAGGTTGTTAGCAAAGACTCAATTTTATCAAGTGAATTAGTATTTACCTCATTCACCCTTCGGGGGGTGTCCCGCCGAGCTTCAAATTGTTGAGAATTTGCAGCCATGGTCGATATGAGCTCTCTAGCTTCGGCTGGTGTCTTGCTAACAATTGCTCCGCCACTCGCGGCATCCATCATTCTACGTTCCATAGGAGTTAGTCCGTCATAGAAGTATTGAATGACCAATTGATCCGAAATTCCATGTTGAGGGCAACTTGCTAGTAACCTCTTGAACCTTTCCCAATATTCGTAGAGGCTCTCGGAATCCCTTTGCTTCACGCCACAAATTTCTCGCCTAATGTTTGTAGCACGAGAAGCTGAAAAGTACCTCTCAAGGAATTGTCTTGACATGTCCGCCCAAGTTGTGACCGTACCCGAAGGTAAGTAATATAGCCACTCTTTAGCAGCATCTTGTAATGAGAAGGGAAAAGCCCTTAACTTGATTTGATCCTCCGTCACATTGTGTGGCTTCATGGATGTGCACACAAGGTGAAATTCCTTAAGATGATTGTTTGGGTCCTCATTCTCCAACCCTCGGAAAGTTGGCAACAAATGGATGAGTCCCGACTTCAATTCGAAGCCTTGTTGCAGTTCTGGAAAGTTATGCAGAGTGGATGTTGTGCCTCAGTAGGTCGGGCAAGCTCCCGAAGTGTTCTGTTATGAGCCATATCCTGTCCGTTATCACTGTCAGGTTCACTGACAGTCTGTTCTTCAAATTCCAACTGCTGTTCAGTTTCAATGTCCGAATCCAGTTCAAACGGACTCGAACTTTCACCAACTGCTGCTTGTTCTTTCCTTTGTTTGGTCCACTTCCTAATCTTCTTACCGGTCTTTTCGATCTCGGGATCGTATGCAACGAGGTGTCCCGAACGAAGGTTCCTAGGCATAAGAAAAGAAACAAAGTCAATTAAAAACCAAGTCCCCAGCAACGGCGCCAAAAATTTGATGGGTGTCGAGGCTACCAATAATAAATCCCAAGTACCGAATATAATTAAATTGCAAATAGTGGTAAAAGGGGTCGATCCACGGGGATTGGACGATATCGTGACTCTTAATATGCCAAGGAACGAAAACAAATAATTAAAATGGGGGTTTTTTGAGATTTATGCTTAAACTAAAAATAAATTAAGTAAACAAACTACGGATTAGATAAACTAAAATTGAGACTAAGAATTAACTAGGATAAATTCAGTATATATCAAACAGCTGGGATTTTCCTACGCATGCATCAGACTATGATCACGGACAGGGTGATTAATTCCTCGTTAGGCTAGCTATAGTTACCAATTACCTTAGGCTCCCTCGTTTCTTCATATTTTTAGAATAATCTAAAGAAACTCCTAAAGACTATTCCCTAACTAGCTAATAACCCTATCAGAAACTCCTTCAAAGATTCAATTAGCTAGTTGCTTTACGAGCTAAAGAAACACTAACCCTAACCGACTTAGTAGAAACTCCTACTCCGCCTAATTAGACCGTAATATTCCACAACACAAAATCAGCCGAACTTAACAACCTAGTGTTGATTGCCACTTCGTTAATTACCCGGTTAGACTCCACCAAATAAATTAACTAGTTGTATGTGTGTTGATAACTGTAGGATTCGTGCACTAATCAAAGAATTGAACAACACTCAATGACATGAAATCGGAAATAAAACGGATAACTTAGATTAATCAACCCAAAGAAATTGTCTCACAACATCTAAAACATGTTTGGAAAATCCCAACTAAAAACGAATTAGAAATTCATAACGAAATTAAAAGACAAATACGAATAAGAAAACATAGTATTCAACGGAATAAGGAAAAGAGGAAATAAACTAGTTTTGGTGCTTGAATTCTCCTCCCCTAGTGCTGCTGCGTTTCTTCCCTTTTGTAGTGTGGAGGAGCTCTTTGGTTTTCCTCCCATGATCTCCACGTTCCATCAGAATAATAACGCAGTAAAAGCCACTAAGCCACCTTCGTTCTTCAATGTTTTGTAACCCCTCAAATCTCCAAACACATTTTTTCCAAAATAAATGACCCATCTCTAACGTGCTTTCTGAATTAATTCTTTAGAGAATTAGGGAAATTGTGGGCTTCTCTCTTCAAATATTGCATGAATGGGTTATGGAATTAATGGGCTAACTAATAAAAAAAACTCCTCAAGGTCCACTTCTTGTCTTCACAAAACAAATGCCTTCCCAAGTGTTGCGTGCTGCTCCAGATTTCCAGCAAATACCAAAATTACTTCTCCCACAGGCCTCCACTTAGAATTAAAGGGTCAACACCCCGTGTCTGCCACTAAAATCATCAAAGTCTCCATATTTTGGCATATCGGCACTTCCTTATCAAGAAACATAAGATCAATTATTAATCCACAATCTAACCAAGTCATAGGGCAAATTATAACAATTTAAGCTTAATATTTTAATGAATATGCAACGTATCACATAATAACATTTTTGTAGTACGTGTTCACATAATAACATTTCTGAATGCAATTGGTACATTGTCACATAACATATTTGATCCTTTAGAATGTATCATTTACTATAATGTCACAGAATATTGTATTGATCTTTCTCATTTGGTATATTGATAATTGTATCACTTAGTATAGTATCACACAACATATCATTTGCTCCAATTCAGTATTTAAACGTATCCTTTTGTGCTTTTAAACAACTCTCTTCATGTAGTATAAATTTGGTGATATGAAGTATAAGAAAAAGGAAATCAGGTATATAATTGTCTATATGTCGTATAAAATCTAGAAAAGTATGGAATCGCTTTTTTCACCCTCATGAATTGCAATTACACAACTTTCTTCATGTAGTATAAATTTGGCGATATGTAGTATAAGAAATCAAAAATGATGTATCTAATTGCCCCTATGTCGTAGAAAATCTTGAAAAGTATCAGGTTCACTTTTATCACCCCCACGAGTTGGAATTACATAACTTTCTTCATATAGTATAAATTTGGGGATATGAAGTATAAGAAAACAGAAATCGGGTATTTAATTGTCCGTATGTTGTATAAAATCCTGAAAAGTATGGATTCGCTTTTTTCACCCCCATGAGTTCGAATTACACAACTTTCAAATCTATTATTGATCATTTTTGTAGTATGTGATCACATAATAACATTTTTGTAGTATATGATCACATAATAACATTTTTGTATGCAATTGGTACATAGTCACACAACATATTTGATCCTTTAGCATGTATCATTAACTAAAATGTCACATAATATTGTATTGATCATTCTCATTTGGTATATTGATAATTGTATCACTTAGTATAGTATCACACAACATATCATTTGCACCAATTCAGTATTTATACGTATCCTTTGGTGCTTTCAAACAAATTTTTCCATGTAGTATAAATTTGGCGATATGAAGTATAAGAAAATAGAAATCAGGCATTTAATGGCCCATATGTCGTACAAAATCCGGAAAAATATGGATTCGCTTTTTTCACCACCATGAGTTGGAATTACACAACTTCCATGAGTTGGAATTACACAGCTTTCTTCATGTAGTATAAATTTGGCGATATTTAGTTTAAGAAATCAAAAATAATGTATCTATTTGCCAATATGTCGTAGAAAATCCTGAAAAGTATAAGGTTCGCCTTTATCAGCCCCATAAGTTGGAATTACATAACTTTCTTCATATAGTATAAATTTGGCGAAATGAAGTATAAGAAAAAGGAAATCAGGTATTTAATTATCCGTATGTCGTATAAAATCCTGAAAAGTATGGATTCGCTTTTTTCAACCCCATTAGTTGGAATTACACAACTTTCAAACCTACTATTGATCATTTTTGTAGTATATGAGCACATAATAACATTTTCGTAGTATATGATCACATAATAAGATTTTTGTATGCAATTGGTACATTGTCAAACAACATATTTGAGCCTTTAGCATGTATCATTTACTATAATGTCACAGAATATTGTATTGATCATTCTCATTTGGTATATTGATAATTCTATCACTTAGTATAGTATCACACAACATATCATTTGCACCAATTCAGTATTTATACGTATCCTTTGGTGCTTTCAAACAACTTTTTTCATGTAGTATAAATTTGGCGATATGAAGTATAAGAAAACGGAAATCACGTATTTAATTGTCAATATGTCGTATAAAATCCGAAAAAGTATGGATTCACTTTTTTCACCCCCATGAGTTGGAATTACACAACTTTCTTCATGTAGTATAAATTTGGCGATATTTAGTATAAGAAAAAAGAAATCAGGTATTTAATTGTCCATATGTCGTATAAAATCTTGAAAAGTATGAATTCGCTTTTTTCACCCCCATGTGTTAGAATAACACAATTTTTTTCATGTAGTTTAAATTTGGCGATATGAAGTATAAGAAAATAGAAATCAGGAATTTAATTATCTGTATGTCGTATAAAATCCTGAAAAGTATTGATTCGCTTTTTTCAACCTTATGAGTAGGAATTACACAACTTTCAAACCTATTATTGATCATTGTTGTAGTATATGATCACATAATAACATTTTTGTAGTATATGATCACATAATAACACTTTTGTATGCAATTGGCACATTGTCACACAACATATTTGATCCTGTAGCATGTATCATTTACTATAATGCCCCAAAATATTGTATTGATCATTCTCATTTGGTATATTGATAATTGTATCACTTAGTATAGTATCACACAATATATCATTTGCACCAATTCAGTATTTATACGTATCCGTTGGTGCTTTCAAACAACTTTCTTCATGTAGTATAAATTTGACGATATGGAGTATAAGAAAATGAAAATCAGGTATTTAATTGTCCGTATGTCTTATAAAATCCTGAAAAATATGGATTTGCTTTTTTTCACCCCCATGAGTTGGAATTACACAACTTTCAAACCTATTATTGATCATTTTTGTAGTATATGATCACATAATAACATTTTTGTAGTATATGATCACGTAATAACATTTTTGTAGTATATGATCACATAATAAAATTTTTGTATGCAATTGGTACATCGTCACACAATATATTTGATCCTTTAGCATGTACCATTCACTATAATGTCACAGAATATTGTATTGATCATTCTCATTTGGTATGTTGATAATTGTATCACTTAGTATAGTATCACACAACATATCATTTGCACCAATTCAGTATTTATACGTATCCTTTGGTGCTTTCAAACAACTTTTTCCATGTAGTATAAATTTGGCGATATAAAGTATAAGAAAACAGAAATCAGGCATTTAATGGCCCATATGTCGTACAAAATCCGGAAAAATATGGATTCGCTTTTTTCACCACCATGAGTTGGAATTACACAACTTCCATGAGTTGGAATTACACAGCTTTCTTCATGTAGTATAAATTTGGCGATATTTAGTTTAAGAAATCAAAAATGATGTATCTATTTGCCAATATGTCGTAGAAAATCCTGAAAAGTATAAGGTTCGCCTTTATCAGCCCCATAAGTTGGAATTACATAACTTTCTTCATATAGTATAAATTTGGCGATATGAAGTATAAGAAAAAGGAAATCAGGTATTTAATTGTCCGTATGTCGCATAAAATCCTGAAAAGTATGGATTCGCTTTTTCACCCCCATTAGTTGGAATTACACAACTTTCAAACCTACTATTGATCATTTTTGTAGTATATGAGCACATAATAACATTTTCGTAGTATATGATCACATAATAAGATTTTTGTATGCAATTGGTACATTGTCAAACAACATATTTGAGCCTTTAGCATGTATCATTTACTATAATGTCACAGAATATTGTATTGATCATTCTCATTTGGTATATTGATAATTCTATCACTTAGTATAGTATCACACAACATATCATTTGCACCAATTCAGTATTTATACGTATCCTTTGGTGCTTTCAAACAACTTTTTTCATGTAGTATAAATTTGGCGATATGAAGTATAAGAAAACTGAAATCACGTATTTAATTGTCAATATGTCGTATAAAATCCGAAAAAGTATGGATTCACTTTTTTCACCCCCATGAGTTGGAATTACACAACTTTCTTCATGTAGTATAAATTTGGCGATATTTAGTATAAGAAAAAAGAAATCAGGTATTTAATTGTCCATATGTCGTATAAAATCTTGAAAAGTATGAATTCACTTTTTTCACCCCCATGTGTTAGAATAACACAATTTTTTTCATGTAGTATAAATTTGGCGATATGAAGTATAAGAAAATAGAAATCAGGTATTTAATTGTCTGTATGTCGTATAAAATCCTGAAAAGTATTGATTCGCTTTTTTCAACCTTATGAGTAGGAATTACACAACTTTCAAACCTATTATTGATCATTGTTGTAGTATATGATCACATAATAACATTTTTGTAGTATATGATCACATAATAACACTTTTGTATGCAATTGGTACATTGTCACACAACATATTTGATCCTGTAGCATGTATCATTTACTATAATGCCCCAAAATATTGTATTGATCATTCTCATTTGGTATATTGATAATTGTATCACTTAGTATAGTATCACACAATATATCATTTGCACCAATTCAGTATTTATACGTATCCGTTGGTGCTTTCAAACAACTTTCTTCATGTAGTATAAATTTGGCGATATGTAGTATAAGAAAACGAAAATCAGGTATTTAATTGTCCGTATGTCTTATAAAATCCTAAAAAACATGGATTTGCTTTTTTTCACCCCCATGAGTTGGAATTACACAACTTTCAAACCTATTATTGATCATTTTTGTAGTATATGATCACATAATAACATTTTTGTAGTATATGATCACGTAATAACATTTTTGTAGTACATGATCACATAATAACATTTTTGTATGCAATTGGTACATCGTCACACAATATATTTGATCCTTTAGCATGTACCATTCACTATAATGTCACAGAATATTGTATTGATCATTCTCATTTGGTATGTTGATAATTGTATCACTTAGTATAGTATCACACAACATATCATTTGCACCAATTAAGTATTTATACGTATCCTTGGGTGCTTTCAAACAAGTTTCTTCATGTTGTATAAATTTGGCGATATGAACTATAAGAAAAAGGAAATCAGGTATTTCATTGTCCATATGTCGTGTAAAATCCAAAAAACTATGGATTCGCTTTTTTCACCCACATGAGTTAGAATTACACAACTTTCTTCATGTAGTATAAATTTGGCGATATGTAGTATAAGAAAACAGAAATCAGGTATTTAATTATCCATATGTCGTATAAAATCTTGAAAAGTATGGATTGGCTTTTTTCACCCGCATTAGTTAGAATAACACAACTTTTTTCATGTAGTATGAATTTGGCGATATGAAGTATAAGAAAACGGAAATCAGGTATAGTATGTCGTATAAAATCCTGAAAAGTATGGATTCACTTTTTTCACCCCCATGAGTTGGAATTAATCAATTTTCAAACCTATTATTGATCATTTTTGTAGTATATGATCACATAATAACATTTTTGTACTATATGATCACATAATAACATTTTTGTATGCAATTGGTAGATTGTCACATAACATATTTGATCCTTTAGCATGTATCATTTACTATAATGTCACAGAATATTGTATTGATCATTCTCATTTGGTATATTGATAATTGTATCACTTAGTATAGTATCACACAACATATCATTTGTTCCAATTCAGTATTTAAACGTATCCTTTGGTGCTTTTAAACAACTCTCTTATAAGTTTGGCGATATGAAGTATAAGAAAAGGAAAATCAGGTATTTAATTGTCCATATGTCGTATAAAATCTAGAAAAGTATGGATTCACTTTTTTCACCCCCATGAATTGGAATTACACAACTTTGTTCATGTAGTATAAATTTGGCGATATGTAGTATAAGAAATAAAAAATGATGTATCTAATTGCCCATATGTCATAGAAAATCCTGAAAAGTATCAGGTTCGCCTTTATCACCCCCATGTGTTGGAATTACATAACTTTCTTCATATAGTATAAATTTGGCGATATGTGGTATATATTAGCAAAATTAAAGTATTTAATTACTAATATGGAGTATAAAATCTTGAAAACTAAGGATTCGCTTATATTGACCAAGAGATGTGGAATTATACATCTTTTTTCATTTAATACAAATTTGGCGATATGTGGTATATATTAGCAAAATTAAAGTATTTAATTACCAATATGTAGTATAAAATCGTGAAAACTAAGGGTTCGCTTATATTGACCAAGAGACGTGGAATTATACAAACTTTTTCATGTAGTACAAATTTGGCGATATGTCGTATAAATAAGCATAATTAAGGTATTTAATTATCAATATGTAGTATAAAATCCTAAAAACATTTTTCCTGTAGTACAAAATTGCCAATATATAGTATACAGAAGCAGTAATAGAGTACATAAACCTAACTATAAGGTATCAATTCCAGACAAACAAAAGGCAACACTAATATAGGAAAATCAAGCATGCAATACAGATAATAAGGATCATTCCAATTCAAACAAACTAAATACACATTTTTTTTTTTAAATTATACAAACTGATAAGTTTTGCAGATCATGGAACATTACGATTCAATAGGCTATTTGCAGCCACGTCGATTGTGACCCTTTTGCTTGCACCATGAACATGTAAGATCTCTTTTGACCATCAATGCCTCGGAAGTTCTATTCACAACTACAAAATACACAAAATCTTGCTTCCGGTAACACTCTTCACTTGGGCAATTCCATGGGAATCACGAAGAATAACTCCAATTTGCGAAGGTGTCAATCCCCCTTTTTCGCAAACTTACAGATGTTCTCTTCAACCTGAAAATGGAGTAAATACGTAAAAATCAAGAAAGTAAAAAAACAAAATTCGATCCAAATAAAGAGCAATACGAAAATTGGCATCAAGTACAAATGCAACAGTTTGATATATGATAAACTAAATGCATTCCAAATCTCCTAAATTCATTTAGTTGTTTCTCAGGGCATCTTAATCCATTAATACCATCTTATTGAATCAAATAATGAAGCAAATTCATCTTTAATCCCCCAACCTATAAGCTATCATCAAGGTAAGCAAATAAACTCAGATCTTGAAAAAGAAATGAAAAATAAACATCACAGTTACACGAAGCCAGAACACGATGAAATTTAACCAGGAAAATAGGAGCAATAAGAAATTCATCACATCAACTAGTTGTAACTGGATTAACAGGTGATCTTAGCAAACGTACTCCATTAACCCAGCAACAAAATGGACAATCAACACATTGATTAAAGAAATTGACATATCAAACGTAAGCTACATATGCATAGCAAGCGACTCGTGAAAACCTCATTCACCACGCATTTAATTAAGGCAACAATGCAATTGTAATTCTCAAATTCTGCAATCAAACGTACATCCTAAGAAAAGATCTTAAGCCAGATGGGTGAAGTCCTCTTGTATGGAAGCGTAAAAGCCGAAATACCGTTTTTGCATCATCCAAAACATATGGATGTTTGTGCTTCCATAAACTTTCTGCATCATCCAAAACATATGGATACATTCAGAAACGAAAAACTAAAAAAAGAAGCTAAAAGATGGTATAAACAAAAGTAAAGGTATGTGCAAAGAGTGAAATTGTCTGTTTTTAGCGACCACGGGAGTGAAAACTTAGCCCTGGAATTCATCGAAAGGAAAATCCATCACCGATTTCCGCCACCGATTCACTTGAACAACTAACAACAAGCCCTATCGAGATGTATCCGATAGAGGGAATCTTGAGGAAATAGCCCACCGTTGCTGGCTATGAGTCATCGTCTGTGAACTAGTGCGATGCAATGGTCGAATTGGAAAGATTTGTGTGGAGGAAGAACCCTAGCTGGAGTCATACTCTTTGGTTGGTAGAAGGTAATTCTTGAGGGTAAAACCGACAATTTAGGTGCCTAGAGAGTAATGAAAAATTTTCAAACTCAACTAGGTAGTTAGTAGACAAAATTTTTGAAATGGGGAGTAATGTAAAAATTTTTCTAGTCAAAGGGATTTAAAAAGTATCACCCCAACTTAAATTATAAAATTTTTAAAAAATGGTAATTAATTATTTAAAAATTCAAGTACAAAACTTATAGTTAAGCTAATACAATATTCAACCACTAAGTTATATTAGTAGGTGTACGGAATGAAAAATGGTGCATATAAGTAATTATGATCTGGTATTACATATATTAACTTTTATTTTTAGGAAATGTTTCACGTAAATTATCATAGTTTAAACAATAATAAAGTCAATTATATCATAACTAAAATAAACTTCCAAAGAACCAACTTCGTCCAACATACGAGATTTATGTATTCGTATTAAATTTGTGTTGGCGCATATAAACCCATATATTTGAGAAAGAGAAATATTTAGAGCAAATGTCAGTTTTAATTTTTAAAGTTTTAAGGTGGTTAAATTTTTTTGTGGATGATATCACCGGCTATTAAACACACACACACACCACATTACAAAATATAATAATATAGTTAAGATTAGCTGGGTTGAGGACACACAGATCCTCCCATGCACACGTGCATCAATCCTGCACACTAGTACCTGTATATATATATGAGAGATACACACCCATGTAAACTACTTTTTGATTATTTTCACTAAAGCATAATTCCCTTAGCTCTTTCCTCTCTCTCTAAATGCTCCCCCCTTCTCTGAGTTTCAAGTGTTGACATGGTATCAGTTGACTAGATTTCCGCAACCCTAATTCTTCGAATTCGTTGATCTTTATCACTTTCTTAGCCTCTTTGTTCATCAATCATGGCTTCCGAAGAGGCGATTGTTGCGGCCGAGTCAAAATTAACGCGTGCAGTCCCTATTTCTTGCATTCCAACGAGAATCTGGCTATAATCTTGGTTACGTCGCTTTTGGATGGGTCGAATTTTACACCTGGGCTAGAGGGATGAAGATGGCACTGCTCTCGAAGAACAAGAATGTGTTTGTTACTGGTTCTCTCCCTATGCTTTCACCAGCTGATCCCTTGCTTCCTGTATGGACTCGATACAATACCATGGTCCTTTCATGGATCTCACGTGCCATCTCCCCTTCGATTGGGCAATCAGTTCTATGGATGGACAAGGCCTCTAATGTCTGGTCAAATCTTCGCGAGCGTTTCTCCCATGGCGACATTTTCCGCATATCTGAGCTTCAAGAAGAATTATTTTCGGCAAAATAGAAATATCAAGAATCTAATTTTATAATGGTTGTGCTGTGATATTAATGGTTGTGCTGTGATATTAATAATATAAATCTACATATAGAAATATCAAGAATCTAATTTTATATCTTTTATGATAGAATTTCAATGAGGTTTTTCAACAACATCTTACTCCATCTCACTTAAGACAAGATCAACAGAGTGGAACAAGCTTAATTGAGCTGCTACAGGTTTGATTTTACAGAATGGTGTTATTATTTTTTAGCATTCAGTATTACTATATTTATGTGATTTGTCTTATTGTGTGTTCCATGTATAGCAACAATTGGTCAGACCACAAATGAATTACACCATAGCTCGAAGTCGGTTTGAGGAAGCCGGCAGTAACCAACATGATGTGCCTAAGAAATGATGTAGTTCAACCAAGTGCAGTTATTTTAGTTGCTTTCTGCCATAAAGTTATGTGAGAATTCATTTGTTATGTGAGAAGTTCAATAGTACATTATTAATTCGTGCCTAATTGCTTTCTGACATAAGTTTTGTTGTTAGTGCTGCTAATTGCTATGTTGCTACTATGGTTGCTAATTACTACGTTGCTAATGTTTTAAATGAGTAAGTGGTATATTACTAAGTGGTCATTTACACATGATGGATATTAGTTAGCATAATCGAAAGAGTTTCAGTAGCCAATCATTTAATCTTTTCTTTTTATATTTTAGTACTACTGAAGCTGGATCAATTGGTATGGTATTTTAAAGGCTACACTACAAGTCCAACTTTCAAGTGGTACAAGAAACCAGCACAAAAACATATTAGTTGGTATAATCCCTCAAATATTAAGTAAAAGACTAACATGATTCTTAAGGAAATGCGAGGAATCGAACCTCGTTCCTCTCATTGTCAAAGTGAGGCTCTACCAATTGAGCTATTGTAGCACCCTAAACCCCAAAGCACTACATTCCCCGCACTATAGGCCGATCCACATACGAAATGGATAATCCGTACATGAACTAACCTATAGTGAACGGGTGACAAGTAAAAGAAATAAGCTAGCTAGGCGGGACTAGACCCCACTTCATTTAAATGCCAAAACACGAAAATTCAAAAGCAGAAGCATAGTCACTATCATTCTAAACTTACCAAGTACCCAAAAGTTCATTATATTATAGCTTACATATCAATACATTATCATCTCCCATATTATACATGCAAAAGTCTCCAACTGCTAACAGTACCCATAACATACTAAATCCGGAAATATCAATATCAATATCAATATCATGAGAATGTATGAAGTGCTAGACTCAGCTGGATGACCTGACACGACTCTGACTCCCGCCTAGCACACGACCGCGACAACCTAAAAGGTGGAGGCGTCAGTCTATGGAAAACTGAGTGAGGGGCATAAATATATATTAGCGCAAATAACATTCAAGTTATAACCTCGGGTAAGGTTTTATAACTAAAAGTAATATAAGTTCAAAATATTATACACTTTGCCCGAGATTACACCTATCAGTATTAAATACTTTAATCACTTTCATATAATCAATTAGTGGCCCGGCGAGTGAGGGCAATTCTCCCACCTTACTCCGACAGTGTATAATACATGCTTGCATTATTAGTTAATATGTGATCACACAATTCATTTATAGTGCAGTAGTGTTCACACTCAATACAATCAATCAGTGCAATCAATCAGTAACCCGAGGACAGCCTGTGGTGCCAGACCCGTCCCCAGTCTCCTTCTCCCTCCAATGATGGTGGGTTTCCAAGTCCAGACCATCCAATCTCGTTGAACAGAGGGCACATGAATCCCTAAGCCCGGAAGTCCTTCCTCCACTAACCTCCTAGAGGATTCAGGGGTCAACCCAAAGTGGTGAGGATAGTGCTAGAGTTACCCGTCAGCCAATGCTTTCCCAGTTGGCTCAAGCCACTACCCTCGGGCCCAAAGTGAACATGCTTTACTCGCCAAAACATGATTAATCAATCAATCAAGATACATGACTTACTTGCAGTTGTTTACGAGTTTAGAAATGACTATAAATAAATATATATACCATTTGGCTTGAAATTCCACACAAGGGTTATACAGGTTCTATATAACTAGCAATTAAAGCTCAACTTTACCACCAAAATACAAGTAGGACACGGCCTACAGGGCCTGCTCCTCGTCATGGGGAAGTTGGTCTGTGCAA
Organism: Lantana camara; assembly: GCA_037501455.1. Taxonomy (NCBI): domain Eukaryota; kingdom Viridiplantae; phylum Streptophyta; class Magnoliopsida; order Lamiales; family Verbenaceae; genus Lantana; species Lantana camara. Next base: position 109,684,873 of record CM074856.1, on the reverse strand, counting down.
TAAAGACATGTGTACGTGAGACTCGACTCAAAATGGACCAAATATGACGTACGGCGAAAATGCAACGAGATGACGTGCAATTCCCAATATAGCATGAAAACATCTTGTTTTAGCATGTAATCAATCATACAATAGCAATTTGGGATCAAAGAAGTGATTGGGTTAAAATCCCAAAATTACATTTTTATGCAGTAGCTTTTGTTCTGCCAGAGAGATGGGAATGGCCGTTCCGGCCCTTAGTGTAAAATGGGAAGGGCCGTTCCCATGCCCTCCGAAAAAGCCCCACAATTTTAGATTTAAAATAGCGCTTTTCGCTGGGAACGGCCCTTCCGGCACACAGGCCAGCTTTGGTTCAAAGGAGTGGGAACGACCGTTCCCCAGAATGAACTGGGGAGAGGAAGGGCCGTTCCAGCTCCTCTGTAATTGCAGAAACAGAGCAGAACAGGGGAGAGCTTCGGGAACAAAACAAACACCTCAAAACTTCATCAAATTCACATTAAAATGCAAGAATTCTGGGAGTAAGCATGAATACATGTTTAAGATACAATAACACTCCATATAAACACTTAATTCACTCAAGAACATCAAGAATCTCCACTTTCATGTTCACACCCAAATGATCACATAAGCTCACTTTCTTCAAGAATTCATACCTCAAAACATGATATAATCATCTATTCATGTATCAAACAACATATAATCCATGTATTACCTAAAGTCGTAAACCCTAGTTATCATATAATGATCAAGAATCCTATATTCATGCATGAAACCCACCTTGAATGAGAATAAATAAAGGAAGAAGATGAAGATGGGCGATTGAGCTCCAAAGCTTGAATTTTCCTTGAAAAACTTGGATGAAATCACTAAAATCTTTCTTCTTTCTTAGAGGTTATGGTTCGGTAAGAGCAAGGAGCAAATTGTGGATGAATTTTGGATGAAATGATCATGGAAGCATGGAGATGCTTATTCCGTGAATCATCATCCTCAAAGTTGATGAAATAATCAATTTGCAATTTAATCCTTCAACTTAATAAGTCATGCAATTAAGGATGAAAAGCTTCAGAAATGATCAATTAAATCCAGAGAAATAAACATGCAATTGGGTCCTTGAATTTTAAAGGAAGATCATTTAAGGACAAGTTAACAATTAAATCATACTTGGCAATTGTTTCACGCAATAAATATCTTCAAGTCATGAAATAAATTCTAAATCTTGATATGAATTCATAAAATTTCATGGAAGTATGATAAAATATAATTTATAAAATTATAATGGAACGTAAGAAATTAGTAAATGAAATCCGGGGCATTACAATTCTCCCGCCTTAAAAGGACCTGGTCCCCAGGTCCACTGTCGAGTTTCAAAATAATACACAAGTCATAAGAGAACCCCGTCTTTTAAACAAGAAATGAAAGAACCCCGTCTTTCAACAAGAAATGAGAGAACCCCTTCTCTCCATAAGAAATGAAAGAACCCCGTCTCTCAATACACACGAAAGCAACTAAAGGGAACAAATTGTAGAAACATTTACATAAATGTCACATAGGCAAGTAGAATCATATTAGTCACATAAATACCATTCATAAATAACCAATTTGCAGCTGACGAGAAATTAAATACAACAACAATAAGATTCATGATGCACGTGATATGCATGGTTAGGTGTACCGTTCACCGTTCGTTGTGTCATGCATATAATTGGTACCTTCTTCTTCCATGACCTGTTCCACATATGCATTTTGCACCTCTCTCTCAAGAGTATATTTCTGAGCCCGAACAAGCATTCTCTCACTCCCGGTAGATTTCCCTCGTCGCTTTGGGCATGTGTCTATTTGATGCTCATCGCTCCCACAATACAGACATAAACCCAACCGTCTTCTACAACCCTCATAAGTATGGTTGTTACGCCCACAATAAGTGCAAAGAAGCTTCCCTGAAGATATTGTTGAAGCTGGGGTACGTGAAGCCCCCGAACCCGATCCAAGTAATCGATTCCTTTTCTTTCGAGATCTTTCTGGAGGTGCTGGGGTATGATGAGAGATAGATCGCTTTCCTTTGTTGGAATTCTGTCCTAATTTTGAACCTGAAGTCTGCCCGGGTTGAGGATTAGATCTTCTTGCAGTCAAAGGAGTGGTGTCTCGAACCTTCTCTTGGGAGTCACATGAAATCAGTTCCCACACACTTTTAACTTTCTTAAGCTGTGACTCAGCTTGAATATCATTTCCTTTAAAGAACTTTGAGGTTTGTTGGTTCTGAAACTCCCTAAATGCTATCGAAATTTAGGTCGGTTGTGGTGATGAAGTTAGTGGTACCGAGGAAACATACTCTCTTATTTTCTGCTCAACCAAACGAACCAAGGAATTGAAAAACTCCTGAGGGTGAACCAGATGGGGTGGATATAGGGAAACCCTAGGCAATTGTTCATGATGAGGGCGACTTTGAGGCATCCTGAAATCAAGGCACTAGATATGCATGTTGAATTAATATGCCAATGCGCGTAACACACTTGTAAACGATAAAATTCAACACATTGGAATAATTAAGCTCAATCGGGAAAGCACAACTAAATAAAGAAATTTAAAATTTAAAGTAGCGTATGATGCATGTGCTTATGGATGCATTGAACCTGTCACCATAGTTGCATTCCATTTTTGTTGAATCACACACTTGTCGTGCATCTGTTGGTCATTTCTTGTTACCCACGATCTTCTAAATTTTTAAAGTTCTCTGACATCAACTTGTACCTCTCCATGGCTCGGGATTGAAGGTTCTTGAACCCAATTCCTTCCCCCGATCTCTAAGTGTTGCCCAAACCTATACCCTAGTTAGCTTCTTGATCAAAATTTTCTTGCATTAGCTTGTATAACTGTATGGTCCCAAATAATAATTCTTGAATTCAAATTCTTATCCCCTTATGGAGTTAGTTTCCTAACTTCCCTCGAAGAACTAATCTCCAATTATTGTCCCGATTCGTCTAGTTGCCACCTTGGTTGAAATCCTTTAAATCTACTATTTATGAATTACATCGATTATATGACTTGTTTTCTTGCTTGCCTACATCTTGAGCATATAATTTCCCTCCAAAGTTCTTTATCGTCCTTTACCGTATCCATTTGTTGCTCCATATCTCCCAATTCGCGCTCTCAACCCGACAATTCAACTTGAATCTGTAAAATGAGCTCAATCCACCCGATTATAGAATCTCTAGCATCCTAGCTTCCCATAAAGGGATTATTTGATTCTTCTAGCTCAATCGGAATTACTGGAGTTGTTCTCTTCTCTTGCTTGGATTTCGCTTCCAACTAATAGAGTTTGTTAACTTGGCCACACTTCCGAATCTTGAATAATGAATACCCCCAATTCTCCCTTCACCTCATCCTTGAATGGAATAGACTTCCTTGCACGGTTGATACACCCTTTTTGGTAATATAAGTTCCCACAGTTGATTCTTTCATTCCGGATCTTATCCTTTGGAATCATAACCCGATGGAAGAAGTTAATGGCCCTCGGATCCGCGTATGAATTTCCCGGCCCATTTCCTTACCCTTCCAAGTTAAAGAAGTAGTACTTGTGATATGCTGAAGTTTTCGTAAAAGTGGGTCGTGGTTTGATATCATTTCTACAACCTGTACTCACAACTTCCTTTGAAAATAAATGCGTGTGGGTAAGACATGCATATGTCACATAATTGTCACCAAAACAGGAATTCGATGCTAATGGCAACGAATAATTCAACAAAATTTTAAAATAAACAGATTGAACATATAAATTCACAACAATTCAAGATCAATTAATCAACAACTAGTTGCATAAATCAATGCAATATACAAGTTATTAAGTAATACAATTAGTTCGAAGGATTCAAGTAGATCAAGAAATTCAAATAAAATGCAAGACTCTCAAATTAGCAATTACCTCCCTATGCCGTACGACTTAGACTTGACACGACACGACACTAGAACCTCGGTTTTGCAGCCGGACTTTGATACCACTTAAGATGTAGCACCCTAGCCCCAAAGTACTACATCCCCCGCACTACAGGCCGATCCACATACGAAATGGATAATCCGTACATGAACTAACCTATAACGAACGAGTGACAAGTAAAAGAAACAAGCTAGCTAGGCGGGACTAGACCCCACTTCATTTAAATACCAAAACATGAAAATTCAAAAGTAGAAGCATAGTCACTATCATTCTAAACTTACCAAGTATCCAAAAGTTCATTATATTCTAGCTTACATATCAATACATTATCATCTCCCATATTATACATGCAAAAGTCTCCAACTGCTAACAGTACCCATAACATACTAAATCCGGAAATATCAATATCAATAACAATATCATGAAAATGTATGAAGTGCTAGACTCAGCTAGATGACCTGACACGACTCTGACTCCCGCCTAGCACACGACCGCGACAACCTGAATGGTGGAGGCGTCAGTCTATGGAAGATTGAGTGAGGGGCATAAATATATATTAGCGCAAATAACATGCAAGTTATAACCTCGGGTAAGGTTTTATAACTAAAAGTAATATAAGTTCAAAATATGATACACTTTGCCCGAGATTGCAACTATCAGTATTAAATACTTTAATCACTTTAATGTATTCAATCAGTGCCCCAGCGCGTGAGGGCAATTCTCCAACCTTACTCCGACAATGTACAATACATTCTTGCTTTATAACTTAATATGTGATCACACAATTCACTTATAGTGCAGTAGTGTTCACACTCAATACAATCAATCAGTGCAATCAATCAGTAACCCGAGCACAGCCTGTGGTGCCAGACCCGTCCCCAGTCTCCTTCTCCCTCCAATGATGGTGGGTTTGCAAGGCCCGACCATCCAATCTCGTTGAGCAAAGGGCACATGAATCCCTAAGCCCGGAACTCCTTCCTCTACGAACCTCCTAGCGGATTCAGGGGTCATTCCAAAGTGGTGAGGATAGCGCTAAATTTACCCGTCAGCCCATGCTTTCTCGGTTGGCTCAAGCCACTACCTTCGGGCCCAAAGTGAAAATGCTTTACTCGCCAAAACACGATTAATCAATCAATCACGATACATGACTTGCTTGCAGTTGTTTACAAGTTTAGAATTGACTATAAATAAATATATATACCTTTTGGCTTGAAATTCCACACAAGGGTTACACGGGTTCTATATAACTAGCAATTAAACCTCACCTTTACCACCAAAATACAAGTAGAACATGGCCTACAGGGCCTGCTCCTCGTCACGGGGAAGTTGGTCTGTGCAATAAAGACATGTGTAAGTGAGACTTGACTCAAAATGGACCAAATATGACGTACGGCGAAAATGCAACGAGATGACGAGCAATACCCAATGTAGCATGAAAACATCTTGTTTTAGCATGTAATCAATCATATAATAGCAATTTGGGATCAAAGAAGTGATTGGGTTAAAATCCCAAAATCACATTTTTATGCAGTAGCTTTTGTTCTGCCAGAGAGATGGGAACGGCCGTTTCGGCCCTCAGTGTAAAATAGGAAGGGCCGTTCCCATGCCCTTCGAAAACACCCCACGATTTTAGATTTAAAATGGTGCTTTTAGCTGGGAACGGCCCTTCCGGCTCACATGCCAGCTTTGGTTCAAAGGAGTGGGAACGACCGTTCCCCAGAATGAACTGGGGAGAGGAAGGGTCGTTCCAGCTCCTCTGTAATTGCAGAAACAGAGCAGAACAGGGGAGAGCTTCGGGAACAAAACAAACACCTCAAAACTTCATCAAATTCACATTAAGATGCAAGAATTCTGGGAGTAAGCATGAATACATGTTTAAGATACAATAACACTCCATATAAACACTTAAATCACTCAAGAACATCAAGAATCTCCACTTTCATGTTCACACCCAAATGATCACATAAGCTCACTTTCTTCAAGAATTCATACCTCAAAACATGATATAATCATCTATTCATGTATCAAACAACATATAATCCATGTATTACCTAAAGTCATAAACCCTAGTTATCATATAATGATCAAGAATCCTATATTCATGCATGAAACCCACCTTGAATGAGAATAAATAAAGGAAGAAGATGAAGATGGGTGATTGAGCTCCAAAGCTTGAATTTTCCTTGAAAAACTTGGATGAAATCACTAAAATCTTTCTTCTTTCTTAGAGGTTATGGTTCGGTAAGAGCAAGGAGCAAATTGTGGATGAATTTTGGATGAAATGATCATGGAAGCATGGAGATGCTTATTCCGTGAATCATCATCCTCAAAGTTGATGAAATAATCAATTTGCAATTTAATCCTTCAACTTAATAAGTCATGCAATTAAGGATGAAAAGCTTCAGAAATGATCAATTAAATCCAGGGAAATAAACATGCAATTGGGTCCTTGAATTTTAAAGGAAGATCATTTAAGGACAAGTTAACAATTAAATCATACTCGGCAATTGTTTCATGCAATAAATATCTTCAAGTCATGAAATAAATTCTAAATCTTGATATGAATTCATAAAATTTCAGGGAAGTATGATAAAATATAATTTATAAAATTATAATGGAACGTAAGAAATTAGTAAATGAAATCCGGGGCATTACAATTCTCCCCCCTTAAAAGGAGCTGGTCCCCAGGTCCACTGTCGAGTTTCAAAATGATACACAAGTCATAAGAGAACGCCGTCTTTTAAACAAGAAATGAAAAAACCCCGTCTTTCAACAAGAAATGAGAGAACCCCTTCTCTCCATAAGAAATGAAAGAACCCCGTCTCTCAAGACACACGAAAGCAACTCAAGGGAACAAATTGTAGAAACATTTACGTAAATGTCACATAAGCAAGTAGAATCATATTAGTCACATAAATACCGTTCATAAATAACCAATTTGCAGCTGACTAGAAATTAAATACAACAACAATAAGATTCATGATGCACGTGATATGCATGGTTAGGTGTACCGTTCACCGTTCGTTGTGTCATGCATATAATTGGTACCTTCTTCTTCCATTACCTGTTCCACATATGCATTTTGCACCTCTCTCTCAAGAGTATATTTCCGAGCCCGAACAAGCATTCTCTCACTCCCGGTAGATTTCCCTCGTCGCTTTGGGCATGTGTCTATTTGATGCTCATCGCTCCCACAATACAGACATAAACCCAACCGTCTTCTACAACCCTCATAAGTATGGTTGTTACGCCCATAACAAGTGCAAAGAAGCTTCCCTGAAGATATTGTTGAACCTGGGGTACGTGAAGCCCCCGAACCCGATCCAAGTAATCGATTCTTTTTCTTTCGAGATCTTTCTGGAGGTGCTGGGGTATGATGAGAGATAGATCGCTTTCCTTTGTTAGAATTCTGTCCTAATTTTGAACCTGAAGTCTGCCCGGGTTGAGGATTAGATCTTCTTGCAGTCAAAGGAGTGGTGTCTCGAACCTTCTCTTGGGAGTCACATGGAATCAGTTCCCACACACTTTTAACTTTCTTAAGCTGTGACTCAGCTTGAATATCATTTCCTTTAAAGAACTTTGAGGTTTGTTGGTTCTGAAACTCCCTAAATGCTATCGAAATTTGGGTCGGTTGTGGTGATGAAGTTAGTGGTACCGAGGAAACATACTCTCTAAATTTCTGCTCAACCAAACGAACCAAGGAATTGAAAAACTCCTGAGGGTGAACCAGATGGGGTGGATATAGGGAAACCCTAGGCAATTGTTCATGATGAGGGCGACTTTGAGGCATCCTGAAATCAAGGCACTAGATATGCATGTTGAATTAATATGCCAATGCACGTAACACACTTGTAAACAATAAAATTCAACACATTGGAATAATTAAGCTCAATCGGGAAAGCACAACTAAATAAAGAAATTTAAAATTTAAAGTAGCGTATGATGCATGTGCTTATGGATGCATTGAACCTGTCACCATAGTTGCATTCCATGTTTGTTGAATTACACACTTGTCTTGCATCTGTTGGTCATTTCTTGTTACCCACGATCTTCTAAATTTTTAAAGTTCTCTGACATCAACTTGTACCTCTCCATGGCGCGGGATTAAAGGTTCTTGAACCCAATTCCTTCCCCCGATCTCTAAGTGTTGCCCAAACCTATACCCTAGTTACCTTCTTGATCAAAATTTTCTTGCATTAGCTTGTATAACTGTATGGTCCCAAATAATAATTCTTGAATTCAAATTCTTCTCCTCTTATGGAGTTAGTTTCCTAACTTCCCTCGAAGAACTAATCTCCAATTATTGTCCCGATTCGTCTAGTTGCCACCTTGGTTGAAATCCTTTAAATCTACTATTTATGAATTACATCGATTATATGACTTGTTTTCTTGCTTGCCTACACCTTGAGCATATAATTTCCCTCCAAAGTTCTTTATCGTCCTTTACCGTATCCATTTATTGCTCCATATCTCCCAATTCGCGCTCTCATCCCGACAATTCAACTTGAATCTGGAAAATGAGCTCAATCCACCCGATTATAGAATCTCTAGCATCCTAGCTTCCCATAAAGGGATTATTTGATTCTTCTAGCTCAATCGGAATTACTGGAGTTGTTCTCTTCTCTTGCTTGGATTTTGCTTCCAACTAATAGAGTTTGTTAACTTGGCCACACTTCTGAATCTTGAATAATGAATACCCCCAATTCTCCCTTCACCTCATCCTTGAATGGAATAGACTTCCTTGCACGGTTGATACACCCTTTTTGGTAATATAAGTTCCCACAGTTGATTCTTTCATTCCAGATCTTATCCTTTGGAATCATAACCCGATGGAAGAAGTTAATGGCCCTCGGATCCGCGTATGAATTTCCCGGCCCATTTCCTTACCCTTCCAAGTTAAAGAAGTAGTACTTGTGATATGCTGAAGTTGTCGTAAAAGTGGGCCGTGGTTTGATATCATTTCTACAACCTGTACTCACAACTTCCTTTGAAAATAAATGCGTGTGGGTAAGACATGCTCATGTCACATAATTGTCACCAAAACAGGAATTCGATGCTAATGGCAACGAATAATTCAACAAAATTTTAAAATAAACAGATTGAACATATAAATTCACAACAATTCAAGATCAATTAATCAACAACTAGTAGCACAAATCAATGCAATATACAAGTTACTAAGTAATTCAATTATTTCCAAGGATTCAAGTAGATCAAGAAATTCAAATAAAATGCAAGACTCTCAAATTAGCAATTACCTCCCTATGCCGTACGACCTAGACTTGACACGACACGACACTAGAACCTCGGTTTTGCAACCGGACTTTGATACCACTTAAGATGTAGCACCCTAGCCCCAAAGTACTACATCCCCCGCACTATAGGCCGATCCACATACGAAATGGATAATCCGTACATGAACTAACCTATAGCGAACGATTGACAAGTAAAAGAAACAAGCTAGCTAGGCGGGACTAGACCCCACTTCATTTAAATACCAAAACATGAAAATTCAAAAGATAGAAGCATAGTCACTATCATTCTAAACTTACCAAGTATCCAAAAGTTCATTATATTCTAGCTTACATATCAATACATTATCATCTCCAATATTATACATGCAAAAGTCTCCAACTGCTAACAGTACCCGTAACATACTAAATCCGGAAATATCAATATCAATATCAATATCATGAAAATGTATGAAGTGCAAGACTCAGCTAGATGACCTGACACGACTCTGACTCCCGCCTAGCACACGACCGCGACAACCTAAATGGTGGAGGAGTCAGTCTATGGAAGATTGAGTGAGGGGCATAAATATATATTAGCGCAAATAACATGCAAGTTATAACCTCGGGTAAGGTTTTATAACAAAAAGTAATATAAGTTCAAAATATGATACACTTTGCCCGAGATTGCAACTATCAGTATTAAATACTTTAATCACTTTAATGTATTCAATCAGTGCCCCAGCGCGTGAGGGCAATTCTCCAACCTTACTCCGACAATGTACAATACATTCTTGCTTTATAACTTAATATGTGATCACACAATTCACTTATAGTGCAGTAGTGTTCACACTCAATACAATCAATCAGTAACCCGAGGACAGCCTGTGGTGCCAGACCCGTCCCCAGTCTCCTTCTCCCTCCAATGATGGTGGGTTTGCAAGGCCCGACCATCCAATCTCGTTGAGCAGAGGGCACATGAATCCCTAAGCCCGGAACTCCTTCCTCTACGAACCTCCTAGCGGATTCAGGGGTCATTCCAAAGTGGTGAGGATAGCGCTAAATTTACCCGTCAGCCCATGCTTTCCCGGTTGGCTCAAGCCACTACCTTCGGGCCCAAAGTGAAAATGCTTTACTCGCCAAAACACGATTAATCAATCAATCACGATACATGACTTGCTTGCAGTTGTTTCCAAGTTTAGAAATGACTATAAATAAATATATATACCTTTTGGCTTGAAATTCCACACAAGGGTTACACGGGTTCTATATAACTACCAATTAAACCTCACCTTGACCACCAAAATACAAGTAGAACATGGCCTACAGGGCCTGCTCCTCGTCACGGGGAAGCTGGTCTGTGCAATAAAGAAGCTGGTCTGTGCAATAAAGACATGTGTAAGTGAGACTTGACTCAAAATGGACCAAATATGACGTACGGCGAAAATGCAACGAGATGACGAGCAATACCCAATGTAGCATGAAAACATCTTGTTTTAGCATGTAATCAATCATATAATAGCAATTTGGGATCAAAGAAGTGATTGGGTTAAAATCCCAAAATCACATTTTTATGCAGTAGCTTTTGTTCTGCCAGAGAGATGGGAACGGCCGTTTCGGCCCTCAGTGTAAAATAGGAAGGGCCGTTCCCATGCCCTTCGAAAATACCCCACGATTTTAGATTTAAAATGGTGCTTTTAGCTGGGAACGGCCCTTCCGGCTCACATGCCAGCTTTGGTTCAAAGGAGTGGGAACGACCGTTCCCCAGAATGAACTGGGGAGAGGAAGGGTCGTTCCAGCTCCTCTGTAATTGCAGAAACAGAGCAGAACAGGGGAGAGCTTCGGGAACAAAACAAACACCTCAAAACTTCATCAAACTCACATTAAGATGCAAGAATTCTGGGAGTAAGCATGAATACATGTTTAAGATACAATAACACTCCATATAAACACTTAAATCACTCAAGAACATTAAGAATCTCCACTTTCATCTTCACACCCAAATGATCACATAAGCTCACTTTCTTCAAGAATTCATACCTCAAAACATGATATAATCATCTATTCATGTATCAAACAACATATAATCCATGTATTACCTAAAGTCATAAACCCTAGTTATCATATAGTGATCAAGAATACTATATTCATGCATGAAACCCACCTTGAATGAGAATAAATAAAGGAAGAAGATGAAGATGGGTGATTGAGCTCCAAAGCTTGAATTTTCCTTGAAAAACTTGGATGAAATCACTAAAATCTTTCTTCTTTCTTAGAGGTTATGGTTCGGTAAGAGCAAGGAGCAAATTGTGGATGAATTTTGGATGAAATGATCATGGAAGCATGGAGATGCTTATTCCGTGAATCATCATCCTCAAAGTTGATGAAATAATCAATTTGCAATTTAATCCTTCAACTTAATAAGTCATGCAATTAAGGATGAAAAGCTTCAGAAATGATCAATTAAATCCAGAGAAATAAACATGCAATTGGGTCCTTGAATTTTAAAGGAAGATCATTTAAAGACAAGTTAACAATTAAATCATACTCGGCAATTGTTTCACGCAATAAATATCTTCAAGTCATGAAATAAATTCTAAATCTTGATATGAATTCATAAAATTTCATGGAAGTATGATAAAATATAATTTATAAAATTATATTGGAACGTAAGAAATTAGTAAATGAAATCCGGGGCATTACAATTCTCCCCCCCTTAAAAGGACCTGGTCCCCAGGTCCACTGTCGAGTTTCAAAATGATACACAAGTCATAAGAGAACCCCGTCTTTTAAACAAGAAATGAAAGAACCCCATCTTTCAACAAGAAATGAGAGAACCCCTTCTCTCCATAAGAAATGAAAGAACCCCGTCTCTCAACACACACGAAAGCAACTCAAGGGAACAAATTGTAGAAACATTTACATAAATGTCACATAGGCAAGTAGAATCATATTAGTCACATAAATACCATTCATAAATAACCAATTTGCAGCTGACGAGAAATTAAATACAACAACAATAAGATTCATGATGCACGTGATATGCATGGTTAGGTGTACCGTTCACCGTTGGTTGTGTCATGCATATAATTGGTACCTTCTTCTTCCATGACCTGTTACACATATGCATTTTGCACCTCTCTCTCAAGAGTATATTTCCGAGCCCGAACAAGCATTCTCTCACTCCCGGTAGATTTCCCTCGTCGCTTTGGGCATGTGTCTATTTGATGCTCATCGCTCCCACAATACAGACATAAACCCAACCGTCTTCTACAATCATAAGTATGGTTGTTACGCCCACAATAAGTGCAAAGAAGCTTCCCTGAAGATATTATTGAAGCTGGGGTACGTGAAGCCCCCGAACCAGATCCAAGTAATCGATTCTTTTTCTTTCGAGATCTTTCTGGAGGTGCTGGGGTATGATGAGAGATAGATCGCTTTCCTTTGTTAGAATTCTGTCCTAATTTTGAACCTGAAGTCTGCCCGGGTTGAGGATTAGATCTTCTTGCAGTCAAAGGAGTGGTGTCTCGAACCTTCTCCTGGGAGTCACATGGAATCAGTTCCCACACACTTTTAACTTTCTTAAGCTATGACTCAGCTTGAATATAATTTCCTTTAATGAACTTTGAGGTTTGTTGGTTCTGAAACTCCTTAAATGCTATCGAAATTTGGGTCGGTTGTGGTGATGAAGTTAGTGGTACCGAGGAAACATACTCTCTTATTTTCTGCTCAACCAAACGAACCAAGGAATTGAAAAACTCCTGAGGGTGAACCAGATGGGGTGGATATAGGGAAACCCTAGGCAATTGTTCATGATGAGGGCGACTTTGAGGCATCCTGAAATCAAGGCACTAGATATGCATGTTGAATTAATATGCCAATGCACGTAACACACTTGTAAACAATAAAATTCAACACATTGGAATAATTAAGCTCAATCGGGAAAGCACAACTAAATAAAGAAATTTAATATTTAAAGTAGCGTATGATGCATGTGCTTATGGATGCATTGAACCTGTCACCATAGTTGCATTCCATGTTTGTTGAATTACACACTTGTCTTGCATCTGTTGGTCATTTCTTTTTACCCACGATCTTCTAAATTTTTAAAGTTCTCTGACATCAACTTGTACCTCTCCATGGCTCGGGATTAAAGGTTCTTGAACCCAATTCCTTCCCCCGATCTCTAAGTGTTGCCCAAACCTATACCCTAGTTACCTTCTTGATCAAAATTTTCTTGCATTAGCTTGTATAACTGTATGGTCCCAAATAATAATCCTTGAATTCAAATTCTTCTCCCCTTATGGAGTTAGTTTCCTAACTTCCCTCGAAGAACTAATCTCCAATTATTGTCCCGATTCGTCTAGTTGCCACCTTGGTTGAAATCCTTTAAATCTACTATTTATGAATTACATCGATTATATGACTTGTTTTCTTACTTGCCTACACCTTGAGCATATAATTTCCCTCCAAAGTTCTTTATCGTCCTTTACCGTATCCATTTGTTGCTCCATATCTCCCAATTCGCGCTCTCAACCCGACAATTCAACTTGAATCTGGAAAATGAGCTCAATCCACCCGATTATAGAATCTCTAGCATCCTAGCTTCCCATAAAGGGATTATTTGATTCTTCTAGCTCAATCGGAATTACTGGAGTTGTTCTCTTCTCTTGCTTGGATTTCGCTTCCAACTAACAGAGTTTGTTAACTTGGCCACACTTCCGAATCTTGAATAATGAATACCCCCAATTCTCCCTTCACCTCATCCTTAAATGGAATAGACTTCCTTGCACGGTTGATACACCCTTTTTGGTAATATAAGTTCGCACAGTTGATTCTTTCATTCCGGATCTTATCCTTTGGAATCATAACCCGATGGAAGAAGTTAATGGCCCTCGGATCCGCATGAATTTCCCGGCCCATTTCCTTACCCTTCCAAGTTAAAGAAGTAGTACTTGTGATATGCTGAAGTTGTCGTAAAAGTGGGCCGTGGTTTGATATCATTTCTACAACCTGTACTCACAACTTCCTTTGAAAATAAATGCGTGTGGGTAAGACATGCTCATGTTACATAATTGTCACCAAAACAGGAATTCGATGCTAATGGCAACGAATAATTTAACAAAATTTTAAAATAAACAGATTGAACATATAAATTCACAACAATTCAAGATCAATTAATCAACAACTAGTTGCATAAATCAATGCAATATACAAGTTATTAAGTAATTCAATTAATTCCAAGGATTCAAGTAGATCAAGAAATTCAAATAAAATGCAAGACTCTCAAATTAGCAATTACCTCCCTATGCCGTACGACCTAGACTTGACACGACACGACACTAGAACTTCGGTTTTGCAACCGGACTTTGATACCACTTAAGATGTAGCACCCTAGCCCCAAAGCACTACATCCCCCGCACTATAGGCCGATCCACATACGAAATGGATAATCCGTACATGAACTAACCTATAGCGAACGAGTGACAAGTAAAAGAAACAAGCTAGCTAGGCGGGACTAGACCCCACTTCATTTAAATACCAAAACATGAAAATTCAAAAGTAGAAGCATAGTCACTATCATTCTAAACTTACCAAGTATCCAAAAGTTCATTATATTCTAGCTTACATATCAATACATTATCATCTCCCATATTATACATGCAAAAGTCTCCAACTGCTAACAGTACCCATAACATACTAAATCCGAAAATATCAATATCAATATCAATATCATGAAAATGTATGAAGTGCTAGACTCAGCTAGATGACCTGACACGACTCTGACTCCCGCCTAGCACACGACCGCGACAACCTGAATGGTGGAGGCGTCAGTCTATGGAAGATTGAGTGAGGGGCATAAATATATATTAGCCCAAATAACATGCAAGTTACAACCTCGGGTAAGGTTTTATAACTAAAAGTAATATAAGATCAAAATATGATACACTTTGCCCGAGATTGCAACTATCAGTATTAAATACTTTAATCACTTTAATGTATTCAATCAGTGGCCCAGCGCGTGAGGGCAATTCTCCAACCTTACTCCGACAATGTACAATACATTCTTGCTTTATAACTTAATATGTGATCACACAATTCACTTATAGTGCAGTAGCGTTCACACTCAATAGAATCAATCAGTGCAATCAACCAGTAACCCGAGGATAGCCTGTGGTGCCAGACCCATCCCCAGTCTCCTTCTCCCTCCAATGATGGTGGGTTTGCAAGGCCCGACCATCCAATCTCGTTGAGCAAAGGGCACATGAATCCCTAAGCACGGAACTCCTTCCTCTACGAACCTCCTAGCGGATTCAGGGGTCATTCCAAAGTGGTGAGGATAGCGCTAAATTTACCCGTCAGCCCATGCTTTCCCGGTTGGCTCAAGCCACTACCTTCGAGCCCAAAGTGAAAATGCTTTACTCGCCAAAACACGATACATGACTTGCTTGCAGTTGTTTACAAGTTTAGAAATAACTATAAATGAATATATATACCTTTTGGCTTGAAATTCCACACAAGGGTTACACGGGTTCTATATAACTAGCAATTAAACCTCACCTTTGCCACCAAAATACAAGTAGAACATGGCCTACAGGGCCTGCTCCTCGTCACAGGGAAGCTGGTCTGTGCAATAAAGACATGTGTAAGGGAGACTTGACTCAAAATGGACCAAATATGACGTACGGCGAAAATGCAACGAGATGACGAGCAATACCCAATGTAGCATGAAAACATCTTGTTTTAGCATGTAATCAATCATCTAATAGCAACTTGGGATCAAAGAAGTGATTGGGTTAAAATCCCAAAATCACATTTTTATGCAGTAGCTTTTGTTCTGCCAGAGAGATGGAAACGGTCGTTCCGGCCCTCAGTGTAAAATCGGAAGGGCCGTTCCCATGCCCTTCGAAAACACCCCACGATTTTAGATTTAAAATGGTGCTTTTAGCTGGGAACGGCCCTTCCGGCTCACAGGCCAGCTTTGGTTCAAAGGAGTGGGAACGACCGTTCCCCAGAATGAACTGGGGAGAGGAAGGGCCGTTCCAGCTCCTCTGTAGTTGCAGAAACAGAGCAGAACAGGGGAGAGCTTCGGGAACAAAACAAACACCTCAAAACTTCATCAAATTCACATTAAAATGCAAGAATTCTAGGAGTAAGCATGAATACATGTTTAAGATACAATAACACTCCATATAAACACTTAAATCGCTCAAGAACATCAAGAATCTCCACTTTCATGTTCATACCCAAATGATCACATAAGCTCACTTTCTTCAAGAATTCATACCTCAAAACACGATATAATCATCTACATGTATCAAACAACATATAATCCATGTATTACCTGAAGTCATAAACCCTAGTTATCATATAATGATCAAGAATCCTATATTCATGCATGAAACCCACCTTGAATGAGAATAAATAAAGGAAGAAGATGAAGATGGGTGATTGAGCTCCAAAGCTGGAATTTTCCTTGAAAAACTTGGATGAAATCACTAAAATCTTTGTTCTTTCTTAGAGGTTATGGTTCGGTAAGAGCAAGGAGCAAATTGTGGATGAATATTTGATGAAATGATCATGGAAGCATAGAGATGCTTTATTCCGTGAATCATCATCCTCAAAGTTGATGAAGTAATCTATTTGCAATTTAATCCTTCAACTTATTAAGTCATGCAATTAAGGATGAAAAGCTTCAGAAATGATCAATTAAATCCAAAGAAATAAACATGCAATTGGGTCCTTGAAGTTTAAAGGAAGATCATTTAAGGACAAGTTAACAATTAAATCATACTCGACAATTGTTTCACGCAATAAATATCTTCAAGTCATGAAATAAATTCTAAATCTTGATATGAATTCATAAAATTTCATGGAAGCATGATAAAATATAATTTATAAAATTATAATGGAACGTAAGAAATTAGTAAATGAAATCCGGGGCATTACAATTCTCCCTCCCTTAAAAGGACCTGGTCCCCAGGTTCACTGTCGAGTTTCGAAATGATGCACAAGCCATAAGAGAACCCCGTCTTTTAAACAAGAAATGAAAGAACCCCGTCTTTCAACAAGAAATGAGAGAACCCCGTGTCTCCATAAGAAATGAAAGAACCCCATCTCTCAACACACACGAAAGTAACTCAAAGGAACAGATTTTAGAAACATTTACATAAATGTCACCTAGGCAAGTAGAATCATATTAGTCACAAAAATACCATTCATAAATAACCAATTTGCAGCTGACGAGAAATTAAATACAACAACAATAAGATTCATGATGCACATGATATGCATGGTTAGGTGTACCGTTCACCGTTGGTTGTGTCATGTATATAATTGGTACCTTCTTCTTCTATGACCGGTTCCACATTTGCATTTTGCACCTCTCTCTCAAGAGTATATTCCCGAGCCCGAACAAGCATTCTCTCACTCCCGGTAGATTTCCCTCGTCGCTTTGGGCATGTGCCTATTTCTTGCTCATCGCTCCCACAATACAGACATAAACCCAACCGTCTTCTACAACCCTCATAAGTATGGTTGTCACGCCCACAATAAGTGCAAAGAAGCTTCCCTGAAGATATTGTTGAAGCTGGGGTACGTGAAGCCCCTGAACCCGATCCAAGTAATCGATTCTTTTTCTTTCGAGATCTTTCTGGAGGTGCTGGGGTATGATGAGAGATAGATCTCTTTCCTTTGTTGGAATTATGTCCTAATTTTGAACCTGAAGTCTGCCCGGGTTGAGGATTAGATCTTCTTGTAGTCAAAGGAGTGGTGTCTCGAACCTTCTCTTGGGAGTCACATGGAATCAGTTCCCACACTCTTTTAACTTTCTTAAGCTGTGACTCAGCTTGAATATCATTTACTTTAAAGAACTTTGAGGTTTGTTGGTTCTGAAACTCCCTAAATGCTATCGAAATTTGGGCCGATTGTGGGGATGAAGTTAGTGGTACTGAGGAAACACACTCTCTTATTTTCTGCTCAACTAAACGAACCAAGGAATCGAAAAACTCCTGAGGGTGAACCAGATAGGGTGGATATGGGGAAACCCTAAGCAATTGTTCACGATGAGGGCGACTTTGAGTCAACCTGAAGTCAAGACACTAGATATACATGTTGAATTAATATGCCAATGCACGTAACACACTTGTAAACAATAAAATTCAACACATTGGAATAATTAAGCTCAATCGGGAAAGCACAAATAAATAAAGAAATTTAAAATTTAAAGTAGCGTATGATGCCCGTGTTTATAGATGCATTGAACCTGTCACCATAGTTGCATTCCATGTTTGTTGAATTACACGCTTGTCTTGTATCTGTTGGTCATTTCTTGTTACCCACGATCTTCTAAATTTTTAAAATTCTCTGACATCAACTTGTACCTCGCCATGGCTCGGGATTGAAGGTTCTTGAACCCAATTCCTTCCCCCGATCTCTAAGTGTTGCCCAAACCTATACCCTAGTTACCTTCTAGAACAAAATTTTCTTGCATTAGCTTGTATAACTGTATGGTCCCAAATAATAATTCTTGAATTCAAATTCTTCTCCCCTTTTGGAGTTAGTTTCCTAACTTCCCTCGAAGAACTAATCTCCAATTATTGTCCCGATTCGTCTAGTTGTCACCTTGGTTGAAATCTTTTAAATCTACTCTTTACGAATTGCATCGGTTATATGACTTGTTTTCTAACTTGCCTAAACCTTGAGCATATAATTTCCCTCCAAAAGTTCTTTATCGTCCTTTACCGTTTCCATTTGTTGCTCCATATCTCCCACTTCGCGCTCTTAACTCGACAATTCAACTTGGATCTGGAAAATGAGCTCAATCCACCCGATTATAGAATCTCTAGCATCCTAGCTTCCCATAAACGGATTATTTGATTCTTCTAACTCAATCGGAATTACTGGAGTTGTTCTCTTCTCTTGCTTGGATTTCACTTCCAACTAACTGATTTTGTTAACTTCGCCACACTTCCGAATCTTGAATAATGAATACTCCCCAATTCTCCCTTCACCTCATCCTTGAATGGAATAGACTTCCTTGCCCGGTTGATGCACCCTTTTTGGTAATATAAGTTCCCACAGTTGATTCTTTCATTCCGGATCTTATCCTTTGGAATCATAACCCGGTGGAAGAAGTTAATGGCCCTCGGATCCGCGTATGAATTTCCCGGCCCATTTCCTTACCCTTCCAAGTTAAAGAAGTAGTACTTGTGATATGCTGAAGTTGTTGTAAAAGTGGGCCGTGGTTTGATATCATTTCTACAACCTGTACTAAAGACTTCCTTTGAAAATAAAGGCGTGTGGGTAAGACATGCTCATCTCACATAATTGTCACCAAAACAGGAATTCGATGCTAATGGCAACAAATAATTCAACAAAATTTTAAAATAAACACGTTGAACATATAAATTCACAACAATTCAAGATCAATTAATCAACAACTAGTAGCATAAATCAATGCAATATACAAGTTATCAAGTAATTCAATTTATTCCAAGGATTCAAGTAGATCAAGAAATTCAAATAAAATGCAAGACTCTCAATTTAGCAATTACCTCCCTATGTCGTACGACCTAGACTTGACACGACATGACACTAGAACCTCAATTTTGCAACCGGGCTCTAATACCACTTAAGATGTAGAACCCTAAACCCCAAAGCACTACATCCCCCGCACTATAGGCCGATCCACATACGAAATGGATAATCCGTACATGAACTAACCTATAGCGAAAGGGGGATAAGTAAAAGAAACAAGCTAGCTAGGCGGGACTAGACCCCACTTCATTTAAATACCAAAACATGAAAATTCAAAAACAGAAGCATAGTCACTATCATTCTAAACTTACCAAGTATCCAAAAGTTCATTATATTCTAGCTTACATATCAATACATTATCATCTCCCATATTATACATGCAAAAGTCTCCAACTGCTAACAGTACCCATAACATACTAAATCCGGAAATATCAATATCAATATCAATATCATGAAAAGGTATGAAGTGCAAGACTCAGCTAGATGACCTGACACGACTCTGATTCCCACCTAGCACATGACCGCGACAACCTGAATGGTGGAGGCGTCAGTCTATGGAAGACTGAGTGAGGGGTATAAGTATATATTAGCGCAAATAACATGCAAGTTATAACCTCGGGTAAGGTTTTATAACAAAAAGTAATATAAGTTCAAAATATGATACACTTTGCCCGAGATTGCAACTATCAGTATTAAATACTTTAATCACTTTCATGTATTCAATCAGTGGCCCGCCGAGTGAGGGTAATTCTCCAACCTTACTCCGACAATGTACAATACTTGCTTGCTTTATTAGTTAATATGTGATCACACAATTCATTTATAGTGCAGTAGTGTTCACACTCAATACAATCAATCAGTGCAATTAATCAGTAACCCGAGGACAGCCTGTGGTGCCAGACCAGTCCCCAGTCTCCTTCTCCCTCCAATGATGGTGGGTTTGCAAGGCCCGACCATCTAATCTCGTTGAGCAGAGGGTACATGAATCCCTAAGCCCGGAACTCCTTCCTCTACTAACCTCCTCGTGGATTCAGGGGTCATTCCAAAGTGGTGAGGATAGAGCTAGAGTTACCCGTCAGCCCATGCTTTTCTGGTTGGCTCAAGCCACTACCCTCGGGCCCAAAGTGAACATGCTTTACTCGCCAAAACACGATTAATAAATCAATCACGATACATGACTTGCTTGCAGTTGTTTACGAATTTAGAAATGACTATAAATAAATATATATACCTTTTGGCTTGAAATTCCACACAAGGGTTACACGGGTTCTATATAACTAGCAATTAAACCTCACCTTTACCGCCAAAATACAAGTAGGACATGGCCTACAGGGCCTGCTCCTCGTCACGGGGAAGCTGGTCTGTGCCATAAAGACATGTGTAAGTGAGACTTGACTCAAAATGGACCAAATATGACGTACGACGAAAATGCAACGAGATGACATGCAATACCCAATGTAGCATGAAAATATCTTGTTTTAGCATGTAATCAATCATATAATAGCAATTTGGGATCAAAGAAATGATTGGGTTAAAATCCCAAAATCACATTTTTATGCAGTAGCTTTTGTTCTGCCAGAGAGATGGGAACGGCCGTTCCGACCCTTAGTGTAGAATGGGAAGGGTCGTTCCAATACCATCCGAAAACGCCCTATAATTTTAGATTTAAAATGGCGCTTTTAGCTGGGAACAGCCCTTCCGGCTCACTGGCCAAAATGGGAACAGCCGTTCCCATGCGTGCACCAGCTTTGGTTCAAAGGAGTGGGAACGACCGTTCCCAGGATGAACTGGGGACGGGAAGGGCCGTTCCCGCTCCTCTGTAATTGCATAAACAGAGAAGAACAGAGGAGAGCTTCGGGAACAAAACAAACACCTCAAAACTTCATCAAATTCACATTAAAATTCAAGTATTATGGGAGTAAGCATGAATGCATGTTCAAGATACAATAACACTCCATATAAACACTTAAATCACTCAAGAACATCAAGAATCTCCACTTTCATGTTCACACCCAAATGATCACATAAGCTCACTTTCTTCAAGAATTCATACCTCAAAACATAATATAATCATCTATTCATGTATCAAACAACATATAATCCATGTATTACCTAAAGTCATAAACCCTAGCTTTCATATAATGATCAAGAATCCCATATTCATGCATCAAACCCACCTTGAATGAGAATAAGTAAAGGAAGAAGATGAAGATGGGTGATTAAGCTCCAAAGCTTGAATTTTCCTTGAAAAACTTGGATGAAATCACTAAAATCTTTCTTCTTTCTTAGAGGTTATGGTTCGGTAAGAGCAAGGAGCAAATTGGGGATGAATTTTGGATGAAATGATCATGGAAGCATAGAGATGCTTTATTACGTGAATCATCATCCTCAAAGTTGATGAAATAATCAATTTGCAATTTAATCCTTCAACTTAATAAGTCATGCAATTAAGGATGAAAAGCTTGAGAAATGATCAATTAAATCCAAAGAAATAAACAAGTAATTGGGTCCTTGAATTTTAAAGGAAGATCATTTAAGGACAAGTTAACAATTAAATCATACTCGGCAATTATTTCACGCAATAAATATCTTCAAGTCATGAAATAAATTCTAAATCTTGATATGAATTCATAAAATTTCATGGAAGTATGATAAAATATAATTTATAAAATTATAATGGAACGTAAGAAATTAGTAAATGAAAACCGGGGCGTTACAGCTACATCCCCATAACTTGAAATACATTAGGATATTTCAAATGGAAAAAACACTAGAAAATGATCAAACAACTCCAGTTTCCAAAAATAATAACAATAATACAAGAAAAAATAATAAAAAAGTAGCAAGAAAGCATAATAACTCTGCAAGTAGAAACACTAAGATTTTCCTAACTCTACTATTGCTCATTTTTTCACTAACTCAAAATTTTCAGAAAACTAGGGATAACCAAAACAAATACAAACAACATAATTACTATTCACAATTAAATAAACATCTCCAAAGATGTAGAAAAACTCAAAAAAATTAGAGTTATGGTTACCAGCAATTTGACTAAAAGATCTAGACACAATAGGACTACAAAAGTTAGATACTCAGAACACGGGAAGTTTCTGAAAGAGTTTGTGTAAAGTTTGCTTCTTTTCCGCATTTATCTTACCCCTTATAATGTTGATCAGAAACCACAAACATTTCAAACAAGTTAAACTAGTCCTCTATTATACAGGAACAATATAATGAAATGCAATGTCAAAATTTAGAGTAGATCATGAAATTAGAGAGAATAATTGTAGCTGGATAATATTTTCTTACTATTTTCTCATGATCAGTAGGTTTGATGTAGAAAAAGGGAAATGCAGCTGGATGATCTCCATGAGCCAAATTGGGCAACGGGTTAACAAAAATCCGCCGCCACCTTGAATTCATTCACACAACTTCTCATGATCCGCTGCCCCGTTGAATTCATGCACCACCGTGTCGCTTCAAATTGGAATGGATATTTGAAGGATTTTTTTTGGGGGGTGGGGGGGATGCAATTTCTCCTACTTTTTTTGGGTGTGGCAATTCTGGGAAATTTTTGGAGAACAATTCGAAGTTGCAATCATGAACCGCTGCCAATTGGATTCATTCACCACCACGTTCTTCGAATTGGGACGGTGTTTCAAGGGTTTTGAGGAGAAGAAATTAATCGATTAAGTGAGATTTTTGGAAGAAAGAAGATGTCAGGAATTTGGGGGATTTGTTTGTTTCTTTTTTTATGATTAACGATGTTAACACACTGTTAGTTTTCTTAGGGACCCACATTAGTTATGCATTTTAATAAAATCTCAAAATTGGACACAATTCACACATCTGATGGGTGCAGCAGGAGATGAAGCGTGAATTGGAGCAGAAGATCCCGCCCCCTATCATTCATGTTGTGCATATCATTAATATCTCACCAACTCCAGTTTTAAACAACGAAACCCCTTTTGAGAATCTCAAGAAGACACTACCAAACTTTGCTGATTTAAAGGTCTTTAGATGCCTTGCTTTTGCTTATTCTCTTTCTCAAAATAGATCCAAGTTTGAAGCAAGAGCCACAAAATGCTTGTTTCTTGGCTAAAACCCGGAACAAAGGGTTATATTTTGCAAAATCTGGACACACAATAGATTTTAGTTTCTAGGAATGTTCAATTCATAGAAAACACTTTTCCTATGAAAAATCACACTTCCTCTCAAACTGCTCCTTCTATGATCAGCTTACCAAATTTCTCTGATGTCATATATTCTGGCTCTTCATCTCATACTTCAGCAAATCATGTTCTTAATAACATCACATCTAATATTATTCCTCAAGCACAGGTTCCACCACTTGCCCAATCTAATCTTCAAACACAGGAAGCATCTCAATCACACTCTGAGCCAATCTATGAGGCTGCTAGGCTATCTCCACCTACAAGTTCTTCTCAAGACATCACCACAGATGCACCTACCACTAACTCAAATCCTGTTGCTCCTACAACAAGACCTCACCGGGTCAGGGCTGCACCCAATTATCTTCAGGATTGTCACTGTAATCTAATCAAATCCAATGTTATCAACAATCCAGGTGACTCTTCTCCATACCCTCTGTCATTAGTTGTGAATTACAATGCTCTATCTTCTGCATATCGCCATTTCAACTTGAATATCTCTTCATTAACTAAACCTAAGATATACAATCCAACTATTAAACACAAAAAATGGCAAGAAGCAACGCAGCATGAAATAACAGCTCTACAACACACAAACACCTTGGAAAGAGTTGATCTCCCACCTGGAAAGAAAACTATAGGCTACAAATGGGTCTATAGGATCAAATATAAGTCAGATGGTACCATTGAAAGGTACAAAGCAAGATTTGTCGCCAAGGGATACACACAAACTGAAGGAATCAATTACTTTGATACATTTAGTCCTGTAGCCAAGATTGTAGCACCCAAACGAAAGGCACCACATCCCCCGCACTAGAACCCGATACGTACACGAAATGGAAAGTCCGCACACGCACCAAGTCATAGCGAACAAGAGATAAATAAAAATCCAACCTAAGCCAGGCGGTACCTAACCCTGTACACTCGAAAAGATGCAAAACCTGAATGCGGAAGCAATGCAAAATACGAACTAAAAAAAAAACCTTCATGCATTGAGCATAATTAATACAATTCATATATAATAAATCAACCACACGGGTTCAACTAATTCAAGAAACCTTCCCTAACCTGTCCCGAATAACATATAATAAAAACGGGTTCAACTAGTTCAGAACTTGTCCTAACCTATCCCGAATAACATTCAACTCAACAAAGAGAAGGGGGAAAAAGAAATAACGAAGAGGGGTCAGTCCTAACGACTGGTGAGGGGGCTAACACACACACACACCCATACATATACATACGAGCAAAGCATATATCAAATTCAAAAGTTCATGAACCGGGGAATGGTTTTTTGCAATCTAAAACATTTTCCCGTGATAATAGGTATATAAAAGAGTTTAAGGCCTAAGGGCCAAAATCAACCAATTTTATTAATTAGGAATCCATTCCCATTTCACGAACCAAATTCAAATTCAAATTCAAACTAACTAGGCGAGAACGAGTTTCAAACCAACCTAACTCTTTTCAAAATCAAAACGAAATGAAATACATACAAAGCTCATAATCAATCCACCTTCTCCGGTTAGGAATGAGGAAGTGCCTCCTCAACCCCATTCTCTCGTCATAAGTTTGGAGTCGGGGGATCCTACTCGATCCATCGACGGGGTTACCGTCAGCCTAAAAAAAACCTGCCTTCCCCTCGACCTCCCGAGGTTAGGCTAAGTCTCCGAAAGTGGAGTCGTGTTGATGAGAGAGCACGGCGACCCCGCGGCCGACCCGAGATCACATACCACTTCTCCGGGGCCCAATTCATAAGTTCATAAGTCAAAAGATCTAAATTTTCAAAATTTTTGAATTTTATGGACTCATATTTCAAAGTCCAAAGCTCGCTAGTTCAAAAATCACGCACACTAACCCTTTTAAAAATAAACAAATGAAAATATATCTTACGTATATATAAAACGTTTTTCAAATGATTTCATAACAAACGGGTCAATTCCCATAAAATACGTATCAGACACGTATTTACGTAAGTATATATATACATAGGTCGTAGGCGGGCTCAAAATTCACTTAGGATTGTAGGTCATACTAACTAAAAGAAAGAAAACCTCACCTGGCACCAAACGAAGCTGAAGACAAACAAACGGTTCACCCCGGAACCCACAAGACCCACTTGTCACAACCCCAGGTGCACCTGTACCAAACTGAATACAAAGCAAATGACTCAGACTCAAAAATGAACCATAAAGACGCACGACAATGCTAAACATGATTGTGGATATGCATAAGTGCCCATGTTGTGCTTTTAATGTGGTGTCGTGGTCAATCAACATATATTAATGCTCAACAAGGCCACATTTACAAACAATACGTCCAAACATATTTATAAAGTGAATTTGAATAATCATAGTGAGCATTCAAGTACAATCCACTAAAATTCAAGCAACCTATATCTAAAACATTCAAGATCAATTTAGGTAGTCAGAGTATCCAAATTATACATAGAGAGTTCTAATCTTAATCATGTATAACCGTAAGTAAAGTTGTTGTACATATTTTACAATTTCATAACATACTTGGAATACAAGTTCAAATATTGTATACATTCATAGTTTCATAATATTACACAAACACCCCCTTAGATGATTCACAAGATTTGAGAATATTACATTTACGACCCCTATCGTTTCTAACAACTTAACATAAACAATTCCTTAGGCTACTCATATAGTTTCCAAAAATTACATATACACCCTTTCATCAAATAACCAAGCAAATCAACACAACTACTCATATAAAGAGTATACCAATTCAAAGAATACGAGAAAATTATCATATTACACTATCACTTGATCATTCTTAGGCAATTATACATGTATGCAAGTAAGAAACGAATTCAACATTTAATTCATGGGCATAAAGTCTCCTAATCAAGTATTTAACGACATAATGTCAAGTCTAACTACATTCAAGATTAAGAAGTTACATACCCAACTCTTACTAAGTCATAAATGCATAAACAAAGGTAACTAATTCATTCAATTATACAAAGTTTCATATAATTTCACACATTAAATAATCGGTTCATTTTCATGCAAGTGATTAAATTTCAAGATGCAAAAGTCTCCAATTAAATCATTCATAGCATGGTATCTCATTTTTAAGTAGCCAAGGTTAGCTTGCTTGTTTACCAATCATCAAGGTTTAATTAATTCAAGTCATAGAACTTATAATGTTTAGAAAAATTCCATATACACCCCTTCAAAGCTAAACAAATAGCATAATCTCAACGTATCGGGATTCAAATCGTAAATCGAAACATCAATACATATCACAATTCATTCAATACATGATTTCATATACATTGGAGTTCATATCGATTGATAAATCAAGCAAATTGCATATAATTTACATGTAAACAATTAAATCAAATAATTCCTAATTGCACAAAATAATTCGTAACAATTAATCTGAGTGTCCGATTAATGAATGGGAAGTGGCGTTGAACTCACCACAACGAGACGGACAAGCTGTCCGAGGACCGCCGGAAAGCCACCACTAGAGCCGCCGGAATAGTGGCTAGCCGCCGCCGGAACGTGTGGGAAAAATCCCGAAAATTTATCCGTGCAAGTACTCCTCGTCCTCGTTCCAAATCCTCGATCAATTTCTGAGAATTCCAAGTCAATCATCTCTAATTTTAGATCTAACAATACGAAAACCCCAAAATCTCAAAATCAAATTACTTCCAAACCGGTGAACGAAAATCAAAACCGTAGAAAGCATTGTCTTACCCGTGACGAGGCCTTCAAAACCGATATGATGTTTGCCGAAAAAAGTCACTGGAACAGATCTCCACCGCGAACCGCCGCTGCGTCGCTACCGTTCTGCCGCCTACGGTCACCGTCTGCTCAATCCAATGCCGGAAACAAACTCAGGGGGTCGGAAAAGATGGGAAACCACCCTGAGTCGTCGGGAAAAGTCACCAGAATGCGACAGAAGCTGTCTCTACAGTAACTCGCCACCTTGGCGCGTGAGGCTCAACCGTAACCCCAATTGCCGTGCCTCCAAAGCGAAACTGATTGCCGGGAAGTTTCCGGCCAGACCCCGATGGTCGTGCTCCAAAATCATCGTCGAAAACCACCAAAATAGCCGGCGAAGTCGCAGTGGTTTAACCCTCCACCAGCCGTGACTGAAAATCACTGATATCTCCGCCACCGCTTGTCGTTGGGCAAAGATCTTGGTACAGTTGTGTTCGCATCGTCGAGCTCTTCGAAAAGCACTACTCATTCGTCGAAATCCGTCGAGAAACGACCAAGTTCCGGCTAGTGAGTGTTTGTGCATGTGAATAGTGATGGGGGAGGGGGAAATCGCTGGAGAGAGGAGAAAAAAAGAGCTGGTGCGTGTCTGGCTCATTCAACGGGGATCCGGGTATTTTATCCCAGGTCTTCACACGCAAAAACGATCGGTAGGAGGGGCTAACGACGTCAGAATTGGGCTAACTTAGAGTCTACGGACTCATTTCGATGCCCCGAATGCGTTAAAGGGGTCAAAGAGGTCAAATTCTCGATCGAACGAGCAGTGACCGAAAAACCCCTAAAAAAATATATTACAAACAAGCCCCTAAACTCTTAAAGAGTTGAAAATAGGGTCACACAAAACACAAAATCACATAATTAAACACACAAGAAAGTCAACACCTGGCGTACCTCGTACGTCAGAGAATTGGGATGTTACAAAGATCACCACCATCAGATTATTACTTGCTTTAGCATCTCAACAAGGATGGTTATTACAACAGTTAGATGTCAACAATGCCTTCCTCCATGGCAATTTGGATGAAGAGGGCTACATGACAATCTGTTGAGGTTTCATCACTGACAGCCCTAACAAAATCTGCAGGCTGACCAAATCACTATATGGCTTGAAACAAGCATCCAGACAATGGTTTGCAAAGCTCTGAACAACTCTAACATCTCAGGGCTACTCTCAATCTTTATCGGATTATAGCTCTTTGTCAAAGTCTCAAATAATTCATTTACTGCCCTTTTAGTATATGTTAATGATATAATCCTTACTGGGAATAATCAATCTGAAATTGACCATATTAAATCTTTTCTTGATCAAAAATTCAAATCAAAGACCTTGGCTCACTGAAATTCTTTTTAGGTCTAGAGATTTCGAGAACAAAGGCTGGAAGCACAATCAATCAACGCAAATATGCGCTGGAACTTCTGACAAAACCAGCAACCACTCCTATGGATTTCTTCCATCAAGATCACCTCAGAAGGAACCCCATATGGTGATATGCCAGGCTACAGAAGGTTGATAGGAAAGCTACTATATCTCTGCACAACAAGGCCAGATATCTCCTTTGCAGTTCAACAACTCAATCAATATCTATCCTGTCTAACCTTACAACACTATCAGAGTGCCACAAGAGTTTTGAGATACATCAAACTTGCACTAGGCCAAGGGTTCTTTTATCCATCTCAATCAAAATCTGATATTAGAGCTTACAGCGACTCCGATTGGGCAGGCTGCATTGACTCACGAAGATCAGTCACAGGATTTTGCATCTTTCTTGGACACTCTCTAATTAGCTGGAAGTCTAAGAAGTCCACTGTCTCAAGATCATCCTCTGAAGCAAAATATCGAGCACTAGCAACTACAACTTGTGAATTGCAATGGATAAAGTATTTACTACAAGATCTGCACATTCCATGCACCAAGCCAGCTATGATATGTTGTGACAACAAGTCTGCTTTACACATAGCAGCCAATCCTACCTTCCATGAAAGAACCAAACATATAGAGATCGATTGTCACATCGTCCGCAAGAAACTTCAAAACGTCATCATACACTCACTACCATTATAGATACAAGACCAGACAGCAAATATCTTTACAAAACCCTTACCAAAAATCCCTTTCCAAACTCACTTAGGCAAACTGGGACTAAATATAATAATATAGTTGAGATTAGTTGGGTTAAGGACACACAGATCCTCCCATGCCCACGTGCAGCAATCCTGCACACTTGTAACTGTATATATATAACAGATACACACCGATGTAAACTACTTTTTTATTATTTTCAATAAAGCATAATTCGCTCAGCTCCTTTCTCTCTCTCTAAATGCTTTCCCCTTCTCTGAGTTTCAAGTGTTAATAGATGAAACTAAAAAGTTTGTTGTATATGTGTTGTTTCAGGTTAGTCACAACTCCCTTTTGGCCGGCGAATATAAACTTTCCGAGAAAGTGACTGACCTAAAACGTCGCATATATATATATATATATATATATATATATATATATGTACATATATATGACAAACCACAATTATTAAAGTAGTTTAGATTGCAATTGGTGATGATCTAAAGTTCATGCTTGTCGTAAAATGCAAAAATGTTCGTAGTTTAGAAAACAAAGTGTAATTATCGTACTTAAACCATTAACTTTAAAATTTTGAAATCTATTATATTATAGATCGAATGAAATTCGATAGAACCACTGCTTATGTTGATATGCAGCAGGTAAGGTTAAGATCACTAATAAGCTTTTGAAGACACCCTTTGGGGATTCCATTTTTTGGTAAAATTATAGATATAAAATGTAATCAGCAATTTTGGAATATACATCCAAATATTGGCATCCACCTGGGAAACATCTATATAAGCAACACCAAACTTCTAATTTAATACATTGAAGAACTTTCAGTTTTTGCTACAAAAATAGTTTAGAGAATCGCCTCATCGCAATGGTTGCAGCCGACTTCATTGTTGGCATCATAGGTTCTCTCCCTCCCCCTCCCTCCCTCTCTCTCTCTCTCTCTCTCTCTCTCTCTCTATCTATCTATCTATCTATATATATATTAGAATTCCTATTTAAAACATTTCTTCTCCATTTATTTGGAGTAATTTCAATCCGAACCTAGTTTGGTCAAACTAGCTAGTATAACAAGAGAACATGTATTTTATATTTATCTTGTAATGAATGAAAAATTTAGAAAAGTGACCTATTTAAATTAAGATTGATCTGGACTACATTTTTCTTTTTTTTCTTTTTTTTTTTTTTTTGTTACACAAGTTTTTCTTAAGTTCTAACTTTTTCGTATTTTACTCGTTGCAGGGAACATAGTGTCTGTAATAAGTTTTGGCTCTTCAATGTAAGCTAAGTGGTTCTTCATTGTTGTGTTTGGAATTTAGCTTTCGAGGAAGTAGCCTCAAAAGAAAGAAGTATTTTAAAACAGAAGATGTAAAAAAAATTTAACTCTCATTCGAAAAAATGTGAGAAGCTGTGTTGCATAAAAGTTTTAGGCCAAATTATATATTGTACTCCTGAGTTTAGAGGTAAACTAAAACCAGTCCCTCTGATTATATTAATTACATCTATGCCCATGACATTCTTTTTGTACAAAATACCAATCGAGTAGTGGGTAATTTTAGTTCGAGTCTGACTCAGCCAAAGCAGTGTAATGAGGGGCAAGTGTTTTACGCTTGTGATTGGTGAATAATTTAGAGAGAGTGACTAATTAAATGAAAAGTGTAATAAACTTGTCATTTATTTAATTGAGATTTGGCCGAGTCGAGTCTAAGATAAAAAATTTCTCTGGGTAGTGATGTTATTGGGGTACTACAATTTCTATTAGGCTCGTCTTTGCACTAAAAATGAAGTATTGAGCACCTTCATATTATTCATAATCCCTGAGGGATTATTTTATAATAGATACCTTTAAACTTTGGATTAGTTGAAAATAGTTTTAACTTTTTATTTATTTATTGATCTTTTTCTTTATTTCAGTAGTCAGCTATCAAATATAGTGTAAATTGAAAGTTTTGTTCAGCATACCATTACAATTCCCATTATTTTGGATAATAATTCTTAAGGCGATTTACATACAATATTATACCAAAAGTTTGATAGAATTATACATTAATACCTTGTGTTTCCGAAATTACAAAAAACCCTAAATTTTCATCACCATGGTGCACCATGGTGCAAAAGCAGATATGTTCCGGTATTCCCTTGTTCCCTATGTTGATTACACTGTTTCTTTCTTGTCTAGCGGAAACTAATCGAGATCAATTACCACAACCATAGGATAGTAGAAGTAAATATTCTTACAAATTATTCTCTTTAGATAGCTAAAGTTTGTATATTCATGGAGAGCTAAGGTGGGGCATGTGGTGCGTGGCTCTCACCCCTTAAAATTTGAAATTTTCTTATTTTTGTGTGTATATATATATATTAAGGGAGAATTATATTTGACTATCCTGCATCTAGGTCTAATTACAATGCAATCCACCATTATCGGGAAATTACATTTTAGTCCCTAACTTTGAGAACCGTTTGTGATCCCTAGGGTTCCATGTCATTCCAAAAATACCTCTAATTTGTTATTAAATTCATAATTTGTAGGGATCGTTTTGTTAATATTTGTAATTTTAGGGATGATTTTGTAATTTTGGTCATATATTCAATATAACACTCATAAAACCGTCAGGGGCACAAGTGTACTTTTACAAATTCCGTTAAGGGATCTCAGACCAAACAAGATTTACAGAGACGAAATTGTAATTTTCCGATAATTATGGATTACGTTGTAATTAGGCTAAATGCAGGGTAGCCAGATGTAATTCTCCCTATATATTAAAATATTTATATATTTGCCCATCTCCTTTTAATTAAAAATTTTATTTCCTTCATTTTTGATATTTTAATTTTTCACCCCTCTAACTTATATTAAATCCTGATTTAGTTTCTGTATATATTTTTTAGAGGGACATTCAGGGAAATAGTAAAGAAGAAATCGTCGGAGAACTATAAAGGCGTGCCTTATGTAACCACGCTTTTGAGCACGAGCCTTTGGACATTCTATGGAAGCCTTGACCCTGATGATGGAGTGCTCGTAATGACAGTGAACGCGGTTGGTGTAGCCTTACAGACTGCCTACCTTATTGTTTTTCTATACTATGCTTCCATGGAAAGAAAGGTAATTTTAAACATGCCATACGAAATAAAATTTAAATGCATATGGGTCGAGATTGAAATATTGTTTATAGATCGGAAACCCGGTCCATAGTAGGAGTTTACGAATAGGATTGTCAACGGATTAGATTCGGAATGGATAAAAAGATTTTGGATCCGAACTCGATAAGAAAATTCCATAATTTTGATCCGAGGATCTGAATTTGCTAATAACAAATCTGGATTAAATTCAAATTTGGGATCAAATTCAATAAAAATCTGACTCGATTAAAAATAACATGTAGTTTTGAAAAACAATTAAAGATATATATATATATATATATATATATATATATATATATATATATATATATATATATATATAGTGAACATAAATACAAAATATTTGACAAAGAATTACTATTTGATATGTTATGTATTGTTTTTTCTTATATTCATTTGAAATATATTAATTTAAACTTATTAATTAATAATGATGTATTTCTTAAAAGTAAATAATGAAAGATATTTATTAAATACATGATACATAGATTGAAATATTAGTTTTAATTGTTTTATTAATCATTTTTATACGTAAAATAACTTATTTAATAAGATATAGTGACATATCATATTTAAAACTTTAACAGATGAGACTTCTTAATTCAATATTACGCTAGTTTATTTTGAATTACGGATATTCATGATTGGATCTATGGTCTATTGAATTTTTTATCGCTCTCGAATATATTAAAATATGATCGAATTCAGATTAAAATCCAACTAATTGACAACCCCATTTACGAATACTAGTAAAATGAACGTGCATTGCACGTTTATTATTTAATTTTATTTAAAAAAGTTTAGTTATTATGTTTATTGAATAAATTAGGATATTAAAAATATCTAATTTGATTAAAGAAATATAATAATATTTTTAATAAACTATTTTGATCTTAAAAAGCTACACATACAAAAATATTTATATGAATCTCTCTTTCAAATTATGTACAATAAGTAGGAAATTCAAAGTAGATAAACATCAAATAATTAAATAATAAAAATATTTGAAATTATATTATTATGTAAAAAAAAGGTTTAATGTATTATAATTTGTCCAAATAATTTTAGTTTTTAAGGTTTATAACTTTTAAATATATTTAATAAATAAAAATACATATATTAAAAATATAGACTACTCAGCACGTGATCCACATATTCATATCTTGTACAACAACTTGTACATACATTACTTTTTCCAAATTTTCTATCATACTTAAGTACATTCGTGAGCAAACTATCATGTTGACAGTCATAGGAAAGTTTTAAACTTTTGGGGGTGAGGTAATTTTCAATTTTATTTCCAATTTTTCTCGCATGTCTCATCACACATCATAGGCAAACTATATGTCGTTTTATAGGAGAATTTTTCGTTAGTTGACCCAATCCAGACTCTCGTATCTCCGTTATTATGAAGCGCAATTAGGACACTAAGTATCTCATTCACCACCTCCTT
This sequence comes from Lantana camara, assembly GCA_037501455.1. Taxonomy (NCBI): domain Eukaryota; kingdom Viridiplantae; phylum Streptophyta; class Magnoliopsida; order Lamiales; family Verbenaceae; genus Lantana; species Lantana camara. The sequence continues at coordinate 109,650,571 of CM074856.1, read as the reverse complement.
GGACAATAATGTTTTTAGTTGTTGTGCCAATGAGATTATATACAATAAGATCTTTGTCCTATCCTAATGAATGTTATCTCCAAAGATGTCCGCTAGTTTGCCTTGTGATAAGCATCTATCGTTCGATAAAGACGTCCCTTTAATGTTCTCAATCTTCTATTTGGAAAATGGCTCCACCATTCAAGTGTTTCTAACTATCCCCTTCCATTCTCTGGAAGCCATAAGTTGAGGTTTATATTCGATCCAGAATGTGCTCTCCTTTCAAATATTTTCTTATATATCTAGTTTCACACCGTGGCCTCCTTGTTGAGCATTCTCCATCCCATTTTAGCGAGGATCGTTATAATTTTTTTTTAACTTCTCTAAGACCTAATCCACTTTCTCGCTTCTTTCTAGTCACCTTCTTCCACACTACAAAATGGGTTTGTTTCTTTGTCATATCAGTCACCTAAAGAAAGTTTTGCTTGAGTTGATCAGGTTTATCGACACATGATTGAGGAGCCAATTTGTGTGCATGTGGTAGATGGAGATTGAGATCGTGATGGATTGAATAAGTGGCATTCGTCCAAAAAGATTTGTCATTTTAGCTTATATCCCAAGAAGCGCTTTTCAACTCTGTTAATCAATATCGAGAAATGCTCATTATAGTTTCAGCTAAAGTTCATCTGCACCCCCCAATAGTTCCTTAAGTTTTCTGTACTTCCATTCCAAGAATTATACTAACCTACTACTTTAAATCATTTGACACATAAGGTGCGGACAATATATGTTTTGCCGAAGTTTAATTTGAGGCCCAACACCTTGTGAAACGCCTCAACCACAGTTAGAGTGCACTTTGCTCCATCCACGGTAGCTTTGGCGCAAGCTAATACCAAGACTCATCGCCTCTTCAATGGTACCTTCACTGAATAGTTTGGTATAGTACTCCCAAATGTGTGGCTTCAGTTGATCATTACAGGTTGCCCATTCATTACCTATTTTCAGAGTATTCATCTAATTCCTCATTCTTCTCGTTATGGTTGAGAGCTAAAAGAAACATATATGATTATCCGTGTATTGATTTCAATTATTTTCGACTCTTAAAACCAAATAATCTCTTCTTCTTATAATAGTTTGTTGTACTCTGCCATCAATTCTTTCTCCAAATTTTTTCGATTTTTACATTGCTTGCCTCATGCATAATGCTCTGAAACTTTTTTGTATTTTTTTGCTTTCCAATGTGTTCAAGAACCATTGTTTTGGAGTAATGATCTCAAGTCAAAATGTCCTTCAAATTTTGATTCGACCAATAAGTTGTGTATTGCTGCATTGGAAAATATAGAGCTAAATTGAAAACTTTGGATCAATCTCGTTCAAATTAAATTATAAAACTCCCCATATTGTTTCTAGTGCTGAGACCCAATTTAGCATCTTGAAAATTTTAATCTAATCTTCAAAATTTTGTTTACTATTGTACGCGATATTAATTCTCACTTTGTCATGTCCTTTATAAATATATTTGTAAAGATATTTCATAGTTGCCCTTAATTTTGGTATGCGTGTGTATATACATTAAAATCAAGTAATTCTTTGTTTAACTAACTATATTTTATCGTGGAATTCCCGAAAACTCCCCAAATGATAAGTCCAATTCCTTTTAGCTCCCCATTTTCAAAAATGATGTATTAAAACTCAAGAATCGCGTATCTAAAACCCCAAATGATGTATTTGAAATACAAGGAAAAAATCATGTATCTAAATCCCAGAATCGCGTATCTAAATCTCAAAATTGTGTATCTAAATCTCAGAATCGCATATCTAAAACCCCAAATGATGTATTTGAAAATGGGGAGCTAAAAGGAACTTTTCAAACCCATGGGGAGTTTTCAAAAATTGCCCCATATTTTATCTCTTTTTTATATTCTCTTTGTCATTTGACGTTGCATTACATTTTCTTATTTGTATTTCTCTAATGAGTATTATTTCAGATTTATGTTAATTTTTTTAATAATTGATTTTATTTATATAGTAGAAATAATTAAAAGAGTATACTTGTATAAAAAAGTTAAGGAATGTTTAATCGAATACTATAAAAATTATATTATATCTTATTTTTATATGCACACATATTGAGTCTCCTTAGAATTCTTAATTTAAAGTAACTTTGGTCTGACGACATGCAATTCTAAATTGTGATATATTAAGTCGTGAGAAACCAAAAATGCTATTCGTACTTTTACGTTTTTAATTTATATTTATATTACATTAGGAATTATTAATTTATTGAAAAATATTTTATGTAATTCATTCAATTATATTATTTTGTTAATTAGATAAGTTTATAAAATTATAATATGATTATAATTTAAGAAAATTTATGAACTTAGATAATTAGAACTATGGATTTATGTAATTAGATTTACATTAGAATTGATTTATTGAAAGTTATCTTATGTAACTCATTCAATTTAAATAATATTTTATTTTACATAATTACAAAATTTTATTAAAATTTATAAAGTGAATTAATTTTTTGTTTTCCAATTCGTTAGATATATTTTATTATGACATTTTAAATTATAGCCCTTAAAATTAGAAAATAGACAACTTATATTATAAAATTATATTAATATATTAATATTAAAACAATCCTCGTTGAACTATATATCCTTTTTTTGGTAAGTTGAAGAAATTTTAGTTCTAACAATAGTCCTATTTTAAATTAATAAATGCTCTTTAAATATAGTTAAATTAATAATTTATAGCATGTATTTACATTATTATCCTTAAATAAAAGTTATTGACGTAATTATTGTGAGGATATTTTAGGCGATCCGTATTTTGTAAAAAACCAAAAACCCAACTCGTACTTTTATAATATATATCGATCGATAGATATAGATAGAAATCTCACTTTTATTCAGCCATTCAATGTTTTAGAAACCTATCAACCAATCCGGAAATCAATTGGGTTAAGGATTTCAAACTTTTCATCAAATTTAATAAATACTTAGCTAACAGAGGTTGGTTCAAGTGGTTAAAGGGTTAGTTCTCGAAGACAGTGACTCGAGTTCAAATCCTTCTAGCCGCTTGGGGGTGTGTGTGTTTAAAACATAATAATAATAATAATAATAATAATAATAATAATAATAATAATAAATACTTATATATTAAAAGAACTAATTTCAAATAACAAATTAATCGTCTTTTATAATCAACTAATTAGAATATTAACTAAACTATGACCATTTTTTCATCTTTTATTCAAAATGGTAATTTGAGAATTCTAATAAAGTTAGAATGACAATTTAAAGCATTTCAGATTGTGGATAAAAAATTGAAAAAACGATTATAGTTTGGGGAGCAACTTTTTTTCCTTCTAACTTTTTGCTCTTCTGCGCGCACAATATGCATGGGCGATGTGTCCAAATGCTACTACTTTAAACAATGGATCCCACAATTTATTTTGAAATTATTAACATTATAACAAGTATGATGACATGTGAATTTCTTTTTCCAGGTGAGGTATTTTGGGTTTGTGTTGTTAGACTTGGTGTTCCTTGGCATAGTGATTGCTCTAAGTGTAGCCGCATTCCATGGAAGTTCGAGGCGTACTTTCGTTGGAGTCTTATGCGCAACATTCACTATAGCAATGTATGCTGCACCTCTGTCAGCAGTGGTAGGTCCAAATTAACATTAATTAGGCAATGATCCAAATTAAATTTCTTATGTTGTGGGAATGCCACTTTATATTATTACTATTTTGAGAAGCAGAAAAAGTTCAATATCAAAAAAGGCATAAAACTAAAATTCCTGATATTTCATTTTTAATACATAAATAACACTAACGAAAATTGTAAAATCGGAAAAAGAGCCCGACTCAAGGGATGTTTCTGCACCAAAAAAAAAAAAAAAAGCTCCCAAGATGCATCATAATTTTGATAAATACTATTTTAAATTTTTTTTTTTTTAATATAATCACGAGTACCCTATGTGGCTTATGTCAATTACAGAAGAACTCTCATAGTTGAAAATTTATAGAAACACCTTGCTCAGGAAATTTTTGGTAACTTTTTGTGGTAACCTCAGGGCAATTCTCATGATTTCTCAACTATGAGTATTTTTATTTTTGTAATTATATTAAACTTAAGTGATATTCGTGATTATCCCTAGGGTTGTAAATGGATATCCGAAAATCCGATATCCGTGCGCATCCGAATCCGTTTACAGAGGATATTATCCGAATCCGTTTTAAAAGGATATTATCCGTATCTGATTATAGACATCCGAATTATAAATGGATAAGGATATGGTAATAAGACATTCGATCCGTTTAACATCCGATCCGTTTCACTATCCGTTAGATATATCCGTTATCCGATTTATCCATAATCCGTATCCAATAAATAATATGTTATATTAAAATATATACACACAACTTTGTATGTATGATAGATTATTAGTATTAAGTAAATCTTTTAGCGCATTTATTAGAGAAAAACCTTAGATTTTATTAGTAACCATATGTTCACTCCAACATTTATATAGAGATAATATGAGTAACATATATTATATTATTAATAAAAGTATTATATTTTAAATTAATTATATAATAAAATTTACAATTTCACCATATTTATACATTCATTAAAAAATAAAAATAATATATATAAATATATTTATTATTTCTCTCTTTGGCTAAAATATATATATTCAAAGTTATATAATTATTAAATAATTTATCTATAAATGAAAAGTTGATAATCTAATTAAAAATTCGAAGTTATATAGTTAAATAATTTATGTCAAATTGAATAGTTTAAAATCCGATTAAAATCCGAATCCGTCCGAATTCGTCGTGTATCCGAATAAAAAGGATATTATCCGAATTCGATTTAAAAGGATATTATCCGTATCCATCCTAATCATAAAAGGATAATGATATGGTAATCATACATCCGATTCGTTTAATATCTGTTTACACCCCTAATTATCCCTATAATTTTATATGGGACTAATAAATATAGTTTTACGCTAATTGAAAGCAGCATAGATCAATTGCGACTATCATCCTCTATATTTAATCCCGACATACAATTGCAAAAATTTTAGACATAGTTTTTATCATTAATGCAACAGAAAATGGTGATACAAACGAAGAGCGTTAACTACATGCCGTTCTTCCTATCTTTCTCCCTCGTCATCAACGCTGCAGTTTGGTTTACTTTCGCATTGCTTCTCAAAGACTACTACATCTTAGTAAGCCAATTTCCAAATTTTCATTACAATTACGTTCTATATGTTCTTTTACCTTTCATAATTCCCTTCCAATTGCTGCCTTAATTCAGGTACCAAATGCAGTTGGAATTGTATTGGGTTCACTGCAGCTAGTTGTCTACTTGGCATATATGAACAACTCTTCTCCCTCTGAATGCAAAGATACGACAATGATTGGAGAGGAAAAATCTGCAAACATTGCCAAGTGGGTCGCAGAAACGCATGATCTTGAATATGGCAAAGATTGTAATAAGGATTTCAACGTAGATTGTGTTGGGGAAAATCCATAAAACTTTAAGGCCAATACTTTTTTGTGTGGAATCATTAAGAAATTTAATTAAATTTGAATTCATAATCTCGATTAATTGTGCGGTTATCAGTCTTTCAAATTGATACACGATCGAAAGAATCCTCTTAACTTGTCTCAGTGATATATATAACCTAATTCCTAATTTGGCTCATTGTCAAATTAAAAATTGTATTGGATATCTATATTTGTAATTTAATCTTTAAGCCCAACCAATTAGATCACTTTAATATTGATGGTTAAACCTTATTATGATAGATACAATCCATACAGTTATTATTATTATTATTATTATTACATATTCAAAAATCTTATAACAATCTCCCACGTCAAGGAATAACCAACAAAGCCTTATCTAAGTGTTGGACAGTTTTGTCCCACAGAAAACTGCCATCCTTGTAATAACCGTCGCCCAAGTAGCTGCCTGGGGCGTGCATCACTGTTCTCGCCAGGCCCCCGCGCCAGTTGCTGCGCATAATTGTTCCCGCCATGCACGTGCGCCAACTGCTGAGCGTAACCATTTCTGCCCAGCACCAGTTGCCTGCCTCGCGCACCCCTGTGCGGCAATCCTGCACGTGCCTTGCCCGTAGCAAGCGCCCCATGTGCGCGCAACATCAGCCCCATCCGCGCAAGTTCTAAGCAATGTGCGTGATCGTGTCGATTTCCGGGCGGCTGAGGTGGCTCGAAAAGGTTGACTTGACCACTTAGAATTTGTAACGTGGAAGACCTCGAATTGATGTTGACCTATGAGGTGGAGGAGCAAACGTGAGCTGAAGGCCGACTTGGGACCGGTGGGGGTTTACCCTATGCTCCGACGCCCAAGTCTGTAGCACCTCCCCAGTACTACAACTCCCGCACCGTAATACTCCCCAAGTGCAAGTTAGACCCAACACTCAGGAAATACTACGGCGAACCGTCAGGATAATACAAGAGTGGAATGCATGTCCCAGTGCAGAGAAAGATAAAAAGATTCAAACTTTGCCAATAAACGGGGTGGATAATGTACAAGGAATAAGGATTATCATTATTGATGAAGTAGTTTGCAAAAGAGTACAACCGGTTGACATGCAAGGACAAAGTATGAGATAGTTTGTTTCTTCAGAGAATAGGCTCAAGACAGTGTACTCTTAGGATCGGATCCAACCTACTGTTGTAATGCTTCAAGATACCTTTAGTTGTCGTTCCTTGATTCCTGAAATCATGCATTTTAAAGTAGGCAAGAGGGTTAGTCAAAGTGACTAAGTGAAGGGGCTATGTTAGCTTATATATATATATTATATTTATATGATCAAGGAGATCTTGATCTAAAATATTAGTAATAGGATATAAAAAATATGAAACAGTTCATAATAATTGTTCAAATGGGGATAGGGGTAATTAGGAATACTTGTAGAAACATGAACCGTCTATAACAAGAACTTTAATGCCCACAAGCTAGGCCTCTCCATCCTTAACTCCTTAAATAATTGGTAAAACAGTATCGGGCTGATCAAGACGCCGGTACTTTAATAAAATTCAATACGATAATACCTCCGCTACTCCTTGGTGGCAATAGGGGATCAAACCCTAGAGACCATGCACACTATTCGGGAGGCAGCTATCTCTCCCTTAATCTCTTGGTGTGGAGTAGCTAACCTCCAGCTAAACCACTACCAAGAGTTGGTGGTAGTCCTCAGCACAAACAATACCCTCGGCCCGATACCTTCCGGGTAATTGCTCGCTACAGATACAGCCGGGGCCCGTAACATGAATCAAGAACAATATTTTGCTTGCATAACCCGGAATCAATGTTTTGATAAAGTGGACTTGAAATATATAACGTCCTAGTAAAACGTCGATTCCGGCATGAAAGTATTTTTCCTTTAAGAGGGACATTGTAGTACAATAATATGTATATAGCGTAGTAAATCAAAATGATAGGTAGGCTTGGAAATAGTTTTTATATAGATACACATGTATAGCATGATTCCAGTTGAAAACATTTTAACCCTCACCTATACCGGTAGTCAGATATTGTAATGTGGATTCCAGTGTGCTTGAAAGCATTAACTACTATAGGCTTAGGATCAGGTTCGTTATTCTAATCAAATAAGCACATAAGGTACATAATATTCTAATCAAATAACCACATAAGGTGCACATTTTGTAGCACGTTAGAGAATTCCCGGTAAACCATAATTTTAACCGTTTAAGGGAAATTAAGTAATAAATCAGGTTTCATGAATTCCTTAACCACTTAAATATTTATTAATCACATTATAATCCTAATTAGAACATTAGAAATGAAATTTAGAATTTAATTTGACGATGTAGGTTGTATTTGGAAATTGTTTTATAATTTATTGATTTTTGGAAAATTCGGGTAAAATCTTTCTTTAAAAATTCCAAAACCTATTTTATAATTAATTTAGTCTTAATTTCGAAATTATCAGCATAAATGTTGACCAAAAAGTCAAAGTTACTATTTAAAACATTTACTATTCAATTTCTTATGAATTAAACACTTTATAACATAAAATTGAACTCACACATACACACACTAGCACACGTGCACTTAAAATTGATCAAGAACATTATGAATGTGTTCTTAAGCTTATGAATGTGTTCATATTAGTTCATGATCAGATGTAATAAATTCTAAGTTCATCACATATAATTAAAGGTAAAATGTAACACTTTATGTAACATATTTCATAAATTAATTCTAAATAAATTGTTCTTGACATGAATCTAATTAAACAAGATCATGAATATTTAAATATATGAATACACCATATCGTATCATAGAGCATGCATTTAATTAAATAAAATTCATACATGTTATTACATTTTTCCTAAAACTAGCATAAATAGCACATATATATTTCATAAAATAAATTCCTAAAGCCTAATTTAATTAAATCTAAGCATGGTACTATTATTATTATACTAAGAACACAATATAAAGTATGAAATAATAAAAGAAAAGCACACCTTAGAGAGAGAGGGGCTGATCTCGCAACCTTAGGGGAGAGAATGAGTGATTTTTGAGTGATGTTTGTGAATGAGAGTTAGGGTATTTATAAGTAGGAATGAGTGGTCTTAGAGCAATTTCTAAGAATATGATAGAGATGTGGGAGTTTCTAAATCACACAAGTGTTATGAAATTGTGGAGGAAATGTGGAAGAATTCTAAATTGCACAATTGTATGGAATTCTTATAAGAGATGTGGAAGAATTAAATTCACATCTCTAAACTTTCTATTTTTAGAAATGCTATTTTAGGAAAGTTATGTCATGGATGCTGTCGTAGTAAATAAAAATAAATATAAAATAATATAAAATTTAGTCAAGAGTCGAGAGACGAGAACTTGAAGTGGCAAAAATAATAACGGCATGATTGGTATGATGGAATGAGATGAGAATGGAATGGGCATTACCGCGTCCATTCCAAAACCCATGATTGGTACCAAAACATGATTAGGAATGCTCATTCCCACGGTAATGCCCATTCCCACAAGCATGAGATTACCCATTCCTTTGGTCCCCCATGGTATTAGTCATTCCCAATGTTTAGAATTTATTATTATTTTTATATTTTCGTCACATATTTGTTAAATGCATATTATATTTTATTATTTTCATAAATAAAAATTAAATACTATTAATCACATTGAAAATTTAATAAATTAAATCAAATATATGTAAATATAAATATATTATACTGATGAGACATAAAATCACGCTCGTATCAGAGCCGTCCACGTGTCGCCATCAGCCGACTCAGAGATTGGACACTCGCATTATTGGGCTCGCGGGCCAACCCAGCCCACTCGCTCGCTAACTGACGCAGGCCCATGAGAATCGGCCAACTGTTCCATTAAAGGGCTCAGGATGACAAGACTGATGCTCACTACGCGGCCCTCGGAGCCACTCTTCCCAAGGAGGCACCCACCGAGAGCACCTCCTTTCCAACGCTCGTAAAATTGATGCTCATAGGTCATCTGCCCGTGTTGACCCCCTCGTATGTCCCTTCGAGCGTCACCTACGCTCAAGTAGGGCTCTTCCCTTCTGAAAGGCATCCGTGCCCCTGCAGGACCGATATGGAGCCTCCTCACGCACGACCCTCGCCAACAACCTCTGACACCATGACAGGGAGCACCTCGTACCTGGCACGCCATCTACTTTTCAGAGTCATCACTCTCATGCCATCACAGGCCGCCACGTGTTAGGGCAACACAGGTTTAGGACCACACGGTCAAATTACCCAATCTACCCTCACCCCTAACATATAAATAGGAGAGAACTCTTGCATTCTCCCCCAAGTGATCTTCCACAATACATACTGCATTCATCGTTCTGGGCACTTTCCTCCATTTTTTCTCATCTTCTCAAGCTTCATACTACTTCCGCCACAGTTGCATCACCATTGCACCTTGCACTCTTGGTGTTATCCTAGCTGGAAGAACCCACGCTCAAAAGGAAACCCAGTTCCTGAGGCCCTCACGCCTGAGATGGTCTTTCCCTTTTCATACAAATATTGAAAGTGTTGTTGCATTTTAGGAAGTTCAGATTCCTGCACCATCATTTTTGGCACCGTCTGTGGGAAATCCATCACCATCATCTTCAACTTCATCTGATTCTTCTCTAAGCTAGTTGAGTTGTAACACCTTTTGCTCCAAACATGGTGACTGCAACAAGGTCTGGGGTGCTAGAAAACAGGGGTGTTCTTCCTCCTGTCAATGAGGAAAACGCAGGGAACAACGACCCCGCCGGAGGTACGCCCACACCCACTGCCGGAAATGGGGCGGAAACACAGAGATTGTCACTGTAAATCTCCCCCCCCGGTGGAAACGAGGCGAGGGGATCTGGCTCTGTTCCTCCTCCCCCGGCCAATATTCACAGTGTTCCAGCCTCCCATCCCGGTATGTACTCCATGGCCATGCCACCGTCGGGATATGCTTATATACAACCCGGGATGATGCCCGGAATGATGCCCATGGTTCAGCCCTATCAGGTGGGAACATTACAACTCCCCATTTCACTTCCGAGAGAAATACAGGGGGTGGAAATGCCCCAAGTCACCACCCAACAACTTCAGGCGCTTTATGCGCAATGCGAGAAGCAGGCGGTACAGAACGCCTGGGAACACTTCACTGTTGCTTATTTTCCCTCAATGGCCGGCGCTCGAGCGGCTCCACCCATAGGAGGACTCCCAGTTCATCCCTTGATAGCAGCCCAACATGTGTTGAGGGCTCAGCCACCTCCGCCGCCACCCGTCCAGGGAAATGAGGCCCCATCGAGAGTCCAGCAAGGACAGCAACCCGCTGGAAACGAAAGGGCCCCTCAGGATGAGAGGGCTGAAAATAACGAAGAGGTCCAATCGAGGACCACAGAAAAGGCAAGCCGCAGAAATGTCGGCGACCCTCAACTTGCTGCAGTACAGGATCAGATCAAGGGACTCCAGAATGTAGTGGAGCAGCTCTCTCGAGCACGGACTCAAGCCCTCCACGATGGGGGTGAGAGATCCAGGGCCAGAGACGCTCGCCGCCCACGCAGCCAGATCTCCCACCACCGAAAAGAAGCAGACTACGAAGAATATGATCCTGAAGACAGGGATTACCGAACCTTGACGGGCGCTTCCCCCTCATTGACGAGGTTCTGATGACCCGCGCGAGAAAGGGCAAAATCCCCACGTCCATCAATAGGTATGATGGAATAACTGATCCGGCCGAGCATCTGGATCACTTTGTGCACTTGATGCATTTGTACGAGCATCCGGGCCATTATTAGGCCAAAGTCTTTGTCACCTCTCTCGTCAGGATGGCTGAGGATTGGTATAAGAAGCTCCCTCCCCGCTCGATCCGAGGGTACACCGATCTGATAGATGCCTTCTTAAGCCACTTCAACTCTCTGAAGGCGTTAGCCCCGGTAGCAATAACTCTCTATAGCTTAGTCCAGGGGTCAAATGAGATGCTCAGGTCCTCCATGGGAAGGTTTAAAAAAGAGATCCTGCTGGTGGAGAAGCCCTCGATGGATTTCTTAAGGTATGTACTTTTTGGAGCGATCAATATGAAACATTATGTCAGCAAAGAATTCGTGGAGGAGGTGGCCAAGAAAAAGGCACGCTCGTTGATGGAGATCAGGGATATAGCTGACTCTTTCTTCACCCTCGAGGATATGTATATCGCGAGGGATCAGAAAATGGCGAACGCCCCTCGCCCCAGCAGAGCCCCCGAGGACAAAGGAGATTCTAACAGGGGTCGTCGCCGGAGTCCTATCCCCGCTCGCCGTAATTCTTCGCCTCCGCGTAAGTTCAAACGGATTCCCCTCAATCGCCCAATTGTTGAAGTATATTCCATGGCGGATAAGAAACTCTTCAAGAGACCGCCAAAGTTGAGGGAGACCGAGGCTCAAAAGCACTTGGGAAAGTACTGCGCTTTCCATAAGCAGAAGGGGCATGATACCAACGAGTGCCGACAACTCGAGAGCGAGATCCAGAGGCTTATCGCTGGGGGGCACCTCAAGGAGTTTGTAAAGGTATTAGAGAGGTATGACGAGCATTGCGCTGAGCAAGCGCATGCTAGAGGAAGAAGCCGCTCGCGCTCAAGGAGTCCCCGCCACCATCATACCGAAACAAGCGACCGCGACAAAGGGAAAGCTGCAGATACGGAGAACCAGCCCTTTGCGGTCATTCACATGATCGCTGGAGGACCCTCGGGGGGCGATTCTAGTGCTTCCCGGCGCCGCCACATTCGGAGTTATGACCAGAGATCATCCCAGCTCAAGCCTGTGCTCTCCGTTGACAGCTCTTCACGCTCGAAAGAGAATGGCATTGTAGGGTTCACAGAGAAAGACTTGGAACATATTGTAACACCCCATGGGATTGGTGAAACCTCTGACTGTCCCATGGTGGTTAGTTTAGACGTTCATAACCACGTTGTAAAGAGGGTCTTGATTGATAGTGGAAGCTCTGTAAACGTTCTCTCTTACTCAACGTTTCAAAAAATGAATATAACAAACATTCCGCTTGAACCCCTCAGAACAGCCCTCGTTGGCTTTGGGGGTTCCGAGATTGTCCCTCGCGGACAGATTCGCTTGGCCACTTCTTTTGGTTGCGCCCCACAGCGAGAAACTTTGAGCGTCCTTTACGCAGTCGTTGAAGTGGACCTCCCCTACAACATCATCATTGGACGCCCGGCCCTCGTGGACTTCAAAGCAGTAATCTTCACTTATCACCAGAAAGTCAAATTTCCCACTCCTGAGGGCACCGACGAGGTTCTGTGCAATGTCAAAGAGGCCTGGGAATGCTACATCCTTTTCCTTAGAATCCACAAGCCCAAACAAACCATTTAGGCAGGATCCACCAAAAAATCAGTTGACTTCCCCAAATTGGATGAAGATGGCCCTGAACGTAAGAGGGTCAAACTTTACAAGAAGAAGAACAAAAAGAAGACCCCCAACAAGGCCCAGTGCACGGAGGATGGGCCGTCTAGGGCCGTTGAAGGATCCTCTTCCGAGAACGAGGATGAAGGGCCCTCGGGTGAGAAAGGCGACAGGCTTACTGGGAAAAAACGAGTGCTCGAGGCTCCACGGATTGAAGTTCGCATCGAGCCCGTCGAAAATTTTTTGACCATCGAATTGGAACCAAGGAACCCAGATAAAACCACCCAGATTGGCTCAAATCTCGACGGTCCCTCACAGATTATGATGATTGATTTTCTCCGGGAAAACCTCGATGTATTCGCTTGGAAGGCCTCCGATCTCACTGGAATAGATCCGAGTGTCATAGTTCACAGGCTCAACGTTGACCCGGCCTTCAAGCCAATCAAACAAAAGAAAATGGACGTCCATGGTTTTAGGAGGCAAGTCATCGAAGAAGAAGTCAATAAACTCATTGATGCTCAGTACATTGAGGAGACTTTGTACCCTGAATGGCTCTGTAACGTGGTGCTCGTTCCCAAGAGCGCCAACAAATGGCGTATGTGCAATGACTTCACAGATCTCAACAAGGCGTGCCCCAAAGACCCATACCCCCCTACCGAGGATTGATCAACTGGTAGATTCAACAACAGGGTGTGAGCTCATGAGTATGATGGACGCCTTTCAGGGATATTATCAGATCTTCATGGCGCCCGAGGATCGCCCCAAAACCTCGTTCGTGGTGCATGTAGGCGTTTACTGTTTCAAAGTCTTGCCGTTTGGACTAAAAAATACGGGTGCAACTTATCAATGCCTAGTGAACAGGATGTTCGAGCATGAAATAGGAAAATCCATGGAAGTGTATGTAGACGACATGATAGTCAAAAGCGAGCGTCAACATTCCCATCTGGAGGATCTCAAACAAACTTTCAACATCCTACGTCATTATGGAATGAAATTGAACCCCTCCAAATGTACATTTGGCATTTGGGGTGGTAAATTCTTGGGGTACATGGTCAGTCAGCGAGGCATAGAGGCAAATCCGGAAAAGATTAAGGTAATCCTTGATATTCACTCTCCTCGGAACGTGAGGGAAGTCCAAGTGCTGGTGGGAAAGATCATTTCATGGAACAGGTTCATCTCCCGCTCGGCAGACAGGAACTTACCTTTCTTCAAAATTTTGTGCAACGCTCGCAACTTCGCCTGGAGTGAGGAATGTGAGAAGGCTTTGCAGGACATGAAGCAATACCTCACGAGCGTACCACTATTGATCAAACCTAGCCCTGGAGAAAACTTGTTCGTTTACCTTTCAGTCTCCGCAGAGGCTACTAGTGCTGTCCTCGTGGCGGTCCACGAGCGTAAACATATGCCGGTATACTATTTGAGCAAAACCTTGCAGGGGACGGAGAAGAGATATATGGAGATAGAGAAGTTCGCTTTTGCGCTCGTTAATACGTCTCGAAGGCTAAGGCCTTATTTTCAGGCTCATTCTATCACAGTGCTCACAGACCAACCCCTCAAACAGGTGCTTGCAAAGCCGGACGTCTCAGGGAGGTTAATCAAATGGTTAATTGAACTTAGTCAATTTGATATCACTTTCGAGCCTTGCACCGCGATACAGGCTCAGGCAGTGGCAGACTTGTTGGTAGAGCGTTTCAATTTGGATACTGGGCCCTCTGTGGAAGAGGGACTGTGGCTTCTGTACACAGATGGCTCCTCGACCTCACAAGAGGGGGGGGGGGGGTGGAGCCCGTGTAACCCTCAGAAATCCTCACGGTGTGGAAGTTGATTACGCTATTAAACAGGCGTTCCAGGTCACCAACAACGAAGCTGAATATGAGGCCCTAATCCAGGGGCTCAGGATAGCCCTCCAGAATGGTGTCGTTCGGGTCACTGCGTATGTTGACTCCCAGCTGATCGGAAGTCAAATTGATGGCACTTATGAGGCTCGAGAAGCCACTATGATGCAGTACTTGGCGAGTGCTAAGGAAGTGATCACCAAATTCAAAGAATTCCATCTGTTGCAGATCCCGAGGACTGAAAATGAGCTTGCAGATGCTCTTCCGAAGTTTGCATCGGCTCTGGAGGATTCTTGCGAGCGTTCAGTCACATTCCTCAGAAAGGAGAAACCGCTGATTCGCGAAACGGAACCCTCGTGCAAGGTGAACACGATTGATCCCTCCGAGCCTTGTTGGCTCGATGACATCATTAAGTTTATTAGGGATGGGACCTGCCCGAGCGATATAGTAGAAGCTCGGAAGGTTAGGAGTAAGGCCCCTCGGTTTTCTCTTGACAGCGACGGACGGCTATTCAAACGATCTTTCCAAGGTCCGCCATTGAGGTGCCTGAGGCCCGCGCAAGCCAAGGAAGTGTTGGAACATGTGCACAACGGAAGCTACGGGAATCATTCCGGCAGTCGAATTTTGGCTAAGAAAGTCTTGAGGAGTGGGTTCTACTGGCCCTCGCTATTGCAGGATGCCATCAGTTACTCCAAGAAATGCCCTAAGTGCCAGTTTTATTCTAACACCCCTCAACTGTCGGCGGCTCAAATGATCCCTATTGATGTCTCTTGGCCCTTCGACTAGTGGGGCATTAACATTGTGGGACCCCTCCCAATGGCTGTCGGGCAAAAGAAATTTGTAATACTTGCCGTGGAATATTTCACTAAGTGGGCCGATGCTGAAGCAGTCGCAAAGATAACGTTCAAAGTTGGGAGGGATTTCATCTGGAGGAACATCATCTGCAGGTATGGCATCCCGAGGGTGCTCATCTCGGACAACGGTTCCCAATTCATTGCTGCTGACACCCGGGATTAGTGCTATGAACTTGGGATTGAGCAACGCTTCACTTCCGTGGGCAATCCTCAAACCAACGGTCAAGCTGAAGTGACTAACCGAACCATACTCCAGCATTTGAAAACGATGCTCGAAAATAAGAAAGGGGAGTGGGTAGAAGAACTTCAAGGTGCCCTCTGGGCGTACCGTACTACCCCATGAGCGGCAACAGGGGAAACCCCTTACTCCCTCGTGTATGGCTCCGAGGCTATGATACCTGCGGAGATCGCTCAAGAATCCGCACGCGTTACCTAATTCGAGCCTGCAATCAACGAGGCCAATCGGACGTTCGAATTGGATTTGCTAGACGAAAGGAGGAACACAGCTTGGGCTGGCATCCACAAGTACAAGGCGACCGTAGCCCACCAGTATAACAAACTTATCAGAGAGAGAACTTTCCAACTAGGGGACTTGGTCCTCAAAAAGGTTGAAGTTTCCAAACATGTGGGTAAGTTGGATCCCAATTGGGAAGGCCCCTTCAAAGCCATTCAAGTACGAGCGAACAACACCTACTTGCTAGAGACTTTGCAAGGCGAGCGTCTCCCTAGACCATGGAATGCGTGTAACCTTAGATGGTTCTACGTGTAAATGTCAACCTTTGTAATTGCCCGCTCGCGGCACTTTGTAATTTCTTTTAGTAGAAAGCATGTTGTCATCATCTTTAAATTGCAAGCATAACAGTAAGTATTTTACCCATTATTATGTCATTTATTTGCTTTTCCTTGGATTAATGGTCTGGGTAGCAAAAGCCTACTACGTGTTGAGCGCCTTCCACGTCGAACGGCTTAGTTAATGCCCCATTAATCTCAAATCAATGCTATCTGTGTGTTAAGAACACCCCACACTGAATACATTGACGCTCGTAAGCGTGTAAACCCCAAGAATGAGCGTGCCAAAGGGTGGGATGCTAAACGCTTAATTTACGCCAACTGGGTATTCACCACGCCAGTTCGCGCTCGTAAACCCCCAATGACCCTCACCTTCTTGGGTAAGAGTATGCTTGTAAATGGCAGACCCTGGGGTGATCCTTTCGTGGATACCTAAAGACAAAGCTAACATTACAGCTACGCTCGCTTTAATTCCATACTTAGCAAATCCTACAGTTGGCTTCTAGGTTCACTCAAATTACTGGAGCACTTAAATTAGAAATGTGAGTTACACGCTTAAGGCCAATACTTAGTTAAATCCTCAGAGGGTTTCTAAGTTCAAATTCGAGCCTCCTTATGAATATGGTCGGGACACCCTCGTAAGGAACACCCTCGAGCCCGTACATTCCCATTGCAGATATTCAAATAACAAAAAAGATAAGCATGCAAACATCGAACGCAATGAAACAACAGTGCTCAACATTCAAAAATGGAAGGAATTAAACATAAGCATTCAAGCCAAATGAAGAAAAGTTCGAATACATCATGGAGAATATGGGGATCAAACACAGAAGTCAAATGTTCTTAAAAACTGGAATGTAAATTAAATAGACAGAAGGAATCTTAAAACAGCAATTGAAAGGCTTCATTAAGATTGGCTCTCGGGTTCAGGAAGAGCAGTGGAGATAGGAACTGGGGCCAACACGTTGGCATTGGAAGTTTCTGCGTCACCTGGGTCCTCGCCATCCAGAGCGTCTATGGTGACACCCTCGTCCTCTATCAAAAGGGGCTCGGGATCTATGGGGTTTGCAGCCATGAACTCCTCCTGGAGCATCGTCACGAGCTCCTGATACTCCGGTTCCGCCAGGCTCTCCGAGGGATCCCTATCGCGGACAATAGGCTCGCAGTTCTCATCCAGGTCCATACGCAGGCGGTCGTCATTCCGAGCGCTCTCAGGAGCCAGTCCCAGCCTCACCATCTGCCCAATCGCCTTATGGAAGAAGCGTCGAGCGTTGTCAAAGCAGTGGAGGTTTACAGCAAAAACGAAAGCCTTTGAGCGCACAAACTTAATCACTGAATCCCAGGCCACCCTCGTCCCCAAGCCGGCCCTTTTTTGCTGTAGCTCAACGAGTGTCTTCTTGGTTTCCTCATTCTTGCATGTGCTCTCGGCCAACTGCTGCCCCAGCTCCCCATTCTGAACCTTCAACTGATCGCGCTCTTGTTTAAGCTTCTTGTGACGATCGTCGAGGGCCAGATATGCATCATCGGACCTCTTCAAATCCTCCTTCAGCTTGTCCTTCTCTAAATTCGCGGCCATTAGCTCAGCAATGACGGAATTATAATCCTCCTACAGCTGGCCGGGGTCAGAAATACGTAGCAACTTCTTGTACTTAGCTTTATGTTCGGAATAGGCCTGCGCTCGCCCCTGTAAATTTCTCAGCCTCAGAATGACCTCCTGAAAAGCCAGAAACAAGAGGTCACTATCAGAGTTAAAATAGAAAGAGTCTGAACTTTGCAAAGGGAACTGGAGACTTACCGTCAAGAGCGCATGGCAAGCATCATCCGTGACCCGAGAAGCATCGTGCTCGTTCAGCCTATCAGAAACCAGATTTACAGAGAACGTGCACTTCTTCAGCAGGACAGAGCCATCCGTCCGTTGACGCTTGTATCGAGCATCGCCCCGGCAGCCTATTTTCCAAAAATCCTCATCCTCAGATGAGGAGGTATCGCTGCCCTCGCCACGGTGGCCCACGACCACCTCCTTCCCATTCCCAGAAATGGGGATAGAGTCCGGCAGCCTCTTCCTCTTCCCCTGGCGATCAGCTCTTATTGCGTCGTGAAAGCGGGCTAACTCCCCTGAGTGATTGCGGGAGTTGCTGGAACTGAGCGCAATCGGCCCCTCCGGAGCGGTCGGGGAAGGAGTGACCTCTCGAGCGCCGTTTATGGTCAGGTCTTCTATGGGACCGACAATTGGAACTTCATTTCCGGCGCCCCTGCCACCATTTCCTCGCCCTGTCCTTCAGTGGGTTCCTCTCCCCCTCGGGGCGTTCGAGGGTTGGGCCTGCTGCTGCTGTTGTTGTTGAGGGTTAGCGCCCTGTCTCTGTGCACGCATCATTTGGGCCACACTTTCAGCGTCCATCCCAGCGGTCAGAATTTGAATGTTTGCAAAATGGAAATCACGAGGTCAAAAGATGGCTATTTGGACGGTAACAATAAAGATATTACAAACTAAACAAAGTGAATGATGCTATCCTAAGAGTTAGAGCAGTTAGTTCCTAGAATCTGACCATCGAGGGCCATGATTTGAGCAGGAGGAGTGATTATCATGCTTGGGGGACATGAGAGGCCATAGCGGAATAAGACCTATTCATTCTTCATCAACACCTCAGCCTTGATCCATTTTTTCTCATTCTTCATTACGAGGGCCAACCCCTTTGCCCAATCCTCGAAAACTTTGTTCTTGGTCCTGTCTTTAATCAGTGGCCCCTCGCCATGTATAAACCACCCTCGATGGACCCCGAAAATTCCCCCAGGAGCCCCTACGAAGAAATACTTCTCCTTCCAATGCTCGCCATATGAGGTGGAGGGAGAATCTATCATTTGACAGCCAGACTTGGCCTGGGTATAGTAAAACCCATCCGTGGGAGACGAGCGCGGCGAGCGGGCTACCTGAATCAAGCTATCAAAATTGTTCACAGAAGGTTCATGGCCTAAGGCCCTCATCAGTATCACGAAGGTATTTATTAGTGCAATGCCGTTCGGGAGGATCTGGGAAGGGTTGAGTCTAAGGTGGTGGCAGATGGTGGCGACGGTGGGCGGGATTGGAAACCTCAGGGCCCCAGCCAGGACCGCATCCAAGTAGACTATCATCATCCCAGGCGGTGGGTTGTTTGCTCTTTCTCCCTCCTCAGGAAGGCGCATGGGGAACACAGCCTCATCGCAGTATGCCTTTACCTTCAAGTCTCTCAAATCATCGAGCGTCAGGATGCTCTCTATCTCATCAGGGGACCGGTCGGTCTGATGGGGTTTATTTTGCCTCACTAGCGTAGTAGGCTCTTTACCCTTTCTTTGATGTTTTCTGGGAGGCTCATCCTTTGCTTGACGCTCGGAAGGCCCTGCACCGCCCTCGGGAGCCGCAATTGCCACCGTGATCCTATGGTCTTCAGGTCTTACGGCGCTACTAAGCACGGGAAACACCCTCTCCCCCTGTCTCTGCATTTTCATAACATTATGCATCTCTTCAAAGAGATCTTTACCCCTCCAGGAGCACGCTCGTTCATTCCTTGAATGGCGGCATCCACCTCTTCGTCCCCGGCTTCAACCGGAACCCTGGCCACTGGAATAGCAGTAGGAATCTCATCACCTGGGGATGCCCTAGCCATTGGAATTACCGTAGGCACATTATTATGAGGGGAAGAGCTCCCAACTGACATCTCGTCTATTTCCCTCACGAAAGCGTCTGCGTGATGTTCAGCCATATCTGGTCTTTGATTCCTAAAGGTGAAGCTTTCGTAAGAAGTTCAGAAAGGAAGAATTCCAGAGCAAATTCAACGATAAGAAAAGGATTTCTCGTTTCTGAAGTGTTACTCAAGCGACCTAAATCTAAAGTTAGCACGGGAAATCAGAAGTTCAGGGGATTTACTTAAGGATTGAAGTAAAGAAGCTTGCTGGAATTTGATGAAGTTCGCAGAATCTCTTTCGCTGTGATTTTGCTTGGAGAAGACTAAAAAAGTGAAAAGCTTCAAAGGCTCTCCAGATCCCAATTTATAGGGAGAGTGGTAGCATTGATTAGGGTTGGAGATTCAAATTGCAATCATTTCCCACCTGGGGAAGCCCACCACTTTTGGTAACCGCCTCACGTCTCCCGGAACAAACACGCCCACGCTCCCACTCAACATTTAATGCGGACAAAACGTCATTTAATACGATGACAGAACGTGTCCGTTACGGAAGCCAAGTGGTCACTTCCCTTGCAGAAGCTTGACCCTCGGATATTCAAAAATTCAAGGCTCATTTCTCTTAAAATTCTACAGTACGCTCAAGCGATACTACAGAATTTGGGGGGCAAAATGATGAGACATCAAAACACACTCGTATCAGAGCCGTCCACGTGTCGCCATCAGCCGACTTAGAGATTGGACACTCGCATTATTGGGCTCGCGGGCCAACCCAGCCCACTCGCTCGCTAACTGATGCAGGCCCATGAGCATCGGCCAACTGTTCCAGTAAAGGCCTCAGGATGAGAAGACTAATGCTCACTACGTGGCCCTTGGAGCCACCCTTCCCAGGGAGGCACCCACCGAGGGCACCTCCTTTCCAACGCTTGTAAAATTGACGCTGATAGATCATCTGCCCGTGGTGACCCCCTCGTGCGTCCCTTCGAGCGTCACCTACGCTCAAGTAGGGCTCTTCCCTTCTGAAAGGTATCCGTGCCCCTGCACGACCGATATGGAGCCTCCTCACGCACGGCCCTCGCCAACAACCTCTGACACCATGACAGGGTGCACCTCGTACCTGGCACGCCGCCTACTTTTTAGAGCCATCACTCTCATGCCATCACAGGCCGCCACGTGTTAGGGCAACACAGGTTTGGGACCACACGGTCAAATTACCCAATCTACCCTCACCCCTAACATATAAATAGGAGAGAACGCTTGCATTCTCCCCCAAGTGATCTTCCACAATACATACTGCATTCATCGTTCTGGGCACTTTCCTCCATTTTTTCTCATCTTCTCAAGCTTCATACTACTTCCGTCACAGTTGCATCACCATTGGACCTTGCACTCTTGGTGTTATCCTAGCTGGAAGAACCCACGCTCAAAAGGAAACCCAGTTCCTAAGGCCCTCACGCCTGTGATGGTCTTTCCCTTTTCATACAAATATTGAAAGTGTTGTTGCATTTTAGGAAGTTCAGATTCCTGCACCATCATATACAGTTAAAAAACATGTTCAAAATATTATTTTATTTATAAAATTTTATAAATTCAAATATTTTACAAAGAACGAATTTTGACATTTATATTAAAATTTATTTTTAAATGTCAAGAAATATATTAAATATAATAGATAATTAATACATAATCTATGCATGAATAGAGAAATAGTATATATATATATATATATATATATATATATATATATATATGTCACAAACTCACTCTCACACTCACATATATATATATATATATATATATATATATATATATATATATATTACATATAATAAATGCCATATATATATAACACATTCAATATAAATAGTAATAATATATTTATATATGAAATAAATATATAGTTACTCAAAATAAAAAAATTAAAATATATATTTAATTATATATATATATATATATATATATTTATTATTATTATTATTATTATTATTATTATTATTATTATTTTTATTATTAATGAAATAAGTTTAAAATTTTTATTTCATTCCTAACTTTATTACTTGGCGTACCAATCATAGCAATTCCATAATAAAGTCATTCCATTCCTTTGTTCATTCCATTACAAAGTTCATTCCTTTCCTGTCTCATTCCATTCATGCATACCAATCATGCCATAAAAGAATGAGTGAAAAATAAGCTTTGTTATGATTGTAAATGTGTGACGTTCAAGTTTCTTGTTTGAAAATTATATACGTTAGAGATGATGAAAATCATGGTAAATTATTTAAACGAAGCTATGATAAAGTTTAAAGATTGAAAAAATTATCATAGTTCGAGTAAAATTCAAGAAACATTTCAAGTATAATTTTGAATATTAAATGAAAGCTAAACGTTTATAATAAAATAATGATTTTTTAAAGGAAAATATTTATAAAATATGATACGGTTAGAGTCAAGTTTTGGTAAATGTATGAAAATTCATAAAATAATTCAAGGATCGTTATGGTTATAATATTGTATAAGGAAAATGTTAGAATTCGGAAATCCCTCAATTAGGGCAAAACTAGGGTTTTATGACCAGTTTTGGTTACTACGGGAGTTACGATGAGAATTAAGGTTTGAGAATGATATCAAAATTCATAAAATTTTGCAAGATTCATTCCAACCTAATATTAGATAGGTAAAGGCGGCTCGGAAAATTTCTACGAAATTGAGTGAATGGTAACTAAGGATTTAAAAGAAATTCTTCTTAACCCTTTACTTACCTATTCCTTCTTGGCCTTGAAATCCGGGATTTTACAAAGTCAGTATCGAATGGTTGAGAGTAGTTCGAATTGGCTTAAGGTGCAATAAATGTGCGTAATAAATAACATGTTTGAGGGGGTATTTATACCTGAAGGGTAATGATGACAGAATAGTACCGGTTGCAGGTGCATTTAATGCTCTGTACCAACTTGGTACGGCTTGTCAGTTTCATTAAAGGCTGGAGGCGACGGGGCGGTCCCACAGGCGAATCGAGTTGGTGTCGACTTGGATTGTCCTGGGTCGATGGTTTTTCGACCCGTTCGCGACTAAATCGATAGAATTTCGACTAGCCATGGAGGTGGTCAGCTCGATTCCATTTCTATGATCAGGGCCCATTTCCGGTAGAAGCGTGGGGCCGAATAGACCGACTCGAGGGGCACACATGGCACATTCGACCGGTCGACACGGTCAGCTGGAGCACGTGGCGAGTGAGTATTGGTCCTTTCATGTTTACGTGGCAATGCCGGTTTGGCCCACGTCATTAGCCCCTGGAAAGGCGGCGCCAGGGGACACGTGGCGCACGCCTTTTGCCTGTCAGGGTTTAATTCCCTAGGCAATCATGGAGATGGTTCGTATTCGGGATTTTCGCTCAGAATTTCCCTATAAATAGCCCCTTAGGGCTTCCATTTTTCACTTTTAGACTTCAGAGCATTTTGAGAACTTCAGAGCCGTTCGAGTTAAACGAGCGGGACATTCGGTTCGAGCTTCAGCCAGCAGCGAATTTTTCCGGTAAGCCCTCTCGACTCGATCTGTTCCTTTTGGTCTGTTGTTTTTTGTTTTTATTCTTGAGTGTTCGTAATCGAGAGAGAAGAACCCCATCTCGAATCACGTTCGACTCTTCCCCTGACATAACCCTTGATCTTTATTTCAAGGAGAAGGCGGAAACTAAGGGAAATAAGTCGAAGTTCGTAGAGTTCGAGCAGTGGGATGTCGTCTTCGACATTGACCAGTTCGGGTTTGTCGGATAAAATCCCAGGCCCTGGTGATGAAATTAGATCGGATGACTCGACTTCAAGGGAAGGGGAATTGGTTCAGTCTGAGGTAGCCTCGGAAGAGGAGGTGGACATAGTAGTGGTGTCGGAGGACTCTAGAGATAGACATTCGACCTCTCCGTTGGGTCCGGTAACCTCTGCTGAGCTGATAGCAATTGTTCCGCTAGTAGGAATGACTTTAGGACCGGAATATTCGAGTAGGGAAGGCGGCGCAGGGTCGTCGACCTCTGATCGCCATGATGAAGAAGAAGAAGGTATCTTCATTCCTTATGGCGTGAAATCCCCGGCTCGAGTGCTTCATAAAGATTCTCGGCTTGTCGGAAGCAAGGTCTCGCTCAAAATGTTCGAGGAGATAAGAGAGATCTTATTTGGGGGAGATGTTGAGTTGTAGGGTTATAGCGTAATTCGACCCAGGAGGGGACAAACAATGACCGACCCTCCCAAAAATTGCATAATAGTGACTTGGAATATGGTCAAAGCCGGGTTCCATGGACCAATCGACGACGATATCCTCGACATACTGAACCATCTCAACATCAGCCCGATTCAGTTGATGCCAAACGCCTACGCAATGGTAAACGGGATCCGAGTACTTATGAGGTACTTTGGTATCCCGATGCTCGGAGTTGCTAAGGAGCTTTTCAAGGCGAGCATGACTAATGAGTCATCGTGTTCGGGCTACGGGTTTGTGCAATTAGCGTTCAAACAGAAGCACAAATTCACGATATCGCGGACCTCATCAACGGGCAGACCTGGAAGCAGCAGTTCGTATATGTTGAGAGTCATAAGGGGTGGCCCAATTTGTGGAATAGGATGTGGTGTTGGAGGCCCTTCTCGTCACTCTGCCGATTGATGCTCTTCGTTGGAAAAACACGTTTATCCTGGATATGTTATCCCTCGGGCAATTCGACTGCAAGAAGTTGATCGAAGAGAAAGTGTTGGTGAATTTTGGCTTAGCCCTCGGAGTCCCCAGTCGGAGTTTCAACCCTGGTACAATGAGCGGCCGAGACGAATAACCAACGTTTAATTTTCGTTTAGGCATTCCATCTTTTAAATCGATTCTGATCCGTTTTATTTTTCCTACAGACAAAATAATCATGAGCAGACTAGCCGCAATGAGGGCAGATATGAAGGATCTCGAGGGCGACCAAAAGTGGCTCAGGCGGCCGAGCCGATGGCGCAACACAAAACCATGGATGCTCCTCTCCCCAGGCAAGAAGCAGGTTGAGACGACGGGGCTCCGACTAAAACGCCGGCTGCTCAACCCTCCAAAAGGAAAGACAAGGAAGTTGCAGTCGAGCAAGAGAATAGGAGAAAGAAGTCTAAGAAGGACAGGGATTCGAAAGCCCCCACGCCGGTGCACACTAGTAGAGGCTCCGACCATCCGGGCTGCGGCAACCAATCTAAAGGCACCGTGTCGACCAGCTCCCTCCTCTCAACTCCTTCGGCCACGAAGAAGGCCCCTGCACCTTTCTCATTCGAAGCCCTCAAATTGACCCACATGCCTTACCAAGCCCCCAAGGAAGATGTTGCAGACTTCTTCAAGATGCTCAAAATCTCTGAGCCACACCTTCCGGCCGGCCTAAAGCTTGTAGATCAGGAAGGCAGACCTCGACGAGTAGGCTTAACACCCCGAGACAATCAGGCAACTGGGGCGATTTATCATTGCTGCCAGACTAAAGCCGATCACGAGGTGAGGTGGCAAATGAATGACATTGAACTGGAGATGTCGGCCGCCATAAAGGCGATTGGGGTAAAGCTATACTCAGTACAGTTCTCTCGAGCCGACAAGGTTGCTAGTCCATGCTCTGACTTCCTTTCCTCTTAATTGCAGCTTTCGCAGGATATCTACCACATGAGTCGACGGGCCTAGATTTACAGGGAGGGAAGAGCCCGCTGGGAGGCGAAGGCAGGGATCGACTCGGAGGTAGAGTCCCTGAAGAGGAAGGTTCTGAACCTGGAGTCGGAGAAGGCGAGCCTAAGCTCGAAGGCTAAGGCGGTGGAGCTGGCGAAAGGAAAGGCCGAGTCGGCGTCTGAAGAGTTCAGGAAGCAGCTGGATGATAAGAAGAAGGAGCTGCTCGACGAGCACAAAAAGCTCGATGACCAATCGTCCAAGATGGTTGACACCTTCCGCGATGGCGAGAAGGCCGGGGAAATAAAGGGTGCCAGGACGGCCATCGACCGGTACCAACAAATCTTCGACCGGGTGGTGGCTGATTTGGAAAGATACGGGGCATACAGGTTCCTGAAGTCCCCGGCCTACAAGAGTTCGACTGCAACTTTTGGCATAGCCGATATGAAGGAGGGCTTCGAACTCTATCTCGCCCAATGCAGGTCGAAGGGCTACATTCCCGTCCACTATGATACGAGCAAGATAGGCCTCATGTGCCCCGATCCGAGACCTCCACCCCCTGCAGCTGCCCACACAGAATCAGAACCTGACTGGTCCAAGCATGAGTTCGGCTTCGCCGTGTCGCTTGCTAAGATTATTTACGCTGGGCGCGAGGAAGACCCCGACCAAGATGCCCCAAGGGGTCAATCCCATGGTGCTGAGCCATCTGCGGGTGTTCCCCGAGCTGTTCGTCGAGCCGAGTGCTAAACCCAATGAAGAGCAAACTGCCGATCGATCTGACGAGGAACTCGAATAAGCTACCAATCTGCTCTATTTCTGTTTCTTTGCAATTTATTCTGTGGTTTGTTTTTGCTTTAAGTATTAGACCGACCTGGGGTGGCCGGTGAGTGCTCCCGTAGAAAAATCCAAATGTATCTTGCTTATATCGAAACCGACCATTTATGCCTTAATGGAATTATCGTTTTAAGTCTTTTGAATTAGCATTTCTGATTATGCATGTTCAAACTTCCAAGTCGACTTTCTGAATAGCATTTTTCTCACTCGTGCCCAACTTCTAAGTTGAATGTAATATCACTTAATAAACTAGAACTAATCAATCGGACTATTTAACCCGTCGAGAGCATGATAGTCGAGTAGAGTGTTCGATTTTCATGAACTTGAAAGGTGAATTGATTTGGAGAAAGTGGTAAAATGCAATTTAAATCGGAACTTCGTCGATTTTACAAGCAATTGCACTTTACAAACTTGCCAAACATAAAACTTTCTATGGTTATGAGTGTTCCAAGATCGAGGCACTGGATTGCCGCTCATTTCTTCTAGGTGGTATGCGTGATTCTTCCCAATTTTGGCAATACGGTACGGACTGTCCCAATTAGCATCGAGTTTTCCGACATGCTTGGTAACGTCGACTCGCTTTAGGACAAGGTCACCTACTCAAAATTGTCATGGCAGGACCTTCTTGTTAAAACTTCTGGTCACTGACGCTCGATATTGTTGCATCCGACGGAAGCCTTGTTCTCTTTTCTCTTCAATTGTGTCGAGCTCGAACTGACGGTTGTCTTGATTTCGGTCTAGTTGGTAGTGTGATACTCGACTGGTTTGGTGTATTAATTCTACCGGTATCATGGCCTCGGAACCATAGACCATCGAGAAAGGAGTCTCTCCGGTGGCAGTTCAAGGTGCGGTCCGGTAGGCCCACAGTACACCATCGAGTTCTTCGGCCCAGGCTCCCTTGCTTCCATCAAGGCGGGTTTTCAAATTTTGAATGATGGTTCGGTTGGTGACTTCGGTTTGGCCATTAGCTTGAGGATGACCTACTGAAGTAAATCGTAAATCGATGCCCTAGTCCGAACAGAATTTCTTGAACAACTTACTCCGAAACTGGGGCCCGTTGTCGCAAATCAGTATCCTAGGCACCCCAAATCTGCATATGATGCTCTTCCGGAGGAAGCGGGTCATGACAGTGTGAGTGATCTTAGGGACCGATACAGCTTCGACCCATTTTGAGAAATATTCAACACAAACGATGACGAATTGGTGCTATCGAGGGGCGATTGGAAAAGGCCCCAGAATGTTGATCCCCCATTGGTCGAAAGGCCATGCAATGTCGACGGGGATCATCTCCTTTGGATGTTGATGAGTAAGGTTAGCATGCTTCTGGCAGCCGGGGCATCTCTTTATGAAGTTGATAGAATCTCGTATTAGAGTCGGCCAGTAATAGCCTGCTCGAGCAATCTTCTTAGCTAGGATCCATCCTCCAGCATGATTCCCACAAGACCCGACATGCACTTCTTCGAGAACCTCCTTGGCTTGGGAGGTTCGTAAACACCTCTTAGCCGATTCCCTAAAAGATATTTTGAACAATATACTATCCGGGTCGAGCACATAGCTCGCCGATCGGGCAATCAGTTGACGCCTTTCCGTTTTGTTTTCTGGTAAGAATCTATCCCTTAGATGCAGGACCAGGTCGTCCAACCAGCACGGTTCAGCTGGGTCGATATTTAAAACAGACTCTCCCCTTTCTTCTATGGAGCAAGCTGTGTTCGTGAAGAATATGATCGACCTATCCCTTGTTCCCCTGAAGCCATAGGCTACTTTGGAAAGGACGTCAGCCCTCTCATTCTCTTCTCGAGGGACCTGTTCGAGCTTGAAGCTTTTGAATTTGGAGGCCCACACTTTCACTTTTCCTAGGTACTTTGCCATCGACTCCTCCCTCGCCTCGTACAACCCGGTGTACTGGCTCGCGACCAACTACGAATCGGTCAGGGCAACGAGGTCATCGATTCCCTGTTCCTTAGCTATCTTCATCCCCGCTATGAGGCCCTCGTACTCGGCCTCGTTATTAGTGGCTGGGAATTCTAGGCAGATGGCAAAATCAAGCTCATCTCCCTCGGCATTCCTTAGGGATACACCTGCACCCCCCCGCCCCCCCGCCCCCAGATGAGGTTGAGGATCCATCAACTGAAAGCGTCCAAAGGCCCAACGTGGTCAATTTTATTGTTGGAGCGTGTTTTTCGACCAAGAAATCGGCCAAGACCTGGGCTTGATACGCTAACCTTGGCTGATAAGTTATATCGTACTGACCCAATTTGATTGCCCACTTAGTTAGTCTGCCCGAGCTGTCCGGCTTCGTTAAAACTTGTCGAAGGGGTTGATCTGTGAGTACAATAATAGCATGAGCTTAGAAGTATGGCTTCAACTTCCGGGCCATGTGAACTAATGCAAGGGCAAATTTCTCTATTTCCAGGTACAGCGTTTCAGCTCCATGCAAGATCTTGCTAACATAGTAGACCGGCATGTGCTTCTTTTCTCGGACAGCGACCAGAACGGAGCTGATCACCTCGCTCGACACGGTCATATAGAGATACAAGACTTCTCCGGGTTCTGGCTTTGCCAAAAGTGGGGGCGACTCGAGGTATTTCTTCAACGCCTCAAATGCTTGTTCACATTCTTCAGTCCATTTGAACTCCTTAACGTTCCTCAAAATCTTGAAAAGGGGGAGATTCTTCTCGGCCGACCTAGAAATGAATCTGTTGAGGGATATAATTCTGCCGACCAAACACTGGATGTCACAGATTATTTTTGGGCTGGACAGGTTGCGGACAGCGTTGCTCTTCTCTGGGTTGGCCTCAATTCCTCTCCGGCTAACCATGTAACCCAGAAATTTTCCTCCCCCAACTCCGAAGGTGAATTTATTCGGGTTGAGCTTCAAGTTGTACTTTCTGAGGAGTTTAAATGCTCGCTCAAGATCCCGGAGGTGGTCGCTCGATTGGGTTTACCTCACGATCATGTCATCGACATAGACCTCCATGGTTTTGCCAATCTCGTCCTCAAAAATCTGGTTCACCGACCTCTGTTAGGTAGCCCCCATGTTTTTAAGTCCAAAGGGCATCACTCGAAAGCAATAAATTCCCTTTACGACTATGAAAGCGGTCTTGTCTTCGTCTTCGGGTGCCATAAAGATTTGATAGTAGCCTTGAAAGGCGTCCATCATACTCATCAATTCACAACCCGCTGTTGAGTAGACCAATTGATCAATATTGGGCAAGGGGTACGGGTCTTTGGGACAGGCTTTGTTCAAATCCGTAAAGTCATTGCACATGCGCCATTTTCCCCCTGACTTGGCAACTAAGGCCACGTTACACAACCAGTCGACATATTTGGCCGGTGTAATGTATCCGTCATCTAATAATTTGTTCACCTTTTCCTCTATTATCTCGTTCCTTCTGACACTTTGAGTGCGTAACCTTTGCTTGATGGGCTTAAAGGAGGGGTCAACGTTGAGGTGATGCATGATCACAGAAGGATCGACTCCCACCAAATCGTTGGCACTCCAAGCAAAAACATCGATATTTTCTTGAAGAAACTAGATTAGGAGTACCTGTTCATGCTCTTTGCCCAGCTCAGGCAGCCCGACATGAGTGATCTTCTCGGCTTGCCCTGGAAGAAGTTCGATTTTCGTGGATTGGCTGGAAGCCTCGACTCGCCCAGGTTGGAGCTTCTGCTTCTTCTTAGCTCATTTCGAAATCCGGGCAGACTCATCGCCCTGGCCTCGAAATGCTCAATCTCGTCCTCATCTCCTTCGGTAGACCCAGGAGGGGAACTACCCGACGGTCGGGCAGTTTAACTTTCTCCATCGAGATTGAGTAGCACGCCCAAGCCATTGGGACGTCACATCTCAATTCCCCAATGCCTGACGGGGTGGAGAGTTTAATTAGTTGGTGGTATGTCGAAACTATAGCCTTGAAGTCGATTAGCCCAGGCCTCCCTAGAATAATGTTATAGGCCGAGGGCTGATCGACCACTAGATACTCTAACTCCATAGTCGACCTCTTAAGGAGGGTTCCCATGGAGGTGATCAAACGGACCCGGTCTTTAGGGTATACTTCAGAGCCCCCAAATCCGGGTAATGGAGTTTTAAGTGGTTCTAGGCTCAATTTTTTAGCTAGATTCATTCGATTAAGAGTCGAGAGATAGATAATATTTATTGAGCTTCCATTATCAATAAGGGTTTTAGATACAACATAATTGGCCACGTTTAGCGTAACCACCAGCATAATTGGACAACTAGGCATTTCGCCCTCCCGTGGTGGTATGCCGACTAGGTCCTTTTTGCTAAAGCTAATATCCTGATCTACCCAGCCCGTACTCGACTCGACCTCCAAAACTTCGTGGGGTCCATAATAGTTCCTCTGGGCCTCTCTCCTCGTCCTTTTTCGGGCCGACTTCGTGTCCCCTTCGGCAGGCCCCCCCAGCAATCATGTCAATTCGATCGAGACAGGAGAGGTTATGCTCATTCCTCTCGGTCGGCTGTTTTGCCTCCCGATGCCGGAAAGGGTTACGCTCCTCGGCACGGAGGGCCAGCTCATCTAGCTTCCTGATGAATTCTTGAAGATTGCCCCCTTGAATCAGCAGTTCGATTTCGGCGCAGAGGGCGAAGCAGTCGGACGTGTTGTGGCCAGTCTATCGGTGGAAATGACAGTACTTTCCAAAATCCCTCGTCTTCTGTGTCTCTTTGATGGGCTTGGGGTTTTTGAACAACTTTTTATCGGAGATGTTATAAATCTCTTCAACCGATCGGTTCAGAGGAGTGAAATGTTTCTTGGGGCAGCTCCCTGAGCTTGAGTCGACTCGACCCTTGTTGTGACGCCTTGGCTCACTCCTTGGGGGTCGGACGGCCTCCGCCTTTTTGCTCGACCCACCTCTTTGCGCCATTTCCACTTCCTCTACTCTCATCCATTTTCCCGCGATATCGAGAAGCTTGCCAATTGAATCGGGGTTCTTTCGGACGATGTGGCGGGCACACTCCTTGTCTCGTAGGGCGGTGTGGAGGGTCGGTATCAGCATATCCATGCTGGGAACCTGGACTTGCACCGCGGCCTGAGAATCGGGTAAAGAAATCCCTCAGCGTCTCGTCCTCTCTCTGCACAATATTGTAGAGGTAAGTGGCCGGTAACTTATCTCCTTTAACGGACGAGAAGTGGGCCGTGAATCTCTCAATCAATTCATCATACGAGCGAATACACCTCGGGGCCAGCCTTGAGAACCAGTCCTGGGCTACCTCGACAAGGGTGGTAGCAAAGATCTTGGCTCGGACGTCCCGTGAATGACCGAACATGCTTATTTCGATCTCGAATCGATCCACATGCGTCTCGGTATCAGTCACTCTGTTATAGGTTAGAAGATTTGTTGGCATCTTATCCACCACCATGGCTTCGAGTATTTCCACACAGAAGGGGATTAAACCTCGCGGGCACTTCTATATTGCCGGGCAGGTTGTCGGCGTGGCAGCAACGGGTCAATTCTATTCTCGCCGCGTCCATGCCCTCCCTATCTGGATGGGAGAGGGTCAGAGTATGATCCCTCTTCTTCTTCGGGCCGAGGGGCTCGAGGGGGCGCCCTAAGCGGTGACCTTTCTCGTCGGGGCAGGCAGTTCCGGAGGTCATCCATCCTTACAACAAAACCTCGATTAGATAGCCGGGGGGCTTCAAGACTGACCCTAGCCCCTAACCAGTCGAACACTCCGGAATTTCTAGGCCGCTTTTCCCTTTCCTTATTCTGGGACGAGCTCCCCGACCTACTAGCAGCCCTCGAAGCGCAAACAGTCCCTTGATTCTCCTCCTCCCTTCTTTTGGACCTGGGAGGGTCGGCCTCGATGTTGACTTGGTCGATGAGGCGTTTATCGTGATGCTGCCCTGACTCGACCACTTGCTCAGTAGACACCGCCTCCGGACGTTGCTGACCTCGACCCACCCCTTGCCCTTGGACTGGGCCAGGGGATGGAGGCGGGCCATATGGGTCTAGGTGATAGTAAGCCGGGTGCGGGTGATAACTCCATGGAGGTAGGAGGTATCCCTATTGAGCAGGCGGCCCGTAATAGTGTGAGTACTGCCCGGGAGAGGGCGTGGCGGGGCTGGCTCTTGGGTTTTCGGGGAAGATGGGGCCCCGGCCTTCTGCTGCTGTAGCGACGGCTTCCGCTTGGCACTTTTCGAGGTAGGCATCTAAGTCGGTGGTCGCGTAGACCATTGGTACTGGAATGTTTCGCGCATCAGCACCAGGCGGAGCTGGCAGATGGTTTGGCCCACCTCCCTTACTAGGGACGACCACTTCTTTCTCATCCGTTCCAAGTGTTTGGTGGCTGCGTAGTTCCATTCTTGTTATGCTTCTGTTCGAGAAATTCCCACAGACGGCGCCAAAATGATCGTGTCGATTTCCGGACGGCAGAGGTGGCTCGAAAAGGTTGACTTCACCACTTAGAATTTCTAACGTGGAAGACCTCAAATTGATGTTGACCTATGAGGTGGAGGAGCAAACGTGAGCTGAAGGCCGACTTGGGACTGGTGGGGGTTTACCCTATGTCGGAACTCCGACGCCCAAGTCAGTATCAAATGGTTGAGACCAGTTCGAATTGGCTTAAGGTGCAATAAATGTGCGTAATAAATGACATGTTTGAGGGGGTATTTATACCTGAAGGGTAATGATGACTGAATAATACCGGTTGCAGGTGCATTTAATGCTCTGTACCAACTTGGTACGGCTTGTCAGTTTCATTAAAGGCTGGAGGCGGCGGGGTGGTCCCAAAGGCGAATCGAGTTGGTGTCGACTTGGATTGTCCTGGGTCGATGGTTTTCCGACCCGCTCGAGACTAAATTGACAGAATTTCGACTAGCCATGGAGGTGGTTGGCTCGATTCCATTTCTGTGATCAGGGCCCATTTCCGGTAGAAGCGTGGGGTCGAATAGACCGACTCGA
Organism: Lantana camara; assembly: GCA_037501455.1. Taxonomy (NCBI): domain Eukaryota; kingdom Viridiplantae; phylum Streptophyta; class Magnoliopsida; order Lamiales; family Verbenaceae; genus Lantana; species Lantana camara. Next base: position 109,617,112 of record CM074856.1, on the reverse strand, counting down.
GGGGCACACGTGGCACATTCGACCGGTCGACATGGTCAGCTGGAGCACGTGGCGAGTGAGTATTGGTCCTTTCATGTTTATGTGGCAATGCCGCTTTGGCCCACGTCAGTGCGCACACTTGCCTCATGGTGTGCGCCACTTCACGCTTCTGCCAGCTTCGAACAACAACACTTAGCCTCAATTCCCACAACCATGATGGTCCTTGCACGAAGCCCAGCTCTCCGTGCGAGCCACAAAGCCATCATGAGCACAAATTCCAAGTCTTGCATGCGTTGTGCGCAACACATGCGCACAACCTTGCCCAATGCCCATCCATCAAGCCTGATTTTCCGCAACTCATGCTCACGCATCAAATCCTTATGGAACAAAGTGTTTTGTCTCACACCAAAACACCCCAATTCCGAGATGGTCCGCCACCAAACTTCCATCTCCCATTTGCATGTCAAACCTTATCAATTCATCACATTTTCCATTATAGTTGAAGGTTTTCCTAAACAATCTCATCCATCAATTAAATCAACATAAAACCAAGGAGAATTTTGTTCACACTTATCATAACTAAATCATCCATGACCACAATTGTCAACATAATCAAATGATATAGATAAAATATCCACGTGTACTATTGAAATTACACGTAATGTAATTTACAATGTCTATTTCCAACTGATCTACCTAAAATACTGTATTAGACATCAAAGTACGATTTAAGTAAAAGAAAGAAGATTATTTCTTTAGAAATTATGCTTACGTATCCATAAATTGAAAAATTAAAAATTTTCAATAGGCCGAATTACATTTAGGTCCCCTGAGGTTTGCCCTAATTACAAATCAGTCCCTCTTGTTTCGGAAATTACATATTAATCCCTAAAAACACTGTTTCAATTGAGGTCCCTGGACGTCGTTAGGGTTCCGTTAATTTTGACATTTGAATTTCCGAAAAATATTACAAAAAAATCCCTGAACTATGAATTTTCTTACAAAACAACCCCTTAACTAAATCACATCAACAATGTAGTCCTGTCAAAATTAACGGAACCCTAACGGCGTCCAGGGACCTCAATTGAAACAGTGTTTTTAGGGACTAATATGTAATTTCCGAAACAAGAGGGACTGATTTGTAATTAAGTCAAACCTCAGGGGACCTAAATGTAATTCGCCCATTTCAATAATACAAAACAAAGTTACAAACTTCCATCCTAAAATTGAATATTCTAGATAGACATGCTACCAAATGTAAGCAACATGTACATGAAAAATTTTAAATGATAATCCCTTCTTAAACAGATCCTCAATTATAAAATTTGTACCAATATAGACACCTATTTGACAATGCCAAAGAAATATCTGGAGAGGTCGAAGCCTTACTCGAAAATTACAACACTAAATTAACTCCTCGCATGATTTAGGGGGTTCCTTCTAGGGCTGAGCTAACTTGCGAGCTTGCGACCTGAACTCGAACTGGCTCGCCTTGAAGTCATATTGGAAAGAGCTTGAGTCAGTCATCGAGTCAATCCCCAACTCCTCGTATCTAGATTCGTGGATTGCAAGCCATCTCGCGAACTTAGGATTATGTATATATATATTTTATAAATTATATATAAGTATATTATATTTTATATTATTTATAAATATATATTTTATATTATATGTGTAACATATATACTGACGTGGGTCTTTCCCACTACGCCACATGGCATCACCTCCTTGGTGAATGGGTACGATCACTCAACTTTGAGGTCGATGAATAAAGAACCCTCGACCTGACCTGCAGGTCAATGGAAGGCTTGATCAAAGGAAGTTACTCAATCGATCTCGCCCCCGGAGGGCAGGCCGAATAGTAATACGAACCTCGATCTCGACCTAGTTGCCCTGTTTTTGACATACAGTACGGATGTGGGACCCATCAAGCCGTCGTTAGCATTAAATGTCTGAATGGTACTTCGTACAATACCTAATATGCATTAAATGCACCTTGGGTTCTGGGCCCAAACACTAATTACACCAAGGTACAAATAACCCTCATTAACTCCGTTAGTAAGCACATACAATACGCAAAAGTCAACTCGAATCTCTAACATTTCTAGATCGATACCTGACTTGAGTGTTGGATTACCGACACTATTAGAAAAATAGGCTTTTGTGACACCGGAAAGGGTCATGAAAAAGCAGGTTTTGGTGTCGCTTTTGATTTTGTGATGCTTACTAAAAGCGTTACATAGGTAGGCGTGACATTATCTTATTGTGACGCTAAAAGTGTTGCAAAATGTATGTTATTATAACGCTTTAAAGTGTCATGAAAGACATGATGTTGTAACACTTTAAAGTGTCATAATAAGGTGTATTATGACAAAAAAAATACATCATTAAAAAGTATATTATGATGGAATAAAACGTCATAATAAGGTGTATTAGGACGAAGTATAATGTCATTTAAAGGTATATAATGACAGGATAAAGCATCGTAAGAAGGTGTATTATGAGCAAAAAAAAAAAAAGCGTTATTATATTATGAAGGAATAAAACGTCATAATAAGGTGTATTTTGACGGAATAAAGCATCATTAAAAAGTTTATTATGCTGGTATAAAGCATCATAATAATAGTAGTTATGGTGATGCTTTGGGACGTCTCAATATTATGTATTTGTGACATATTTTTTCATCACAAAAGAGTACTTATGTAATTAATATTAATATGAAAGTCATATTTACACTAGTTATTGTAAATCCGTTTCATTAATTTGGTCTCAACAAACAAATGCAAGTAACAACATAATTAAAGAAACCAAACTAAAGAACATATATATGTTCTGCACAAATTCCAATCCACAATAATATTACTTACAATTTGTACTTAATATATAATATTAGTGCAACAAAAATAACAAAAAGTTAAGTTTCAATACCACTTATAGTACTTAGTGAAATTGTGGACTAAACAAAAACAAACCAAATGCAAGTTTCATAATTCGTAATCAAAATCCATTGTCAATCTTGAGCCACAACCTATGTAGAAAATCCATTTATCGTAGTTAATATTGAATAGGTAGAAAGAAATTTTCTTAGACCTAATGAATGATCATTACCATGTTTTTTGGTCATGCGACAACCTCACCAATTGCATCACCAATAGTTTAAAATATGATGTGGGTCGAATTTAATCTTCATCAACTTCCACTGCAACACTGATGACCACCTCACACCAATTATTTCGCAACAATACTTGTCCAACTCTTTTTGATGGATCTAAACTTTGAAGATAACCAATTGCCACGGTTTACGATGAATCAAACACACTTTTTAATAACACTTTTGATTCAACCTATATAATTTCGACAAACCGAACATGAAGTGATAAAATGCAATTATGTCTAGCACAGGTACTTGGATCTTCTAACAAGCCAAAAAAGGGAACAAAATTTCAAAATCACAAGTTTAGCAGCATAAACTTCAGCCGATTAGTCATCCAGACATAACACACAATGAATGAAATATAGTATTCTATCCACCCTTCCCCAAGTTCAGCCTATTTTTTTCATGACCGCCCTATTTTGGACCCATTTGATCCATTTTTGGTTCATTTTCTCTTTTCTATTCGTTTCAAGTATTAGATATTAGGTCAAATGGGTCCAAAATAGATCAACTAATAAATTGATTCAAAATGAGTTAAACAGGTCCAAAGGGTCAAACGTGCCTGAAATGGCAAATAGGTCCAAAATGGATCCAAAATGAGTCAAATGGGCCTGAAATAAGTTTGGCTCTAGAGGTTGTGAAAACACGAACCAAAAGGATTAATCCTCTACCTAAGGTTGTTAAGCTTAGGATTTTGAATGGATCACTTCAATATATAGAGAGATTATAAGATACAGTACAAATGGAGCTTACTGGATACAATGGTTACCACGACCGATACAAAAATAGACCAAACTTCAGGATAGTATAGGATGTTATAAGTATTTATCCCTTATTTTTATTTATGGTTAATTAAACCTACTCCCCAAATTAGATGGGGTAGTTACAATTCATCACCATTTTTATATTAAATTACGGACACCATCTTTTAAGAAATAAGTAATTACACTTAACCCCAATTGTATTTTTCTAAAACCTTTTGAACCCCCTTTTTGATTTAAAATCCAATCCGAATGGACCGGATCTTTTGACCCGACCCGTTTCATTAAATCCTACCCTTTTGAGCCCTTAAAGGGTTGAATCTTGGCCCTTTCTTCTTCATTTTATGTCGATCAAACACAAGAAAGGAGAGGGAAGAGACTTCTTCAAGCCTTAACCCTCCATCGCCTTCAAAGCTCAAGTTCTTGCACTCCGATCACTTCTCCGACGATCGAAGGTATGATTCCGACTCTCCTTAATGTGCTCTTTCTTCTCATACTAATTTCTATCTATGGAATCCATGTCTTGTTGCTCATTGAAGAAGATGATGAATAGTGCCTTTGAATGAAAATTTGAAAGCATGTATTGTATATTGAATCTTTGAAGCTAAATGTGATATATGTTGTTCATATAAGTGTATATGATGCATATTTGGTGGATTTTGAGTGGTTGGTTGAAGCATGAGTGATTCACCATTAACGAACCTTGGAGGCTTGAAAATGGTGGTTTGTGATATGTCTCGTTTCATGCTGATTAATTGCTCCTAGTTGCTTGTATAGTGTTTTGTAGTGTTTTTGGATGATTTAATTGGTTGGATTTGAAGTTGGGATGGTTTGGGAACCACCCCATTGCTTTTTACAGCTTTTATGCCCTGTTTTTCGACCCAAGTGAAGTTGAACGGCCGTTTGGTGTTTTCATGAACTGCCGTTCAACAGTCCAGAAGCCTCTACTCCTTCGAACGGTCATTCCTGGTTTTATGCATGAAATCAAAACAGTCGTTTCCTATTCAAATGAGCTTTGATTGACCTAAAATTTGAACTGTAGAAACCACTTTGAGTCTAGATTACTAGCCCTTTTATGTCTTGTCAATATCTATTTCTGTTTGTCAGATGACCATTTTATTTTGGTGTCGCCACTTTGCCAATTTCTAGCTTTTATCCGACTTCAAACCTACGCTATTTTCAGATCCCTCTGAATAATGATTCAAACCATATATTGTTGAAAATATCTATTGTCTAGTTTCATATACAACAAACGAAACTCAATTCCCACTTCTCAAACTCAAGATATTCTCATTTTTCCACAGCTTGTACATTTCAAAATTTCCAATTTTTGGTCCATTTTTGCTCGGAGCCACTCCTCGTGTTTTTTTCCACTTTTCTTGTGCCTTTCCAACTTCTAAATTGTTTCTAACTTGTTAAATCATGTTTATATGTATGTATTTTTTCTTATATGCATTTTATGTTGCTTAAGTAATGTGAATTATTTACAAGAATCACATGTGCACCTTGTTACATGTTTAGATGTTATGTTATGCATTAATTGTGCACATGAATATCTCCCTATATGTTGTATTTTGATTTCAGATGTGTGAATGATTGTGTTTGTTGCTCCTTTGTGCCTAGTTGTTCTTATATACCCCTATATGGTTTCAATTGTACGTTAACGTTGTTGTTTGCACTCATATATGCCTATATATTTTTTAATTTATTTCCGCAAGAGATGTCACTGTGATAAAATCCCCTCCAATGAGCCTTGGGATATCACTAATCGTATGCTCAGTAAAATATTCCCATATATCTCATCTGGTAACAGTGTTACAGCGAGTATAAACTATGGTAATCAAGCAGGATCTATTGAGCAATTTCTAATCAATATAGAGGTGCAAGAATTGCCTGTCACCCTTTAGCACTTCGACATCTAAATCCTTGCACGTAAAGAACAAAATGTGATTAGAGCAGTTATTAATAACTTTACAAAAGCAAAATTGACGACACATAAAAGAATTATCTAAATCAATCATAGGTTCTAATATAGCAAGAAATTGAAACTTATTCTTTTTACAAAACTATTTGAGGGTGCGACAATGGTCCGATTTGCCCACTCCCCTCACATTCCAAATCATGCCTTGTTGGATCATGGTAAACCCTGTTTCTTGGCCAACGACTATGTCATTCCTTTAGAAGCCATGTTTAAATTCTTTGGTGGTCTTCCTCGCCTTTTCTTTTGGACCACTACAGTGAAATCGTCCCCTGCCTCATCATCCGATTTGATCGGCTTATACAAAGCGAGCTGTTTGAGGTCCTCAATGTTATCTCCATCTATCTCTAGAGGGTCCTTTTCTGGTTCGCTTCCATCATGTAACCCTCTATTTTCATCCGAAACCACCAGGTTATCTCCATTTGGATCGTCTCGATCCTCCTATCTTTGGACCGTGTCCGCCTCTGTATCTTTTGGAACAATCTCATGGCCTGTCACTATATTAAGTTCATCATCATCCCCATGTGAGCAGGTTACCTTGTTAGTATTCAATTGGGTTGTGTCCTTGTTATTTGTTTTCTCTTTTCAGTCCTTCTCCTTGGGATCTCCAAACTCCCTTAAACTGAACATTCGTGTTATCAGTAGCCTCACTCTGCTTGTTTTTTTCCTTGGTGTGGGGTTCAATTGTTGCTTATTTGAAACTTCCCTTTTCTCTTGAATCACTTGCCTTAAATTTGGTTGGTCTTCTGAGTTATCCAAGACGACAGTATTGTAGCAGTCCTTTTCGTCATACCCTAGTCTCAAACATTATCTACATAGGCCGATAGTCTTTCATAGATCACATGTTGTATTAGGGTTCCTCCATTGAATCTTATGCTGATTTTAGTTTTCAAAGGTTTCAAAAGATCTAGCTCAACATACGCATGCGCATAATCAGGTCGATTATAGTCGAAGGTCCCTTTATAATATCCTAATGTTTCGCCTATCTGACATACTATGTCGTGAAGCATTTTCGAATTAAAAAATTGCGTTTTCAGTGATGGGAGTTTGATCCACACAGGCGTAATTGAAGATTCGACTTTCGGGTTGAAGGTTGGCTCCCATTTAAGGACTCTCATAGGATATCCATCAAAATTCAAGATACGGCTTAACTATATTTTTGAGCAATCTTCCTCGCAACTTAGTCTGATTAAGAAGTGTTTGACATTCATCACACCTAGCTCAAACTCTCCTTTAAGCTCTAACTCCATAAAGAGTTCATGGAGTCGTGCCATGGTAGGATACCCATTCGAGAACTTTCTTATAAGCGCAAACCTGAACGGCTTGGATAATTCTTCGATCTCCTCATCGAAAAGCTGTAGATGTGGGATCCCATTACGTTCTGAGACGAAGCCATACGATTTTCTATCTGAAGATTTATTGAAAACATGAAGTTTACCCACCCGAGGGATGGTGGGCTGCTTTGCTGTGGACGTAGCCCGCAGCATATGTATGCTTTAGAGCGTTCTGCTGCCCAGACGCAGCGGTCTCCTCCGCTTGGAGCCTCGCTAGGGGTGGGTCGTCAGCCGCGGCCGGCGACGTAATCATGGTGGCGATCGGGATTAGGGTTAGGGTTTAGAAGAGGAGTTGGAGAGTTTTAAACTATATGTTTTGTTCGACAATTGACATCTTCGGTGTTATCGGAGATGAAAATTTGAGAAATTTTTTCTTTTGATTGTGGTCGCGTCCGAATTTAATCATCTTTATTTTTAATTTTTTTTTACTGTTTAGTTAAAAAATATATATATTTGGAGGGGTTAATGTCGATTTTATTGGATTTGGGGGTAAAAAAATAAATTTAGAGGGTTTGAGTGACTAATTTGATGAATTTTGAGTAAAAGAATAAGTTTATGAAAACGAGTCTTCTAGATCTGGGCCTACACCCGGATTAATAGGTCCAAAAATGGATCCAACGGGCCTATTGAGTCTGTCTGGTCTACCAGGTCCAATTCGGGTTGAAACCCGTTCAGTACTGACGGCTCTAGGTTGGGTCCATACAGGTGGGGTCCGAACCCAACCCATTGCCCCCATCAATAAAGAAAGTGTTAGATAGGTGAGATTAGGTTATTTTATCGATTTTAATATCACTTAATTTTCTGTTAGATATTAGTGATTACAGATTTTGGGTAGATTTCGGGCCAAGTGCGTGAATCTCTCAGCCCGCGCGTTCCTCTCTTTTTCACCGATTAAATTCATTTTTTAATCGCGGCAGAGGGGGGTGCGATTAACTGAGATTATTGTTTTAACGCATTACTCTTATCTTTATTTCTCAATTTTATCCCCACTCTTTATCCTTAACAACTCCTCTTTTTTATGTATTTTTTCTTTCTATTTAAAATATTTCTGTGATGAGATTTTTCAGAATCTTCCATTATAAGATTTTTATATAATGAGATTCTTCTGTGGTGAAATTCTTCATTCTCTATACACTTTAAAGATAAGGAGAATTCTGGTGAGATTTTTTAGAATCTTCCATTATAAGATTTTTATGTGGTGAAATTCTTTACTCTGACTAAATTGGTGTTATGATAAATTCTTTATTTTCTATTTAATAAGTTTTATGATACATTCTCGATTTTTTATTTCATAAATCTAATTTTTTGATTGAGTCGTTTATATAATATATATATATATATATATATATATATATATATATATATATATTTCCTTTTTAATTCAATAAAAATTGTAGTTATAAAAAAGGACAAAAATGTAAAAATATATTAAGAACACTTTAATCTATCGTATGGATCAGAAAATTATGCTTCTGTTACTAAGTTATATTCTAGCCAATTATATATATCAAACAGTAGATTGAGAAAATTTAATCATGCTTAATTTGAGTTAAAAAAACCCAAAATAAATTAACTCAAATTAAGTCAAAAAAACTAATCTCACCTATTAAACACTCTCAAATTAGATTGAATTTGTGTCTGTATCTAGATATTTTAAAATTTTATTGGATATAGACTTAAATAATAACCGTCGGTTCTATCTCATATTCAAAATATCAATTTAAATAAACTAGTATAGCAATGAATAAGAAAATTATGTCATCGTTCGGTTTTGGTATATAATTTCTTTTGTGAAAGTTTAACATGCAAGAGAATTTTGAGATATAACATATCTAATCAATTAAAGTGCGCATCTTTACTGATTTCGATAGCGATTGATTGTCAATTGTCTATGATGAAGGACATGGACGTTATAGTGACTATATGCGGAGAATTACAATACTTTACGTTTTATCGCATTTCTACACCTTTACAAAAAGTATGGTGCCTAATCCCAATTTGGATTGATTAAAAGAACTTTCTTGATCATCCAAAAAATCCTACCGACAACAGTACCGTTATCTGTTCACCTAATTAAATTATTGAGCCGCATATAAGGTAGTGAATCTCGAACCAATTTCAAAAATAATATTTGTTTTAAAAAACTTTTATAAAGTAATGCTACTTTTATATACTTTAATAAAATAGTATAAATTGCCACAACCAATGGTAACTTTGAATAGTATAATTATCATTCCCAATGGCAACTTCTAAAATCGATAGACTTTGAGCTTTTCTAGATTGATAAATTATAACAATTGATACAATAGTTTCTTAAAATTATATTTCTAACCCAGAACCATTTTATAAAAAGATCTATATATTTTCTAAAAATATTAAATAGACCCCTAAATTTTTGCAATAAACAAAATATATTTAAAATAAATTGTAATGGACAAAACGTCAACACACCCCCTGTCTAGATGGTATCAGAGCCTAGAAGACGATGTCTTTTGGGATAAAAAATATAAAATGTTGATAAAAATAATTATAGACACAATGTACAAATTATTTGAAATTGGAATCATGATATGGTTTCAAATTTTAGATGAAGATAAAAGATTAAATGATATAGAAGAACAATTAAATTATCTAGATATAGATGGATATTATACAGATATATCCTATGATGATACAGATTGGCAATATCCTTCTCCTTAATATGCGAATTTTAAATAAATGCGAGTTAGCTAATTTATATAATTTTTATAATGATATGCTAAAATATTTTCTAAAAATGAATAAATTAAATCCTTCCAATTACTATAAAAAGAAGATAAGGAATTTTAGAATAAAAAGAAATTATTATTCAAATCTCCTTTCTATATGAATCGTTATTGGAAAGATTGGATTAATAATATAAATAAAATATTAGAATTGGACACTAAAATAGACGAATTAAGAGATGAAATAAAAACTTCAGAGGATAAAGAACTTTGTAATAAAAATAAAAATGATATAAAGAAGCTAAAAAATCTATTAAAAAAGGAAAAAAATAAGGCTTTATTAAATAGAATAAAAGCTGGAAAAATATGGAAACGATAGACATAAACCTTCAATCTATAATAGAATCTGTTAATAGAATCAAAGAAGAAATGTTAAATCTTCAAGATTCTATAAGAGAATTAAAGAATGAAGTTCAATTAAATAGAATTAATATGAAGCAGCTTGAAATAGCTATTAAAGAAAAAGAAAAAAGATCAAAGGCTGAAAAATTAAAAGATATAGAAAAGGAAATAAAAACTCCTTTCAAAGTAATAAATTTAGAAAAGACCAAACCATATGAAAAAGGCTCTTTTGATGATTATATGTTAAATACCATAGTTCCTAAAATGCTAAAAGAACAAGAAGAGAGTTCTAAAAAAGCTCTTGAAAGACTTAAAGCTAAAGGAACTAATACAGAAAATAAAAAAGAAGAAGATCGAAATCAAACACAAACATGAATGAAATAAATGATTTAATAGAAGATTTTGAAAAAATAAATTTGGATGATATTGTAGAATATGAAATAAGAATGAATAACGCCGGTTCTTCAGGAACTAAAAGAGAAGATGGATCAACATTAGAAGATCCAGATGAATCTATGGGATCCAACGAACCAAAAAGTTATCCAACATATTTTAACACAAAGAAAAATAAACATCAAGAGAAGAAAAATAAAGGCTATAACTCTAAATATCAACTAAATGATGATTATTCAGAACCTATAAATGTAAATGGAAGTAAATTAAATTTAAATAATAAGAGAGATAAAAGAAAAGCTCTAGCCAAATGGATAAATGATATGATTGCATATTTCCTAAACCAAGATGAAATATACGCTACAGCAACTAGAAGAACAGAATATATAATATCTACATTTGATGGAATTATAAACAGTTGGTGGAAAGGAATTTTTTCTGACGTACGAGGAATAATGAGAACTGAAACAGAAACTGGTTTTGATAAAGATATTAGAACCGGAGTAGAACGAATGGCATACTATATAGCTGATGAATTTTTAGGAGAACCCTGAATAAATGATGCCGAAAAAGAATATTTAAAAGAAAAAGAAGAAGCTAGAAATGATCTTATAAATCTTTCTATATGCTCTATGAAATTCCTTAGAAATTATATAGAAGAATTTTGTGACTATTATTATAGACAATATTGGAGTGGAGAGTCACAAGACATATATCTTAAAATGTTCTATTCGAAACTCCCAAATCCATGGAATACCCATATAAATAAAGTTTGGGAAAAGGAAAAGGAAAATGTAAGTAATAATTTAGGTGGAAGAATAAGAGTTTTAATAGACGAACTAAAAAGGTTATGTCATGAACAAGATTTATACAAGAAATCTAGAAAATTTTCAGGACTTTATTGTTCAAAATTAGAGATGCCTACCCAATGGGGTTGTATAGATAAAAGTAGAAATAAACCGTATAGAAAGAGAAAATTCAAAAGAAACAAATACAAAAAATATAAGAGGTTTGATAGAAAAAATATAAAACCAAAAAGAAGGTTTTTCAAAAGAAAGAAAAAAATTAATAAAAAATCTACGAAATGCAGATGCTGGAATTGTGGCGAAGAAGGTCATAAATCACCTGAATGCCCTAAACCCAAAAAGGTAAGAACAATAGAAGCTGAATTTATAGAAATTATAGACGAACTTAAAGAAGTTTCAGATATAGAAAATCATATAGGAAAAGAAATATATGTTGAAATAAGTAGAGAAAGTTCTTCAGAAAATTCTGAGTTTGAATCTGAATCTGAATAAATGGATTCTGAAATACAGAATTATAAGGAAGAAGAAATAATAGAAGATGAAAGTACAGCAGGATATGCTAAACGAATAACATTTAGCCAAGAAACACTTGACAAAATAAAAAACTTAAAATTAAGTGCAGCAAATCCAACAAATAATATATTCTCTGGATTAGCAAATCTAGTAAAGAGAAATAAGATAAATATCTTGACTATCATGAGGTAGAAAAGGCTATAAGTATAGAAAATACCTCTGGAAATGTCAAGATAAGTCTTATAACAAGAGGAATAGCTAATAATGCTATAAATAAAGTGAAAAAATCTCTTAAACCAAAGATACAATATATATATTTGGGAAGAGTACAATTTCTAGTTAAATCTCTATTTAGAGAATGTATCGATAGTCCATTAGTGCTATCTTTACATGACCAAAGATTTAGAGATGCTAAAACTAATCATTTGGGAACAATAGAAGGAAACTTGTTTTATAAACAATTTCTTTTTGATGTTTTTCCAAAATATAGTATTAATTTGCAAGATGAGAATATAGACGAAGTTTTAAACTTACACTATAAATTTCTAAAAGATATAGGTTTAAAGGATGGCAGTAAGGCTTTCACTATTTATTATAGAGCACTTTATGTGTTAAGCAATAGCAATTATGGTAAAACTTATCAAGATGAACCATACTTAAAAATAGATGAAGAGTGTAAAGATATAGCTACAGCAAAATTGCCGCTTTTGGAAGAAATACAAGAAATAGAACTATATCAAATAGAAATTAATAATAAACCAGAAATGGAAAAGAGATTATTACCCTCTAAACTTAGTTTCCAAGGAAACAGGTTATTAGGAGGTAGTTCTAAATATTCTCTTACTGGAGAAAGTTCTGGAATAAAAATAGAAAGAAAGTTAACTGTTAACAAATCTCTAAGATATACAAATTCAATGATTATAGAAGGAGAATATTTTAACGGAACTGATAGAATATTTGAACCTAAAATATTGATAGACACAGGAGCTAGTGTTAATCGCTTTGCTCAAGTAAAAAATAAAGGACTAATAGGGATGATTACTAGCCTACCAATCCAATATACAACCTTTGATGGATTTAAGGCAACGTGTAATCAAGAATTATATGTCCCAATTACTTTACAAGGAATAAAATTGAAAGTTAAATGTTGTATAGATACATACATGAATGGAGAGTTCTTTGATATAATTCTAGGAAATGAATTTCTCAATAATTGTGACTATTACAAGGTAGAAAATAATGGAGTTACACTCCAAATACAAGAAAATGAAATATTTTGTTCAAAATATGAAAGGGATTAATTTTCCTTTAAGTGTTTTTATACAATTAACACTTCTAAAAGGAAATATAACAACTTGTGCTTTGATAGATACGGGATCAGAAATAACAATATTTAAAACATTCTTAATCAAAGAATGGAAAACAGATAGCAATATAAGAATTAGAGGGATAACGGGACAATCTCAAGCTATTAATAAAGCAGCTAAAGATGTAGAAATAATACTTGGTAGTAAGATAATTCTTATTAAACAAGTATATGAATACAATTCTTTAGAAGCTGATATATTATTAGGAAATGATTTCCTTGAACAATTTCAATTCTATACACAAAACGTATATATGGTAACATTAAAAAAATCTTGCGGACATCTTCTTAAAATACCGAGAGTCAATAAACCATTCAGAGTTCAGCCAGCTGAGCGTGGTGGACGACAGGTATTTGAGAAAATCCCAATACAGATAAATACCATTTCTATAAAAAAGATAAACTTAGATGTTATTAAAAAGAAAATAGAAGAAAACTATAACAATAATCCATTAGCTTTTTGGAAAGAAAGCCATCCCAAAGCTAAAATAGAATTAACTGAAAATGTAATTATAAAAGAAAAACCTATGTTATACACTATTGAAGAAAGACAAGAATTTAAAAAACAAATAGAAGAATTAATGAATAAAAAACTCATTCAAAAAAGCTTCAGTCCTTTCTCTAGTCCTGCTTTTATGGTTATGAATGAAGCAGAAAAGAAAAGGAATAAAGCTAGAATGGTGATAAATTTTAAAAGGTTAAATTATTTTACTAAAACTGATAGTTATCCTTTACCAAATAAAGATGTTATTATAAACCTGGTCAAAAACAAGTCTTTCTATTCTAAATTTGATTGCACTTCAGGTTTTTGGCAAATAAAAATGGAAGAGGATAGTATTCAATACACTGCATTCAGTGCTCCTCAAGGACATTACGAATGGCTTGTAATGCCTTTTGGGCTAAAAAATGCACCTTCGATATACCAAAGGAAAATGGATAATATCTTTTCAAATTACCATAAATTTATGATAGTATATATAGATGATATCTTAATTTCTTCAGATACAGAAGAAGATCATAGAAAACATCTTTTACTATTTGCAAAAATTTGTAAAGAAAATGGAATTGCTCTCTGTAGCACCCGGAACGCCGAGATGCCACGCCCCCGCACCATAAGTCTAGCTCACACATGAAATGGGTAGTCCATATATGAACCGGACTCATGGCGAACGGGTGACAATAAAAAAAAACTCAAGAGCTAGGCGGGTACCCTCGAATACTACCAATAAACAATTCAGAACAATAAAAGCGGAAGCAATAGCAATCAATACTTATAGGTACCATATTTACATATTTACTTATAGATACCAACATTTATATAATAGTAGGTACCAACACTTATCAATACATTATACATGTATAAATAACCCAAAACCACTAACATGATGAGCCGAAAATACCAAGAACATGAAAATGCAATGCTAGACTCAACTCGGCAACTGGACACGACTCGGACTCCTGACTAGCACGCCACTGACAGTACCTGAAAAGTGTGAGGTGTCAGTCTACCACAGACTGAGTGAGGGGTTTATAATTTAAAAGCGCAAATACCATGCAAATTGTAAACTCGGGTAAGATTTTCATAAACAATATTAGTTTAATAAATAAACAAGGCTCTCCCGAGGTTACAATCATTCCATTTTCAATTCAGTTATTTCAATACAATTCAATAATCAGTGGCCCGGCGAGTGAGGGCAAATCTCCAACCAATCTCCGACAGTGTACATTAATTCCATTTTATCAATTAAGTGATCAGGCAATCAATTCAGTGCACAAATAGACAGTTTCAATCAATCCATCCTTCTCCCTCCGGGTGATGGGGGATTGCAAGGCCCCGCCATCCAATCTCATTGAGTATAGGGTTCATGATTCCCTATACCCGGAACTCCTTCCTCCACTAATCTCCTAGTGGATTCAGGGGTCATCCCGCAATTTGGTGAGGATAGTGCAAGAGTTACCCGTCGGCCCTTGCCTTCCCGGTTGGCTCAATACACTACCCTCGGGCCCTCTGTGAACATGATTTACTCGCCAAAACATTCAATCAATTCAATTCAATAGTCAGTGACAATTACTCGGTATAATATCAATCGATCAATAAAGGAACAATTCAATTTTCGGAAAACTATAGATATAATTATTTGTTTTGGTCCAAAGCCACATAGGGTCGTAGGGTTCTTTTACAAATAGAAATAACCTCACCTGACGAGCGACGGAACAAGACAAGGATACAAGAAAGTGCCCAAACGATCAATGATCTCCTCCCTGGAGAAACTGAACAAGAAAGGAAATGTGGGAACTCGTGAGACATGACTCAATAATGAGACCAAGTATGACGCACGACAATGCTCGTGTAAATAAATAACCATCCCAACACTTTAATAACCAAACATATTAACAATTAAGTGGCACTTAATCATATATGAGAACCAATTAACACTTAAAAGATGAAATAAATCTCAAGGAGTCACATATTCAATCATTTCAAGTTCGATTCATATAGTGCATGGAATTACACAATCAAGTTTGAGCAATTACGTACCAAGAAGTGTCAAGTAAGAGCATGCTTATCAATTAATCAAGTATATACAACATATAATTCACATATGGGAGCCAAGAGAGTGAAAGGAAAGCAATAAGAAAGGTTTTGGTGAAGTTTGGCCAAAATCGACAATTTTTGAAAATGTACATGTTGTGGGAAAACTGAAATATCTTAAATTCTAGAAGTGGGAATCGAGTTTTGTTTATTGGGTATGAAAGTAGACACATAGACCTTTCCAACGCTATATAGCACGCTTTCTAATTCAAACCGAGGTGAAAATGGCGTTCGTCCGAAGTTGGGCAAAATGCAGGAAAGTGACACGCCCGTGTCGTCAATATAAGGCAAACCGTGCCACCCCCGTGTCACGGTACAGAAAATCAAACCAACGTGCACCCCCGTGTCGCCAGCACAAAGCAAAGTTGACACCCCCGTGTCAACTGTGCGTGACCGAAAAAACAGGGGAGAAACAGGGGTTTCCATGCAAAACCAACCCCAAACCAAAATATACCAAACTCCAACCATAACTTATGCTTCAAACACCTCATATATGCATCATACTTCCAATATTCATCAATTCAACCAAGAAATAAACATCCCAACATCAAGAATTTCTCATGAAAACCCCATATTATACACATGTTCCCAACCTTCAATAATTTCAAGATTTTCATGCAATCCTTACTCCTTAAGATCAAGATCATGCTCTCAACTTCAATCATGCAAGAATTCAACAACATATTCAAGAATTTCATAGAATTTCCAATTTCTACCTTGAATCAAAGAGATGGTTGATGAGATGATGATATGATGTTGATGATGATCCTAACTCTTCAATTCCTCAACTTTAGCTTGAATTATAAAGAAATCTTTCCTTCTTCTCTTCTATGGTGTAAAAACCGTGTATTAGTGTGTGTGTGTGTGTGGTTTGATGATGAAATGTGTAGATGAAAAGAGAGATATACATATAATCCAAAGTCTTCCAACAAAATGGATGAATCATCAAATTTTGCAATTAGGTCCTCAAGTTAATTAAATTCATTCAATCAAATATCATTCCATGGGATATGATCTTCAAAGTCCCAAATTATGCAATGCAATTCAGTCCATATATTTAATTATATAATGCACTCAAGGATAAACTCTAACAATTAATTCATTTAGCTCCAAGTCATGAAATACAATTAAATCCAAGAATTCACACTAGAGAGCAATTAAGGACATTTAATTCAATTAGATCACTGAATTCATACAATTAAGCACGTTATCAATTAGTTCACGAAATTTCCACATTAATGGAAGTTCATATAAACACATGAGAATATAAGGCATATAATGTGATGAAATTTAATATAAGGTAACATAATGCATGACTGAAAATTGGGGCGTTACAATTCTCTCCCCCTTAATAGGACCTGGTCCCCAGGTCCACTGCCGAGTTTTAAAATGATGCACAAGCAACAAGAGAGCCCCGTCTCTCAAACAAGTAACGAGAGAGCCCCGTCTCTCCTCAAGAAATGAGAGAACCCCGTCTCTCGAACAAGAAATGAGAGAACCCCGTCTCTCTAACACGTAGTGAGAGCTCCCCGTCTCTCAAACAACTAGGGAGAGTACCCCGACTCTCACACAAGCAAGAATTCCAAGAGAACACTTAATTAAACATTCATACCGAACTTCACGTAATGAACAAGTGGAGGAAATCAAATATACCATCTAGTTTTACAAAAGCAATTAATAAAGACAAAGAACCATACGGTTGATAATAAAATGTATATTACACATGATATGCATGATTAGGTGTACCATTCACCATGGTCTTAGAAACTTCAATGGCAGCAACTTGATTTAATACTTGATTCTTTGATCAGAATCCCTTCTAACCAAAATGCTATTCCTCGGATGCCTGATGCCAGTATGTACCCCAATAATTACTCAATCTCCATCCCGCGATCAAATTTTCTAACCTTTCTACCACCACGGTTCGAAGATTCAATTCTTGAATATGCACTTGGTAGTAATCCGACCACCCATTCTTCTTACCAGTTATAGTTGACCTCCTCCGATGCCCGGACTAATTATTTGATGACTCGAGGTCTACCTTTTATCCTTCATAATACCCCCGGTTCAAGTAACTCTCATGTGAACCCTTGCGATAGAGAATGTTCCCGTCGAGTTGTTTTTATCTTGTAATATGGTAATAGTATCGCACCTCTTTGGTCACTTCGTGCAAATCTTGAATGACAGTCGCTTTCCTTGAAAAATTCTTACCTTTGATCAAAGTATACTTACTCAACTTATAAAAACCATGATCTCTCCCATTTCTCATCAAATTTGTTTCAATTTCAACTCGGCTCAAGATATGCCTCCTTATGGCTTTTAAAATCTCCATTTGAGAACTCTAGGCGCACGAGATTTAAATTATTGAAAACTTCATTCACCTAGTTCTGATAGAGAGTTCCCGAAAGAACCAATTTCCTTGGAGTTTCAACTCTCCCAAGTGAGATCCAAACATCGATTTTAAGTTGTTCCCCGACCGGCTCTCCCCCTTAAGAACATAGGAATATTTTCTGTCTAACTTCTAGAACTAGTTCTACCCTTTTTCAAATCCAAGCTCCTCTTCTTTCTGATTCTCTTGAAATACCTCTAACTCTCGATCTCGTTCCCGAAATATTTCTCTATCTCAATTGGAAATCCAACGAACACTGAATCCTTCCTCATTCTTGAATATCTATTTCATTTCTTGAAGCTCTCACCCTTTCCAAAAATCATTTCCTAAATATCCTCATCCTGGCCTTCGAGGTCATCAAACATCTCAATCTCCTAATTCCTCCCTTGTTGTTGCTCTCAAGTAACCCCCATCATTTGTAACCCTTACACTTTTGTTACTTCTAACAAATGTAATTCCTTTGAGCAAAACCACAAATTTGAAGTCATTTCCCCAGTCGACTCAACTTCCTTGATATCAGAAATCTTAAATTTCGCCACTTGTTCGGACATTTCATCTCACGTTTATTTTTGAAGTGACAACTTCTTCCATCCAACTCCTAACTACTTTTCCCGGCCTTTCAATTGTTCTTTCTCCTTTTTGTTCCTCACTTTGCAACCCAATTCTTTCCGTATCATGCTTCGGTTGTGTCTCAGTTGAAGTAATGCTTGATAGATAAGGTGGAAAGATTTTCTATCAAGAAAACACTTAAAGTGCATGTTGGGTTAAGATGTAGATGCACGTATTACACTTATAAATAATAAATACACAAGTTGGAAAATTTACGCTCAACTAGTAATGCATATATAGTTAAAGAAATTTAAATAATTTAAACAATGTATGATGCACGTGCCATGAATGCTTTGAACCTGTCATCGTAGCTGCATCCTTTAACTTAGCACTTGTTCTTTGTTTTGTTGAATTACGAGCTTGCCTCAAATTTGTTGGTTATTCCTTGTTACCCACGGTCTTCCAATTTTCTTCAAAATCCCCAACATCAACCCGTACGTTTCCATCACTCGAAGATTGAAATTTCTTGAACTCAATTCTGTCCCCAAGTATTCCTTTTAATTTATAGATTCTAAGTGTGGTTCGAACCTCCACCTTGAATATCTTCTCGTTCAAAGCTTCCTTATCTCGACTCGTATAACTTGGTACTCAAATTATGATTCTTGAACTCCAATGCTTCTACTTCCGTGAAATTGATAACTAGCCCTCTTTTGAAAAGTAGTCTCTAATTGTTATCCGAAGTCTTCACCTAGTTATCACCTCAATCGAAATCCTCGATTTAATTTGTATGAGTTTAAATAGTCGAACGAACTCACCCTCCAATTGCTTACACTCAAGCATATAGTTTCCTTCTATAATCTCGTTACCTTCTTTCACCGTTTCTATTTTTGCTCCATATCTTCCAATTCAACTTCTTCCTTACTCAAAATCCGTAGTGACTTCAATTCCCCTTTTTCTTAATCTCTTCATTCTTCTTCATCGATCTAACCTCCTCCAAGATTCCCTTCGTTCCATCCCTCGGTTTGCACAACCTCATTGAGTTTGGTTAACTAACTTAACTTTTGATGTGGCATGGTGTATGTATTAGTCTTATGATAACCTAGCATCATCTACCCCAACTCCACCTCTTTGAACTTCTTCAACTTACCTAGAGCTCGTAGATCATCCCACAACTTGACTTTCGATTCCAATGGTGGAAAATCCTCAACTTACTTTCAACTCCGAACCCTAAGTCCCTAGTACCCTCGAGGCCTCCTCGGTGATTGAGACCTTGAAACTTAAAACACTTTAGAGGTTTTTCTTCAGTTTTGCTCTTGAATGAAATGATCCTACGGATTCCCGTTGAAAAGACTTTTGCAATATAGGCGTGTGAGTGTTAATCTTGCAAGTTGTAGGCATCACGCCCTACCACTATCCCGCTAAATATCTACCAACTTCATTAGAGCTTGAAAGTTACTCCCGCCTTTGGTCCTTCAATTCCCGAATCTTAACACTTGAAGTATAACCCAACTAGAGCAATTCATGACTCTTGATTTTCTTGTGTGAAGTTTCCCGGTGCATTCCTTACTAGAAAAAGGAGCTTGCGATAACTTGAGGTTGTCGTAGAAATTGGTCGTGGTTTGATATAATCTTCATAACCTATAACTCAAAATTAATTCAAAGCTAAATGCATGCGGTTAGTACATGCTCATGTCACATAATTAGCATTTAACCATATATTTGATGCAAAACGCAATAATTAATTCAACTAAATTAAAGAAAACACATCAAACATATAAATTCCAAGTCATAGAAGATCAATTAATCCTCATGTAGTGACATGTATTAATAAAACGAGCAAGTTATCAGGTAGCTCAAGAATGTTCAGGTAAGTTCAAATAAATTCAAATAAGTTCAAGGAGTTCCAAATAAGATGCAAGACTCGCAATTATCAAATAATCCTATGCCGTTCGACCTAGACATGACACGACTCGACGCTAGAACCGCGGTTTTGCAACAGGGCTCTGATACCACCTTAGATGTAGCACCCGGAACGCCGAGATGCCACACCCCCGCACCATAAGTCTAGCTCACACATGAAATGGGTAGTCCATATATGAACCGGACTCATGGCGAACGGGTGACAATAAAAAAAAAACTCAAGAGCTAGGCGGGTACCCTCGAATACTACCAATAAACAATTCAGAACAATAAAAGCGGAAGCAATAGCAATCAATACTTATAGGTACCATATTTACATATTTACTTATAGATACCAACATTTATATAATAGTAGGTACCAACACTTATCAATACATTATACATGTATAAATAACCCAAAACCACTAACATGATGAGCCGAAAATACCAAGAACATGAAAATGCAATGCTAGAGTCAAATCGGCAACTGGACACGACTCGGACTCCCGCCTAGCACGCCACTGACAGTACCTGAAAAGTGTGAGGTGTCAGTCTACCACAGACTGAGTGAGGGGTTTATAATTTAAAAGCGCAAATACCATGCAAATTGTAAACTCGGGTAAGATTTTCATAAACAATATTAGTTTAATAAATAAACAAGGCTCGCCCGAGGTTACAATCATTCCATTTTAAATTCAGTTATTTCAATACAATTCAATAATCAGTGGCCCGGCGAGTGAGGGCAAATCTCCAACCAATCTCCGACAGTGTACATTAATTCCATTTTATCAATTAAGTGATCAGGCAATCAATTCAGTGCACAAATAGACAGTTTCAATCAATCCATCCTTCTCCCTCCGGGTGATGGGGGATTGCAAGGCCCCGCCATCCAATCTCATTGAGTATAGGGTTCATGATTCCCTATACCCGGAACTCCTTCCTCCACTAATCTCCTAGTGGATTCAGGGGTCATCCCGCAATTTGGTGAGGATAGTGCAAGAGTTACCCGTCGGCCCTTGCCTTCCCGGTTGGCTCAATACACTACCCTCGGGCCCTCTGTGAACATGATTTACTCGCCAAAACATTCAATCAATTCAATTCAATAGTCAGTGACAATTACTCGGTATAATATCAATCGATCAATAAAGGAACAATTCAATTTTCGGAAAACTATAGATATAATTATTTGTTTTGGTCCAAAGCCACATAGGGTCGTAGGGTTCTTTTACAAATAGAAATAACCTCACCTGACGAGCGACGGAACAAGACAAGGATACAAGAAAGTGCCCAAACGATCAATGATCTCCTCCCTGGAGAAACTGAACAAGAAAGGAAATGTGGGAACTCGTGAGACATGACTCAATAATGAGACCAAGTATGACGCACGACAACGCTCGTGTAAATAAATAACCATCCCAACACTTTAATAACCAAACATATTAACAATTAAGTGGCACTTAATCATATATGAGAACCAATTAACACTTAAAAGATGAAATAAATCTCAAGGAGTCACATATTCAATCATTTCAAGTTCAATTCATATAGTGCATGGAATTACACAATCAAGTTTGAGCAATTACGTACCAAGAAGTGTCAAGTAAGAGCATGCTTATCAATTAATCAAGTATATACAACATATAATTCACATATGGGAGCCAAGAGAGTGAAAGGAAAGCAATAAGAAAGGTTTTGGTGAAGTTTGGCCAAAACCGACAATTTTTGAAAATGTACATGTTGTGGGAAAACTGAAATATCTTAAATTCTAGAAGTGGGAATCGAGTTTTGTTTATTGGGTATGAAAGTAGACACATAGACCTTTCCAACGCTATATAGCACGCTTTCTAATTCAAACCGAGGTGAAAATGGCGTTCGTCCGAAGTTGGGCAAAATGCAGGAAAGTGACACGCCCGTGTCGTCAATATAAGGCAAACCGTGACACCCCCGTGTCACGGTACAGAAAATCAAACCAACGTGCACCCCCGTGTCGCCAGCACAAAGCAAATTTGACACCCCCGTGTCAACTGTGCGTGACCGAAAAAACAGGGGAGAAACAGGGGTTTCCATGCAAAACCAACCCCAAACCAAAATATACCAAACTCCAACCATAACTTATGCTTCAAACACCTCATATATGCATCATACTTCCAATATTCATCAATTCAACCAAGAAATAAACATCCCAACATCAAGAATTTCTCATGAAAACCCCATATTATACACATGCTCCCAACCTTCAATAATTTCAAGATTTTCATGCAATCCTTACTCCTTAAGATCAAGATCATGCTCTCAACTTCAATCATGCAAGAATTCAACAACATATTCAAGAATTTCATAGAATTTCCAATTTCTACCTTGAATCAAAGAGATGGTTGATGAGATGATGATATGATGTTGATGATGATCCTAACTCTTCAATTCCTCAACTTTAGCTTGAATTATAAAGAAATCTTTCCTTCTTCTCTTCTATGGTGTAAAAACCGTGTATTAGTGTGTGTGTGTGTGTGGTTTGATGATGAAATGTGTAGATGAAAAGAGAGATATACATATAATCCAAAGTCTTCCAACAAAATGGATGAATCATCAAATTTTGCAATTAGGTCCTCAAGTTAATTAAATTCATTCAATCAAATATCATTCCATGGGATATGATCTTCAAAGTCCCAAATTATGCAATGCAATTAAGTCCATATATTTATTTATATAATGCACTCAAGGATAAACTCTAACAATTAATTCATTTAGCTCCAAGTCATGAAATACAATTAAATCCAAGAATTCACACTAGAGAGCAATTAAGGACATTTAATTCAATTAGATCACTGAATTCATACAATTAAGCACGTTATCAATTAGTTCACGAAATTTCCACGTTAATGGAAGTTCATATAAACACATGAGAATATAAGGCATATAATGTGATGAAATTTAATATAAGGTAACATAATGCATGACTGAAAATTGGGGCGTTACACTCTCTCTGAGAGAAAAGCCATAATAGAGAAAAAGGAAATAGAATTTTTAGGGTTAAAATTGAGTGTTGCAGGAATAAAATTGCAACCTCATATTTCTCGAAATATCTTAGAGTTTCCAGATAAACTAGATAATAGAAATCAAATAGAAAGATTTCTTGGATGCTTAAACTATGCTGAAGGATTTATTCCAGAATTAGCAAAGAAAAAGCACGAGATACAAAAATTGCTTAGAAAAAATAATACAAAAGGATGGAATGCTAAACATACAGATATAGTGGTTAGTCTTAAAGAAGAATGCAAAACATTACCAGAATTAAGATTACCAGAAGATAAAGACAATCTTATTGTCCAAACTGATGCTTCAGACCTATATTGGTCTGCAATATTGAAAACAGATCTAAATGAAATCTGTAGATATACTAGTGGAACTTTCAGTCAAGCGGAAGTAAACTATACGACACATGAGAAAGAACTACTTGGTATAATAAGAGGAATAGAAAAGTTTTCACTTTTTCTTTTACAAAAACCTTTTGAAGTTCATACAGATAATACTCAAATTCAGAGTTTAATTCAAAATAAACTTCCAAATAAACCTCAATATAGGAGACTTCATCGTTGGCAAGTTTTCTTGTCACACTATAATTTTAAGATAAAACATATTAGAGGAATGGATAGTTTCTTAGCAGATTTCCTTTCTCGAAATGTTGAATTCGGACTTGATTAAAGGCGAGTATATGCGTTTACATATACCTAGTCCATCTCAAACGGTAGATGGTAAAGACATTATCAAATCCGTTAATGGGTGATGATTTCTCAAAAATCATATTGAGATGAGTATATGCGTATACATATACCTAGTCCATCTCAAACGGTAGATGGTAAAGACGATAACAAATCCGTTGAAGGGTGGTGATTTCCCAAAAATCACTTCAAGGCTAATAAAGTTTTAATTCTTCTTCGTTTTGCAGGATGAAGGACATACAGGAACTAGCCGAAATAAAGACAGAGGTTGATACATTAAGAGTAATCTCTCTTGATATAAATAAAGCACTAAATATCTTTGAAGACTCCATACAAGACAGTCTCAAAGTTTTATCTGATCTTGTCATAGAAAATGCTAACAGAATGGATAATTTATATAAAAGAATTAAAAAATTAGAGAATGATAAAGAAAAGGCTGAGTGTTCAGGCAGCAAAAAGCCAGAAATGCCTATGAAAATAGAGGAAGAAAATAAGAAAAAAGAGATAAAAGTCGAGGAAGAGAAAAAGACATCCTCTATAAGAACAATAAAAATAGAACCACTTCAAAAATCTGGTTCTTTCAAGACTGTTCAAATAAAGGGTGAATATATACCAAAACACTCCTATGATAAAGAATACAAGCGAATGTTTGATCTGGCATATAATTATCCAGATTGTGATGAAATCTTTTACTCAAGTGGAAACACAATATACCCAAGATTGACAGCAATCGATGGGGCTGATCCTAACCAAGTTCTAAAACTTGCTGAATTTGGTTTTCTCGACTTGATATACCTTAGCAAAGATCAAAAAGAAATAAGTGGATTTGAGGATACATTCAAGTCCAAAGTTTCTCAATTTGCTAAAGGGAGACAATGCGTCTTGAAATTCTACACCATATCTCCAGAATTGGATGGAAATAGATGGTATGAATCACTTCATATTATCTCAATAAATCCATTATACAGCAACGTCAGCTTGGAAGTTGGAAGAAAAGGCTTCAAGACTGCAATATACTCCCCTGAATGGGTTATTACTAGAAGAGCTCTTGGGATAAAAGCCATACAAAGTATCTCAGAGAACCTTCTGAATAAAGGTTTCCAAACCATCTTTGCTGCTGGTAACTGGTTACTGGTTACTAAAGGCTCTCCAAATGATCCAAAATCTGGATTACTAGAGGAATACTACAGGTGCCTTGTTACCCATAGAACTATTTGCTCCACTGCTACAAGACAAGAGGCGTGCAAATTGATTGGGTGCCATACAGACATCAGAATGTGACTGCATAAAGAAAAGTCCAGTAAAGAGACGTAAGCAATGACGTCTGCAACCACTATAAAACTGTCGGCAAGATCTCAGCCATTGAAGAAAAAGATAGATCGAGTGGCTACAAATACAAGTCAAGATTTCCTTATCTGAAGGAATCTTATCTCTTTACTCGTTTTGAGTTGTATAAATAAAGGTGGTCTGTAATATAGAAGATCATCGAAAAATCAATAGCCAAGAGTGAGAAAGAGTGTTTGAAAATAGTTCAGAGTTGAATTTTGAGTGCTTTCTTTGTAATGGAAAAATAAACCCTTGAAGGGGAAATAAAATCCTTTCTTTCATAAATCACAAGTCTTATTTTGTTTTGAGCTTATTAAATTTCTTTACTCCCTTATCCTTCAAAAATAGATTATCATTCTATAAGCCGTAGTGATTTTTCCGTTAGAGATCGAAGCTTGTTTTCCGTGGATGTCCATATAGGCAGGAGGCCGTCAGGACTTTAGGAATGTTAAGCTGATCGAGGAAGAGGAAGACGAGTCTTAGAAGAAGCCGATAGATCTTTATTGAAGACGAAGGAGATAAAGAAAGGTAATAAACTTTACTCAAAATATTCTGTATTATATGACTCTAGAATGGATTTTAGAGTACTCTTGTTAAAATCAATATTTGATGAATTCTGCTACTAAAATTGTTCATTTCATATATAAGTTGTTGTTCACAATCAAAAATTTTATATAATTATGGATGATGTTTCAGATAGTAATTTCAGAAAAGGATTAAACCTTGCTTATAAATTTGGCAAGTGCTTTGATGAAGATACATCGAATAAACATTTTAGACAACTGATAAAACCACTTATAAACTCTAAAATGAAATCATTAATACAAGAACATGTAGATAAACATAGATCTCAAGAAAATGAAGATTGTGATGAATATTGCAAAAAGATAAATAAAAAACTAAATTTCATAAATCAAGTAATGTCTATAATAGAACAAATTTACAAACAAGAAGGATTATCAGATCAATAAGATGAATTCTAGACAAATAAAAACAGACATAAAAAAATTAGGAAAACGATTAGAAAGTGCAACAAAATACAGATCTATTATGAAAGAAATTTTTGAATATCCTAATGAAATAAAAAATATAACTGATAATGATAAACAAATAGATATAATGAATAAAAACTTTGTAGAAAAAATACATCAAAGAGAAATAAATGGTTAAAAATGGATCTATATGAAAAACAAATGAATAGACATCAGAGAATAAAAACAAAAGAAGCTATAAATTATAACAAAGAAAAATTAAAAAATATTAATAACCAATTTCAAATGAATATACATGAAAATATATTAGAAAATTTGAGAGTAAAACAACAATATCTTATAAATGATATAAAAATTTCTAAAGATATGTTATTACGATTGGAAGATGGTAATAATATGTTAAAAAGACAAAATAAAGAAATTAAATGGTCAATGAAAAATATACCACGATATAATTTAATTGATAAACAAATATTAGAAGATAATAATGAAATGATAGAATGGTACAATAATAAAATAAGAATAATTCATGTGCTTTCGTCAGCTTAATAAGTTTAATTATGAATACTAAAAATATGGGAAAAAGTTTAGAAACAGCTTTACAAAAAGAAGAAATTTATAAGATAAATTACGAACGAACATTAAATAAAATTGTAATAAATAAAGATACAATTTTACAAGGTATAAAAGAACAAGAAAAAATAATAAACAATATGAATAACAAGTTTGTAGGAAAAATATATGAAAGAGAAGTTAATGGACCAAATTGAAACTATTTGGGTTTTTATGAAATTGAAATCTTCATATACCTTTTTAAAATATTTCAAAATATTTGGGGTTAAATGTATAAATAATAGAAAGTGTAGGGTAATGATACAAAAAGTCACCTATGCTACTATTCATAAACGCCAAACTCTATGGCAACTTATAGTAGAAAATAAAGAATTTATAAATTGATATTACTTTAGGAAAAAACAAAAATTTAAATAATAGTTTTGAAAAAAGCCCGTGAATCTCACATCACAATTCACATGCTCCCAACAAAATTACTAGCGAAGTAACAAAAAGTAGGCTTTGTATAGGGAAAAAAAAATTTAATAACTTATCTGATAAGAAAATATTTACTTTTTTAGTTTATTATCTAATTGGACCTAATATGATCATGTTAAAATTTTATCAAATATCCAATTCATTTTGTTTATTACAATAGATTATCCTAATTAATTATAAACTTGTTAAATAGTATAATATATATTCTTATATTTTCTTGGGCTTTGCCAATAGTATAGGGCTCTTACAATATTTTAGTAAACATAGAAATTATTGTGTTAAATAACTAATATATCTATTTCGAATAAAATAATCTATATCTAATAATTTTATTATTCCTGCCATGACGGGTTAAATAAATGATACCGACACTGAGTAATTTGTTTTTAATTCCCATGTTTTTAATGAAAATTTTAAATAATTATCATATTTTTAATCTACTTTAAATTCATTCTTTAAATTATTTTTTTATCATAATTTTAGTTCAAAAATTATAAATAGACTAAACTACCGTTGGATAATAATTTATCTGTTTATGTATAAAGATAGTCAAATAATCTTGTATTTTTATCAAACAATAAAAGAAATAAAAAATTATAAATCATCTAGTTTAATTTTTATTAATTCCATGAAATCCCAAAATTATAAAAATACTAATATATAAATTAGATTTATCCACAATTATCAAAGCATATTTTCACCGAATTAAAATAAATTGTTAAAGTTTGACATATTCAATTTAAGTATGTATATCTATTATTAATGGAGATATTTAACATTAATAACAAAAATAATCTAATGCATTAAATAAATTGAGAGTAATTGCAAAAACAAGTCAAGTTCATAATCAATAAAAGAATATTAAAGAAATTAATTAGTTAAAATGAATAAAATAAAATTGATTTTTAAATGTAATGTATGATCATATGCTTATTTCAATAAAATAGATAAAACGATTTTCAGCAAAAAATAACGTAAGTTTTCATAATTACACTTAATTTATTTAATACATTGAATTATTTTTGCTATTATTTTTAAATAAATAATATATATACATACATGACTTGAATATACTAAATTTTAATAATTTATTTTAATTTTATGAATATATGTCTTGATAATCGTAAACAACTTTAATTTATATTTAGAATTTTTATAATTTTAAATTTTAATGAAGTTAATAATAATTAAACTAAATAATTTATAATTTTTTTTACTTTTATTGCTTGAGAAAATATAAGATAATTTGATTATCTTTATACTTAAATAGATAAATTTTACTTTAAGGGTATAATTTTTAACCTAAAATTCTTGTATAAAAAGACTGAAAGAATGAATTTAAAAGTAAATTAAAAATATGAGAATTCTTTTAAATTTACATTAAAAACATAGGATGCAAATGAATTTTTTCTCGAGTAATTTTAATCTGAACTTAGTTCGGTCAAACAAATATAATGAGAGGTGAGTATTTTATATTCGTCATATGATTAGTAAAAATTTTTAAAAAAATAATTAATTAAATAATAAATATAAGTATATTATATTTATTATTATAATTGATTGAGTTCGAAAATTGAATTTGGATTAAAATTTTCTAAACCCCGTGATGGTATCCTTAACGACAAATCCCCTTGACAAGGGACTGAAACCACGTTAGTGCATGTATAAGAATCTATATGTGATCTCCTTGACGAAGGACTTGCCGGCGTCGGCATCCCAACCTCCGGCTGCTATGGCTAGAAGCAATAATCGATCTTACGCTGCTGTTGTAAACCAAGGCAAGGCAACAATCACATCAGCATCCCCCTCGGAAAGCAGGAAAACGATGGCTTCCGGAAAACTCTTCGTTTTCAACAGAAAAGATCAACGAAGGAAGTATGGCACAGTCTTCGAGCGTAACGGCATCATCAACATTGATTACACGAGTGAGGAGATTGACGCTCTTTTTGTTCCATTTAAGTACATGTTGGTATGCAAATTCTCACATGGATATCCTTCTATAGCATGCCTCCACGAAATCTTCATAGCCTTGGAACTCAAGGGAGCATTCAAGGTCGGACTTCTCAATGTGAAGCATGTTCTAATTCGTCTCTGTAGCATCCCGCACTGTGGGTCACCACATCCCCCACACCTAAGCCCAATCCACATACGAGATGGAAAACCCGTACATGAACCAAGCAAAGGCGAACGGGTGACAGACGGACACACCTAAGCTAGGCGGAACGTAGACCCTGCAAATAAACACAAACCACAAAACAATTGCGTATGCTGAAGCTAAACATATATTTAAATACAAAGCATAATCAACAGTTAACGGGTTCAACTAGCATAGATACCTAATCGCGAATAATAACATAAATCATAGAAACATACGGGTTCAATCTGTTCCCTAGAAGCCTGTCCCGGTTCATAATACCTAAAATAACAATGCTTTACATAATCAAATATTCATACTTATATAAATCTGAATTATATGAAATGCAAAGACTCAAACATAACAAAGGACTCGACAGACTCCAGGACACGACTCACTCTGCCTAGCATGAACTCCACGCCACACCTGCACACTAAAACAAAAGGGGAGAGGGGTCAGTCACACGGACTGAGTGAGGGGCTACCCACACACGCTACATATATATAAGGAGCAAAGCACATTCAATCACACTGTTCGTGAACTCAGGGATAGTTTTTGCACGCCAAACTTTACCCGTGATACATACATATAGGGATTCTTATCCAAACGGAATAAAACATAACTTATCAAATTCATACGTATCGAATCATAACAAAACATACTTATCCTATCAAAACTTATCAGAACAATTCTTTCAAAAAGATCCATATTTTATCTTAGTTATAAGTCTACCCCCGTTTCACGAACTTAACAAAGCATGCAAACATAACTCGGCGGGTACGAGTACCAAATCCCATCCTGGGCTCCTCTAACTAATCATACAAGCAAATAAAATTGAACGTATAACATACTTACACACTAACCTCCTTCTCCGGCGATGAAAGGGTTGCGCGACCCTAACCATCCATTACAGGTGAGGGGAGTGCAAGCTACTCCAAACCCTCAGGATCTCCATCACTCACCAACCTCCTGGTGAGATTAGGGGTAATCCAAAATAACTGTGGAGATGTGTACAGGGGTCATAACCGGTGACCCCATGGCCGTCCCTCTCCCTTACCCATATCTCCGGGGCCCATTACTCAAACGCAAAACATTACATTACATTACATAACAAACTTAACCCGCTACTTAACATTAACAAACTTTAACTTACGTACCAAACCTTACCTTGCAACCATCACGCTATTCATACCTCTCCGTGTCAAATCCTTAACTCGTATCTCCCAGTTCAAAAGAGGCACACAGTTTGAAGCATGGTTAAACGTTGCAAAACATTACGAATCGAACCAAGTTAAATCATAGCAAGGGTACATAGGCTTGTACATAGCGTATCATACTTGCAATGCCTTAGCAAATTCATAAACTTACGTATTTCGCAAATATTTACTTATACTTAAGGTTACAGTTCGCATGCATAGAAAACGAGCACGTTCCATAGGGTTTAACTATAACCTAACCTCACCTTACACCAAAGGAACCAAGAACGAGAAAAATGATCTACCCCGGAATCACCACGACTCACAAAACACCACCCCGGGTGCTCCTGTACAAACTAAAGACAGAACACAGAACTTAGACTCAAGGATAAGCCACATAGACGCACGGCGTATGCATAGGCACTTAAAAGATGCACACACTTAGGCAAAACTCATATTCAAATCAATTACATTCGATTCAAGATATTACATAATCCCACATATTCATTTATAATCATATAACACGTTCATGCGCACAACTAATGCATATCACAAGGTGGAAATATGTAACAAGGTGCATATGTGCTTCGTGCAAACAATTCACATTATTTAAGCAACATAAAATGCATATAAGAACAAGTTCATACACATAAACATGATATAACAAGTTAGAAACAAGTTTGGAGATGGGAAGAAAAGAGAAAAATGGAATAAGAACACAAAAAGGGGTTCCGAGTGAAATTGGGCCAAAGCTGATAGTTTTTCAAAACGGACAAGCTGTAGGAAAATGATCATAACTTGAGTTTGAGATATGGGAATTAATTTTTGTTTCTTTTAAATAAAACTAGACACAAAGGGCTTTCCAATTATATATGGCACAAATCGTGATTCAAAGGGATCCAAAAATGGCGGAGGTTTGAAGTTGAAGAATTGCAAAATCTCGATGAAGTGGCGACACCAGATTAAAAAGGTTATATCTCACAATCTAGAACGAATTTTGGGATGATTCCAATTGGATATTATTCTAGACTCACAAAGGTTGACCGCGTCCAAAAATCAGGTCAAACGGAGTTTGTATGAGGGGGTACCCGGCCGGGGAAAGACAAGGCAAAAATTTACCTGGCCGGGGAGAGCAGTGCAGAAACCTTCTGCACTAAAGTACCCGCCCGGGGACTTTTTAGTACCAAAAAGTCTCCGCCTGGGGAGTCATTCTGGCCAGCAAAAACATAGCAGAAATAGGGGGGTTCGAGAGAGAAACCAAAAATTACAAAATCCACCTCCAAACTCAACCAAATTAAGCAAGAATTGAGGTATAATATCACACATACATGCTCTATCACATATCTCCAACTCAAGGCATAAAAACAAGGGTTAAACAAGTTGCCATTAAAGCACCTTCAAGTGCCATTAATGGAGTTTCAAGCAAGAATCAATCAACGATCAAAATTCTAACAAATAAACGACAAGGGGGCTTAAGAGAACAACATATATCAATCTTGGAGCATCATATTTAAGTATGGGAGCAAGGGAGCAAATTTTCACATACAAGCACTATTCATCATCTTCAACAAAGGCATGGATTCAAGCAAGAAAAGAGAGATACAATCGGAAGGAAACGAAGCACTCGAAGAGTAGAATTCAAAACTTACCTTGGATTGTTGATCGGGCGAGAAATGGAGATGAAATCTTAAGCTCAAGGTATGTGGTGGGAAAACCCTTTCTCTTCTCTTCTTCTTCTTCTCTTGATCACTTTGAAAGCAAGAATGAAGGGGAGAGGGAGTGGTTCGGTTTATAAGGCCAAGGAAAACCGTTCCGGTTTGGTTTAAGACGGATTCGGTTCAATCGGTTAGAAATCAAATCTGTAGGGAGGTCAAAGGACTTCAGAAAAAGGCGAGGCTAGATCCATCGGACCCAAATCGATGAAATAAATCCAATGGCGAAGTCAGAATTCGAATTTGAATCCTCGAGCTCAAGTTATCCATGAAACGGATCATAAACCCTAATTGTAATTAGGTCCTTAATTTGCAAGTATTGGGCGATTGAGTCCAAGTACATTTAATTAAATTCTAATGCGCACATGAATAAAGTAAAATACATATTAACACTTAGAGTATGCGAATACACATAAATCACAAAAATACAGAATTAAACTCTCCCGTAACGTTATACCTAGTTCATCGGAAAGACAGGGTGTCACAGTCTCAATTGTGAAGAAGACTACTCCAAACTTTAGCTGAGGAAGATAATACTTTTCGATGGTTTCCCGATTTTAAGTGGACGCCTTCCTTGAACCCACAGATTGAATCCTTAATTGTTCCGGTTTAAATTAAGTTCCCGAATATCTCTCCACAATTTTTTGATACAGATGCTATCTATGATGTGGCGAGAGTGATAGGCGAGCCTCAATGCATGGATGAGGGTACTAAAGATGCGAACAGACCGGCTTATGCTAGGGTATACGTAGAGCTTGATTTGATAAAACCTCTGATCACAAAAATCACCCAGACATACAATGGAGTCACGTATATAAGGCAAATCCTCTATGAGTGACTGCCGCCGTATTGCAGAAATTGTTTCCGGCTCGGGCATAGAGTACCTAAATGCTATGATAAGGCTACAGACACTTCAGTGAAGGAAAGTCAGGAAACCAGCACTCCTAAGAATATGACAGATCTTCGTCAAACTCTAGAGGAAAAGTGAGCGTGTGCTACACAGAAGGCAACACAAGGCACGCAGGCATCCAAGCAATTGGATCAGGGAGAAAAAATTCCAACAAAAGTCTGGGTTGAAAAGACTTTTGGTGCACAAAAACAGAGTAACCTTAATCAGGCAGCAAACGTTAACGAAAAGGGATCCGCAGATGAAGACATGAATGAAGGGAATGGCACAGACGAAGAGAACGAGACCTACTCCGAGAAATCGGAAGAGAACAGTGAAGAGGAGGACATTTCCATAGCTAAAGACACACCAGACACGGGAGAACAAGCCCAAAGCGATCCTAAGGTCCTGCAATCGGCGGGACCACGAACCTCAATGAAGCTTGGCAGAATCTCGTAGGCAGGAGCAGAACTGAGTTGGGTTTAGTCCCCAATTAGGATAATCTGGCAATTGTTGAGACAGAAAAGGATGGAAACCTTGCAGACCCAACAGAAGATGATCCA
The DNA here is from genome assembly GCA_037501455.1 of Lantana camara. Lineage (NCBI taxonomy): Eukaryota > Viridiplantae > Streptophyta > Magnoliopsida > Lamiales > Verbenaceae > Lantana > Lantana camara. The sequence continues at coordinate 109,582,713 of CM074856.1, read as the reverse complement.
GAAACGTAAAAGTAAATGGCGCTTTATAAGCAGTCCAACTCTTTGGAGAAGGAAAACACACAACCAGAGTTCCGATTGGTTGAAAAGAAGAAGAAGAAAACCAAGTAAACATCCCCAACACAGACCTCTAAAAGGACGTTGAGATCGTCGGCCGTAATCAATGTTCGTAAATGATTTTGAGAGGCCTCATTTGGAACATAAAGGGGATACAGAACATTGGCCGACAACGTATCCTCAAGGAATTCCGACGACGATACAAACTTGACTTTATGGCTATTTTGGAGCTTATAATTCATCTTAACCCCAATTACATGTGCTTTAAATATAATTTTGCTAAGGTCATTTCTAATTCTTCTAATCACATTTGGTTTTTCACCACTGCAGATGTCGAGGTGGAGATAATTCTCAATGACCGACAATTCCTTCACCTCAGAATTAAAGGGTCGAAGTGGAAGGACCCTGTCATCGTCACCATCGTTTTTGCAGCTTGTAACACAGTGGCGAGGCGATGTCTTTAGGAAACTTTTAGGGATACTGAATACTCTCAAAGTGTGTGGCTTATGGGTGGAGATTTTAACATTATTCGCACGCTGAAGGAGCGAAAAGGAGGAATGCAACCTGATTTCCTTGGTATGACTGAATTCAGAGACTTTATTCAAGACAACTACTTGACCGAGCCATATTTCCAGGGTTCTCCTTTCACCTGGAAAAGAGCTGACTTAATGCAGCGGTTAGATAGAGTGCTTGTCTCTGGAAAATGGGCGGACACCTTCCCTTCAACAATCATCAAACATCTAGCGCGCATCATGTCTGACCACTGTCCGCTCCTGATTGAATGTGATGAGGCCCACGTACAGCGGCCATCAGCCTTCAGATTCCAGGGTATGTGGCTCAGACATGGTGACATTGCAAACATGGTTAGGGATAATTGGAAAGAACCTATTGATGCCTCCGAAATTTGGTGCTTGCACAAAAAATTGTCTAGACTGAAAAAAAGACTCCAGAGTTGGAACAAAGAGACCTTTGGCAATGTGTTCGACAGAGTGTGAGAGGTGGAAAAAGCTATTCTAGAGAGGGAAAAGAAGTACGATAGGAACCCTTTGGATGAAAACCTGGAATAACTTAACCGCTTAACCATGCAACGGCACTTGATCCTACGCATGGAAGAGGACTTCTAGCGGCAGAGAGCTGCTACTAAGTGGATAGTTAAGGGCGAAAGGAATATGAAGTACTTTCACTCACTGGTTATAAAGAATCGATTTAAGGGTCAAATTGGAACTATTAAAGTGGGAAATGAGGAGGTTACAAAACCGAATGCAATGTCTCGAACAAGATCATTACAAAGGTTCTCAACAACAGATTGGCAAGAATACTTCCTAAAACCGTCTCTTCGAACCAAAGCAAATTTATTAAGGACAAACTTATTTGGGAGAACATCTTGCTCGCACAAGAGTTAGTCCATCATCTGGACACTAGAAGTCAGACTAAAAATGTGATTTTGAAGCTAGACATGGCCAAAGCCTACGACCGTCTTGAATGGAGCTTCATTTATGAGATCATGGAGAAAAAAAGAGTTTTCAGATAAATGGATCACCTGGATTCGAAAGTGTATTCGTAACTGTTGGTTCTCTATTCTAGTAAACGGAGCCTCAGATGGGATCTTTAATTCCACTCGTGGTCTCAGACAAGGTGATCCTCTGTCACCCTCTCTATTTATTTAGCTGCTGATTACTTATTTGTTTTTCTTAACAGGTTAATGGAGATGGAAAAAAAGTGAAGATTTCGCATAAGTTCCAAAATCAGCATCTCACACTTATCATACGCGGATGACACGAAGATCTTCACCAATAGCCGCCGTTACAGCTTGGAGCAGATCAAACTCACTCTTCAGTACTATGAGCTTTCCTCATGGTAGAAAGTCAGCTTGCAAAAATGTGCTTTCGTAGTGGGGAATAACTATCCGTGAACTGCTGTAATTGTCAAGGATGTGTTGGGTTATTCGCAAGGATCTTTGCCACTAACATACTTGGGAGCCCGACTGTACAAAGGAAGAAGGAAAAGGAGTATGTTTGAGGATATTCTTGATAAAATCAGATAAAAAATCAGCAGCTGGGAGATAACCTTTCTCTCATATGGGGGACGCCTCCAACTCATCAAATCCACACTGTATTTGATCCCCATGCATACCCTACAGATCTTAGAACCACCCAAGGGTGTTATTCGGAGCATTGAACTGGCCATGAATAGGTTTTTCTGGGGATCTTCGTCTGAGAAAAAGAGCATACACTGGAGCACGTGGTGTAGCACCCGGACCGCTAGGTAGCCACATCCCCCGCACTATAGTTCAATCCACATATGGAACGAATACCCATACATGAATCAAGCCTATAGCAAACGGGAGACAATAAAAAAATGACTCTCTAGCTAGGCGGGACTAACCCTCAATTAGTTACCAACATGCATAACGATAAAGCAGAAGCAAAATGATATGCATTCATTCGCATATTCAGATCCATCATTCCCATATATACAAATATCGAAAAGTCAAACTTAATACATAGGTACCCAGAGACATAACAATGCATATATGCATCAATAATGTACAATAACCGTGCTAGACCCAAAAATAAAGACCTGACTCAATCCCGCCTAGCACGTACCCTGCAAACCTGAAAATGTGAGGTGTCAGTCTATGAAAGACTGAGTGAGGGGTTTAAGTAAATATAAGCTCAATTACAATGCAAGCTATAATCTCGGGTAAGATTTTATAAAAGGAAACAATATAAGTTCAAGAGTACTGTAACGCCCCATTTTTCATTTATACATTATACTACATTATATTAAATTTTATAACATTATATGTAATATATTCTTATGTATTTATATGAATTATCATTAACGTGGAATTTACGTGAATTAATTGATAACGTGCTTAATTGCTATTATGTGACTCTAATTGATCATTTTATAAATTTATGGACTTGATTGCATAATATGCATTGGAGTTATTTGATTAATTGTCTAGAGAAGGAACTTGTGTGCATGAATTCAAATAGCTTAGGGATTCATTTGCAAAAAGTGATGATTCGTCCATTCTCTTACAAGACTTTGTATATATCATATATTTTTCAATTTCTTCCATCATATTCCATATTATCCAAGAGAGTTATACACACACTCACACACTAGAAATCGGTTCTTACAACAAAGAAGAGAAAGGAAGGATTTTATCTAAATTCAAGCTTGATTCAAGATAGGAAATTGCATAATTGGATCATCATCACCATCTTTCCATTTCATACCATATTTCTTCATTCAAGGTATAACATGAGGATTGGTTGAATTTCTTGAATTCATGTTGAGTAGGTTTTATGAAGTAACTGGTGAATCATTGTATGTTTGGAGCTAGAAGCATGCTTAGGATTAAAAAGGGATTGAATTTGCATGGAAACTTTGGTTTATTTGAAAGTTGGAAGCATATATAAATATGGGGTTTTAATGATGAATTGTGATGCTTGAATGTGTAATTCTTGGTTGACATACTTGAACATTTGCTTTGGAGTGATCATGCATTTGTTGGTGTTTTGGGGAGTTTTGGCACGAAAATCCCCTGTTTTCCCCTGTTTTGCTGCTGCTGCGTAACGGGTCGCGATTGCGACTGAAAATAGACGAGTCTTACGTACACTTGTCCTTGTTACACAGATCACATTCCCACAGGTGAGGAGCACGCACCATAATTATATCCTTGTTTTGGTCATCACAGGTGAGGTTTAATTTTTAGTTATATGTATAGAACCCGTACAACCCTTATGTGATCTTTCGGCCAAAATATATAAATATATCTATAGTTTTCCATAAACCTCAAACGGTTTACAACTGAATTACTACTATTGTACTGAATTATTGTTACTGATATTGTTACTGAACTGAATTGATTGTACCGAATTGTACCAATTGAATTGATTGTGTTTTGGCGAGTAAAACATGTTCACTTTGGGCCCGAGGGTAGTGTATTGAGCCAACCGGGGAAGCAAGGGCTGACGGGTAACTCTTGCACTATCCTCACCGATTTTGGGATGACCCCTGAATCCACTAGGAGATTAGTGGAGGAAGGAGTTCCGGGTATAGGGAGTCATGAACCCTATACTCAATGAGACTGGATGGCGGGGCTTTGCAATACCCCATCAATCGGAGGAAGAATGAGTGATTGAAATTGCTAATTGTGCACTATAATTGATTTCTTGGTCACCTAATCATTGAATAATTGAATTATTGTACACAGTCGGAGAAAGGTTGGAGAATTGCCCTCACTCGCTGGACCACTGATTGAAATAAATTGAAATTGATTGTATTGTTAAATTGAATAGTTGTAATCTCGGGCGAAGATTATTCCTTTATTAAACCTATATTGTTTCATTTGTAAAAGCTTTACCCGGGATTATAACTTGCATGTTAATTGCGATAATATTAATTCATAAACCCCTCACTCAGTCTTTCATAGACTGACACCTCACATTTTCACGTATTGCAGGTTGAGTGCTAGGCGGGATTGAGTCAAGTTTTACTCCTTTTGGGTCTAGCATTGTCTTTCTCATGTTTATGTACATTATAAATACATTATAGCTCTTAAGAATTGTTTTGGTACCTATGTATATATTATGATTTATACTTGAGACTTTGAGCATGTAAATGGAAATATTGTTTTGGGACATGTTAGTATGAAACGGAAAATGGGATCATGAAGTGAATGTACATTGTTATGCTTCCGTTTGTTATGCATTGTTGTAAAAATTGAGGGTTAGCCCGCCTAGCTAGTGTCCATTTTTTTTTATTGTCTCCCGTTCGCTATAGTTTAGTTCATGTATGGGTCGTCTATCTCATATGTGAATTGAGCTATAGTGCAGGGATGGGGCATCCTTGCACTTTGGGTGCTACATCTTAGGTGGTATCAGAGCCCGGTTGCAAAACAGAGGTTCTAGTGTTGTGTCGTGTCAAGTCTAGGTCGAACGGCATAGGAATTAATTGCTAATTTGAGGGTCTTGCATCTTGTTTGAAATTATTTGATTACTTGGATCTTTTGAAATTCTTGAGTTATTGAATAATTTGAGCATTGTGTTGAATTATGTTGTTAATTGCCAATTAATTGATCTTGAATTATTTGAAATTATTTGCTCAACGTGTTTTATTTTAAACATTGATGAATTACCTATTGTATTTTATATTAAATTCTTGACAACAATTATGTGACAATTTTGTGACATGAGCATGTCTTACCCACATGCATTTATTTTCAAAGGAAGTTGTGAATACAGGTTGTAGAAATGATATCCAACCACGGCCAACCTTTACGACAACCTCATTATATTACAAGTGCTACTTCTTGAGCTTGGAAGGGTTAGAAAATGGGCCAGGGACTTCATAAGCGGATCTGAGGGGTATTAACTTCTTCCATCGGGTTATAATTTAAAGGATAAGATCCGGAATGAAAGAATCAACTATGGGAATTCATATTAACACAAAGGGTGCATCAACCGGGCGAGGAAGTCTATTTTGTTCAAGGATGAGGTGAAGGAAGAATCGAGGGAAACTAATTATTCAAGACTTGGAAGTGTGGCCAAGTTAAGAAACTTGGTTGGTTGGAAGCGAAATCCAAGTGAGAGAAGAAAACAACTCCGGTAATTTGGATTGAGCTAGGGGAATCGAGTAATCCGTTATGGGAAGTTAGGATGCTAGAGATTCTATAATCGGGTGGATTGAGTTCATTTTCCAGAATCAAGTTGAATTGTCGTGTTGAGAGCCCGAAGTAGGGAATATGGAGTTGTTGCAACAAATGAGAATGGTAAAAGAGGATAGAGAACTTTTAGAGGAAAATTATATGCTCAAGGCGTAGACAAGTAAGAAGACAAATCATATACTTGATTCAATTACTAAGGAATAGATTTAAGGAATTTCAATCAAGGTGGCACTTAGAAGAACCGGGACAATACTTGGAGATTGGTTCTTTGAGGGAAGTTGGGAAATTAACTCCATAAGTAGAAAAGAATTTGGGTTCAAGAGTTCCGAATTAGGGACCATACCATTACTCAACTTAATGCAAGAAAATTTTGGTCAATAAGGTAATTATGGTAAAAGGCAACAAAGCTTAACTTTCGTGGAAATGAAGCAAGAGAATATATGGAAAATAGTATGGCTTGGGATTTCGATTAAGGAAGAAATAAAGGAAGTCAAGCATTGCGGTGAATATAAGTTGTGGAAGACAATCACACTAAAGGTTCATCTAGTTGGGTATTTTCTAGATCCAAGCTGAATTGTCGTGTTGTGAGGTCATGTTAACAGACAGGAAGCAACAAATAGGAACAATAAAGAAAGGCAAGAATTGTTGGGTGGATTTCGGGTGATCAGGTATAAACAATTGGAAGGAGAGTTCCTTTAATTATCCGAACTCCTAAAAGAGTAAAACGAGGAAGTTTTGATCAAAATGATGATCGTGAGAAGACCCGGGCAATAATTGGGGAGAAATTATTAAAGAACAGGCAAGATGGTAATTTCATGAGCATAGAGGACTTTGGATTCAAGACATTATAATCTCAAGCCATGGGAATGTTCAAGTTGATGCTAGGAAATTCTGAAGCCTAGAAGACCGTGGGAAAAACAAGAAAGGATCAACAGTTTAAGACAAGCTTATAATTCAACAAATAAGGAATTACGTGCTGAGATAAAGCTTCCCATTACTACGGTGACAGGTTCAATGCATCCATAAGCACGTGCATCATACGCAACTTTAAAATTTTAAATTTCTTTACTCATATGTGTTTTCCCGATTGAACTTAATTGTTTCAATATGTTGATTCTATTATTTCCAAGTGTGTTACTTGCATTGGCATATTAATCCAACATGCATATCTAGTGCCTTGATTACAGGATGCCTCGAGGTCGCCCTCATCGTGATCATTCTCCCAGAGTTCCCCTACAGCTACCCCATCCGGTTCAACCTCAGGTTTTTTTTGAGTCATTGGTTCGTCTTGTGGATCAGAGGATAAGAGAATATGTTCCTATAGCGTCACCACAACCGACTCAAATTTCTATTGTATTTAAGGAGTTTCAGAATCAACAAAATCCAAAGTTCTTTGAAGGGAGTCATATTCAACCCGACCCGTGGCTCAAGAAAGGTGAAAGAGTTTCGGAACTTATTCCATGTGATTCTCAAGAGAAGGTTCGATGCGCCACTCCTTTGAATACAAGGAGGTCTAATCCTCAACTCGGACAGGCTTCAAGTTCAAAATTAGGATAGAATTCCAATAAAAGAAAGCAACCTATTCCTCATCATACACCAACGTCTCAAGAAAGATCACAAAAGAAAAAGAATCGGTCACTTTGATCGGGTTCGGGAGCTTCACGTATCCCGGCTTCAACAACATCTTCGGGAAAGCTTCTTTATGATTATTGTGGACGTGACAACCATACCTATGAGGGTTGTAGAAGACGGTTGGGTTTATGTCTGTATTGTGGGAGCGAAGAGCATCATGTAGACACATGCCCAAAACGACGAGGGAAGTCTACCGGGGATGAGAGACCGCTTGTTCGGGCTCAAGTATATGCTTTTGAGAGAGAGGCGAAAAATATAAATGTGGATCCAGTCGTGGTAGAAGAGGGTATCAATTATATGCATAGTATAGTCAACGGTGAACGGTACACCTAACCATGCATCTCACGTGCATCATAGATCTTAATGTTGTTGTATTTAATTTCTTGTTAGTTGCAAATTGGTTGTTTATGAGTGATATTTATGTGATTAATATGATTCTACTTGCCTATGTGACATTTATATGAATGTTTTTACAATTTGTTCCCTTGAATTGCTTTCGTGTGTGTTGGAGAGACGGGGGTCTCTCACTGCTAGTTCAGAGACGGGGTTCTCTCATTTCTTGTTGAGAGACGTGGTTCTCTCATTTCTTGTTGAAAGACGGGGTTCTTTCATTTCGTGTTTAAGAGACGGGGTTCCGTTTTGGCTTGTGCATCATTTTGAAACTCGACAGTGGACCTGGGGACCAGGTCCTTTTAAGGGGCGGAGAATTGTAACGCCCCATTTTTCATTTATACATTATGTTACATTATATTAAATTTCATAACATTATATGTAATATATTCTTATGTGTTTATATGAATTATCATTAACGTGGAATTTACGTGAATTAATTGATAACGTGCTTAATTGCTATTATGTGACTCTAATTGATCATTTTATAAATTTATGGACTTGATTGCATAATATGCATTGGAGTTATTTGATTAATTGTCTAGAGAAGGAACTTGTGTGCATGAATTCAAATAGCTTAGGGACTCATTTGCAAAAAGTGATGATTCGTCCATTCTCTTACAAGACTTTGTATATATCATATATTTTTCCATTTCTTCCATCATATTCCATATTATCCAAGAGAGTTATACACACACTCACACACTAGAAATCGGTTCTTACACTAAAGAAGAGAAAGGAAGGATTTTATCTAAATTCAAGCTTGATTCAAGATAGGAAATTGCATAATTGGATCATCATCACATCTTTCCATTTCATCCCATATTTCTTCATTCAAGGTATAACATGAGGATTGGTTGAATTTCTTGAATTCATGTTGAGTAGGGTTTATGAAGTAAATGGTGAATTATTGTATGTTTGGAGCTAGAAGAATGCTTAGGATTAAAAAGGGATTGAATTTGCATGGAAATTTTGGTTTATTTGAAAGTTTGAAGCATATATAAATATGGGGTTTTAATGATGAATTGTGATGCTTGAATGTGTAATTCTTAGTTGGATGGTTGAATAAGTGAAGTATAGTGTATATTTGACATACTTTAACATTTGCTTTGGAGTGATCATGCATTTGTTGGTGTTTTGGGGAGTTTTGGCACGAAAATCCCTTGTTTTTCCCCTGTTTTGCTGCTGCTTGCGTAACGGGTCACGACCGCGACTGAAAATAGACCAAAATTGGTCGCGCCCACGACCCCATTTTAGCCAAGTTTCGAGATTTTGAAAATTGGTGGAAAATTCGGCCAAAAATGGCCGCGACCATTTTGTCAAGGATTGTGGTCGCGCCCGCGACCCCTCCAGAAACTGCATTTTGTCCAACTTCGAACCAACGCCATTTTCACCTCGGTTTGAATTAGAAAACGTGCCATATACCGTTGGAAAGGTCTATGTGTCTAGTTTCTTATCCAATAAACAAAACTCAATTCGAACTTTTAGAAATCAAGTTATTCTAGGTTTTCTACAAGGTGTGCATTTCCCAAAAATTGTCAATTTTCCTAAACTTCACCAATACCTTTCATATTGCATTCTTTTCACATTTTTGGCTCCCGTATGTGACTTATAGGAGTTATAAACTTGGTTTAGTGATAATTATGCTCTTAAGTGACAATCCTTAATTGTTATTGCATGATATATTGATTAGGACATTGTCGTGCATCTCAAATGGTTCATGCGAGTCGAGTCTTACGTACACTTGTCCTTGTTACACAGATCACATTCCCACAGGAGAGGAGCACGCACCATAGTTATATCCTTGTTTTGGTCGTCACAGGTGAGGTTTAATTTTTAGTTATATGTATAGAACCCGTACAACCTTTATGTGATCTTTCGGCCAAAATGTATAAATATATCTATAGTTTTCCATAAACCTCAAATGGTTTACAACTGAATTACTACTATTGTACTGAATTATTGTTACTGATATTGTTACTGAACTGAATTGACTGTACCGAATTGTACCGATTGAATTGATTGTGTTTTGGCGAGTAAAACATGTTCACTTTGGGCCCGAGGGTAGTGTATTGAGCCAACCGGGGAAGCAAGGGCTGACGGGTAACTCTTGCACTATCCTCACCGATTTTGGGATGACCCCTGAATCCACTAGAAGATTAGTGGAGGAAGGAGTTCCAGGTATAGGGAATCATGAACCCTATACTCAATGAGACTGGATGGCGGGGCCTTGTAATCCCCCATCAACCGGAGGAAGAATGAGTGATTGAAATTGCTAATTGTGCACTATAATTGATTGCTTGGTCACCTAATCATTGAATAATTGAATTATTGTACACAGTCGAAGAAAGGTTAGAGAATTGCCCTCACTCGTCGGGCCACTGATTGAAATGAATTGAAATTGATTGTATTGTTAAATTGAATAGTTGTAATCTAAGGCGAAGATTATTCCTTTATTAAACCTATATTGTTTTATTTGTAAAAGCTTTACCCGGGATTATAACTTGCATGTTAATTGCGATAATATTAATTCATAAACCCCTCACTCAGTCTTTCATAGACTGACGCCTCACATTTTCACGTATTGCAGGTTGAGTGCTAGGCGGGATTGAGTCAAGTTTTACTCCTTTTGGGTCTAGCATTGTCTTTCTCATGTTTATGTACATTATAAATACATTATAGCTCTTAAGAACTGTTTTGGTACCTATGTATATATTATGATTTATACTTGAGACTTTGAGCATGTAAATGGAAATATTATTTTGGGACATGTTAGTATGAAACGGAAAATGGGATCATAAAGTGAATGTACATTGTTATGCTTCCGTTTGTTATGCATTGTTGTAAAAATTGAGGGTTAGCCCGCCTAGCTAGTGTCCATTTTTTTTTATTGTCTCCCGTTCGCTATAGTTTAGTTCATGTATGGGTCGTCCATCTCATATGTGAATTGAGCTATAGTGCGGGGATGTGGCATCCTTGCGCTTCGGGTGCTATAAGTACAGTAGATTCTTGCCCAAGATTACAACTATTCAATTCAAAAATTCAATAATTATCAATTCAATCTGTGGCCCGGCGAGTGAGGGCAATCTCCAACCTTTACTCCAATAGTGAACAATCATGGGTGTTTCAATTTATTAGGTGATCATACAAGTAATTAACGTACGATCAAGTAGCAGTTTCATGAACCCTTTTCCCTTCGGGTGATGGTCGGGAACATGACTCCCACGTACAGGATTCCTTCCTCCACCAAACCTCCTGGTGGGTTCAGGGGTCATCCCAAAATGGTGAGGATAGTGCAAGAGTTACTCGTCAGCCCTTGCTTTCCCGGTTGGCTCAATACACTACCCTCGGGCCCACAGTGCAATACAATATGTTCGCCAAAAGAATCAATCATTCAGTTCCAGAAATCAGATGAAAGTCATTAAGGTTTGGAAAACTATAGATATATAGATACATTTTGGCTTAAAACGTCACATAGGGTTATATGGGTTCTATATAGCTAGAATTAAACCTCACATTTACTTTACCAACCAAAAGAAGCAAGGAAACTCCCTAAGGAGCGTGCTCCTCAACACCGGGAACGTGATCTGTATAACAAGGACAAGTGTATGTGAGACTCGACTTGTATGAACCATTTAAGATGAACGACAAAGTCATGCGATGTTAATCATGTCATAAAGCCACACAATCAAGTAATTCGATCAAGTACATTTAATACATGGAGGTATCACCTAAAAGCATAGCCATCAATTAAGTAAGAAAATAATCCATATAAATCACATACGAGAGCCAAAGGGGTGAAAGGAACACAATAAAAAGGGTTTTGGTGAAGTTTAGTAAAAGTTAGGAAAAGTTGACAGTTTTCGGAAATGCACAAGCTGTAGGAAAATGGAAATATCTTGAGTTGTAGAAGTTAGAATTGAGTTTTGTTTATTGGAAATGAAACTACACATAGGGATTTCCAAGGATATATGGATCGTTCTCTATTTCAAAGCTAGGAGAAAATGGCGTAAGCTTGAAGTTGGGTGAATGTAGATTGTCGGTAAACTGGCGACACCAAAAAGAATTGATATTATCTCACAAATGGGAAAATATATTGAGGTGATTCCAATTGGAGGTTGTGCTAGACTTCAAAAGGTTTCCGTGGTTTCAAAAATCAAGTCAATCGGTGCACAAACAAAGTCGGCATGGTCGTGTCAAGATTGGCTTGAAAGCTGACACGGCCGTGTTGTGCAGAATATTTCCAACTCGAAATTCTAACATGGCCGTGTTGAAAATTAACTAAGGTTGGACACGGCCATGTTGAAGCAATCTGGGCGAAAAAACAGGGAAAAACAGGGCATAATCATGGGGATTGGCTCCCAAGCCTCTCCCACACCATACCACATCAAATAAACACTTCCAAACTAACATATAGCATGTATATAACTTAAAGACATCATTTAGGTAACATACCAACCATTACAAATGCTCAAATCATCAAGAATTCATCATACAAAACCCCAATTAATTTCATGCCATCAACTTTCATATAAACTCATGAATTCATGCAACCTTTGAAATAAAATGATCCTAACATGCTTCTAATCACTTATAAACAAGAATTCATATCAAAACCATCATGCCCTACTCAAGCATGGATTCAAGAGATTCATACCACTTCAAAATATACCTTGAAATGAAGAAAAAGAAAGGGATGAAATGAGGGGATGATGATGATGCTTCCACTTATGTAATTCTTCCTTGAATTCTAGCTTGAAAATGAGATGAAATCTTCCCCTCCTTCCTTGGTGTAAAAACCGTGATTTAGTGTGTGTGTGTGTGTGTGTGTGTATGAGATTTTGTATGCAATGTGAATGTATGAAATGTGGGAGAGATGAAATATACAAGATATATTATAAGTCTTCCACTAGCTCTCATGAGTCCATTATTTGCACTTAGGTCCTTGAAGTATTTGAATGAATGCAATTAAGTCTCATTCCATGGAAATTGATCAATTAGAATTATTTCATGTTATACAATTAAATCCACATATTTAAATAAATGGTCAAGTAAGGTCACATAAACAATTAGGCACATTATCAATTAATTCACTTAGATTCAATTTAATGATAACTCATTTAAATGCATGAAGATATAATGCATATAATATGATGAAACAAATGAACATAATAACTAAAATAAACCCCCAACTCCCGAAGACCCCGCACGTGGCGTGCTTACCTGAACTTTCGGAAATTGGGGCGTTACAACTCTTCCCCCTTAGAAGAATCGGGTCCCCAGATTCACTGATTGGAAGAAAATAACTCCGGGTGGAACCGTTTCATCTTATCTTCCGTCTCCCAAGTCATCTCCTCGGTCATGTCACTTCGCTACAATACCTTAACCATTGGAATACTCCGGTTTCTCAATTCTTGATACTTTCTATCCAAAATTCTAACCGATTTTTGAATAAACGACAAATTTGATTCCAGCTCCACTTCTTGAACGGGGAGAATCTCGGTTTTATTAGGATAATACTTCCTTAGCTGAGACATATGAAACACATTATGAATTCCGGTAAGATTCGGCGGTAAATCGAATCGATAAGCTACTTCCCCAATTCTCTCAAGAATTTCAAACGGATCCAAGTAACGAGGATTAAGCTTTCCTCCCTTTCCAATCTGAGAAAATCCTTTTCGTGAAGACACCTTTAAGAAAACCCAGTCCCCCACTTCAAACTTCAAATCTCTCCGGCGAATATCGGCATAACTCTTCTGTCTATCTTGTGCAGCTTTCATCCGTTGTTGTATCTGTTGGACTTTCTCAATCATAATCCTTACGGCCTTGGAAGGTTTCTCTAACTTCTCACCCTTCTTCACACCTTCCTGTTTCGTCCACTTCCATTCTTCTAAATCGAAAAACAACGGAGACCGACACTTCCGACCATAAAGCAATTCACAAGGAGCCATACCGATTGAAGCTTGATAACTATTATTGTATGCGAACTCGATCAACGGAAGTTGCTCATGCCAAGAATTCTGAAAATCTAAGGCGCATGCACGAAGTAAGTCCTCCAAATACTGTATTACCCTCTCAGACTGACTATCGGTTTGAGGATGAAAAGTCGTACTGAACTGAAGCTTTGTACCCAAAATTCCTTGTAATTCTTGCCACAACTTTGAAGTAAACTGAGGATCTCTATCTGAAACAATACTAATCGGAATCCCATGGAGTCGGATAATTTCCCGGTTATAAATTTTAGCCAATTTACAGATCTTGTAAGACATTCTAACCGGTAGAAAATGTGTTGACTTCGTCAACCTATCCACAATCACCCAAATACCATCGAATCCACCCTTCACCTTCGATAACCCAGAAATAAAATCCGTTGTCACCTGTTCCCACTTTCACTCGGGAATAGGTAATGGTTGTAGAAGTCCTCCGGGCTTTTGATGCTCGACTTTTAACCTTCTGACACGTTAAACAATGTTTAACAAACTCGGACACATCCTTCTTCAACCCATACCACCAATAATATTGCTTTAGATCCTTGTACATTTTATTCCCTCCGGGATGGATCGAATACGCCGACTTGTGAGCTTCCTTAAGCAATACCCTTTTCAATTCTTCGGGTACCACCACTCGGTTCTTGAAACTAAGAAGACCGGTTTCATCGAACCTGAATGGACTTTTCGGATCTTCTCTTGCCTTACCACCCAATCTCTACACTTCCGGATCTCTATTCTGAGCCTTGAACATTCTATGTTTTAATTCCGGTTGAATGGAGATATTAGAAACCCGGGCTCTAACCACAATAGGCTCAACTTCATTACTTACACCAACTTCCAAATTTGAAACATCAACCTTCCTACTTAAGGCGTCGGCGACCACATTAGCTTTCCCGGGATGATATTTAATAACACAATCATGATCTTCTAACCGTTCCACCCATCTCCGTTGCCTCATATTTAGATCATTCTGAGTAAACAAGTATTTAAGGCTCTTATGATCGGTGAAAATCTCAAAGGATACACCGTATAAATAATGTCTCCATTTCCCGAGCACGAATACCACGGCGGCAAGCTCAAGATCATGCGTTGGGTAGTTCTTTTCCTAATCCTTCAACTTCCGACAAGCATAAGCAATCACCTTCCCATTCTGAGTTAAAACACACCCCAGTCCTTCCTTTGACGCGTCTGTAAAAACTGCATACCCTTCAGAACCCTCCGGAAGAGTTAAAACAGGAGCTGAAACTAACTTCTCCTTCAAAACATTAAAGCTCTTCTCACAATTATCATCCCACACATCCTTCTTTGTTAACCGAGTTAAAGGGGCCGAGATCTTAGAAAAATCTTGCACGAACCTCCTATAATATCCCGCCAATCCCAAGAAACTTCTAACCTCGGAGGCGTTCTTTGGTTTCTCCCACTTCAATATGGCCTCAATCTTCAAAGGATCAACCTCTAATCCGTTCCCTGAAATGATATGCCCCAAGAAAGACACCCGGTCGATCCAAAACTCACATTTGCTAAACTTCGCAAATAATTGATGCTCCTTCAATGTTTTCAACACAAGTTGAAGATGCCTTGCATGTTCCTCGGCGGACTTAGAGAAAACCAAAATATCATCAATGAATATCAGAACGAACTTATCAAGAAAGGGCCGGAATATTCTATGCATCGTATCTATAAAAGCGGCGGGAGCATTCATTAATCCAAAAGGCATAACCACAAATTCATAATGCCCATATCGAGCATTGAAACCCGTTTTTGGAATATCCTTGGCTTGGATCTGTAACTGATAATAGCCTTGTCTTAAATCAAGCTTCGAGTAGACTTTAGAACCTTGGAGTATGTAAAACAACTCCTCAATGTGGGGAAGAGGATATTTGTTCTTGATAGTCATCCGATTCAGCTCCCGATAATCAATACACATCCGTAGAGTGTTGTCTTTCTTCCTCACAAACAATACCGGCGTACCCCACGGCGATGAACTCGGT
Organism: Lantana camara; assembly: GCA_037501455.1. Taxonomy (NCBI): domain Eukaryota; kingdom Viridiplantae; phylum Streptophyta; class Magnoliopsida; order Lamiales; family Verbenaceae; genus Lantana; species Lantana camara. Next base: position 109,566,976 of record CM074856.1, on the reverse strand, counting down.
CTAATATACCCGACTTCCAATAGAGCATCAAGCTGAATGTTTAACTCTTTCAATTCTGCCGGTGCCATCCAATACGGAGTCTTAGAGTAGGGCTCTGCATTCAGATATAAATCAATAAAAAATTCTATCTCTCTATCCCGCGGTGGTGATTCCAACTTCTCGGGAAAAACCTCGGGAAACTCTTTAACCACTTTTGTTTCTTCCAACTTCATTTGGTCCTTAGGTTGATTAAGAATATAGGCTATGAATCCCGTAGCCACATCTCAGACCAATTTCTGAGCTTCTGAGAAAGATAATAGAGACACCGTCTTAGAACTCCGACCCATAACAATTTCTAAACCCAATCGAACTCTCTTAGCCCGACAATCAATGGTGGCACAGTGCTTGTATAACCACTCCATTCCCAAGATAGAACCATAGCGAGACATCGGAAATTCAATGAAATCCGTTGAGAGAACCCGACCCTCAATACTCACAGGCACCTCTCTAAAAACCCGGTTAGTTTCTATACTACCACCAAAGGGAGTACTAACCATGTAGCATGCATCAGAATAAATAACACACAAAGGCAACTTAACAGAAACATCACGAGAAATAAATGAGTGGGTAGCTCCCGGATCAAATAAAGTATGTATGTTTGTTCCATGAATACAAATGGTACCTTCAACAACTGCTGCAGGGTCCATATCCGCATCAGGTTCCTCTCCTTCCAGGGCATAAGCACTGGGCTCGAATAAGTGGCCTCTCCCGTCGATCTGGACATCCATCTACCATATGCTCTGCACTCCCATAAATCAAACATAGCCCTAATCGGCGTCGGAAACCCTCATAACTATGGGTAGGCAACCCACAATAGGTACAACCTGGCTTCCTTGTAGGTGGTGGCAAAGCAGGCGGCTGAGGAGCCTTCTGAACCAGTTCTTGAGGTTTAAACTTCTTTCCTGGACCCTTGGTAGGTGGTGGAGTGGTATCATAAGTAATGGACCTCTTGCCGGTGTTATATCCCGATCTCGACCCGAAACCTAAACCCTGACCCGACCTATAAGTAGATCTCCGGGCATTAACCGAATCCTCAACCTTGAGAGCTTTCGAGGCAGCCTTCCTCCACGTGCTAGTGTTGACTGCTTCAATTGCCGCTTGAATATCCGGTCGAAGCCCTTGCACAAATTGCATTGCCATGTGGGAATCGTCACTTGCAATGTTGGGTGCATACCAGGACAACCTTGCAAACTCCGCAATATACTCAGCAACAGATCTTCCCCCTTGTTTGAGTTCAGTGAATTCCTTAAGTCTTCGAGTGTTAGAAGATGGAGGAATGAACTTATTCTTGAACTCCCTTACAAAGACCTCCCATGTGACTTCCTCTTCGGCGGCATCTAGAACCATTTTAGTGCTTTCCCACCAAGAATAGGCCCCACCCTGAATTAATGAGACAGTGCATTGGGCCTTTTCCTGAGACTCACATAGAATAAGTTCTCAAACTCTCTCAACTTCTTTAAGCCATTGTTCGGCCTGAATATCATTTCCCTTGAAGAATCTTGGAGAATGTTGATTCTGAAATTCCTGAATATAGCTGAAATTGGTGCCGGTTGTGGTGGAGGAGCTGGCGGTGCTGGAGGCACATAATCTCTCAACCTTTGATCAATAAGTTGAACCATAGAATTCAAAAAGTCCTGAGGTTGAGCTTGAGGAGGTGGAGATGGAGGAGAATGATCATGACGATGGCGCCTATGATTCGGAGAATGCTCTCTACGAGGGCGACCACGAGGCATCCTGAAATTCAAACACTGTAAATGTATGTTTGATTAACAAGTGCAAATGAGTGAAATAAAGCTCACAATACAAATAAAACACATAACCAAGTAGTTCAAAGAAGTTCAAGTAGGTTCAAATAAGATGCAAGACTCTCACATAATCAATTAATCCTATACCGTACGACTTCGACTCACAAGACACGACACTAGAACTACGGTTTTGCAACCGGGCTCTGATACCACCTTGGGATGTAGCACCCGGAACGCTAGGTAGCCATATCTCCCACACTATAGTTCAGTCCACATATGGAACGAATACCCATACATGAATCAAGCCTATAGCGAACGGAAGACAATAAAAAAGCGACTCTCTAGCTAGGCGGGACTAACCCTCAATTAATTACCAACATGCATAACGATAAAGGGGAAGCATAATGATATACATTCATTCGCATATTCAGATCCATGATTCCCATATATTCAAACTTCCAAAAGTCAAACTTAATACATAGGTACCCAGAGACATAACAATACATATATGCATCAATAATGTACAATAACCGTGCTAGACCCAAAAATAAAGACCTGACTCAATCCCGCCTAGCACGCACCCTGCAAACCTGAAATGTGAGGTGTCAGTCTATGAAAGACTGGGTGAGGGGTTTAAGTAAATATAAGCACAATTACCATGCAAGCTATAATCTAGGGTAAGATTTTATAAAAGGAAACAATATAAGTTCAAGAGTACAGTAGATTCTCGCCCAAGATTACAACTATTCAATTTAACAATTCAATCATTATCAATTCAATCTGTGGCCCTGCGAGTAAGGGCAAGTGTTTCAATTTATTAGGTGATCATACAAGCAATTAACGTGCGATCAAGTAGCAGTTTCATGAACCCTTTTCCCTCCGGTTGATGGTGGTCTTGCAAGACCCAACCATCCAATCATGGCGTACGTCGGGAACATGACTCCCACGTACGAAATTTCTTCCTCCACCAAACCTCCTAGTGGGTTCAAGGGTCATCCCAAAATGGTGAGGATAATGCAAGAGTTACTCGTCAGCCCTTGCTTTCCCGGTTGGCTCAATACACTACCCTCGGGCCCACAGTGCAATACAATATACTCGCCAAAACAATCAATCATTCAATTTCGAAAATCAGTTGAAAGTCATTAAGGTTTGGAAAACTATAGATGTATAGATACATTTTGGCTTAAAACGTCACATAGGGTTATATGGGTTCTATATAGCTAGAATTCAACCTCACCTTTACTTTACCAACCAAAAGAAGCAAGGAAACACCCTGAGGAGCGTGCTCCTCAATACCAGGAACGTGATCTGTATAACAAGGACAAGTGTACGTGAGACTCGACTCGTATGAACCATTTAAGATGAACGGCAAAGTCATGCGATGTCAATCATGTCATAAAGCCATATAATCAAGTAATTCGATCAAGTACATTTAATACATAGAGGTATCACCTAAAAGCATAATCATCAATTAAGTAAGTATATAATCCATATAAATCACATACGGGAGCCAAAGGGGTGAAAAGAACGCAATAAAAAGGGTTTTAGTGAAGTTTAGTAAAAGTTAGGAAAAGGTGACAGTTTTCGAAAACGCACAAGCTGTAGGAAAATTGAAATATCTTGAGTTTTAGAAGTTAGAATTGAGTTTTGTTTGTCGTAAATGAAACTAGTAACAAAGGACTTTCCAAGGATATATGGCTCGTTTTCTAATTCAAAGCGAGGAGAAAATGGCATAAGCTTGAAGTTGGGTGAATGTAGTTTGTCGGTAAAACGGCGACACCAAAAAGAATTGATAATATCTCACAAATGGGAAAAATTATTGAGGTGATTCCAATTGGAGGTTGTTCTAGACTTTAAAAGGTTTCCGTGGGTTTAACAATCAGGTCAATCGGAGTACAAACGAAGTCGGCACGGCCATGTCAAGATTGGCCTGAAAGCTGACACGGCCGTGTTGTGCAGAATATTTCCAACTCAAAATTCTAACACGGCCGTGTTGAAGCAATCTGGGCAAAAAAAAAACAGGGAAAAACAGGGCATAATCACGGAAATTGGCTCCCAAGCCTCTCCCACACCATACCACATCAAATAAACACTTCCAAACTAACATATAGCATGTATATAACTTAAAGACATCATTTAGCTAACATACCAACCATTACAAATGCTCAAATCATTAAGAATTCATCATACAAAACCCCAATTAATTTCATGCCATCAACTTTCATATAAACTCATGAATTCATGCAAGCTTTGAAATAAAATGATCCTAACATGCTTCTAATCACTTATAAACAAGAATTCATATCAAAACCCTCATGCCCTACTCAAGCATGGATTCAAGAGATTCATACCACTTCAAAATATACCTTGAAATGAAGAAAAAGAAAGGGATGAAATAAGGGGATGATGATGATGCTTCCACTTATGTAATTCTTCCTTGAATTCTAGCTTGAAAATGAGATGAAATCTTCCCCTCCTTCCTTGGTGTAAAAACCGTGATTTTGTGTGTGTGTGTGTGTGTGTGTGTGTGTGTGTGTATGTGTGAGATTTTGTATGCAATGTGAATGTATGAAATGTGGGTGAGATGAAATATACAAGATATATTATAAGTCTTCCACTAGCTCTCATGAGTCCATTATTTGCACTTAGGTCCTTAAAGTATTTGAATGAATGCAATCAAGTCTCATTCCATGGAAATTGATCAATTAGAACCATTTCATGTTATACAATTAAATCCACACATTTAAATAAATGGTCAAGTAAGGTCATATAAACAATTAGGCACATTATCAATTAATTCAAGTAGATTCAATTTAATGATAACTCATTTAAATGCATGAAGATATAATACATATAATATGATGAAATAAATGAACATAATAACTAAAATAAACCCCCAACACCCGAAGACCCGCACGCGGCGTGCTTACCAGAACTTCCGAAAATTGGGGCGGTACACGTGGGACAAAATCTTCTTTCCAACTCATGAAGATGGTCTAGGGGTTCGTAAAGTTGACAACATCATAGAGGCTTTCAGCTGCAAATTATGGTGGAGATTTCGGACGAAAAATTCGCTATGGTCTAAATACCTGTGGAACCGTTACTGCGTGAGTTCTCACCTAATACAGGCTATTTGTTCGAGAAGACACTCTCACATTTGGAAAAGATTATGCAGAGTCCGGGCGTTAGCAGAGCAAAATATCTACTGGGAGATAGAAGATGGTAATATTTCCTTTTGGTGGGATCGCTGGCTGACTGATCAACATATTGCGTACCAATTGGAACAAAAAGGCCATGAGAAAGTGAAGGACTTTTGGGTTCATAACAACTGGAACGAGGAGGCTCTTACATCTAGAGTAGGGAAACAGTCATCTATTGAAATCATGGAAGTCCCGATAGGATGGGGAACTCGAGACTCACCAAGATGGATTCGAAGTGTGAATGGTAACTTTTCAACTAAGGGTACGTGGAATGAGATCAGGCAACCTAAAGAACACTCTCCTTTACTTAAAAGCATATGGGAGTCCAATCTCACCCCAACGATTGTCATATTTACTTGGAGACTGCTTCACAATTGGCTCCCGGTTGAAGAGAGACTGAAGGCAAAGGGAATCTCGTTCGCGTTAAAGTACCCATCCTGTGCTAACCTGGAGACTAGCAGCCATCTCTTTATAAAGTGCACAAAGACACGGGACGTCTGGTCATTTTTTTAGGAGAAGTTCGGAATCAGGAGCCTCAATACAGCGTCCCCAGCGGATACTCTACACCACTGGGTGACGTTCTCACGGTATAGTTGTGGCAAACATATTAGGATGGTAATACCGATTCTAATCCTTTGGTATATTTGGCTCGAGCGAAACTTGTATAAATTTGAGAATAAAAATTTATCGGTGTATAACATTATCCGAAGAATTCTTACACATATTTTCTGTATGCATCGAGGTCACTGCTTGGATAGGAAGTGGTGGCGCGGAGACATGGCGACAGCATCCAGGCTGGGGATAAAACTTGGTAAAGCTCCTAATCCACAAGTTAAGCTTGTGAGATGGATCAAACCTACTACGGGTTGGCTAAAGCTTAACACAGATGGTGCGGCTACAGGTAACCCAGGTCCTGGTGGTATTAGGGGTTTGATAAGAGATGAAACAGGTACGGTGATTAACGCTTTTAGCAAAGGCGTTAGAGAGATTACTAACATGGAGGCGGAGTTAGCAGTTGTGGTGGAGGGAACTTGTAGAGTGTCTAAACTGTGCTGCTAAAGACTTTGGATACAGATGGACGCAAGAACGGTTCTAGACATCCTCAACATGGGACAGGCTAGATCCCGAGAGATTAACAGGAAACTTACTAGGTTTAAAAATACTACACGTTTTATAGAGGTGAAAATGACTCATATTTATAGTGAGGGCAATGGTGCAGCGGATTGGCTTGCCTCCTGGGCGGCTGAGACTCAAGGATTTTGGTCCTTCCCGGAGGAACCCCTACATACTTCTTTATGGGGATTCATTAGAACTGATAAGTGGAATTTACCATCTTTCCGATTTAAATGATGAGTTTGATTAAGTTTTTTAATATCAGGTTGAGTTCGAATATTCAGAAGTACGATAAGGGCCATGAGGGTGGCCTGAATATCACGAACGAACATCCTGTTAATTACCAGGTGAATTCATATATTCCTCACTATCATACTCCAACACTACATTGCTGGTCTCAGTTGGATCTTTATTTTAATAATCGTTTGAGAACTCCTTATGCATTTGATCTCTGCTTGGTCGAGGGATTCTTGTTTATGCAGGAGCTTAAGGAGAACAGGAGGACTTACTGGAATGGTTACGGTCAAGATAATTGGCCAGTATGCAACTTTAGAATTGACGGCGTCTTGGTACATATTTTCCGACACCAACCAAATATCTATCTTGAGAGCTCTGTGGCGGGTGATGAGATTGCGCTTAACCGTTGCTAGATGAGTGTCACTTCGATGCCTATCATTTCCGCCCGGAAGTCTGGGCGCCTCGTGCAGAGGCCAACGGTTGATCCGAATTATACACTCAGCAAGAGGGGCTGGAACTTAACTTTGGCTATGGGAATGACTTCTTACCCTGTCAAAGTGGACTGCATTTTTGAGTCTTTTAATTCTTTTGCCCACTGGCTTCGTTTGTGGCATTCTTTCCGCGGGCATCCGTGTAATTTTAGCATCAACGATTCTTGGATCATGAACATTTGTATCTACTTCTGTGTTTCGGTTGGTTATATATGAGGTGGGGGTCTCGCTAAAACCCTACGGCTCGTTGTTGGTTCCCCCAAAAAAAAAATAATAATAATAATAAATCTATATGTGATCTAAAATGAAATGGTGGAGTTGATAACATCAAGAATGGGTACAAAAATAAAGCTGGACAGTGCACGTGGCAATATTGTGATGACCAAAATCGAGGTAACCATAAAAGTAGTACAAAACCATTAAATCGCTGCCAACTTTCCTTAAGCTAACACCACAAATAACCAACACTATTCCACATAATATTCTGAAAATTAAAGTTGATTCTCTCTCAGCTCAACATACTAATTTTCTCTTCTTTTTCTGTTATTCTCTTCAATATTATTTCTCTAACTCGACTATATTCCTCATATTTTTGCTACATCCATGGCGGGATTAAGTTTCATCCTCGGAGTTGTTGGTAATTACTAATTCATTGTACAATATTTGGTATGTTTCTTAGAGTGATTATGAACTTAGAGAGGATATAAACATCCCTGACTTAGGAGTGACTCCGTCACTTAACGTCATTTACAAGTAATATTGTCATTTGGAAAGTGCACAAAGTTTTATATACTTACATATGTATATAGGTATATGCAAATATGTATATATAACAATGTTGTAATATCGATATATTACATTATTGGCCTAACTGGAAATAAAGTTGATAACATCTCCTATCTTGTGTTGCAGGAAATGTAATTTCTATACTTATGTTTGCTTCTCCAATGTAAGTACTCTAGTACTCCATGCTAAAATATCCGAATTTTATTTGCCATAGCTGTACTAATTCACCCGTTTTCAGTTTTCACTTAGGATAAATAGCATGTTCTTTCTAGTAGTGTGTGTGTTGACATAGGGCCGCCACAGGGATAATTCTTACTCCAACATAATTTTGTCAAATTAGTATAATAAGAAAAAAAAAAAAATTGCACTTTTCAAATGGTTAGTGTAAAATATATAATAATTAGTTATTACTTATCAATCCAAATAGCAGGTGACTGTACCAAAAAAAAAAAAAAAAAAAAAATCAAATAGCAGGTGTAATACACTTATTTATATTATTAGTAGGGTTCGATCGTGTAACACCCCGTACACGTGGAGGTGCCACACCCCCGCACTATAGATCAATTCACATACGAAATGGTCAATCCGTACATGAACCAACCTATAGCGAACGGGTGACAATGCAATACTCGACAAGCTAGGCGGGATTACTAAAACGTGCAACAAAATAAAGCGGAAGCATAAACTAATTTCTAATAAATCATTCCATTTATCCAATCATGATATTTCTCGTTTTCCAATAAAATATATTCTAAAGTTACATATCAATACATTATCATCTTCCTTTAAAACAATAACAATAATAATTAAATGCACGAACCACGGATGACATGACTACATGAACGGGACTCGACTCGACTCAACTCCCGCCTAGCGTGCACCTGTAATAACCTGAAAGGTGGAGGTGTCAGTCTGTGAAGACCGAGTGAGGGGTTTACGTATATATTAGCACAGATAACATGCAAGTCATATTCTCGGGTAAAAGTTTATAAAAGATAAATATACAAGTTCAATAATAATATAGCTTCGCCCGAGAATACAACTATCAATATTAAATACTTGTTCTTTCATGCAATCGATAAACATACTTGCTTGCTTGTTAATTATTTGGTGATCACGCGATTCAATTATCATGTGGTCATATAACATGTGCGTAGAATGGAAATCATGCAATCGCTACGTGGCTTGCTTGTAACATGATAGGGTTTATTCCTCCTGTGATTGGACGGACAATCACTGGCAAGACCAGTCCAGCGCCCTTCACTCAGAAGGACCTGGCCAGGGGAAACACGGGTACACGATAGGGTTTTGTTCTTCTTGTGGTTGGACGGACAACCACTGGCAGGACCAGTCCAGCGCCCTCACTAAGGAGAACCTGGCCAAGAGAACACACGACACGGTAGGTATTGTTCTTCTTGTGATTGGACGGACAATCATTGGCACGAAACCAATCCAGCGCCCCACTAAGGAGGACCTGGCCAAGAGAACACACTTGCTTGCATTCATGAACAATAATATAACTTGGAACGATAATTGATTTCATGAAAATATAACTATAAATACCTTTTGGCTAAAACAGTCACGCAAAGGTTATACGGGTTCTATATAACTAGAAATTAAACCTCACCTGACAGGCGACACACGACTCGTGATTGCGTGAACATGCTCATTGACCATAATCTCCGCCCCGGGAGAACAACGGGACAAGAAATGGAAACAATACGTGCATTTGTGAGACAATAAACGACAATGGTACCAATTATGACGCACGGCATGACCAAGTACGAGATATCGAGCAATAAACAATTTAGCATATAAATATCATGTTTTGACATGTAATCAATCATATAATAACACTTTGGGGTCAATTAAGCCATTGGAACGACGTCCCAAAAATCCCATTTTGTGCAGAATGTTTCTGCACTACCAGAAGGCTGGGAACGTCCGTTCCAGGGTTCAGTTCAAAGTGGGAAGGGCCGTTCCCGCTGTCGGGCTCCCCGAAGATGGGAACGGTCGTTCCCGTCTGTAAGACAAAGTGGGAACGGGCGTTCCCGTCCTCGCCGCCTGACACAATATTCAAACAATGGGAACGGTCGTTCCCCATTTACAAAGGGAACGGGAAGGACCGTTCCCGTTACACAGAAAGTTCAGAAAACAGGGGAGAAGAGCAGGGGAGCTACGGCCAAGCTCCCAAATCACCTCAAACTCACATATTTCAAACCCATATGTTATAATTCATGAAGGGAGACATGTATATATGCATATAGTGCAATAACACCCAATATAAACACACAATCCATGCTTTAATCATCATAATCTCCAACTTGAGCATATATATAAATTCATCATATAATCCCATACACCTCAAGATTTGAGCATGGATTTCAAGCTATAACTATGCAATCATATTTCTAACAACTCATACACAACATATCACATTCAATTCATAAACCCTAGCTTCACATGTTAATTCAAGAAATCATATATCTTCATCTCTACCTTGAAAGAAAATAGAAGAAGAAGATGATGAAGCTAGCATGATGAATGAGCTCCCAAAACCATATTTCTCTTGATAAACTTGATGAAGTTGATGAAATCTCCTCTTCCCTTTTTGGAGGTTTTGGCTCGGTAGAGGAAGGAAGCAAAATGAGATGATTGGCATGAAAATGAAGATGATTGAGGGAGAGATGCATATAACGTGATATATTTGGGGAAATATGTAATATTTGCAATTAAATTCCTAATGTTTGTAAGTCATGCAATTAAGTATACGAGGTTTAGAAAGTGATCAATTAGGTCCAAAGAGTTCTCATGCAATTTAGTCCCTCAAAGAGAACGAATGGAGCAATTATGGACAATTTGGCAATTAAATCAAATTGGACAATTAGTTCATGTAATAATTAAATTCCAATGATACCATAATTCTCAAGTTGATACATATTTCATATATTTCCACATGTTCATGTTGCACGCAATTTATAAAATTTAATGTAACACGTTTAGGTTAACTAAGCGAAAATAATAAAATAAAATCCTAACGCTCGAAACTCACACGTGTCGAGCGTACCTGAAATTGGGGCGTTACAATTCTCTCCCCCTTAAGAGAATCTGTCCTCGGATTCCATGTCCTGAATTCCTGGAATTTAATTCGCTCTTACATGTTCATCCCACGCGGGTTAGCTACTCCCCGTCAGGGATTAGTTTGAAAGAGGTCTTCATTCCACAAAGTCTTCCAATGTTTGAGATCACGACCCTCAACTTCCGGAGTCTAATCACTCGAAAGAAAATCTAACCTTCCACTAAAACAAGTTGACAAGTAGTTGAAAATACTGAGAGTGCCCCGTCTCTCAAACAATTAACGAAAGAACCCCGTCTTTCGAGCAAGTAACAAGAGAACCCCGTCTCCTGACAACCCAGAATATTAAAATAATAATTAAGTAATGGTGCACGTGATATGCGTGATTAGGTGTACCGTTCACCGAGGATTGAAGTTCTGGGACTGAATACTTGGTTCTTTAGTTGAGATTTTCCCCGCTTTGCACCACTACGGTTTGATATTACCATTCGTGATAGCTATTTCTGCCATGTGCTATTTTCTAACATAATCCGTAAGTCATCATTAATCACCACATCTTCAGACCCGTCTGAACTACAGATTTGCCGGTTGAACCATTCTTGTACTGATTTTCACATTTACTTTTCGATTCCCGAATTGAGAACAACCTGATATTCTTGTTAGAGTGTAATTGCCCGTTCAAGCTTAAAAAAAAAAAAAACTGACTTTGTGTTCCAAGCAAGCTCTTGTCCAACGAGCAGAGAAAACAGGTGTTACCATTTCTCCGACCTCAGTAATTAAAGTAAACCTTTTCCCGAAGCAACATTCCTGACTTCTTGTTTGCAATCTGAAAGTTGAGCTCTTACTCCCTTAGTTAACAATACGGCGGATATTTGCAATAGAGGAATCAAGGTCGTCATCCCGTGAGAGTAATTCAGCGAGCACACTTGCATAGAAACCGAAAGAATCAGGTCCTAGTGAAACGTCTTCCTTTGGCCCCTGAAATTCGATAACATACCCCACAATTCCACGAAATATCTTGAAAGAGAGGATCACTCGAACTTCCATCTCTCTGAAGGGTTCATAGTAAACTGGTGTATTCATGGAGGCGGCGGCAACCACACGAATGAAAGCACGACGAGCATTCCCAAACATCTCTAGGGTACAAGTAACAACTTCGTAAGAAAACTCTTGTCGGAGTTAACCTATCAAAACTTGAGATTGGTTCCGGATATCGCCCAAACTGAATCCTTTTCTATTTACTGAGTCAAATGATATCCTGAGGTTGTCGGAGGATTGCAGACAGTGTACCCACTTTCCTGAAAATGATGATAAAACAAAGGTACTGTCGATGATAGGACTTTTCTTTGTGTAAGAGGGAGGAAAGCTTAACTTATTGAATACTTCTTTCACACGGTTCTGATAAAGGTTTCCAGGAAGAATTGATTCTCTCAAAATTCCAACTTTCCCGAGTGCTATCTAGCTTCTGATTTAAGTTTACTTCCAGACCGGCTCTCCCCCTTAAGAAAATGGAGATTTTCTAAGTTCTTTTCTCATTTGCAAGCTTCTCTGCTGACTTGATTCCCGTACCCCTTTTCTCTTTTTTTTTTTTTTCGTTCCACTTGTTATTAATCAAGATTTTGATTGATGATTCTCTTCTAATTCTTTCCGTGATCAACCTACTCAACTTGAAGCTCCCTGACTGTCACCACTTTAATTTGATATTTGAAATTCTTCAATATCCTATACCCCTTCTGCTATTCATGAAAATGCAATATCCCGTGTTTACCTTCTACTGCTTCTAAAGTGGATACCTGTCAAGTTATCACCCTGATCCCGAGCAAGAAAAATTCTTTTTTCTACCCTTACTGAACCCCCAAAACGCCGATTAATTTCTGAAGGTAGGAAGACCCACTGATCATTTATCTGCTTGAACTTATCATCATTTTCCAGTTTCCCAAAATTTTCCAATATCTACTTCACACCTCCTGCTCTCACCAAATCCCGAACCAATACTTTTCACAATCCCAACCATTTCCAAGCTCCAAACAACATCAATTAACTCGTTTCCCAACCTGATACCCAACACTTCAAAACCCCTTCTTTAAATTCAAGTTGTCGAAATAGGAGCAAAGATTGTGCAGAGCATCCGAAAGCCTATTGACAATAGCCACTAAATAATGCATGAGGATTAGAGTGTCAATGCACCTCACATACCTATTAGCAATTTAAGTGTAACACGTTGAATCAACTATATCACTTTGAAGGTATACCTATAAATAAAGGAATATAAGTAATGCGAATAATTTGAATAGCCACTCAAGACATCAAGTAAGAAAGTCCGAATATAATTAAATCAAGGTTTATAAATGATAAACAATTTAACTAACAATTACAATGCACGTGCTTATGAATGCACTGAAGAACCTGACACCGTAGAAATGTTGGGCTTGGTTCTGGTGTCTATTCTTGGTTAACCGCATTGCAACTTGGTCCAAGCGGTTGATCAGTCTCTTAAGTCTTCAAATCCTCCAGCCTTGATTCATACATTCCCAAAACCTGTCACTCACAACTTGCTTTGCAAATAAATGCATGTGGGTGAAGTATGTTCAGGTCACGTAATTGTCACATAATTAATACCAGCGAGAATTTAATATAAAATGCAATAAGCAATTCATCAATACCTGAAATAGGCCACGTTGATCACATAATTTCAAGCAATTCAAGATAAATACATTGGCAATGAATACATAAATCAATACAAGGCCACAAATTATCAAGTATTTCAGGTAATTCAAAGAATCCAAATAGCCAAGTAATTTCAAATAAAATGCAGGTCTCTCACATTGTCAAGTAATTCCTATGCCGTACGACCTAGACTCGACACGACACGACACTAGAACCTCGGTTTTGCAACCGGGCTCTGATACCACCTTAGATGTAACACCCCGTACACGTGGAGGTGCCATACCCCCGCACTATAGATCAATTCACATACGAAATGGTCAATCCGTACATGAACCAACCTATAGTGAACGGGTGACAATGCAATACTCGACAAGCTAGGTGGGATTACTAAAACGTGCAACAAAATAAAGCGGAAGCATAAACTAATTTCTAATAAATCATTCCATTTATCCAATCATGATATTTCTCGTTTTCCAATAAAATATATTCTAAAGTTACATATCATTACATTATCATCTTCCTTTAAAACAATAACAATAATAATTAAATGCACGAACCAGGGATGACATGACTACATGAACGGGACTCGACTCGACTCAACTCCCGCCTAGCGTGCACCTGTAATAACCTGAAAGGTGGAGGTGTCAGTCTGTGAAGACCGAGTGAGGGGTTTACATATATATTAGCGCAGATAACATGCAAGTCATATTCTCGGGTAAAAGTTTATAAAAGATAAATATACAAGTTCAATAATAATATAGCTTCGCCCGAGAATACAGCTATCAATATTAAATACTTGTTCTTTCATGCAATCGATAAACATACTTGCTTGCTTGTTAATTATTAGGTGATCACGCGATTCAATTATCATGTGGTCATATAACATGTGCATAGAATGGAAATCATGCAATCGCTACGTGGCTTGCTTGTAACATGATAGGGTTTATTCCTCCTGTGATTGGACGGACAATCACTGGCAAGACCAGTCCAGCGCCCTTCACTCAGAAGGACCTGGCCAGGGGAAACACGGGTACACGATAGGGTTTTGTTCTTCTTGTGGTTGGACGGACAACCACTGGCAGGACCAGTCCAGCGCCCTCACTAAGGAGAACCTGGCCAAGAGAACACACGACACGGTAGGGTATTGTTCTTCTTGTGATTGGACGGACAATCATTGGCACGAAACCAATCCAGCGCCCCACTAAGGAGGACCTGGCCAAGAGAACACACTTGCTTGCATTCATGAGCAATAATATAACTTGGAACGATAATTGATTTCATGAAAATATAACTATAAATACCTTTTGGCTAAAACAGTCACGTAAAGGTTATACGGGTTCTACATAACTAGAAATTAAACCTCACCTGACAGGCGACACACGACTCGTGATTGCGTGAACATGCTCATTGACCATAATCTCCGCCCCGGGAGAACAACTGGACAAGAAATGGAAACAATACGTGCATTTGTGAGACAATAAACGACAATGGTACCAATTATGATGCACGGCATGACCAAGTACTAGATATCGAGCAATAAACAATTTAGCATATAAATATCATGTTTTGACATGTAATCAATCATATAATAACACTTTGGGGTCAATTAAGCCATTGGAACGACGTCCCAAAAATCCCATTTTGTGCAGAATGTTTCTGCACTACCAGAAGGCTGGGAACGGCCGTTCCAGGGTTCAGTTCAAAGTGGGAAGGGCCGTTCCCGCTGTCGGGCTCCCCGAAGATGGGAACGGCCGTTCCCGTCTGTAAGACAAAGTGGGAACGGGCGTTCCCGTCCTCGCCGCCTGACATAATATTCAAACAATGGGAACGGCCGTTCCCCATTTACAAAGGGAACGGGAAGGGCCGTTCCCGTTACACAGAAAGTTCAGAAAACAGGGGAGAAGAGCAGGGGAGCTACGGCCAAGCTCCCAAATCACCTCAAACTCACATATTTCAAACCCATATGTTATAATTCATGAAGGGAGACATGTATATATGCATATAGTGCAATAACACCCAATATAAACACACAATCCATGCTTTAATCATCATAATCTCCAACTTGAGCATATATATAAATTCATCATATAATCCCATACACCTCAAGATTTGAGCATGGATTTCAAGCTATAACTATGCAATCATATTTCTAACAACTCATACACAGCATATCACATTCAATTCATAAACCCTAGCTTCACATGTTAATTCAAGAAATCATATATCTTCATCTCTACCTTGAAAGAAAATAGAAGAAGAAGATGATGAAGCTAGCATGATGAATGAGCTCCCAAAACCATATTTCTCTTGATAAACTTGATGAAGTTGATGAAATCTCCTCTTCCCTTTTTGGAGGTTTTGGCTCGGTAGAGGAAGGAAGCAAAATGAGATGATTGGCATGAAAATGAAGATGATTGAGGGAGAGATGCATATAACGTGATATATTTGGGGAAATATGTAATATTTGCAATTAAATTCCTAATGTTTGTAAGTCATGCAATTAAGTATACGAGGTTTAGAAAGTGATCAATTAGGTCCAAAGAGTTCTCATGCAATTTAGTCCCTCAAAGAGAACGAATGGAGCAATTATGGACAATTTGGCAATTAAATCAAATTGGACAATTAGTTCATGTAATAATTAAATTCCAATGATACCATAATTCTCAAGTTGATACATATTTCATATATTTCCACATGTTCATGTTGCACGCAATTTATAAAATTTAATGTAACACGTTTAGGTTAACTAAGCGAAAATAATAAAATAAAATCCTAACGCTCGAAACTCACACGTGTCGAGCGTACCTGAAATTGGGGCGTTACAGATCGAATCGAGTATAAATCAGAATTTGCTGAAGGAGGGGTTAGGTCGGGAATTATGGTCATGGGGACTAGAATTGATGATATTTGTCAAATTTTACTTCTACAAATTAATATAATGGACCTGATTTTTTGAAGTAGACAAATAAATAAACTTTATCATGAATATATATTTAGGCATAATCAAATACATAAAATATTGAGAAAAAAATAAAGGACTAGACTTTTTCCTCGAAGTATTAATACACTAGAAACTTTAATAGAATTGGATTTTCTTATGCGAAGAGAAAATAGAAAGCATAAAAAGACCGAGTTGTTAATGATTTTATGTGAAAGAAGAAAAGTTGAAGTTATGAAAATCGCTCAAACATATAAAAATCTTAAATTTCTTGGGGCCATGCATGACGTCAAAATCTAAAACTTCTAACGGAATAAATTCACAGTTTTCCAATTTGAAGATAGAGGTTGCGGTGGGCATCGGAGTTCATATTTCAATCGTGTGTTTTATCTCCTATTTCATTTATTCATACACGTGAAGTACATTGTTATAAGCTGTCAGCATTAGATGGGATAATTTTTTTCTCTATTCAAATTTCAACTATTTGTTAATATACATATTATATTTATATAAATAAAACACCAGATAGAAAATAAAAATAAAATAAGAGATGAAAACCATAGATGCCACAAAAGTTGGGTGAGGGGTCGCGCCTAACATGCCAACCCCAGTTCCCCCATTATTATTTTTAGCCGCGCCTAAAAAGAATCGGCATTGAGTCGTTGGGTTTTAGTAAGGTCCTCTCATGGATGAATGCATTCTTGTGCTTTTTATCAAATATAATAAAAAATAATTAGTGGGGCCCCCATATTAGTCGTAATACCACATGTAAACTCGATAATTAGCTACTTAGGCATTGGTGTGATAAATTGTGAATATATTACAGAAAAACATTTAAAGAAGTGACGGAAGAAGTCGACGGAGAATTACAAAGGACTCCCTTATATAACAACGCTATTGAGTACAAGTTTGTGGACGTTTTATGGACTGCTTAAGCCAGGGGGTTTGCTTGTGGTCACAGTCAATGGTGCGGGAGCTGCTTTGCACATTATCTATGTCGTCCTCTTTCTTATCTATGCCCCCCAAAAAACCAAGGTAATCAACACACAACCAATCAATTAATTAATTATTTAATTACACTCATATTTATTTTGAGCTCCTTTACTTCAGTGGAAAATAGCGGATTGGTTATGCTTCAGGGGTTTGCCAACCTTTTACTTCACTATTTAATTATTAGGGCCTAAAATCGAAGCTCCAGGTTAACAATGGGAAATGATGGGTTATATACCCATTAAAAAAACTGTGGCTAAATAAGCTAGTTGAATTGGATAAGACGAATTGACAACTTTGTCCTTGCTTTTCAAAGAAAAATTACATACTTGCCAATACAGGACAAAATTGTTCAGTTCCCAAAGCGGGGACAAAATTATAAATGTATACCTTTATTCTTATTTAAAAACCAACAATGTAAAGAGTTCAACAATCTAGTGTATTTAAGAGCAATGTTTTCCAATTAAAGTAAAGAGGGCATCGGTTTATATAAGCAAGAAAAAAATCATAAACAACCAATTGACAATGGTTAGCCAACTAAAAAAAGTAAAGGAGCTCTAAAATAAAGGAGCTCTAGAATAAATTAGTTGTTTATAATATTTCACTCGATTACAATGACTATTAAATAATTTTCTCATTAAATTATAACTTACAAGCACATAAATTAGGATGCATGGGACAACGTATCAAAAGATTTGGTATATTAACTTCACTCTGTGATATAGCTAATGACTTTAGAAAGCTAAAAAGGGAAATAGTTACCTACTTGTATAATATACTTCCTATGTTGAACGCACATGAATAAATTTCGATTTAGATGTCCTTTTCTTTTTATCAAATTTTGCCTTAAATACCTTTTTGATTAAGAAAATTTGTAAATTCTTTTGTTTTAACATTTAATTTTTTCATATTATTTTTTATAAATGGCGATTTTAATATGTTAATAAATTTAAATGAATTTGTTTTTGAATAATATACATATATATATGTATGTAAGATTCTAAATAAAGATTTTTCAATTATAAACTATAAACTAAAATGATTTAAAATCTTCATCAATTAATTTTTATAATATTTCTTTGTATAAATTATTATAGGTAACTAAGATCAAATTCTATTATATATATTTTTTCTTTTGCAAAAGGATCGAATTCTAGTTTAAATATCAAAAAGTTAACGCAGAAATTCAAGGGCCTTTTTTTTACAGAAAAATTAATGCAGAAATTCCATAATGCGGCTTTTTTAGATGATAAATTAACGGGATGGGTTTTTTAGATTGAAAATTTTATTCAGGAATGTTTTTGATAAAATATAATTTAATGATTTAAATGTTATTTCCAAAGTTATACTGATGTGGCTCGTACCCGCTGCTGTGTTGAACCAATCATCTCACGCCATTTGTCTGGTCGAAGATCACATTTCGACCATCAGGTCATTCTTCCTATTACCGTCCATTTTTTACCGTCTCAGCCATCGATCGCGAGTCAGGCTTTCAGACCAATTCCTTCGACCCGAATCCCTCGACCGGCCAACGCATCGGTCCATTAACCATTCCACGGTTGAGTGGCCGACCACGCATTAAATGCTAATGCATAGTGGGGCACCTGTCAGCTCCCCACACCGACACGTCGAGGCGGTTAATTCTCTTTCTTCACCATATATATAGCACCCCTTCATTTATTGCACGGTAGGTTCTTCACCTACCTCTTTTTACCACTCAATCTTTCGACCATCCTCATCCAACCTGACTTGAGCGTCGGAGTGCCAACCCGGGTAGCACCCCCACCTTCCTCGAGTTGGCCTCGAAGCTCATGTTTGTCACGACCTGTGCAGATTTCGAGCAGTCAAGCGGCGATTCCCCACTCAACAAATAGAGTGATCGTGGTCTGAGCTCCCGATCGGAGGTCAAGCGGAGATTTGACACGATCATTTGGCGCCGTCTGTGGGAACCGCAACGACAAGCCGTCGAACATGACTACTCGCAATATCATTAGCAACCGTCTCTTTGATGAGAATGGTCGAGAGGTTATCCCTCAAATTCCTCTACAAGTTGCTGCCCCCACAATCGCCCTGCCTCAACTGGTCTACTCGACGCCCGAGTTAGACCAGTACTTGAAGGCATATCGGAACGAAGCCATAGCTGCAGCTGCAGAAGGAAGAGAGCCACGGATGCCAGAATGCCCCTAAACTTGACCAGTGGAAGTCATTCAGCCCGTGGTCAATCATCCTGGGTATGTTCAACCGGTGCAGTATCAACAGCCTGTTGGATATTGGGTTGGGATCGGACAAACCGTGCATCACCGACCTCAATACCAACAACCACAACCTCAGGAACCAAATTCCTCCGTGTCCCAGTCGACATGAAAGCCGACATCAGAGTGAGAGCCAAAGATCACACAGCCACTCTCCCAGCCGGTCCCACTCTATCAGGCGTGATCGATCCAGATCTCCCCGGCGCACTCCATCTACTCAGCGCCTAGCACGACCCTGGAGATACCGCAGTGACAGAGAGGCCCGGTCTCCATTTTGTGACGCCATCATCGAAACTACCACCGACGAAAAGATCCCGACCGGCCTGCCTACCTACAACGGATCAACTGACCCAGAAAAGCATGTGTCACGTCTCGAGATGCAACTCAGCATGTTGGGTCACTCGCCTGATATTTGGGCTAAAATCTTTGTCACGACCCTCGACAGGCCTGCATTGGAATGGTTTTCGAGGCTTCCTCCTCGATCCATCCCCAGGTATAAAGTTCTGGTTGATCGATTTAACGCTCAGTTCTCAGCTATGAAGGGAGACAAGTTGCCTCCGACCTATCTGTACACCATTAGGCAGGGTCCTAATGAATCGCTCAGGGACTTCTTCACCCGCTTTTCATAAGCAGTGGTCAAAACAGAGGAACCGAGTATCGACCTGTTGAAGCCAATTGTTCATAAGGCCTTGATCAGCAATGAATGTGCTCGATATATCTTCCTGCAGAAACCTCAAAATTTAGCCGATATCCAAGCAGCCGCCTGCTACTGGATGCAGCTCGAAGAATTGGAGAATTCTCAGAGAAGTCCGACTCATGGTCGGAAAGCAAATACCAGTCGTCCAGTCAAGCAAGAAGTCCGTCCCAAGAATGAAGCACCGACCGGATCCACCCTAGGAAACACTTCACGTAATTAACGCGACTGATCGATGAAATCTACAACGTCATTGATCCTGCCCTCCTCAAGAAGCCCAAGCCGATGCGGGGACTCCCAAGACTCGAGAAAGCAGCAAATTTTTGCAACTTCCACCAGCAAAAGGGACACAACACCTCCGAGTGCAATGCCCTGCGAGATGAAATCGAGCGCTTGATTAAGGGAGGTCATCTCCTCGAATTTGTAAAGAAAATGGATGATAATGCTCGGAATCGGGATCATCATGACAGGTCGCCACCAAGACAACGTCAAGCCAAGCCCCCAATCAAACGCGACCCACATAGCCAACCATGCCTCGGTCGAATCGACATGATTTCTGGGGGGCCATCAGGGGGAGATTCGAGATCAGCTCATAAAAGGACTCGGCGGGCAGCTGCACAAAGATTTTATGGACCCCGAGAAGTGATGCAAGTTTGACCCGAAGACTCGTGGATCAACGAAGAAGTAGTATTTAGCGAAAAAGATGTAATTGATGTACCGGCACAATCGAGCGAGACACCTAGCTGTCCTATGGTCGTCACGCTCGATGTCGCCAACTTTGCTGTATCCCGCACTTTGATCGATAATGGAAGTTCTAGCAACATTATCCTTTACTCGATGCTTATTCGCATGAATTTACATGATAAACTACTTCTACATCCTATTCGGACCCCTCTTACAGGTTTCGGTGGAGCAGAGGTCTACACGAAAGGTCGAGTACGTTTGATCACGTCAATGGGTACCTTACCCCGACGCGCCACACACGAGATCGAGTATCTTGTTATTGAAATGCCTTCCGTATATAACATCATTTTTGGTCGACCGGGGCTCATAGAATTCCGAGCGGTCATTTCCACTTACCGCCAGATGGTAAAATTACCCACCCCAGCCGGGGTTAGAGAACTAAGATGCGACATCCCGACCGCCTGGAGTTGTTACTCCATCTCGATGGAAAAAGCCAAAACGCCCACTGGGAAGCATATCCCCTTGGTTGTTAACGACCCAATGATCAAAGATGATTTCGTAGACCCTAGCACCGTCGATCCAGAAAACTCCAAGAAAATGAGTTCTTTGCATGCTGTAAAAAGAAAGAAACAAGAGGATAAAAAACTCGAACCAACTGAAGAACTTGAAGAACTTCAATTGATCCCTGAACAGACAGAGAAGATCACACGCATAGGGGCCGATCGAAAAGGCAAAGAACAATGCATGCTCATACTGTTTCTCTAAGATAACCTCGACATGTTCGCTTGGAGCGCATCCGATCTTGTTGGAGTCGATAGGAAAGTAATCGAGCATCATTTAAATGTCGATCCCTCCTTCAAACCGGTCAAACAAAAATTGCGCCCTCAGAGTGATTCCAGGAATGCCATCATTGAGATAGAGGTGAACAAGCTCCTCGATGCTAGGTACATAATGCCGATCCAATACGTCGAATGGCTCTGCAACGTTGTTCTCATGCCCAAGCCAGGAGGAAAGTGGCATATGTACAATGATTTCAGCGACCTAAATAAAGCATGCCCAATGGACCCCTATCTGCTACCTAGGATCGATCAACTTGTCGACTCCACGGCCGAATGTGAGCGATTAAGTATGATGGATGCTTTTCAGGGTTATTATCAGATTTTCATGGCCATTGAAGATCGACCCAAAACGGTCTTCATAGTTTTCAACGGCATCTACTGTTTTAAGGTTATGCCATTCGGTCTCAAAAATGCCGGAGTAACGTACTAGCGAATGATGAACAAGGTATTCGAACCTGAGATCGGCAACACCGTCGAGGTATACGTTGATGACATACTTGTGAAGAGCGAGAGGGCCATCGATCATCTCGACCACTTGAAAAGAGCCGTCAACCTTCTCAGAAAATACAACTTGAAGCTCAACCCCACAAAGTGCACCTTCGGGGTTGACGGCGGGAAGTTCCTCGGGTACATGGTAAGCCAGAAAGGGATCGAAGCTAACCCTGCCAAGATACAAGCCATCCAGCTGCTTTCGACCCCTAATTCGATCCGCGATGTCCAGCGCCTTATCAGCAGGATCATCTTACTGAATCGATTCATATCCCGATCATCAGAGAAGAACTTGCCCTTCTTTAAAATCTTACGAAACATCAAAGATTTCGAATGGACCCCAGAATCCGACTAAGCCCTCGAACATCTGAAGAAATATCTGGCCTCCCCGCCTCTGCTTGCAAAACCGATCGATGGAGAGACATTATATCTATACCTGGCCGTTGCAAGGGAAATGATCAACTCGGTGCTTGTCACCGTTCGAGATCGAAAACATCTCCCTGTGCACTACGTAAGCAAGATTATTCATGGCCCTGAAGTACGCTACCTCGAGATCGAAAAATTTGCTCTCGCAGTGGTCCACACCTCACAAAAGCTTCAACCATACTTTCAAGCACATCCCATCATAGTCCTAACGGATCAACCCTTGAAAACCGTCATGGATAGACCGGAAGCTTCAGGCACTCACTAAATGGGTGATCGAACTTGACAGTTTGAAGTGGCTTATCGACCTAGAGTGGCTTATCAGGCCTAGATCCTTACTGATTTCCTGATCGAAAAAGACCCTCACCCAATGCCTGCTGACGATAAAGCCGTATGGACACTGTCCATCGATGGCTCTTCAACCTCTTCAGGGGGGAGGGGGGGGAGCTGGCATATCCCTCTCGAGTACGGATGGATAACAGATCGAATACATCATCGCCCTTGAATATCCTGCAACTAACAACGAGGCAGAGTACGAGGCTCTTTTAGCAGGAATGAAAATTGTAAAAATGCATAACATTAAGAAGCTCACCGTCGTAACCGACTCTCAACTGGTCGCTGGTCAGGTCGGTGGTGAGTACGAGGCTCGAGAGGAGTCCATGGTCAAATATCTCGCCTTAGCAAAAAAGCCCATATCAGAATTTGAGGAGTTCAAGCTCTCCCAGGTTCCCAGGGAAGAAAACCTTCGAGCTGATGCCCTCTCTAAGTTTGCAAGTGGGTCGCTTCGCACGCGAAATCGAACCATTGCGTTTATGTCATCCTCAGCCAGATCCATCGATCCACCTGTCCCTGAAGTCAATTCCATCGATGCAGCCGAACCTTGTTGGCTCGATGGCATAGTATTGTACCTACAAGATGGCTCCCTACCCGAAGATCCACTCGAGGCGAGAAGACTCAAGCAGCGTGCCTTAAGTTACTCACTTGATCAAGAAGGTCGTTTATACAAATGTTCATCGGCCCAACTAAACGATGTCTCCGACCATCCCAGGGTCGAGAAGTGTTGTCTGAAATCCATGAAGGATCATGCGGCAACCACGCCGGGGGGCTGGTCTCTTGCTCAGAAAGTGTCTCGAGCAGGATTCTTCTGGCCTACACTGCGTAAGGATGCACTCGAATTCGTGAAGAAGTGCGACCGTTGTCAGAAACAAGCCAATTTGACCCACCAACACCCCTCAGAGATGATCCCAATCGAATCATCCTAGCCATTTCAGCAATGGGGAATTGCCATCATCGGCCCTTTCCCGATCGTGACTCAGCAAAGACAATTCATCATCGTCGCCATCGACTACTTCTCTAAATGCGTCGAAATGCTAGCAGTCTCGAAGATAACCTTCCACACTCTGCAAGACTTTGTTTGGTAGCACATTATCACAAGGTTTGGTGTACCTCGAGTTATAGTGTGCGATAATGGACCTCAATTTCAAAGTTCCAGATTCAAGACCTATTGCTCGGATTTTAAGATCAACTAAAGGTTCACATCTGTCGGACATCCCCAGTCCAATGGACAGGTCGAGGTCACCAATCACAACATCATACAGAACTTATGTACGCGACTAGAAGCAAAGAAAGAACATTGAGTCGATCAACTAGAAGGTGTCCTATGGGCCTATCGAACCACTCCTTGGATTCCAACAGGTCAAACTCCCTTCGCCATGGTATATAGCTCGGAAGCAATGATACCCGCTGAGATTGTTCATCAATCCCCTCGAGTGGCTCATTTTCAACGCGAACGAAATGACGCATTAAGGGCTTTCGATCTAGACACCATAGGTGAAACCCGAGGAAAGGGGAATATAAAGATACAGCGGTACTGAGCCACAACCGCTCACGCGTACAACAAGAACTTGCGACCTCTTCATTTTCAGGTCGGAGACATGGTCCTTAAAAGGGTCGAAGTTACCAAACATGTAGGCAAGCTCGATGCTAATTGGGAAGGTCCATACCGTGTGGTCGAAATTGGCAAGAATCGAGCCTATCACCTTGAAGATCTCGATGGGAAGCCCTTACCTCGATCGTGGAATGCCCATAACTTAAAAAAGTATTATTTGTAAATGAGTTGTGTAATCTTTCAAGTCGATGAATGAATAAAGTTTCCCTTTCTTTCCGATATACATGTTATTCAATCTGATACTTGTTATTTTACGTCGCTCGTATTAAAGAATTACTCGCTCGAAAGATTAGAGCCACTTTCCTCAACATCTTCTTGATCATAAGCATCGATTAACACTCAAACTAATTATCAAAGAATTCAAGGGAAAACTTAAAAGTGATCATTCATTAACTTAAGAAAGAAATCACATAATAATTCAAAACAAAGTGTGTCGATTACAGTTTCTTCGATCACACACTTAACTAGATTTTGGATTTTACAACGGGAGCAACAAGTACTCGGATTCCTACTTATTTACAATGAATCTCGAGTCAACAACTAGGGGGACTCGCCCTAACAGTCAAGTCCCCAAAAGGTTACAAGAGTCCGACCCCAACATTCAAAACCCTTAAAAGATGGGTCATCATTCAGCTAAGTTTTCGAGTGCAGAGATAGGGCTAGTACATTCTCTCTGGCTCACTTCCCCGCCGGACAATCTCCGGTCTCTTCCTCGATAGGTACGATCGGCGTCCCCGAAATATTCTGGGCACATATCTTTGGGGTCGAAAGAAGCATCCAGGTCGAGCTCCATCAGCGTTATATTATCCGGCTCGCCAGCAACTCTAGATCACGCCAGCTTTACGGTAAAGCCGAACTCATCTTCATCCCAATTTGGCTCGGGAGAGGGAGGTCGGTCCATAGGGTCGGAGGGTCGCGGATCATCCTGGTACAAGCCGACCTTCTTTTGATCGTAATCTAGTGGAAGGTATTTAGCCGCTTGCACCTGAGCCATACACAGATTAAAGCCCTCCTCGACATCCTTGAAGCTCGCGATCGAGATAGCTTTAGCATAGACCTTGGATTTCATAGAACGATACACTCCTTGCCTCTCGAGGTCGAAGACAAACTCCTCGAGGCCCCTTTTACACCTACTCAAGGCCAAAGATGCCCCTTTCCTCTCGCCCTCGATCAAGCCTCTATTTTTGGCTTCAACCTCCTCCTCGATCGACCTAGCGACCCTGTCCTTAGCAATCTTGAGCTTCTTCTCGGTTTCAGATAACTTTTCGATTGCATCGAGAAGATTTTTATCGAGCTCATCCTTGTCTTTGTTGGCTGCAGCCAACTTTTTGTCCTTCTCCTCGAGCTCGATTCTCATTCGCTCAACCTGCTGCTCAGCCCTGGCCCTCATCTGCCGGTGGACCCAGCACATTCGAGCCACCTGGAAAAAATCTTGGCCCATCTGCAATAAAAAAATTGATTATCAGAATTCGAGCCAATACTTGACAAATACCAACAAGAAATTCACAAGTAACCTTACCGCGAAGTACTTATGAACCCAAGACGCTTCGACCTCATCATCCGCGAGCGACCACCTCTCCTTATGGTCGACCACCGTTTGGATCGAGCTGTACAAAGCCCCAAGCGTGCTGTAGTCCTTGGGGGTTGTACCGATCCTCCGGGGCTCGCCCTGCTCATTGTGGCTCGAAAGGTCGTTCGAAAAATGGGGCTCTTGAAGAGCGGGATAGTCGAAGAAGAGCCGCATGTCTTCCTCACTTGGCTTCCAAGGGACGGCGATCGCCGGTCGGCCCCCTGGAAGCGCCCTACGCACCCCAGCCAGGATGCTTGCAACTTTTCGGGGCACGATGGCACCGCGACCCTGGTTGAGTGGGGTCGAATATTCTCCGACTTGGACCTCGATGATGGGCCCAAGTGCTGGTGGCATGGGGAGCGCAGGGGTCTTCTCCCGACCCTTTCCCCTCGATTTCTCCATCTTGACCGCAGACTTGGTGTGGCGGTGGGTTTTTTGTTTTTTGGACTGGGGGGCTTATGAGTCTTCGACCCCCACTGGAGCATTCCCCCATTTCTCGGGGGCGTCAACTATCCTCATGGCGAGGACCTTTGGCAACGCCTCGATCGTGGCATTGTTGGCAGCAGTAATTTTCGCCTGGGTCAGCGGAGGCAGTTTCTTCTTCTCGGCCGCCTTTTTCAGCTTGACCATCTCTGTCCTCCTCGCTGCAAGGGACGCCGACATGATGTATTGCTCTTCAAAAAAGAAGGCAATCAATCATACAATTGTCCCAAAAAAAAAAAGAAAAAAAAAGAAAAGGGGGGAGGGGGGAGGGAGGGGGAAGCAAACATATAAACACGTTACTTCGAGGGATCGATTCGAGGTACCCGGGTCGAAATATTTTCGGACTCCTGGTGCGAGCCCCAGCTCGATCAGCATCTGTGGATCGATCATATCCTCCAACTCCACACTTCCCAAATTCTTCAAGGCCGCCATCAACGTATTCGGCCAGCCCGGATGTCCCCTCGGAAGATCCGCTCGAGGGACCCAACTCCACCCCGGATACTTCAGACCGGGCCATCCCTTCTCACACTCGATGAAAACAAACCTTTGTTTCCATCCCACACCATTCGAGGTGGTTGGCGACCTTATTACCCGATAATTACTCTTTGATTGGAGTTGGATGTATCCCGGGCCCGGTGCTGAGGTCTCGGTCGTTAAAGCAGCCTGGAAGATCTCTAAGAGGCAGTAGATGTTGGTCTTCATTCCCAAACACCTCAACAGGGCCCTCAGCCCATTTACCATGGCATATGAGTTGGGCATCAACTGTAGAGGGCTGACCCCTCAGAACGTTAAAAAACTCGAGCATCTCTTCGGAAATGGGCACCCTAAACCCATTCTTGACGGCCAAATAGTTAACCGCGATGCAGTTCTTGGGCCGATTGGTCATTCTATCCCCTACTCTGGGCCTTATCACTTGATAGCCACCAAACTCTGGTGCACCGCCAAACAACCAGTGTTGAACTTCCCCAAACTTTTCATCCGATATGCCGGGGGTTATAGCTCGAGGATCCTTCACTAACCGACCCTCCAGCTCGATATTCTCCACTTCTTCTTCCTCTTTCTCCTTCTCCCCTCGACCAGAGGTCGATGTCTCTTCTCCTGCAACCCGAGGCACGACAACGTCTTCCAATTCCGCCTCAGGTAATGGGTCGGATACCCCCACCACATCAACATCCTCATCCCTTCCTTGGGGGTTTGTTGACCTAGTATCTATGGTGGCCTCCGAGTCTATTGAATCTGAACTCGAGCTACACCCGGAGCTCGACCCCACACTTATGGCCGCCACATCCATCCCCTTTGGCCCAGTCTCCATTCGATTTGTTGACATCCTACAGTTACAATAGAAGCAGGTTTTCACTCTTGGATCGGATACAAACAAATCGAGAGAGAGAAAGCCTTCGAAGAGGGAAGTGGTAGACCTCTCCCTCGAAGCAATCGAGAAAAGGAATAGGAAAACACAAAAGAAAATAAAATCGAGCTAACGATCGAAATGGTACCTTTTGTGTTGGAGAAAGGTCTGGAGATTACTTCCCTCGGAACAAACGACCCAAAAACCGACGCGCAAAAGCACTTGTTCGATCTGCAATGGCTCGGAGCTTCTCTTCGGTTTTATTTCGCAAAAGTAACAAATGAAATTACAGAGGGAACTATTTAAGAGAGTGAATTTGGCGGGAATCGAGAAGGTGAAACATCGCAATGATTACAGCGGGTCCCACCCTTGGGAGTTGAAACGCCACTGCCACGTCAGCCCTAGCAGATGACGTCTCGGGGGGCTTATGATGTGGCTCGTACTCGCTGCTGTGTTGGACCAATCATCTCACGCCACCTGTCCGGTCGAAGATCACATTTTGACCATCAGGTCGTTCTTCCTATTACCGTCCATTTTTTATCGCCTCAGCCGTCGACCGCGAGTCAGGCTTTCAGACCAGTTCCTTCGACCCGAATCCCTCGACCGGCTAACGCATCGGCCCATTAACCATTCCAAGGTTGAGTGGCTGACCACGCATTAAATGCTAACGCATAGTGGGGCACCTATCAGCTCCCCACACCGACACGTCGAGGCGGTTAATTCTCTTTCTTCACCATATATATAGCACCCCTTCATTTATTGCATGGTAAGTTCTTCACCTACCTCTTTTTACCACTCAATCTTTCAACCATCCTCATCCCACTTGATTTGAGCATCGGTGTGCCAACCCGGGTCGCACCCCCACCTTCCCCGAGTTGGCCTCGAAGCTCATGTTTGTCACGACCTGTACAGATTTCGAGCAGTCAAGCGGCGATTCCCCACTCAACAAATAGAGTGGTCGTGGTCTGAGCTCCCGATCGGAGATCAAGCGGAGATTTGGCACGATCATATACAATAAAACATAAATCAATAAAAGCTTTGTGACAAAATTTTCTATAACAAACCGGTACCCACTTATAACTCTGTTGAATAGAGTTTATAATATTTTCAGCCCGAAGTCGAACCACCAAAGTTTGGTACATGAAGTAAATGCTCCCTTCAAATTTAATTTTGTTATTTCTTTTTCTTCCCTCTAGAATTTTAATTATTTTTAATTTTTAATTTTGTTCCTTTTTATTAAGAGTTTAAATTCGCCAAGCCATGAGTCGTAATTATGTAATCTGTCTTTTGTGGTTTAGATTAAAAGAGAAAAACTCTACTAACATAAGAGATATTTGTGGATGTAGGTTAAGTCACTGAAGTTGGTCGCTGCAGTAAACATTGTATTTCTCAGGGCTGTCGTAATTGTGACTTTACTGGCTTTTCGGGGGAATATGCAAGTCACGATTGTTGGGTTATTATGCGCTGGATTGACTATTGGAATGTATGCTGCCCCTCTTTCTGCTATGGTGTGACACATAACTGATAACTCTCGTACATGTTTTTTAGGGATAAATATTTTGAAAATTTTGTACTATTGCGATTTTTTGAGTTTCCATCCTAAACTATAAAAAGTCAACGTTTACAACCTCAACTATTGTTTTTTAACAAATTGTCATCTGATTCCAATGGATGTGTGACACGTACATGAAATTTCTTCCACGTGTCACACGATGAGTGAAATCAGGTAGCAATTTGTTAATTAAAAAACAATAGTCGAGGATGCAAACGTAAACTTTTTATAGTTTAGGATGGAAACTCCAAAAATCGCGATAGTACAGGATGTTCAAAATATTTATTCATTTTTTTATATATATGTTATTATTGGTTCGAGTCGAATTGAAACTTTTCCCTATTAATAATAGTTGCTAAGGACTCGATTACGAATTTATAATTAAATTATCATAGTGTTAAACCGTTAGATTATATCATCTAACTCTTATATGTTCGTAATATCTTAGGCCTATATTTTAAACTCCGGATGTATTTCATTTGCAGAGAACAGTGATAAAGATGAAGAGCGTAAAGTATATGCCGTTTTTAGTTTCGTTTTTCCAGTTTCTCAACGGGGGCGTCTGGTTTGCCTATGCTGTGCTCGTTAAAGATTATTACATTGGGGTAAGTGTATGAAGTTCAGCTCTGGTTCTTGAAATTTGCTAAAAAAATAATAGATGTTAGCGATAGGAAAAAAAAAAAAAAAGAAAAAAAGGATAAAAGAAATTTAAATTTAAGAAAATAAATGTCAAGGAAAATGAAGAAATGAATAATTTCCAATATGGTGACATTCATTAATAGAAATTAATTGATTAATAAATTAGAAATAAGGTAAAGGCTGTCAATTTTAATTTTTATATTTTCAAAACTTATTGATGAGATAAACAATTCCCCACATGATGGAATTAATTAACACGGTAAATAACATCTATACTTTTGTGGGTATGCGTATTTATATTTGATATTTAGTTCTAAAATTAGATCAAATAATTAAAAATAGTAGTATAATTGCAGTTACATTCATCGTAGAGAGTTTTAATTATTCTTAACCGTGAAAATGATACTGTCTTAATTAATGTTGCAGAGAGTTGGTTCTCCTGATATTTCTTTTTTCAGAAAAATTATGTTTTCAGTTCCATTCGATTTATAACGTTGTAATATTAGTCTTATTTAGTTTAAAAAATTCAAAAATAGTCCCTTAATTTAAAAAAAAATGATGCAATAATGGTCCCACCTAATTAATGAAAAAAACATGTGGAGACTATATATACCGATGTCATAAATTTATCAAAATAAATAAAAATATTATTTTAATTAATAGGGATCAGGTTTTTGAAAAAAAAAAAAAACAAATTGAAAGAAAACGTAAAAAGAAATAAAAAACTTAAACAATAAAAATACATAAAATATTAATGTTTTAAAAAAAATAAAAACATGATGTGGTGTGGTGGACTTCTCTGGTGCATTTAATGCGTGTTCGTAGATGGATAGTGGACCACATGACCACTTATCGAGATAGATGATCCGAACCATCACTCGTATGAAGAGTTCGAAATTTGGGTTAGTTGGGAGGGGGGGGGGGGGGGGGGGGGAGGGGGTTTATCGCATCCTTGATTGTGACGGCCATCACCGACTCTAAGATTCGAGTGCAGCAGTCGAACAACATCAGTCAAAGGTCATGTTTCCCCATGGAAGGTTGTCACGTAGGTTAGTGGGGTCGAACAGTCTCAGTATTCATATAGAATTAAACATAAAATTATCTAAAAAAGAGAATTCATATATGTATATAGCGTAAATTATTTAACAAAAAAATTATTGTGATTTTTCAAAATTCAAGAAAAAATTTATATAATTATGCTAGATTTTCGGCATGTAACTATAACTATTTATTATTTTATATTCAGGTGAAAAGGCAAAATTGATTCCGTACGTTTTTCATTTTGACAATTTAACCCCGTCAGAATCTTGTTTATTTACTTTGACATATTTTTAAAGGTATATCTCCTCATACATTTTTGTTACCTAGTTAATGGTGGGACCATTATTGCAATATGTGAAACTATTATTGCATCCTTTTTTTAAAAGTCCGAGACCATTTTATGATTTTTTAAATCAATGAGACTAATATTAGAACGATATAAATAGAATGAGACTAAAAATACAATTTTTCCTCCTTTGTTCACTTTGAACTTCGTTGTTTCTGATTTGCACATTAAATCGTCTTTGTTATGCATTGATGATGTCAGGTACCAAATGGGATAGGATTCATCTTGGGATCAGCCCAATTGATCTTGTATATGATCTACAAAAC
The DNA here is from genome assembly GCA_037501455.1 of Lantana camara. NCBI lineage: Eukaryota > Viridiplantae > Streptophyta > Magnoliopsida > Lamiales > Verbenaceae > Lantana > Lantana camara. The sequence goes on along the minus strand of CM074856.1, from coordinate 109,535,120 downwards.
AAAGTCGCTAATTGAAGAATCTGAGGAGAAAAAGGAAGATAAAGGTTCAGCCCATCTCTTCAAAGGCGCCACTCAAATGGAAGGTATTGATGAAAATGATCATGAAACAAACATGAAAAACCGAAGTCTCAACAAAGGGAGTAGCCTTCCAAAGCCATCTATTGTTCGACAATATAGCCAAAATATTATGAAAACCCTTTCTTTGAGTCCATATGAGTTGCAAAAACTCAATGACCATGATATTGAGAGAGGTCTGAAGTAAACGCGTAAGGCTTTGGGCATTTATTTGCTAAATTGATGGCCCAATAGGTCTATAGTAGCCAGGTAAAAGATGTGTTTGAAGACCAAGAAGGGTTTTTAAGAGTTAAATCTTGCGTATCAAGATTAACTCATTGTAAATTGTAGATTACCTTACCTGTACTTGCGGGGATTGAGTAACCTATTTGAAATGAGAAATAAGCGTTTGTTGAACTAATCTCTGTTGCCATTTCTTTTTTAGAAGTTCGATTAGATGACATGTTTGGAAAGATGGGGTTTATAGAGACAAATTTGACATGGATAATTTCTACCCTTAAAGTTTTTATTACTTCTACTTTTTGGAAAGTTTGTTATAGGTGGGTTATAATACACTTTCAAAATATATGTCAAACTATTTTAGGCAAAACAATATATTTCATGTGATAGCAATTCAAAAAATTCAAGTGAATTTTGTTTTGTTTTGTTTTGATCAACTGAGGCAGGGCCATTTATAGGCCTCAGGTTTGGATGAATAAGACTATGTTATAATTGGAGTTATGATTGATACTAGTGAAAAAAATTGTAAAATTGAAATACCAACTATTTTTAATTTGCAATTTTGGGGATTCTTCTTTTCCGGCGGCAAATTAGTCTCATAACTCTAAAAAATTATCAATTTGAGGATAAAATTTGCTTGAAAAATGACATATACGCCGAATTTCTCTTAATGATGCGGCTTACAATCTTAGCCACAAAAAAGAAAAAGAATGATATGAATATTTTTAAAAATAACGCAAACATTTTTGCATATATATATATATAAATTTTAATGCTATTTTTAAATCTAAATAAATGTGATATTACTACTAAATCACATTTTTTTGAAAAATTTTATAATAAAATTTAAAAACTAACTATACTTATAATTATAGTAAGTAATAAAGTATTTATATTATACATACATAGATAGATAAATATAACCTTAACTAATTACCTTGATTGTAATGTGTTTAAATTTGGTTATTATCTTTAATTCTAATTAATACGATATTGTTACAATAAATTACATTTTGTTGATCAAATTTTTAGTTAATTGTATACACTAATTATAAATAAATTATAGTAAGGAAGAAAACATTTATATTATACTACGTATATTTATATTATAAATATACGTGTTAAACATTTTTGAATCCCAACGTTCGGGGTGAATTGTACTTTAGTACCCAACCTTTAAAATTAATTATTGATGACCAACCTTTGATTTTTGTTCACCTTAGTGCCTAATTTCATTTTTTGGTAGAATCTTTCAGCCAAAATATCACGCAAGACATGCTCTTATAAATCTCATGAATAGTATTTTGGTTGAAAGATTCTACCGAAAAATGAAATTAGGCATTAAAGTAAAAAAAAAAATCAAAAGCTGGACCCCAAATGTTAGAGTGCAAAAAATATTTAAATCCTATATATATATATACACACACAGAGATAGATAGAATGCGTGCAAAATTGTTAGGATGGGAGAAAGTACACCTTTCTCTGGGAGGGCGTCTTACCCCGGCAAAAGGTGTGCTTTCTTCTATGCCTCTTTACCTTATGCAGGTCACTGATCCACCAAAGGGCATCATCAAAAGAATGGAACGGTTGATTAATGCATATTTTTGGGGATCTTATGGGGGGCAACGGAAAACACATGCACTGGTGTGAATGAAGGTGGCCCTGGTGCTAGGCGCTCTAAAGACTTTGAGTATAAGCTTTTCATACTGCATGTGGTGGAACTTGCGCCGAGAAGAGTCTCTTTGGTCTTGGTTCATGAAGGACAAATATTTATAAGGAACACCACCCGTCCGAGATACAGGTTTTAGTACATGATTCTTCGTTATCGAAGACTTTCAAAGGTTAAGGATGAAGTAGAGGATCACATCTTTTGGCAACTCGGAAAAGGGGAGGTTTCATTTTGGCACGATCATTGGTGCGGAGACAAAGCACTAAATATATGATCTATAAACCTTTCTACCAATCCCACAAAGTCAACTTCTTCTTGAGAGATAATGAGTGGGACATTAGAGAAATGCGCGACGTAGTGCCGCCTTCGATTGTGGATCTTATTAAACAGATTGTGTAACATTCCGACTTTCAGGTACGGGGTGTGTTATGTTCGCGATTTAATTATTTATTTACGCACTTATGTGATATTCTAATAATTATTTGATTATTTGAAGATATTTGAATTTATTTGTTTAAGTATGAATATGAATTTTGAACGTTTATGCCTTCTATGCCTCGTTTATGCTCGAAATGTGTCAGAATTTAATTCCGTTTCTTGCGAATTTTTGATATGTGTGAATTATATGAGTTATGAACTTGGTATTATGCCTATTTTATGATTTCGAGTTCGTTTGGTTTGGTTTTGGCTTGTTTTTCTTTTATGGAACCTAAAGGATGGCTAAAGAGCATTTAGCGCACCTCGGGTTCCAGGCGGCTTATCTTGGGCTAGGGAATTCGGATTTGAATTTCAGCAGAGGTATTGAACTCGTAACAAAATTTGGAAACTTTTGAACCTAACCTTATATTTTTCTAAGATCATTTGGATCTCCGAAATTCAACCAAAACGAGCACCTAACGCCAGAGAACACCCCTTTGACTAGTCTTGCACTTGTGGGCCCCATTTAACCCCAATTAAACCCCAAACCTTGAATTATATGACATGAGTTAATTTCTCTCTCTTCCACCCTCAGCTCATTCGAACCAACCCCCACAAAGAAGAAGAAAATTCATCTCCAAGAAGAAAGAAGAAGAGAAGAAAAGGAAGAAAGGAGGCACTATTCAATTTCTTGTAATTTTGAGCCCTACACCCCGTCATTTCTCTTCTAATCAAATAGGTTAGTTGATATTTGATATCTCCATGTCATTGTGGTCATCCAACTTTGCAAGTTTTCACCTTGATTTGAATGCTATATGGCTTGTGTGATGAATAGTGAGGGTTTGGAGTAATTTGAGGATTCTAGCTTAATCTCTTGTGGATTCTTTTGATATGAAGCATGTATATTGTTCCTAAGACATTATTTATGACCTATATGAACTTGCTTTTGGTGTTAATTGAGAATTCATAACTTTTCCATTAATGAACTTTGAAGGTTGTATGAGAATTTGAGCTCCTTTCACTTCTAGCTTATGTTGTTGCTTCTTTGGACCATTTTATGACTTGTAATGTATGATTTCTTGCTTCCCTTTCTTGCATATAAGTGTTAGTTTGTTGTTGGCTTGGTTTGTTTGGAGTTTTAGGGAGTTGCAAGCTTTTTCTCAAAAATTTGACCCCTGACCCAAATCCTCGGGGGTGGATTTGAGGCAGGCCCTCTTGAAATGTTTCTAACCAAAATCCACGGGGGTGGATTTTTCCCTTCAAAAAATTCCATGGGGGTGGATTTGGGGCAACAACTCTCTTTGCTCCGAACTTTGTTTTCTTGTTTCTTTTCGCTTGTTTCTTGTTCTACCACCCCTAATTTGATCCCTATGCTTTTTCTAACATGTTGTATTATGTGTTATCAGTATTGCATTTAATTTATATGCTCATTTTTTAGTTATGATCTCTCATGCCAATATATGTCCTTATATGACCTAAGTGTGATTTCCTTTCATTTCATTCACATCATTTGCACCTATATGCATTTACCGAGCGTCTATTTGGTTCATTTTGAGTCTAAGAGTATCCCTTGTTATTTGTTTTACGTAGAGGACCTTCCTATTGACGACGATCTTGCTCCTTAGGCATCCATTTCTTACTCTTTTGTTACCACTACACGCGTTGAAAGGTGAGGTTTTGTTCTTTTAGCTATAATGACCTACGACCCTATGTGTTTTGAAGCCTCGCATGCGAAATATGTATATTATACATTAAATATGTGTATGATATGTATGTTAAGGGCTTGTCCCGTTTGTTATATGACTTTGAAAACGATTTGTATACATATGTAAGCTATTTTACGTTTGATTTGAAAACCTTTGATAAGAGTGTGTGTGTAAGCGAGACGTGAACTTTGAGGAAAGCTTTGTGAAAATTATGCCTTTTGAGCTATGTATTTGGGCCCCGGAGAGTGTTGGAAAACAACAGAGTAAACGCAGTGGAAGTTTAAAAATTTTCCACAAAGTAGATCTAAAAGACTTGCAATGTTCGTATCGTAACGTTGTGACTCAAGAAACTCACATGAATTGAAGCTTTCTTGAAACGTATTGAGCCGCCCTCAAACGTTCTTCATGCGGCATGAAAATCCCCTTTTCTTGATTCTTTCTTCGAGATTCCAAAGTAGAAATCCTCTAGAGTAATAATCCACACCAACCTAGATTCAAATCATGTTAGTGAGTATGCTAGTACTGTAACATGCGTATTAAAGAAACAAGAAACGAGAAATAGAGAGCAAGTGAATTATCCCCAAACTCCATGAAGGTTGGACGTGATTCTCAAATCACGTGTAAAGCCAATAATTCGAACCCCATGTCCCTTTTATAGCTAGAGTTCGAAACCCTAGTGTCTTCTAGGAGAGAGTCTCTCAACTTTGACTTTTCTTCTATTCTTTCTTTCTCCCCAAGTAAATAATATCTTATCTAAAATAAGATATTTATTTTCTAGAGAAATAGCTCCTAACTAATTTAGAAATATTTAATTATTCTAGCAATAATTAAATATCTTATCCTAATATTTATTCTAATCATATTAGAATTAATACTTTAGAATAATAGAATAGAAGATATTTATTTATTTAGTTATTCTAATCAAATTAGAACATCTAAATAAATAAATACTTAGAATTAATTCTCCAATTAATTCTTTCAAGGACTTTAGAATTAATTCACCAATTAATTCTAACAGGCTAATATTAATTCTCCAATTAACATTATTTCGGCTATATAATTAATTCTCCAATTAATTACATTAGGGATATATAATTAATTCTCTAATCAATTATATCTTGGCTTTATAATTAATTCTCCAATTAATTATATTTGGGCTAATAATTAATTCTCTAATTAATTAACACATGATCCAATTCCACAATTGGATTCACACGTCCCAAACATGCTCTCGAACCCACACGTGTACTTGATATTGTGGTCTCGTTTCGATCAATTATTTGATCTTTCCATAATACCCTTTGAACCCGGTATTTGTGTGTGACCCTCTAGGTTCAATTTCAGTTAGCAGTGAGCCTAATTAATTAATACACTTATTAATTAATTACCTCATAGATCACAAGACCATAGTCTAGCAACAGGTGTGTGACCCCTACCCAAAATGTGAATGTATATTCGAAAGAACCTTTCAGTCAATGACATCATGTGGGATACGATCCTCCTACCATCCTATCTCTCGATTAAGTTCTAGGGCATGGGATCTCAATCCAAGAAAACAAAGTTCCCTTCATATTCCATTTGATCTCAATCCAAGAAAAGTCCATTTTCTTGATGTCTTGATCTAACCACCTTGCGCAAGGATTTTAGGATGAAATCATGAATGACTTGTGTGATAAGAGATCATCTTGCCTACAGCAAGTGTAGGTCCTTTATTGATTCCAACAATTCTCATATGCCACTTATGTAATCCCAACATAGGCCGTGGTTCAAGTGTCTATATGGCGACACCCTTTTGAGCCTATATCAAAGATTACATAATTAGCTCATATGAGACATTACATGTAACAGCCCAAAACAGGGCCTGGATGAAAACAGTAAGTTAAGGGCATTGGTAAAGCGTTTATAGACCGTGATCCAACTTTTTGAACCTTCATGCATTGCATTCTTACATGAACTTTGTGCTCGTATATGATCTGACATGTTTTAAGGGGGGAACTCTTGACCTTTGATACAGTTTACTATTTATAACCCGAGCCTACCTTGTTCATATTTCTACTCGAACCCTAGAGGTTCACTACACATGTTTCCCAATCGTTTGAACTTGTTTCCCAAGCTCAGAGAGTCTTTCTTGAACCATAAGGGTACTTTTGGAACTTACCGATCAAAGTTATTATTCATCTGAAAATGAGCTTTTGATTCTGATACCTTTCCTACCCAAGTTTACAATCAAATAGATCCTTGAGTCGAGACGAGTCTTTTGAAATCATTCTTGACTTGGAAATCTATTTTGAGCATTGATTTTATTGAAAATGTTTACGAAAACCCTAGTTCACTATTCCTACTACGAATGGTTTTCATTCGAAAAATGTTTTCTCTTCGGATTTGCATTACTTGAGCTATTTCAAGATTTTTAAGATGTTTTACAACTCTTGATTCAAACCCTAGTTTGAAATTTTGAAGCGTACGTTCGTACATGAGAATTCACCATTCATTCTACGTTTTCAACTTTTTAACGGTAAAATATTTTATAGTCGATATTGGACTCAAAACGCTTCTCGATTTATTTCTTGAATTTTGGAAACAATCCGGACTTGAAAATCATTCTAGAAAGTCATTTTTCGCTCGAGTTGAGTTTCGAGCCCAAAACTTTTATTCACTAAAACTAATGTATCTTTCAAACGGTAAATCCGATTTCGACGTATGAATATGCTTTTCGAAGCTAAGTTTTGCCCGGACGGAATGGTTATACTTTCATCCACTTACCTCCACGTTTTGGCAGTGAAATGACCAAAATGCCCCCAGCAGCCCCATTTTTTAGCTTCAAGAGTATGAAGCTTCCAAGAGAAGCTATACACTTTTGCTCTCATACCCTTCCTTACATTTTATTTCCAATGTGAGGGGCTTCCCAACACCTATATATACCCCCCTCATGCCATTAGAATCCTTGCTCAAAGTCTTGTGTTAACAAGCACTCCTCTCTCCCTCCTTTCTTCCCTTGGCCGTGAGCCTCCCCTCCCCTTAGGTTAGTTGTTTTATTTATTTTATGCTATGGTTTTTATGTTATGTTTTAGTTAGTTTATGTTTTTATGTTATGGTATGTTTATATTATGTTTAGGTTGGGTTTTAGGGTCTTCCCTAAGCCATATAGGATTTTATTTTATGCATTTATTATATAGTTTTCATGATATGTTTGAATATATGTTTATATGTTTTAATTGTTTAGTATATGCTTGAATATGTTATGAAATGCCCTAGTATATGCTATGATCATGTGATATGGTTGTTATATTATGAGAATTGATGCATGATTATGGAATTTGAATTATATTCTTGCATGTTAGCTAATGGAATAGTATTCTATGTTCAATTATGTCACAACTTGTTACATGCTGGTATTGAATTAAATTGTTACATGTTACATGCCCAAGGTTCATGACATGATATATGATATGATATGATATATGTTGTGACATGTTGTCACATTGTTATATGATTCTTGAATTATGAATTGAGCATATGATATGATATGGATTAATGGATTAGAGCCTTGATCATATGTTATACTCTTTAATAGTGTCACATGTTATAACCTAAGATAGAATAGTGTTTCATAACTTGATCTTATGCCTTAATTGGATCTCTTAGCTATAGGTTATACCTTAACCTAGATCACACTTGATTATATTAACATGAACTTGGAACTATAAGTTATAATCAAGATCATAATTTAATTAGGGTGTGTGTTTGTGTGCATGCCGTGTGTGTATGTGTGTACGTGCATGGTGTGTGGGTGTGTGTTTATAGTAAGGGTTTGACCCGACCCTTTGACCAGACATGTGAATAGTAACCTGTGAATAGTAATCATAAATAGTAATCTGGAATAGTATTTTTGAATAGTGTTTTTGAATAGTAAAAATGAAATAAAACTTGTGTTTTCTTAATAGACATTTGCACCTAGGGTTTCCATATCCAGGGTCTAAAATGTGTTTTCTTTCGTGGACTTGTTTCTTAACCTAAGGTTTGCGATAGGATTCATAATTTAACTAAAGCTTACTCGGTTATAGTAAGATCATAGTCCAACGTTAAGAGTAACTCACTTTAACGTATTCCTTTGTGTGTTACCTTTCTTGAATACCTTAAATGATATTACTCTCTTGTGTTACATGTTCTTTACATATTCCTTGTTCATTGTTTCATGCATTTCATATGCATCATGGTTAGTAGTGGGTCTTAGTTCTTAAGCTCACTCTAGTACACCACCTACAGGAGTTAAAGTCGAGCACTGGGATCCCCAGGGCACCGCGTAATCTGTCTACCTACCTTTTGTTACTAATAGGTGAGGTGAAGTTAAAATGTTTTCCAACTGGAACCACGATTATACTATCGTATCATATGTTTTGAAATTCAAAGCTAAACCTCGTTTTGAACTATCCCTTTTATTGAGACATTCTTTTGAAAGGATCATTCATACTTTAATAGTATACCTTGATCTACAACACATGCTTTCCAAAGTTCTGCATTCTTGTTCAAAGGCAGTTACATGATCTGCATATGTTTTCAAAGTACAATTTCACATGTTTTACAGACAGCATCATATGTTTTATAGACAACATCATATGTTTTACAGACAGCATCACATGTTACAGACAGTTTCACATGTTATAGTTAGAACCCGGAGTGGTACTCTGGTCACTGCTAATCTTGAAATGCAAGCATACAATTTACAGTTTGGGCCTGGCGGTTATGTGTGGAGGTGATGTTCGAGAGGTGTACGCCAACGACACACCAATACCGGCCGCCACAATTAGACAATTGACACCGACTTTTAACAGGAGGTTTGTTAAGTCAGGACAATCTGTCTGGGAACAGACAACAAATCTGTTCCCATTACATGTTTACAGGTCGCCTAGGGCTAGCTACCCGAAGTGACAACCGGTGGAGGATGGTTCATGTTTATATGTGTTGGTGGAGTATTGTTGACCTTGGTCCGATGCTCTACTATACGTGGAGTTATTGTTGATCCTGGTCTGATACTCTACTTCATCATGTTTTCTGGAGTAAGGATGGAGAAGCCTAGCTTGCGGGCAAAATTCTGTTTCATAAAGGATGGTTCATATTTGGAAAAGTTCACTTTACCCGTATCCCATTTTATGAAAGAACTATGAACCATCTACAGCATATGTGTGCGCGTGTGATAGCATTCATGAAAAGAGTTTTGAAACTCATAATCTTTTACAGCATTGCATTCAAACAGTTTTATCAATCGAACTTCTTTCATGCTCTTCTTTAAAGCTTTGCATTAACAGTTTTGAATTACACTTCAAGTTCTTTATCATTCAGTGCCTTCTTTTAAGTATTCCCTCACTTAGTCCTTTTGACTAATACCTCTCCCGTTTTCTTACCTCGTGGTTTCAGGTCTTGCAGCCGCAGTCTAGAGGTATCTTGAAGCTCTAGATTGTCATTTTTGTTTCAGTCAGGACCTAGTATTGTTTCAACTTTTGTGTCCTGCATATGTTTTATGACTGCATCACTTTATGTTTCTGAATACTTGAGTATCTTTGTTATACTCTTCCTGCTACTCCGTTTTCGATATTCTGAACTCTGCTATATCGGTGTTTATATGTGAATATGTTATATGTTCTGATATGCCGAGTCTCTCTTACACGATCAATATGTTCTTGCTTGTTACATGCCATCACACACATGTTTTGAAAAGTTTTAAAATACTCTGATTTTCCGCTGCATAGCCACATCGTTATACATGTATAGTTCTGATAGACAGCCGTTTGCTGGAGTATTTCTTGAGTGATGGCTCACACCATTACTTGAGAGGTGCTTCAGTGCGGGGGTTGAGATGCCGCTCTCCTCATGTTCTAGTACGGGTGGGGGCGTTACATTACAGAATCTCAAGTCCAAGGATTAATGAATCACATCATTGACATGTGAGATATTTCCTAATCAGGAAGTTTCAGGAAACTTCCTTTCCCATTTAGGAATCTTCTCACGCGGGGCACTCTCAGTGATGAAGTTCTTGTAACTATCACCCTTATGTATTATGAACGCATCAACCCATGCACTTATCACCCCATGAAACCGGGTGATCCTTCTTAAGGACATAACTACACAAGTAAGTCTCAACAGAGGCAAAGTCGACACTCCCACTGTCTGTCGGCCTCATTGACTTGGAGAAGTTTCTAATCCTTGCCTATGGAGTTAAGAACTTGTTTCATGTGTCATTCCCATAATGACAAAGTTCTTAAAGGCCTCATCGGATTAGGGGAGTTCTATACATGCACACGTAATGGAAACACACAAAACACGTATGGGCACATAAGAAGTGTTCGCCTATGATTACAATCATTCGTATATTATTCAAAGATTATTTGTGATATAGGGAAAGTCCCAAAGCATAACAGCTTTCTAGGGCACTATTCCCAACAGAGAGTGGTATGGTATCTCGGGACGGTCGAGGGGTCATCGAGCTCTTCCATCAAAACTTTCCATGTGAGAGTCTCACCCGACCTTAGGAGGTTGAGGAAGGGTGTTACTTTTGAGCTAGCTGTAGTAACTGCCGAAGGTTTCAAGGACGTGATTAAGCCTTATCTTGTGTGCAATTTGCCGATAGTTAGGGCCGTCAACCCTTCTATCACCCTGAGAAAGGATGGTTTATGATTTCGTTTTGATTATGCCTTGTTTATGAAAGTTGGAGGTTGACTCATTCTTGTCGAGTCATGTGACTTTGTATAGTCTATGGAATGAGGATGGATTCATAATTACTTAAAACTTGTTATTTTGACTCGTGGCCTTAACTTTTCTAACCTTATACATATCTACTATCACGGGAAAAGTTTTAGCTTGCAAAAACCATTCTCGGTTCATGGATCTTGTTGAACTTTGTCAAGTGCTTTGCTCTATACATATTATGGGTGCGTGTGTAGCCCCTCACTAGTTACTAGGACTAACCCTCGTTGTCGTTTCTTCTTTTCCCCTTTCTTTTGAGTTGCAGGTATAGTTTGAGTCGAGCTAGGCGGTAAGTGTTCTACTAGTCTTACTTGTGGTGTAGCTCGAGTCCTCATATGCATTGTAGTGGTTTATAGTTTTGTTATTTATGAACTATTTTGGGATACATGTATTTTGATATTTAATTACGAATTGTTACTTGATCTATTTTGGCCCTGGATGGGCATTGTACATTTGTATATATTTATAGCATGCTAGTATGAATTTATTATAACAGATATGTGATCTTGGGATTTTTGTTTAGCTGATTTATTGCTTCCGCTATATTAGTGATTGATATGCACTCTGATTGAGGGTTTAGGCCGCCTAGTTAGAGTGTGAGTTTTGTTTGTCACCCGTTCGCTATTGTTTGATGCGTGTGCGGACGTTCCATTTCGTTACACGTGTCAAACTCTAGTGCGGGGGATGTGGTGCCCTACGCTTGGGGTGCTACATCCTAAAGTGGTATCAGAGCTTTTGGTTGCAAAATCGGAGCTCTAGAGTTGTGTCAAGTCTGTCTAGATCGTTCGGCTTAGGATTATGTGACTATTTGCATTCATTTACATATTTATATGCCTTATTTGTTTAAATTTGCATTAATTGCTTGCATGAACATATCCTGAACCCTAAATCATCAATATTTTCTTGAATTGTGATTTTCAAGATGCCTCCACGAAGGAGAGTAGATAGGGAACATACACCCGATCTCAACCACCCTCCTCCACAAGCACCACCACCATCTCCGTTGAATGCCGAGAGTATTGTTCAAGCTCTCCTAAACCAGTTACAACAGAATCAAAGGAATAATCCTTATGGGGAAGCTCAAGAGGGACAAGTTACCTATGCTTTTAGGGAATTTCGGAACAACAACCCTCCGAAATGGTACGGGGGTAATGATATCAAAGCAGAGGAATGGTTGGCAGAAATTTCGGGGAGTTGGGAAATATGCCCTACACCATCTCATGAGAAATTTGTTTGCACGGCTCGTTTTGTTCAGGGTCCCGCATCTAATTGGTTGAAAGCTATGAGGGCCCGATTAGAAAGGATGGGTGAAGGGTTTAATTGGGAAAGCTTCACAAGAGAGTTTTATCAAAAGTATATTCCCCCGAGTGCTCGTGAAAGAAGACTCCAGTAATTCATGGAGTTAAGATAAGGGAATCGATCCGTTGAGGATTATATCTTTGAATTTGAGAGACTTGCTCCATATGCTCCCCACATTACCAATGATGACACTCAGAAAGCTCGAAATTTTATTCATGGGTTGAGGCATGACATTCAAAATGCCTTACAAGCTGTTACCGTGGACACATGGGAAAAAGCTACAAGAAAGGCATTAAAAGTGGAAGCGAATAGGTTTAGATTGAGCCCCCGTCTTATTCTTCGGGGTAAGGTTCGGGCTCCGGATCAAACTTGGGTAAGAGGCCCGCCACTCAAAGTGGGCCTCCGATCTTCAAATCCTAAGGTTCTAACACTTTTAACAAGAGAGCCCGACCTCCTATATCGGTTGTACCCGCTCTATCAACGCCGATACAATGTGCTTATTGCAAGGGTCCCAATCATACAGAGGAGTCGTGCCGGAAGAAATTGAGAAGACATTATGGATGTGGAGAACCCGGTCATATGGTTAGTGCTTGTCCAAATAAGAAGAACCCACAACCTCTGAATGTGATTCCTCCGAGAGCCCCGATTCAGGCTAGAGCCTGTGCACTTGAAGGAGAGGAAGAAGATGCCGAGATCGATGCTAATGCCACGGTGGAAGGTACTATTAGCATACTATTGGGAATAGTGCCCTGAAAATTTAATTTGTTAAACTAATTAAACTCAATTTACAGCGTGTTGTGAGTATTTCACATATTGATAATTAACGGCGTGTGGTGGTATTCTTATATGAAATGTGTTTCATGAGAAAAGACTTTCAATAGCGAAATCATGTGTCATTAAAGTTCTAGTCGGTAAGATAAGAATATGTTCTTATCAAGGCTATAACGTGGTTATATAAGATGATTAGTCTTTCATCATAGGGAATGTTAATTCCAGTTATAACACGTTGATGATTTTCAATAGGATTGGAAACATCGAACTGGACCACTGAGATTATTCATTTTATATTGCTATCATAAATGAATAAAATCTCAGGAAGCATTGTACTCTTAATCCTGATAATATTTCGGCTTTAGGCACGTAGTGTTAGTCACTGTAATATACTCGAAGTGAGGTCTCGGTAACGGTGGAAAAAATACTTTGTACGTTCGGTGACAACATGAAATGTGCTAAAGAGTTATATTGATCGAGGAATCTATGGCCTTGCTGGAAGGTAAAAGATATCCCTGAAATAGATTTGCAAAAGTTCGAATTGAGACTTTGGCCAAAGCACTTCACGTGATACGTCACCGAAGTTGTATGATGAATGTGTTTCACATACAGAGAATTTAAACTTAAGGCGTATCAATAAATTTCAGATTGAAGATGAAAAATAAATGATAGTAGTTGCAATTTATTTTTCATGTATATCTACAATCAGGAGTGAAATGCGAAATTATTCTAGATCGATAAATTGGTGAATAATTTAATTAATTTTAAAGTGCAACAATATTTATTTAGTGGAATTAAATATTGTTAAACGGTAATTAATTACTATCATGAGATGATAATATATTAATCCGTTTGGAGCTAAAATTAATTTGTCCTATAGGTCCCTCTGCAAGCCCCAATTGAAAACCCGAAGAGGAAATATTAAAAGGAGAGAGAGAAATGAAAGTTCCAAAGAGTTGGAAATGCCCGAAATTTTATTTTGGAGAAAAAAAAAATTTATATTTTTTTTAAAGAAAAAAAAGTTTTTTTGCTGACGTGGCAGTTGACATGGCAAGCCATGTCAGCAGGTCGGGGCCCAATTGGCACCGACACACTAAAACACGGGGACACGTGTCCATTGGACCAGACCCTCTAAAGTCGACAAGTTCAACCCTGAACCGGGTCTGGAAGACTGGACCGCCTGTTGGATCGCCAGACCCGGACATGTGGCATTCATTGGGTGATGCGCGTGTGAAACACGTGCCAATATATAGCCGTCATATGGCGGCGCGTGAGAGCGCGTTTGGCGCGTGCCACGTGGCGTTGGACTCGTGGTTGGCTAATCTCCCACGTGGTGCAATCTGATTGGTCCTCAGGGACGCGGTTTGTACGCGGAATTCGCCAAATGACCAAAATGCCCTCAATATCAAGTCTATAAATAGGGCAATGTTGTTGCCATTTTCTCCATCCGATTTTCAGCCATTTTTTGCTAGTTTTGGCTGAAAGTTTTTCTTGATTAATCCTAATTATGGATTAATTAATTATATAATTAGGTGGTTATATAATTAATATATAAACTACTTAATTATTAGAAAATTAGGGAATTTTCTAGTTTTAGAAAAATGAGTTTTTCTAGAAAATATTTTTTCAAGTATTTAAGGAAATACTTGCGGAGCCCACACTCCTAGGGTTTCTCCGGGGAAATTACGGGGAAGCTCTGCCGGTCTCACGAAAGGAAAAGGAGCTGAAAAAATGTCGTTAGACAGCCATATTTGCAGTACGGTAATATTTTACAGTTGTATTATTTTAAGCATGATAAATTATATGCTCTTAAATGTTAATTGCATGTTAGATATTTATCTGCTTGAGTGATTTAAAATTTATTATCAATTGCATGTATATACTTGAGTAGATCCGGCTAGTCTTCCGCTATTGTATTAAAATGTTTTAGAAATATTTTAATACTTGTATTTTATGAAAATTTTAAAATGTGGTCCCGGACCACTACTGTTTTGGGCCCACCACCCAGCAACTGGTATCAGAGCCGTGCTCTAGATATATTCATGCATTGATATGATGCATGCGATGCATAATTTTAAATTTGCTACTGTGCACGTAAATTATGTCAAAGGAGGTTGGTTTTTAAGTGGGGCCGTTGTGACCCCTCCAGTGTTTTCTGGGAATTTACGTGGAATGGTATTTCTTTGGGAAACAATTTAATTGCTTTTTCCTGAAAAATTACCGAACTAGTAAACATGATTTAAATTATGTGATGATTTATTTATAGCATGTTTACTTTATGCTATTTATTTTAAGCATGATAATTATGTGATAATTATATGAAAGCATGCTTAATTGTTCTATTCTATGGCATGATCATGATAATATGAGATATTATGCTATTTTCAATTATGCATATTTTATTTAATGTGATTAGATAAATAATGTTTAATAGAGATTAGACGCAATGCATAATTGGACTAATATTTTTCGGCCTAATTAATAAGTAGTTATTAAATTGCCTTAAAATATTATTATTGGGATTTTAAATTTGATTTAGTAATCATAGTGGGAGCGTATTAATTAGATTAATCAGTTCCGATAATGAGACGCCAAAAGTGATTATATGATAATCAATAAAATAGACCACACTTTCTAAAAATTCAAGTGGGAGCGAGATGAAAAGAGTTGGATTCTCACGGCCTCTATTACCCGTCTATAGTATAGTGGATGTGTACTACTCCCTTCGCCGGGTATAATTCGTGGTATACAAGATTAGACTTCTACGGATAGAATGAAATGCGGGGATAGTCAGCTCGGCCACGCCTCTGTGGAGTGTCTTGACCTACTCGTACGAACTTCTAGGTAATAGTACACACTTGACTAAGTAATGTATTAACCTCCCTTCTGAGCTATGTTACATTCACTTAGAGGCCAAGGGTTGATGTGGTGGATTAACATTGTTTGGTAAGAGTTACCTAGATGACATGTTAATAAAGAATAGTTCCTGCTTTTCTAAGCGGTTTCCGACCTCACCTCCGGGGAGTCAACTGCAGTTAGTTAAGTCACCATTGCGTAAATAAAAAATGTTTACGTGGATTTCATTTATTGGTTAGATGCAGAAGAAAGTGAAATACAAAATCATAACTTGCATAATTTTAGTTAATTCAGTTTCAAAATTACGATCTCTCTTAGCCCACTCCAAACTATATGTCTATAAGGAAATCGGTTAGTAAGGGTTCAACTATGCTGATTAGGAAATGAATCTTAACATCGTGTTGAGACACGAAAGTTTATGTACTCACTGAACCTTATCCAAAAATTTCGAAAACTATAACCAATCAGGATCAGAAATACACTTATGGTAAGTAGATCAAGTGTAATGATCTGGCTAGTCTTAGATTCTGACATTTGTCTCTAATGTTCTTAAGCATCAAATGCATGAGATGCCTATTGATAAGAACATGTTTTGAAGACAGAATCGTACGAAGGTACGAGCCAATAAGAAGATTGTTAGTTATGAAGATGTTTGTAGGATCACCGATTCAGAATCATATTATCAATATGATAACTAATCTGAATGAGATTGAAAACCTCTGTGCTTAAAGACACAATCTTAACAGATAGGATATGATCCTATACTCTCTGCCTAAGTCGTTTGAACGTTCAAGATTAATTTTAAATAATTTTTTTTAATCCAACCACGAGTGATCCTATACTCTCTGCCTAAGTCGTTTGAACGTTCAAGATTAATTTTAAATTTTTTTTTTTCACTCTAGTTAGAAATATGTTTGTTTGATGAGACTTAAGTCTGTATTTTTGAAGAGTTTAAAGAATATAAGACTGAAGTCAAAGAATCAAACTAGAAAATATATCAGGAAACTTTGATTAGATCGAAGTAGTGATAAGTATCTATGTTCAAAGTTAAATAGAATTTCTCAAATGGGATTAGATCTCAACTGTTTGTATGAGATACGTCTTAGCAAAGATGTATTACAAAAAAAAAAAAGAGAAATAGAACTTTGATAATGATGGTAAGATTCATGAAGAGTCATGTTACCCTACGAAGTTCGTTTTGGGGTCTTGCGCTCAAAACGACAATGCAAATTAAACCTAGTTCTATCTAAGTCAGTTCCTAAAGCACTGATGAATCTATAGCTAGGGTGAAAACCCTATATCTCTTATCTTCGAATTTGAGGTAGCCTGGTCCATGTGTTAAGGATGGATTGACGAGTTAAAATAAAGAACAAAGGTTTACTTGTTCTAAGGTTATCCTATAAGAACGAGAGGTGGTATATTTTGTAATTTGAGAAATCACAAAAGATGTTTATGAATATTTCAAAGATGATTACATAAATAACCACAAAAGGGGGAAGCAAAAATAGTGTTAAAAGAAAATAATAGTATTTGACACCGATTTCCATAAACTCGAAATAACTGAAAATGTATTAGATACATGTGATGTACCAAATACAACATGTGATGTAGAGACGTGTACATAAGAGCATCATTGTAGTGGAAGGATTGTCAGGACACCTGATAAGATACCTAAGATTAACCCAAGTGGTTGAATCTAATGTATCTGATCCTGCCACGTGTAATGAAGTTGTGAAAGATATAGACGCTGACCATTTGGTCAAAATCCATGGAATCTTAGTTAGAATCTTAGTATTCTAACAAAGTCTTGAACTTGTGGAGGCGCCTGAAGGCATTAAACCCATTAGATGCAATTGGGTTCTACAAGAAGATAAAAGGAGAAATGGATGAAAAAGTAGAGACTCTAGAGCAAAGCACATGGCAAAGGGTTTTACCCAGAAAAGAAGAAATCATTTATGAAGATCTTCTGGCCTATAGCAATGTTCAAGTCCATAAGATTCTCCTCTCCATTGTTTCTCATTTTTATTATGAGATTTGACAAATGGATGTAAAGACTATGTTCTTGAACGAGAACTTTCAAGAAGAAAAACATGGCATAACCTAAAGGATTAACAGTTAGAAATCAGGTGCATATAGTATGCAAATTTATTAGATCATTTTGTGATCTTAAGCAAGCGTGTGAATCACGAAACATCAGAATTAAAGAGGTAATTTAAATTGTTTCGATTTGTGCAATTGTCCGATGAATCATGAGTGTATAAAATAACATCATGATAATGTTGTAACATTTTCATTTTGTACGTAAACGATATTCTGCTCATTGGGAATGATGCAAGAATTTTGTCAGTGGTCAAGATTCGGATGTCAAATCAGTTTGACACGTAAGACCTTAGTGAGACCAATAATATTCCAAGGATCAGAATTTTTTCGTTATCATGAGAATAAAAAGTTTGGTTCATTACAAGAAGTATATATAGATAAAATGCTGGTAAGGTATAATATGACAAATTCCAAGAAAGGTTCATTACCTTTTAGATATGGAATTTATCTATCTCGGGATCAGTGTCCTGAGACAACTAAAGAGATAGAAGACATGATTAGAGTTCCACAGCGGAAGCTTTATGTATGTCATATTATGTACAAGGCCAGATGTCTATTATGAATTAGGTCTAAGTCAGCAGATATTAGTCAAACCCTAAAATCTGACACTGGGCAGTAGTAAAAGCGTATATTGGAGTACTTGAGAAGAACTCAAGATTATATGCTAGTCTACCATAGTGATGAGCTCATTCTAATAGAGTACAAAGATTCGGATTTACAATCTGATTTGTATTCTAGATTTTTGACATCAGAATACGTGTTTACTTTAGAAAGAGCAACCGTTAATTGGGGAATGTTAAGCAGAGTTGTATTTCTTACACCGCCATAGAAGTTAAATATATGGTAGCTTGAGAAGCAGCTAGTTAGATGTATTGGATTCATGATTTCCTAGTTGTTGGCTCAGAGAAACATCTAATAGATTCCTTCACTAAAGTATTGGCGCAAAAGAGTGCAAAACGAGTTTTGACACTCATGTGGAAGGAATAAGACTTAGATGTGTGGCCAAATTGAATTTAGGGCAAGTGGGAGATTGTTGGGAATAGTGCCATAAAAATTCAATTTGTTGAATTAATTAAACTGAATTTACAGTGAGTTGTGAGTATTTCACATATTGATAGTTAATGGCGTGTGGTGGTATTCTTATTTGAAATGTGTTTCATAAGAAAAGACTTTGAATACCGAAATCACGTGTCATTAAAGTTCTAGTTGGTAAGATAGGAATATGTTCTTATCAAGACTATAACGTGGTTATATAAGATGATTAGTCTTTCGTCATAGGGAATGTTGATTCCAGTTATAACACGTTGATGATTTTCAATAGGATTGGAAACATCGAACTGGACCACTGAGATTATTCATTTTATATTGCTATCATAAATGAATAAAATCTCAGGAAGCATTATACTCTTAATCCTGATAATATTTCAGCTTTAGGCATGTAGTGTTAGTCATTGTAATATACTCGAAGTGAGGTCTCGGTAACGGTGGCAAAAATACTTTGTACGTTCGGTGACAACATGAAATGTGCTAAAGAGTTATATTGATCGAGGGATTTGTGGCCTTGCTGGAAGGTAAAAGATATCCCTGAAATAGATTTGCAAAAGTTCGAATTGAGACTTTGGCCAAAGCACTTCGCGTGATATGTCACCGAAGTTGTATGATGAATGTGTTTCACATACAGAGAATTTGAACTTAAGGCGAATCAATAAATTTCAGATTGGAGATGAAAAATAAATGATAGTAGTTGCAATTTATTTTTCATGGATATCTACACGGAGGAGTGAAATGCGAAATTATTCCAGATCGATAAATTCGTGAATTATTTAATTAATTTTTGAGTGCAACAATATTTATTTAGTCGAATTAAATATTATTAAACGGTAATTATTTACTATCATGATATGATACTATATTAACCCGTTTGGAGCTAAAATTAATTTGTCCTGTAGGTCCCCCTGTAAGCCCCAATTGAAAACCCGAAGAGAAACTATTAAAAGGAGAGAGAGAAATGAAAGTTTCAAAGAGTTGGAAATACCCGAAATTTCATTTTGGAGAAAATAAAATTTTTAATTTTTTTTTAAAAAAAAAATATTTTTTTGCTGACATGGCATTGCGATGATGTGGCAGCTGACGTGGCTTTGGTGTTGAGATCGCGCCGCGTCAGTGCAAGTGGGCGGCCCAGATTGAGTGTTGACCGGCAGGTCAACGGGTCAAACCTGGTCCAAACGGATAGGGTCGAGTCTGGTGCGGATACTAGCCGGATATTACCGGACACGTGGACCAATAACACGATGACATGTTTCCGCTGGACCAGACCTACTAAAACCGACCGGTTCAACCCTGAACCGGGTCTAGAAGACTGGACCGCCGGTCGGACCGCCAGACCCCGGACAAGTGGCATTCACTGGGTGATGCACATGTGTAACACTCGCCCGCCAATACATGTTGGAAAACAGGAATCAGAAAGCAGCGAAAATTTAAAAATTTTCCAACAAAAGGATCGAAAACTCGCAATCATGAATCCAAAGTCGTACAGATTAGAAACTTACTTTTCAATAATCTTTCTTGAAGCGTTTCAAGCCACCCAAGAACGCTCTTCTTGCGGCTTGATCCCCTCTCCTTGGTAAAGCTCAAATTTTCAAAACTTCTAACTTGAAGCTCTCTAGAGATAGTCCACCAACTTGACTACAATCTAACTAGTAAGGATGCTAGTTCTCTAGTTAGTGTTTAGGCTTAACCTAGTGCTCATTTTATCTTGGAGAAAGGATGGTGTTCAACACATGAACCAAAAGAATTGTCAATTACTCTCTAAGGGGAGCTCGAGCTCCCCTATATATAAGAAAAGGAGGGGCGGCCGAACCTAGTCCTATTGGACTAAGGATTTGGTTCCTCTCTCTTATATTACTTGATCATCAAGTAATTCCAAACTTTGACTTTGAATTCTAATTCAAAACAACTTTTAAGAGAGCTAAAAATATCCAAACCCCTTTTGGATAATTTTATACTTTATTTATTAATAAATAAATAACTTATTTATCTAATTAATCGTAATTAATTAAATAGATTATTTTTCTCCAAAATAAGACTTTCTTTTTAATTCAAACCAAAGTCTATTAAATAATTAACACATTAATTATTTAATCACATATACATATATATATGCACGTGTGACACACGTGTCCCCAAGGACACGTGTCACTCACGTGACCCACACGTGTGATTCACACGTGTGGAACCCTCTCGGCATGATCAACTCGTTTAATCATTTTAAAGCCTTAACTCATGTAACCAAGTTGTTGTGTGTAATCCTCTAGGTTCTCAATTCAATTAGTTGTGACCCTAATTAATTAATTCACTAACTAATTAATCAGTCCACAGATTAAACGACCATAGTCTAGCAACAGGTGTTTAACCCCTAGCTGAATTGGAATGTCTCGATTCGACAGAACCTTTAAGTCATTGATTCATGTGAGATACAATCCTCCTACTTACTATCTCTCAACCAAGATCTAGGGCAAGGGAATAATCAGAACCCCAATAATCTGGTCTTAAAGCTAAGTGCATTTCATATCCATTTGATCTCAGTCCAAGAAACCCTTTTCTTGATGTCTTGATCTACTACCTTGGCCAAGGACTCCATATGGCGTATGAATGACTTACACAATAAGAGATCACCTTGCAAATGTAAGTGTAGGTCCTTTCTTGATTCTCATTCACTTTCATGAGTCACTTTTGCAGCCCCAGCATAAGCCTTGAATCAGTTGTCTAAGGCGACACCCTTTAAAGCTTATACATAAGACTACAGGGTTAACTCATAAAGTGAGATGGAACCTCAAGTCTAAGGATCAATTAATCACATCAATGACTCGTGAGATATTTCCTAATCTGGAAGTTTTCATTTCTTGAAATAGAAACTTCCTTTCCCATTTAGGAATCTTCTCACATGGGGCACCTCAGTGAACTTACTTATGGAAGTAAGCACCCTCATGTATCACGCACGTATCAACTATACACTTTGCACCTCCATGAAACAAGGTGGTCCTTTTTAAGGGCGTGATCCCACAAGCAAGCCTTAGAGGAGTCAGGTTGACACTCCCACTGTCTGTAGGACTCATCGGCTTGGAGTATTTTACTAATCATGACTTATGTGATATAGGGCTCGTTTCATGAACCATTTCACCTAAATGGTAGAGTCCTAAAGTCATCAGGATTAGGGGAGTTCTCATACATGCACAGCTAAAGTAAACGCATACCAAACAAGAGCACATGAAGAAGTGTTGCCTTAATTCGTTATTTTATTCAAAATTTTCTGTGATTACAATAAGGAAAAGTACAAAGCGGATATACAATCTGCTTTCTAGGGCACTATTCCTAACAATCTCCCACTTGCCCGTCAAAGCCATTCTAAAGCTACTCTAAGTCCCATCTTCTGAAGATGGCCTTGGAAAGCCTCTCGACTAAGGGGTTTAGTAAGTGGATCTGCCACGTTCTCTGCTGATGCGACCGTCTCAATTTGCACACCTCTTCTTTTGATAATATCAGGGATTAGGTGATACTTCCTCATAATGTGCTTAGTCCGTTGGTGAGATCTTGGTTCTCTTGCTTGAGCAACCGCCCCAGTGTTGTCACAAAACATAGTAATGGGGTCTTTCATGCTAGGAACAACAATCAACTCTTGAATGAAGTTTCTAATCCAAACACCTTCCTTAGCTGCATCATTCGCAGCTAAGTATTCGGCCTCAGTGGTCGAATCTGCAGTGGTCGTTTGTTTGGAATTCTTCCAACTCACTGCACCGCCGTTTAGGCAGAAAATATATCCTGACATTGACTTAAAATCATCTAAGTCAGATGCAAAGCTTGCATCGCAGTAACCTTCGACAGTAAGATCTTTCTGACCTCCGTAAACTAAGAATAAATCTTTAGTACTTTTCAAGTACTTAAGAATATTCTTCACGGCAGCCTAGTGACCATCTCCAGGGTCAGATTGGAAACGACTTGTTACACTAAGTGCATAAGCCACATCCGGTCGAGTACATAACATTGCATACATTATGCTACCTATTGTTGATGCATAAGGTGTATGCGTCATTCTTTCCTTCTCAAGGTTAGTCTTAGGGCACATCTTCTTAGAAAGACATGTTCCTACACTTACAGGAAGGTTCTTAAACTTTGTTGACTCCATATTGAATCTCTTCAATACTTTGTCAATGTATATCGACTGTGATAGTCCTATTAACCTTCTAGATCTATCTCGACAGATTTTAATTACAAGGATATAGGACGCATCACCAAGATCTTTCATCTCGAATTGGTTCGATAACCATAACTTAGTTACTTTCATGTCATCCTTCGAATTCCCAATAAGAAGGATGTCATCAGCATAAAGGACTAAGAATTGCACTGAGGTCTCCAATTCCTTTCTATACACACATGATTCATTCGAAATTTGAATGAAGCCAAACGCTTTGACTGATTCATCAAATCGAATGTTCCAATTCCTAGAAGCCTGTTTCAATCCATAGATTGATCTTTGGAGTTTGTAAACCTGTTGCTCACTCCCACTGTATGTGAAAACTATGGGTTGCTCCATATAAATGTCTTTATCAATGTCACCATTGAGAAAGGCAGTTTTCACATCCATTTGCCATATCTCATAGTCATAATATGCAGCAATGGCAAGCATGATCCGAATAGACTTTTGCATTGCAACTGGTGAAAAGGTTTCATCAAAGTCCACGCCGAGTCTTTGAGTGAATCCTTTCGCAACCAGTCTTTCTTTGTGGGCTGCAATGCTTCCATCAACTCCAAGCTTTCTCTTAAAGATCTATTTGTAACCTATGGGTTTGACCCCATCAGGCAAATCTACCAAGGTCCAAACTTGGTTGGAGTTCATGGAATCCATTTCGGATTTCATGGCTTCTATCCACTGTTCAGAGTCAGAATCTGAAAGTGACTCCTCATATGTTAAAGGATCGTTATCCTTTTGAGAGATCTCATGGAAGAATCCATACCATCTCTCCGGCTGTGTAGGAGTACGTTCAGAACGCCTTAGAGGAGGATTTACGTGTGTATCGAAATTCGTAATTGGTCGTGGTTGATCAGAAGGGGATGTTTCTTCAGTGGGTGGCGTGGGGTCACTTTGTATCCTCTAATTCTATGACCTTGTCTTTCTTTTCTTTAAGGAATGGGTTCCTCAAGAAAAGTAGCATTTCTGGAAACAAACACCTTTTGCTCAGATTGATCATAGAAGTAGTATCCTATGGATTCCTTAGGATAACCTACAAAGTAGCATAAGTTAGAACGAGATTCTAACTTATCTCCCACTGTCCTCTTCACGTAAGCAGGACAACCCTAAATTCTTAAGTAAGAATAACTAGGGATTTTACCATGCCACATTTCATAGGGCGTTTTAGGGACTGACTTAGAGGGAACTAGATTCAAAATCTTTGCTGCACTTTCTAGGGCATAACCCTAGAAAGAAGGTGGTAAGTCAGTGAAACTCATCATGGAACGAACCATATCAAGTAGAGTTCGATTCCTTCTCTCAGAAACTCCATTTAGTTGAGGAGTTCCTGGAGGTGTCCACTGAGAGATAATCTCATTATCTTTGAGATGACTAAGGAATTCTTCACTAAGATACTCATCTCCTTGATCAGATCGAAGTGCTTTGATCTTGTGACCAGTTTGGTTCTCAACCTCCTTTTGAAATTCTAGGAATTTCTCAAAAGGTTCAGATTTATACTTCATTAAGTATACATAACCATACCGACTAAAGTCGTCGGTAAAGGTTATGAAATACTGATGATTGTTTCTTGTACTTACACTAAGCGGTCCACAAACATCAGAATGGATCAAATCCAAGACCTTAGTGGCACCTTCCACAGTTCCTTTAAAAGGAGCTTTGGACATCTTTCCTTTGAGACAGGATTCGCAAGAAGTTAACTCTTTGAGATCATTTTCAGAGAACGATCCTAAAGTGTTTATCTTGCTAATTCTGTTCTTGGAAATGTGTCCTAATCTAGCGTGCCATAAAGGAGCTGAATCTTTGTCATCTCTCTTACATTTAGTTTCTCGTTGTATATTCATAATATTGATATTTTGAGTTAGATAAAGGCCATTACTTAGAGTACAGATGTGAACGGAAGAGTTGTTCCCTTTGATAAAATATTTACCATTCTTAATATAAGTTTCATAACCTTCACAATCTAAAATTGGAACTGAAATTGCATTACGAATAATGCTCGGTACATAAAGGACTTTATTTAAAACTAACTCAAAACTACCTAAATCTAATCTAATTGTACCTATTGAGCCATTGTCGATCTTCAAGACACATTCTCCTTCTCTGAGTTGTTGAACTTCATTTAGCATCTGTACATCATTACAGGTATGAGCTCCACAACCGGTATCAAGTACCCAAGAACTAGAATTAATAGAAAGATTTACTTCAACGAGAAACATACCTTTCTTTAGAGTAGCCTTGTACTCTGGGCAGTTTCTCCTCCAATGTCCCACTTTGCCACAATGGAAGCAAACATCCTCTTTCTGATCACACTTCTTCTTTTGGGCCTTCCCCTTCGAAATGCCACCAGTGGGCCTAAGGGGTTTCTTCTTCTTCTTTTGGGCTTTCTTGCCCTTACCTTTAGAAGGCCCTGAAGAAGAAGATGGAGCATTCACCATCAGAACCTTATTGTCCTTCTTGATTGTGCTTTCAGCAGTCACAAGCTGACTAATCAGCTCAGCTACAGTAGCACCAGCTTGATTCATATTGAAGTTAAGGATAAATAGGTTGAATGATGGTGGGAGCGAGGCTAGCAACAAGTCCACTGAAAGCTCATCTTTCAGTGGCATGTCTATGGAACAAGTTTCTCAGTAAGGGCGAGAAACTTGAGTCCATATTCATGGACACTTGAACCTTCCCTCATTCTCAAGTGGAACAATTCCTTTAAAGTGTTATACCTTGTAACACGTTCTTGAGGGCGGTAAAGTTGCTCTAAGTTGTCGTAAATCTCCCAAGAAAATTCCATGGCCTCATGTTGCCTTTGCAAGTCCGGAGACATGTTAGCCAACATAAGGCAACGGGCTTAGAGATTATCATCCTTCCACTTTTGGATCGCGTCCTGCTCGGCCCGAGTGGGAGCTTCCCCTTCGGGACTAGGCTCCCCTTCGAAGAGAACATAAGTTCTCTTCTTAGAATCTAAAATGATTTTCAGATTTCTCAACCAATCAGAATAGTTGGGACCAGTCAACTTGTTTGATTCGAGGATCGATACAAGAGGATTTTTGGTTGCCATTTCAAAACACGTAGAGAATCACAGAATCTACGACCTAAATGGTAAAACAGAGAACTAGTGAGCATGCTGAATTATAACGATATACAAAAGATAAAGTCTTTAATCTAATGTAGCTCCCACTGTTTTTCAGAGATCTATAATTCCCAAAGATCTAAGAGGAACACGTTTCCCAATGGGTACTAAGATCCTAAGCATTTTACCTCGCGAACCCATGACTCGCGGACATTCTTAGTGAAACCTTAGGTAGGTACAACTTACCAATTCTAACACCTTTAGAACTCTTAGTAATTGTTTTTGCATCACCTATCTTTCAATATGGACCCACGACTCGTGCGACATCCATATTTACTTAGGCGTTAAGCTAGACCCATCACTCATAAGATCATGATCAAAACTTAGTTCGAACGATCCACGACTCGCGGAAATCGCCCTTGCCAAAATTGACCACAAAATATTGATCATTTAAAATGATCAATTAGGTAACTAAGAACTAATAAGCTCCACTAGCTATCCCACGACTCGCAGACAATAACTAGCTTCACTTACTAAACTTAAAACCTATTGATGGAATGCTAGGAATTTAATTCAAAACTTGCATCTCGAATTCAACACCTATGTTCGAAATTAGCTTAATATTTAACGGGAATTTTCGAATCAACCGGAGAGTTATCCGGTTCGACCTCACCAACATATATGTTATCCAATTTTATTAGTCTTGATTAATGCAAGTACAATTTAAATGCATTTTAAATAAGCACATAAGCAGATAACATGTCCTAGCATGATACTAACATGAGATGATCATGGGTTCTACCTATCTTATGCGTGATATGTGGGAGCCACTCCCCAATCACAAGTTCTAACATACATGCCACATAAACAGTTTAAATCACATAAGGGAAAACGGTAACAAAATACGAGCCCTATCACTATTATATTTTCAATTGAGATTCCCCTCCCTAACATTTTGAGGGGTCTTCACTTATGGCCTCCTTGTTACTTGAATGTGGTCCATCTTACGCCATGGGTGCATTGTCTCCAAAATGAAAATAAAAACCTCACCACCTATTCTACTCTAAAAAAAATGAAAAAAGTACTGAAAAGTAATAAGGCTCAATCTTCATATTGGCCTACCCCGACCTCAAAACAGTAATATGGAAAGCCACATAATAAATCACATAACAGTAAGCACATAAGTGAGGCTCCGACCTCAATTGAAAAACACAACTATAGGGCTCCAACCCCAATTTAAACCATCCTTGTGCATAAATTAAAACCATACATAAGTCTAAACCCATGATCACCTACCATGCTTCTTGCGAGAATTTAAATTTAGCCAATAAATTAAAATTCCCGTTTCAAGTCCTAATGACTTAAAACACGACTTGATGCGAGTCTTGTTCATAAAAGTTTTCAATAAATCCCAAATTACTAAAACTAATAAAATTCCAATTAATTTCTGAAAATTAATAATTTTATCAAAGATGTAGTTTCCCAAAATTATAAACCGTTTCTATTTCTCAAAAATCCCAATTTTAAATTCTATTAAAATAAATATTAATAAAATAAAATTTTTAATAATAAAAATAAAATAGAATCGGGACTGGATTGCACGAAATACGAAAATGGATTACGAGGAAAAAATGGGGCCCGTACGCGAAGGGGCTGCACGCGTCGCAAGCGCGAGCGCGGCAGGCGCGCACAGCGTGCGGCCCCTCTCGACCAGTGGTGGGTGATCCCGGGCGGGCGCGCCTCCCGCGCAGTTGCGGGAGGGACTGGGCGCAAGGCCCTGCGCACGCCTAGGTCAGGCGGGCGGCGGCGCGCGAGGCCTTGGCGCGCGACACCTTCGCGCGCGGGGTTTCGAGTGTTCGTCATAATCCGTGTTTTCGTTTCGTGTTTTCGTTCAAAAGCAAAAATAATCCAAGAAATCCAAAAACAGTTTATACAGTTTCAAATCTAAAATAGTTTTCAAAAACAAATTTTAACAAAACAGTTTTCAGAAACTTTCAAGAAAAATACAGTTTCGTAATTCAGGCTTTCTAAAACAGTTACAAATACTCAATCGCATCAAGCCTAAGAATTTCTACCAAATTCCGAACAATTGAGACGAATCAAAAACACGATTAACGAGGTGGCTCTGATACCACTTGGAGGAAAACAGGAATCAGAAAGCAGCGGAAATTTAAAAATTTTCCAACGAAAGGATCGAAAACTCGCAATCATGAATCCAAATTCTTAGAGATTAGAAACTTACTTTTCAATAATATTTCTTGAAGCGTTTCAAGCCACCCAAGAACGCGCTTCTCGCGGCTTGATCCCCTCTCCTTGGTAAAGCTCAAATCTTCAAAACTTCTAACTTGAAGCTCTCTAGAGATAGTCCACCAACTTGACTACAATCTAACTAGTAAGGATACTAGTTCTCTAGTTAGTGTTTAAACTTAACCTAGGGCTTATTTTATCTTGGAGAAAGGATGGTGTTCAACACATGAACCAAAAGAATTGTCAATTACTCTCTAAGGGGAGCTCGAGCTCCCCTGTATATAAGAAAGGGAGGGGCGGCCGAACGTAGTCCTATTGGACTAAGGATTTGGTCCCTCTCTCTTATAGTACTTGATCATCAAGTAATTCCAAACTTTGACTTTGAATTCTAATTCAAATCAACTTTTAAGAGAGCTAAAAATATCCAAACCCCTTTTGGATAATTTTATACTTTATTTATAAATAAATAAATAACTGATTTATCTAATTAATTAATTCGTAATTAATTATATAGATTATTTTTCTCCAAAATAAGACTTTCTTTTTAATTCAAAATTAAACCAAAGTCTATTAAATAATTAACACATTAATTATTTAATCACATATACATATATATATATATATATATGCATGTGTGACACACGTGTCCCCAAGGACACGTGTCACTCACGTGACCCACACGTGTGATTCACACGTGTGGAACCCTCTCGGCATGATCAACTCGTTTAATCATTTTAAAGCCTTAACTCATGTAACCAAGTTGTTGTGTGTGACTCTCTAAGTTCTCAATTCAATTAGCAGTGACCCTAATTGATTAATTCACTAATTAATTAATCAGTCCACAGATTAAATGACCATAGTCTAGCAACAGGTGTTTAACCCCTTGCTGAATTGGAATGTCTAGATTCGACAGAACCTTTAAGTCATTGATTCATGCGAGATACAATCCTCCTACTTACTATCTCTCAACCAAGATCTAGGGCAAGGGAATAATCAAAATCCCAATAGTCTGGTCTTAAAGCTAAGTGCATTTCATATCCATTTGATCTCAATCCAAGAAACTCTTTTCTTGATGTCTTGATCTAATGCCTGGGCCAAGGACTCTATATGGCATATGAATGACTTACACAATAAGAGATCACCTTACAATGTAGGTCCTTTCTTGATTCTCATTCACTTTTATGAGTCACTTATGCAACCCCAACATAAGCCTTGAATCAGTTGTCTAAGGCGACACCCTTTAAAGCTTATACCAAAGATTACAGAGTTAACTCATAAAGTGACATGGAACCTCAAGTCTAAGGATCAATTAATCACATCAATGACTCGTGAGATATTTCCTAATCTGGAAGTTTCCATTTCCTGAAATAGAAACTTCCTTTCCCATTTAGGAATCTTCTCACACGGGGCACCTCAGTGAACTTACTTATGGAAGTAAGCACCCTCATGTATCACGCACGTATCAACTATACACTTTGTACCTCCATGAAATAAGGTGGTCCTTCTTAAGGGCATGATCCCACAAGCAACCCTTAGAGGAGTCAGGTTGACACTCTCTCTGTCTGTAGGACTCATTGGCTTGGAGTATTTTACTAATCATGACTTATGTGATATAGGGCTCGTTTCATGAACCATTTCACCTAAATGGTAGAGTCCTAAGTCATCAGGATTAGGGGAGTTCTCATACATGCACAGCTAAAGTAAACGCATACCAAACAAGAGCACATAAAGAAGTGTTACCTTAATTCATTATTTTATTCAAAGATTGTCTGTGATTACAATAAGGAAAAGTACAAAGCGGATATACAATCGGCTTTCTAGGGCACTATTGCTAACAATACACAAACGCCATGTGCTAGCACGTGCCACACGGCGTTGGACTCGTGGTTGGCTGATCTCCCACGTGGTGCAATCTGATTGGTCCTCAGGGACGCGGTTTGTACGCGGAATTCGCCAAATGACCAAAATACCGTCAATATCAAGTCTATAAATAGGGCAATGCTGTTGCCATTTTCTCCATCCGATTTTCAACCATTTTTGGCTATTTTTGGCTGAAAGTTTTTCTTGATTAATCCTAATTATGGATTAATTAATTATATAATTAGGTGGTTATATAATTAATATATAAACCACTTCATTATTAGAAAATTAGGGGATTTTCTAGTTTTAGAAAAATGAGTTTTTCTAGAAAATATTTTTTCAAGTATTTAGGGAAATACTTACGGAGCCCACACTCTGAGGGTTTCTCCTGGGAAATTACGGGGAAGCTCTGCCGGTCTCACGAAAGGGAAAAGAGCTCAAGAAACGCCATTAGATAGCCATATTTGCAGTAAAGTAATATTTTACAGTTGTATTATTTTAAGCATGATAAATTATATGCTCTTAAGTGTTAATTGCATGTTAGATATTTATCTGCTTGAGTGATTTAAAATTTGTTATCAATTGCATGTATATACTTGAGTAGATCCGGCTAGTCTTCTGCTATTGTATTAAAATGTTTTAGAAATATTTTAATACTTGTGTTATATGAAAAATTTAAAATGTGGTCCCGCACCGCTACTGTTTTGGGCCCACCACCCAGCACATACATGGCATTCCATTGCATGCATTGTTTGACCCAGGAGCAACGCATTCTTTTATTGCTTCCCGGTTTGTTCCTAATCTTTCTTTACCTTCTGTTTGTGTTGCTGATTCTTTTGTGATAAGTTCTCCTCTCGGGGGAAGCTTGGTGACGGACCGAGTGTTTCGAGAGTGCTCGGTGAGTATTGAGGGCCAAGTTTACCCTGCAGACTTGATAGAGATGCCCATGAAGAAGTATGGGGCGATTTTGGGGATGGATTGGTTGTTCCGGCACCGAGCGAAGATGTATTTTTTTGAGAAGAAGGTTACTTTGGGTTCTATGGTGTTTTTGGGTCAGAGGTTGAAGACCTACCCGTTTATTTCTTTCATGGAAGCTCATAGGATGTTCCAGGACGGTGCGATGGGCTACGTGGCCTACCTTTTGAATAAACCAATGGATCAGGCCAAGCTCGAGGAGATGGAGATTGTGAAGGAATTTCTCGATGTTTTCCCGGAGAGTTTGGGATCTCTATCTCCAGACCGGGACATTGAGTTTGTTATCGATCTCTATCCCGGAGTGGAACCTTATGCGAAATCTCCCTACAAGATGGCTTCAACTGAGTTGAAGGAGTTGAAGATGCAACTTGATGAGCTTTTAGAGTGTGGTTACATTCGTCCGAGCACTTCTTCGTGGGGTGCTCCCGTCCTATTTGTAAAAAAGAAAGATAGGACGTTGTGGATGTGTATTGACTACCAAGAGATGAACCGGTTAACGGTTAAGAACAAATACCCACTTTCTCACATTGAAGAGCTGTTTGATCTCTTTCAGGGTTCGTATATCTACTCCAAGTTGGATTTGAGGCAACTGTATTATCAGTTGCGTATCCGGGTGGAAGACATACCGAAGATGGGTTTCAACACTCGTTACGGGTATTTTGAGTTCGTGGTCATGCCTTTTGGCCTTACAAATGCCCCGGTGGCGTTTATGGATATGATGCACCCAATATTCCCGCCTTACCTTGATAAATTTGTAGTCATCTTTATAGATGATATTCTGGTGTATTCGAGGTCCGTGGAAGAGCACGCGCAACACTTGAGAATGGTATTGTCAACGCTTCGAGAGCATAGACTATTCGCCAAATTCAGCAAGTGTGAGTTCTGGATTGATCGAGTTTCCTTTTTGGGTCACTTCATCTCTAGGAAAGGTGTAGAAGTGGATCCGACGAAGATAGAAACAGTCATGCTATGGAAGCAGCAGAAGAATGCCTCGGAAGTGAGAAATTTTCTCGGACTAGCGAGGTATTATAGGCGCTTTGTGAAAGATTTCTCGAAGATTGCCTCCCCGTTGACCCGGTTAACAAAGAAAGAGGCTAAGTTCGAGTGGGATGAGGTGTGCGAGAAGAGTTTTCAAACTCTTAAGGAAAGGTTGACTACAACACCGGTCTTAACCCTACCCGAGGGTTCTGAAGGCTACTCAGTTTACACCGATGTGTCGAAGGAAGGACTCGGTTGTGTGTTGATGCAGAATGGCAAGATTGTAGCCTACGCCTCTAGAAAGTTAAAGGATCACAAGAAAAACTATCCCACTCACAATTTGGAGCTTGCTGCGGTTGTCTTTGCTTTGATGAAATGGCGCCATTATCTCTACGGGGTTACCTTTGAAGTCTTCACCGATCACCAAATTCTTAAGTACTTGTTTACTCAAAAGGATTTAAACGTAAGACAGAGACGTTGGGTTGAGCTTCTTAAGGATTATGATTGTCAGATTCAGTATTATCCGGGTAAAGCTAACGTAGTGGCAGATGCTCTGAGCCAGAAAGCTATTACTTCGATTTTAGAGGTGGGTCTGAGTAAGCAGAGTTCAGTGGTTTTAGTTTCAGAGGCTCGATTGACAAATATCTCTATTCAACTGGTTTTGAAGCAAAGATTGATTGAAGCTCAATCTAATGATCCGGAAATTCAGAGATTAGTGGAGAAAGCAAGGATTGACCTATAAACCAAGTTTGGGTTCGATGACTCAGGTTATTTCGGTTCAAGGCTCGGGTTTATGTTTCGGGTTAATTCTTGAGGAGGCACATAGGTTGGCATATACAGTACATCCCGCTACCGTGAAGATGTATAAGGATTTGAGAACTTTATATTGGTGGAACGACATGAAGAGAGACGTCGCTAACTAAGTGAGAAGATGTCAAACATGCCAAGTGGTGAAAGCTGAACACCAAAAGCCGGGAGGAACTCTCCAACCACTTCCAATTGCCGAATGGAAGTGGGAGCAAGTGACAATGGACTTTGCGTCCGGCTTACCAAGGACTAAAGGAGGTTTCGATGGGATTTGGGTCATAATTGATCGATTCTCGAAGTCGGCCCATTTTCTCAAAGTTCGGATGTCCGATAAAGTGCCTAAGTTGGCTCGGTTATATCGGAGAGAGATTGTAAGATTACATGGTGCACCGGTCAGCATTGTTTCAGATAGGGATCCTCGGTTTACGGTGAGTTTTTGGCAAGAGTTGCAGAAGTATATGGGTACTAAGCTTCAATTCAGCACCGCATCTCACCCACAAACGGATGGACAATCGGAGAGGTTAATAAAGTATCTCGAGGACATGCTTCGTGCTTGTGCCTTGGATTATCAAAACACGTGAGATGAGCAGTTGGACTTGGTCGAGTTCACCTATAACAATAGTGTTCAATCATCGATTGGTATGGCTCCGTATGAGGTGTTGTATAGAAGGAAGTGTCGGTCACCTCTATTTTGGAACATTGATAAGTGGAGGTGGACCAAAGATGGTAATCTTGACAGAGCTAAGAAACCAACGGAGATTCAAGATACTATTGAGAAGGTGAAAGTGATTCAACAACGGTTAAAGGCGGCTCAGGACGGACATAAAATTTATACGGATAAGAGAAGACGATCCTTAGAATTTGAAGTGGGAGATAAAGTCTTTTTAAATGCATCTCCTAGAAAAGGGTTTGCTCGGATTGGTAAAGGCGGGAAGCTTAACCCTCGCTACTTTGGCCCCTTCGAGACTCTTGAAAGAATTGGGGAAGTAGCCCACCGACTGGATCTACCACCGAGTTTGATCGGGATTCATAATGTTTTCCATGTCTCTCAGCTTCGAAAATTTTATCCCGATGAGTCTTTTATTCTTCCCGTTGAAGAGGTACAACTAGAGCCGGATTTAACAATTAAGAAGTACCCGGTTGAGATTTTGGATTGAAAGATGTAAGAATTGAGAAACCGACAAATTCCTTTGGTGATAGTCTTGTGGTGTGATTAGAAATCCGAAGAGGCCACTTGGGAGCCGAGGAGAAGATGAAATAGTTATACCTGGACCTGAGGACAAGTCCTTTTGAAGGAGGGGATTTTGTAACATCCCGACTTTCAGGTACGCGTTACGGGTGTGTCATGTATGCGATTTAATTATTTATTTACACACTTGTGTGATATTCTAATGATTATTTGATTATTTGAAGATATTTGAATTTATTTGTTTAAGTATGAATATGAACTTTGAACGTTTATGCCTTCTATGCCTCGTTTTTGCTCTATATATGTCTGAATTTAATTCCGTTTCTTATGAATTTTTGATAGTGTGAATTATATGAGTTATGAACTGGGTATTATGCTCGTTTTATGATTTTGAGTTTGTTTGGTTTGGTTTTGGCTCGTTTTTCTTTTATGGAACCTAAAGGATGGCTAAAGAGCATTTAGCGCACCTCGGGTTCCGGGAGGCGTATCTTGGGCTAGGGAATTCGGATTCAAATTCCAGAAGAGGTGTTGAACTCATAACAAAATTTGGAAGCTTTGGAACCTAATCTTATATTTTTCTAAGTTCATTTGGACCTCTGAAATTCAACCGAAACGAGCACCTAACGCTAAGAGAACACCCCTTTGACTAGTCTTGCATTTGTGGGTCCCATTTAACCCCAATTAAACCCCAAACCTTGACTTATATGACATGAGGTAATTTCTCTCTCTCCCACCATGAGCTCATTCGAACCAACCCCCACAAAGAAGAAGAAAATTCATCTCCAAGAAGAAAGAAGAAGAGAAAAAAGGAAGAAAGGAGGCACTATTCAATTTCATGTAATTTGGAGCCCTACACCCCATCATTTCTCTTCTAATCAAAGAGGTAAGTTGATATTTATATCTCCATGTCATTGTGGTCACTTTAACTCCAACTTTGAAAGTTTTCACCTTGATTTGAATGCTATATGGCTTATGTGATGAATAGTGAGGGTATGGAGTAGTTTGAGGATTCTAGCTTCATCTCTTATGGATTCTTTTGATATGAAGCATGTATATTGTTCCTAAGACATTATTTATGACCTATATGAACTTGCTTTAGGTGTTAGTTGAGAATTCATAACTTTGCCACTAATGAACTTTGAAGGTTGTACGAGAATTTGAGCTCCTTTCACTTCTAGCTTATGTTGTTGCTTCTTTGGACCATTTTATGACTTGTAATGCATGATTTCTTGCTTCCCTTTCTTGCATATAAGTGTTAGTTTGTTGTTGGCTTGGTTTGTTTGGAGTTTTAGGGAGTTGCAAGCTTTTTCTTGAAAATTTGACCTCTGACCCAAATCCACGGGGGTGGATTTGAGGTAGGCCATCTTGAAATGTTGCTGACCTAATCCATGGGGGTGGATTTGGGGCAGCAGCTCTCTTTGCTCTGAACTTTGTTTTCTTGTTTCTTTTCACTTGTTTCTTGTTCTACCACCCCTAATTTGATCCCCACGATTTTTCTAACATGTTGTATTATGTGCTATGAGTATTTCATTGAATTTATATGCTCGTTTTTGAGTTATGATCTCTCATGCCAATATGTGTCCTTATATGACCGAAGTGTGATTTCCTTTCATTTCATTCACATCATTTGCACCCATATGCATTTACCGAGCGTCTATTTGGTTCATTTTGAGTCTAAGAGTATCCCTTGTTATTTGTTTTGTGCAAAGGACCTTCCTGTTAACGACGATCTTGCTCCTTAGGCTTCCGTTTCTTACTCTTTTGTTACCACTACAAGCGTTGAAAGGTGTGGTTTTGTTCTTTTAGCTATAATGATCTACGACTCTATGTGTTTTGAAGCCTCGCATTCGAAATATGTATATTATACATTAAATATGTGTATGATATATATGTTAAGGGCTTGTCGCATTTGTTATATGACTTTGAAAACGATTTGTATACATATGTAAGCTATTTTATGTTTGATTTGAAAACCTTTGATAAGAGTGTGTGTGTAAGCGAGATGTGAACTTTGAGGAAAGCTTTGTGAAAATTATGCCTTTTGAGTTATGTATTTGGGCCCTAGAGAGTGGTATGGTATCTCGGGACGACCGAGGGGTTGCCGAGCTCTTCCATCAACACTTTCCATGTAAGAGTCTCACCCGACCTTAGGAGATTGAGGAAGGGTGTTACTCTTGAGCCGGCGGTAGTAATCGCCGAAGGTTTTAAGGACGTGATTAAGCCTTGTCTCGTGTGCATTTTGTCGATAGTTAGGGTCGTCAACCCTTCTATCACCCGGAGAAAGGATGGTTTATGATTTCGTTTTGATTATGCCTCGTTTATGGAAGTTGGAGGTTGACTCGTTCTCGTCGAGTCGTGTGACTTTGTATGGTCTATGGAATGAGGATGGATTCATAATTACTTAAAACTTGTTATTTTGGCTCATGGCCTTAACTTTTCTAAGCTTATACATATCTACTATCACGGGAAAAGTTTTAGCTTGCAAAAACGATTCTCGGTTCATGGATCTTGTTGAACTTTGTCAAGTTCTTTGCTCTATACATATTATGGGTAAGTGTGTAGCCCCTCACTAGTCACTAGGACTAACCCTCGTTGTCGTTTCTTCTTTTCCCCTTTCTTTTGAGTTGCAGGTACAGTTTGAGTCGAGCTAGGCGGCAAGTGTAGTGCCTCCCCAGCACTACAACCCCGCACCGCAATACTCCCTGAGTGGAGGTTAGACCCAACACTCAGGAAATACTACGGCGAACGGTCAGGATAATATATGAATGGAGTGTATGTCACAGTCCAGCGGAAGATAAAGAGATTCAACTTTACCAATAAACGGGGAGGATAACGTACAATGAGCAAGGATTATCATTATTGATCAAAGTAGTTCGCAAAAGAGTACAACAGGTTAACATGCAAGGATAAAGTATGAGATAGTTTGTTTCTGCAGAGAGTAGGCTCAAGACAGTATACTCTTAGGATCGGATCCAACCTATTGTTGTAATGCTTCAAGATATCTCTAGTTATCGTTCCTTGATTCCTGAAATCATGCATTTTAAAATAGCCGAGAGGGTTAGTCAA
Organism: Lantana camara; assembly: GCA_037501455.1. NCBI lineage: Eukaryota > Viridiplantae > Streptophyta > Magnoliopsida > Lamiales > Verbenaceae > Lantana > Lantana camara. The sequence continues at coordinate 109,497,839 of CM074856.1, read as the reverse complement.
AGTGACTAAGTGAAGGGGGTATATATATATATATATATATATATATATATTGATCAAGAAGATTTTGATCTACAATATTAACAATAAGATATAGCAAACATGGAACAGTTCATGATATGTGTAAAACAGGGATAGGGGTAGTTTGGAATATTTGTAGAAATATGAACCGTTTATAACAAGAACATTAATGCCCGCAAGCTAGGCCTCTCCATCCATAACTCCTTAAATAATTGGTAAAATAGTATCGGGCTGATCAAGGCACCGATACTTCAATAAAACCAAGAATATTAACTCCACTACTCCTTGATGTCAATAGGGAACCAAGCCCTAGAGACCACGAACACGATTCGGGAGGCAGCTATCTCTCCCTCATCCCTTGGCATGGAGTAACTAACCTCCAGTTAAACCACTACCAAGAGGTGGTGGCAGTCTGCAGCACCAACAATAACCTCGGCCCGATACCTTTCGTGTAATTGCTCGCTACGGATACAACCGGGGCCCATAACATGAATCAAGAACAATATTTTGTTTGCATAACCTGGAGTCAACGTTTTGATAAAGTGGACTTAAGGTATATATTGTCCTAGTGAAACGTTGATTCTGTCATGAAAGTATTTTCCCCTTGAAAGGGATACTGTAACATGAACATGAAAGTATTTTCCCTTAAGAGGGACGTTGTAGTACAATAATATGTATATAGGGTAGTAAATCAAAATGATAGGTAGGCTTGGAAATAGTTTTTATATAGATACATATGTATAGCATGATTCCAGTTGAAAACATTTTAACCCTCACCTATATCGGTAGTCAGACATTGTAATGTGGATTCCAGTGCGCCTGAAAGTATTAACTACTATAGGCTTAGAACTAGGTTCCTTATTTTAATCAAATAAGCACATAAAACACATAATGTTCATGCATAAAAGGATTACACATTATTCTAACCAAGTAAACACACAAACTAGATCATGTTAGAGAATTCTCAGTAAACTCTAATTTTAACCGTTTAAGGGAAATTAAGTAATTAATCAGGTTTCATGAATTCTTTAACCACTTAAATATTTATTAATCACATTATAATCCTAATTAGAACATTAGAGATGAAGTTTAGAATTTAATTTGACAATATAGCTTATATTTTGAAAATAATTCACAATTTACCGATTTTTGGAAAATTCGGATAAAATCTTTATTTAAAAATTCCAAAACTAATTTTATAATTATTTTAATAATATTTTTGAAATATTCAGCTTATGGGTTGACCAATAAGTCAAAATTACTATTTAAAACATTTACTATTCAAATTCTTAAGAATTAAACACTTTATAACATAAAATCAATCTCACATGCACACACACTAGCACACGGTCCACACATTGATCCAAGAACATCAAGAACATATTCTTAAGTCTATTTGAATATTCAAAGGAGGTGTGTAACATACTTGATCATATTCATATTTGTAACATAGAATTTAAAGCATAATATAGCAAAATATATAAATTCTCTATGAAAATTAATTCATAATTAAATTCTCTAAACATGCATTTGTTCTAACATTCAAGAACATGATTATGAATATTCAAACACATATTTAAATAAATTCATATAATAAACATGCATTTTCTAATTTAAATTCCTAACTTTAATTCATGAAAATAAATTCCTAAAGCATAATTCTCTAACATGAATTTCTAACATAATTTAAAACATATAAAATATAAATTAAATTGCATAATTTGAATATAAAATAAAGCAAAAATTAAAGCTTAATTTAAAGCACAAAATAAACTAACCTTGAGGGATTTGTAGGGGGGAATTTCGTGAGGCTTTAGGGGGAGGAGAGAGGAGAGTGATTTTTGTGCAGTCTTGGAAATGAGCTTGGAGGGGTATTTATAGGCATGGTTTAAGGGCTTATGTTGCAATTTCTAAAAGTTTATGAGAGATGTGGAAGATTTCTAACCCACATATTTGTATGGTATTTTAGTAAGAAATGTGGAATATTTCTAATTCATACAAGCATATGGTATTCTTGTAGGAAATGTGGAAAAACCCTAACTTGCACAATTGTATGGAATTCTTGTAAGAGATGTGGAAGAATTAAATTCACATCTCTAAATTTTCTATTTTTAGAAATTCTATTTTAGGAAAGTTAGGTCATGAATGATGTCATGGTAAATAAAAATAAATATAAATTAATGTAAAATTTATTCAAGAGTCGAGAAACGAGAACTTGAAGTGGTAAAAGTAATGAAAGAATGAGTGAAAAATAAGCTTCGTTATGATTATAAATGTGGAATATTTAGGTTTTTCGTTTACAAGTCATGAACTTTAAAAATCATGGTAAAATTATGTAAACGAAGCTATGACGAAGTTTAAAGGTTTGAAAAATTATCATAGCTTAGAGAAAATTTCAATAAACGTTTTAAGTGTAATTTTAAATATTAAATGAAAGCTAATTGTCTAAAATAAATTAATAATTTTTTAAAAGGGAAAATATTTATAAAATATGCTACGGTTCGAATCAAGTTTTGGTAAATGCATGAAAAGTCATCAATTAATTCAAGGATCGTTTTAACTATAATATTATATAAGGAAAATGTCAGAATTCGGAAATCCCTCAATTGGGGCAAAACTAGGGTTTTATGGACGATTTTGGTTACTACGGGAGTTACGATGAGAATTAAGGTTTGGGAATGATATCAAAATTCATAAAATTTTTTAAGAATTCATTTGAGCCCAATATTGGATAGGTAAAGGTGGCTTGGAAAATTTCTACGTTTAGGAATGAATAGTGACTACGGACTTTAGAAGGAATTCTCCTTGGCCCCGAAATCCGGGATGTTACAGCAAGTGTTCTACTAGTCTTACTTGTGGTGTAGCTCGAGTCTTCATATGTATTTTAGTGGTTTATAGTTTTGTTATTTATGAACTATTTTGGGATATATGTATTCTGATACTTAATTACGAATTGTTACTTGATCTATTTTCGCCCCGGATGGGCATTGTACATTTGTATATATTTATAGCATGTTAGTATGGATTTATTATAACAGATATGTATGTTAGGAAAGCTACAAGTTAGGGATTTGTACATATCGTATTATTGACTTACCTAGTGTAGATGGACTCTTGTATTATATATTGTATCCCTTTGTATGTATCTTTGGTATCTTAATATAGTCAATAAGAGAAAATTCCCCAATTACAATGTCTTCCTTAGTATTCAACATGGTATTAGAGCGGGCGACCATCCATTGACGAATCCGAACCTTGCTCATCATCTACTGTACCTCTTTTCTTAGCCATGGCCGGACACGACTGTCACTCCAGTTCCGGCAAGGAATCGCAACAGCCCGTTGATTCCTTGGCCACACAGTTAGCAAGTCTTTTACAGAACCTACAGCCCCAAACAGAGAACAATCAACCACATACATCTCAGAATTTAACAATTAGCATCAAATTGAATCAATTTAATTATTCCCTATGGGCTCGATTGATAAAGGTAGCAATTGGGGGACGGGGAAAGTTAAATCACATCACCGGGATGCCACCACCACCAAAAGCAGATGATCCGGGATACCATCGATGGGAATAGACAGACTTCATAGTATGTTCTTGGATCTTGGATAATATGGAGCCTGAATTGATCAGTAATTATGCTGAATATCCATCGGCGAAGGATTTGTGGGATATTAAAAAGCACATATGGCCACAGTGGAGATGGGCTTCAAATCTATGATCTCATGGTAAAAGCAAATAGCATGAAGTAGGGATCCGATTCAATTGGGTAGTATTACAGCAACTTACAGAGGCTGTGGAGAGAGATCGAACTGCGGCAACCGAAAACGATGTTTTATGAGGAGGACATTGGAACTTTCAATCGCCTCAGGTCCGAGACCCGTCTCTTTCAGTTCCTTGCCGTGGTCCACGATACGTACGATACGGACCGATGAGAGCTCTTAAAGAAAAACCCTTTGTCGACGGTGGAAAGGGTGTATGCGGCCATCCAGCGGGAAGCGGCCAGGAGAGAGATTCTCTCTGGTGAGTCTCGAACTTCATCATCCGCGGTGAGTGGTGAAATCGGGATGGGGCTCGTTACTCAAGGACAGGGACAAAAGGGACCGCCTACCTACGGTGATGCCAAGACGAAATCCGGCGGTCCGCAGCCTCGCCGGACCACGGCACCACCGCGGCGGGACAGTGGGACAGACCGCCAACCTGTTAAGTGCAGCAAATGTCAGCGACTAGGGTATAAGGTGGAGAACTACTTTGAAATAATAGGCTTCCCGGACGGCTGGCGCAGCTGACAGAGTGATGCCACGACACCGGGCTACGGCACAGCAAGCGTGGCGACCGATGTTGTAACACCCGAAGCGTAGGGCACCACATCCCCCGCACTAGAGCCTAATATGTTTGATGAAATGGGGAATTCGTACATGCACCAAGCACTAGCGAACGGGAAACAAAAGACCTTCCTATGCTAGGAGGCCTAAACCCTCAAACAGAGTGCGCATAAACAAAAATTATACAAAGCAGAAGCATTAAGTCGAAGTTAAGTAAAGCAAAACATTAAGGTTACAAACCACTTAAAACGGATTATACATAACTTGCCATAACGGGGCTCAAAGTAACAACTACAAATTCATAACGCAAATTACAAACTTCAAAAGTACAAATGCAACATGTACTAAATACGAAATGCAGACTTCTCTAAACCGACAAGACTCCAAGAGAAAGCAAAGCAAAAATTAGCTCGAACCAACGGACTGAAACCTGCAACTAAAACGTAAAAGGGAGGGGTCAGTCACACTGACTGAGTGAGGGGTTACACACGCACCCATATATACGTATAAGGAGCACAACACAAAGCATAGAGAGGAGCTCATGAACCGGGGTTTGGTTTTTACATTCCAAATCCTTTTCTAACGTGATACTACATATAGGGGAATAAAAGAGTTAGGCCGAAGGCCAAAACAACCAAGTTTTAATAGTTAAGAATCCACTCCCATTTCACGAACTATTTCTTAACTAACTAACATAACATAGCATAACATAACCCGCATATATCATCCGTCGACCTAAAATAAGCCGTCCCCGGATGCATAACATGCACACACACACATATCCATCGACCTAAAATCAGTCGTCCCGGACTCATAACACACATACAGACATAAAAGAAGCATAATCTTACCATAATCAGAGCATAACAAGGTCCACGACCAAGTGCATATCATACCGGAGGTACACAACCTCAAATGCATAGCGTAAGCAGAGACATAGACATAAACATGGCATACTCGTAAAGCATATGTAACGCCCCATTTTTCATTTATATGTCATGTTACATTATATTAAATTTCATAACATTATATGTAATATATTCTTATGTATTTATATAAATTATCATTAACATGGAATTTACGTGAATTAATTGATAAAGTGCGTAATTGCTATTATGTGACTCTAATTGATCATTTTAGAAATTTATGGACTTGATTGCATAATATACATTGGAGTTATTTGATTAAATGTCTAGAGATAGAACTTGATTGCATGCATTTAAATACTTCAAGGACTAATATGCAAAATTGGTTGAGTCACCACATTTGATGGAAGACTTTAGAGTATATCATATATCTCTTCCATTTCATTTCATTTTCATCAAAGAACTCACACATACACGCACTTATACACGGTATTTTCACTAAGAGGAGAAGAAGGATTTTCATCTCATATTTCAAGCTAGGATTCAAGGAAGATTACATGCTTTGAAGCTTCATCATCATCATACCATCATCTCATCCATTTTCTCTTCATATTAAGATTTCCTTCCCGTTGACGAGGAGCACGCACCATAATTATATCCTTATTTTGATCGTCACAGGTGAGGTTTAATTTCTAGTTTTATAGAACCCGTACAACCCTTATGTGGACTTCGGCCAAAATGTATACATATATCTATAGTTTTCCATAAACCTCAAATAATTTACAACTGAATCACTACTATTATACTGAATTACTGTTACTGAATTGAATTGTACCGATTGATTGATTGATAGTGTATTGGGCGAGTAAAGCATGTTCACTTTGGGCCCGAGGGTAGTGTATGGAGTCACCTGGGAAAGCAAGGGCTGACGGGTAATCTGTACACTATCCTCATCGTTTTGGGATCCCTTCTGAATCCACTAGGAGGTTTGGTGGAGGAAGAATATTCCGTGCGTGGGAGTCATGTTCCTAACGCACACCGTTATTGGATGGTGGGGCCTTGCAATCTCACCATCAACCGGAGGAAGAAGGAGACTGGGGACGGGTCCGGCACCACGGATTTTCCTTGGGTTATTGTCATGATTGCACTTATTGATTGTCTTACTTGAATACAATATGCACGAATGCACAATAATTGAATTGCATAATCACCTATTGATTAATAAGGCAAGCACGAATTGTACACAATCGGAGTAAGGTTGGAGAATTGCCCTCACTCACCGGGCCACTGATTCAAATGAATTGTAATTGATTGTATTGTTAAATTGGATAGTTGTAATCTCGGGCGAAGATTATTTCTTTTATTAACTTATATTATTTCATTGTAAAAGACTTTACCCGGGATTATAGCTTGCATGTTACTTGCGCGAATATTTATTTAGAAACCCCTCACTCAGTCTGTGGTAGACTGACACCTCACACTTTTCAGGTACTTTCAGTGGTGTGCTAGGCTGGAGTCCGAGTCGTGTCCAGCTGTGGAGTTGAGTCTAGCATTGCATTTTCATTTTATGGACATTTATGGAGCAATTAGGTTGTTGTTATTGATATGGTGGAGATGATAATGTATTGATATAAAGTTGGAAGTTAACTCTTTTGGGATATTTGATATATGTACTAATGAAATTATTATGCTTCCGCTTTAAATTCCTAGACTTGGACTTGAATGGTTTGAGGGTTAGTCCCGCCTAGCTAGTGAGTTTTTTGATTGTCACCCGTTCGCCATGAGTCCGGTTCATATATGGACTACCCATTTCATATGTGAGCTAGTCTTATGCTGTGGGGGTGTGGCATCTCGGCATTCCGGGTGCTACATCTTATCCATATCCTTACATACATTCATGTACTAACATATCCCTAACACCTACCATAACGTATTCCGACATAAAACTTAGCATAATCACACCCTAACTAGTTCTTAGTCACAAACTAAGCATAACATAGTTAAGTTCATAATTCTAGCATATCATAATCATAACATAACTCCCATAACATATTCTAACGTAAAGCTTAACATGCATAAACATGTCTCATAGCATAACATATAGCATAACCTAACATAGTCATATTCACACGTATACAGAGGGCTTATTCCACATGCATACCCATCGGGCACATATCATTAGGTTTAACTATAACCTAACCTCACCTTTCACCGATGAAAACGGGCAAACGGGGACAAATCAAAGCCTACGAAGCGAACTCGTCACCAACTGGATACTCCTCTGAACAAGACAAACATCAAACATAACCTTAGACTCAGAATAAACCATATAAACGCTCGGCATATGAGTATGAATGCGAATGATGCAATGCAAGTCATAACCAATTCACTCTTAAGCAAAGTCGGAGCATTAAGCACACATTACTCAAACGGCACTTAAATCAAACACATAACAAGTTAAGCAAACACATTATTTACGAAATTGCATCGTATCATACCATATTTCAAGAATACTCAAGCTTAAAATATATAAGAGAAGCAATTAGGTGCAAAGAGAGGTGACACATTGCAATTAGGGCAAACAAACTCACAGCTCGTAAACATGCACCGAAATCACACCAAAACTGACATATACCTATCATAACACATAATTCATACATAAAGAATATCAAAATCACACATTAACAAGTCATAGCATATCATATCATGCACATAAACAAGCATATTTCACATTCGAAAATAAGATCGTGGAGGGAAACGAGCAAAATAAACGAGAAAACAAAGTTTGGAGCCAAAAAGTTTCAGTTCCCAGATCCAGGGCCATGGATATTTAACGAAAAGGGGATCCACAGTCCAGAAACGTACCAAGTTTCTGTAATCAAATCCACGGTCGTGGTTGAGTTCCAGAGTAAAAATCCAGGGCCGTGGATTTGTTCCAGCCTCAAAAACTCGAGATTTTAGCCCGCTAAAACACCAAGAACTCAACCTAGGCTCAAGACAACACATTATACAAGATTTATACAGCAAATATACAAAGATTCATGCCCTAGAACATACAAAGATCAAGCTAAAGTGAAGGAGAAAGGAAGAGACGCATCACATATTCAAGTTCTTCAAATCCAAAAATGGCATACTCACGAATCCTCAATCAACATGCAAAGTAAGTTCATGAAACTCTTAAATGATTCCTTAGGAGTAATTATCATGCATCAAGCTTAAACAAATTGTAAGGAATCAAGCAAGAATCACGAAAATGCATCAAACACACACTATTCACACTTCTTGCCAAAGGAGGAGCAAACATGGATGGATTCTCATCAAATTACACTTAAAAGAACCACAAAGACATAGAGAAATCAAAAATAGACTTACCTCTTGAATTTGAGAAGAAATGGTGGAGTGGAAGTCTCAAAATCTCAACTTGTGCAAAACCCTTCTTCTCTCCTCTCTTCTTCTACAAAGTGCTGAACTTGGGGAGTTTTTTCTCTTCCTTTTTGGGGTGTGGAACGAAATGGGGGTGTGGGAGAGAGAAAGGGATAGGGTAGATACATATAAGTCAAGGATTGGGGCTCAAATGATGTAAAGTGGGACCCACAAAGCAAGAATAGTCAACAAAAGGTTACTCTTGACGCAAGTTGCTCATTCCGGTCGAAATACAGGGGTCCAACTAGGCTTAGAAAAATATGAATCTTAATTCCTTGTCTTCCTTTCTTCGTTGTAAATCCGAAACATCTTCCAAAATTCGAATCCGAATTCCCGAACTCAAGGTACGTCTCCCGGAACCCAAGGTGCGCTAAATGCTCTTTAGCCCCCTGTAAGTTCCGTTACACCAAAGCAATAAAAACTCAAATAAACGAGTTAAAAAAACATGTATAAATCATATAAGAGCAATTATAATTCACATATTTCATGCAAGGTAAGTTGTTACCAAAAACGGGATTAAAAAACGGAGTTAACGAGCTTGAAATGAGGGAAAAAGGAGTTAAAACGTTTAAAACTTAAACATGAGGCATATAACAAATATTCAAATATTCAAATAAATCATATAACGACATGCTTAGTTAATTAAACGTGCACTTAGCACACTCGTGACGTTCGTACCTGGAAAGCCGAAGAATCGGGATGTTACAGATGCCGCCGGAGAAGATGACCCAAGGTTTGGGTCTGAGTCGGTGACTCGCGGCAAAGAAGATGAATTGGGGGCAACGCATTTTACAAATGGGGGAGGGAATCACAATCTAGGTATTATGATGGAGGATCCGAAATGCCTGAATTACCCCCTCCCCCCCCCCCCCCCCCACACACACACACACTTATGTCTCTTTTAATTTTCCCAATTTTAATTCAAATGCTTTTGTAAGTCAATCAAAATGTATTTCCAAAAATCAGGATAATAAAACAGGTGTGCTACGTGGAATAAAGAAAGACTCTTGATGGGTCATCGATTGTGGGACCAGTGACACCATGACTTACGATCAGAAGGATTTCGTAGATAACAGTGTTCCTAAGAGACCAGCTATTCAGGATGCAACATGAAAGATTTCTCCGGTCCAAGGGGCGGGAACAATTGTTCTATCGCCTGATTTAAAGCTAAAAAATTATCTTTATGTTTCGGATTTATCTTATAAATTGTTATCTATAAGTCATGTCACTAAAGAATTGAATTGTACAGTTCTAATATACCAACTTTTTGCCTGTTACAGGATATTCAGTCAGGCAAGGTGATTGGGCGTGGTACTGAGAGTGGGGGCCTGTACTTTGTTGATGAGGTGGCTCAAAACGGAACTGCATCGCTTGCTCACGAGACAGTGGACCACCAGAGATGGTTGTGGCATCGACGTTTGGGACACCCATCACTAGGGTACCTTCAGCTATTATTTCCTAAGTTTTTTCAGAATGATGATAAGTTCCCATGTGAGACTTGTACGCTTTCGAAGAGTCATAGGCAGTCATTTTCTGTGTCAAAGTTTAGAGCTAAAGAGATTTTTTCCTTGGTTCATTCCGATTTATGGGGTCCAACCCCGGTTTCTGGACATGGTTTTAAATACTTTGTGTTATTTATTGATGATTGCTCTCGGATGACATAGATTTATTTTCTTAATCAAAAATCTGATGTTTTCTCTAAATTCGTAGAGTTTTTCAATATGATGCGTACCCAATTTAAAACTTAGATTCAGGTTCTTCGATCAGATAATGGGGGAAAATATGTGAATTCTACTCTAAAATAGTTTTTTGGGGATAACGGGTTCATACACCAAACCTCTTGTCCTAATACCCCTCCCCCCCCCCCCCCCCCAATAAAATGGGGTTGCCGAAACGCAAATCGATAACTCCTTGAGATGTCCCGGGCCATGTTACTCGAGTCCCATTATCCTCAATCTTTTTGGCCCGAAGCGGTTGCTACTTCTGTATATCTTACAAACCGGCTTCCTACTAAAGCTCTAGGTTTTGACACCCCACTAAAGCACTTTAGTTCTCATGTTAGTATACCCTCTACATTAACCCTTCCTCCTCGGGTCTTTGGTAGCTCTGTTTTCGTTCATATCCTCAAGTCTGACCGAACCAAACTCGACCCGTGTTCTCTCAAGTGTGTCTTTGTGGGGTATGCGGTAAACCAAAAAGGGTACCGATGTTATCATCCACCCACTTGGCAGTTATACACCACCATGGACCGTGACTTTCTTGAGACAGAGTTTTATTTTTCCCAACCCAGTGTCCAGGGGGAGAGTAGTAGTCAGCGACAGTAGGATCCACTAGGTTGGGTGTCACCCTCCTGGCCAGACATAGTACCACCAGAGCAAGTAGGCAGAACCACCGAGCCTGCCACTCACCCAGTACAGACTCCCACGCACCCCCATCATGACCCAATCACGCCCACTAATAATCCTGAGGTATGTGCTAGTGATTCTGTTGTTACTATTTCCATGAGTCCACTTGAATCTAACAGTGTAGAAAGTGAGGAAGCTCAGGGGGAGACGGAAGTGCAAGTACAGGAAGAAGCAGAAACAGAAACACCACAGAAAGATAGATATGTGTTGCCCCCCCCCCCCCCCCCCCCCCCCCCCCCCCGCCCCCGCCCCCGCCCCCCGAGTGAATAGAGGGGTGCCTCCCAAAAGATATGAGCCTGAACTCAGAAACAGAGCTCCCAGGTATCCTATAGCTGACCTTGTTAAAGGAAATCTATCACCTCAAGCTAGAGCCTACGCCACCTCAGTATATTCTGCCTCAGTACCGAGTAAAGTCGAAGAAGCCCTGAGAGATGATAGATGGGTCCTTGTTATGGAAGATGAGATGGAGGCACTTGAGAAAAACAACACTTGGGACAAATGCAGACTCCCCAATGGGAAAAGAGCAGTGGGGTGTCGATGGGTATTCACGATTAAACACATAGCAAATGGAAGTGTGAAAAGACATAAGTCCAGATTAGTGGTCAAAGGGTACACACAGACGTATGGTGTCGATTATTCAGAGACTTTTTCTGCAGTGGCGAAAATTGATACGATTAGAGTTCTATTCTCTCTTGCAGCAAATCAAGATTAGCCATTACACCAGTTTGATGTAAAGAATGCACTCTTGAGAGAAGAGGTTTATATGGAGCCTCCACCAGGTTTTTCAGAAAAATTTGGTGAAGGGGAAGTGTGTAGATTGAGGAAAGCACTATATGGTTTGAAACAGTCGCCTCGGGCCTGGTTTGGAAGGTTCACTATTGCTATGAGAAGGTAAGGGTATCATCAGAGTAACTCAGACCATACCTTGTTTCTGAAAAGGAAACAAAGTAAGGTGACGTGCCTCATTATTTACGTGGATGACATGATCATCACTGGGGATGACTCAGAGGAGATCTCTCAACTTTGGAAGAACCTGTTCCGGGAATTTGAGATGAAGGACTTAGGGGAACTTAAATATTTTTTAGGGATAGAGGTGCTGAGGTCAAAACAGGGCATTTTTATCCTCCAACGGAAGTTTGTTTTAGATCTTCTTGCTGAAGTTGGACTTCTCGAGTGTAAACCAGCTGACACTCCAATAGTTTTTAATCATGGATTAAGAATAGTAGAAGGGGAAGAAGAAACTGATAAGGGCCAGTTTCAACGGTGAAAATTGATCTATCTTTCCCACACTCGGCCAGATGTAGTCTATGCAGTAGGGGTTCTTAGTTAGTTTATGCATCGACCTCAGAAACAACATATGGATGTAGCGTTACGAGTTTGTCGGTATCTGAAGGGGCATCCAGGGAGAGGTGTTCTTTTTGGGAAACATGGGCACCTAGACATTGAGGCTTATACGGACGCAGATTGGGCTGGGAACCCAGTGGATAGACGGTCTACTTCCGGATATTTCATGTTAGTTGGAGGTAATTTGGTTACTTGGAGGAGTAAAACACAGAAAGTGGTAGCACTTTCAAGCGTAGAGGCGGAGTTTCAAGTTATTGCATGAGGGATAACCGAGGTCTTATGGCTAAGGAAGTTACTCGCAGAAATTAGTTTTCCTGCAGCAGGAGCTAGCAAGTTGAGGTGCGACAATTGGGCTGCTATTAGCATATCAGAGAATCCGGTACAATATGATCGGACCAAACACGTGGAGGTGGATAGACATTTCATTAAGAAAAGGTTGGAGGAGCAAATTATTGATATTCCATTTGTCCGGTCAGAGGATCAGTTAGCAGATATCTTGACAAAGGTGGTAAATGGAAGGATCTTTAGTGAAGTTCTAAGCAAGTTGAGCATCATCGATCCGATACTCGACTTGAGGGGGAGTGTTAGGAAAGCTACAAGTTAGGGATTTGTGCACATCGTATTATTGACTTACCTAGTATAGATGGACTCTTATATTTTATATTGTATCCCTTTGTATGTATCTTTGGTATCGTAATACAGTCATTAAGAGAAAATTCCCCAATTACAATGTCTTCCTTAGTATTCAACAATGTGATTTGGGATTTGTGTTTAGCTGATTTATTGCTTCCGCTATATTATTGATTGATATGCACTCTGATTGAGGGTTTAGGCCGCCTAGTTAGAGTGTGAGTTTGGTTTGTCACCCGTTCAGCATTGTTTGATGCGTGTGCGGACCTTCCATTTCGTTACACGTGTCGGACTCTAGTGCGGGGGATTTGGTGCCCTACGCTTGGGGTGCTACAGATTGCAATTGTGGGAAGAGAGACGCACGCATGAAGTGCTTCTTAGGCGAGGCGCTAGCCTCCAGCATGGGTACGCAGCAGGCGCGCGCACTGCCTTACACACTTGCTGCTTGGAGGCATGTGGGACGGAGGGCTGGCGCAACAAGTTGCCTGTGCGAGTGCCCCCACCAGGCAGAACGACCAGTTTCAGAAGGGCTGGGCAGGCAAAGGCAGTCGCTTTTTGCCCCTTGCGTGCATGTCTGCACATGCCTCTGTTCGATAAACGGATTTGACCCACATCACCCGTTTTGAACTTGTAACATCCCGACTGATCAGACTCTTCAGGTAACTTATTATGTGCGCTATTCAATTAATTCTTTACGTGATTATGTGATATTTAATTGTTAACGAGGATTAGTTGAAGTTATTTGAACTTAATTGCCAACGTGGATTTAATTGTTTAAACGTTTAACTTTCCTTCACTTTGTATTTGGCTCATTTTGGATCCGTACTTAATTCTGAATTTTGTGAATTTGTGATATGTGTTAATTATATGTTTTATGAACTCGATTATGTGCTCGTTAGATGTTTTGGTATTTGTTTTGATTGCCATTTTGGGTTCGTTTTGGAGATGGGACCTAAAGGTGGCTAAAGTGCATTTAGCGCACCTTGGGTTCCGGGATGCGTATCTTGAGCTCGGGAATTCGGATTCGAATTCCGTCACCTCCATTGAACTTGTTTCGATGACTCGGGTTCGATGGGACAAACATCACATTTTTCTAAGTTCATTAAGACCTCCGTATTTCAACCGTATCGAGCCCTTATGCTTGAGAGACACCTTTTGACCTAGCTTTGAGTGGTGGACCCCATTTGAACCTTAACTAAGCCTTAACCATGAGTATTAACTTGAGTTAACTCCCACTTTCAGCCCCTAAACCCCCCCATAACCGACCCACTCTCTCCCTCACTCCACAAGAACCGATCAACCAAGCAAAGGAGAAGGAAGAAGAAACCCTTTGGCCATTTCATGGATTTTGAGCTCAAATCTTCACTTTAGCTTCTCCAATTTGAAAGGTAAGTCCATGGTTATGATCTACACTCTTTCTTCTCTCTTCTATGTGATCATGAGCTCAATCCGTTGGTTGAATATTGAGATATACCAAGCATGTGAATAGTAGATGTTGGGAGAAATTGTTTATTCTTGTTTCCATTCTTGTTCCTTTGAGTTACGGTGATGATTTAATGCTTCTTGATATGATTCTTGCCATTTATTGCACTCCCTTACATGTTAGTTGAGATATGATCACTTTGCCATTAATGAACTTTTGAGCTTTGATGTTTTCCCTCTCATTCTTGCCTTGAATTGTTTGCATTTTTGGAGCTGAACTTATTTCTACTTGTTAGGCATGAATTATTGGTGAATTGGTGTTATTTTGTTGCATGTTGTTTGTATTTTGAAAGGCCAAAGAGACTCCTTGAAGCCTCTCCCGAAAATACCCTGTTTTGCTTCCATTTTCAGCAATTTTTCGTAAAAAATTTGTCCAAGCCGAAGGCCTGACACGGCCGCGTCAAGTTTCAAAGGAAAATGGACACGGCCGTGTTGAGCCCTCGACATTGTTTTTTTTCTGAATTTTTCGCCTAACACGGCCGCGTCAGTTTACAAAGGAAAATGGACACGGCCGTGTCAAGCTCTCAGAAATGTTTTTTTCGAATTATTTCGCCTGACACGGCTGCGTCCGGCCCCCTTTGTTTTCTGACACATCCGTGTCATGCAGGGTGCATCCGGGGAGTTTTCTTTCGCCTTTTCGTTGCTTCTTGTTGTTCTTTCTTGCCTCGTTTTGATATGTATGCATGAGTAACTTGTAATATTATGTATGGAACCCTATGTTATAAATTTATGCTTTGATTTACCTCCTCGTTTAGGATATATGTCCTTATATGTATTAAATGCTCGTAAATGGCCTTAATGTGAACTCATTTCATATCATTTGCATCATAAGGATACATATTCATGTACCGAGCGTCAATGTGGTTCATATTGAGTCTAAGGGTGTTCCTTGTTGTTTGTCTTGTTCAGAGGATCTTCCTGTTGGGGACGAGTTTGCTCCGTAGCTGTTCGGTTTTCCCCTTTTGGTCTCCACTTCGTTCTTCGACAAGGTGAGGTTTTGTTCTTTTAGATATGATGACCTAAAACCCTAATTGCTTTGAATCCCGCATGCGAGTTATGTATATTGTATGTTAATTACGTGTATAATATGTACTTTGAGGACTTGTTCCATTTGTTATAAGACTTTAAAAAGGATTGGTATATGTATATAAAATATCTTGCCTTTGATTTTAAAAAAACCTTTGATTCGTGTGAGTGTGTTCGCGAGATTTGGCTTTGAAAGATAGGCTTGGTTGGAGAATCTGATTTTTGAACTATGTTTTGGGCCCGGAGAATGGTATTGTATCTCGGGACGGCCGAGGGGTCGCCGGGCTCTTCCATCAACATTTTATTTTGAGAGTCTCGCCTAACCTTAGGAGGTTGAGGAAGGGCGTTTCTCTTGAGCCGGCGGAAGTAATCGCCGAAGGTTCAAGGAAGTAATTAAACCTTGATTCATTAGACTTTGATCGATAGTTAGGGCCGTCAACCCTTCTATCACCCGGAGAAGATGGTTTATGATTTTGCTATGAATTTGTCTTTGTTTATAGGGGTTGGAGGATTAATTCGTACTCGCCGAGTTGTGTGAAATTTTATGACCTATGAAACGGGGAATGGATTCTTAATTATCTAAAAATTGGTGATTTTGGGCCTTCGGCCCTTCTCTCTGTTATATATATGTATATCTATATCACGGGAATTAACTTGGCCTGCAAAAACCATCCCCGGTTCATGGATCTTATATGACTTTCGTTAAATGCTTTGCTCTATAAGTATATCGGGTGCGTATGTAACCCCCTCACTAGTCATTAGGACTAACCCTCGTTGTTGTTTTCCCCTCTTCCCCTTTCTTTTGAGTTTGCAGGTTCTTCCGAGTCAAGCTAGGCGGCAAGTGTCTTTTGGAGTCTACTTGTGGTTTAGCTTGAGTTTTCATGCATTTGTAGTGGATTCCTTTACCTCCTGTTTTATATTCTGGAATTATGTATCTCCCCGGCACTTATGTTTTTTGGCCGCGATGGCATTGTATATTTTGTATATAAGCTAGCATGGTAGTTGGAATACTTGACCCTACTCCCATTTTGATTATGAAAATATGTGATGGTCTTGGGATATATGTTTAGCTTGTGAATTGTTTTAATTGCTTCCGCTACTCTGATTTTAATTTGCGCAATTTTGAGGGTCTAGGCCGCCTAGCGAGGGTGTGAGTTTTGTGTGTCTCCCGTTCGCTATGGTTTGATACGGGTGCGAACTCCCGTTTCGTTACTAGTGTTGGACCTTAGTGCGGGGGATGTGGCACCCCTCGCTCCGGGGGTGTTACATCCTTGCGTGGTATCAGAGCTCTCGGTTGCAAAACCGGAGCTCTAGAGTCGTGTTGAGTCTGTCTAGGTCGTTCGGTTTAGGAGTACATGATTACTTGCATTTATCTACATCCTTATATGATTTATTTGTTTTTAATTCTTGGTAATTGACTACATGATCATAAACTGAATCCCATGCATCGATATTTCCTTGATTTGTGTATTTTCAGGATGCCTCCAAGAAGAAGAGGAGATAGGGAACAGATACCGGACCTGAATCAACCCCCTCCACAAGCACCTCCACCTCCTCCATTGAATGCTGAAAATATAGTGCAGGCCCTTTTGAATCAACTCCAGCCGAATCAACGAGATAATCATCAGGGTGAAGGACAAGAAGGACATGTTACACCGGTATATCGTGAATTCAGAAACAACAATCCTCCTAAATGGTTTGGGGGAGATGACATTCAGGCAGAGGAGTGGCTATCCGAGATTAATGGAATATGGGAGATTTGTCCGGCCCCTACTCAAGAGAAAGCAATATGTACCGGTCGTTTCATCCAAGGTCAAGCTTCAAGATGGTTGAAAGCCACGAGAGCAAGATTGGAAAGAATGGGTGAGGAATTCAATTGGGAGAACTTTGTTCGAGAATTCCATGGCAAGTACATCCCACCGAGTGCACGGGAAAGAAGACTCCAACAATTTTCTGACTTGAAGCAAGGGAATAGGACGGTGCAAGAGTATATCATTGAATTCGAGAGGTTGGCTCCTTATGCTACCCATATTACCGATGTGGATTCTTTGAAGGCCCGGAGTTTTATTCACGGTTTGAAAAAGAAAATTCAAGAAGCTTTGGAAGCGGTCTCCGTTGATACTTGGGAGAAGGCTACCCGGAAGGGTTTGAAGGTGGAAGCTCAGAAATTGAGGCTTAGGCCCCCGGTGTTTCCTTCGGGGCAAGGTTCGGGTTCAAGCTCTTATTTGGGTAAGAGGCCCTCCATTCAAAGTGGGTCTCCAGTTTTCAAGCCCAAAGGTCCTATTAATTTCAATAAGAAACCCCGACCTCAAGGACAAGCTATGGTACCCGCTCTACCGAAGCCACTTGAGTGCTCCGCAAGGGTCCTAATCATACCGAGGAGATGTGTCGGAAGAAATTAGGAAGATGTTACGGGTGTGGTGAGCCCAGTCATATGGTCAGCGCGTGTCCTAAGAGGAAAGATCCGAGGCCTCTTAACGTTATTCCTCCGAGAGCACCGATCCAAGCGAGGGCTTACGCTTTGGAGGGCGAGGAAGAGAATGTAGAGGTGGATGCCAACGCCGTTGTTGAAGGTACCATCCACATTCATGGCATTCCATTGCATGCATTGTTTGATCCGGCAGCAACACATTCATTTATTGCTTCCCGGCTTGTTTCTATTCTTCCTTTGCCTGTTGCTTGCCTAGATGATTCCTTTATTGTTTCTTCTCCCCTTGGTGCTACCTTGTTTATGAATTATGTTTACCGTGGTTGTCCGGTGGTCGTGGAAGGTATAGAGTATCCGGCTGATTTGATTAAGATGCCTATCAAGAAGTATGGGGTGATTTTGGGCATGGACTGGTTGTACCGTTATCGGGCTATGATGGATTGTTTTGCTAAGAGAGTGACTTTGAGTTCTACGGCCTTTTCGGGTTAGAGGTTGAAGACCTGCCCGTTTATTTCCTTTATGGAAGCTAGTAGAAAGTTTCAGGACGGTGCGACGGGCTACGTGG
This sequence comes from Lantana camara, assembly GCA_037501455.1. Taxonomy (NCBI): domain Eukaryota; kingdom Viridiplantae; phylum Streptophyta; class Magnoliopsida; order Lamiales; family Verbenaceae; genus Lantana; species Lantana camara. Next base: position 109,479,324 of record CM074856.1, on the reverse strand, counting down.
CCTACCTTTTGAATAAGCCAAAAGACCAGGCCAAGCTCGAGGAGACGGAGATCGTGAAGGAATTCCCCGATGTGTTTCCGGAGAACTTGGGGTCCTTACCTCCGGATCGGGACGTTGAGTTTGTAATAGATCTCTATCCCGGAGCAGAACCTTATGCGAAATCTCCCTATAGGATGGCTCCAGCCGAGTTGAAGGAGCTGAAGAAGCAATTGGACGAGCTCTTAGAATGTGATTACATTCGCCCGAGCACTTCTCCGTGGGGTGCTCTGGTCCTATTTGTAAAGAAGAAAGACGGGACTTTGCGGATGTGTATTGATTACCGTGAGCTGAACCGGTTAACGGTTAAGAATAAATACCCGCTCCCTCACATCGAAGAGTTGCTCGATCTTCTGCAAGGTTCAACTGTTTATTCTAAGTTGGATCTCCGGCAAGGGTATTACCAGTTGCGTATCCAGGAGGGTGATATACCGAAGACAGGTTTCAACACAAGATATGGGCATTTCGAGTTCACGGTCATGCCTTTTGGTCTTACCAATGCCCCAGCCGCGTTTATGGATATGATGCACCGAATATTCTGGCCTTACCTCGATAAATCCGTGGTCATCTTTATAGATGATATTCTGGTGTATTCGAGGTCTGAGGAAGATCATGCGCGGCATTTGAGTATTGTCTTATCTACACTTCGGGAGCACAGATTGTTTGCCAAGTTCAGTAAGTGCGAGTTCTGGCTGAATCGAGTTTCCTTTTTGGGTCACTTCATTTCTGGGAATGGTATAGAGGTGGATCCGGTGAAGATTGAAACGGTGATGCTTTGGAAGCAACCTAAGAATGCCTCGGAAGTGAGAAGTTTTCTCGGGTTAGCAGGATACTACAGGCGCTTTGTGAAAGATTTCTTGAAGATTGCCTCCCCGTTAACCCGGTTAACTAAGAAAGAGGTGAAATTCGAGTGGGATGAGGCGTGTGAGAAGAGTTTCCAAACTCTTAAGGGAAGATTGGCCACTGCACCGGTTTTAACCCTACCCGAGGGTTCGGAAGGCTACTCAGTTTACACCGATGCTTCGAAGGAAGGTCTGGGGTGTGTGTTGATACAGGATGGCAAAGTGGTAGCCTACGCCTCAAGAAAATTAAAGGATCATGAGAAGAACTATCCCACTCATGACTTGGAACTCGCGGCAGTGGTGTTTGCTTTGATGAAATGGCGACATTACCTTTATGGAGTTACTTTTGAAGTGTTCACCGACCACCAGAGTCTTAAGTATCTGTTTACCCAGAAGGATTTGAACGTGAGACAGAGAAGATGGATGGAGCTACTTGAGGATTATGATTGTAAGATTCAGTATCATCCGGGTAAAGCCAATGTGGTGGCGGATGCTTTGAGTAGGAAGGCTAGTGTCTCCGGTTTGGAAGCAGGTTCTAGTAGGCAGAATTCAGTGGTTCTGGTTTCAGAGGCTCGTTTGTCTAATATTTCGGTTCAACCTGTTTTGAGGCAAAAGTTGTTAGAGGCTCAGTCTGTGGATCCCAAGATTCAGAAATTGGTAGCTAAGTCAAGGGTCGATCCGGAAACCAAGTTTGGATTTGATGATTTGGGATTGTTTCGATTTAAGGCTCGGGTTTGTGTCCCTGATGGATTTAAGCAGCTGGTACTCGATGAAGCCCACAAGTCAGCATATGCAGTACATCCCGGTACCACTAAAATTTACAAGGATTTAAGGGCTTCATATTGGTGGAACGGCATGAAGAGAGACGTTGCTAACTATGTTAGAAGATGTCAAACATGCCAAGTGGTGAAAGCAGAACACCAGAAACCGGGAGGGACTCTCCAACCACTTTCGATACCCGAGTGGAAGTGGGAGCAAGTGGCAATGGACTTTGTGTCCGGCTTGCCAAGGACCAAAGGAGGTTCCGATGGGATTTGGGTGATTATTGATCGGTTAACGAAGTCAGCACATTTTCTTAAAGTGAAAACGTCCGATAAGGTTCCTAAGTTGGCCCGGTTATATCGGAAAGAGATTGTCAGATTACATGGTTGCCCGGTCAGCTTTGTTTCAGATAGGGATCCTCGGTTTACGTCCAGTTTTTGGCAGGAGTTACAGAAGTGTTTGGGTACGAGGCTTCAGTTTAGTACTGCATTTCACCCACAGACGGATGGCTAGTCTGAAAGGCTAATAAGGTATCTCGAGGACATGATTCGTGCTTGTGCCTTGGATTCCTCGAATTCATGGGATGAACAGTTGGATTTGATCGAGTATGCCTACAATAACAGTTTCCAGTCTTCTATTGGCATGGCACCGTACGAGGCATTATATGGAAGGAAGTGCTGATCCCCTCTCTTTTGGGATATTGATGAATGGAGATGGACCAAAGATGGAAAGCTCGAAAGGGCTAAGAAACCTAAGGAGATTCAGGATACCATCGAGAGGGTGAAAGTGATTAGGCAGAGGTTGAAAGTGGCCCAAGACCGGCAGAAAAGTTATGCAGATAGGAGAAGACGACCCTTAGAGTTTGAGAAAGGAGATAAGGTCTTTTTAAAGGCATATCCTAGAAAAGGGTATGCTCGGATTGGTAAAGGCGGGAAGCTTAACCGTCGCTACTTAGGCCCCTTTGAAATCCTTGATCGAGTTGGGGAAGTAGCTTACAGACTTGATTTACCGCCGAGCTTAACCGGGATTCATAATGTGTTTCATGTCTCACAGCTTCGAAAACATTATCCCGACGAGTCTTCTATTCTCCCAGTCGAGAAAGTTCAGTTGGAACCGGACTTGACCATTAAGAGATATCCAGTTCAGGTGTTGGATCGGAAGATGCAAGAGTTGAGGAATAGGCAAATCCCTCTTGTGAAAGTCTTGTGGCGTGATCAAGAATCCGAGGAAGCCACTTGGGAGACCAAGAGTAAGATGAAACAGTTGTATCCGGAGCTTTTCAAGACCTCGCCTTGGACGTGAGGACAGGTCCTTTTGAAGGAGGGAGGTTTGTAACATCCCGACTGATCAGACTCTTCAGGTAACTTGTTATGTGCGCTATTCAATTAATTCTTTACGTGATTATGTGATATTTAATTGTTAACGAGGATTAATTGAAGTTATTTGAACTTAATTGCCAACGTGGATTTAATTGTTTAAACGTTTAACTTTCCTTCACTTTGTATTTGGCTCATTTTGGATCCGTACTTAATTCTGAATTTTGTGAATTTGTGATATGTGTTAATTATATATTTTATGAACTCGATTATGTGCTCGTTAGATGTTTTGGTATTTGTTTTGATTGCCATTTTGGGTTCGTTTTGGAGATGGGACCTAAAGGAGGCTAAAGTGCATTTGCGCACCTTGGGTTCCGGGATGCGTATCTTGAGCTCGGGAATTCAGATTCGAATTTCGTCACCTCCATTGAACTCGTTTCGATGACTCGGGTTCGATGGGACAAACCTCACATTTTTCTAAGTTCATTAAGACCTCCGTATTTCAACCGTATCGAGCCCTTATGCTTGAGAGACACCTTTTGACCTAGCTTTGAGTGGTGGACCCCATTTGAACCTTAACTAAGCCTTAACCATGAGTATTAACTTGAGTTAACTCCCACTTTCAGCCCCTAAACCCCCCCATAACCGACCCACTCTCTCCCTCACTCCACAAGAACCGATCAACCAAGCAAAGGAGAAGGAAGAAGAAACCCTTTGGCCATTTCATGGATTTTGAGCTCAAATCTTCACTTTAACTTCTCCAATTTGAAAGGTAAGTCCATGGTTATGATCTACACTCTTTCTTCTCTCTTCTATGTGATCATGAGCTCAATTCTTTGGTTGAATATTGAGATTTACCAAGCATGTGAATAGTAGATGTTGGGAGAAATTGTTGATTCTTGTTTCCATTCTTGTTCCTTTGAGTTATGGTGATGATTTAATGCTTCTTTGATATGATTCTTGCCATTTATTGCACTCCCTTACATGTTAGTTGAGATATGATCACTTTGCCATTAATGAACTTTTGAGCTTTGATGTTTTCCCTCTCATTCTTGCCTTGAATTGTTTGCATTTTTGGAGCTGAACTTATTGCTACTTGTTAGGCATGAATTATTGGTGAATTGGTGTTATTTTGTTGCATGTTGTTTGTATTTTGAAAGGCCTAAGAGACTCCTTGAAGCCTCTCCCGAAAATACCCTGTTTTGCTTCCATTTTCAGCACTTTTTCGTCAAAAATTTGTCCAGGCCGAAGGCCTGACACGGCCGCGTCAAGTTTCAAAGGAAAATGGACACGGCCGTATTGAGCCCTCGACATTGTTTTTTTTCTGAATTTTTCGCCTGACACGGCCGCGTCAGTTTACAAAGGAAAATGGACACGGCCGTGTCAAGCTCTCGGAAATGTTTTTTTCGAATTATTTCGCCTGATACGGCCGCGTCCGCCCCCCTTTGTTTTCTGACACGGCCGTGTCAAGCAGGGTGCATCCGGGGAGTTTTCTTTCGCCTTTTTATTGCTTCTTGTTGTTCTTTCTTGCCTCGTTTTGATATGTATGCATGAGTAACTTGTAATATTATGTATGGAACCCTATGTTATAAATTTATGCTTTGATTTACCTCCTCGTTTAGGATATATGTCCTTATATGTATTAAATGCTCGTAAATGGCCTTAATGTGAACTCATTTCATATCATTTGCATCATAAGCATACATATTCATGTACCGAGCGTCAATGTGGTTCATATGGAGTCTAAGGGTGTTCCTTGTTGTTTGTCTTGTTCAGAGGATCTTCCTGTTGGGGACGAGTTTGCTCCGTAGGTGTCCGGTTTTCCCCTTTTGGTCTCCACTTCGTTCTTTGACAAGGTGAGGTTTTGTTCTTTTAAATATTATGACCTAAAACCCTAATTGCTTTGAATCCCGCATGCGAGTTATGTATATTATATGTTAATTACGTGTATGATATGTACTTTGAGGACTTGTTCCATTTGTTATAAGACTTTGAAAAGGATTGGTATATGTATATAATGTTAGGAATAGTGCCCTAGAAAGCCGATTGTATATCCGCTTTGTGCTTTTCCTTATTGTAATCACAGACAATCTTTGAATGAAATAACGAATTGAGGCAACACTTCTTTATATGCTCTTGTTTGGTATGCATTTACTTTAGCTGTGCATGTATGAGAACTCCCCTAATCCTGATGGCTTTAGGACTCTACCATTTAGGTGAAATGGTTCATGAAACGAGCCCTATATCACATAAGTCATGATTAGTAAAATACTCCAAGCCGATGAGTCCTACAGACAGTGGGAGTGTCAACCTGACTCCTCTAAGGCTTGCTTGTAGGATCACGCCCTTAAGAAGGACCACCTTGTTTCATGGAGGTGCAAAGTGTATAGTTGATACGTGCGTGATACATGAGGGTGCTTACTTTAATAAGTAAGTTCATTGAGGTGCCCCGTGTGAGAACACTCCTAAATGGGAAAGGAAGTTCCTATTTCAGGAAATGGAAACTTCCAGATTAGGAAATATCTCACGAGTCATTGATGTGATTAATTGATCCTTAGACTTGAGGTTCCTTGTCACTTTATGAGTTAACTCTGTAGTCTTAGGTATAAGCTTTAAAGGGTGTCGCCTTAGACAACTGATTCAAGGCTTATGCTGGGGCTGCATAAGTGACTCATGAAAGTGAATGAGAATCAAGATAAGACCTACACTTGCATTTGCAAGGTGATATCTTATTGTGTAAGTCATTCATATGCCATATGGAGTCCTTGGCCAAGGCAGTAGATCAAGACATCAAGAAAAGTGTTTCTTGGATTGAGATCAAATGGATATGAAATGCACTTAGCTTTAAGACCGGATTATTAGGGTTCTGATTATTCCCTTGCCTTAGATCTTGGTTGAGAGATAGTAAGTAGGAGGATTGTATCTCACATGAATCAATGACTTAAAGGTTCTGTCGAATCCAAACATTCCAATTTAGCTAGGGGTTAAACACCTGTTGCTAGACTATGGTCGTTTAATCTGTGGACTGATTAATTAATTAGTGAATTAATTAATTAGGGTCACTGCTAATTGAATTGAGAACCTAGAGGGTCACACACAACAACTTGGTTACATGAGTTGAGGCTTGAAAATGATTAAACGAGTTAATCGGGCCAAGAGGGTTCCACACGTGTGTATATATATATATATTATATATGTATTAAATAATTAAATGTGTTAATTATTTAATAGACTTTGGTTTAATTTTGAATTAAAAAGAAAGTCTAATTTTGGAGAAAATAATCTAGTTAATTAATTATGAATTAATTAACTAGATAAAAATAAGTTATTTATTTTATAATAAATAAAGTATAAAATTATCCAAAAATAGTTTGGATATTTTTAGCTCTCTTAAAAGTTGACTTGAATTAGAATTCAAAGTCAAAGTTGGAAAATACTTGATGATCAAGTAATAGGAGAGAGAGGAACTGAATCCTTGCCCAACAAGGATTAGGATCGGCGCCCCTCTCCCTTTCCTATATATAGGGGAGCTCATGCTCCCCTTTAGAGCTAATTGGCAATTCTTTTGGTTTATGTGTTGAACACCTTCCTTTCTCCAAGATTAAAAAAAACCCTAGGTTAAGCCTAAACACTAACTAGAGAACTAGCATCCTTACTAGTTAGATTGTGATCAAGTTGGTGGACTTTCTCTAGAGACTTCAAGTTAGAAGTTTGAAGATTCGAGCTTTACCAAAGGAGAGGGGATCAAGCCGCGAGAAGAGCGTTCTTGGGTGGCTTGAAACGCTTCAAGAAAGAATAAAAGAAAAGTAAGTTTCCTATCTTTACGAATTTGGTTGCACGATTGCGAGTCCTAGATCCTTTTGTTGGGAAAATTTTTTAAATTCCGCTGCTTTCTGATTCTTGTTTTCCAACAAGTGGTATCAGAGCCACCTCGTTAATCGTGTTTCTGATTCGTCTCAATTATATTGAATTTGGTAGAAATTCTTAGGCTTAGATCCGAATTAGGTATTCATGAGTTCTTTTAGAAAGCCTGAATTACGAAACTGTAATTTTTCTTGAATTTCTGAAACTGTTTTCTTAAATTGTGCTTTTGAAAACCGTTTTGATTGAAATATGTTTCAATCGAATTTTTTAATTTTGGATTGAATTTGTTTTGAGAAACCTGGACACGAAACGGAACACGAAAAGGACGAGCCTAGGCGTGCTAGCACGTCGCACGCCCAGGCCCGCCGCTGCCGCCCAGCTCCTCCCGCAACCGCGCGGGAGCCGTCCCGGGCGCGCTGCCAAGCCCGTCCCGCAACCGCGCGGGACGCCTGCCCAGCCCGCCTAGTCGCGGCGGGCGCTGCTGCGCGCAGCGCGCGCACGCGAGCGGCAACTGCCGCGCGCTGTGCGCGCTGCTGGCGTGCGTCTACGCGCGCTGCTGCGCGAAAGTGCCTCGCGCGGCTAGGCCCCTTTTCGGGCCCGTTTTCGTGTTTCGTGTTTTTTGTGTTTTCGGTCCGTAAAATCCTGATTTAATTTTATTTTAATTTTATCTTTTAAAATCAGTGTTGCTAAAATAAAATTATTTTAAAATTTTGATTAAATTAGGATTTTTGAGAAATTAAGCGATTTAAATTTTGGAAAAATTACAATCTTTATTTTCTGAAAATATTGAAAGAATAAAATTATTAATTTTCAGAAATTAATTGGAATTTTATTAGTTTATTGTTTTTCGGGTTTTATAGAAAAGGCTCTTGAACAAGAATTGCATCTAAGTCGTGTTTTAAGCTATTAGAGCTTAAAGCGAGAATTTTAATTTATTGGTTAAATTTAAATTCTTGCAAAAGCATGTTAGGTGATCATGGGTTTAGATCTATGTATGGTTTTAATTTATGCACATGGATGGTTTAAATTGGGGTTGGAGCCCTATAGTTGCGTTTTTCAATTGAGGTTGGAGCCTCACTTATGTGCGTACTGTTATGTGATTTATTATGTGGCTTTCCATATTACTGTTTTTGAGGCCGGGGTATGCCCCGTGTAATTGTCTAAGGCCAATATGAAGATTGAGCCTTATTACTTTATGTCCTTTTCTTTTTATTGTAATTTGAGAGTAGATATAGGTGGTGAGTTTTTGTTTTCATTTTGGAGACAATGCACCCATGGAGTAAGATGGACCACATTCAAGTAACAAGGAGGCCATAAGTGAAGACCCCTCAAAATGTTAGGGAGGGGAATCTCAATTGTTAAATGTAATAGAGATAGGGCTCGTATTTTGTTACCGCTTTCCCTTATGTGATTTAAACTGTTTATGTGGCATGTATATTTGAACTTGTGATTGTGGAGTGGCTCCCACATATCACGCATAAGATAGGTAGAACCCATGATCAATACATGTTAGTATCATGCTAGGACATGTTATCTGTTTATGTGCTTGTTCGAAATGCATTTAAGTGTACTTGCATTAATCAAGACTAATAAAATTGGATAACATATATGTTGGTGAGGTCGAACCGGACAACTCTCCGGTTGATTCGAAAATTCCCATTAAATATTAAGCTAATTTCGAACAAATAGGTGTTTAATTCGAGATGCAAATTTTGAATTAAATTCCTAGCATTCCATCAATAGGTTTTAAGTTTAGTAAGTGAAGCTAGTTATTGTCCGCGAGTCGTGGGATACCTAGTGGAGCTTATTAGTTCTTAGTTACCTAATTGATCATTTTAAATGGTCAATATTTCGTGGTCAATTTTAGCAAGGGCGATGTCCGCGAGTCGTGGGTCGTTCGAACTAAGTTTTGGTCATGATCTTATGATTGATGGGTCTAGCTTAACGCCTAAGTAAATATGGATGTCGCACGAGTCGTGGGTCCATATTGAAAGATAGGTGATGCAAAAACAATTACTAAGAGTTCTAAAGGTGTTAGAATTTGTAAGTTGTACCTACCTAGGGTTCTTACTTAGAATGTCCGCGAGTCGTGGGTTCGAGGTAAAATGCCTAGGATCTTAGTACCCATTGGGAAACGTGTTCCTCTTAGATCTTTGGGAATTCTAGATCTTTGAAAAACAGTGGGAGCTACATTAGATTAAAGACCTTATCTTTTGTATATCGTTATAATTCAGCATGCTCACTAGTTCTCTGTTTTACCATTTAGGTCGTAGATTCTGTGATTCTCTACATGTTTTGAAATGGCAACCAAAAACCCTCTTGTATCGATCCTCGAGTCAAACAAGTTGACTGGTCCCAACTATTCTGATTGGCTGAGGAATCTAAAAATCATTTTAGATTCTGAGAAGAAAACTTATGTTCTCTTCGAAGGGGAGCCTAGTCCCGAAGGAGAGGCTCCCACTCGGGCCGAGCGGGACGCGATTCAGAAGTGGAAGGATGATAATCTCCAAGCCCGTTGCCTTATGTTGGCTAACATGTCTCCGGACTTGCAAAGGCAACATGAGGCCATGGAATTCGCTTGGGAGATTTACGACCACTTAGAGCAACTTTACCGCCCTCATGAACGTGTTACAAGGTATAACACTTCAAAGGAATTGTTCCACTTGTGAATGAGGGAAGGTTCAAGTGTCCATGAGTATGGACTTAAGTTTCTCGCCCTTACTGAGAAACTTGCTTCCATGGACATGCGTCTGAAAGATGAGCTTTCAGTGGATTTGTTGCTAGCTTCGCTCCCACCATCATTCAACCCATTTGTCCTTAACTTCAACATGAATCATGCTGATGCTACTATAGCTGAGCTGATTAGTCAGCTTGTGACTGCTGAAAGCACGATCAAGAAGGACAATAAGGTTTTGATGGTGAATGCTCCATCTTCCTCTTCTGGGCCTTCTAAAGGTAAGGGTAAGAAAGCCCAAAAGAAGAAGAAGAAACCCCTTAGGCCCACTGGTGGCATTTCGAAGGGAAAGACCCAAAAGAAGAAGCGTGATCAGAAAGAGGATGTTTGCTTCCATTGTGGCAAAGCGGGACATTGGAGGAGAAACTGCCCAGAGTACAAGGCTACTCTAAAGAAAGGTATATTTCTCGTTGAAGTAAATCTTTCTATTAATTCTAGTTCTTGGGTACTTGATACCGGTTGTGGAACTCATATCTATAATGATGTACAGATGCTAAGTGAAGTCCAACAACTCAAAGAAGGAGAATGTGTCTTGAAGATCGGCGATGGCTCAAACGTTGAAGCTCGAGCTTTAGGCACAATTAGATTAGATTTAGGTAGTTTTGAGTTAGTATTAAATAAAGTCCTTTATGTACCGAGCATTATTCGTAATATAATTTCAGTTCCAATATTAGATTGTGAAGGTTATGAAACTTATATTAAGAATGGTAAATACTTTATCAAACGGAACAACTCTTCCGTTCATATCGGTACTCTGAGTAATGGACTTTACCTAACTCAAAACATCAATATTATGAATATACAACGAGAAACAAAGCGTAAGAGAGATGATAAAGTTTCAGCTCCCTTATGGCACGCTAGATTAGGACACATTTCCAAGAACAGAATTAGCAAGATAAACACTTTAGGATCATTCTCTGAAAATGATCTCAAAGAGTTAACTTCTTGCGAATCCTGTCTCAAAGGAAAAATGTCCAAAGTCCCTTTTAGAGGAACTGTGGAACGTGCCACTAAGGTTTTGGATTTGATCCATACTGATGTTTGTGGACCACTTAGTGTAAGCACTAGAAGGAATCATCAGTATTTCATAACCTTTACTGATGACTTCAGTCGGTATGGTTATGTATACTTAATGAAGTATAAATCTGAAGCTTTTGAGAAATTCTTAGAATTTCAAAAGGAGGTTGAGAACCAAACTGGTCACAAGATCAAAGCACTTCGATCTGATCGAGGAGGCGAGTATCTTAGTGAAGAATTCCTTAATCATCTCAAAGATAATGGGATTATCTCTCAGTGGACTCCTCCGGGAACTCCTCAGCTTAATGGAGTTTCTGAGAGAAGGAATCGAACCCTACTTGACATGGTTCGTTCCATGATGAGTTTCACTGACTTACCACCTTCTTTCTGGGGTTATGCCATAGAAAGTGCAGCAAAGATTCCGAATCTAGTTCCCTCTAAGTCAGTCCCCAAAACGCCCTATGAAATGTGGCATGGTAAAATCTCTAGTTATTCTTACTTAAGAATTTGGGGTTGTCCTGCTTACATGAAGAGGACAGTGGGAGATAAGTTAGAATCTCGTTCTAACTTATGCTACTTTGTAGGTTATCCTAAGGAATCCATAGGATACTATTTCTATGATCAATCTGAACAAAAGCTGTTTGTTTCCAGAAATGCTACTTTTCTGAAGGAACTGTTCCTTAAAGAAAAGAAAGGCAAGATCATAGAATTAGAAGAAGTACAAGGTGACCCCAAACCACCCACTGAAGAAACGTCCCACTCTGATCAACCACAACCAATCACGAATTTCGATACACACGAAAACCCTCCTCTAAGGCGTTCTGAACGCACTCCTAGACAGCCGGAGAGATGGTATGGATTCTTCCATGAAATCTCTCAAAAGGATAATGATCCTTCAACATATGAGGAGGCACTTTCAGATTCTAACTCTGAACAGTGGATAGAAGCCATGAAATCCGAAATGGACTCCATGAACTCCAACCAAGTTTGGACCTTGGTAGATTTGCCTGATGGGGTCAAACCCATAGGTTACAAATGGATCTTTAAGAGAGAGCTTGGAGTTGATGGAAGCATTGCAGCCTACAAAGCAAGACTGGTTGCAAAAGGATTCACTCAAAGACCCGGCGTGGACTTTGACGAAACCTTTTCACCAGTTGCAATGCAAAAGTCCATTCGAATCATGCTTGCCATTGCTGCATATTATGGCTATGAGATATGGCAAATGGATGTGAAAACTGCCTTTCTCAATGGTGACATTGACAAAGACATTTATATGGAGCAACCCATAGGTTTCACATTCAGTGGGAGTGAGCAAAAGGTTTGCAAACTCCAAAGATCAATCTATGGATTGAAACAGGCTTCTAGGAATTGGAACATTCGATTTGATGAATCGGTCAAAGCGTTTGGCTTCATCCAAATTTCGAATGAATCATGTGTGTATAGAAAGGAATTGGAGACCTCAGTGCAATTCTTAGTACTTTATGTTGATGGCATCCTTCTTATTGGGAATTCGAAGGATGTCATGAAAGTGACTAAGTTATGGTTATCGAACCAATTCGAGATGAAAGATCTTGGTGATGCGTCCTATATCCTTGGAATCAAAATCTATAGAGATAGATCTAGAGGGTTAATAGGACTATCACAGTCGATGTACATTGACAAAGTATTGAAGAGATTCAATATGGAGTCAGCAAAGGTTAAGAACCTTCCTATGAGTGTAGGAACATGTCTTTCAAAGAAGATGTGTCCTAAGATTAACCTTGAGAAGGAGAGAATGACTCATACGCCTTATGCATCAGCAATAGGTAGCATAATGTATGCAATGTTATGTACTCGACCGGATGTGGCTTATGCACTTAGTGTGACAAGTCGTTTCCAAACTGACCCTGGAGATGGTCACTGGGCTGCCGTGAAGAATATTCTTAAGTACTTGAAAAGTACTAAAGATTTATTCTTAGTTTACGGAGGTCAAAAAGATCATACTGTCGAAGGATACTGCGATGCAAGCTTTGCATCAGACTTAGATGATTTTAAGTCAATGTCAGGATACATTTTCTGCCTAAACGGCGGAGCAGTGAGTTGGAAGAGTTCCAAGCAAACTACCACTGCAGATTCGACCACTGAGGCCGAATACTTAGCTGCAAATGATGCAGCTAAGGAAGGTGTTTGGATAAGAAACTTCATTCAAGAGTTGAATGTTGTTCCTAGCATGAAAGACCCCATTACTGTGTTTTGTGACAACACTGGGGCGGTTGCTCAAGCAAGAGAACCAAGATCTCACCAACGGACCAAGCACATTGTGAGGAAGTATCACCTAATCCGTGATATTATCAAAAGAGGAGATGTGCTAATCGAGAGGGTCACATCAGCAGAGAACGTGGCAGATCCACTTACTAAACCCCTTAGTCGAGAAGCTTTCCAAAGTCATCTTCAGAAGATGGGACTTAGAGTAGCTTTAGAATGGCTTTGATGGGCAAGTGGGAGATTGTTAGGAATAGTGCCCTAGAAAGCCGATTGTATATCCGCTTTGTGCTTTTGCTTATTGTAATCACAGACAATCTTTGAATGAAATAACGAATTGAGGCAACACTTATTTATATGCTCTTGTTTGGTATGCGTTTACTTTAGCTGTGCATGTATGAGAACTTCCCTAATCCTAATGACTTTAGGACTCTACCATTTAGGTGAAATGGTTCATGAAACGAGCCCTATATCACATAAGTCATGATTAGTAAAATACTCCAAGCCGATGAGTCCTACAGACAGTGGGAGTGTCAACCTGACTCCTCTAAGGCTTGCTTGTGGGATCACGCCCTTAAGAAGGACCACCTTGTTTCATGGAGGTGCAAAGTGTATAGTTGATACGTGCGTGATACATGAGGGTGCTTACTTTAATAAGTAAGTTCGCTGAGGTGCCCCGTGTGAGAACACTCCTAAATGGGAAATGAAGTTTCTATTTCAGGAAATGGAAACTTCCAGATTAGGAAATATCTCACGAGTCATTGATGTGATTAATTGATCCTTAGACTTGAGGTTCCTTGTCACTTTATGAGTTAACTCTGTAGTCTTAGGTATAAGCGTTAAAGGGTGTCACCTTAGACAACTGATTCAAGGCTTATGCTGGGGCTGCACAAGTGACTCATGAAAGTGAATGAGAATCAAGATAGGACCTACACTTGCATTTGCAAGGTGATATCTTATTGTGTAAGTCATTCATATGCCATATGGAGTCCTTGGCCAAGGCAGTAGATCAAGATATCAAGAAAAGTGTTTCTTGGATTGAGATCAAATAGATATGAAATGCACTTAGCTTTAAGACCGGATTATTAGGGTTCTGATTATTCCCTTGCCCTAGATCTTGGTTGAGAGATAGTAAGTAGGAGGATTGTATCTCACATGAATCAATGACTTAAAGGTTCTGTCAAATCCGAACATTCCAATTCAGCTAGGGGTTAAACACCTGTTGCTAGACTATGGTCGTTTAATCTGTGGACTGATTAATTAATTAGTGAATTAATTAATTAGGGTCACTGCTAATTGAATTGAGAACCTAGAGGGTCACACACAACAACTTGGTTACATGAGTTGAGGCTTGAAAATGATTAAACGAGTTAATCGGGCCAAGAGGGTTCCACACGTGTGAAGTCACACGTGTGTATATATATATATATTATATATGTATTAAATAATTAAATGTGTTAATTATTTAATAGACTTTGGTTTAATTTTGAATTTAAAAAAAAAGTCTAATTTTGGAGAAAATAATCTAGTTAATTAATTATGAATTAATTAATTAGATAAAAATAAGTTATTTATTTTATAATAAATAAAGTATAGAATTATCCAAAAATAGTTTGGATATTTTTAGCTCTCTTAAAAGTTGACTTGAATTAGAATTCAAAGTCAAAGTTGGAAAATACTTGATGATCAAGTAATAGGAGAGAGAGGAACCGAATCCTTGCCCAACAAGGATTAGGATCGGCGCCCCTCTCCCTTTCCTATATATAGGGGAGCTCATGCTCCCCTTTAGAGCTAATTGGCAATTCTTTTGGTTCATGTGTTGAACACCTTCCTTTCTCCAAGATTAAATAAAACCCTAGGTTAAGCATAAACACTAACTAGAGAACTAGCATCCTTACTAGTTAGATTGTGATCAAGTTGGTGGACTTTCTCTAGAGACTTCAAGTTAGAAGTTTGAAGATTCGAGCTTTACCAAAGGAGAGGGGATCAAGCCGCGAGAAGAGCGTTCTTGGGTGGCTTGAAACGCTTCAAGAAAGAATAAAAGAAAAGTAAGTTTTCTATCTTTACGAATTTGGTTGCACGATTGCGAGTCCTAGATCCTTTTGTTGGGAAAATTTTTTAAATTCCGCTGCTTTCTGATTCCTAGGACATGTTATCTGTTTATGTGCTTGTTCGAAATGCATTTAAGTGTACTTGCATTAATCAAGACTAATAAAATTGGATAACATATATGTTGGTGAGGTCGAACCGGACAACTCTCCGGTTGATTCGAAAATTCCCATTAAATATTAAGCTAATTTCGAACAAATAGGTGTTTAATTCGAGATGCAAATTTTGAATTAAATTCCTAGCATTCCATCAATAGGTTTTAAGTTTAGTAAGTGAAGCTAGTTATTGTCCGCGAGTCGTGGGATACCTAGTGGAGCTTATTAGTTCTTAGTTACCTAATTGATCATTTTAAATGGTCAATATTTCGTGGTCAATTTTAGCAAGGGCGATGTCCGCGAGTCGTGGGTCGTTCGAACTAAGTTTTGGTCATGATCTTATGATTGATGGGTCTAGCTTAACGCCTAAGTAAATATGGATGTCGCACGAGTCGTGGGTCCATATTGAAAGATAGGTGATGCAAAAACAATTACTAAGAGTTCTAAAGGTGTTAGAATTTGTAAGTTGTACCTACCTAGGGTTCTTACTTAGAATGTCCGCGAGTCGTGGGTTCGAGGTAAAATGCCTAGGATCTTAGTACCCATTGGGAAACGTGTTCCTCTTAGATCTTTGGGAATTCTAGATCTTTGAAAAACAGTGGGAGCTACAATAGATTAAAGACCTTATCTTTTGTATATTGTTATAATTCAGCATGCTCACTAGTTCTCTGTTTTACCATTTAGGTCGTAGATTCTGTGATTCTCTACGTGTTCTGAAATGGCAACCAAAAATCCTCTTGTATCGATCCTCGAGTCAAACAAGTTGACTGGTCCCAACTATTCTGATTGGCTGAGGAATCTAAAAATCACTTTAGATTCTGAGAAGAGAACTTATGTTCTCTTCGAAGGGGAGCCTAGTCCCGAAGGGGAGGCTCCCACTCGGGCCGAGCGAGACGCGATTCAGAAGTGGAAGGATGATAATCTCCAAGCCCGTTGCCTTATGTTGGCTAACATGTCTCCAGACTTGCAAAGGCAACATGAGGCCATGGAATTTGCTTGGGAGATTAACGACCACTTAGAGCAACTTTACCGCCCTCATGAACGTGTTACAAGGTATAACACTTCAAAGGAATTGTTCCACTTGAGAATGAGGGAAGGTTCAAGTGTCCATGAATATGGACTCAAGTTTCTTGCCCTTACTGAGAAACTTGCTTCCATGGACATGCCACTGAAAGATGAGCTTTCAGCGGATTTGTTGCTAGCTTCGCTCCCACCATCATTCAACCCATTTGTCCTTAACTTCAACATGAATCATGCTGGTGCTACTGTAGCTGAGCTGATTAGTCAGCTTGTGACTGCTGAAAGCACGATCAAGAAGGACAATAAGGTTTTGATAGTGAATGCTCAATCTTCCTCTTCTGGGCCTTCTAAAGGTAAGGGCAAGAAAGCCCAAAAGAAGAAGAAGAAACCCCTTAGGCCCACTGGTGGCATTTCGAAGGGGAAGGCCCAAAAGAAGAAGCGTGATCAGAAAGAGGATGTTTGCTTCCATTGTGGCAAAGCGGGACATTGGAGGAGAAACTGCCCAGAGTACAAGGCTACTCTAAAGAAAGGTATCTTTCTCGTTGAAGTAAATCTTTCTATTAATTCTAGTTCTTGGGTACTTGATACCGGTTGTGGAACTCATATCTGTAATGATGTACAGATGCTAAGTGATGTCCAACAACTCAAAGAAGGAGAATGTGTCTTGAAGATCGGCGATGGCTCAAACGTTGAAGCTCGAGCTTTAAGCACAATTAGATTAGATTTAGGTAGTTTTGAGTTAGTATTAAATAAAGTCCTTTATGTACCGAGCATTATTCGTAATATAATTTCAGTTCCAATATTAGATTGTGAAGGCTATGAAACTTATATTAAGAATGGTAAATATTTTATCAAACGGAACAACTCTTCCGTTCATATCGGTACTCTAAGTAATGGACTTTACCTAACTCAAAATATCAATATTATGAATATACAACGAGAAACAAAGCGTAAGAGAGATGACAAAGTTTCAGCTCCCTTATGGCACGCTAGATTAGGACACATTTCCAAGAACAGAATTAGCAAGATAAACACTTTAGGATCATTCTCTGAAAATGATCTCAAAGAGTTGACTTCTTGCGAATCCTGTCTCAAAGGAAAGATGTCCAAAGTTCCTTTTAAATGAACTGTGGAACGTGCCACTAAGGTTTTGGATTTGATCCATACTGATGTTTGTGGACCGCTTAGTGTAAGCACTAGAAGCAATCATCAGTATTTCATAACCTTTACTGATGACTTTAGTCGGTATGGTTATGTATACTTAATGAAGTATAAATCTGAAGCTTTTGAGAAATTCTTAGAATTTCAAAAGGAGGTTGAGAACCAAACTGGTCACAAGATCAAAGCACTTCGATCTGATCGAGGAGGCGAGTATCTTAGTGAAGAATTCCTTAATCATCTCAAGGATAATGGGATTATCTCTCAGTGGACTCCTCCGGGAACTCCTCAGCTTAATGGAGTTTCTGAGAGAAGGAATCGAACCCTACTTGATATGGTTCGTTCCATGATGAGTTTCACTGACTTACCACCTTCTTTCTGGGGTTATGCCCTAGAAAGTGCAGCAAAGATTTTGAATCTAGTTCCCTCTAAGTCAGTCCCCAAAACGCCCTATGAAATGTGGCATGGTAAAATCCCTAGTTATTCTTACTTAAGAATTTGGGGTTGTCCTGCTTACGTGAAGAGGACAGTGGGAGATAAGTTAGAATCTCGTTCTAACTTATGCTACTTTGTAGGTTATCCTAAGGAATCCATAGGATACTATTTCTATGATCAATCTGAGCAAAAGGTGTTTGTTTCCAGAAATGCTACTTTTCTGGAGAAACCGTTCCTTAAAGAACAGAAAGGCAAGATCATAGAATTAGAAGAAGTACAAAATGACCCCACATCACCCACTGAAGAAACGTCTCACTCTGATCAACCACAACCAATCACGAATTTTGATACACATGTAAATCCTCCTCTAAGGCTTTCTGAACGCACTCCTAGACAGCCAGAGAGATGGTATGGATTCTTCCATGAAATCTCTCAAAAGGATAATGATCCTTCAACATATGAGGAGGCACTTTCAGATTCTGACTCTGAACAGTGGATAGAAGCCATGAAATCCGAAATGGATTCCATGAACTCCAACCAAGTTTGGACCTTGGTAGATTTGCCTGATGGGGTCAAACCTATAGGTTGCAAATGGATCTTTGAGAGAAAGCTTGGAGTTGATGGAAGCATTGCAGCCTACAAGGCAAGACTGGTTGCAAAAGGATTCACTCAAAGACTCGGCGTGGACTTTGATGAAACCTTTTCACCAGTTGCAATGCAAAAGTCCATTCGAATCATGCTTGCCATTGCTGCATATTATGACTATGAGATATGGCAAATGGATGTGAAAACTACCTTTCTCAATGGTGACATTGATAAAGACATTTATATGGAGCAACCCATAGGTTTCACATTCAGTGGGAGTGAGCAAAAGGTTTGCAAACTCCAAAGATCAATCTATGGATTGAAACAGGCTTCTAGGAATTGGAACATTCGATTTGATGAATCGGTCAAAGCGTTTGGCTTCATCCAAATTTCGAATGAATCATGTGTGTATAGAAAGGAATTGGAGACCTCAATGCAATTCTTAGTACTTTATGTTGATGACATCCTTCTTATTGGGAATTCGAAGGATGACGTGAAAGTGACTAAGTTATGGTTATCGAACCAATTTGAGATGAAAGATCTTGATGATGCGTCCTATATCCTTGGAATTAAAATCTATAGAGATAGATCTAGAAGGTTAATAGGACTATCACAATCGATGTACATTGACAAAGTATTGAAGAGATTCAATATGGAGTCAGCAAAGGTTAAGAACCTTCCTATGAGTGTAGGAACATGTCTTTCAAAGAAGATGTGTCCTAAGACTAACCTTGAGAAGGAGAGAATGACTCATACACCTTATGCGTCAGCAATAGGTAGCATAATGTATGCAATGTTATGTACTCGACCGGATGTGGCTTATGCACTTAGTGTAACAAGTCGTTTCCAATCTGACCCTGGAGATGGTCAATGGGCTGCCGTGAAGAATATTCTTAAGTACTTGAAAAGTACTAAAGATTTATTCTTAGTTTACGGAGGTCAGAAAGATCTTAATGTCGAAGGATACTGCGATGCAAGCTTTGCATCTGACTTAGATGATTTTAAGTCAATGTCAGGATACATTTTCTGCCTAAACGGCGGAGCAGTGAGTTGGAAGAGTTCCAAGCAAACTACCACTGCGGATTCGACTACTGAGGCCGAATACTTAGCTGCAAATGATGCAGCTAAGGAAGGTGTTTGGATTAGAAACTTCATTCAAGAGTTGAATGTTGTTCCTAGCATGAAAGACCCCATTACTGTGTTTTGTGACAACACTGGGGCGGTTGCTCAAGCAAGAGAACCAAGATCTCACCAACGAACCAAGCACATTATGAGGAAGTATCACCTAATCCGTGATATTATCAAAAGAGGAGATGTGCAAATTGAGAGGGTCACATCAGCAGAGAACGTGGCAGATCCACTTACTAAACCCCTTAGTCGAGAAGCTTTCCAAGGTCATCTTCAGAAGATGGGACTTAGAGTAGCTTTAGAATGGCTTTAACGGGTAAGTGGGAGATTGTTAGGAATAGTGCCCTAGAAAGCCGATTGTATATCCGCTTTGTGCTTTTCCTTATTGTAATCACAGACAATCTTTGAATAAAAGAACGAATTGAGGCAACACTTCTTTATATGCTCTTGTTTGGTATGCGTTTACTTTAGTTGTGCATGTATGAGAACTCCCCTAATCCTGATGACTTTAGGACTCTACCATTTAGGTGAAATGGTTCATGAAACGAGCCCTATATCACATAAGTCATGATTAGTAAAATATTCCAAGCCGATGAGTCCTACAGACAATGGGAGTGTCAACCTGACTCCTCTAAGGCTTGCTTATGGGATCACGCCCTTAAGAAGGACCACCTTGTTTCATGGAGGTGCAAAGTGTATAGTTGATACGTGCGTGATACATGAGGGTGCTTACTTTAATAAGTAAGTTCACTGAGGTGCCCCGTGTGAGAACATTCCTAAATGGGAAATGAAGTTTCTATTTCAGGAAATGGAAACTTCCAGATTAGAAAATATCTCACGAGTCATTGATGTGATTAATTGATCCTTAGACTTGAGGTTCCTTGTCACTTTATGAGTTAACTCTGTAGTCCTAGGTATAAGCGTTAAAGGGTGTCGCCTTAGACAACTGATTCAAGGCTTATGCTGGGGCTGCACAAGTGACTCATGAAAGTGAATGAGAATCAAGATAGGACCTACACTTGCATTTGCAAGGTGATCTCTTATTGTGTAAGTCATTCATATGCCATATGGAGTCCTTGGCCAAGGCAGTAGATCAAGACATCAAGAAAAGGGTTTCTTGGATTGAGATCAAATGGATATGAAATGCACTTAGCTTTAAGACCGGATTATTTGGGTTCTGATTATTCCCTTGCCCTAGATCTTGGTTGAGAGATAGTAAGTAGGAGGATTGTATCTCACATGAATCAATGACTTAAAGGTTCTGTCGAATCCGAACATTCCAATTCAGCTAAGGGTTAAACACCTGTTGCTAGACTATGGTCGTTTAATCTGTGGACTGATTAATTAATTAGTGAATTAATTAATTGGGGTCACTGCTAATTGAATTGAGAACCTAGAGGGTCACACACAACAACTTGGTTACATGAGTTGAGGCTTAAAAATGATTAAACGAGTTAATCGAGCCTAAGGGGTTCCACCGTGTGAAATCACAAGTGTGGCTCACGTGATTGGACACGTGTCATTAAGACACGTGTGCCACACGTGATTATGTGATGTTGAATAATTAATGTGTTAATTATTTAATAGACTTTGGTTTAATTTTGAATTAAAAAGAAAGTCTAATTTTGGAGAAAATAATCTAGTTAATTAAGTACGAATTAATTAATTAGATAAAAATAAGTTATTTATTTTATAATAAATAAAGTATAAAATTATCCAAAAATAGTTTGGATATTTTTAGCTCTCTTAAAAGTTGACTAGAATTAGAATTCAAAGTCAAAGTTGGAAAATACTTGATAATCAAGTAATAGGAGAGAGAGGAACCAAATCCTTGTCCAACAAGGATTTGGATCGGCACTCCCTCCTATATATAGGGGAGCTCGAGCTCCCCTTTAGAGCTAATTGACAATTCTTTTGGTTCATGTGTTGAACACCTTCCTTTCTCCAAGATTATATTAAACCCTAGGTTAAGCCTAAACACTAACTAGAGAACTAGCATCCTTACTAGTTAGATTGTGATCAAGTTGGTGGACTTTCTCTAGAGACTTCAAGTTAGAAGTTTGAAGATTCGAGCTTTACCAAGGAGAGGGGATCAAGCCGCGAGAAGAGCGTTCTTGGGTGGCTTGAAACGCTTCAAGAAAGAATAAAAGAAAAGTAAGTTTTCTATCTTTACGAATTTGGTTACACGATTCCGAGTTCAAGGTCCTTTTGTTGGGAAAATTTTTTAAATTCCGCTGCTTTCTGATTCGTGTTTTCCAACAATCTCGGGACGTCCGAGGGGTCGCCGGGCTCTTCCATCAACATTTTCTTTTGAGAGTCTTGCCTAACCTTAGGAGGTTGAGGAAGGGCGTTTCTCTTGAGCCGGCGGAAGTAATCGCCGAAGGTTCAAGGAAGTAATTAAACCTTGATTCGTGAGACTTTGATCGATAGTTAGGGCCGTCAACCCTCTATCACCCGGAGAAGATGGTTTATGATTTTGCTATGAATTTATCTTTGTTTATAGGGGTTGGAGGATTAACTCGTACTCGCCGAGTTGTGTGAAATTTTATGACCTATGAGACGGGAATGGATTCTTAATTGTCTAAAAATTGGTGATTTTGGGCCTTCGGCCCTTCTCTCTATTATATATATGTATATCTATATCACGGGAATTAATTTGGCTTGCAAAAACCATCCCCGGTTCATGGATCTTTTATGACTTTAGTTAAATGCTTTGCTCTATAAGTATATCGGGTGCGTGTGTAACCCCCTCACTAGTCATTAGGACTAACCCTCGTTGTTGTTTTCCCCTCTTCCCCTTTCTTTTGAGTTTACAGGTTCTTCCGAGTCAAGCTAGGCGGCAAGTGTCTTTTGGAGTCTACTTGTGGTTTAGTTTGAGTCTTCATGCATTTGTAGTGGATTCCTTTACCTCCTGTTTTATATTCTGGAATTATGTATTTCCCCGGCACTTATGTTTTTTTGCCGCGATGGCATTGTATATTTTGTATATAAGCTAGCATGGTAGTTGGAATACTTGACCCTACTCCCATTTTGATTATGAAAATATGTGATGGTCTTGGGATATATGTTTAGCTTGTGAATTGTTTTAATTGCTTCCGCTACTTTGATTTTAATTTGCACAATTTTGAGGGTCTAGGCCGCCTAGCGAGGGTGTGAGTTTTGTGTGTCTCCCGTTCGCTATGGTTTGATACGGGTGCGAACTCCCATTTCGTTACTCGTATTGGACCTTAGTGGGGTGGATGTGGCACCCTTCGCTCCGGGGGTGTTACAGAACTTTATCCAAAAATTCTAAAATTTTCAAAATTAGATTCAAAGAATAAAAATTTCAGTTTAATTAAATCTCGATTAAAACAGTTTTTAATAAGAGTTTTTAGAAAACATTTTTTAGTCATTTTAGAAAAATCTCATATTCGATAGACTCAGATTTTAAACCGTTTGAGGAATACATAACTATCATTCAGATTCAAATATTTTCCGTCAAAATTTAGTTAATAAATAGTTCCAAATTGAAAGTTGCAAGCATGGCTTTGATACCACTTGTTGGAAAACACAATGTAAAAGCAGCGAAAATTTAAAATTTAATAGCATTATGGATTAGCG
Source organism: Lantana camara (assembly GCA_037501455.1). Lineage (NCBI taxonomy): Eukaryota > Viridiplantae > Streptophyta > Magnoliopsida > Lamiales > Verbenaceae > Lantana > Lantana camara. Next base: position 109,456,382 of record CM074856.1, on the reverse strand, counting down.
GAATCCTAATACATACACAAATATTCAAACCCAAACAAGACATCAAATGGCGCATAATGAAGTGATTGTCTATTAACAAAATCATTTCATTTGTTATTCAAAAATTATTTATTATTTTAGAAGGAAATAGTAAAGCAGACTATTTGCAATATCAATTTTAAGGGCACTATTCCTAACATTGACAAGTTTATGTTGGGTCAAAGGTACATCAGGAGCAAATACAACAACTGTGTGTATTTGCACATGCTACAAGATAGGTCTTATATTTATCTACTCTTATATGTTGATGATATGCTAATAGTATCAAAGTGCCAAGATGAAATTGATAAATTGAACACTCGGTTGAATAAAGAATTCTAGATGAAGGATTTGGGAGAAGTTAAGAAGATTCTCGACATGGAGATGAACAAGGATTGGTAGGAAGATAAGTTTTAGCTGCTCAGAAGCAGTATTTGAACAAAGTACTACATTGGTTTGTTATATGTCAAGATTCAAAATCTGTAGGGTACTCTAATTGCCCCTCACTTGAAGTTTAGACTTGGTATTATATTCTGTGCATTTGAGTTGGCATCTGCAGGAGCAATTTGAAGGCACTACAACATGATTGAGAGATGAAGTTGTTTATATTTGGTGGGACCATAAATTATGCTAAGGTGGAGTTATGTTGTTTAGTGGCCCAATTTTTATCCCACAATGGAAGGTTAGATTAGGACAAATTGATTCTGTCTCACATAAGAGTTTTTTAATAGTTTGGAAAGAATCTAACACTATAAATAGACTTCTCTCCTTTATAGCTTAAGCATCCCAAACAAAGTACATCTCTCACATTGTAATATTTCTTTGGTGAAATATATTTGAGTAGTATCCAAGCACGTAGGCTAAATTAGTCAAACCTCGTTAAATTTTGGTGTTTTTTTTTTAATGTTTTTTTAATTGTCTTATTTTGATTATATATTTAGTTAATTATTTTGTCTGAATAAATTAAAAAAAATTTGCTTTAATTTTAAACGTTATAGTTTTAAATATCATTTGTCCCTTCCGCAATAAGTTTTTGGTGCTTCCTCATTAGAAAGATATTTTAGAATGAGGTCAAAAATGTAAATATATACTATATAGGTTGAACAAAAACGACGTTGTGAACAAAAATAATTTTTAGCAATATAACCACGATATAACCAACAAATGTAAATGCTAGTGATAAATAAATATCGGAAAATTAATTTATTCTCAATTCAATCAAATTGAAAAACAAACCCAAAATGTAAACTACTAATAAGATCATAAAACACAAAAGGATCGAAAACTGAAACACAAACAATAACAATAACAACGCTATACAGTCAACAATTAATAGGATCTACTAAACTAAATAAACCAAAAGACAAGTAACAACCAAAAGCCCAGCCCGCAGCGGTGGCGCCGTCCCGGACTTGACCAGTTTAACAGCCTTCTTCCCCACTTTCCTACCGGAATCATCTACCTCAACCTTACCTCCAACCACCATGTTTCTCTTAGCTGAATACCAAAAGAAACTCTTGAACTTCACTTTGACAGCTAAGTTCACTCTAAACCCCGCATTTTCTCCGCTCGAAAGAGCCGTAATTGCCGCCTCCTTCCACGGCGCGCTGCCCGTGGCAACAACAACATCTCGCCTCCAAGTTTTTTTCTCCTGCCCTTGGTTAAAACCCGGCACGGTGTAATTCCCAATGGCCATGCTTTTGTTCGCCTCCGAGTAGAAGGTTAGGTCCACAGCATCGTAATGGAGGCCTGTCGGGTATGGGTTTTCGAGCTCGAGGTCGAAGAAAATGAGGCTATCTGCGGCGGTGGTGGATGAGTTGAGGTATTTGTTAAGGGTGGGAACGTAAAAGGTCTGTATGGAGCATAAGGGGTAGAAGGTTAAGCTTAAGAGTGTGGTGAAGAGCATGACGAGCAAAAGGCAGACTGTCACACAGCAGCATTTGTACGCAACAAAGATGGGATGACCTCGGGCCCGAACTCGGTCTTCCAGCCCTGCCATGTTTAGAGGAAATCAAGTCAGTGGGATGTCAGAGTAAACACACACACATGTTTACTTTATAGTTGCCCAAGGCCCTTACTGACTTCAAATTCTTTTTTTACTCAATCCTTCCATACGTACTATAAAGAAGTTCTAGCTTTTATATTCTATTTATAAAATAAATTAAAAAATTAAATTAGATTTGTATTTTTGGTAAATAAGTAGATTTATATATATATAAATCTATATATATATATATATATATATATATATAAGTTGAGAGTAAAATCGTCAGTTTACTCATAAAATCAATCTAATCCTAACGGAATTGAGTAATTTATAATTTTTAAAACTCTCTTGGGGTATAATTTGTAATATTTTCATTTCAATCGATATGAGTTGTAATTCTACGAGATCTCAGGGTGTGGATGCAAAAAATCCTAATATTTAATATCTCATTAAAAAGTCAAGCAGTTATATATATATCTAATTCTCCAAATTAAATTTTTGTGGGAGCATATAATTATAAATGTAAATCTTATTATTAGGAGTACTAATGATAACTTATTTATATTCTTTAATTAATTGCACTTAAGTACAGTCAAAACAACTTTAAATCTTTTATAACATCTAAATGAATTATAAATACATTATTTGCTCTATTATAACGGATTACTATAGTTTGTATACGCATAATTTTATCCTGTTATTTAACAAATATTATTTCACTAGAATTAAATTATAGAAAAAGCTTACTTCAGGGTTAGGTAAATGTGAAACAAATGAATTCTATAAAAAGACTTGTGGAAGTCTCCCTACCTTTATTATTATTATTATTATTATTATTATTATTAGGAATAATTACATACAGGTCCCTGAGTTAGGCCTAATTACAAGCCGATCCCTATTCTTTTAAATATTATACTGTAGTCCCTATAGCATTTGTTTTGTTTGAGGTCCATTAACGAATTTGTAAAAGTAAACTTATATTCTTGAAGGTTTTGTGAGTGTTAGATATAATGTATGACCAAAAATACAAAATCGTCTCTAAACATATCAAAAATTAACAAATTAACAAGGTTTAGGGACTACAATGTAATATTTGAAAGAATAGGGATCGACTTATAATTATGCCTAACCTCCGGAACCTACATATAATTATCCATTATTATTATAGTGCATTGAAAAGACTGCAGGGCACTGCACAATAAGATTTATTGGTTAAGTCATCTTAATTAATGAATTAAAATTACATGTCCCAATCACTAGGCAAGCAAGGAAACTTAATGTTTGTGAAATCAATTATATGTTAATCGAGTAAAACAAAAAAAAAAAATCTATACAAAGACTTCGTTTTTTTTTTTTGGTCAATCTATACAAAGACTTTGTAGAAGCAAACTTTAGGGTTAGGTAAATGTGTGATTTAGACAAATGAATTTTACACAAAGACTTTGTAGGTCGGGTTTGAATTTCTAATTTCAGTTTTATATTTCATTTCCTATTTTACTTATATATAAATTAGTATACGACTCATGCGATGTACGGTATTAACGTACAATATAACTTATAATATTAAGTATGAATCTTATATGCTAGAATAAATACCTAACTTATATAGAATGAAAAATAATATATATATATTATTTTTTCGGATAATTAATGTTTCATCCCTGATAAGGGTAATGACTTATCCCAAACATCCCAGTTTGAAAATAACCAATTTTACATCCCCAATACACAATATATTTTTTGTAAACCCCCCAAAACGTGTGAAAAGGCCGTTTTGCCCTCCTTGAATGCCAGTGAAACCCGAAGCTTCATCTTTGAGAACCCGAACTCTGCCGCCGTAGACGAGCACTCCGGCGTCCATACTTCCTCCCCCATATCCGGTAATTGTAACAACCCTGATACTACAATTTAAGTTTTTAATTCCGAATTTGAGGGTATTAATTCGGCATTTAGGGATTCCAATTCCGCGTTTAGGGCTTGCAATTAATTGGGCAGTTTTCGTTCTCAATTAGTTCCGATGGCTAGATTGAAGCAAATCTCAAATAGGTCCAGCAGTAAAACTTCGCGGCGCGACGAAATACAATGTCGTTGCTCGCCAACATATTTTACTGAAAAAATGGCCGAAATTGGTGTGCTAACTGATGCCCGAAGGCAGAGGATATTAGCGACTCCTTTTGGGTCATTCCTTCAAATGCATGGAGTTCAAGGTACAAACAAACGCGTTGGGGCGTTGCTGGAACGTTATAACGTGGATCTACGGACAGTCAACTTTGGGCAAGTCAGTGTACCCTTTACTAACACAAAGCTCTCAGTTGTCTTGGGGCTACAATGTGAGGGTAACCCTGTTGATCCTTATGTTAGAGTGAAATCACGATTCCGGCAACTGTATTTTGACAACAAAAACGGTAGGGTGACACGTGCTAACATATTGGCCAGGTTACAGGGCTTGGCTCGTAGGAGTGATGCCGAAGGCGTCGATGATTTTGCAAGAATGTTCATATTGTTTGTTTTTTCTACATTGCTTTTTCCACGCAGCAGCCTTAAGCTGCCAATTGGTCTGATATGCTATGTAGATGACTTAACGTATATCGACCGATTCGCTTGTGGTGCTGCTGTTTATAATTTTTTGGTTTTGTCAATTGAGAAGTTCAAAGTTGATTCCAAACAGTTTCTTGACGGTTGTACCATGGGGCTGATGGTAAGAATATATATATATATTGTTATCTTGGTTTTTATATCTAAGCGGTTGGGTTTGTCTTTTTGATACCCCTAGTCTGTTTTAAATCCAGGCTTGGTTCATTGAGCATTTTCCCTCCTGTGGGCATGTCGTGTTGGTGCAGGCCTTCCCACGGTTTTTGAAGTGGGGGAAGAGTAATTTGTCTGCACAAAAGAAGGAAATTGAAAAGCGTTTCAGCAAGCTGACCTTCTCCGACGTAAGTAAACATTATGATTAAAAACGTTATGTATACATGAATTATGATGGGCTATACGCTTATTTTATAAAATTTATTCGTTTGCTTGTAGCTATATCAAATTAAACCTGCTAATAAAAAGGAGCTTAAGTTGCTTGATTGTGTAGAGGATCTACCAGAGTCTGCCTTTCAAAATGAGGTTGATGATGATGATGATGATGATGGTGATGACGTGGACGAGGAGAAGAAAGACGGTAAGAGGAAAAAATCTAATAAGCGTGCAAAGTCTAACAAAATAAGGAAGGCAGCTGCTGAGAACTCTGTTGTACAAGGGGTTGAAGGGGATGTTGCTGAGGGGAAGGATGAAACTGAGGAGCCGGATGAGGGTGAGGAAAATGTTGTAGAGGATGAGAATGATGTAGGGGAGAAGGTTGAAGATGTGTAGGAGCTTGCAAGGCTTGATTCTGTAACCATTATTGTTTCTGATGTCATGTGTGATTTGAAGAGTCAATGGGGGAAATCTGAGGATGAAGTTGAGGGGGCTGTTGCTGATGAGGTTGAGCGAGGTGCCGCTGAGTTCCCTCATGAAGCAGTTCATGTTGTTAAGGAGGCTGATGATGATGATGTTGATGCCCCAGTTTATTCTGTTACTGATGATTTGAAGTCCTTTGTAGGTAGAAAGGATTTTGAAGGGCGTGCATCTTTGAACGATGAAGCCCTTGAGGTGATCGATGGGATCATTGATGACTACGCTAGCACGTTCAAGTAAGTGGTTTTTTATGCGTAATTATTAATTTCAAAATCAAATCTGTATCAATGTGTAATTGTCTTTTATTTTATTCCCAGTGATAAGGTGGTATATGTGTGTGGCGATGAAAAGCGGGTGTTGGTGAGTGATATTCTGAGACTGATATGGGGTCAGTCAATGAATCAAAGGGTTTTCGAGGCCTATTTTCATATACTGATAGATAGTGAGTACATTCCCACAAAATCCCACAAAATCTATTGCATTTCTTCATTTCTCACACAACATAGATTTGGTTAAGGGATACACGAAAACCCACTATCTCTCAGCGAAAAAGATGGGTAAATTTCTTGAAGAGCCCAAATTGATGAAGTATGCGGTGCTGCAGCTAGAAGGGCTCAACAGCGGTGTCCTTGACCAATGCCGGTACGTTATATTCCCATTGAACACTACCAATCATTGGCATTTGGTAGTGTACAGCACAGTGGAGAATAAGTTCTTGGCGTACAACACCATGAGCTCGCCTAGAACACGCCACGCGAAGAAGGTATGGGGTTGTTTCATGAAAGCATACTGGGAATACAAGGGCATGGCCATAGTTGCTGCATCTGAAAGGCACCCAGAAGCTACATGCAGCCGTACTCAAGCACCAGAAAGCTTAGACTGTGGGGCGTTTATTTGCCTCTTTGTGGAGTCGCTTGCAAAGGACACCGCGGAGTACAACCAGTTTGCAAAAGAGGTCCCCATTGCTGATTACCGTGTTCACATCGCCCACATGCTTCTAAAATTTGGTCTTCAACAGCTTGTATGAAAGAAATACTATTTTTTTTATAATTTTGTATGTATAAAGTTTCTTTGTAATTTGGTAAGTAAAAGTTGGGTTTGTCAAGTAAAAGGTAAAAATTGCGTAATTGAAAGTTGGGTGTGTCCAGTTAAACAATAAAAACGCGTAATTGGATGGGGACTTTGTCAAGTGAAACTGTAATAATGCGTAATTGGATGGGGACTTTGTCAAGTGAAACTGGAATAATGCGTAATTAGATGGGTGGTGTCAAGTGAAGCTGTAGTAATGCGTAATTGGATGGGGACTTTGTCAAGTGAAACGGTAATAATGCGTAATTGGATGGGGACTTTGTCAAGTGAAACGGTAATAATGCGTAATTGGATGTTGGACTTTGTCAAGTGAAACGGTAATAATGCGTGATTGGATGGGGACTTTGTCAAGTGAAACTGTAATAATGCGTAATTGGATGGGGACTTTGTCAAGTGAAACCGGAATAATGCGTAATTGGATGGGGACTTTGTCAAGTGAAACTGGAATAATGCGTAATTGGATGGGGTCTTTGTCTAGTGAAACTGGAATAATGCGTAATTGGATGGGGACTTTGTCAAGTGAAACTGGAATAATGCGTAATTGGATGGGAACTTTGTCCAGTGAAACTGGAATAATGCATAATTGGATAGGGACTTTGTCAAGTGAAACGGTAATAATGCGTAATTGGATGGGGACTTTGTCCAATTAAAAAGATTGTGATTAAAACATTGCAACATTTACAAGATTGATTGAATGATGGTCACATCATTACAACAATACAGTTATGAACAAGATTGTGATTAAAACATTGCAACATTTACAAGATTGATTGAATGATGATCACATCATTACAACAATACAGTTATGAACAAGATTGTGGTTAAAACATTGCAACATTAACAAGATTGATTGAATAATGATCACATCATTACAACAATACAGTTATGAACAAGATTGTGGTTAAAACATTGCATTATGAACAAGATTGATTCCAGTTTCACTTGATAAAGTCCCCATCCAATTACCCATTATTACCGTTTCCCTTGACAAAGTCCCTATCCAATTACGCATAATTGCAGTTTCACTCGACAAAGTCCCCATCCAATTACGCATTATTCCAGTTTCACTTGACAAAGTCCCCATCCAATTACGCATCCCATCCAATTACGCATTATTCCAGTTTCACTTGACAAAGTCCCCATCCAATTACGCATTATTCCAGTTTTCACTTGACAAAGTCCCCATCCAATTACGCATTATTCCAGTTTCACTGGACAAAGTCCCATCCAATTACGCATTATTACAGTTTCACTTGACAAAGTCCCCATCCAATCACGCATTATTACCGTTTCACTTGACAAAGTCCAACATCCAATTACGCATTATTACCGTTTCACTTGACAAAGTCCCCATCCAATTACGCATTATTACCGTTTCACTTGACAAAGTCCCCATCCAATTACGCATTACTACAGCTTCACTTGACACCACCCATCTAATTACGCATTATTCCAGTTTCACTTGACAAAGTCCCCATCCAATTACGCATTATTACCGTTTCACTTGACAAAGTCCCCATCCAAGTACGCATTATTACAACTTCACTTGACACTTCACCCATCTAATTACGCATTATTCCAGTTTCACTTGACAAAGTCCCCATCCAATTACGTATTATTACAGTTTCACTTGACAAAGTCCCCATCCAATTACGCATTATTACCTTTTCACTTGACAAAGTCCCCATCCAATTACGCATTATTCCAGTTTCATTGGATAAAGTCCCCATCCAATTACGCATTATTACAGTTTCACTTGACACTTCACCCATCTAATTACGCATTATTCCAGTTTCACTTGGCAAAGTCCCCATCCAATTACGCATTATTACAGTTTCACTTGACAAATCCCCATCCAATTACGCATTATTACCGTTTCACTTGACAAAGTCCCCATCCAATTACGCATTATTCCAGTTTCACTGGACAAAGTCCCCATCCAATTACGCATTATTACAGTTTCACTTGACACTTCACCCATCTAATTACGCATTATTCCAGTTTCACTTGACAAAGTCCCCATCCAATTACGCATTATTCCAGTTTCACTGGACAAATTCCCCATCCAATTACGCATTATTACAGCTTCACTTGACACTTCGCCCATCTAATTACGCATTATTACAGTTTCACTTGACAAGTCCAACATCCAATTACGTATGATTAACGTTTCTCTGGACAAACCATGACTTCAATTACGCATTTTTAACCCTGCTTTTAGTCTTCCAAGGTGGGACTCTCCAACTCCCGGCATTTAATTCCCCCATTACCCAAGGCGATGTGATTATAGATGGTCTACTTTATATTCACCACCAGCTCCCCACTTCTTCATATCTCTTATGCTAAATCATCTATGTATTTGTTTAGCTCTCACCGATCTGTGTATAGATGCTCGTTTTTTTCCATCTGCAACAAATTCAGATGGGTAAGAAAATAAACATAGGAGCATCTATACACAATCGGTGACAGCTAAACCAATAAGGGGGTGAACTTACTGCTTTTAAAGGTGACAGTGGGCTGCCAGGCATCAAATCCCCACTTCTACAGATCTTAATGGTCGATCATCTATGAACGATTTAGATCTCACTGATCTGTGCAAAGATGCTCCCCATTTTTTCCCATTTTTTCCCCATTTTCTGTAATGGTCGATCATCAAATCCCCATTTTTTTCCCATTTTTTAGATCTCACCGATCTCTACAAATTCACCATTTAATTACGATTCTCATAGCCTAACTAGACAAACCCAAATTTTAATTCCGAATATTCATGGCCTAACTCTACAAACCCAGCTTTTAATTAAAACTTTTTCATAGCCTAACTCGGCAAACCCAACTTTTAATTACGAGTTTTCATCTTTTAATTCGACAAGCACAGGTTCTCCCCCATTCGCCAAAGCAGAAAATAAACAACCAAATATACACTGCAAAATATTTACATGCTTGTTTAAATGTAGGATTACAACCGAAGGTGACCATACTACCAAAAATGAAGAATCACCCATAATCTTACACCAAGGGGAATCATCAAATAAATGATCGTACTAGGAAGGCTATCCATGAGACAAGAAGAAGAGCTGCCATAAATTTTAACTTCAACTTCAGAAGTCTGATTTCAGCATCCCGGACAGCGATCTTCTTGTCGTAGCTGGCGAAAAGTGCTCTCATTTCAGGGGTGGGTTCTGGATCGATCCACACCCACAAGCGACAAGTTCCCTTGTAACATTTAGCAAACCTCCGATGAGGATTTCTGGAAGTCTTAGAAGTGAAAACACGGGCTAGGACACCATAATAACAGAACAGCCTCGACTCATTCTGCACCGACGATGTTGAATTAAACATCTTAACAAGATAATCTGTCCATTAACAACCATTGAAGCGTTAGTTGGCATCAATGCCATTTCTAGCTAACCATTGCAGATATAAACCAAAATGGAAATGAAATGCAAATAGAACAGGAAAGAATACAACATCAAAGATTCAAATCTAGAACGACAAAAGGTCTCATACACTTCCTTGATATGCTTTACTGTCCTGGTCTCCGTCGCCAGATGAAAATTACGGCACCAATCGCGCAAAGCAAGCTTGCAAAAGAAGACTCCGATGGGGGCTGGTGAGACTTAGTAAAGCAGAGGTTTGGAGGAAGCAAATTTGGACTGGCGCTAGGAAAAACGTAAGGGCAACCCAGTCTTTTTAGGTGATTAGGGGGTTTAGGAAAAATATATTGTGTATTGTTGACCTCAAACATAGATTTTTCAAACTAAGGTGTTTAGGATAACTTTTGACCATTATTGGTCCTGTTTAATAACTCCCCCTTATTTTTTTTTGGTCGAAATGAAAAATAATATATGCAATACATAGTTTTTATAAATAATAAATGAATTACTGCTAAAGTGTTTTCTTATTATAGTTTAAATTATTCATTAAGTAAAGAATTGTAAATGAAAATTAATTTCAAAGAGATTATATAATTATCATCAAATTCTAAAATAATAATGATAAATATATGTTGAGTTTTCACTGCATTGCAATTTATAAATTATATAACGATAGTAAATAAATAAAACTAATGTAAATATCATATTTTAGTTCAATAAGTTAAAACTATGTGGAAAATAGAAAATAAACAATTTATATAGATGTTAAATAAGACTTTCTTTGTATATTTAAACTACCTATAGGTACTATCATATATATATATATAACTACCTTACAGTATAACGCAGTTCATCAAAATCAAAATTTGTAAAAGTACACTTATGCCCCTAATGATTTGTATGAGTGTTACATTACATATATGATCAAAATTACAAAATCATCCCTAAACATTACAAATATAAACAAAACGATCCCCATAAATTATGAATTTAACAATATAGTCCCTTGAGTCACAAATCAATTAAGGACATCAGGAGTATTTTTGAAATGGTATAACGGAACCCTAACGGATGTCAGGGACCACAAACGGTTCTCAAAAGTTGAGGACTAAAAATAATTTCTCGATCTAGATGGACTGGATTGTGATTAGGCCTAAATAAAGGGTAGTCGGATATAATATATATATATATATATATATATATATATATAATATTTTACTAAAATATTGTCTATGTATAAAAACATCAATAACTGTTGAGTTTTAGACGTAAACTCTCTCCTTCCACTAAAAAAAAACAGTCATATCCAGACGAACTTTCAGACGAGTTCGTCTGGAAAATGCAATTTTCGACGAACTTCCGACCAACATCAAGTCGTCTGAAAAACTCTCGTCTGAACATATTTCAGACAAACTTTCAGACCAAATTTCCGACGAACATATATTCCGGCGAACTTTCCGGCCACATTCCAACGGAACATTATGTCGTCCGAAATCTATTTACTTCCAACAAACTTCCGACGAACTTCCCGGCTAATATACCTTGACCAAAATTTGACTATCTGATGTTTCCAACGAATTTCCGGCGAAACTCACCACCACAAAATTTCGGACCAACTGAATTCCGATGAACTTTCCGATGAATAACTATTATTTTATTAGTTTTTCTAATTTTTCAGACGAACTTTCAGAATTTTATTATTTTTATTATAAATCCAGACGAATTTTTTGGTCGTAAATTCATCGCAAATTTATTTTCTTTTTAAAATATATTTTATAAATTTTTATTTTTAACCTGTTTTTAATACAATTTTTTTGTCAATTGTATCCATATAAAAATGATGATTAGAAATTTAATAATATAAATAAATCTAACAACATTACAATTGCAAATCCCTCAACAATAAATCCGTACAAGAAAATCCAGCAACATTATAATTCCAAACCCTACATAGATAAATCCAGACATGAAAGTCGACAAATTCTAACAACTTGAGAGTTTTTAAATAATAAAAGGAGTGCTACAAGTTTCAATCTGATATGATAACCATTTTTCCAAAACATAAAACAAACACCTCATAGTAGTCTTGTTCCACTTGTAAATGACCTTTTCACTTGCTTCTTCTAAATTCCTTTTCACTTGGTTGTTCATCGATCTGATAGAACATAAAATACAACAAAAAGAAAGTGTATAAGCACCAATTCCACTTGAATGTAAGAATTTAAACCAACTCAACAAACACTCTAGTCCATAAACTAACTAAACATATAAACTTCAATAATTCCAAGTGCTCATGCAAGAATCTTCAAATTCAAGAATCAAACTAAAAATAACATAATTCAACAAGAAAAAAAAATCTCTCTCTGTTGCTGTATCACTATCCAAAAATCAAATATAACTCGTCATTATAATTCATCATTCATCATTCACCATTCATAACAAGAATCAAACCAAAAATAACCTAGTTCATCATTCACACTAACCTGCTTGGTCATTTGATTGGCCTCGTACATTGGAGTTTGCATTAATCTGTTGTTCAAAAATAGTTGCCATTTGTTTTATGGCAGATAAATCTCTCCCTGCTGCTGTGCAACCTGCTCCTGTTGTCGTTGCAGCTCAGCTTGCTCCTCGATCATTTGGTCTCGTAACGCAGCATGTTGTTCAATAAATTGTTGTTGCTGCCTTCTCAACTCATTAAGTTCTGGCAATGCAACCGAGCTAGTAGAACAATACTGAGAACTAGTGGATGCACTAGTAGTACGTGAGCATTGCTCTTCAAGTAGGGCAACCCGTACACCTCACCCTTCTTGTTTGGGCCCCCAGCAACTTGATGCCATAATTCAACATCAGTAGGTAAGTTTACTCTATCCTCCTCACTAAGTTGAGCTGCTTGTTGGTTCCTAATCTCTGTTAACTTCTCATAGTTTTCCTAAATTAATATATCATATATTTGTAATCATGAATTTGTATAACCACTAAAACAAATGATTAACTGCTCATAAATATATTCAAACAATTAAACTTACATATGTCAAGCGTGAATGCTCGTCAACCCATCTATCTCCACCAACATTATCACTCTCCTCATTATTTCGTTCACCCCCTTCACCAATGTCACCAACATTCTCATTTGGTATTTGCTTTTTATCCAACTTTCTGGTGCGAGTTATCTTACATATCTCTTCGTGGGGGATGTCCCTATTTTCCCTCTCACTCTGCAATTAATTTATACTTTATATTATATTTATTCAAATAATAAATATAATTTAAAATAGAGCAAATTACATTTTTGGTCCCATAGGATTGGGCGATTTGCAATTTTGGTCCCACTGTTTTAAAAAGTGACAATTTTGGTCCCGTAGGTTTCAATTTGTGACAATTTTGGTCCCAACCGTTAAATGGCGGACGGAAACCGTTAAATGTATTTATGGGTGCGAAGTCAAATACAATTCTTGACAAGAAAATTCACAAAGAGGCAGCTGTAGCCCAGCGGTAGCGAGGCTCTCTCCTCTATGAGAGGTCTCAGGTTCGAACCTGGGCAAAACAACATATTTTTTGTCAAATAATTATTATGTTAATATTATAAATAAATATTTTAAATAATATTTAATAAATATATTAAATAATAAATAATTTAATAAATATTAAATAATATTATATTTATTTTAACATAATGTTCAAATAATTATTATGTTAAAATATAAATAAATATTTTAAATAATATTTAATAAATATTAAATAATATTATATTTATTTTAACATAATAATTACACGTACATAATATATAAATAAAAATTTTATGTGTATAAATATTCTACTAAATTACAAATATATATCATAGCTTAAAAAATATTTTAACATAATGATATATTATATTTTTATTTTAACTTAATAATATAATTATATTATTTTATTATTAGAATTTATTTATATTTAAACATAATAATATAATATATAAATACATAATATACATTTTATACGTATATATATTATATATTATATATATTAATATTATATATATATGTATATATTAATGTGTATAATATATAATATAATATATAAATACATAATATTTAATATATATAGTATATAAATATTATTTTGTATAAATACAAAATATACATTTTATACGTACACATATTACATATTATATATATTAATATTATATATATGTGTATATATTAATGTATATAGTGTATAGGGGGGTTTTGAGAAAACTCCCCATGGGTTGAAAAATTTTGAGTTTGCTCCCCATTTTTAAATACATCATTTGGGGTTTTAGATACACGATTCTGGGATTTATATACACGATTCTGGGATTTAGATACATGATTTTTTTCCTTATATTTCAAATACATCATTTGGGGTTTTAGATACACGATTCTTGAGTTTTAATACATCATTTTTAAAAATAGGGAGCTAAAAGAAATTTGACTTGTCAATTGGGGAGTTTTCTCAAATTTCCCGATGTATATAATATATAATATAATATATAAATACATAATATTTAATATATATAGTATATAAATATTATTTTTTATAAATACAAAATATACATTTTAAACGTATATATATATTATATAAATATATATATATATATGTATATATTAATTTATATAATATATAGTAAATATAATATATTATTATGTTAAAATATTTTTAAATTATAATATTATTTAATACATTTATTTAATATTTATTAAAATATTTATAATTTAATATATTTATTAAATTTTATTTAAAATATTTATTTAAAATATAAATATATTTCTATGTTAAAATAAAAATATAATATATTATCATGTTAAAATAAATATAATATTATTTAATATATTTATATATACACGTAATAATATATATAATATATGTACTATAATATATATGTGTATATTATATATAAATATATAATATTACTTGTATATATATAATATATGTACTATATATTATATACACTAATATATATATATATATATATATATATATATATATATATATATATATATATTTAATATTAATATATAAAATATATATTATGTATTTATAAAAAATAATACTTATATACTTTATGTATTAAATATGATATATTAATATATCATATACGTGTAATAATATGTTAAAACATAAATTAATTTTAATAATAATATAATAATATATTTATATTATATTATTATTAAAATTAAAATATATTTAAGCATATAATTGTTTGAGGAAAAAAAATGGTTATAGCGTGGGTTTGAACCCATGACCCTTGGCTTGGAACAAAACACCCTAACCAACTGGGCTACGAATTTCTTTAAGATTTTTTTGTTAATTATTTTATTTGACTTTTCTCACATTTAACGGTTTCCGTCCGCCATTTAACGGTTGGGACCAAAATTGTCACAAATTGAAACCTACGGGACCAAAATTATCACTTTTTAAAACAGTGGGACCAAAATTACAAATCGCCCAATCCTATGGGACCAAAAATGTAATTTGCTCTTTAAAATATTTGCAAGTTAATAACTTACCAATCTCTTTCGAAGAGTAGCAGCTGAAATGCACCCACCAGTATGAAGTACCCCTCCTTTAGTTGAAGCCCTATTTTGCTTGTTTTTCGTTGACTTGGCTAAGAATTCCGGGGTCTTCTACTATTCAGATATATCATAAACTGACTGCAACATCCATCCCGGCTCTTTACTGTTACATCTAATCCTATTGAAATGATCAGCCATGTTTTTTGCTCCAACGATCTCAAAGGCATTTCTCATATGTATCTCATGTTAGGGTTCCCAATATACATACTTCTGCAAAGTAAAATTCAAACACGCAAAACAGGGCATTAATATTTATTTCCTGCACAAATTAATTAAATACGAAATATGTAAATAATACCTTCCATTCCTCAAAACACTCGTCAACAACATTTGGGGGAATGTCTCTCCATGTCCTATATGGCTCAGTTAACTTCGATTTCATGACATTAGTAAGGCTGCTTGTCCCATCCAAATTATTTGTATACCTGGATATAAAAATTCTTAGAAGATATGTAAACTCCACAAAATTATAAATCTCAATAAATTTTATATTTTCTACTTACTAATTTCCAGCTGGCTCTAATTTCTTTTTATTGGTGGATAGTGGAGCAGGCATGACATATGGCCCATTGCATTGTGATCTACTTGTTGGTTCTACAGAATTCGATTGAACAATTTGTGGAGAAGGAGATGATGATGGTAGTGTAGTAGATGGTGATGGTTGTGTAGCAGAAGATGATGGTTGTGGAGAAGCAACCAGTGATTTGTGGTGGTGAAAGAGCTAACGTAGAAGATAATAATGTACCATCGCCATATACATTGGCCGGGTTAGGAGATGAGATAGGAGCAAATGTTGAAGGGTTGTTGATGATCATATTGCCCCTCGTATGTCGGCCTGCTGTACCACATAAACCTCTATTGATGTTACCACCAGTACGATTCATCTACAATAATCACATATAACAAGTTAATACGTAACTAAAATTTGTTCAACAACTCAACATTTTTAAAATGTATTACATATAAGTAACAAATTAAACAAGAAACATAAATAACACTTCAAGTTAGAAATTAATTATCTCACCTTTCAACTTAATTAGAATCATCGTATTAGTCAGAGTCAATGTCTTCATCATCATATTGTTCAAATAACTCTTCTATATCATCCTCATTTTCACTATTATTATCGTTCGGTTGTTCAATTTCAACATCCTCAAAGGTATTATTATGGTCAACCAACTCATATACAACATCATCAGAGACAACATTATTTACAATTACTCCTTCATCACTTTGATAAGCTATTTGTAGAGGTTCTTCTATTTCTACTCTCCCTTTCGCTTTAGCTTTAATGACAATGAACCATTGTTACTTGTCTCTAATACGACCTGGATATTGAACAACGTAAACTTGACGAGCCTGTTGGGCAACTATGAAGGGATCATATTTTCTGTATTTGCCACTTTGTTTAACTTCTATGGTCATGTATTCTGCATCTCCAATCCGAGTTCCTTATTTAGGAGTTGGATCAAACCACTCACATTTAAATAGAACCACCTTCTTGATGGGTTCTCCTGGATATTCTAATTCAATAATTTGATCCAAAATTCCATAATAGTCATCTTCACTACCAGCTTCATCATCACTACCTTTAACCCAAACCCACTATTCATCGTCTTTTTTCCACGAGTCCAAGATTGTGTGTGAAACTTAAAATCGTTCACAAAATACTTGGGCCACATTTTAACTTTGAGAAGAGGACCACAAGACAAATGATATAAGTGTGGGTTGTTAATTCTATTGGTAGGATTCTTAACCTGTATAAAATTATTTTTGAATGTTAGATTATGTATGTAATTTATTAAATATTAATTTTTCACAAGTTTACTTACGTAATTCTTGAACCATCCTACAAATTCTTCTTCAACTCGACCACTACCATCAATATTGCCAATTTTAAACTCCTCGACAAAGAAACTACAAAGTTCACCAGTATCAAATTTTGTTAAAATTATAACTTGATCCTTACGATATAATGAATTGATTAATTCTCTAACTTACTCAAAGAAGTTTTGGATCTCATTCCAATTCAATAAAATGTTAGTTCTAGCAGACTTGTACTCCTTATCATCTAAAAAAAGAGTACTACATGCACCTGAAGCACGTCATAGTTGATTGAAAATAGCTAACGTTTGAGGATTCGCATGGAACGGACATGAGATTGAAAATAGAAAGAACAAAAATGAGCTGTCTCACATCGTAAGTATGCCTCACAAATAGAGCCCTCGACTCTAGCTTTATTTTTAACTGTTTTCTTTATTTTTGCAAGAAACCTGTTTTGATTAAAAGAGAATTTAGTATATAAATTAAATGAGTAATAATTTTATGATTATTATAGGAGTTAGTGAATAATTCTTTTTACCTTTCAAATAGGTACATGCACCGAAATTTTACTGGCCCTCCATTTCGAGCTTCTTCAATCAAATGAACCGACAAATGCTCCATTACATCAAAGAATGCTGGGGGAAAAACCCTTTCAAGTTTACACAAAATAATGGGAATGTTTTTCTCCATTTGATCAAGATCTTCATGCCTCAGTATAGTTAAACATAAATCTCTAAAAAATTTACTCAACTCTGCTAGTGGTTTCCATATATCATCAGGCAATTCTTTGAAGGCAATACGCAACAACAGCTCCAGAAATGTCCATCACCATGTTAAAGATATTGTCCAAGATATTCTTTTCTATATGCATCACATCTAAGTTATGACGGATCAAGTTATCCTTCCAATATGGCAATTCCCAAAAGATACTTTGTTTCTTCCAATTGTGTTGCACTCCACTCCCTGAGATGCTCAAATCACCGGGTTGTTCTGTAACTTTTGGAAAGTCACCAACCTGCTCCCAAATTTCATGTCCATTCAACTTTGGTGGTGGATGATCATATTCAATACGATTCTTCTTAAAATTATTTTTATTCCTCCGGTAAGGATGATTTGTATCCACAAACTGTCGATAACAATCAAACCAACTTTGTTTTCTACCATTTTTCAAATAAAATGCCTTACTGTCACCCATGCAATAGGGAAAGGCTAGTCTGCCTACTGTACCCCATCCTGACATCATACTATAAGCTGGAAAATCATTAATCGTCCACATCAATGCTGCTCTCATTAGAAAATTATGTTTCGTTGATGCGTCGTATGTTGTCACGCCAACTTCCCACAATTCCTTCAATTCATCAATTAGTGGTTGCAAATATACATCTATGTTTTGCTTCGGATTTTTAGGCCCAAGAGTAATACATGTTAGAAACATATACGGCATCATCATACACATTACTGGAGGTAAATTATATGGCGTTACAATTATTGGCCAACAAGAATAAGATGCAGCTGATTGAGAATAAAGAGTGAACCCATCAGTACATAAAGCAAGCCTCACGTTCCTCGACTCTTTGGCAAATTCGGGGTACGTTTGATCAAAATGTTTCCAAGCTTTTCCATCCGAAGGATGACACATAACTTCTTCAGGTCGGCGATTCTCAGCATGCCATTTCATATGTGGGGCTGAGCTCATTGAAGTATAAAGTCTCCTTAATCTGGGAATAAGAGGCAAGTAGTGCATAGATTTAACAGGAACTTGTTTCCTTCTGCCTTTACTCCCTATACATCTTCACAGGTTTCATATCTAGCCGCATTACAAAACTTACACTCCGTAAGATTTTCATTATTTTTGTAGTACAACATGTAACCATTGACACAACAATCAATTTTTTTACTAACCAACCTAAGCTTCTTCACAAGCTTTCATGTTTCATAAAAATTGGCAGGAACAGTATGCTCGGGAGGTAGTAATTCTGAGATCAACTGTCAAATCTCGCCAATACCATCATGTGGCACATTGTAATCATTTTGGATGCTCATTAATCTTGATGCAACAGACAACGGAGAGTGTATATCACATCTAGACTATATGGGTTTGTTAAAGTCCCTCAAAAGATCAAAAAACTTTTGAGTTTCTGCGTTAGGCAACTTCTCATTATAAGTTTGTTGAGCACCCCTATCATCTCTACCCATATTTTGTTCTTGATCTGCATCTAAAATTTTCAATTCCCATATCTTGTCTAGCCGTATTAACGCACATTTCAACATACCTACTTAAAGGATCTACATGGTCATCATGATTACTGCTCGAGCCAACATGACCAGAAGATGGTGCCCTCTCTTCTTGAGGTGCTATCTCCCCATGATCAGTCCAATACCAATAATTTTGTTTGAACCCGTTCGAATATAAATGTCTTGCAGCTGTAGCAGGTGAAAAAAAGTCTCATTTCCTCAAGTATTTAATATATGGACATCGAATAACACCATCCGTTTTAAATGGTGATAACCCCTTAGCATATTCTATAAAAGAGTCAACCCCGGCCATAAATTCTGGTTTTAGGCCGACACGGGTTGGGTCAGTCCTATTATACATCCATCTCCTATGCAAAGGAATATTATCCATCTACACACCAAAGGTTAGAAATTATGTTACAAGTATATGATATACACAAATTATGTTGTACACTCTCTTTTATATATATATATATATATATATATATTCTCTAGGCAAATAGTTTTGCATTCAAAAGCAGCATATAAGAAAAGGAAGAGGTAACAATTTCATTACTCAACAATGTCCAGATGATAATTAAGCAAATCAAATGAAAACAACACCGCCATCTCAAGAAAAAATGAAGCTAAACACAAAAATGGAAATTAAGTGGTCAGCTTCACAAATATTTAATCATCAAATCGTCATATATATTAACCGAAATGTCTTCATTTATTTGTATCTAAGTACATTTTCAATTCTGGAACTAAGAAGTATGAACACATTTAGCAAGATTGCATAATTGTCTAACTAATAATCAAACATTGACTAATAATCTAACTTACACACGTTCTCGGTTCTTTTATACATTATGAAATTCCCTCCTGTAATTGTAAGTTGTAAATTTTCAAGTTTTTTGCATTCATTTTAAAAAAACTCTATAGTTTTACTACTCTAAAGTTTTACAAGTTTTAACATTTTAAAACTTCTGCACAAGTTTTCAACTTTTCCTATCCAAACACCTCTAGCAAAGGCATCGTTTTCAGCTGTAATTAATGAACTAGAGGTAAAAGTGCTTTTCATTTAGCTATTATTCAGAACTTAATCAGGTATGTGTCAATTTTATCAGTATAAAAAGGTATGAAATTACTTATTAACTCCAGAAGCATATATTCATTTTAAAAAAGAGAAGTATTACAATCAGTATGAATTCCTTTTGTTGTTTCTCAATTTCTAAGCAAATATAAACAGAAAAATCAAACCCCAAACTTTAGAAAAATAAAATTAAACCAAAAACAGCCAGCAAACATTAAATCAAACAATCAAGAAATAAAAAGATTAGAAGCAAACATAACCCAAGTCTAGAAATAAAAATCTGAAGTAAACATTACCTTCAAGCGTAATCACTGCTCTATCAGTTGACCGAGATATAAGCATGATCCAGGGGAACCATAATTAATAGCCAATATATTCCTAACTCTGTACAAAAATTCCAGAAAATGTAGTCAAATTTCCTATATCCATCAACACACATATTTGATAAAATAAAATTATAGCTTTGTACAACAATTCTCCACATTCCAACCCACATCTTCATATTCTTCATTCAACGGTTCCAATAACCATATATGTCCTCTTTTATACCATATTACCAGCATGTATATAGTATAAGGTATCAACATCATATGCCAAATAAACAGAAAGGCAGGTGCTGGGATGTTTACAATTCAATTCTGAAGGTTAAATTCAAAGATCTACTACCATAAAGAGAAACATATTAATGTCATAATTTAGGGAAACTATGTTCAGGACTTTTTCAGGGATTGAAGACAAAAGAAAAATAAACAATATTAATGTTCAAATGTAAGGTTCCAAGTGAGAACTCCCTTCTTCAAAATGTTACTAAATTTAAAAAATAAAATGATAATTGATACAATATCTCATGAAAATAGACATTTTAGATCAAGTCTTTTGGAAATCATAAGAATCATACAACAATCACGCTCCTAATTTCACAGTTCAAAGTAGCATATAGTGCTATGACTCCAGAAGGAAATTAAATACCTATGATAGAGGTAAAAGGGAAACAACGTTAAAAAAACAAGCCCACATTCGTCTACCCAAAGTTCTATGCAATTTCAGAGCACAAAAATTCAGATTCCTTTTCTGAAAATAATTTTTTTCTTCACAGTTGTAGCCATGACTTCAAGTCAGATTAGTCTAAGTATCCAGGAATATATAAAGAGAAATTAATCAGCATCATTCAGAATAGAGCACTTCTTTCTTAATTTTTGGTAAAGGGAAGACAGTGGTAAGAGATTATATTCTGTGTCTAAATACTGAAAAGGTTTTTTTTTTTTTTAACATTGAACCACTTTTTCTGTGTCCGATAAAGACTCTTACACATCCTTCTATTCATAAAAAAGATTTGTTCTTCCAGCTCAATTTTTTCTTATTTAGAATTCACTATAGCAACAAACATGACTACAATTTCCCTACCCAAAACATTTCGGTTAAAAAAAGAAAAGGAAAAACTGAACATCTCATATTTTTTGGGGAACAAAACATTCATACTTGAACATGTTGTTTTCAGTTTCCCACCTAACTAAACATCAGAAAGAACCGGCAGAGATTATTGTTGCTGCCCTGCTTCATAGACTTATCAGGTTGAGCAATAGAGGACATATATATGTTTCAAAAACAAACAATACCAAGGTATGAAGTGTAATTATCCCAAACAAGTGTTGGACAGGGGATCAAACACAAAAATTCTACCCAAGACCATACAATATCAAAATTAAAGTCTATACAATGGATAAGTCTAGTGAAATCAAACACATATTCAGTTCACATCATATGCAACAACTAGTTTGAAACGAATTATCAACCTAATAATTTTCTTTTCTCATTTTCTGTCCTTAGGGTTAAAATGAAATAGCTTAAGCTGCCTCACCTGTCCAAAGTTATTAAACGTGGTAGGACAAAGATAGACATTCCAGCTACAAAAATCAAGCCAACCTCCCACTCTCTTGCTAAACCACAATAAAATAACAAAACATGTATTAAAATATGCAATATTCAATGTAACGGTCCGGTTTTTCCATTCAATCATTATGTGTTAATTTATAAATTTCATGATATTAGATTCTTAATATTTCCATGAATTATATGAAATTATTGTTAATGAGAGATTTACATGAATTAATTGATAATGTGACTAATTGTTCCTATATGACCTTACTTGATTATTTCTTGAGAATGAGGACTTGATTGCATGAAATGAATTGAAGTTATTTGATCATTTCCCATGGAACAAAACTTGATGGCATGCATTCAATTAATTGAAGGACTTAAATGCAAAATATGGTGATTCATGCTTGTTAGTGGAAGACTTTTGTATATATCTATACATTACATAGATAATATATCATATACATTTATCTCTCCCAATTACATTTCATTTCATTTCATCAAAAACCTTACACACACACGCACTAATACACGATCAATACACCAAGAAGAGAAGGGAAGATTTCATCACATTTCAAGCTAGATTTTGAGGATTTATGAAGCTAGAAGCATCATCACCATCATATCACCATTTCATCCTTTCCTCCTTTGATTTCAAGGTATAATTTGAAGTTGTATGAATTCATGAATCCATGCTTGACTAGGGTTTGTTGATCTTGGTGTGATTCCTTGAATATATGAGTTTAGAAGCATGTTTAGGACCTTTATATTTGGAAGCTTTCATGAAATCTTGAATCATATGGAGGTTGGAAGACGTGATATTATATAGGGTTTGGTTGAGAAATTCTTGATGATCTATGCATGTTTCCATGGATTGTATGATGTTTAATTGATAAATATGATCATATACATGTTATATGTTAGTTTGGAGTGATTTAATTGCACTGATTTGGTGTTGGGATGATTTGGAAGCCAATTCCCGTGCCTAGCCCCTGTTTTTCCCCTGTTTTTCGCCCAGATCTCTTCAAAACTCCCATTAGGGATCCTAGTTATAACACCAAACGCCCGTGTGGGAACCTACTTCATCACCCGAGTGCTTCCAAATGCCCATTTCTGCTTTCAGACCATTTTTCAAATGGGCATTTCTCCCTCATACGAACTCCGATTGACCTGATTTTTGAACCGTTGGAAACCTCTTAAAGTCTAAAACAACCTTGAGTTGAAATCACCTAAATATCATTTCTATGTTGTGAGATATAATCAATGATTTTCGGTGTCGCCATTTTCCCGACAAACTGCACTCGCTTCACTTCAAACTTATGCCATTTTCTCGTCGCTTTGAACTAGAAAACGAGCCATATATCATTGGGAAGGTATTTATGTCTACTTTCATTCTAAAAAAACAAAACTTAATTCCCATTTCTAAAATTAAAGATATTCCAGTTTTCCTATAGCGTGTGCGTTTCCTCAAATTGTCCGTTTTTTCCAAACTTCACCAAAACCTTTCTTATTGCATTCCTTTCACTCTCTTAGCTCCCATATGTGAATTATATGATATATATACTTGATTAAGTGATAAGTATGCTCCTACTTGACACTTCTTGGTACTTAATTGCTCAAACGTGATTGTGTGACTCCATGCCTTACATGAATTGAACTTGAAATAATTGAATGATATGAATACATGATTTCTTGATATTAATTTCACCTCTTAGGTGTTAATTGGTTTTCATACATGCTAAGTGTCACTTGATTGCTTGTTTTATTTATTTACATGAGCATTGACGTGCGTCATACTTGGTCTTATATTGAGTGTCGTCTCACAGGTTTCCACTATTCCAAATCTTGTCCAGTATTTTCTCCAGGGCGGAGACCATGGATCATTTAGGTACTTTCTTGTGTCCTTGTCTTGTCCCGTCACTCATCAGGTGAGGTTTAATTCTAGATATATAGAACCCATATAACTCTATGTGATGTTTTAAGCTAAAATATATCTATGTATCTATAGTTTTCCAATCCATATGGATTTTAAACGGATTTCATGATTGAACTGAACGGACTGAATTGATTGATTGATTATTTTGGCGAGTAAAACATGTTCACGTTGGGCACCGAGGGTAGTGTATTGAGCCAATTGGGGAAGCAAGGGCTGACGGGTAACTCTTGCACTATCCTCACCAATTTTGGGATCACCTTTGAATCCACCAGGAGGTTTGGTGGAGGAAGAAATACCGTGCGTGGGAGTCATGTTCCCGACGTACACCATTCATGGATGGTTGGGTCTTGCAAGTCCACCATCACCCAGAGGAAGAAGGGTTCATGAAACTGCTAATTGTGTACTGTAGTAACTTGCATGATAACCATTGAATTGAAACCCAAATATGGATTGTACACTTTTGGAGAAAGGTTGGAGAATTGCCCTCACTCGCCAGGCCCCGGATTGAATTGATAATGATTGAATTATTAAATTGACTAGTTGTAATCTCGGGCGAGAATTAGTTTAATATTTGAACTTATATTGTTTCTTTTAGGAAAACTTACCCGAGATTATAGCTTGCATGGTAATTGCGCTTATATTTATTTAAACCCCCCACTCAGTCTTCGGTAGACTGACACCCTCACATTTTCAGGTCTGCAGGTTGCATGCTAGGCGGGATCGAGTCAGGTCTTTACTTTTGAGTCTAGCATGTTCATTGTAAATTATTGATGCATATTTGTAATGTTATGAATTTCAGGGTACTTTTAAATTTGGAATAATGGTTTGTATTGGAGGAAGTGGTGATGCTAATGAATTGAATGTATGTATTGTATGATTCCGTTTCGATTATGCATGTTGTATATAGTTGAGGGTTAGTCCCGCCTAGCTAGTGGTTTTTTTTATTGTCACCCGTTCGCTATAGGTTGGTTCATGTACGGACTATCCATTTCGTATGTGGATCGACTTATAGTGCGGGGGTGTGGCATCTCGGTGTTCCGGGTGCTACATCTTTGGTGGTATCAGAGCCCGGTTGCAAAACCACGGTTCTAGCATCGTATCGTGACAAGTCTAGGTCGAACGACATAGGATTAATTGATAAATTGCGAGTCTTGCATCTTATTTGGAACTACTTGAGCTTATTTGAAATTCTTTGAACTTACCTGAACATCCTTGAGCTACTTGATGACTTGTGCATGACATTGATTTATGTTACTACTTGATTATTAAATGACCTTCTATGGCTTGGAATTTGTATGTTTAATGTGTTTTACTTTAACTTAGTTGAACTAATTATTGCATTTTGCATCAAATATGTGTTTAAATGCTAATTATGTGTCATATGCAATCATTGACCCCATGCATTTATAATGGAGACAAGTTGTGATTATAGGCTATAAGGGTCATATCAAAGCACAACTAATTTCTAAGATAACCTCAACCTGTCGCAAGCTCCCTTCTCTACCTTAAAGTTATGAGGAATGCACCGGAGAACTTCATACAAGAATTAAAGAGACATGGATTTTTCTAATTGGGTTTTAAGACAAGTGATAACATGCGAAATAGAAGGATCCACGGTTGGAGTAACTTACAAGATCTAGTGAGATTAGGGAAAATTAAGGAAGATGATGCTTACAAATTGCAAGATAGACACGTGGGTTACATTATAAAAGAGGCGGATCAACCGGATTCGGGAGATTTATTCAACGTAAGGAAGAGGTGAAGATAATAACTCAAGGTTTAGATTTGTAATTGAATTGAGGATCTTCTGCTTGTTGGAACTAAAATCAAAGTGTGCGAAGATGGTAACTCAAGCGATTCGGGTCGAGGTAAATTTTTGGGAAGTAAGTTCAGGATGAGTCGAGATCCTTCGGGCCTTGGGATAAGATTTGGATCAACTTGGAAAATTAAGAAATTGACCGATTTTGGGCTTATGGAAATAACAAATGGGAAGGATTGAACAACGAGGTAATGGATGTGGATCTACAAAAATTGAAATATTTTGAATTTCAGGTTGAGAAAGAAGTCGGATGGGAAGAGTTAAAGAGAACGACTATTATGGTGACTCCAAGTTCATGGTAAATTAAAGTATTAAAGATTCTATCTTCGGTCGGATTGAGTCTATTTTCCATATCCAAGCTAAATTATCATGTTGAGCGGTTGAATTGAAAGATATGGAGCAACAATGAAATCGGTAAAGAAAGGCAAGGAATTTAGAAAGAAAATTTGTGATCAAGTGTAAGCAGTCAGAGGGTGAGATCATTCGGCTATTTGAACTCGTAAAGAATAAACAGGGGACTTCAAGTGAGGTAACGGCTGGGTGAATATTTAGGATAATAATTATTCATTAATTCTTTGGAAGAAGGTAAGGTATCAATCTCATGAAAGTAGAAGCAATGAGCTCAAGAATCATAATTTCGATTAGAAAGTTATGCGAGGTGATACAAGGAAACTTTGATCAAGAAGATGGTTAAGGTGAAGGTTCGGGCAACACTTAGAAATCAATACTTTGGAAGGAATACTTGGGGAAGGAATCGAGTTCAAGAAATTTCAAGTCTCGAGTGATGGAGATGCAGAAGTTGATGTCAGAGAATTCTAAAGATTTAGAAGACCGTGGGTAACAAGAAATGACTAACAAATTCAAGGCAAGCCTATAATTCAAAAATAAGGAACAAGTGCCAAGCCAAAGGATGTAACTACAGTGACATGTTTAACGCATACATGAGCACGTGCATCATACATTGCTTCGAAATAATTAAGTTTCTTTATCTATATGCATTACTTTAGTTAATGTAATTGTTCCAACATGCTGCATATTATTACTTACAAGTGTTATACGTGCATTGGCATATTAACCCGACATGCATTGTTAAGTGTTTACTTGATAGCAACTCTCCCCACCTCACTTGTCAAGTACTACTCCAACCGAGACATAGTTAAACTATGAGAAGGAAAATAATTGGGTTGCAAAGTACGTATCAAAAGGGAGAGAGTCATTGAGAGGCCAGGAAAATTAGCCGAGAGTTGGAAGAGGAAGTGGGTCGCTATTCCTATCAATCGCTTCAAAGCGTTACGAGCCAACGAGGAAGAATTAGAAGACCTTGGCACTTGATGACTTCAAGATTTGGTTGAGAAAGTCTTATGAGATTAATTTCAGAAAAAGGCTAAGTACTTCAAGAACTGGAGGGAGCATTCAAGCAATGGTGGAGATTTTGTGCTCGGATCAATTTCAAACCGAGGAGGATGAAGCTTCAAGAAAAAAATTGGAATACGTGGGTAGTTTAAGAGATGAAGTTATATATATTCAAAGAATGCTTGGGAAATGACTTAACAAGGTGGGGCAAAGGATTAGTGAGGGTAACTTTGATTGTAAGATCAACATCGTTAGATTTCTTTCGAGATCCCTACAAAGTCAATCTTTCAAGGTTGCAAGGATCTTGATGTGCAACATGTATCCAGCCTTAAGGAATTATAAGAATTGGAGAGGAGAATGTTAGTTGAGGAAAGCATACTATGAATAAGATGGATTATTGGTTCGTTGAATTTTTCCAGAAGGAACAAGAAACACTATCCGGTTAAAAGACTAGACTTTGAGCTATTAAATGAATACCTCAAGCATCCGAGAAGGTTGAGTATAAAGTGTGATGGAGATGGGGTATGATTATGGAAAAGAACGAGTTAGTTGGATTCAAACAAAGCATACACTCAAGAACTAAAATTTTCGGACCGTGGGGTTAGATAAGGTAAAGGATTTGATCATGCGTTGAAGGTCGAGTAACCACGAAAATATCTATGTCCACGTTGGACTTTTTGGGCATGATAGTGTGTTTAGAAGATGGATCGTGGACACAGGACTGAATTGCCATTTAAATATTGGATATCGAGGATTGTAATGTCCGACGCTTTGGGAAAAGGAATCTTCAACATCAAATCAAGGGGGCGAAACGAACCACTATCGTGGAAGATTCCCGAACAACGGTAAACGGTATATTTAATAATGCATACCACGTGCATCATGAATTTTATTGTTGTTGTATTTAATTTCTTGGTCGCTGTAATTTGGTTGTATATAAACGTTAGTTATGTGATTAAGGTGATTCTACTTGCCTATGTGACACTTATATAAATGTTTCTCTAAGTGTTTCCTTGAAGCGTTGTTCTATGTGTGTGAGAGATAGGGTTCTCTCATTTCTTGTTTGAGAGACGGGGTGCTCTCATTTCTTGTTTGAGAGACGGGGTTCCCTCATTTCTTGTGGAGAGACAGGGTGCTCTCATTTCGTGTTAGGGAGACGCGGCTCTCTCATTACTTGTCTAAGAGAGGGGGCTCTCTTGTTGCTTATGCAAGATTTTAAGACTCGGCAGTAGACCTGGGGACCAGGTCCTTTTCGGGGGGGAGGGGGGAAGAATTGTAACGGCACGATTTTTCCATTCAATCATTATGTGTTAATTTATAAATTTCATAACCTTAGATTCTTAATATTTCCATGAATTATATAAAATTATTGTTAATGAGAGATTTACATGCATTAATTGATAATGTGACTAATTGTTCATATATGACCTTACTTGATCATTTCTTGAGAATGAGGACTTGAATGCATGAAATGAATTGAAGTTATTTGATCATTTCCCATGGAACAAAACTTGATTGAATGCATTCAATTAATTGAAGGACTTAAATGCAAAATATAGTGATTCATGCTTGTTAGTGGAAGACTTTTGTATATATCTATACATTACACATAATATATCATATACATTTATCTCTCCCAATTACATTTCATTTCATTTCATCAAAAACCTCACACACACACACACACACTCTAATACATGATCAAAACACCAAGAAGAGAAGGGAAGATTTCATCACATTTCAAGCTAGATTTTGAGGATTTGTGAAGCTAGAAGCATCATCACCATCATATCACCATTTGATCCTTTCCTCCTTTGATTTCAAGGTATAATTTGAAGTTGTATGAATTCATGAATCCATGCTTGACTAGGGTTTGTTGATCTTGGTGTGATTCCTTGAATATACGTGTTTAGAAGCATGTTTAGGACCTTTATACTTGGAAGCTTTCATGAAATCTTGAATTATATGGAGGTTGGAAGACATGATATTATATAGGGTTTGGTTGAGGAATTCTTGATGATCTATACATGGTTCCATTGGATTATATGATGTTTAATTGATAAATATGATCATATACATGTTATATGTTAGTTTGGAGTGATTTAATTGCATTGATTTGGTGTTGGGACTATTTGGGAGCCAATTCCCATGCCTAGCCCCAGTTTTTCCCCTGTTTTTCGCCCAGATCTCTTCCAAACGCCCGTTTGGGATCCTAGTTATAACACCAAACGCACGTGTGGGAACCTACTGCATCACCTGAGTGATTCCAAACGCACATTTCTGCTTTCAGACCATTTTTCAAACGGGCGTTTCTCCCTCATACGAACTCGGATTTACCTGATTTTTAAACAGTTGGAAACCTCTTGAAGTCTAAAACAACCTAAAGTTGGAATCACCTTAATATCATTTATATGTTGTGAGATATAATCAATTATTTTTGGTGTCGCCATTTTCCCGACAAACTGCACTCGCTTCACTTCAAACTTAAGCCATTTTCTCGTCGCTTTGAACTAGAAAACGAGCCATATATCATCGGGAAGGTATTTGTGTCTAGTTTCATTCTGAGAAAACAAAACTCAATTCCCATTTCTAGAATTAAAGATATTCCAGTTTTACTATAGCATGTTCGTTTCCTAAAATTGTCCGTTTTTGCCAAACTTCACCAAAAGCTTTCTTATTGCATTCCTTTCACTCTCTTGGCTCCCATATGTTAATTATATGATATATATACTTGATTAAGTGATAATTATGCTCCTACTTGACACTTCTTGGTACTTAATTGCTCAAACGTGATTGTGTGACTCCATGCCTTACATGAATTGAACTTAAAATAATTGAATGATATGAATAAATGATTTCTTTATATTAATTTCACCTCTTAGGTGTTAATTGGTTTTCATACATTCTAAGTGTCACTTGATTGCTTGTTTTATTTATTTACATGAGCATGGCCGTGTGTCATACTTGGTCTCATATTGAGTCTCGTCTCACAGGTTTCCACTATTCCCTTTCTTGTCCAGTATTTTCTCCTGGGCGGAGACCATGGATCGTTTAGGCACTTTCTTGTGTCCTTGTCTTATCCCGTCGCTCGTCAGGTGAGGTTTAATTCTAGATATATAGAACCCATATGACTCTATGTGATGTTTTAAGCCAAAATATATCTATATATCTATAGTTTTCCAAACCATATGGATTTTAAACGATTTCATGATTGAACTGAACGGACTGAATTGATTGATTGATTGTTTTGGCGAGTAAATCATGTTCACGTTGGGCCCCGAGGGTAGTGTATTGAGCCAACCGGGGAAGCAATGGCTGACGGGTAACTCTTGCACTATCCACACCAATTTTGGGATCACCTCTGAATCCACTAGGAGGTTTGGTGGAGGAAGAAATCCCGTGCGTGGGAGTCATGTTCCCGATGTACACCATTCATGGATGGTTGGGTCTTGCAAGCCCACCATCACCTGGAGAAAGAAGGGTTCATGAAACTGCTAATTGTGCACTGTAATAACTTGCATGATAGCCATTGAATTCAAACCCAAATATTGATTGTACACTGTTGGAGAAAGGTTGGAGAATTGCCCTCACTCGCCAGGCCACGGATTGAATTGATAATGATTAAATTATTAAATTGACTATTTGTAATCTCGGGCGAGAATTACTTTAATATTTGAACTTATATTGTTTCTTTTAGGAAAACTTACCCGAGATTATAGCTTGTATGGTAATTGTGCTTATATTTATTTAAACTCCTCACTCAGTCTTCAGTAGACTGATACCCTCACGTTTTCAGGTCTGCAGGTTGCATGCTAGGCGGGATCGAGTCAGGTCTTTACTTTTGAGTCTAGCATGTTCATTGTAAATTATTGATGCATATTTGTAATGTTATGAATTTCTGGGTACTTTTAACTTTAGAATAATGGTTTGTATTGGAGGAAGTGGTGATGCTAATGAATTGAATGTATGTATTGTATGATTCCGTTTCGGTTATGCATGTTGTATATAGTTAAGGGTTAGTCCCGCCTAGCTAGTGGTTTTTTTTATTGTCACCCGTTCGCTATAGGTTGGTTCATGTACGTACTATCCATTTCGTATGTGGATCGACTTATAGTGCGAGGGTGTGGCATCTCGGTGTTCCGGGTGCTACATTCAAGCAACACTGCTCATCTCGTGTTGAGAATGAAAACTCAAATCTCATGTCAAATAATGCATAGAAAGTACTTACAACTACCTTAGAACCACAAGTTTGAGCAGATCTTCATGTGACAAAGCCCAAATCAAAAAGTTCTGAACCGACAATACTAAGTCTCTTCCACAAATTATCTGCCATGAAAGAAACATGAGGGGTTAGAGAAAAGGAGTTCGAATTCATAGATATACAACCTAACTTTTCAATTCTATTCAAACTCAGTACGAAAATTGAAAAAAATAATTTAAATTGATACGACATTCTTACCTCAACTCAGATGGCCGTCAATCGTTAGAAGAAACCAAATAAACACAAGAAGATATCTCCCGTTGAAGCAGAAGCCTAATCTGAGCGAATAAGATTATGTTGGTTCAAGAAGAGAATAATCTGAGGTAGGGTTTCTTGGAAAAGGTAACATAACTCTGATAGTCGCTAAAATTGGTGAGAGGGAAACGTTAGTGCTGAAATTGGTGATAGGGAAATGTTAGAGCTGAAATTTCAGTGATTTAGGGCACAAATTTCCGGCCAACAAATCGCTGGAAGAGTTCGGCACTGATTCGCCGGAATAAGGGAATCCATCAACCCCATTTTTGTTCCTTTTTGCGTACGAAAATTTCACCAGTGCCTCAACCCATCTCTTCAGATGAAATTAATTGTCGAACTCCAGCGCCTCAATCCATCTCCATAGGATACCTGTTGAGCTGTGAATTAATAAATTTTATGTACGAATTACGGCGAATGACCGACGAAGTGGTCGTCGAACAATGGCATAAAAATATGTGAAATTCTTCAAACAAGATTTTTTGTCTGAAATTCACATGGAAAATCAATAAATTCTGATGAAAAAAGTTCCACTTCTATATTCTTTTGTAACGTTCAGCGACTCTGAGACAAAGTTTCTCTTAGTATGATTTTTAAAATAATTATTTTTTTTTTCAGACAAAATTTTCGTCGCAATATTCGTCGGAGTAATTAAAAATAATTTTTATTTATATTCTTTCTAAATATCCGGTGACTTCCAGACGAATGTTCGTCTAATTTTATTTTGAAAAAAATATTTTATATTTTTAGACGAACTTCTCGTCGCAATGTTCGTCGGACTTATTAAAAATAAATAAATTAATTTAAGTTTTTTAATTTCACCAGATTTTGCCAGATTATCGTCGGAATGTCATCGAACATTTCATATTTAAGAATTTTGTGAGTTTTTTCAAAATTTCGTCTGAAAAAAACAGAGGAAAATAGTTCGTCGGAAAATGCTTGTTTTTTTGTAGTGTTCTCCCACTCTCTTTTTCTTAGTATTCTGTAAGCTTGTTTAACCTTGGAACCATCTAGCTCCATTTATAGGCGGCGATTCGAACCCTAGATGATCTCCTCTCCTTCTCGGAGTCTTGCTCTCCAAGCATATCTATATCCATCCCGTGAGGAGACTCTAACCCAATTGATCTCCTCTCTCACCAGGAGTCTTACTCTCCAAGCTTATCTATATTCCTCCGATGAGGATTCTAGGAGATTTGAATCATTCCCTTTAGGACTATATCTCCATTGATCTGCACAAACCTCCCCAAGCCCACATATTCCCCAGGCCGAGAAATCCTCTCATTCCTCACTTCCTCACTAAAAGATGGGCCTTTCGCGCTTCTAGCCCACCATTTTGATGGGCTAAAGTTGGTCTCCAACAATATATTGGAAAACATCAGAGTATGCGTAACTGAAGTTTAATTTTTTTTTCAAAAGTAGATCTAAAAGACTTGCAATGTTCGTATCGTATCGTAGAGTGTATCAAGAAACTCACATTAATTGAAGCTTTCTTGTGATGTCGATACAGCCTATTGAACACCCTTCAAGCGGAATGTCCCTCGAACGTACTCCGATTAGATCCCAAAGTAGGCAATCCTCCAAAGCGTATCCACACTAGTCCTAGAACATGATCAAGCGAGTGAGAATGCTAGTTCTATGGCTTGTGTTAGGCTAGGATATTTTACTTTGGAAACTTTTCTTTTATTTTTCTCAAAAACTTAACACTTCAAGAACGTTGGTCTGAAGAATAAGAGAAGCCACCCCTAGTATTTATACTAGGTGGTACCCTAGGCTTTCCAAGAACCAATGAGCTTTGTTTTCTTGCTCACTAATTAGCTCATTTAATTATTAATTTAATTGAAATAATAAGTTCTTAACTTATTCTCCAAGTCTAGTAAGAGATGTCTTCTCTCTCCTACAGTAGGAAGTTTGACTTTTCAACCTTTACTAATTAAAGTCAAAAGTCAATATTCAATAAATAATTTAATTCCTAATTAATTATTTATTGGGTTAAGTCATTTGAGAATGGCTTAACAATTAATTCATAATTAATTAAAAAACCAAAATTAATTAATTACAATTTAGTTAATTAATTTTAGAAAAGAATTCACGTGTAAAATAATTACATGTCGGAGCCACGTGTGCGTGACACATGGCAGCCACGTAGGCCGAGTGACATGTGGCAGTCACGTGTGCTTGATACGTGGCAGCAGTCCACGTGTGATGCTCTATTTCGATCAACAATTTGATCCTTCGTTAATCATATTAACATCCTACCATAACCCTCGTATTTTGGCATTTGTCTATGACCCTTTAGGTTCATTATTCGATTAGCAGTGACAGTAATTAATTAATTCCCATAATTAAATAATCACTTCACAGATCACACTATCAGTGTGTGACCCCTAGCCGAATAACGAAATGAATCGAAGAACCTTTCAGTCAATGACAATCAGTGAAATACGATCCTCCTACAACTCCATCTCTCAATCAAGAACTAAAGCATGGGAATATTCTCAGAGCTTTAATATTCTCAATCTTTAAAGTTAAGTTCGCTTCATATCCATTTAGATCTCAATCCAAGAAAACCTCATTTTCTTAATGTCTTGATCTTTTATCCACCTTGGCCACGATTTAATATTTAATGGACTACGAACAACTCAATCAGTAAGAGATCATTCTTGTTTTAACAAGTGTAGGTCTTTTATCGATTCTACTAATTCTATATATGTCACTTGTGTAATCCCAACATAGGCCGTGGTTCAGGTGTCTATATGGCGACACCCTTTTGAGTCTATATCAAAGATTATAGAGTTAGCTCATATGAGACATTACAGAATCTTAAGTCTAAGGATTATTAATCACGTCATTGACCTGTGAGATATTTCCTAATCTGGAAGTTTCTAGGAGACTTCCTTTCCCATTTAGGAATGTTCTCATGCGGGACATCTCAGTGATGAAGTTCTTGTAACAATCACCCTTATGTATTATGAACGCATCATCGTGCACTTATCATTCCACGAAACTGAATGATCCTTCAAAAGGATATAATCACATAAGCAATTCTCAACGGAGTCAAGGTCGACACTCCCACTGTCTGTCGGACTCATCGACTTGGAGAAGTTTCTAATCCTCGCCTATGGAGTTAAGAACTTGTTTCATATGCCGTTCCCATAAGGACAAAGTTCTTAACGGCCTCATCGGATTAGGGGAGTTCAAAACATGCAAAACACAGTCAACCTAAATAGACACAAATAAGCACATAATGAAGTGATTGCCTATAAACAAAATCATTTTGTTTATTATTCAAAGACTGTTTATGATTTTACAAGGAAATAGTAAAGTATAAATACTGCTTTAAGGGCACTATTCCTAACACAATAACAAATAGAAAGAAATCTACATTCATATTTGAATTATAATATAGTACAAAAATATTCTTTAAATATGTGTTATTAATTTGTAAATAGATAAATTACTTTCTGATAGAAATAAATATAAAGAATAAATGAAAAGAAAGAGATTAAGATAGAAACTCTACATTAAAAAGGAAAAAGTTATTCTGGAAATAGTACAAATTTAGAAGAAGATTGAAACTAAAAATAAATATTATCGAAAATGACATCAAGAGAATTAAAAATATTTAAAAATACAAAAATTGAAATAAAAATAAAAATAAAATAATTTGCATGCATTATATTTGACAAATACATATTCTTATTTAAAAAGATCCATAGAAACAAATTTAAAGAAAAGAAATGAATAAACCTATCAAACAAACTATCTAAAACATAAAGCACTCCTAAAACAAGTACTAAATCTAAGAATCAAATTAAAATTTATTTCAAATCAAATTAAACAAAAAAAAAAAAAATCATGTATCAAGAATTAATGAAATATAAAATATACAAAATTTAGATTAAATAATTTTAAAATTGACCCCAAAAAAATTATTTGAATTTAACTCGTCTGTTCGCATACAAATCTGGCTTCTAAGGTGGATACGGACGTGGAGGCACTACAAGAAAACAGGTGAATTACGAGGGAAATTTCTGAAGGAATTCCGAGGGAAACCATTCCCTCGGAAAAAGCCTCCTTGAAAATTACCTCAGAATTCCCTCGGAATGTACCCAATGACGATATTCCCTCGGAAAATTTTTTGAGAAAAATATTTATGAGGGAATTCCAGAATTAAAAAAAATTGGACAAAAACAATTCCGAGGGAATTCCCTCGAAAATTTAAAATATTTTATTTATTTTTTTATTAATTATTATGCATGATTTGAATCTGAAATTTTGAAATACATTCTAATTCTAAATACATTCTACTTATGAGTAATCAAATTCTAAAAATCCAAATACATTCTTTTTACTCAAAATCTTCGAATATTCTTTACATTAAAGCCAATCCAAACTACAAATGATGTAATAAAAGTAAACAAATCTATATAGCCATAATCCAACAAACTTATGCAAAACCGTACAATTTCATCTAATTCATTACTCCAATCAAGCATATTACAAGGCAATCTTATAAAGCCATAATTGAAAACCATACAGTTTCATCTCATCTCCACTCCATCAGCCTTTTGCCCTCTCATGAGCATCCCTCCTAAAATACCAATATACTTGACATATGTTGGTGAATGAACCCTGAAATGAAAGTATAATAACTATAAATATAAAGAAGAAAAAACAAAAATAAATCCCCAATATTTTAAAACTGAAATTTTACAATAAGAATTCACGAGTGTTGGGATATGTAATAACCTCAAATTTTTCGTAGTTCATTTTTAGAAAAGGAGCTTATAAGCTCCTAGAAGAAAGGAAAAGCTCCAACAACTCTTTCTGAAGTATTTATAAGTTTTTTAATCCCAATTACTAAAATGAGACAAATAATCTTTATTTTCTTTCAATTTTATGATTCTATCATCTCAAAAAATAATCATTTATGTAGAATTAACTGTATTATTTTACTTTCCATCATTATTTACTAAAAAAACTTATAAGCTCTCATCTTTACCAAAAAAAGTTTACAACAGATAAGCTATTAGATTTTATTTACTCAAGACACTTTAAACAAGAGATTTTTACAATAAGATAAGGAGCTTATAAGCTATTAAAAATAAGAATTAACGAAAGGATCTGTTCCAGATCAATATATATCTATAACAAACACATCAACTAATCAACAACCATTTTATCATATTTATCCAGTAAAATTAAAAACCCACACCAAAATACCATATGCTCATTTATATTCTTGCAATTGGAAAACCAAGAAATCAAAAAGAAAAGAAGAATCTTATGTACTGATTAAGATATTTACCACGTTGGAGGCAAGTCTTCGGAGTTGAGAATCAGAAGACGATGAAGTGCTGCTTATGTGTGGTAAATGACGGGAATACATATTATGGTTTGAAACATCATCAACTTTGCCTCCTCCTTCAATATCAAAAAGAAAATCTGAATCATTATGAGCATCTAAGAAAGTATCAAGATAAATTATTTTAAATTGAATGTCTGTTACCTATCTAAGGACTTGTACCAAACTTTGTTTTTTCTCATTCAAAATTTCCAACTTCTCCTTAACATCATTTATTCTTTTCTCTACATCACTACCATCATTCTCTGCATCACTTTTCTACCAAAAGAAGAAAAAAATGTATATGAAATCAGTGAAGTTTAAGAAGAAATGGTAAGAAATGTAACTGTTAGAATTGTTTACACGTTAGTTGATAGTTTTTAGAACTCTTCTCTCTATAGAAGTAGGACTCTTTTCCTAATAGGTTTCCTCATGTCTTGTGCCTATATATTGTACTATATTGTTAATTAATAACATATACTTGGTTTTCCCAAATTCTCACATGGTATCGAGCAGTTCGGTTCTGAAAAATTAGAATTCTTTTTTTTCTTAAAAAAAAAAACTGAATTTTTTTCTTTTTTTTTCTCTCTCACGATCTGCGCTTCTGCTGCTATTCTCCTTCAGTTAATTGTGCCTCTGCTGCTATCTTCTCAACTGCGCATCTGCTGTTGTCTTCTTCTCAACTACACTTCTGCTGTTGTTGCTTGACTTGGCTTGGTTCAAATAAATTATAGCCACTATTATTCTCTGTTGGGTGTTCCTAACCCTTCTACATCTACTCCTTTTGTGCGAAACGGATTTCCAGCCTATTGTTAATTCGGGCTGCTTGGTACAATTTGATTTTGGTTATTATTTATCTATTCTGCTTTGGATATCTATTTTCTCACATTTATCATGGCTTCTGTTACTGAATTTAAAGGACCGTCTTGTACAACAATTAAATTTGATGGTTGTAATTATGTTCATTGGTCTCATGCCTTTAAAATGTTTTTGGGTTCGCAAAAGAAATTGTCACATATTCAATCTGATCCATCGGACGAAGAGCATAAAGCTGCTAATTGGGAGCAAGATGTTTACTTGGTTATAACTTGGTTGGTTAATAGTATGGAACCCTCGGTGAGTGCTCATATAATGTTCCTGTCTTCAGCCAAACAAATGTGGGATTCCTTGTCCTCTATGTACTCTCAGGAGACCAATATTTCTCGTGTATATGAGTTATATGAAAAATTATTTTCTCTCAAACAAGAGGATCGCGCCATGACAGACTATTGTGCAACTTTCAAAGGCATCTTCGATGAAATTCTACTCTATTATCCTGTGGGGGTTGATGCGCAAACTCAAAAATCTCAATGGGACCAATTTTTGCTTTCCAAATTTCTTGCGGGTCTCAACCCAGGTCTTCAGCCTGTTCGTGACCAGATTTTAGCAAGTGAGACTGTTCCTACACTCTTGATAGCAATGTCTCATCTTAATCGTGTTTCCATTGGTTCTTCTAGTGCTCCTCATACATCTGAATTAGAATCTTCTACTATGGCCATTCGCGGACGTGGTCATGGTCGCTGTCGCGGTCGCGGTGCATCTTGTGGTCGTGGTCTCGGCAGAGGTCGAGGCCACCCTGCAGATAAGTGTATCCATTGTGGACCGACGAATCACATTTCTGAGCGATGTTGGGAGAAATTCTGTTAT
This sequence comes from Lantana camara, assembly GCA_037501455.1. Taxonomy (NCBI): domain Eukaryota; kingdom Viridiplantae; phylum Streptophyta; class Magnoliopsida; order Lamiales; family Verbenaceae; genus Lantana; species Lantana camara. The sequence continues at coordinate 109,417,237 of CM074856.1, read as the reverse complement.
CCGAATTGGATAAACAATGCTTCTGGAGAAACTGCATCTCCCATCCAAGCATCCGGCCATATGACTATAAAATGAGACGAATATGAGAAACTTGTTAAACAGCGCAATGCTCACTCTGTCACCACTACTGATTCCTCGCTTAATGGTGCATTTGCTGCTTCTTACGGTGAGTCTTGTTTATTAGATTCTGGTGCCACCACTCACATAAATAAAACTAAATTTTCCTCCTTGAATATGTCATCTTCCATACTCCTGTTAGATTAGCTGATGGGTCTTATTCTCGCATCTCTGGGTCAGGTACAATTCACCCTACTTCTACTATTACACTCACTAACACCTTATTTGCACCTAATTTTCCTATTAGTTTGTTGTCCATTAGCCAATTTACAAAGGCTAACAACTGTTCCATAACCTTTTTCCCTTCATATTGTATCTTTCAGGACCTACAGATGGGGAAGACAATTGTTGGCGGTCGTGAGCATGGTGGACTATACTTTCTTGACACAGTTAATACGCCTGTGGAAGCTTGTGCTCTTTTAGCCTCCGTGTCTCCCTTCCAGTGGCATTGTCGTTTAGGTCATTCGTCTCTGTCTAAATTAAAACAACTACTCCCTATTGAGTCTTCTATTAGTACTTTTGATTGTGAGTCTTATGAGTTGGGTAAACATCATCGAGCTTCTTTTCCTCGTAGGATTGAAGATCGTAGGTCATCTCCTTTTACGTTAGTTCATTCTGATATTTGGGGTCCGTGTCGAATTGAGTCTTCTGCTGGTTTTTGGTATTTTATTTCTTTTGTTGATGACTACTCTAGGATGACTTGGGTTTATCTTCTTAAAGATAGGTCTCAAACCCCTTCTGTAATCAATTCTTTCTACAATGAAATTAAAACTCAATTTTCTATTAGTATTCGCATCCTTCGTACTGATAATGCTTTGGAGTTTGTTCAAAAAGAAGTATCTGTTTTCTGTAATACAAATGGAATTTTGCATCAAACCTCTTGTCCCTACACATCCCAACAAACTGGCATGGCTGAACGTAAACATCGTCATTTGTTGGATGTTGCTCGAACACTTTTAACTCAAATGAATATGCCAAAACATTTTTGGGGGATGCAATTCTAACTTCATGTTTTCTTATTAACAAATGCCTTCTAGTGTTCTTCATGGTGATATCCCTTTCTTGTGTCTTTATCCTGATAAGCCTCTTTTCCCTATCACTCCGCGCATTTTTAGGTGTGTCTGCTTTGTGCATAATTTCTCCACTAGTCGTGATAAATTATCTCCTCGCTCTATCAAGTGTCTTTTTCTAGGATATTCACGCACTAAAAAGGGATACAGATGTTATCATCCTATTTATCGTAGAAATTTTACATCTGCTGATGTTACTTTTTTTTTTTGAGTCTCAGCCTATTTTTCTAAAAGTGTTCCACCATCTTCAAAGTTTCAACCAGCCCCATTGCCCATGCCTTCACCTTCTACTCGGCGTCGACATTGTCAGCAACCATGCCCTCTGCCGTTCCTGATTCCTCCTCGGATATTGGTCCACCATTAACTGTTTCTCTACCTACTGATCGTGATCTTCCCATTTACCTTCGTAAAGGTACGCGATCTTGTACTGCTCATCCTTTGGCTTCGTATATCTCATTTGGTAACCTTAGTCCAGCTCTTCGTAGCTTTGTTATTTCTATGTCCACAGAATCTATTCCCAAGACTTATCTTGAGACATTGCAACACCCTCAGTGGAATCTAGCAATGGATGAGGAGATGGATGCTCTCCTTTCTCGGGATACTTGGGAATTGGTTTCCCCTCCATCTGATGCCGAACTCGTGGCCTGTCGATGGGTTTTCACTCTTAAGTACCTCCCAGATGGCACTGTTGATCGGTATAAGGCTACACTAGTAGCAAAGGGCTTCACTCAGATGTATGGTGTTGACTCTTTTGAGACTTTTTCTCCAATTGCTCGGCTTAACTCTATTCGAGTTCTCTTCTCCTTGGCAGTTAATCAAAATTGGCATCTGTATCAATTGGATGTAAAGAATGTCTTCCTTTATGGTGATCTACACGAAACTGTTTACATGCAGCAACCTCCTGGGTATGTTTGCTCAGGGGAAGACATCTTTGGTATGCAAGTTGAAGAAGGCAATATATGGCTTAAAGCAAAGTCCATGGGCATGGTTCGAGAAATTCAGTCGGGTTGTCTGTGATTTCGGTTTTCATCAATGCCAAAATGATCACTCTGTCTTTGTCCAGCGTGGTTCGGCTGGTGTCGTGGTTTTGGTTGTCTATGTTGATGATATCGTGCTTTCAGGCAGTGATATCGAAGGAATACAAGAAATAAAAACCTACCTTCGACAACACTTTGTTACAAAAGATATGGGTCAACCGATATATTTTTTGGGGATTGAGATTGCCCATAGCAAACAAGGAATCTCAGTATCCCAAAGAAAATATTCTCTTGATTTACTTGAAGAAACTGGTTTGCTTGGTACAAAACCAATTAATACTCCGATGGAATTAACTCCCGCCTTTTGGGATGATAGTTATGATATCTTGGAAGACAGTACAAGGTATAGAAGACTAGTAGGAAAGTTAATTTACTTGACGGTTGCTAGACCTGATATCTCCTTTGCCATGGGGATAGTGAGCCAGTTTATGGACAAGCCTAAAACTATTCATTGGGGAGTTGCTATTAGAATTTTGAAGTATATCAAGGGATCTCCCGCTAAAGGACTCTTATTCAAAAGACATGGTCATGTGAAAATAGAAGCCTACTCCGATGCTGACTATGCTGGTTCAAAAGGTGATAGGCGGTCTACCTCTGGCTACTGCACTTATCTTGGGGGAAATCTTGTGACATGGCGAAGTATGAAACAAACTACTGTGGCTAGGTCTAGTGCAGAAGCTGAATATATAGCAATGGCACACACGACAACCGAGATGTTGTGGCTTAGGAACTTACTAGTGGAACATGGCTTTGTCTATAATGAGCCTTTGCCGATATAATATGACAATCAAGCTGCCATTTACATTGCCAGTAATCCTGTTTTTCATGAGAGGACAAAGCACATTGAAATTGACTGTCATTTTGTAATGGAAGCTGTCATGAGCAAGAAGATTTGTACTCCTTTTACACCCTCATCGAAACAAGTAGCTAATTGTGTGACAAGTTGAACATGATTGATATATATGCTCCAACTTGAGGGGGAGTGTTAGATTTGTTTACACGTTAGTTGATAGTTTTTAGAACTCTTCTCTCTATAGGAGTATGACTCTTTTCCTAATAGGTTTCCTCATGTCTGGTGCCCATATATTGTACTCTATTGTTACTTAATAACATATGCTCGGTTTTCCCAAATCCTCACAGTAACCAATAAACCTACAGATCTTAAAAGATAATATAATATGTTATGCAAACATCAGAAACTTCAATATCTCAATAAATTAAATGCTACAATTAATCATTCTAGTGGATCATACACATAAACAATCAGTCGAGTAGTTGAAATGGCAAAAGAGTATATTCTTATACTTCTTAAAGATGAGCAACAAGCATCTTAAACCAATGGTGTTGGAGCTCAATGAGATTCGCTCCAAATGGAAATGAAACATATAGTTAACTACCAATGAGCAAATGTTCATGAAATCTCCAAGAATATATTTTTAAGCTCAGGCTCATCTCGAGAAAAGTTCGAGCTCAGCTCAAAATCCACACATATAATGTTCGTTGACCTATCACAATCCATAGCAAGTCTTAAAATACCAAAATATTCATCACAATTCAATGGTCTCAAAAACAATCCACAAAAAAACAATCTTAAATCATTTGAAAACATCATGTAGCTCTTCATTCGCCGATTGGCATCATTATCATTTATTTTTTTCATTAGCATTATACTGAAATATCAGCCACTTCTGGAGTTGGGAACAATAATGCAACATTTCCATAAAGGAAAATAACCCACTGATACCTATACTTGTTACGGCTAATGCAAAGCTATATCTATTCCTCAAAATCCCCACTTGATTATTACTTCAAGTTACAGGAATCAATAAGTCTAATAAACATAATCTAGTATAAAAAGCATACTAAATAGAAATTATAAGCACCAAGGAGGACAACGTACATTGCGAACGAGTCTGCGGTGATGGCTGGCGGCGGCGGTAGAGTCGGAGAGCTCCAAATGGGCTGGTGCACACTTCCAAATACTCACATTAGTTGGAATGTCTGCCCAAGAATTGAACTAAGTACCAACACATTCATATATATATATATATATATACAAGGAAGGAGTAAAAGGGGAAGAAAACTGACCAGTTGTTGAAAGAAACCAGGCCAACATGAACTTCAAAAAATGTTTTGTTACAGTTGTTGCTTTTCTTCTTCACCCATTTTTCTGGACAAAGTAACATGAACAGGAAATAAACGAAGATTTCTAATTCCTGAATCAGAAGAAACAATCAAGTACACCATGGTAGTGAGTTTCAGTCTTGCGAGATCCACTAATCGACCCAGAAATGGACCTTAGCTTAGATCTGATGACTGATGAAAACAACAACAAAATTAAACAAAGAGAGTAAATAAAACATGAATAGTCTGCGCTTGAAATTCTACATTTTTAAAACGAAGCGAAAAAAATCAGCTCACCGTTCCAGAAATGGACCTTAGCTCAGATCTGGTGACTGATGAAAACAACAAAATTAAACAAAGAGAGTAAATAAAACATGAATAGTCTGCGCTTTAAATTCTACATTTTTAAAACGAAGCAAAAAAAAATCAGCTCACCGTTCGAACTAAGTTAAAAAAGGATTTCCCCCAATAATTTCAAATTTTCATCGACCCATCACTCAAAATCGAGAATTTTCAAAATATTCAGCAAAAATATATTGGGATAAACATCGAAGACCTCCGCCTTGAGATCCGCCGTCGAAGATCTACGTTGGAAGCTCCGGCTTGAGATCCGCCGTCAAATACAACTGCTGCTTGAGGAACTTTCAGCTGAAATGTACGAGGGATTGAGGAAATTTCAACTCGAAAGAAAACGAGGGTTTGAGAAAATTTTATTTTTCCGCGATTGGTTTTGGGGAAGACGAAAGAAAAAATTAAGTTTTGGACAATAATATAATTAGGCCAAATGTCAACCAATTTCAGCCAAACAATCGTAGCCGTATGTTGAATTGATTTCACATTGAATTGAATGCAAGAAAATTAAGAAACAAATTTGTAAGATGTAAAACATTAATACTTTTCAATTTTTATTTTAATAAATTCAAAATATCCAATTTATATTAAATATTTTCCTCAAGTTAATAGTTTTTAGTTAATTCGAACATATATTTTAATTTTTGGAATTCAAAATTTTATACTTTTTTTTTAGTTTTAGTAAATCTGAATTATCTAACAAATTAAATTTTATAATTTTTTTGGTTTTATTCTATATGAAGTAGAAATTCGATTTCGATTGAAACGAACACGAACATCTACGTTGATTTAGTATGAAATACTTATCCAAAGTTTGATTATACATGGATAATTACTAATTATTAATATAATAACTATCATTAGCTTATTAAATTCACTAATAATACGTATAATTATCATGGATTGTAATTAAATTCAAGAAATCGTTACATAGTCTTTAATATTACAAATTGGTATGACAAATTCCAAGGGAATTCCATTTTCCCTCGGAAATCCCTCGGAATTCTCTTGGAATTTTTCATAAAATAAAATAAAATAAAATAAATTAAAATCATACTATAAAATACAACTTAAATAACAACAAATTTTATTTATTAATGATAAAAATAAGAAAAAATTGATGTCGCACAAATATATGGTATATGAAGTAGAAATTCGATTTCAATTCAAAATAACACAAACATCTATGTTGATTTAGTACGAAATACTTATCCAAAGTTTGATTATACATGGATAATTACTAATTATTAATAAAATAACTATCATTAGCTTATTAAATTCACTAATAATACGTATACTTATCATGGATTGTAATTAAATTCAACAAATCGTTACATTGTCTTTAATATTACAAATGGTATGACAAATTCCGAGGGAATTCCGATGGATTTCCATTTTCCCACAGAAATCCCTCGGAATTCCCTCAGAATTTTTCATAAAATAAAATAAAATAAATTACTATAAAATATCACTTTAATAACATCAAATTTTATTTATTAATGATAAAAATAAGAAAAAATTGATGTCGCACAAATATATTGTATATGAAGTAGAAATTCGATTTCGATTGAAAACAACACGAACATCTACGTTGATTTAGTACGAAATACTTATCCAAAGTTTGACTATACATGGATAATTACTAATTATTAATATAATAACTAACATTAGCTTATTAAATTCACTAATAATACTTATAATTATCATGGATTGTAATTAAATTCAACAAATCGTTACATAGTCTTTAATATTATAAATTGGTATGACAAATTCTGAGGGAATTCCGAGGGAATTCCATTTTCCCTCGGAAATCCCTCCGAATTCCCTCGGAATTGTTCATAAAATAAAATAAAATAAATTAAAATCATACTACAAAATATCACTTTCATAACATCAAATTTTATTTATTAATGATAAAAATAAGAAAAAATTGATGCGGCACAAATATGTTGTATATGAAGTAGAAATTCGATTTCGATTGAAAAGGACAAGAACGTCTACGTTGATTTAGTACGAAATACTTATCCAAAGTTTGATTATACATGGATAATTACTAATTATTAATATAATAATTATCATTAGCTTATTAAATTCACTAATAATACGTATAATTATCATGGATTGTAATTAAATTGAATAAATTGTTACATTGTCTTTAATATTACCAATTGGTATGAAAAATTATGAGTGGAATTCCTCGGAAATGCCTGGGAATTTTTCATAAAATAAAATATAAAAAAAGAAAATCAAACTTTAAGATATCAATTTAATAACGTGAAATTTTATTTATTAATGAAATAAATAAGCAAAAATTAATATCACACAAATATATTATATATGAAGTAGAAATTCAATTTCAATTGAAAAGAATACGAACCTTACATTGATATCGTTCGAAATACTTTATCCAAAGTTTGATTACATATATATAATTACCAATTATTAATATAATAACTACCATTAGTTTATTAAATTCACTAATAGTGCATAAAATTATCATGGATTGTAATTAAACTCAACAAATCGTTACATAATTTTCAATTTTAAAAATAGTTTTGGCAAATTTCGAGGGAATTCCGGGGGATTTCCGAGGGAATTTCCATTTTCTCTCGGAAATCTCTCGGAATTCCATCAAAATTTTCATAAAATAAAATACATATTAAAAAAGAAAATCATCCTTTAAAATATCTATTTAATAACATGAAATTTTATTTAAAAATTAAATAAGTTTTAATTTTCTGAGGGAATTATTCCCTCGAAAATCCCTCGGAAACTAATTTTAGTTTAAAAATTAATAAGTTTTAATTTTTCGAGGGAATTTTCCCTCGGAAATTCCCTCGGAAAATTCAAGATTTAATATTTGAACATTTCCGAGGGAATAATTCCCTCGGAAATCCCTCGGAAACTAGTTTTAATTTAAAAATTAAATAAGTTTTAATTTTCCGAGGGAATTTTCCCTCGGAAATCCCTCGGAAAATTCAGGATTTAATATTAGAACATTTCCGAGGGAATAATTCCCTCAAAAATCCCTGGGAAACTATTTTTAATTTAAAAATTAAATAAGTTTTAATTTTTCGAGGGAATTTTCCCTCGGAAAATTCAAGATTTAATATTAGAACAATTTCGAGGGAATAATTCCCTCAGAAACTAGTTTTAATTTAAAAATTAAATAAGTTTTAATTTTTCGAGGGAATTTTTCCTCGGAAAACTTGGCGGCTAACCTTGGGGCTAACATTTTCGAGGGATTTCCGAGGGAATATTCTCTCAGAAAATAATTTGCCGAATTCCCTTGGAATTCCCTCGGAAGTCCCTCGGAATTCGACTGTTTTCTTGTAGTGACGCTAAATCGCCCAAGAATTTATTGAAGGGGAAGACTTAGACCTTCTTGAAAGCTGAGAAAATAAGTAAACGTGAGCTCAAAGGCCATAATGGGGGAACTTGAAGGTTAGATTGATTTTGGCACTCCGACACTCAAGACAGTCAAATCACTCGACGAGAGGTTGATATGAGAGTGGTAGATTAGAATGCAGTTAATGAGGTAATAATAACGTACCTAAATTATAAATGAAGGAGTATTTATAGTCGGGAGCTTTGTATGTACTTTATACACGTAGTCACCGGTGCATTTAATGTAGGAATGATGTAGGTAAAGCCGCAGCATAACTCCTCATGCATTCCATGTCAGAGGATTTGTAGGGTATGGAAATAGGGATGTCCTGCATTAAATGATGCCTCCATATGGCCTATCACTCTGGCTCAAATTGACTATTCGCTCGAGAGGTCAATCAGTCAAGGTGTAAAGCCCCACTGACCATTCTGGCTAAAACCTTGTATGAACCTCCATATGTGTTTAACTATTGAATTTATGTTTACCTGATGCTTAAACGTGCTTTTACATTTTTAATTATGTGATTACACACTTATGTGGCCTTATTTACAGTTCCTTAAAAGTTTAGAGATTTAATTGTAATTTTTATCCCTTTAGGGGTGTTTTGGTTATTTTATTTTTTATCAATATTTTGGCAAATCCGACCACTTATTTGCATTCGGGGTATCAAAACGAGTCAGTTGACTCTAAGTATGTCTAATTCCGACATAGTTACCGCCATTTTTGAGATTTAACCTGGTGTTCTCAAATAGGGGAGAATACTTGATTAGCACTTTGATCGGGTCAGACATCTCTCTCTTCTCTCTCTCTTCTCTCACTGAATCGAGCATGTAAGTTGTGCAATTCATAGCTCTCAACGTAAGGAACGTGATGTTACCAATTTCACGATAAGATTCCTGTGGTCGCACAGAAATCGAGACGCGAAGGTGGTGTTGGGGCGCTACGTTTTGCTAGAGGTAGGTGGTGGTCTTCAACGGCCATATCCGGCGAGTGAGGATAGCTTCCCACTACTTAACACGTGAGGAATTCGATAGGAACCTTCATTTTAGCTAAAAATCGCCGTAGGAGATGGTGTCGTGGTGGCAGTGGCAAGCGCATAATAGCGCTCCACTGTAGCAGCGGTGAATAGGGTCTTCTGGCGGGATTTGTGAGTCTAGCCCTTGACAAAAGTTGTACGTCTCACCAAGAAGTTCCCATCCATGGTGGTCCCCGCCCATGGATGACGTCGGACAATGACAGAATCATGGTGAGAAGCCACACACAACGCCTATCAACGCTGGTCAATTTTTTGACAACTTTTTTTGAAACCAAGTTATACATCTTGAAGCCCTTGTCGTGGGCTTTCCATCGGTACGTTCAATTTTCATTCTCGTTAAGCCGTTTATGTAACACCCCGTTTGTCCGACTGTACAGTTATGCTATCTCGATAGTGCTACATGTGCATTTAAATTATTTAATTAAGCAATTATGTGTTTGTTATATTGTTTATATGCTAATTCTTGAATTATATGAATTATTTGTCAAGAGTTATATATGAATTTTTGAACGTTTATGTTCGTTTAATTTTGTATTAGATTGTATGCCTCCGATTTTATTTCCAATTTTTGTGATAACTTACCATGTATGAATTATATATGTTGTGAACGTGTTTATATGCTTATTTTATGTTTTTGAGTTCGTTTGTTACGTTTTAAAACCATTTTGTTTGTTAAGGGACTCGAGGGCCTAACTCGTTTTAGCGCACCTTGGGTTCCGGAAGACATAACTTGACCTCGAGAATTCGGATTCAAATTCTAAAAGTAGTATTGGACTCCCAACAAGGTTTGGGAGCTAAGGTAGCTACCTTGTATTTTTCTAAACCCGTTTGAACCTCCGAATTTCAACCGTACCGAGAGCCTCGTGCTTGACTGCCACCTTTTATGGTTTTAGTCATAACTATCCCGTTTCTTAACCAATTGACCCAATTATAACTCTAACTTAACCCTCTACCCTCTACCCTCTTATATTCACCCCATTTTAGACCCCAGCCAAAAGAGAAAGAAAAATCGGCAGCAAGAGGGACGAAGAAAAAAGAGACTCATCACTATTCACTCTTGCACATTTCAAGGTCGTTCGACCTCCGTTCTTCATCAAATTGAAAAGGTAAGCATATATTCTTGTTCTCTACTCCCTTGTACATCTTTCAGGGCTAGATTTTCTGATTTTGATCATCATTTGGGCATGGTATGAACATAAATAGTAAGGGTTTGGGTGATTCTTGATGAATTCTTGTGATTATTTGCTCCATTTCTTGATTCTTGAAGTGTTATATGACCCTTGATCTATCCTTGATCTTGTCCTAAGCATGAAATTAATTTATATGTTGTGTGTGGAGAACCACCATTGATGAATCTTGAGGATTTTTGAAGCATTGTGACTGGTTTCCTTTTTTCACTCTTGCCATGTTTATGTGTCACATTTGTGGAAGTTTTTCATGCTTGGTTGTTGCTGCTGTTTGGAGACGAAGAACAAGGGCTGGGATGATGAACTTCCACGACTGCAACGCAGGGGTCACGACCGCGATCGCACCAAGGCCTTTCTTGGTCGCACCAAGGCCTTTCGAGGCCACGACCATTTCATGCAGGAAATAAGTCACAGTCACGACCTGTTTTTGGTGGAGGTTCGAGGTGGCGGTCACGGCCGTGAATTCTTTATGCATGCATGGAGTCGTGGCCGCGATGCTGCTCTAGCTCGTGCGCGTTTGTTGTTCATTTTGTTGCTTGTTGCGTGATGTTTTGGCCCCGTTTTTTATTTATATACTTTATTAACTTCATGTATTATGTGTTATATGCTTCATTATGAATTTATAATGTGATTTTGGTGCTTTTATGTGCGATATATGACAATATATACACTATATGCATTATGAATTTGTTTGATGTAATATATGAGAATTATGCCTTGATATGAACTTGTATACGTAAAGTGTTAACTCGTTGCATTTCATATGTATCATTTGCGTTCATATGCATTTGTCGAGTGTCTAATTTGTTCATATTGAGTCTAAGTATGTCTTTTGTTCTTTATTTTGTTCAGAGAATCATCCCGTTGGTGACGAGGTGGTTCCATAGGTGTGTTTTAGGTTGTCTTGTTCAGTTTGTTTGTCAAGGTGAGGTTTCTTTCTTTTAGTTATTATGACCTACAACCCTACCTGAGTTTTAAGCCCGCATGCGAATTATGTATATATTTATGTATATAGATACGTGCTTGGTATGTATTTTGTGGGAATTGGCCCATTTGTTATGAAACCATTTGAAAAACGCTTTTATATATACGTAAGCTATATTTTTGTTTATTCGATTTAAAAAGGGTTGGTGTGTGTTTTGAATTAGCGAGATTTAGCTTTGGAAGATAAGCTCAGTGGGAATTTGATCTTTTTTACTTTTGAACTAGGTTCCGAAGAAGTGGTATGGTAAGTCGGGTCGGCTGTGGGGTCACCGAGCTCTCCCATCAACACAGCTCCACCTTTGAGATGATTCGCCCAACCTCTGGAGGTCAAGGGGAAGGCGGGTTTTCTTGAGCCGATAGAAGCCACCATCGAAGAAGCGGGTAGGATCCCCCGACTCATTATTAGAACTTAAACCGGGGTTGAGAGGACGCCCCCTCATCCCCAAACGGAGAAGGTTGGATTGACTTTGAACTTTGTATTTATTTTTGAATTTTGATTATGACTATGAAGTATGTTGGTTGGAAACTCGTACTCCGAGTTAGTGTGATTTTGATTATGATTACGGTTCGTGAAATGAGAGTGGACTTCTAATTTCTAAAATTGGTTGATTTTGGCCTTCGGCCTTAAACCTTTTTCCTTATATATAGTATCACAGGCTAAATTGTTTTGGAATGCAAAAACCACACCCTGGTTCACGAATTTTCTTACTTTGAATATGCTCTGATCTTATGTATATGTACGTGTGAGTGTGTTAGCCCCCTCACCATTCTTTAGGACTGACCCCTCCTCGTTGTTTTCTTTTTCCCCCATGTTTCTTTGAGTTGCGGGTACAGGTGTTGGTTCGAGCTAGGCGGTAATCTTCTTTTGAGTTGTTTGCGTCCTGTAGTTCGAGTCTTTTGCATACTACATCTTTACTTTTCAGTTTTGGTACTATGTATAAATATGTATAAGAATATGTTTTCGAATTTGATATTTGGAACTTGTATGATTTATTTAGCCCGGGGTGGGCATGGTATGTATTATTTGACTAGTTATATTCTTGGTATGTATGCATGTATAGTTGTATGTTTGTGATCCTGGTGCTTTCGCATTTGATTTTGATTATTTTGCGCACTCTGTATTAGGGTCTAGACCGTCTAGCTTAGGAGAGATTTTGTTTTTCTCCCGTTCGTTGTAGCTTGTTGCAGCGGAGTTCCCATTTTGTTACACGTGTCAGGCTATGGTGCGGGGGATGTAGTGCTCTTCGCTCGGGACGGTATATCCTAAATGTTGGGAAGAGTGCCCTAGAAAGCCGTTTCGTCGTAATCTGCTTTGGGACTTTCCTTATGTCATAGACAATCTTTGAATAATATACGATTGATTATTATCATAGGCAAACACTTATTTATATGCAATACATGTTTTGTGTGTTTCCATTATGTGCGCATATATTAGAACTTCCCTAATCCATAAGACTGTTAGGGACTTTGTCATTAGGTGAATGACACATGAAACAAGCCCTAACTCATGGCCGGATTAGAAACCACTCCAAGTCGATGAGTCCAACAAACAGTGGGATAGTTGATTAGGCTCGATTGAGGCTTGCTCGTGGGATTAAGCCCTTAAGAGGGAGCATCCTGTTTCATGGGGTGTAAAGTGCATAAGTTGATACGTACGTAATACATGAGGGTGCTCGTTATTAGAACGGGTACACTGAGGTGTCCCGCGTGAGAAGATTCCTAAATGGGAAAGGAAGTTTCCACTTTAGGAAGAGGAAACTTCCAGATTAAGAAATATCTCACAGGTCAATGGTATGAGTAAAGTAATCCTTTGACTTGAGATCCATTGATGCTTTGTGGACCAACTCTGTAGTCTTAGGTATAAGCTTTAAAGGATGTCTCACGAGACAACTGATTCAAGGCTTATGCTGGAGCTGCACAAGTGGCACATGGAAGCATATGAGAATCAACAAAGGACTTACACTTGCTTTAATGCAAGAAGATCTCTTATTGCATAAGTCGTTCATATTTCATCCTAAACCCTCGGTTGAGGTAGTGGCACTACAAGAAAACCTGCAAAATCCGACGAAAAATTTAGAGGGAAAGGGTCCGTCGGAATTCCATTGGAAAATCCGATGGAATTTCGACGGGCTTTGATTTTTTTTAATAAAAATAAAAAATAAATTAAACCGACGGGATTTCGGAATCCCGTCGGTTTCTTAAAATATTGAATTTTAAAATAACATTAAATAATTCCGACGGAATTCCGAGGGGAATCCTGTCGGTTTTTTTAAAATATAGAAATTTTAAATAGAAATTAAAATAAATATTAAATAATGTAATTTTTGATTAAATCAAAAATAAAATTAAAAATTAAGAAAAAAATAAAAAATAAATAAAACCGATGGGATTTCCCTTAGAATCCCGTCGTTTTTTAAAATATTGAATTTTAAAATAACATTAAATAATTCCGACGGAATTCCAAGGGGAATCCCGTCGGTTTTTTTAAAATATAGAATTTTTAAACAGAAATTAAAATAAATATTAAATAATGTAATTTTTGATTAAGTAAAAAATAAATAAGGGATTCCCGTCGGAATTTTTAAAATAAAATTAAAAAAAACACCGATGGATATTGCCGTCGGTTCAACCGTCGGAATTAATTAAAACTAAATTTCCATTACATAATAAAATAGATAAAAATAAAAAATAAATATTTCCGAGGATTATTTAAATTAAAAAATATATAAATTGAAGTTAAAAAATTATTTGAAATGCGCTGTGGAGGGGTTCGAACCTAGGACTCCATAAAAATCAACAGGGCTCTGTTCCGATTAGGCTAACTGAATTGGTGTGTGATTTTTACAATATGTTTTATTTAACCATTTAAAATCAAATAATACTCACATAAGTCTAGGGCAAAATTACACTTCACAGTTCACGCCAAAAATTCATTTCACTTTTTTTGCCTGACTTGCGCCCTCGCCTGCTCTGCCTCCGCCTCAGCGATTGAGCCGCCGTCGCCCAAGATCTCCGTCTGCGGTTTCTGCAGCGCTTTCGGGAAAAGTAATAAAACGCGCCGCCCGCCGAACAAGAAAGGGAAGCGCATGATGTGAGGTTTCCGGCGAGTGGAGACGGGATACGATATGTAGCACCCGGAACGCTAGGCGCCACATCCCCCGCGCTATAGCCTCAATCCACGTATGAAACGGCCAATTCATACATGAACCAAAACCACAACGAACGGGAGACAATAAAAACTCAAAAGCTAGGCAGGTACCCTCAACTAATACCAATAAACAATTGTATCAATAAAAGCGGAAGCAATAACATTCAATACTTATAGGTACCATATTTACATATTTATTAATAGATACCAACATTTCATACAATACAATACCACCTCCAACATTAGGTAAGGCATAATACAAAATATAAGAAGTATCAATACATGAGCCAAAATATGAAGGTGAAGTGGTAGACCCGAATAAAAGACAGGCTAGACTCTAATTCCCGCCTAGCACGAACCTGCAAAAGCTGAAAGGTTGAGGTGTCAGTTCAACACGGACTGAGCGAGGGGTATAAATAAATATTTGCGCACATACATACAAGTTATAATCTCGGGTAATAATTTTGGAAAATAACAACACGATTTAGAAAAGAAGAGATAATATCGCCCGAGGTTACAACTAATCCATTTTATCAATTCAATCAATCAATAAAATCAATTTGTGGCCCGGCGAGTGAGGGCAAATCTCCAACCTTTGACCGACTGTGTACAATACTTCAATTTATTAGTGGATTAGGTGATCACACAAACAATTCCGTGCACAATTAGCAATTTCAATCAATAAATCCTTCTTCCTCTGGGTGATGGCGGGCTTGCAAGACCCAGCCATCCAATCATGGTGTATGTCGGGAACATGAATCCCACGCACGGGATTTCTTCCTCCACCAAACCTCCTAGTGGATTCAGAGGTGATCCCACAATGGTGAGAATAGTGCAGGAGTTACCCGTCAGCCCATGCTTTCCCGGTTGGCTCAATACACTACCTTCGGGGCCCAGCGTGAACAATAGTTACTCGCCAAGGACAATCAATCAATCCATTTTTGTGAAATCATTTGAAAATCATAAGGTTAAAAAACTATAGATATATAGATACGTTTTGGCCGAAAATCACGTAAGGGTTGTAAGGGTTCTATAACTAGAAATAAAACCTCACCTTCACCAACCAACAAAAGTGGAAAGAAACTCTAAAGAGAGGGCTCCTCGACTCCGGGACCGTGATCTGTGTAACAAGGACAAGTGTAGGTGAGACTTGACTCGTATGAACCATTTAAGATGAACGGCAATGTCATGCGATGTCAATCATGTGTTTACAATCAATAACTATTATGAATGTTCCCAAATTCCCAAATAAAGTATCAAAAAGTGTCAAATAGGAGCATAATTATCAATTAAGTAAGCATAAAAGTCATATAAGTCACATATGGGAGCCAAGAAAGTGAAAGGAACGAAATAACAAGGGTTTTGGTGAAGTTTGGCAAAAATCGGCAATTTTTGAAAATGACTAAGCTGTGGAAAATGGGAAATATCTAAAGTTCTAGAGATTGGAATTGGTTTTTTTTTTGTTAGGAATGAAACTAGACAAGTATACCTTTAAAATGATATATGGCTCGTTTCCTAGTTCAAAGCGAGGAGAAATGGCGTAGGCTTGAAGTTGGGTGAATGCAGTTTGTCGGTAAAGCAGCGATACCAAAACGAATTGATAATATCTCACAAACTAGAAAATATATTGAGATGATTCGAATTGGAATTTTTTCTAGACTTCAAGAGCTTTCCAACGGTTCAAAAATCAGGTCATTTGGAGTTTGGATGAGGGAGTACCCGGCTGGGTAAAATTCAAGGGAAAAGTTCCCCGACCGGGTAAAGCTGTCCAGAAGTTTTACGGGACAAAAGTACCCGCCCGGGTACTGTTCCAGAGCTGGAAAAAGAGGCAAAACAAGGGTAGCTTCAGGGAAGAAAGAAAAGGAATGAAAACCCAAAGCAAACTCAACCAAAATGCTCCAAAACAAACATATAACGTGTATATAACTTAAAGACATCATTTAGGTAGCATATAAACCATGAAACGTGCATCAATCATCAAGAATTCATCATTCAAAACCCCATATATACACTTGCTTCCAACTTCCATATACTTCAAGGTATTCATGCAAACTTCCATTCTAATCATCCTAATCATGCTCCTAGCTCAAATATTGCAAGAATCCATCATATAACTCATGAACCCTACTCATTCACCAATCAAAAGA
The DNA here is from genome assembly GCA_037501455.1 of Lantana camara. Taxonomy (NCBI): domain Eukaryota; kingdom Viridiplantae; phylum Streptophyta; class Magnoliopsida; order Lamiales; family Verbenaceae; genus Lantana; species Lantana camara. The sequence continues at coordinate 109,400,648 of CM074856.1, read as the reverse complement.
TTCATCCAATTCCATGTTTACCTAGAATTCAAGCAAGAAATGAGATGAAGTGAAGAGATAATGGTGATGATGCTTCTAGCTTCAAGATCCTTCAAGAATTTAGCTTGAAAATGAGATAAAATTTCCTCCTTCTCCTTGGTGTTTTAATCGGTATATGGTGTGTGTGTCTGTGAAGAAATTGGATGAAATATACTGATCAAGTGTATGAGAGGAATGTATACATACAATGTAAAATAAAGCTAATTAATCTAAAGTCTTCCAAGAATTAGATGAATCACCACATTTTGCAAACAAGTCCCTGTCTCATTTGAATTAATTCAATTAAGTTCTATCCCTATACAAAAAGGCCACTTAGCTCCAAGTCATGAAATATAATTAAATCCAAGAATTTACACAAAAAATCAATCAAGGACATTCAATTCAATTAAATCACTTAGTTCATATAATTCATATAAATGACGATTCATGTAAATACATAGAAATGTTATGCAGATAATATAACGAAAGGGCAATTAATTGAATGAAATACTTAAATTTAAACCTCCCAACTCCCGAAGACCCGCTCGTGGCGTGCTTACCTGAACTTCCGGAATTTGGGGCGTTACAACTCTGCCCCCCTTAGAAGAATTTGGTCCCCAGATTCACTGATCGGAAATAAACAATTCTGGATGGAACCTTTTCATCTTCTCTTCCGGCTCCCAAGTCATCTCTTCGGATTTATCACTTCGCCATAACACCTTGACCATAGGAATCCGCCGATTTCTCAATTCTCGATACTTTCTGTCCAAAACTCTAACCGGCTGTTGAACAAAGGATAGATTCGGTTCCAATTCAACTTCTTCAATGGGGAGAATTTCTGTTTCATCTGGATAGTACTTTCTGAGCTGAGATACGTGAAAAACATTATGAATCCCGGTAAGGCTAGGAGGTAGGTCCAATCTGTAAGCCACTTCCCCAATTCTCTGAAGAATTTGAAACGGACCTAAATAGCGAGGGTTAAGTTTTCCTCCTTTTCCAATACGAGAAAACCCTTTTCTTGGAGATACTTTCAAGAAAACTCGATCTCCAACTTCAAACTTAAGATCCCTCCGGCGAATGTCATCCTAGCTTTTCTGCCTATCTTGTGCAGCCTTCATCCGATGTTGTATAAGCTGAACTTTTTCAATCATGGCTTCCACGGCTTTAGAAGGTCTTTCAAGTTTTTCTCCTTTCTTTAGCCCTTCTTGTTTCGTCCATCTCCACTTCTCTAGATCAAAGAATAACGGAGACCGACATTTTCGACCGTAGAGTAATTCATACAGGGCCATGCCGATGGAAGATTAATAGCTATTGTTATACGCAAATTCAATCAATGGAAGTTGGTCACCCCACGAATTTTGAAAATCCAAGGCACATGATCGGAGCAAATCTTCTAAATACCTTATTACTCTTTCAGATTGGCCATCGGTTTGAGGATGAAAATCTGTACTAAACTGAAGCTTCGCTCCCAAAATATCTTGTAATTCTCGCCACAACTTAGAAGTAAAGCGGGGATGTCTATCCGAAACAATACTCACCGGAATCCCATGGAGGCGAACAATCTCTCTATTATAAATCTCGGCCAACTTTCAAATCTTGAAGGACATTCGAACCGGTAAGAAATGAGCAAATTTTGTTAATCGGTCCACAATCACCCAAATGCCGTCAAATCCTCCTCTCACTTTAGGTAACTCGGATATAAAATCCATTGTCACCTATTCCCACTTTCACTAAGGAATAGGCAACGGCTGTAAAAGACCTCCGGGCTTTTGATGTTCAGCTTTAACTTGTTGACAAGTTAAACAACACTTCACGAACTCGGCTACATCCTTCTTTAATCCATGCCACCAATAAAATTATTTTAAGTCTCTATACATTTTGTTTCCTCCCGGATGTACTGAATAGGCCGACTTATGAGCTTCCTCCAACAATACCCTTTTCAATTCATCGTGTACCACTACTCGGTTCTTGAAGCGAAGAAAACCAGCTTCATCAAACCCAAATGGACTTTCTGGATCCTCTCTTACTTTAACAACTAGCTTCTGAACTTCTGGATCCTTACCTTGAGCCTCAAACAATCTAGATTTCAATTCCGATTGAATGGTGATATTGAATACCCGGGCTTTTATCACAATAGGCTCGATCTTACCACTTCCTCCCAACTCCAAATTCGAAGCACCAACTTTTCGGCTTAATGCATCGGCAACTACATTAGCTTTCCCGGGATGATACTTGATCACACAATCATAATCTTCTAACCGTTCCGTCCATCTCTGTTGCCTCAAATTAAGATCTTTCTGTGTAAATAAATATTGGAGACTCTTATGATCCGTAAAAATCTCAAAGGTAACTCCATACAAATAATGTCTCCATTTTCCAAGTGCGAATATCACCGCTGCGAGCTCAAGATCATGCGTTGGATAATTCTTCTCATAATCCTTCAACTTCCGGGAAGCATAAGCAATAACTTTGCCATTTTTAGTTAAAACACACCCCAAACCTTCTCTAGATGCATCCGTATAAAATGCATATCCTTCACTACCTTCCGGAAGAGTTAATACCGGAGCTGAAACCAATTTCTCTTTCAAAATATTAAAGCTTTTCTCACAACTTTCATCCCACTCGTATTTGACATATTTCTTTGTTAAACGAGTCAAAGGGGTGGCAATCTTGGAAAAATCTTGTACGAACCTCCTATAGTAACCCGCCAATCCCAAGAAACTTTTAATCTCGGAGGCATTCTTTGGTCTCTCCCACTTCAAAACCGCCTCAATTTTAGAAGGATCAACTTCCAATCCATTCCCCGAAATGATGTGGCCCAAGAAGGAAACTCGGTTGATCCAAAACTCGCACTTACTAAATTTTGCAAACAATTGATGTTCCTTCAATGTTTTCAACACAAGCTCAAGATACCTTGCATGTTCCTCGACCGACTTGGAGAAAACCAGAATATCGTCAATAAAGATCACAACAAACTTGTCAAGAAAAGGCTGAAAGATCCTATGCATCATATTCATAAAAGCGACGGGAGCATTTGTCAAACCAAATGGTATAACCACAAATTCATAATACCCATATCTTGTATTGAAGCCTGTCTTTGGAATATCCTCGGCTCGGATCCGTAGTTGATAATACCCTTGTCTTAAATCAAGCTTCGAGTAAACTTAGGATCCTTGGAGTATATCAAACAACTCCTCGATGTGTGGAAGAGGATATTTATTTTTAATTGTCATCCGATTTAACTCCCTGTAATCAATACACATCCTCAAAGTACCATCTTTCTTCTTAACAAATAAAACCGGAGCACCCCACGGCGACGAACTTGGCTTAATATACCCGACTTCCAAAAGACCCTCAAGTTGCACCTTTAACTCCTTCAACTCTGCCGGAGCCATCCGATATGGAGTTTTAGAATACGGCTCAGCATTCGGATACAAGTCAATCACAAATTCTATCTCCCTTTTCGGTGGCAATGAATCTAAATTTTCCGGAAACACTTCGGGAAACTCCTTAACCACTTCTGTCTCTTCTAACTTCATCTAATCCTTGGATTGATTAAGAATGTAAGCTATGAATCCCGTAGCCCCATCACAAACCAATTTCTGAGCTTCCAAGAAAGATAATAAAGGCACGGTTTTAGAACTTCGACCCATTATAATTTCTGAACCCAACTGGACTCTCTTAGCCCGGTAATCAACAGTAGCATAGTTCTTGTAAAGCCAATCCATACCCAAGATAGATCCATACCGAGACATAGATAATTCAATGAAATCCGTGGAAAAGACCCGACCCTCAATACTCACCGGCACCTCTCTAAAAACCCGGTTAGTTTTTACACTACCACCAAAAGGAGTACTCACAACATAATAAGCAAAAGAAAGAGTAACACATAGAGGCAATTTCATAGAAATATCACAAGAAATGAAAGAGTGGGTAGCCCCCGGATCAAACAAGGTGTGTATGTTCATGCCATGAATGCAAAAGGTACCTTCAACAATGGCGGCGGGATCTACGTCTTTATCCCTTTCCTTGCCTTCCAAGGCATATGCACGAGCTCTAATAAGCGGCCTCTGACCCCCAGGCAGTGGATCCCGTCTATCTGGACACGTATCCACTTTATGATCGGCCTTCCCACAAATTAGACAAAGATTCAGGCGACGCCGGTAATTCTCATAGGTATGGGTAGACCACCCACAATAAGAACATCCCGGTTTTCCCGTAGGTGATGGTGTGACAGGAGTGGCCCGAGGAGCTTTCTGAACCGGTACTTGTGGCACTTGAGGCTTGAATTTCTTTATTCGACCCATAGACTGCGGTGGAGGGTTATCATAGGTGATTGGCCTTTTCCCGGAATTGTAATTCGACCTCGACCCCGAACCGGAACCCTGACTCGATCTATACATAGATCTTTGAGCATTTACCGATTCTTCCACTTTCAAGACCTTTTGGGTAGCCTTCTTCCAAGTACTAGTATTAACAGCTTCTATTGCAGCTTAAATGTCCGGCCTCAGACCTTGTACGAATTGCATAGCCTTATGAAAATCATCACCGACGATGTTGGGTGCATATTTGGACAATCTCTCAAACTCAGCTATATATTCGGCCACCGATCTATTCCCTTGTTTGAGCTCCGTGAACTCCTTAAGTCTCCTAGTGCGAGATGAAGGAGGAATGAACTTGTTCTTGAATTCCCTTATGAAAACTTCCCATGTAACTTCTTCTTCAGTGGCATCTAAAAAAATCTTGGTGCTTTCCCACCAAGAATAAGCTTCTCCTTGAATCAGAGTAAGGGTACACCTAGCCTTTTCCCGGGTCTCATAAGGAATAAGTTCCCAAATTCGTTCAATCTCTTTAAGCCACTGTTCAGCTTGCATGTCATTTCCCTTGAAGAATCTAGGTGGATGTTGATTTTGAAATTCCCTCAAAATAGTCGAAATTGGGGCCGGTAGTGCTGGTGGAGGAGCTGGTGGTGCAGGAGGCACATAATCTCTTAATCTTTGATCTATAAGCTGTACCATGGATTTCAAGAAATCTTGGGGTTGTGCTTAAGGGGGTGGAGGTGGAGTTCGGTCACGATGGTGATGCCGATGACCTGGAGAATGCTCTCTACGGGGTCTTCCACGAGGCATCCTGAAAATCAAACATTGTACATGCATGTTTGATTAACAAGTGTGAATGAGTGTAATAAAACTCACAATACAAATAAGCCACGTAATCATATAAGCCAAGTAATTCAAATAGGTTCAAGTAGGTTCAAATAGAATGCAAGACTCTCACATTATCAAATAATCCTATGCCGTGCGACTTAGACTCACAAGACACGACACTAGAACTGCGGTTTTGCAACCGGGCTTTGATACCACCTTAGGATTTAGCACCCGGAATGCTAGGCGCCACATCCCCCGCACTATAGCCTCAATCCACGTATGAAACGACCAATTCATACATGAACCAAAACTACAGCGAACGGGAGACAATAAAAACTCAAAAGCTAGGCGGGTACCCTCAACTAATACCAATAAACAATTGTATCAATAAAAGCAGAAGGAATAACATTCAATACTTATAGTTACCATATTTACATATTTATTAATAGATACCAACATTTCATACAATACAATACCACCTCCAACATTAGGTAAGGCATAATATAAAATATAAGAAGTATCAATACATGAGCCAAAATATGAAGGTGAAGTGCTAGACCCGAATAAAAGACAGGCTCGACTCTAATTCCCGCCTACCACGAACCTGTAAAAGCTGAAAGGTTGAGGTGTCAGTCCAACACGGACTGAGCGAGGGGTATAAATAAATATTTATGCACACGCATACAAGTTATAATCTCGGGTAATAATTTTGGAAAATAACAACACGATTTAGAAAAGAAGAGATAATATCGCCCGAGGTTGCAACTAATCCATTTTATCAATTCAATCAATCAATACAATCAATTTGTGGCCCGACGAGCGAGGGCAAATCTCCAACCTTTGACCGACTGTGTACAATACTTCAGTTTATTAGTGGATTAGGTGATCACACAAACAATTCCGTGCACAATTAGCAATTTCAATCAATAAATCCTTCTTCCTCCGGGTGATGGCGGGCTTGCAAGACCTAGCCATCCAATCATGGTGTACGTCGGGAACATGACTCCCACGCACGGGATTTCTTCCTCCACCAAACCTCCTGGTGGATTCAGAGGTGATCCCACAATGGTAAGGATAGTGCAGGAGTTACCCGTCAGCCCATGCTTTCCCGGTTGGCTCAATACACTACCCTCGGGGCCCAGCCTGAATAATAGTTACTCGCCAAGGACAATCAGTTCGTCAATCAATCAATCAATCAATCCATTTTCGTGAAATCATTTGAAAATCATAAGGTTTGAAAACTGTAGATATATAGATACATTTTGGCCGAAAATCACGTAAGGGTTGTAAGGGTTCTATAACTAGAAATAAAACCTCACCTTCAGCAACCAACAAAAGTGCAAAGAAACTCTAAAGAGCGGGCTCCTCGACTCCGGGACCGTGATCTGTGTAACAAGGACAAGTGTAGGTGAGACTCGACTCGTATGAACCATTTAAGATGAACGACAATGTCATGCGATGTCAATCATGTGTTTACAATCATTAACTATTATGAATGTGCCCAAATTCCAAAATAAAGTATCAAGAAGTGTCAAATAGGAGCATAATTATCAATTAAGTAAGCATAAAAGTCATATAAGGCACATATGGGAGCCAAGAAAGTGAAAGGAATGCAATAACAAGGGTTTTGGTGAAGTTTGGTAAAAACCGATAATTTTTGGAAATGACCAAGCTATGGAAAAAGGGAAATATCTAAAGTTCTAGAGATTGCAATTGGGTTTTGTTTGTAGGGAATGAAACTAGACAAGGATACCTTTAAAATGATATATGGCTCGTTTCCTAGTTCAAAGCGAGGAGAAAATGTCGTAGGCTTGAAGTTGGGTGAATGCAGTTTGTCGGTAAAGCAGCGACACCAAAAAGAATTTCTAATATCTCACAAACTATAAAAGATATTGAGATTATTCTAATTGGAGGTTGTTCTAGACTTCAAGAGATTTCCAACGGTTCAAATATCAGGTCATTTGGAGTTTGGAATAGGGAGTACCCGGCCGGCTAAAATTCAAGGGAAAAGTTCCCCGACCGGGTAAAGCTGTCCAGAAGCTTTACGGGACAAAAGTACCCACCCGGGTACTTTTTATGCACAAAAAGTACCCGCCCGGGTAGTGTTCCAAAGCTGGAAAAAGGAGCAAAATAAGGGTAGCTTTGGGGAAGAAAGAAAAGGAATGAAAACCCAAAGCAAACTCAACCAAAATGCTCCAAAACAAACATATAACATGTATATAACTTAAAGACATCATTTAGGTAGCATATAAACCATGAACCATGCATCAATCATCAAGAATTCATCATTCAAAACCCCATATATACACAGGCTTCCAACTTCCATATACTTCAAGGTATTCATGCAAACTTCCATTCTAATCATCCTAATCATGCTCCTATCTCAAATATTGCAAGAATCCATCATATAACTCATGAACCCTACTCATTCACCAATCAAAAGATTCATCAAATTCCAAGTTTACCTTGAATTCAAGCAAGAAATGAGATGAAGTGAAGAGATAATGATGATGATGTTTCTAGCTTCAAGATCCTTCAAGAATTTAGCTTGAAAATGAGATAAAATTTCCTCCTTCTCCTTGGTGTTTTAATCGGTATATGGTGTGTGTGTGTGTGTGAAGAAATTGGATGAAATATAATGATCAAGTGTATGAGAGGAATGTATACATACAATGTAATATAAAACTAATTAATCTAAAGTCTTCCAAGAATTAGATGAATCACCACATTTTGCAAACAAGTCCCTCTCTCATTTGAATTAATTCAATTAAGTTCTATCCCTACACAAAAAGGCCACTTAGCTCCAAGTCATGAAATATAATTAAATCCAAGAATTTACACAAAAAATCAATCAAGGACATTCAATTCAATTAAATCACTTAGTTCATATAATTCATATAAATGACGATTCATGTAAATGCATAGAAATGTCATGCAGATAATATAACAAAAAGGCAATTAATTGAATGAAATACTTAAATTTAAACCTCCCAACTCCCGATGACCCGCTCGTGGCGTGCTTACCTGAACTTTCGGAATTTGGGACGTTACACGATACGGTGTGTACTTCAGTGTTGATGTTTCCTTTTTAATTTTTGTTTGAATTATGCTATGTTCATCCTATGTCTTCTCCTCATAGATTTTGGTTTTGTGTAGAGAAAGGTACATTTTTTTGTTATGATGCATGTTGATTCCAGGTATGGCTTTATGTTCGGCCGGGAGTCTGCGCGCAAGGAGCTTGGCGGTTTGATCAAGACCCTTCGTCGTTCCAGTTCTGATCCCTCGCCGCCTGAACATTCCTGAAAATGGGTATACATCTGTATTAAATAATTTCACCTAACTTAGGTTGTGTTTAGTGTAAATAATTGTGTTTGTTTTGTTGCGTGTGACTTGCTGAGTGAAGAATTTTCTGGTTGTTGTGATTGCAATGTATTACTAAAGGTTTTTTTATCATAAGAATTTGTATCTCACATAACATTTGCATCCCAAACTAACACTTTGCACAAGGGTTGGTTTCGGAAACTATTATTATATATTCGTTAATTGTATTTTGGGTTTTCAAGAATAATAATCAGTTTTCTATGATAAATTCTTCTTTTACAGTCAATGCAGAGGTTAAAGTAAACTTACTATGAGTTATAGTTTAGAAGAGATTTTACAATGCTCATGATTTTCATCTTATGTAATTAGATGTTAGGGCTGTTAGTTAGGGCATTTGGTAAAGAAAAATTAATGCTTGATAACTTCCTCAGGGATACGCTTCCTGCTGGTTCTAATTTTTGGTTTTAAGGGATTCAGAGCTTAATGCCTGTAATCCATAAGACGTACAACATTATTTAAAAGACATAGAATTGAGGTTATATGTGAAAATGAATTGGTGTTCCATAATGTCCATCACAGAAGGATAACCAAAGCTTTCTGATAAATCGTCACCCTCCAAAATGCAATAAAGAATTTGAGATGTATCTTTAAGAAAAATTCATTTGAGGCTCCACATAATGGAATCATGTTGCTAATTATTTTATATTAGAAAGATTTCTTTTTCTTTATAGTCTATCATGCTTAAATATGACATTTTATATGCATGTATGTATCTACATATATGTTGGTTGTAATGGTGCAGTTTGATGGGAGGATGTTCATTTCTGTAAGGTTTTGTTGAATTGGGTTCTGTATTGACTAGATGCCATAAATAAATACACAAGGGCCTGAAAGAACTAAGGAAGTGGAGTGGATCTAGTTGTGCATCGTGGTTCTGAGATGCAACGCCTATCTTTAATGTCGGTAACCTCATTTTTGTGCGTATAAATTGCTTTGTTATGTATTTTTATTGGTTAGGTTCCAATTTGGTGGTTATAATCATCTCGTGTTCATAAAATTCAATTCAGATTGAACTATATTTTCAAAAGTTATAGAATTCAATGCATTTGATGGAAAGATTGGGGATTGAGCTAGTTGGTGGAGGTATGGCAGGCTTTGATGGAAAGATTGGGGATGGAGGGAGGAATGAGAACGGCACTGTGGAGATGGCGTCCGCGTTTGATATCAGTGATTTCACCGTAATTAAAGAGGGGGAGGCTGAGATACTAATGCACGCCAAAAATGAAGTCTTTTTCAATAAAACCCAGGTTTTGATAGATCTTACCTGTGTATTCTTCTAGAACTGCTCCTTTTTTTTGAAAGTCTTAATTGGTGAATTGAAATGTGCTCGTGAAATGGAACAAATAAGTATCTTTTGTGCTTTTGGTTATTTGTTTTTCTTGATTATTAAGGACTGTGTGTTCCTGGAATGTAGTTTTAAGAAATCAAATAGCTGGGGAGGTGATTTGGAAGTTAGGTATTTGCTACAATGAATTTGGCATGGGGTTGATAGGCTTTATCTGTTGTTGGTTATTCTAGTGTTAGTGATATAATAAATGTTATGCTATGCTGATTGTTAATTTTCTTTCCAGTAATCTGGAATGTGTGCTTTTAATAGTTATGCTTTATTATTGTAAATATGAGAAGTTATGTCAGTCGGTATGTGCAAATTTGTGCTGCTGCTTGCTTTACCCTTTTCTGTTTAGATTCAGACTAGGCGTTATCCAGTCAAAGAGTCTCACTCTCTGAGCTTTGGACATTTGATTCCAGGTTAATAACAGAGACATGTCTATTGCTGTTTTGAGGACATTTATTTCGAAACACAAAGAAGAGCATGAAGCATGTTATCGGAGAGAAAGAAAAATGAAGCAATGAACCAAAGCCTTTAGCATAAAGAGGTTAGATGTTAACTAGGATTGGAAAATTAAGTTCCAGAAATTTGTATTTTATCCAAGTTCTGCCAGCTATTTATAAAATCTATTCATTATATTATGTATGTATACGTATATATATGTATTATTTGTTAACTTCAATTATATTTTGCTGGACCTAATATCTGGATTTGACCAAGAAGCAACTGTTGTAGTAATGGCACACCAAGTTTCTTTCAAAATGGAAACTGAGGTTGTATACTTGACCTTTATTAGGTTGAAATACTACAAAAGCCTTTCATTAATTTTAGAAAATATTTTCAGTTGTTGTTGATCTCATACTTTGTCAAAGTACCATTTTGTAATAGATGATGAATAGATAATTTTTGTATGGATTAGTGTGTATATTTGTAAGGTTATTTCATGAATTGGTTTTAAACAAATTCTTTTGAATGGTTATAAAATATTTTTTTTATTTTTTTTTAATAATTCTGACGGAATTCCTAGGGAATTTTTGTCGGAATTGTTTAATTCTTTTTAAAAAATTTATATTCCGAGGGAAATCCCGTCGGAATTGTTTAATTTAATATTTTTATTTTAATAAATCCGATGGGATTCCGAGGGAAATTCCATCGGAATAGTGTAATTTATATTTTTTTTTACTTTGATTTTTTTAATAAATCTGACGGGATTTCCCTCGGAATACCGTCGGAAATATTTTATTTTATTTAAAAAATTCGATTTTATTTTCCCTCGGAATTACGTCGGTTTTCCATCGGGATTTTGATTCCGAGGGAGGATTTTCCTACGGACTCATTCCCGTCGGAATTCTTGAAATTTGACGGGATTCCGAGGGAATTCCGATGGGCTTGTCCATCGGAATTTGCAGATTTTCTTGTAGTGTGGATCAATGTAGCGTCCGGAGAGGCGAGCCACCACATCCCCCGCACCTAGACCCGAACCCACATATGAAATAGAAATCCATACATGAGCCCAAGACTAAGCGAACGGGAACCTACACACACTCGCTAAGCCAGACGGAGCTAAACAGGACCAGAGCGCACAAAAACAACAAGAAAGCAAAAGCATATAACAAAACCAAGAAGATAAATCCACAAAAACGGGTTCAACTAGCCCTAGAAACCTGTCTCGAATATATATACACAACCAAAGTTCATAAGATGCATACATAAATCATTAACAAATGCATAATATATACATACTTCCACTATAAAATTTGAATCATACACAAGATTATGTGTCTGAATGCAAGTGAAATGCAACTTGAGCTAGGAGACTAGAACTTGACCGACTCACTACTCCGCCTAGCACTATCCAAAACCTGCAAACTGAAAAGTTGAAAGGAGAGGGTCAGTCTACCGACTGAGTGAGGGGGCTAACGCACACCAACACATATCTACATTTAGAGCAAAGCATGTATTAAACAAAAGACTATGAACCGGGAATAGGGTTTTATATACCAAAGTCATTTTCCAAAAGAACTCATACTTATTCATATATTCGTATATTCTTAAGTTTGAAAACTCGTAAGGGTTTATAGATTCAAAAACGCATATGGATTCATATTAAAACTCATAGGGATTCATAAATTTATAATAATTCAAACCTTAACATATAAATCTCTTATTGAAACCGAAAGATCCTATCCCGTTTCATAATCAATATAATAAAACAAACCTAAATTACCCGGCGAGTACGGGTCAACTTTACCTCTTAATAAACGAAAATTCATAAGAAACATAATGAAACATAAATTCATAAAATTCATAAAACTCATATTCCCGTATTCCATCCACCTTCTCCGAAAGTCTGCACGCGGGTTACGGGCCCACATCGTGCAACTTGATACCTATACGTAGGGTAGCGATCCCGCAACATACATTAAGGAGCACGTGCACAGGCTTAACCCGGCGGCCCAACACCGCCTCGGGCGTCCTTACCCACGCCTCCGGGGCCAAAGGATTCATAAGATTCATAAGGAAACAGAAGACTCATAAGAAACATACCTAACTCGCGAAACCTTGAAACATACGATTCATATATACTTAAGAAACATACCTTACCGTGCAACTTGGCATATGCTATACACGTACCTCTCCGTGTCTTCTTAATTCATAACATGCTGAGGGAAATCCATAGTTTGCTTGACGATACACGGTTTGGAGCATAGCCTTGTTGCAAAACCATTTTAAGCTTATATACACCCATACGTAGAATTTCAGAAGAATTCATATTAAATCGAATTAACAAGATTCATAAGATATTATAAGACACATATTTAATATACATATAGTATATTCGCATGCGGGCTTGAAAACGAGCATATAGGGTCGTAGGTCGCGTTAACTAAAAGAAAACAAACCTAAACCTCACCTTTACCAAAAGTGCCCCCGGAAAAGCCTTGACGGTCAAGAAGGAGTTAAATGGTGGAACCGACACCTCCCGAGCCAAACTCTGAGATGAACAAATACAAACTTATAAGTTGGACTCAATCATGAACCAAGAAGACGCACGACGATGCATAAGAATGAAAATTGTTGCAAATGAAATGCAAGAATGCTCCAATTAGGCCATTTAAATTAAAAATTCATAGAAGACGTATCATATCATATGGTAAACAAAATTCGTAAATCATAACATATAATTCCATAATTAAAAGATCACATTTCATGAAATAATATCATACCATTTAAATCATCAAATATATAGCACTTAAATTTCATATGAATCAATATATAACATAATATATATATATATATATATATATATATATATATATATATATATATATATATATATAATATATATTACATATATATTCACGTACCCGCACTAAATTCTAACATTTGAGAGACAAATGCATGGCATATTACAAACAAAGTCATATGCCATGCATTAACGAATTCATGATTCATTTCACGTAGACTTCATGAAAAAGGGGTAGGAATTATCAAGAAATCAAAGGAATAAAACAAATAGTAACTTAGCCCATCACCACATCTCCCCTCCCGGGGAGATTTTGTACTAGAAATGTCCCCTCCCGGGGACTTTTGCGGCAGAAACTTTCTGCACAAGAGGTCCCCGGCCAGGGACTTCTCCCGTTCAAAATCTCCCCGTCCGGGGAGACCATTCGGCCGCGAAGAAGTGGAGTTTCCTCCCCTGTTCAGCCCTGCATTCAACCCAAACCAAATACCACTCCAACTAGGCAAGTTAAGTCATGGAAAAAGGCAGTAAATCAAGTCATGTACTCCAACATATAAGGTAAAAACCGAACAGCTGCTAATGGGAAAAAGATTGATATTAAGCTCATGCATAACTCTTTCAAAACCTTAAGAACAATAATGGTATCTCACCCATATCACATACCAACAAATTCAGGTCTAAGTAGCAATAAATGAAGCATAAGTGATCAAGATTCCAGCTCTAATTCAAGCAAAACACCAAGAGAGGTCATAGAATTCGAATAGGAGCATAAAATCTAACTATTCATGTCATGAAGCAAAACCATATAAAATATGGCTCAAAATTAGAATTCCTTGGATGAAAATGATCACATAAGCATGTAGATATCGAATATGTACTAACCTCTTGAAGATGGTGGAAGAAAATGAAGATTGGAGATCAATTTCTCTCTTGGGTTCAAAGTGGCGAAATGAAATTGCTGCTGCTCTCCAAATCAGCTTTTCCTCTTTCTTCTTGTGTATGGATCAAGATGGAAGAAGCAAAAGGTGATAAAGGATTGAGTTAGTGGATTTTGGGCCTAGGTTCATGTGAAAAGGTTGAAAGATGAGGGACTTATGTGCAAATTAATAAAAGGTGGTCATATGGTCACGAGTCAGTTTTCCGGGAAAATTTTGGAGTATCAAATGGGCTTAGAAAAATGTAAGGCTAGGTTTCTTAGCTTGAAAATCTCGTTACAAGTCCGGCGCCGCTTTCGGAATTCGAATCCAAATTCCCCAGCTCAAGTAATAAATTCTGAAACACAAGGCGCGCTAAAATTAGTTAGGCCCTCGAGTCCCCAAGACAAATAAAATGGTGCGTTACCATTTCAAACAAGTCCGAAAATGTAAAACGAACACATAAACGAATTCATAACTCACAAATCTCCAACATATCAGGAAAACACGAAATTTCGATCTCAAATCAAACACAAACGCAACATAATTCAACAAATAAGCATATTATTCAAATAATTAGAATTCAAATATTCAAAGAAATAATTATTAATTAATTCAAATATTTCAATTAATAAAAATAAACATTTAAAATAAATATAAAATGCATAAATAATAATTTTAAACGCGCACATACATCATACTTGTACGGCTGATCAGAAGGGGTGTCACAATCAAGACATCAAGAAAAGAGTTTCTTGGATTGAGATCAAATGGATATGAAACGAACTTAGCTTTATGATCGGGACTAATGGAGCTCTTATTATTCCCATGCCCCTAGATCTTAATCGAGAGATGAGATGGTAGGAGGATCGAATATATATTTATTGTTCGGGTAGGGGTCACACACCTGTTGCTAGACTATGGTCGTGCGATCTGTGAGTTAATTAATTAATAATGGTATTAATTAATTAGGTTCACTGCTAACTGAAAATGAACCAAGGGGGTTACACACAAATGGCAGGTTCAAAAGGAATTGTAGGAAAGATCAAATAATTGATCGAAACGAGACCACACGTGCAAAGTACACGTGTGGCACGTGAGCATGTTTTGGGCGCATGATCCAATTGTGAAATTGGACCATGTGTTGATTAATTATAAACCACAGATATAATTAATTAGAGAATTAATTATATATCCCTAAAATAATTAATTATATAACGCAAAGAAATTAATTAGAGAATTAATTTAGCCCATTGGAATTAATTAGGAGAATTAATTCTAAAGCCCAATATGGAATTAATTAGAGAATTAATTCTAAGTATTTAATTATTTAGTTATTCTAATTTGATTAGAATAAGTAAATAAATAAATATTAAGTATGTTCTATTTATTATTCTAATATGATTAGAGTAAATATTTATTTATTTATTATGAGAATAATTAAATATTCTTAATATGATTAGGAAGCTCTTTTTCTAGAAGAAATAAATATCTTATTTTGAATAAGATTCCTATTACTTGGAGAAAAAGAAAATAGAAGAAAAGTCAAAGTTGGAATCCAATTCCAACTTGACTTTAGGGTGTTCGAAACCGTATCCCTATTTATAGGCTAAGCGGTTTGAAAATTTTCTCTTACGCGTGATAGAGAGATCACACCCAAACGACAGTAAGGGCTGGTGGAACAAATTTTTTCAAGCGAGATTCTGAGTGAAAAAATCGAACTACTATATGTAACACCCGGTTTTTCAATATTTTCTTTCATTATGTGATACTATATGAATTTACATGAAAATTATCGTTAATGTGAGAATTTTCGTGAATTAATTTCTATTGTGACTAAATGCTCATACGTGTCCTTACTTGACCATTATTTCAAATGTGTGGACTAATTGCATTAACATAAATGGATTTAATTGACCAATTGCCATGGAACGAAACTTGATTGCATGCATTCAAATACTTTAGGGACTTAAGTGCAAATATGATGACTCATGCATATTCCTGCAAGACATTGGCATATTATCTCATTTCTTCCATTACATTCCATTTCGTTAAAATTCCCACACACATACACACATTAAATCACGGTATATCACACCAAGGAGGAAAGGAAGATTTCATCTTAAATTCCAAGCTTTAATTCAAGGAAGAAGTTGCATAAGTTGGAAGCATCACCATCATATCATCATTTCATCCTTTCTTTCTTCAATTCAAGGTATAAATGGAGGAATTGCTTGATCTCTTGAATCTTATAGGTGTAGGGTTTGATGAGTATGTTATAATTTCCTTGGTTATAATTGATTAGGAGGATGTTAGGAGTTTTATACTTGAAGCTTGCAAGATTTCTTGAGTTTAAATGAGAAGTTGATGACATGAGATTAGATGGGGTTTGGATGATGATTTCTTGATGAATCAAAGTATGTTTCTTGGTTTAAATGGTATCTAATTGAGATATATGAGCTATATACTTGATATATGATAGTTTTGGGTTAGTTTCTTGCCTTGGTTTGGTGTGAGATTGATTTGGGAGCCTAATCCCGTGTATTACCCCTGTTTTCCCTTGTTTTTCGCCCAGAATTGCTTGAACACAGCCGTGTCCAACCTTAGTTCATTCTCAACACGGCCGTGTTGGAACTTCGAGTTGGAATTTTTTATTCCGACACGGCCGTGTCAGCTTCCAGGCCAATATTGACACGGCCGTACCGACTTCGTTTGAGCTCCGATTGACCTAATTTTTAAACCGTTGGAAACCTCTTGAAGTTTAGAATACTCTTGGAATCACCTCATTATCTTTTTTTCATTTGTGAGATATAATCAATTCTTTTTGGTGTCGCCACTTTACCGACAAACTGCATTCACCCAACTTCAAGATTACGCCATTTTCTCCTCGCTTTGAACTAGAAAACGAGCCATATATCCTTGGAAATAACTATATGTCTAGTTTAATCTAAAATAAACAAAACTCAATTCCAAATTTTAGAACTCAAGATATTCCAGTTTTCCTACAGCGTGTACGTTTCCGAATATTGTCGGGTTTTGCCCAACTTCATCAAAACCTCTCTTCTTGCTTTCCTTTCACCCTCTTGGCTCCCATATATGAATTATATGATAATTATGCTTGGTTAATTGATAATTATACCCTATGTGACGCTTCTTGGTACTTAATTGCCAAACATGATTGTGTGACTCTATGCCTTATATGAATTGAACTTGAAATAATTGAATGATATGAATACATGATTCCTTGATATTAATTTCACCTCTTAGGTGTTAATTGGTTTTCATACATGCTAAGTGTCACTTGATTGCTAGTTTATTTATTTACATGAGCATGGTCGTACGTCATACTTGGTCTCATATTGAGTCTCGTCTCATGAGTTCCCGTTATTTCCTTTCTTGTCCAGTTTTTCTCCAGGGTGGAGATCATTGACCGTTTGGGCACTTTCTTGTATCCTTGTCTTGTTTCGTCGCTCGTCAGGTGAGGTTTAATTTTTAGATATATAGAACCCTTACAACCCTATCTGATCTTTCGGTCAAAATGTATCTATATATCTATAATTTTTCAAAACCTTATTGATTTTCAATTGAATTACCGAATTGTACCGATTGATTGATTAATTGATTGTTTTGGCGAGTATATTGTTCACTGTGGGCCCGAGGGTTAGTGTATGTGCCAATTGGGAAAGCACGGGCTGACGGGTAACTCTGCACTCCCCTCACATCGTTGGGATGACCCCTGAATCCACTAGGAGATTAGTGGAGGAAGGAGTTCCGGGCATAGGGACTCAGGAACCCTATACCCAGATTGATTGGGTGGTGGGGCCTTGCAATCCCATCATCACCCGGACGAAGAAAGAGTTATTGAAACTGCTAATTGTGCACTGTAATTGATTGCTTGATCACTTAATCATTTAATAACTGAATTATTGTACACTGTTGGAGAAAGGTTGGAGATTTTCCCTCACTCGCCTTACCACTGATTGATTGAATTGAATTAATTGAATTGTAAATTGGACTAGTTGTAGAACACCTTAGTGTTTCTGAATGAAGGAACAAAACCATATAGGATATGGTTCATTCCATAACAAGCTTTACTGACTTATATTCATTCTAGGAATAACACCTAGAATATGCAGTTAGAGATTTTGAATCTAGTGCCTTACAAAATCAATTCCTTAATTGCACTATGAAATGTGGCATTCAATAGTTCCCTAATTATTCTTTTCAAAGAATTTAGGGTAATCCTCTTAAGTGAAGAGGATAGTGGGAGATAAGCTTGAAACGAGTTCAAGTTTACTTAACAATATAGAATATTGTTTCTGCAATTCTCTTGAACAAAGGTTGTTTGTTTCAAGGAATGTACCTTTCATAAGGAATCGTTCTTGCAAGAGAAGAAAGGCAAGCAAGCAATACCTCAAAGAAATATGAGGATAAATACCCCACACCGCATGTAGAAGAAACGAGCCCATCTGATAAAACTTAGCCAAATTTTAGAGTAAGTACACGCGTGATGTCCTCCTTCATGATGCGTTCAGAACGCATTCGTAGATAGTCTGAAGAATTACTTAATGGGGAGGCAATATCAGATTTGGAATCTGAGTAGTGTAAATAAAACTTGAAATCTGAGTTGAATTCCATATACTCAAACCAAGATTGAATCTTGGCTAATCCACCTGATAGGATCAAGCTCGTAGAGCTTGGAGTAAATAGAAAGCATTACAATCTTCTTGTTGGTTAAAATGTATAAGTTCGTTTGGTTTATTTTTTAGCATATCTGTATATTCTGACTATGAGATATGTTAAATGAATGTGAGAACCGTCTTCCTTAATAGGAGATTGAAAGAATCTGAAATATTGTATTTCTATGAGTCTCATATTTAGTGGGAGTATCCATAAGGTATGCAAACCCCTAAGTCAATCTATAGATTAATAAAGGCTTCTAGGTGTTCGAGAAATTCGATTCCATAGGATAGTCAAAATCGTTTGACTCACATGAAAGTTGAATAACTCTCAAATGCACATGTGATAGTTAGTGATGTTAGCTTCAACCTTTGATACTTTAGATATGACATCATTCTCATTAGGAATGCAAAGGATAACATGAAAGTCACCAAAATATGTTCGACATGAAAGATCTTTGTGATAAATCATAAATTGTCAACTTGAGATCTATAGAGATTGATCTAAGAGAATAAATGGATTATCATAATCAAGTGCATAACCACGATACTAAATTAGTTTAGTTTGGACAATGGAACATCTCTTTTGAAGAACATGTGTCCTAATATAACTTTAAGAAAGTTAGTATGTCCGAAACCCCTTTAAGTGAAAGGGTGCATAATGTATGCAATGTTATGTACTAGACCTGATATGGCGCAACACTAAGCTTAGTGGGCCGAATCTAATATAACCTCAGAGAAGGTCACTGGGTTGCTGTAAAATATACCCTCAAAGTACTTTAGAAGAAATGAGGATATCTTTATAGAGCCCAAAAAGATCTTGTCGTAAGAAGGATATTTTGATGTAATCATTGCATCAAACATAGATGATTGCAAGTCATTGAAAGGATACAACTTTTACCGGAATGGTAAAGCATTGTGTTGGAAAGGCGTTCACAGCGCGAACATTCTAAATCTCGACTATTGTAGTTGAGAACTTAGCCGTATTGAATAATGCTAAGTTAAGTGTTTGGGTAAGAAACTCCATCTAACTAGTTAGATGAAGTTCCTAGCATGAAACAACTTCATTATTATATTGTATGATAAAATGTATGGTTGCTCATGTAAGAGAACCAAGAGCTTACGAAGACACTGAACACGTGATTACGAATCACTTTATAGGGAAAAAGTTTTTCCTTAGAGATGTGTAAATAAGAGGGTCACATCAGCAGAGAACATAGCAGATCCACTTTGGAAACACCCAAAGTCAATAGGCTCTCAAAGTGCATCTCAAGAAGATGGGACCTAGAGTACCTAAATGGCTTTTACGGGTAAGTGGGAGATTGTTGGGAAGAGTGCCCTATAAAGTTGATTCGTTCTGCTTTGGGACTTTCCTTATGTCACAGACAATCTTTGAATAATATACGATTGATTATTATCATAGGCAAACACCTCTTTATACGCAATACATGTTTTGTGTGTTTCCATTATGTGCGCATGTACTAAAATTCCCCTAATCTATAAGGCTATTAGGGACTTTGTCATTAGGTGAATGACACATGAAACAAGCCCTAACTCAAGGTCGGATTAGAAACCACTCCAAGTCGATGAGTCCAACAAACAGTGGGAGTGTTGATTAGGCTCGATTAAGGCTTTCTGGTGGGATTGCATCCTTAAGAAGGAGCATCTTGTTTCATGGGGTGTAAAGTTCATAAGTTGATGCGTACGCAATACATGAGGGTGCTCGTTATTAGAACGGGTACACTGAGGTGTCCCGTATGAGAAGATTCCTACATGGGAAAGAAAGTTTCCACTTTAGAAAGAGGAAACTTCCAGATTAGGAAATATCTCACAGGTCAATGGCGTAAGTAAGGTAATCCTTTGACTTGAGATTCCATTGATGCTTTGTGGGCTAACTCTGTAGTCTTAGGTATAAGCTTTAAAGGATGTCTCATGAGACAACCGATTCAAGGCTTATGTTGGGACTGCACAAGTGGCACATGGAAGCATATGAGAATCAACAAAGGCCCTACACTTGCTTTAATGCAAGAAGATCTCTTAGTGCATAAGTCGTTCATATGCCATCTTAAACCCTCGGCCGATGTAGTGGATCAAGACATCAAGAAAAAAGTTTCTTGGATTGAAATCAAATGGATAGGAAACGAACTTAGCTTTATGATCGGGATTAATGGGGATCTCATTATCCCCATTCCCTGGATCTTAATCCAGATATGGGATGGTAGGAGGATCGTACCTCACAACTGCCATTGACTGAAAGGTTCTTTCAAATATATATTCATTGTTCAGGTAGGGGTCACACACCTGTTGCTAGACTATGGTCATGTGATCTGTGAGTTAATTAATTGATAATGATATTAATTAATTGGGTTCAATGATAAATGAAAATGAACCTAGGGGGTTACACACAAATGCCAGGTTCAAAGTGTATTGAAGGAAAGATCAAATAGTTGA
Source organism: Lantana camara (assembly GCA_037501455.1). NCBI lineage: Eukaryota > Viridiplantae > Streptophyta > Magnoliopsida > Lamiales > Verbenaceae > Lantana > Lantana camara. Next base: position 109,379,484 of record CM074856.1, on the reverse strand, counting down.
TCGAAACGACACCACACGTGCAAAGTACACGTGTGGCACGTGAGCATGTTTTGGGCGTGTGGTCCAATTGTGAAATTGTACCATGTGTTGATTAATTAGAGAATTAATTATAAAGCCCAGATATAATTAATTAGAGAATTAATTATATATCCCTAATATAATTAATTGAGAGAATTAATTATATAACCCAAAGAAATTAATTAGAGAATTAATTTTAGCCAATTGGAATTAGTTAGAAGAATTAATTCTAAAGCCCATTATGGAAATAATTAGAGAATTAATTCTAAGTATTTAATTATTTAGTTATTCTAATTTGATTAGAATAAGTAAATAAATAAATATTAAGTATCTTCTATTTTTTATTCTAATATGATTAGAGCAAATATTTATTTATTTATTATGAGAATAATTAAATATTCCTAATATGATTAGGAAGCTCTTTTTTTAGAAGAAATAAATATCTTATTTTGAATAAGATTCCTATTACTTGGAGAAAAAGAAAATAGAAGAAAAGTCAAAGTTGGAATCCAATTCCAACTTGACTTTGGGGTGTTCGAAACCCTAGCCCTACTTATAGGCTAAGGGGTTTGAAAATTGTCTCTTACGCGTGATAGAGAGATCACGACCAAACCACAGTAAGGGCTGGTGGAACGAATTTTTTCAAGCGAGATTCTGAGTGAAAAAATTGATCCACTATATGTGGCGAGCTCCGTTTGTGCAAACGACGAAGGGACGAGTTTTTTCAAGGAGGGTGTACGGTTGATAAAATAGGACTGGATTCGCAGTTTCCGATTTCGTCAAATTGGGTTTCAAAGGGAGTTTAATCATGCTTGTCTAATCTCGTTTCTTGTTTCTTTCTTTACACATGTCATAGTACTAGCATGCTCACTTACATGATTTGAATCTAGGACTGGTGTGGATTATTACTCTAGAGGAAACCTATCGTGGAATCTAAAGTAGAAAGAAACTTTAAAGGGATGGGGTTGCCATTACCGCATGAAGCGCATTTGAGGGCAGCTCAAAACGTGTCAAGAAAACGACGATTCTTGTAAGTTCTTGAATCCCTAAAATTGGAAACAGAAATTGCAAGTCCGATCTTGCTTCTTGGGAAATTTTTTTAAATTCCGCTGTGCTTTCTGATTGTGTTTTTCCCAACAAGTGGTATCAGAGCCACCTTGCAAGGCCTATTTCTAATCTATCTTTTTAATATGAATTTGGTAGAAATTCTTAGATTTGGATGCAATTGAGTATTTGTGAGTTTTTTAGAAATCCAAGAAAAAATTGAATCTATGTTTTTCTTAAAGTTTCTAAAAAACGTTTTCTGAAAATTTTGATTTGTACTGTTTTGAATCAAGTTTAATTAAATCGTGTTTTTAATTCTGGATTGATTTGGTTTTAACACTGAAAATTATGAAACACGAAATCGCGTTACGAACATGCGAGGCTAGGGCGTGCTAAGGCTTCACATGCCCAGCCCCGCGTGAGAGCCATCACCACCAGTGCCTGGGCGCGTCCGACATTCCCTCCCGCAATAGCCCAGGAGGATCCCGCCATCGCCCGGCCTGCTGTCCTGGTCGCCCGTACCCGACGCGCGCACATGCCGACAGCCTTGCTGACTGGGGCGCGCAGCGCTGTGCACTCACACTCGTCCGCGATGCTGCGCGGGTAGCCGGGCTGGCGGGTGGGTGATTCCGGGTGGGAACGGGTTGTGTCTCATTTTCATGTTTTAATAGATCAATCCTAATTTGTTTTCTTTTAAAATCTGTTTTATTAAAATTAATATTATTTTTGAAATAATTAAAAAATTGGGATTTTAAGGAATTAAAACGGATTTAATTTTTTGGGAAAATTCAGACTTATTATTTTGAATAATTAAGAGATAAATTTATTAATTTCAGAAATTAATTAAAATTTTATTGATTTAATGATTCTTGGATTGTTTGAAAAGGCTCATGAACAAGAATTGCATCTAGGTCGTGTTTTTAAGTTATTAGAACTTAAAGCGGGAATCTTAATTTATGGGTAAATTTAAATTCTTGCTATTTATGCATGTTAGGTGATCATGGGTTTTAGTCTTGTGATATTTTAATTTATGCACATGGATGGTTTAAATTTCGGGTTGGAGATCCCATAGTTGCGTTTTTCAATTGGGGTCGGTGCCCCACTTATGTGTGTACTGTTATGTGTTTATTATGTGGCTTTCCATGTTACTGTATTGAGGCCGGGGTATGCCCCGTGTATTTATCTATGGCCAATATGAAGATTGAGCCATATTATTTTATGCAAAGAGAGTAGATTATAGCAAAGTGAGCTTTTTCTATTTTACTTTGAAGATTTGCACCCATGGAGTAAGATGGATCCACACAACAAGTAACATGGAGGCTATTGGTGAAAACACCTCAAACTGTTAGGGAGGGTTTCTATTATTATAATAGATAGGGCATCGTTTTATTTCCAATTTCCTTATGTGATTTAAACTATTTTATGTTTCATGTATGTTAGAACTTGTGATTGTGGAGTGGCTCCCACATATCACGCATAAAACAGGTAGAACCTATGATCATCTCTTGTTAGTATCATGCTAGGACATGTTATCTGCTAATTGCTTGTGTATAATGCATTTATGTGAAACTGCATTAAACAAGACTAATTAAAATGGATAACTGTACATATTGGTGAGGTCAAAACTGGATAACCCTCCAGTATTCGAAAATCCCATGAATATTAAGCAATTTCGAAAAATAGGTGTTTTGTATAAACTGTGAACTTTAAATAAAATCCATAGCATTCCATCAAAAGGATTTAAGTTTAATTAGGGAGCTAGTTGATGTCCATGAGTCTTGTGGTGGCTATGTGAAACCAATTAGTTCCTAGTTTCCTGATTAATTACTTTAAGTAAATTAATATTTCATGGTTATTTTGGAATGGGCGATGTCCGCGAGTTGTGGGTCGTTCTGGACTAAGTTTTATCATGATCTTATGATTGATGGGTTCTGTTTAACGCCTAAGTAAATATGGATGTCGCACAAGTCGTGAGTCCATATTGAAAGATGGTGTTGGGAAAACGAACAGAAACGCTGCGAAAATTTTAAAAATTTTCCCAACTAAGCAAGGATCGAATCTTGCAATTCCTATTCCCAAATTCATAGAGATCAAGAAACTCACTTAATTAAAAGCTTTCTTGATACGTTCTTGATCCCCAAAAGCTCCTTCGAATCTTTCAAGACTTCACAATAGTAGCCCTCTAGAGAAAATAGTCCACTAACCGCAACCACGATCCGAATTGGGAGGATGCTAGTTCTATATTTGGTGTTTAGGCTCTAGGGTTTAGTGTATAATTTAGAGAAGGAGAAATTTTACCATCCTCATCCCATGGGGTTCGAACCCCCTTATTTATAAGGGTAGGGTTCGAACCCCTTCTCCCTTTTGGAAAAGGATTCCAAACTCCTTTTGGAAAGGGATCTCTTGCTTGGAGACTGAGTCTCTTACTTTGACCAAAAGTCCACCTTTTAACCAACTTGTTGGGCAAGAATAATATCTAACTCTTTTAAATATTTTATTTTACTTTTTTTATTTTACAATAAATAATTTGAAGACTAGTAATATAATTAATTCATAATTAATTATTTATTAGACTTTATTTCTCTAAAATTGGACTTTAATTTTAATTCAAAATTAAATCAAAGTCCATTAAATAATTGACACATTAATTATTTAATATAATAATGACACGTGTCATCCACGTGTTCCACACATGTGGACCCTACCATTCACTTAATGGTTCGATCAACTCGTTTAATCGATTCAAGCCTTAACCCACGTGACCGGGTTATTGTGTGTGACCCTCTAGGTTCTTAATTCAATTAGCAGTGACCCTAATTAATTAATTCCCTAATGAATTAATCAGTCCACAGATCAAACGACCATAGTCTAGCAACAGGTGTTTGACCCCTAGCTGAATAAGAATGTCTCCATTCGACAGAACCTTTAAGTCATTGACATATATGAGATACAATCCTCCTACGTCCCATCTCTCAATCAAGATCTAGGGCAAGGGAATAATTAGAACCCTAATAATCTTGATCTTAATGCTAAGAACATTTCATATCCATTTGATCTCAATCCAAGAAACTCTTTTCTTGATGTCTTCATCCACTGCCTTGGCCAAGGACTCCTAGATGGAATATGAATGACTTACACAATAAGAGATCATCATCTTGTTAATGCAAGCATAGGTCCTTTATTGATTCTCATATACTTTCATGTGCCACTTGTGCAGCCCCAGCATAAGCCTTGAATCAGTTGTCTAAGGCGACACCCTTTAAAACTTACACCTAAGACTACAGAGTTAGCTCATAAAGTATCAATAGAACCTCAAGTTTAAGGATCACTTAATCAAATCAATGACTCATGAGATATTTCCTAATCTGGAAGTTTCTATTTCCAGATATAGAAACTTCCTTTAGGTATCTTCTCATACGGGACACCTCAGTGTACCGGTTTAGAATAAGCAAGCACCCCCATGTATCACGCACATATCAAATATACACTTTGCACCCCATGAAACAAGATGGTCCTTCTTAAGGGTGTGATCACACGAGGAAGCCTCAAACGAGTCAGGTTGACACTCCTACTGTCTTTTGGACTTATCGGCTTGGAGTGATTTCTAATCTTGACTTATGTGATATAGGGCTCGTCTCATGAACCACTTCGCCTAAATAGTTGAGTCCTATAAGTCATATTGATTAAGGGAGTTCTTATACATGCACTGTCAAAAGTAAACACACAACTAAACAAGAGCATATAAAGAAGTGTTGCTTTAATTTGTATTATTCAAAGATTGTCTGTGAGTTACAAAAGAAAAGTACTAAAGCTGACTATTACATCGGCTTTTAGGGCACTATTCCTAATAATCTCCCACTTGCCCGTCAAAGCCATTCAGGAGCTAATCTAAGTCCCATCTTCGCAAGATGACCTTCGAAAGCTTCTCGACTAAGGGTTTAGTAAGTGGGTCTGTCACGTTCTCTACTGATGTGACCCTCTCAATTTGCACATCACCTCTTTTGATGATATCACGGATTAGGTGATACTTCCTCATAATGTGTTTGGTCCATTGGTGAGATCTTGGTTCTCTTGCTTGAGCAACCGCCCCAGTGTTGTCACAAAACACAGTAATGGGGTCTTTCATGTTAGGAACGACATTAATATCTTGAATGAAATTTCTAATCCAAACACCTTCCTTAGCTACATCGTTTGCAGCTAAGTATTAGGCCTCAGTGGTCGAATCTTCAGTGGTCGTCTGCTTGGAACTTTTCCAACTAACTGCTCCACCGTTAAGGTAGAAAATGTATCCTGATATTGACTTAAAGTCATCTAAGTCAGATGCAAAGCTTGCATCGCAGTATCCTCCGATTACTAGATCTTTCTGTCATCTGTATACTAAGAATAAATCCTTAGTGCTTCGTAAGTACTTTAGGATATTCTTCACAGCAGTCCAGTGACCTTCTCCAGGGTCTGATTGGAAATGGCTTGTTACACTAAGTGCATATACCACATCCGGTCGAGTACATAGCATTGCATACATTATGCTACCTATTACCGAGGCATAAGGCACATGAGTCATTCTTTCCTTCTCAAGGTTTGTCTTAGGACACATCTTCTTCGAAAGAGATGTTCCTACACTCATAGGGAGAACTTTATTCTTCACATTCTCCATACTGAACCGTTTCAGTACTTTGTCTATGTACATCAACTGTGATAGTCCTATCAATCTCTTAGATCTATCCCTATAGATCTTAATACCGAGAATGTAGGACGCATCACCAAGATCTTTCATCTCGAATTGGTTCGATAACCATGACTTGGTAACTTTCATGTCATCCTTCGAATTCCCAACTAGAAGGATGTCAACAACATAAAGCACCAAGAATTACACTGAAGTTTCCAATTCCTTTCTAAATGAGGAAACAAGTGCACATGAACAAGGTCTAAAAATCTTATTCGAAGATCTTGAAGTGTCGATCTTAATTGAGAAACGAGTTCTCAGTGCATTGATTGCTTGCATTGCTTCCACAATCATTGAACCCTTTTATACTCAACCAAAATGATGCCATTGTAGCATAGTTAATCATTTAGCTGATCCGATTGAGAGCATCCTTAAGAAGGACTAAAAGGTTATGATGGTTAATTCTTCTTCTGAACCTACTAAGGTAAAGGCTTGAAAGCCTAATGAAGAAGAGACCTTCAAGACCCTAGGGAGGGATGAGTAGAGGCACACGCCCAAAAGACACTAGAGATCAAATAGGATGTTTGCTTCTATAGTAGCAAATAAGGACTTTGAAAGGGAACTGTAAAGAGTATGAGTACTCTGAAAGGCTACCTCGTTTAGTGATTCTAATAGGAATAGAATTCACTAGTCTTTAGTTGTTTTTGGATAATCCGTTGTGCAAAACTCAATTCACTAATGTTTTTGAACATACAACGAGATACTAAAACTAAGTGAGATGACAAAGTTTTGAATTACTTAAGCACACATTTAGACATAAAAGGATTAGTGAGTTAGACATCTTAGGATCATTTTACGAAAATGAACCTGGTGAGTTAACTTCCTTTGAATCCTGCATTAAGGGAAACGTTCCCAAAACCAGTTTATGTGAAATATGAAAACATGCTAAACACTCAGTAGATTTCGATCCATGCTGATGTTTATCTATTGCTTAGTGTAAGCACTAGAAATAATCATTAGTTCAATCATTATGAATGAGTGCACTAGATGAAGTTCTTAGAATTTCAAAAGGAGGTTAGGAACCAAAGTAGTCAAAAGTTATAGACAACTCGATCTGATCGAGATGGCGAATACCTTAGTGACTAATTTCTTTGTCATCTTAGAGATAATAGGATTATCTCTCAGTAAACTAGTTCAAGAACACATTAGTGTTTCTGAATGAAGGAACAAAACCTTATAGGACATGGTTCATTCCATAACATATTTTACTGACTTATATTCATTCTAGGAATAACCCCTAGAATATGCAGTTAGAGATTTTGAATCTAGTACCTTACAATGGAATAACCCCTAGAATATGCAATGGAATATCTCTTTTGAAGAGTATGTGTCCTAAGATAACTTTAAGAAAGTTAGTATGTGCAAAACCCCTTTAAGTGAAAGGGTGCATAATGTATGCAATGTTATGTACTAGACTTGATATGGCGTAACACTAAGCGTAGTGGGGCGAATCTAATATGACCATAGAGAAGGTCACTGGGTTGCTATAAAATATACCCTCAAAGTACTTTAGAAGAAATGAGGATATCTTTATAGAGCCCAGAAAGATCTTGTCGTAAGAAGGATATTTTGATGTAATCGTTGCATCAAACATAGATGATTGCAAGTCATTGAAAGGATAAAACTTTTACCTGAATGGTAAAGCAATGTGTTGGAAAGGCTTTCCCAGCACGAACATTCCAAATCTCGACAATTGTAGTTGAGAACTTGGCCGTATTGAATATTGCTAAGTTAAGTGTTTGGGTAAGAAACTTCATCTAACAAGTTAGATGAAGTTCCTAGCATGAAAAAACTTCATTATCATATTGTATGATAAAATGGATGGTTGCTCAAGTTAGAGAACCAAGATCTCATGAAGAGACTGAACACGTGATTACGAATCACTTTCCTTAGAGATGTGCAAATAAGAGGGTCACATCAGTAGAGAAAATAGCAGATCCACTTTGGAAATGCCCAAAGTCAATAGGCTCTCAAAGTGCATCTCGATAAGATGGGACTTAGAGTACCTAAATGGCTTTAACGGGCAAGTAGGTGATTGTTGGGAAGAGTGACCTATAAAGCCGATTCGTCGTAATCTGCTTTAGGACTTTCCTTATGTCACAGACAATCTTTGAATAATATACGATTGATTATTATAATAGGCAAAGACTACTTTATATGCAATGAATGTTTTGTGTGTTTCCATTATGTGCGTATGTATTAGAACTCCCCTAATCCATACGGCTGTTAGGGACTTTGTCATTAGGTGAATGACACATGAAACAAGCCCTAACTCAAGGCCGGATTAGAAACCACTCCAAGTTGATGAGTCCAACAAACAGTGGGAGTGTTGATTAGGCTCGATTGAGGCTTTCTCGTGGGATTACGTCCTTAAGAAGGAGCATCCTGTTTCATGGGGTGTAAAGTGCATAAGTTCATGCGTACGCAATACATGAGGGTGCTCGTTATTAGAACAGGTACACTGAGGTGTCCCACATGAGGAAACTTCCAGATTAGGAAATATCTCACAGGTCAATAGCGTAAGTAAAGTAATCCTTTGACTTTAGATTCCATTGATGCTTTGTGGGCTAAGTCTATAATCTTAGGTATAAGCTTTAAACGATGTCTCACGAGACAATTGATTCAAGGCTTATACTGGGCCTGCACAAGTGGCACATGGAAGCATATGAGAATCAACAAGAGACTTATACTTGCTTTAATGCAAGAAGATCTCTTATTGCATAAGTCATTCATATGCCATCCTAAACCCTCGACCGAGGTAGTGGATCAAGACATCAAGAAAAAAGTTTTTTGGATTGAGATCAAATGGATAGGAAACGAACTTAGCTTTATGATCGGGATTAATGGGGATATCATTATCCCCATGCCCTAGATCTTAATCAAGAGATGGGATGGTAGGAGGATCGTACCTCACAGCTGTCATTGACTGAAAGGTTCTTTCGAATATATATTCATTGTTCGGGTAGGGGTCACACACTTGTTGTTAGACTATGGTCGTGTGATCTGTGAGTTAATTAATTGATAATGGTATTAATTAATTGGGTTCACTGCTAAATGAAAATGAACCTAGGGGTCACACACAAATGCCAGGTTCAAAGTATATTGAAGGAAAGATCAAATAGTTGATCGAAACGACACCACACATGCAAAGTACACGTATGGCACGTGAGTATGTTTTGGGCATGTGGTCCAATTGTGAAATTGTACCATGTGTTGATTAATTAGAGAATTAATTATAAAGCCCAAATATAATTAATTAGAATTAATTATATATCCCTAATATAATTAATTAAGAGAATTAATTATATAACCCAAAGAAATTAATTAGAGAATTAATTTTAGCTAATTGGAATTAATTAGGAGAATTAATTCTAAAGCCCATTATGGAAATAATTAGAGAATTAATTCTAAGTATTTAATTATTTAGTTATTCTAATTTGATTAGAATAAGTAAATAAATAAATATTAAATATCTTCTATTTATTATTCTAATATGATTAGAGTAAATATTTATTTATTTATTATGAGAATAATTAAATATTACTAATATGATTAGGTAGCTCTTTTTCTAGAAGAAATAAATATCTTATTTTGTATAAGATTCCTATTACTTGGAAAAAAAGAAAATAGAAGAAAAGTCAAAGTTGGAATCTAATTCCAACTTGACTTTGGGGTGTTCAATACCCTAACCCTATTTACAGGTTAAGGGGTTTGAAAATTGTCTCTTATGCGTGATAGGGAGATTACGCCCAAACGACAGTAAGGGCTGGTGGAACGAATTTTTTCAAGAGAGATTCTGAGTGAAAAAATCGATCCACTATATGTGGCAAGCTCCGTTCGTGCAATTGGCGAAGGGACAAGTTTTTTCAACGAGGGTGTTCAGTTGAAAAAATAGGAATAGATTCGCAATTTCTGATTTCGTCAAACTGGGTTTCAAAGGGAGTTTAATCATGCTTTTCTAATCTCGTTTCTTGTTTCTTTCTTTACGAATGTCATAGTACTAGCATGCTCACTCACATGGTTTGAATCTAGGACTGGTGTGGATTATTACTCTAGAGGAAACCTATCCTGGAATCTAAAGTAGAAAGAAACTTTCAAGGGATGGGGTTGCCATTACCGCATGATGCGCGTTTGAGGGCAGCTCAAAACGTGTCAAGAAAGCGATGATTCTTTTAAGTTCTTGAATCCCTAAGATTGGAAATAGAAATTGCAAGTCCGATCTTGCTTCTTGGGAAAAAATTCTAAATTCCGCTGTGCTTTTAAATCGTGTTTTTCCCAACACTAAAGTGGTATCAGGGCTCATAGTTGCAAAACCGGAGATCTTGTGTTGTGTTGGGTCTATTTAGGTCGTTCAGCTTAGGATTATGTGTTTGTTTGCATTCACTCTCATGTTTAGGTGAATTATTTGTAGTATTTGTTTTAAGGGAAAAAGAGTTTTTGACATCCGAACTATGGCCGTTTTTGCAATTTACCATCCAAACAATTTTTCATTGCAAACCACCATCCAACCTTTGCATTTTTTACAAAATGTCATCTGAAGGTGGTTTGGTCCGACGTGTATATTTTAGTAAAATGCCACGTGTCAATTTTTTCCCCCAAAACCACCAAAAAAAATGGTTTAGATGGCGTTTTGTAAAAAATGCAAAGGTTGGATGGCGGTTTGCTATGAAAAATAGTTTGGATGGTAAATTGCAAAAACGGGTATAGTTCGGATGCCAAAAAATATTTATCCCTTGTTTTAATTGTCCACATGAACATGCACTAAAACCCCTCATGCATCGATATTTCTTGGAATTAACTTCTTATTTCAGGATGGCATCTCCACATCAACATGTGTCATCTAAAGAAGGACAAGAGAAGCAAGCGTCTTCGGTATATAAGAATTTTAATGATTTTGCCCCACCAAAGCGGTTTGGAGGGGATGATATCAGGGCCGAGGAATGGATTTTCGAGATTTCATGGATTTGGGATACACTTTCGGGGACTTCACAAGAGAAGGTGAATTACACTTCCCATTTACTTCGAGGACGAGTTTCAAAATGGCTAAAGAAAAAGAGGTCGAAATTGGAAGAGTCCGAAAGAGTTCACTTGGGAGAATTTCATTCGGGAATTTCGTTAAAAATACATCCCTCCAAGTGTAATGGTAAGAAGACTTCAAGAATTCTTGGATCTTGAACAAGAGTTGAAGAAGATGGATGATCTCATATTGGAACTTGAAAGATCGGGAGCCAACAAAGATTTCCCTAGAGTCCGGAGTTTTATACAAGGGCGTCGGAATGATGTTCAACAAGGTTTTCAAGTTTCACCGGTGCATGAATAGTCCGAGAAAGTAAGAAAAGCGGTTCAAGTGGAAATGGATAACCAATAGTTGGAGTCTCATACCTCTTATGTGGATAAAGAACCCGGTTCGAGTTCAAGTTCAAGATCAAGTTCGTGCAAGAGATCAGTGTCACAAGAGAAGCTTCAAGAACTTCAAGTTGTGAAAGATACTAAGAATAATAAGAAGAAGAAGACTTGACTACCGAAGTTGGATTCGATGCCTCTTCTACTGAAAATAATTCAATTCTCTTATTGCTGAGGCCTGAATCATACGGAAAGGCTTGTATGAAGAAGTTTGGTAGATGCTTCAAGTGCAGAGAATTGGGACGTTTAGTGAATGGTTGCCCGAAGACCAAGAATCCAAGGCCTACGAAGAGTCGTGGTTCCAAGACTCCAAGTCAAGTTCGAGTTGATGCAAGTAAAGGTGAAGAATTTGATGCCGAGTTCGACACTACCGCCATGGTAAAAGGTACGCTAAGCATTCATGGCATCTCATCCATGTATATTTAATTTCGAGAAAACCCATTTGGTGGCTTTTCTTCTCGTTACTTTGCTTCTTGGTGCTTGTGGTAGTTGTGTTTCTTTTTTTCTTTTGTATGAACTTTCTTCTTAGAGAGAGTTTGGTAAGGTTGAGTGCCCGAGAGTGTTTGGTGAGTTGTGAGGGCCGAGTTTGCCCGGTGGACTTGTTGAAGGCACCTTGTTGAGGTACGGAGCTACCTTAGGTGTGGGTTGGTTGTTCGAGCACTGTGTCGAGTTGGTGGTTGCTTTTAGGAGGTCCTTTTTGGGCTCAACAATAATTTCAGGTAATATATTGAAGGCTAGCCTATTTATATTCTTTGTAGAAGTGGTTGGTTAGTCCGGGACGGTGCGATGGGCTATGTGGTTTGTCTTTGGTTTAACCGAGAGACCGAGCCATGCTTGAGGAGATGGAGATCAAAGAAAGACTTTCTTGATGATTCCTTGAATGTTGGGATTTCTTAACCACATGATAGGGACATTGAGGTTGTCGTGATATTTATCCCGGAGTTGAACCTTGTTCAAAAACTCCCTACCAGATGGCTCTAGCATGGTTGTGGGAGTTCAAAGCGTAGTCCGATGAGCTCTTAGAAGGTGGTTTCATCCGTTCGAGTACTTCTTCGTGGAGTGCTTTAGTCCTATCTAAGAGAAGACGGGACTTAGGATGAATACAAACTACCGTGCGCTACACAGGTTAACTGTGGAAGGAAGAATACCCTTTGCTCGCTTCGAAAGTTGTTCGTCCTTCTTAAGAGTTTTGTGGTCTACACTGTAGCACCCCGGATCATAGAGCACTACATCCCCCGGACCATAGCCCGACACGTGTAACGAAATGGGGACTCCGCACACTCACCAAGCTACAGTGAATGGGAGACAAACAAAATCTCTTCTAGGCTAGGCGGTCTAGACCCTAAAAGAGAGTGCGCAACAAAAATCAAAACGTACGCAGAAGCACCAGGATCTCAAACACACAAATATACATGCATACATACCTAGAATATAACTAGTCAAATAATACATGCCATGCCCACCCCGGGCTAAATAAATTATGCAAGTACTCTCAAATTTGGATCATAAACATATACATAAGTTCAAAAGCTCAAGGGTACAAAAGTAAACTAAAAAAATATATATGAGACTTGCTACCAAAACCCAAGGCTCAAAAGATGACCGCCGCCTAGCTTAACCTCCCGAACAAGTACCTACAAACTCAAAGAAACAAAAGGGTCAAAAGAAGACAACGAGGAGGGGTCAGTCCTAAAGACTGGTGAGGGGGCTAACACACTCACACGTACATATACATAAGAGCAGAGCATATTCAAAGTCGTAAAAGCTCATGAATCGGGGCGTCATTTTTAAAATGTAAAACATTTTAGCCCGTGATACTATATATAGAAAAGGTTAAGGCCGAAGGCCAAATCACCAAATTTTAATAACTAGGAATCCACTCCCGTTTCACAAACCAAGTTCAGAATCTAAATCACACAACTCGGCGAGTACAAGTTTTAGACCAACCTAACTCCGTTCATAATCAAAATCATAGTCAAATTCAAAGAAAACAAATTCAAACAAACATACCTCTTCTCCGGGTGATAGAAGGGTCGTACGCGCCCCTATCTATCTGTTCTAACCGTACAGGTCGTGAGTTTCATGACGTTCACGCCCGAGGATTCCATCGCCACCAAACCTCCTAGTGGGTTCTGGGTTGATCCTTTCTAAGTGGAGACCACACTCGGGAGTAACCCGATAACACAATGCCGTATCGGGGCTCCTCTGCACAAATCTTCGGGGCCCAGTTTAAATTATTCGAAATTCAATGTTCAAAAGTTCTAAATTTTCAAAATCGGACTTATCTTTCAATGTCATAACTGGCTAGTTTCAAAAACACACACACCAACCCTTTTCAAAACAAACAAACGAAAATATAACTTACGTATATATAAAATTATTTTTCAAATGTTTCATAACAAATTGGCGAACCAATTTAACTAAAAGAAAGAAACCTCACCTTGACGAACCAACCAAACGAGACAATCTGAAATACACCTATGGAACCTCCTCGTCACAAACGGGATGAACCTCTAAACAAAGCAAAAGGCAAAAGATATACTTAGACTCAATATAAACCAATTAGACGCTCGACGAATGCATATGGATGCATATGATGCAATACACATCGCATACGTTTGAACTTAAGCATATTGGAGCAAATATCATACTATCATAGCAACGAAGCATAAATTAAGTTCATATCATATCATATAAGCTCATAAAATATCATATTATAGCATATCAATATCATATGTGAATTTAAAACACATAAAAAAGGCAAAAGATACAAAGGAAGCAACACGAGCTAGCATATAGAGCATATAAGTTCATACGCGTATACAAAGGTCGAGATCACGTAACCGGCAAATAAAACAACACAACACACATCAAATAAACATATATTATATCAAATTTCATCGTATCTCATGCATATACTAGTTTAAATTACATATACAAGGCAAGACATGCAAGAAGGTATCACACATTGCACTTAAATGATTAGAGGTTCAAATCATGTTTACACTTAGCAAATAAATCCATAAAATTAAAATAAACATCAAAACACATAATATTACAAGTTAATGACAAGTTAGGAGTGTAATCGGGGCTGGAGAAAACAAATAGAATCATAAACATAGCAAGAATAACACATAGGTTCAAGAAAAGAAGCAAAGGATCGCGTGCACGGCTCCGAAACGAACGTCTTCGTAGCAGCAGCATCTTGGCCTGCATGGGGAACTGAACACCTCTAACAAACTAAATGACCATTCAGTAGTACAGAAGTTGCATGTATCATCCCGAGCGGTGGGCACCACATCCCCCGCACCATGGCTCGACACGTGTAACGAAACAAAGACTCCGCTCACGCAAACCACGGTGAACGGGAGACAAACAAAAAAAACAAAACCCTAGGTTAGGCGGTCTAGACCCCAAATCAGAAGTGCGCATACAAATTTCAAGGTAAAAACAGAAGCAACAGGATCCAAAATATATAAGTATACATACGTGCAATATACAAGTTTCATTTAAATCAAATACACATGCGAAGATATAAATACATCATAAAATACTCTACAAGTTCAAAACATGATCACATACAAGGTTCAAAGCTCAAGAGTACGAAAATAAATACAAGATGCATGAGACTCAAACTACAAGACTCCAAGACCTAAAAGCAAAGACCGCCGCCTAGCACGAACTACGCCAAAACCTACAACTCAGAGCCAAGGGAAAAAAGAAAGAAACAATGAGGGTTAGTCCTAGAGATTGCTGAGGGGGTTAACATACACACCCCTATACATAAAGAGCAAAGCATGTATCAAGATTGTAAATAATCCATGAACCGGGGATGGTTTTTGCACACCAAAATGTCTTCCGTGATAGTAGATATATATATATAAAAAGTTAAGGCCCGAAGGCTAAAATAACCAATTTTAAATAATTAAGAATCCATTCCCGTTTTATAGACTCAAGGCAAGACAAAACAAGACAAACTACCCGGCGAGTACGAGTTTTCTCCAAACTCCTCATGTCAAGACAAGTATAAGTCAAAACAAAACAAACCTACCTCAAGCTCCGATGATGGAAGGGTTGTACACCCCTAACCATTCATGCAATCTTGTATGTATGGGTCGTGAGTTTTTTGACACTCATAACCGAGGACTCTGTCCCCCACTAACCTCCTAGAGGGTTTCAGGTTTATCCTATAAGTTGGAGATCATGAACGAGAGGTTTGTCCGGTGACCTTTTGGTTGACCCTGATGCTCTGTCCCACAATCTTCGGGGCCCAACATGTCATGTACAAGTTCGTGTGAAGTGACCTATCTTTCAAGGTCCATAACTAGCTATAAGTTCAAAACGTACCTCAAAGCTTTTCAAAATAAAACAAAACAAAACATAGCGTATATATGTATAAAAGTGTTTTTCAAACTTCGTGACAAGCTGCATAAGCCATCGAAATACATATCAAGCACGCATCTATCATATCATATACATATATCGCATGCAGGCTTCAAAACACATAGGGGTTTTAGGTCAAGATAACTAAAAGAACAAAACCTCACCTTCAAGACGTATCGAGAACAAAAAAGGAGGCCAACGGATGCCTACGGACCACCTCGTCACCAATGGGATGATCCCCTGAACAAAACAAGAGGCAAGCGACAAACTTAACTCAAAATGCACCAATTAGTCGCTCGGCATATGCGAATGAATGCAAATGACGCAAGTGAAATGCAACTAGGTAGCACTCAAAATATACCTAGACGTATCAAATCATTTCAAGTCATACTGGGCACAAATCACGTCAAACGGATCCCAAATTCACTTACAAGGTACGTAACATGTCACATATCAAGTTAGAAATGCATACGTATCAAGAAACAAGCAAGGAGATATCATATAAGTCGAGCAAACAAGGCACAAGTTCATACATGCATGTATAAAAGCGTTTAAGGCATATCTTGGCATGTATTGCATATACGAGCATCGAAATCACATGATAATTTCATAATCAAGCATATAACACATAATAAATGAAGTTAACTAAGCATACAAGTCGAAAACGAGGGTAAAAGAACACGTAACAAATAAGAAAGCAAGGAACAAACACCCCTACGCACAGGAGCATCGCGGCCGTGCCACCTCCCCCACATGGGGAGGTTGCGACCGGACAACCACCCCAGAAAGAGCTACTGCCTAGGTGTCGCGGCCGTGACACCATTCATGAAGAAAATGGTCTCGGCTGCACCACCATTACAACGGCCAAACACCACCAGCGTCGCGACTGTGATGCCAAAATAAGGCAGTCCGATCGTGGCCGTGCCACTGCTCGCTCCTGCAAAAAAAACGAGCAAACCACAACAAATCGAAGGAATCAAGCAATAAGGCAAGATAGTTCATATTTTTATCATTTCTTCAAGTTCTTCGAGTAGCAGCCATGGTGGTTCGATTTCTAGCCAAATAACATGAAATAAATCAACAGTCATGCATTAGGGAAGTCATAGAGATCATATGTTCAGCTATAATTCAAGAAATGCTCCAAGAATTTGTAAGAAATAATCATAAGTTCATGAAACCCTTACTATTCACATTCATGACCAATACATGCTCAATACCCCAAGAAATCAGGTAAATCTATGCTTAAAAGAAGTACAAACGAATGGACAACAAGAAAACACGCTTACCTCTTCGATTGGAGAAGTATCGACGAAGTAACGAGCTTAAAATTGCCACTCATGAATAATGCCGAGATCCCCTTTTCTCTTCTCTCTTTGGTCTCGATTTCAGGCCTTTTTCTCCGCTTTCTTGGCTGAGTGAGAAGATGAGGTTAACGTGGAGTGTTAGAGGGTTAAACCATGGTTAATTAAGCTTAAGAATCAAGGTATTTGGTTAAGAAACGAATAAGTTATGGCTAAAACCGTAAAAGGTGGCAAAGCTCACGGTACGGGCGAAATTCGAGGGTTCAAACGAGCTTAAAAAAATAAAACCTTAGGTTCAAAAGCCCACAAATCTTTTTATGACTCCAAAACCTCTTCCAGAATTCAAATTCAAATTCCCGAGCTTAAGTTACGCCTTCCGGAATCCAAGGTGCGCTAAAACGAGTTAGGCCCTCGAATCCCTTAACAAATAAAACGATTAAAGAACCGTATCAAATGAACTCAAAAACAAATAACGAGCATGCAAACGAGTTTAAGAATCACATAATTCATTCATAACACGTAGTTCCAAAAATCGTAAATCAAATACAGGCACAAACGGGTCAAATACAGGAACAGACAAGCAAATACCACTACAAAAATCTGCCCGAAAACCGACGGGCATAAACCGAAGGGATTTTAAGAAATCCCGTCGGAATTCCATCGGTACAAATGAATACCGACGGTAATCCAATGGTATCCTGATGGCAGTTGAGGCATTGGATAAACCATCATTGGAATATTAATTCCGACTGGAGCGGGCGTTGGAATCCCGTCGGTCACGCAATGCCGACGTCATTCTGACTGTGTTTCGACGGACGCCTGCTTAGACGAAGTTCGACACACTTCGATGGGGTAGTCTATCGGTTAACCGTCGGTGGTCTGCGTAACGGCATTCCGATGGCTTTACGACGGCATGACTCGTTGGAATATTCCAACGGGTATTCTTGAGAAGGGTATCCCGACGGGATATCTCCCGTCGATTTGCCGTCGGTACCTATTCTGATGGCTTTCCGACGGGATCTATCCGGAGTCTTTGGATCCTAATTTGTAATGTTTTAGAAAACCGACGGATAAGGTCGTCGGTTTTTCGTTGGATATTCCGACAGAATGCTTGTTGGTTTTCCGTTGGTGTTTTTTATTAAACCGATACTTCTACCGATGGATTTTTGACGGGATTCCATCGGAATTTTTTAAAATAAAATTGTGTTTCTACTTGTTTTATTTTTAATCCCGTTTTCAAAAGCACCAAAATGCATCAAATATATGGAACGAAGCCTCCAAATAAATGAAAGATGTTGTAATTCCATAAGTATTCCAAAATATGAAACCAAGCATTACCAGACATTGTTTTAAAGTCGTAAGTACTTAAAATGTGTTCGTAGAATCAGAGAATGTAAACCATCAAACAATATCACCTCAATTTTACCGTACTTTGAAGAAATATAAAAGAAAATTGTAACAAACATTACATGAAAGGCCAATGGGATAAATTACGCCTACATCCATATGCTCCAACCTCCAATCCCAATGCCTTAAGCTGCACCAAGAAAAACCAAGCATTAATGTCAATTTGCGTATGCAAGAATATCTATATAACTTATATTTCTATATCACAAGCATGAATCATGTATCACACTTCCCATAATATGTCATGGCATTGAAACCAAAAATAGACAGCTGTGGTTAACCACTTTTGTAGTGAAAATTGTAATTAGAATTTCGAATTAATAATTCAGTCCCGATTAGGATTGTAGGTTGCCAGGAAAAGCAATGCATATAGGGGCTAGTACAAGTGATTTTAGCTACTTTGAGTTCCTTGTCTGCACCCATTTCAGCGAAAAACAACAACAAACAGGTATAAACAGCAACTTAGCATGTTAGAACCCATTTCAGAGGAAAAAATCCCAAAAACATCAACTTTCTGCCTAAAACATAAAAACACAGCTGATCTAACTGCTGGGAGGGGGGCTCAGAACAGTAGCGGTCCGTGACCACATTTTAAATTTTTTTATTATACTATATTAAAATATTTCTAAAACATTTTAATACAATAGTGGAAGACTTAGCTGGATCTACTCAAGTATATACATGCAATTGATAATAAATTTTAAATCACTTAAGCAGATAAATATCTAACATGCAATTAACACTTAAGAGCATATAATTTATCATGCTTAAAATAAAACAACTGAAAAATATTACCGTACTGCAAACATGGCTATCTAACGGTATTTTTTCAGCTCCCAAATTCGCCTCCCGAGAATCCGTTACCCGATCTGCTCGTGAAACCGGCAGAGCTTCTCTGCAATAACCCCAGGGACACCCTCGGAGTGTGGGCTCCAAAATTATTTCTCTAAATACTTAGAGAAAATAAAACTTTAAACTAGAAAACCCTTTTCAGGGTTTATTCTCCCGAAATTAGGCGTTTTATATAAACACCTAATTAAAATTAATTTCAAAATAAATTGGAATTAACTAGGAGAAAAGGGATATGGTTTCAAAGCTAAGAACTAGCCAAAACCTCTCCCAAAATGTTATGAGAAATGAGAGAGGGGATCAGCCTATTTATAGGCAAAAATCGGAGGGCGTTTTGGTCATTTTGGATACAAAAGCAAGGTCAAAATGGTCATTTCACAACCCACTTGCGTAGCCAACTTGGACACAAAAACCGAGGTGACCACGTTCAAGGTCTCGTCGCCACGAATCCGCCGCCGGACGCGCCCTCACACCCCACCGGAAGGTGGAGCGTGTGTTGTACACGCGGCTAGGGCTTGAGGGTGACGTGGCCTCTTCTGAAGCGGCCACGTGTCCGGGTCGGTCCGGCCCAGAACCGGACCCGGTCCGACCCTATCCGAGACCCGACCCGTTGACCTAGTCCACCGACCCGATCCGGACAAATCTGGACCGTTCATACCGATGACGTGGCACGATCTCGACCTTACACGTGGTGCGCCACGCGGCCGCCCAATCAGCGCCACCTGGGCCCACCCTGCTGACGTGGCGTGACACATCAGTGCCACGTCACTTGCACGTCAGCAATTTTTTTTTTTTTTGAAATTTAAAATTTTATTTTCTCCAAAATAAAATTTCGGGCATTTCCAACTCTTTGGAACTTCATTTATTTTCTTAAAATAAATCCCTTGGCTTATTTTCAAACACTTTGAAAATTCATTTCTCTTTCTCCTTTTAATATTTTTCTCTTTGGGTTTTCAATTGGGGCTTGCAGGGGGACCTGCAGGACTAATTAATTTTAGCTCCAAACAGATTAATATATTATCATCTCATGACAATAATTAATTACCGTTTAACAATATTTAATTCCACTAAATAAATATTGTTGTACTCTAAAATTAATTAAATTATTCACGAATTTCTCGATTTAGAATAATTTTGCATTTTACTCCTCTGTGTTTATATCCATGAAAAATAAATTGCAACTACTATCATTTATTTTTCATCTCTAATTTGAAATTTATTGATTCGCCTTAAGTCCAAATTCTCTGTATGTGAAACACATTCAACATACAACTTCGGTGACGCCTCACGCGAAGTGCTTTGGCCAAAGTCTTAATTTGAACTTTTACAAATCTATTTCAAGGATATCTCTTACCTTCCAACAAGGCCACAGACTCCTCGATCAATATAACTCTTTAGTGCATTTCATGTAATCACCGAACATACAAAGTATTTTGGCCACCCGTTACCGAGACCTCACTTCGAGTATGTTACAGTGACTATGTAACATCTCGCTCGTCCGATTTATAAGGTACGCCACGTTTCAACCTTTTAATGTGTTTAATTATGTGATTTTATATTTTTCGTGCCCTATTTTGAACTCTTTTAGAGTTTAGGGGCCCCTTTGTAATTTTCACTTTTTAGGGGTTTTTCGGTCATTTCTCGTTCAATCGAGTTTTTGACCTTTTTGACCCCTTCAACGCGTTCGGGGCATCGAGACGAGTCCGTAGACTCTAAGTTGCGCCATTCCGACTTCGTTAGCCCGTTCTTCCGACCGTTTTTGCATACGAGGACCCGAGATATATAACCCGGATCCTCGTTTTGCATGTCAGAATTTCAGCTCCAGACTCATCGTCTTCCTCCCGCGATTGGTACTGTTCATATAGTGGAGGTGTTAAAACACACACATGTCCGTTCTCGCTCGTTTCTCGATGGAATTCAACGTTTGAGTAGTGGAAATTTATCAACTCGAACGAAGCCGTCACAATGGTACAAAAATCGGAGGCTAAAAATCAGTGATGGTGGAGCTACGACGAGCAGCAGGTGGCGCGGCTTAGAGCCGCCACTTCGCCGCCCATTCGCGGCGGCTTCCGGCGGCGATTCTTGGACACGCGCCTCAGACCCATGAAGGTGGCTTCCCGGCGCAGTGGATGGTGTTGGCGGCGGCGGCTCACGCGCCGCCTGAAAGTCACGACGGGCGGCAGTGGTACTGTAGCGGCGGCTTTTGGTGGTATTCGGCGGTCTTCTCTGGCAAGGGGTACCTTTTCCGGACGTTTTCGACGTGGTGAGTCCGATTCCGGGGTCGGTTGGAGCAAACGAAGGCCGGAGCTGGCTGAACCGGCGAGTGGCGCAGCGACAGTCTTCGGCAGTGGATTTGGTCCTTTTCCGGTGGGTTTTTGGTGGTTGCTCCTTCGCGAAAGTTGCTTGAAATGTTGAGACGTAGCTGATAGTGTTGTCCACGACTCGAGAACCGGCCGACGGCGGCAGACCGGTGGCGGACGGGCCCTGGACCGGCGGCTCACTTTTCCGATGATATTTCTGGCAAATTAGCTAGGGGCTTTCGAAGGCTTCGTTACAAGCTTTCCAACGGTATGTCCGGATTTTGTTTTCGTGTTGCGGTTTGTATTTAATTTCAGTTTTCGTACTAGGATTTTAGTTCGGTTTTTCGTCAACGAAGTCCGGTGTGCTTGGTATTTTCTGAAATTGGTTGAGGGCTTTTGTCAAGCAGGCCGAGGCGTACGTTTCTGTCCTTCCGGGGAATTTTTCGACCACCGGAGGTGGTGGTCCGGCGGCTGCACGTGGCGGTCCGACTGGTTCCGGGGGCGGCATTCTGACGCCCTTCGGGCAGCAAGTTTCTCTCATCGTGGTGAGTCCAACGCCACTTTCCGTTCGTCAATCGGATGTCCGGTTGATTTATTGTGATTTATTTTGTATAACTTGAATATTTGAAATTAATTGTTTTAATTGTTAATTGCTTGATTTGTCGATCGAATTGTATTTCAATGTGTACGAAATTAGGTATTAAATGAATTATGGAATATATTGATGCTTTGATATGCCATTTGAATTCCGATATATCGAATGTGGGCTATTTGTCTAACTTGAAGGGGGTGTATGTGTAATTTCGCTAAACATATAAATTGTATGACTTCAATTAATTAATCCTTGTCGATTGGTAAACAAATATGCTAATTATGATTTCGATTAAGAGAAATTATTACGCCTAAGCTTGAAGCTTTTAATTAGTCTAATCACTTAAATTGAATTGGAACTTATTATATGATATAAGAATTTGTTATGTAATTTATGATTTGGCAAGAATGGAATTAGTATGTCTTGGATGATTTTAATTTGAAACTTTGTAATGTAGGTTTAATTGTTTAATTTAAAATAATCCTATTATGCGATATATGAATTGTATGAAGCTTATATGATTAAATTAGAAACTTTTCCACGTAAGAAATAAGTTATTCGTATGAATGTGAATTGGTTATTTGATATATGAATTTATATGAAATAATGTGAGCTCTGCTTATGTGATTGCATTTCTTAAGTGCTTGAGCATGTGTCGTGCGTCTTTATATGGTTATCTGAGTCTGAGTCTGAGTCTGAGTTCTGTACTGTATTTGGTGTGTTCAGTTGGTACAGGTGCACCCAGGGTGGTGACAAGTGAGTCGTGCAGGTTCCGGGGTGAACCATTCGATGTGTCTTCGGCTGTGTTTGGTGTCAAGTGAGGTTAGGATATAGTTATACCCTATTGCTATGTGCCCGATTTCGAATGTGTGCCATTTATAAGCCTGGTATATACGTAGATATGTGTGAAATATGTACTTTGATGGTTTTTTCATAAGCTTGAAAGTAAAGAACGCTATGTATGAGCCTATGTATGCTTAGTTTTGGTTTGTTATAACTTCGAGATCATTCTGCGTGATATGTACGTACGATATGATAAGTACGATATGCATGAGATAAGTCTGTCTGTCTGTGTGTGGCGGGTTAAGTTTCCGATAAATGTGTGTTATCTGTGTTATGGACCCCGGAGTTGTAGGTAAGAGAGACCCGGGACAACCATGGGGTCGCCGGTTAGGACCCCTGTGCACTTCTCCACAAAAGAGAGACTTAGCTCATCCTCGGGAGGTCGAGGGGAAAGCGGGCCTTCTTGAGCCGGCGGCATGCTACGTGACCCGTCGAAGGAGCGGGTGGATCCGCCGTCTCATTACATTTCTGTGTGGGGGTTGAGAGGGGCACATCTCTTCCCCAAACGGTGTGAAGGAAGGTACGTTTGATTTGATTCCATTGGTTTATGCCTGTGTGTGATCTGAGGAGTTCGGTTGGATTAAATTCATACCCGCCGAGTGTTCTGTCTGTCTGTCTGTCATAAGTTCGTGAAACGGGGGTAGATTCTTAAATTAAGATAAAAATTGGATTTTGCTATTAAACCAATAAGTTATGTTTTGATACGTGTGCCAAGTCTGCATGAGTTGAACGTATGTTTTGAGATATGCATAATCTAAGTTTTGTTCATTATGTTTTGATAAGTCTCCCTATATGCATATTATCACAGGAAATGTTTTGGCGTGTAAAAACTAACCCCGGGTTCACGAATATTACTTCTACTTTGTGATGTGCTCTATATATATGTATAGCGTGCATGTGTTAACCCTCGCTCAGTCTTTGGACTGACCCCTTCCCTTTTATGTTTTAGTTTGCAGGTTTTACCTTGGAGTTCGTTGGAGCTAGGCGGCTGTTAGTGTCTGTCGAGTCGGTGTCAGTTTGTCTGAGTTTGATAAGTGTTTTATTCGAATTACGTTTGTTAATTTTGTACCAGCTATGATATATTTTATGCAGGTTCGTACTTATGATTTGAATGTTTAGAATTCGGGACAGGTTAGGACAGGTACTCGGACTGGTCGAACCCGTTTGATTATATGTTTGTTCGGGACAGGTTTCTAGGACAGTTGAACCCGTTTTGTTGTATAGTTATTCGGGACAGGCTAGGACAGGTCGCCTTGTTTAGTTGAACCCGTTTAGGTTGATGCTGTTTTACTTTCTGGATATATGAATTTATGATTGCTGATTTAAGTTTTTGAAAATTCGTATTTTTGCATTGCTTCCGCATTCAGGTTCTCCATATCTGTTTCTGTACAGGGTTTAGGTACCGCCTAGTTTAGGTTGTTTTTCGTTTGTCACCCGTTCGCTCTGACTTGGGGCGTGTGCGGACCTTCCATTTCGTACACGTGCCGGGCCATACTGCGGGAGTGTGATGCCCCACCGCTTAGGGTGTTACAGACTAACACTAAATGCCTAAAGCCGGAACATTATCAGGATCAAGAGTACAATGCTTCCTGAGATTTTATTCATTTTAGATAGCAGTATAAAATGAATAATCTCAGTGGTCCAGTTCGATGTTTCCAATCCTATTGAAAATCATCAACGTGTTATAATTGGAATCACCATTCCCTATGACGAAAGACTAATCATCTTATATAACCACGTTATAGTCTTGATAAGAACATATTCTTATTTACCGACTAGAACTTTAATGACACGTGACTTCGGTATTCAAAGTCTTTTCCTATGAAACATATTTCATATGAGAATACCACCACACGTCATTAATTATTAATATGTGAAATACTCACAACTTGCTGTAAATTCAGTTTAATTAATTCAAAAAATTGAATTTTCAGGGCACCATTCCCAACACTAACAACATTGCTGCCAAGAACAGCACCAAAACAGGCAAAAAAAGCAACCTTCAGAGACATTTCTGTACCCATTTCAGACACCATTTCTTACACACCATGTCCACGCCAATTTCAGACCAGAGAATGCAAAAAACATCAACTTTCAAAGCATTTCTGAACCCATTTCTGCCTAAAACATAAAAACTTAGGCACTTTTACACCATTGCTGCTAAAAACAGCACTAAAATAAGTAAAAAAAAAAAAGGTAACTTTCACACCGTTGCTGCATTATTTCGTGGGAAAAAAAGAAAACATAGCAATAGCCACACCATTTCTCCCCATAACAGGAAAATATAGCAAAAAACGGCCACTATCAAACCCTTTATGCATCCATGCCTGCCCAAAAAGTCAGAATGCAGCACATTTCACACATTTTCTGTGTAAAACAATAAGAAACCGCAAAACACAGCAAATTTCACCACCATTTGTACCAAAAATAGCAACTTTCACGCCCATCTTTATTACCTCAAGTATATGAAGAGTTAACTAACTAGCTACAGCTAAAACATCCACCAAGTTCAAGTATAATTGCAGCGCAAATTACACAAATATACATGTACCTTCGTCATTATCAGCTGCTGCATCGTACTCGTCATCATCCGTCCTGTCAGCCATAAATTTTCCCTTGCCTTGCGTTTGAAGCGCCGCGAGCACTTGTTACAGGATATGTTTGATCTCTTTAATTCCATCCTTCACTTCTTTAATCTCACTATTTTCCTGTGGGAAAACTGGATGTGGGCGATAAGATGACGACCCTGCACTAGAAGCCACCGTCGGAAAGGTCTTTGGCAAATGATTCAATCTAGTGACCCTCCCTTTCTAGTTTGGACCTCCTTGTGCCTGAGACCATAATATAAAATCATCCAATGGAACGTAACCTGGATCCTTAAGCACCCATCGCGCCTCCTCCTCACGGGCTTTCTGGTACCTCACCTATTTCTGAAAATTCATAACAACATATGAATTATATATCAGAAATTGCTTATGTAGAAGTTAAAAATGAAAACTATACAACGAACATCGTATTGAATGCGCTCATCTTCAGTGGGCATTTCTGCGATTAACTTCTCTCTATCATCGACCTTCACAAACGTGTAGTGGTAAACGGTCCCCGTGTCCAGTTTTTGGCCCGTAGTAGCTTCCTGTCAGTACAAAGGTCATTAATCCACTTCATTACACTGTCCTTAAACTTAATTTATTGCTGCCAATATAAGATTTATGACCTAGAAGCATATAAATTCACATATATATATATATATATATATATATATATGCATTAAAGCATATACTTCCACAGATTTATCAAGATCATTTAGTGTATATATTCACCGTATGCAGTAAAAATATTGTGCAAGACTGATCATCATAAATAGTACTGAGCAACACCCTATGCAGTACATATTTTCTCCATGTGTGTGCATTTATCAAGCAATTTTGGCATTACCTTTGTGATGATATAAAAGGTATACTAAAAGCGTATACATTCACAGATTATATATACACACAAATATGTATATTCACAGCTGCATTTCAGTTTATAAGTTTACATATACATTTCAATTTAAGATGCATTTCAGTTTACAAGTTTACCTATACAGTTCAGTTTACAAATTTAAATGAACATATATGAATTAAGTTTACAAGTTTACATATACATTTCAGTTTAAGGTGCATTTCAGTTTATAAGATGGCTGTAAATTCAGCTGCAACCAAAAGGAAAAACTCAAAAACTAGATAGAAAGAGTAACCTGCTGAGAGCACATTTGAGTTGTTTTCATAAAGAATCTTATAGTTTTTAATAACTTGGACAGATAAAGCTTTAATTGCTGAAATTTTTCAGTATTGTGCCAAATATAGTGAAATAGAAAAGAGCATTGCATACTTTTACACTAACCTGTTCTTAGATTTGAATTCCAAAAAACGCATATAAAATAGGAACATATTTATCAGTACAGAACTCCCCATCCCAGACTGACATACTCTGTATTAGAAAAATAGAGCAAGATAGAAGTAAACTCCAAGCAATTAGTCTATATCTGGAACGAAACTGAATAATAATCTGGCACATATGAGATGACTGACAAGCAGAATGAACCTAGTCAGCACTAACCTTACACAATTTACAATTAATGGAAAACATAATCCAGTTCCATTGAAAAGTATAAAGCTTCTCACATACTTGTTATCATAACTCGCACTCGACCAAGTTTAGATCTACTTACAGTAGAACTGTAAAAAGAATGACTCACTATAAAGTTTAAAGACAAGAGTACTGGGATCGAAAGAAAATGATTAATGTAGCGCCCCCTAACACTACAACCCCGCACCGTAGCACTTCCCGAGCGGATGTGAGTCCTAGCACTCGAGAAACACTTCGGCAAACGGATAAAACTATGCAATACCAAAACATGGAATGTAAAGTGCAGTAGAAGATAAACAATTTAAAACAGAAAAGTTTGATATCTCAAGTCAACCGAAATTTATATTACTAGGTTAAGAAGTAAGATATTTACAGTGATAAGTCTAGACCCAACACGAGAGTGTTTATTGAAAGATGTACATGCACTCTTAATATAATCCTGATTTGCTAAGATATGACACCTTAAACCTTGAAGATACCTCTAAGGCGTCGTTCCGTGGATTCCTGAAATCATGCATTTGAAACTAGGCGAGAGGCTAGTCAAATTGACTAAGTGAAGGAGGATAATATCTTATAGATATACATATAAATATATATAAATGTATATAGGATCGAGAGGGTCTTGATCTAAAATAATAACAATAGGATAAGCAATCATAATCCGGTTCATAATAGGTTTAAAAACAGGGATAGGGGAAATTTGGAATATTTATAGAAATATGAACCGGTCAATAAAAGAGTTTTATTGCCTGCAAGTGAGGCTTCTCCATCCGTAACTCCTTAAATATTTGGTAAAATAGTAACGACACTGTACATGGTACCGATACTTTAATAAAACCAATATGATAATACTTCTGCTACTCCTTGGTGTTAATAGGGGAGCAAACCCTAGAGACGGTAAACAATAATCGGGAAATAGTGTTCCCTTATCTCTTGGCGTGAAATAACTAACCTCCAGCTAAACCACTACCAAGAGTTGGTGGCAGTCCGCATCACCAACAATACCCTCGGCCCGATACCTTCCGGGTGATTGCTCGATACGGATACAGCCGGGGCCCATAACATGAATCAAGAGTAATATTTTGCTTGTATAACCCAGAATCAACGTTTGATAAAGTGGACTTAATATATAACGTCCTAGTAAAATGTCGATTCTGGTATGAAAGTATTTTCCCTTTAAAAGGGATATGATAATATGATATTATATATATAGGGTAATAAATCATAAATAATAGGTAGGCTTGAAAATAGTTTTTATCTACATAAGTAAGTATAGGCATGATTCCAGTTGAAAGCATTTTTACCCTCACCGAGTGTCCTGACGGTCTAGATAAAATCCTTGGGATTCCACTTTTCAATTATATTCTCGCCTGAAAGTACTACTGCCTGATTAGGACTAAGTCTTAATACTCAAATAAACAATGCACAAGAAATTCTAACAAGCTAGAGTTATATTTTGGAAATTGTTATTTAATCCCCTTTTTTGAAAATTCTATATAAAAGTTCTTTCCAAAAATTTAAAATATTATTTTATATTAATATTTGAAATATCTAAAAGATTTTATGAGTCAAAGTCTTCATTTGAAATTAAAAGTCAAAGTTAATATTAAAAACGGTTACTATTTAATCATAGGGGATTAAACACTCTTAAACACAAAATTGAACACACACTTTCACACACTAGGTACACGGTACACACACACACTTCAAGAACATCAGGAACATGTTCTTAAGTCTATAGGACATATTAACATCTAGATCATATTCTTATTCATAACATAAGATTTGAGACATAATGTAGCAAAATATATAAATTTCTCATGAAAAATAATTTCTAATTAAATTTCCTAAACATGCATTCATTCTAATATTCAAGAACATATTCATGAGCATATAAACACATATTCATATAATAAACATGCATTTTTATAATCTAAATTCCTAACTTTAATTCATGAAATAAAATCTCCTATCATAAATTTCTAAATATAATATAAAGCATATAGAATATAAATTAAATTGCATAATTTAAATAAAACTTAAATTAAAGCATAAATTAAAACATAATTTAAAACATAAATTAAAGCATAAAAAAAACTAACCTTGAGAGTGTGGGTGTGTGTGTGTGTGGCGTGAGTTGAGGGAGAGGGAGAGGGAGAGGGAGAGGGAGAGGGAGAGGAGAGTTTTGTGTGTAGGAATTGAAGGAATTTGTGAGGTATAAAGTGGTCTCTTGAAGGGTATTTATAGGTAGGAATTAGGGGTCTTAGTGCAATTTCTAAAAATATGTTAGAGATGTGAGAATTTCTAAATCACACAAGTGTTGTGAATTTGTGGAGAAAATGTGGAAGAATTTAAATTTATACAAATGTGTGGGATTCTTGTAGGAGATGTGGAAGAATTAGATTCATATCTCTAAACTTTCTATTTTTAGAAGTTGCTATTTTTAGAAGGTTATGTCATGAATGATGTCATAGTAAATAAAAATAAATATAAAATAATATAAAATTTATTCAAGAGTCGAGAGACGAGAACTTGAAGTAGTAAAATAATGAAAGAATGAGTGAAAAATAAGCTTCGTTATGATTATAAATGTGGAATATTTAGGTTTTTTGTTTACAAATCATGAACGTTAAAGATGATGAAAATCATGATAAAATTATATAAACGAAGCTATGATGAAGTTTAAAGGTTGGAAAAATTATCATAGTTTAGAGAAAAATTCAAGAAAAGTTTCAAGTATAATTTTAAATATTGAATGAAAGCTAATTGTTTAAAATAAAATGATAACTTTTAAAAAGGAAAATATTTATAAAATATGCTACGCTTGGAATCAAGTTTTGGTATGAGTATGAAAATTCATAAAATAATCCAAGGATCGTTTTGACTATAATATTGAATAGGAAAAATGTTGAAATTCGGAAATCTCAAAATATAGAGTTAAAGTAGGGTTTTTGGCCGGTTTTGGTTACTACGGGAGTTATAATGAGAATTAGGGTTCGGAAATGATACCATAATTCATAAAATTTTACAAGGATTCATTTGAACTTAATATTTGATAGGTAAAAGTGTCTCTACAAATTCCTACATTTAGGAATGAATAATAACTAACTATAAGTACTTCCTTCCTAACCTTTTTCTTACCTATTTCTTCTTGGCCCCAAATCAGGGTTGTTACAATTAATATTCTGGTGGTTATGTGATGATTGACAAGCACAATGAACCTAGCCAAGAAAGAGTTGGCTTGTACCACTAACATATCAGAATACTATCAGCAGATATAAATAAACCTGAGGCTACAGTGAAATTTACCACAAATCTAAAGTCCCAAAGTAACATCAAGATTCAGATGAGCAAAGAACCACACTTAGAAATCTCCAAGAACTCCACCTTCAAGCATTATCCCTCTCAAAATTCAAACCCATATCAATTTCTTAAGTTACAGCATCCCCAAAGCTATAGAATGAAAATTATGACTCAATTTGTGTCACAAAATCTGTTTATGAAAAATCAAGTATGAACGGTCTTACATTCTGTCAATGCCTGATTTTTTATTACCAGATTTAAACTGCTACGAATATGTACCTTCTTTTTGATAATCGTGTGGAGACTCTGAGACCCTCCGGTATATGTTAGCGCACCCGCTGCAGATGCTCTGTTTGCTTTATTCCTTTGACAAACGGTTTGGTAATATTCAGTGTCCCACTTCTCACGCAAAGCATTGTACACCTCCTCCAGCATCCACCCGGGCTTTTTATCGTTTTTTCTAATGTCGTGGTAGATACCTCTCATCCGTTCGCCCATTCTCTCCATGAACGCGCCGTACATGTGTGCTTCTGCTTTAGGCTCCCAGTATACAAATTTCTGTCAAAAAAAGACTTTTTATTTTATGTGTTAAAAATTGAAATACGTTAAAACTATCATGTTTACCTTCCAATCGTCAAACCAACTTGCCCTCACTGGCGAAGGAATATGACTCCATTTGTGATATGGTCTTATAAGCCGACTTTTGAGGACGTGGGTGCATTATTTCCGTCTTTGTTGTCATGATAGCTGCCAAAATATCAATTTAGAATCTTTAAGAACCTTTCATAGCAAAATATAATTAAACCACTTATATTGTCATAAATATCACTTACGCTCTCTTTCCAACCGGTATTAATAGTTTTTTACCATAGGGAGCAGCGTTGGTGGGATCAGATGTCGTTCTTTGCGTGTCTGAACCAAGGACTCCCTGGCTGGACTCACCGGGCGTCCCTTCGAGTGTATGTGGATTAGTTGTGGCTGGGACATGTGTGGGTGTGGCTAACGGGTCCGGTGTATGAAATGTGGAGGTCGCGGGTGACTCAGTATTTTCGTGAATGTGTTGTTGTGTAGGAGAAGTTTTTGGCAGGTGGGTAACAGGAGAGTCTAGAGACTGCATCGGTCAAATACCTCTACCCCTACCTTTATTAGCACTCATAACACACAATGCCTTATTCGGAATCCGCGGCTGTCGGTCCATCTGCAATGATATGTAAAAGAAGTTGTTAAAACGTGGATTACAAAAATGAAATCAACCATGTAAGATCAATACAGAAAAGTCATACATATATTACTATATCAATCACTACCACTATGATCATCATCAGATTCTTCATCAAACGTACTAATATCAGCCTCAACAATATCATGTAAGTTATTATTTAGGTCGGCTAAGGGCTCGAGCACATCATCTGATTCTATTGTGTTAATAATTGCTTGGTCATTGTTTTGGTATGCAACCTCAAGCGATTCGCCCAACTCTACAATTCCTCGTGGTTTGGCTTTAAACAGCTACCAATGAAGCTTATCTTTCATTCGACCAGGATACAAAACGTAATAAACTTGACGGGCTAGTTGTGCATATATGAAAGGATCATATTTGTTGTATCTTCCCGTAGCTTTTACCTCAACGATCGAGCTCTCTGGATTACCTATATGGGTACCCCGCCACAGAGTGGGATCAAACCAAGAACACTTAAGAACGGAAGATTGGGTTAGAGAAACTGTTAAGGATAGACGACAACTGTGAGGTGAAGACCAAGGTGATATATGAGACATAAGACGTATCGGGAGTTTCAAGGCATGATCGTGAGCAAGAGATTTCGGCGTTGATCCAATCATCATAAAGACAATGCTCCGATGCATCAGTGAACGGTACATTAAACATACACGTCACGTGCATTATGTATCTTTTAGCTTTGCTTCTTATTTGTTGTTGTTGATTGTTAGTTACCTTACGGGGTAGCTTTCAGTGTACGAGTGTCATTGTTGCGCAGTTAGTTGAGAGTCGTGCTTTGCAACGAATTTCATAACACATCCATGGGGACCAACAATTAGAGGCTAGTAGTGGTTTGAATAACGACTTTGAATAGCGCGTCGAAGTGATGGTAGAAGGCCCGTTTGGGTTGTAGAACAAGTGGTGGAAGTTCTGTAGCACCCCGGAGCGAAGGGCACCACATCTCCCGCACTAGAGTCCAACACGAGTAACGAAATGGAGAATTCGCACCCGTGCCAAACCATAGCGAACGGGAGACACACCAAAAACACACTCTCGCTAGGCGGCCTAGACCCTCAAAAACTGCGCGAAATAAAATCAGAGTAGCGGAAGCCATAAACTAACATACATCAATCCTAAGATCTCATATGTACATATCAAATAGGGCAAGCTAACAAGCTACATTATGTACAAGATATACAATGCCCATCGAGGCCAAACCATAAGTATTCATATTACATAAACCCAAAAGTGCATAAGTAAACAAAATGTAAAACCAGTACAATGCATGACGACTCAAGCTATACCACAAGTAAAACCCAACCGACACTTTCCGCCTAGCTTGACTCGGAAGTACCTACAACTCAAAGAGAAGGGAAAAGGGGAAAACAACAATGTGGGTTAGTCCTAGTGACTAGTGAGGGGTTAACTAACACACCCGATATACGTACAGAGCAAAGCAATTAATCAAATCGAAAGGATCCTTGATCCGAGAGTGATTTTTGCAAGCCAAAGTGATTCCCGTGATATGCATGTACATAGGTTTAAATGAGAAAAGTCAAGGCCAAAGGCCAAACATCACATTTTAGACATTTAGAAGTCCACTCTCGTTTCCTTAGATCAAACAAAATCAACCATCTCGGCGAGTACGAGTCACACCTCCCAACTTCCATATACAAAAGAACATAGCAAAGCAAAGCAAAAATCATACTCCAACCCCACACCGAGTGATAGAAGGGTTGACGACCCTAACTATCCATATACACACGAGACAAGATTTAATCATGACCTTGAAAGCTTCGACGGTTATCTCCACCGGCTCAAGAGAAATACCCTTCCTCGATCCTCCCAAGGTTGGGTGAGACTCTCAAATGGAGGGTGTTGATGGAAGAGCTTGACGACCCCTTGGTCGTCCCAAGATTGCCATACCACTCTCCTGGGCCCAAAACTTATCATAAAGATCACACACACATACCATAAAGCTTATCTTTCAAAGCCACAACTTGCTTACAAACACACGCACGAAACGCACGAATAGCCAAAGTTTTCCAAACAAAGGTAAAATAGCTTATATACTTATACAAACCGTTTTCAAAATCTTATAACAAATGGGACAAGCCCTCAACATACGTATCATACACTTATCTAATGTATAATATGCATATTCGTATGCAAGGCTTCAAATCAATTAGGGTTGTAGGTCATTTAACTAAAAGAACAAAACCTCACCTTAACAACACGTGTAGTGGAGACAAAAGTGTAATCCGGACCCTTAAGGGGCAACCTCGTCCACAACGGGAAGGTCCTCTGAACAAAACAAACAACAAGAGACACTCTTAGACTCAACATGAACCACATTGACACTCGGTAAATGCGTATGCATGTTTATGATGCAATTGATATGAAATGAATCCATACTTAGGTCATATAAGAGCACACATTGCATATAAGCTCATATCTCACAAACGAGAGCATAAAATGAGCCACAAAATCCAACATAGAGCTTAACACATAATATACCAAGTTAATCATGTATACAAGGTATAAACGAGACAAGAAGAGTCAACAAAAAACAACGAAATGACGAAAGAAAACTCCCCGGATGCTACCATGTTGGACACGGCCGTGTCCAAAATGCGAAGGAAATGGACATGGCTGTGTCCGATTTATTTAAATTCAAAGAGCCCAAGTCGAACTCCCAACACGGCCGTGTCCATATTCAATTGTTTCATGACACGGCCATGTCATGAATTCGTTCCCCAAAAAAAATAAACGCAGCAGTTCGGTTTTGAGGGGCAAAAACGGGCCAGTTCGTGTGCATGCCTTAGGGAGTCTCTTAGGCTATGAAAGCTCACATAACATGCATGAAAATAACACCAAATCAACATATATTCATGCCATAAAAAGCTAGCAACAAGATCAGCTCCAAACATTCAAGAAACAAGGCAAGAAAGTGAATGAATTCAACAAGCCATCTCTTCAAGTTTTGCAAGACTCCAATATTGGTGAATCATCCTAATCTAAACTACCATGAAAGAACATGCAATAAATATAATAAATAAGGTCTTAGGATCAACATATATTCATCAAACCTCAAAGAATTCAAGCATGGAACAAGAATTCATCAAAATTATCCCAACCTACACTATTAATCAATGTAGCCAAATATAATCAAACCTCCATGGATTTCAGCCCAAAAGCACCTAAAAGAAATAGGAAAGAATTTATAACAACATCATGAACTTACCTTTCGAATTTGAGAAGATTTGGAGGTGATTTGAGCTCAAAATCACAAAATGGCAAAAGGGGTTTCTTCTCTTCTCTCTTCTCTTCACTTGGAGCTGAAATCTTGTTATGTGGGAGGGTTTGGTTCGGTTTTCAGGGGTTAAGGGGCTGGAGATGGGTTTAAATCAAGGCTAAGAGTCAAGGTTTACGTTTGGTTAGGGTTAAGAGGGGTCCCACTAATCAAGGTTAGGTTAAAAGATGTCATTTAGGCGCGAGGGTTTGTTTCGGTTTAATTTCGGAGGTCTAAATGAACTTAGAAAAATGTAAGGCTTGATTTATTGAACCTATATCGTCAAAACAAGTTCAACAGCGGTGACGGAATTTGAATCTGAATTCCCGAGCTCAAGATATGCCACCCGGAACCCAAGGTGCGCTAAATGCTCTTTAGCCTCCTTTAGGTCCCGTCTCGAAAACGAACCAAAAAGGCAAACCAAACAAGTTCCAAAACATAAAACGAGCGTAAAAACAAGTTCATAACTTACATAATTCACACATATCAAAAAGTCACAAAAATCAGAATTAAATTCGGATACAAATTGAGCAAAATACAAGGCATGAAAGCTTAAACGTTCAAAATGATCATATTCATATTAATGCAATTAAATTCAAATAGCTTCAAATAATCACGTTAACATTTAAATATCACATAATTAAATAATTAAATCACACACATAATAGGTTACCTAAAAGTCCGATCGGTAGGGATGTTACAAACCTCCCTCCTTCAAAAGGAACTGTCCTCAGTTCCGAAGCGAGGCCTTGAAAAGCTCCGGATACAACTGTTTCATCTTATCCTCAGTCTCCCAAGTGGCTTCCTCGAATTTCTGATCACGCCACAAGACCTTTACAAGAGGGATTTACCGATTTCTTAGCTCTTGCATCTTCCGGTCCAACACTTAAACCTGGTACTTCTTAAAGGTCAAATCCGGCTCTAACTGTACCTTCTCAACTGGAAGAATAGAAGACTCATCAGGATAATGTTTCCGAAGTTGCCAGACATGAAAAACATTGTGAATCCCAGTTAAGCTCAGTGGTAACTCAAGTCGGTAAGCTACTTCCCCAACTCGATCAAGGATCTTAAAAGGGCCTAAGTAGCGCGGGTTAAGCTTCCCACCTTTACCAATCCGAGCATACCCTTTTCTAGGAGATGCCTCTTGAAAGACCTTATCTTCGATCTCAAACTCCAAGATCGTCTTCTCTTATCCGCATAACTTTTCTGTTGGTCTTGCGCCGCCTTCAACCTATGTCGAATCACTTTCACCTTCTCAATGGTATCTTGAATTTTCTTTGGTTTCTTAGCTCTGTCAAGCTTTCCATCTTTGGTCCATCTGCAATCGTTAATATCCCAAAAGAGAGGGGACCGATATTTCCTCCCATACAAAGCTTCATACGGTGCCATACCAATTGAAGACTGAAAACTGTTATTGTAAGCATACTCAACCAAATCTAACTGCTCATCCCACGAATCTTCATAATCCAAGGCACAAGCACGAAGCATGTCCTCGAGATACCTTATTAACCTCTCAAAATTGACCATCCGTCTGTAGGTGAAACGCAGTACTAAACTGAAGCTTCGTCCCCAAACATTTCTTTAGTTCTTGCCAAAAACTTAATGTGAACCGAGGATCCCTATCTGAAACAATACTGACCGGTGCACCATGTAACCTGAAAACATCTTTTCGATACAACCGGGCCAATTTAGGCACTTTATTGGACATCCTTACCTTGAGAAAATGAGCTGACTTGGTCAACCGATCAATATTGACCCATATTCCATTGAAAGCTCCTTTGGTCCTTGGCAAGCCGGACACGAAGTCCATTGTCACTTGCTCCCACTTTCATTCGGGAATTGGAAGTGGTTGGAGAGCTCCTCCTGATTTTTGGTGCTCTGCTTTCACCACTTGGCATGTTTGACACCTTCTTACAAAATTAGCAACGTCCCTTATCATATCGTTCCACCAATACAAAGTCCTTAAATCTTTATACATCTTGGTGGTACCGGGATGTACGTATAAGCTGAACTATGTGCCTCATCAAGTACCAACTGCTTAAGTTCTTCCGGAACACAAACCCTGGCCTTAAACCGAAATAACCCAGAATCATCAAACCTGAACTTGGTTTCAGGATCCACCCTTGCCTTAGCCACCAATCTCTGAATTTCCAGATCTATAGATTGAGCTTCTATCAATCTTTGCTTTAAATCCGGTTGAACCGAAATATTCGCCAAACGAGCTTCCCAAATCAAAACCACTGAACTCTGTTTACTAGAACCTGCTTCCAAACTTAAAACACTAGCTTTTCTGCTCAAAGCATCTGCAACCACATTAGCCTTACCCGGATGGTATTGAATTCTGCAATCATAGTCCTTGAGTAATTCCATCCAGCACCTCTGTCTTACGTTCAAATCTTTCTGAGTAAACAAATACTTAAGGTGATAACTCGCTATTTCGTCATCTTTATGATTGAGTATTGCCCCGAATTATCTTTGAATTGATATTATCTTGAAGGAAATTGATGCTTTGTTATTTATATTGTCGAATTGGGGCTTGAATGCGAAATTGGTGAAAATTTGATCAGTTTACGAAGAAATCCATGCAAAAGGGGTGAACCCTCCTGGCCTTGTTGAACCTTGGCGTAATGAAGCATGATTGCTTCTGCATAAGGCTTAATCGCTGGAGGAAATTGGGAGATTTATGGGCTTTAGTTTTGCATGCATGCACGTCACCATAAGATGTGATGGATTTGTTTTTATTTAGTGGATGTTTGACCTGTTTTTAATTGAAATTGGGGCTTCACATTGTGAATTTAATGTTGGGCTTTGAAGTTGTGGGTTGCACGCATGGAATTAGTTTGGCCCAGTTGCTTTGTTGTGGGCTGCGTGTTGGAACTTAAGAGAAGAAGTCCAATTTATTGAAAAATTGGAAGATAAGAAGGCCCGGGAGTGTTGATTCTTGGAGAGCAAGAATTAAGTCCAACTTGCTTAAGGATTTGGATTCTGTGTGGAGTTAGAGATTGGCCTTATATATTTGCTTAGCAACAGTCTTGAGGGGGGAATCACGTAACACTTTGGAGGCAGATTTCTGGGAGCAAGATTTCGACACCAGTTCTTCGTTTTTAGTTTAATTCTTTTTTTTTTTTAGTTTATTTATGTTAAAGAATTCCTTTAGTATTTTTTTTATGGATTTTAGTAGCTAAGTTTTTAATTATCTAGCTAGGGATTGTAGATTCGATTTGGATATTGTGAGACCTAAACGTTTTTATTAATTCATGTTTATTTAAGCATTTATCTTATCTCCATGTTTCGTGTTTATTGTGATTAGGCAGTTTCGGGATAATGCACGATCTCTAGGTTGTTTAATTTGCATATAGCCATTCATGATGCTTGAAGTGTATGTAAAGTTGATTGATAAATTGTGGTAAATTAGTGGCAGGGTCTTAGCGAAAACATTCCTCGTTCACTAAGGGATTTGATAATCTAATTTAAATCTTGCGTGTGTCACGACTTGGTTGATTAGGATTGGTGTTTTTATGGTTCTTAATGCGGCAAATTCATTAAATCCTGTCGAGTGTCTCTAGGGGTTGTCAATTTGTTAGGGAAGCTAACTGTCGAGTGTCTCTAGGTTATCCAATTAATTAAGTAAAATCAAGGTTGAGTCGACTGTCTCTATCAACTATGGCCAATCTGACTGAATAACTTGAATTTATCCTTGAGTCGATGATCAATATAACAATTTGAGTCGAATATCCCTGGCTAGATAATGTTTCCTTTGATTAATTTACCCTACGTGATCTTGCTTGCTTAGTTTTAGTTAGCTTTTTAATTCTTGTTATTTCTTTTAAATCGCATACTTAGGTTAGAATAATTCTAAAACCCCCTCCCCCACTTTTTAATTGTTGCTTTTCGTGAATCATTGGAATTATTAGAAGTAAATCAACCAGTCTCTGTGGATCGACCCTGTTTGCACTATACTCTGTGTTTAGTCGGTAAATAGATATTTTAATTATTTTTGACCGATTCGACACCTGTCATAAGTCTTTGGTGGTCGGTGAACACTTCAAAAGTAACTCCATAGAGGTAATGATGCCATTTCATCAAAGCAAACACCACCGCGGCGGGTTCCAAATCGTGAGTGGGATAGTTTTTCTCGTGATCCTTTAACTTTCTAGAGGCGTAGGCTACTACTTTGCCATTCTGCATCAGCACACAACCGAGACCTTCCTTCATACATCAGTGTAAATTGAGTAGCCTTCTGAACCCTCGGGTAGGGTTAGAACCGGTGTAGTAGTCAATCTCTCCTTAAGAGTTTGAAAACTCTTCTCACACGCCTCATCCCACTCGAATTTAACCTCTTTCTTTGTTAACCGGGTCAACAGGGAGGCAATCTTCGAGAAATCTTTCACAAAGCGCCTATAATACCCTGCTAACCCGAGAAAACTTCTCACTTCTGAAGCATTTCTCTGTTGCTTCCAAAACATAACCGTCTCAGTCTTCACCGGATCCACTTCTATACCATTTCCCGAAATGAAGTGACCCAAAAAGGAAACCCGATCTAACCAGAACTCACACTTATTGAACATAGCAAACAATCTATGCTCCCGAAGTGTAGACAAGACGATCCTCAGATGCCGCACATGCTCTTCCACGGACCTCGAATACACCAGAATATCATCTATAAAGATGACCACGAATTTATCGAGGTAGGGCCGGAATATTCGGTACATCATATCCATAAACGCGGCTGGGGCATTAGTAAGACCAAAAGGCATGACCACGAACTCGAAATGCCCATATCTAGTGTTGAAACCCGTCTTGGGTATATCTTCCTCCCGGATACGCAACTGATAATACCTTTGTCTTAGATACAACTTGGAATAAACACTTGAACCCTGAAGGAGATCAAACAACTCTTCTATATGAGGTAGTGGGTATTTGTTCTTAACCGTTAACCGGTTCAGCTCACGGTAGTTAATGCACATTCGCAAAGTCCCGTCTTTCTTCTTTATAAACAGGACCGGAGCACCCCACGAAGAAGTGCTCGGGCGAATGTAACCACACTCTAAGAGCTCATCAAGTTGCGTCTTCAGCTCCTTCAATTCGGCTGGAGCTATCCTATAGGGAGATTTTCCATAAGGTTCTGCTCCGGGATAGAGATCAATTACAAACTCCACATCCCGATCCGGAGGTAACACATCAGGGAATTCCTTCACGATCTCCGTCTCCTCGAGCTTGGCCTGATCCTTCGGCTTATTCAAAAGATAGGGCACATAGCCCATCGTACCATCCCGGAACAATCTACTTACTCCCATAAAGGAAATAAATGGGCAGGTCTTCAACCTCTGACCCGAAAATACAATAGAACCCAAAGTCACTTTCTTTACAAAACAATCCATCTTCGCTCGGTGCCAAAACAACCAATCCATGCCCAAAATCACCCCATACTTCTTGATAGGCATCTTAATCAAATCTATCGAATACTCTTGATCTTCTACAACCACCGGACAACCATGGTAGATACAGTTCATCACCAAATTTCCCTCGAGGGGAGAGCTCACAACAAAAGAATCATCAAAGCAAGCAACAGGCAAAGGAAGAGTAGACACAAGCCGGGAAGCAATAAATGAATGCGTTGCTCCCGGATCAAACAATTCATGTAATGGAATGCCATGTATATTGATAGTACCTTCAATAACGGCGTTGGCATCCACTTCCACATCCTCTTCTTCTCCTTCCAAAGCGTAAGCCCTTGCTTGGATAGGTGCTCTCGGAGGCATCACGTTCAAAGGTTGAGGAGCTCGAGGTTGAGGGACTCTCATCTGAGGACAATTACCAATCATATAGCCGGGGGTTCTCCACATTTATAGTACCTCTTCAATTTCTTCCGGCATTTCTCCTCGGTGTGGTTGGGACCTTTGCAATAAGCACATTGTATCGGCGCAGGTAGAGCGGGTGCTGCTGGTACCGGAGGTCGGGCTCTCTTATTGGAAGTATTAGGGCCTTGGGGTTTGAAGACCGGAGGCCCACTTTGTGTTACAGGCCTCCTCCCCATATTAGAACCCGAACCTTACCCCGAAAAATAAGTTGGGGGCCTCAACCTTAACCTATTAGCTTCCACTTTTATTGCCTTCCTTGTAGCTTTCTACCAAGTATCCACGGTAGTAGCTTGTAAACCATTCTGAATCTCATACCTCAAACCATGAATAAAATTCCGAGCTTTCTGAGTATCATCATTAGTAATGTGGGGAGCATATGGAGCAAGTCTTTCAAATTCCAAAATATAATCTCCAACTGTTCGGTTCCCTTGTTTCAACTCTGAGAATTCCTGAAGTCTCCTTTCACGGGCACTTGGTGGAATATACTTGTGATGAAATTCCCTAACAAAGCTTTCCCAGTTAAACTCTTCTCCACTACTGTTCAATCAGGCTCTCATAGCCTTTAACCAATTTGATGCGGGACCTTGAACAAACCAAGCTGTGCAAACGGCTTTCTCATGAGAAAGAGCAAGGCAGATTTCCCAAATTCCTGAAATTTCAGACAACCATTCCTCTGCTTTGATGTTGTCGCCTCCATACCATTTAGGTGGGTTGTTATTTCTAAACTCCCTGAAGACCGGAGTAACTTGTCCTCCTTGCCCTTCCCCTTGAGGGTTATCCCTCTGATTCTGTTGGAGTTGATTGAGAAGAGCTTGTACAATGTTCTCAGTATTCATTGATGGGGGGTGGTGGTGCTTGTAGAGGAGGTTGATTAAGATCTGGGGTTTACTCCCTATCCATTCTCCTTCGGGGAGGCATCCTGAGATTCACAAATCAAGAAAATACCGATGCATGGGGTTCAGTACATGTTTATGAGATCAATTATCATGAATTAAAGCAAACAAGTCGCATAAACATGTAAATGAATGCAAATAGTCACATAATCTTAAACTGAACGATCTAGAGACACCCAACACGACTCCAAAGCTCCGGTTTTGCAACCGAGAGCTCTGATACCACGCAAGGATGTAGCACCCCGGAGCGAAGGGCACCACATCCCCCGCACTAGAGTCAAACACAAGTAACGAAATGGAGAATTCGCACCTTTGCCAAACCATAGCGAACGAAAGACACACCAAAAACACACCCTCGCTAGGTGGCCTAGACCCTAAAAAACTGTGCGAAATAAAATCAGAGTAGCGGAAGCAATAAACTAACATATATAAATCCTAAGATCTCACATATACATATCAAAAGGGGCAAGCTAACAAGCTAGATTATGTATAAGATATACAATGCCCATCGAGGCCAAAACATCATAAGTATTCATATTACATAAACGCAAAAGTGCATAAGTAAACAAAATGTAAAACCACTACAATGCATGACGACTCAAGCTATACCACAAGTAAAACCCAACCGACACTTGTCGCCTAGCTTGACTCGGAAGTACCTACAACTCAAAGAGAAGGGAAAGAGGGGAAAACAACAACGAGGGTTAGTCCTAGTGACTAGTGAGGGGTTAACTCACACACCCGATATACGTATAGCGCAAAGCAATTAATCAAATCGAAAGGATCCTTGAACCGAGAGTGGTTTTTGCAAGCCAAAGTGATTCCCGTGATATATATATACATAGGTTTAAATGAGAAAAGTTAAGGCCAAAGGCCAAACATCACATTTTAGACATTTAGAAGTCCACTCTCGTTTCCTTAGATCAAACAAAATCAACCAACTCGGTGAGTACGAGTCACACCTCCCAACTTCCATATACAAAAGAACATAGCAAAACAAAGCAAAAATCATACTCCAACCCCACACCGAGTGATAGAAGGGTTGGCGTCCCTAACTATCCATATACACACGAGACAAGGTTTAATCACGGCCTTGAAACCTTCGACAGTTATCTCCGTCGGCTCAAGAGAAACACCCTTCCTTGATCCTCCCAAGGTTGGGTGAGACTCTCAAATGGAGGGTGTTGATGGAAGAGCTTGGGGACCCCTCGGTCGTCCCAAGATTGCCATACCACTCTGCTGGGCCAAAAACTTATCACAAAGATCACACACACATAC
Source organism: Lantana camara (assembly GCA_037501455.1). Classification (NCBI taxonomy): domain Eukaryota; kingdom Viridiplantae; phylum Streptophyta; class Magnoliopsida; order Lamiales; family Verbenaceae; genus Lantana; species Lantana camara. The sequence goes on along the minus strand of CM074856.1, from coordinate 109,336,647 downwards.
CATAAAGCTTATCTTTCAATGCCACAACTCGCTTACACACACACGCACAAATAGCAAAAGTTTTCCAAACAAAGGTAAAATAGCTTATATACTTATACAAACCGTTTTCAAAATATTATAACAAATGGGACAAGCCCTCAACATACGTATCATACACTTATCTAACGTATAATATACATATTCGCATGCAAGGCTTCAAATAAATTAGGGTTGTAGGTCATTTAACTAAAAGAATGAAACCTCACCTTAACAACAACTGTAGTGGAGGTAAAAGTGTAATCCAGACGCCTAAGGGGCAATCTCATCCACAACGGGAAGGTCCTCTAAACAAAACAAACAACAAGAGACACTCTTAGACTCAACATGAACCACATTCACACTCGGAAAATGCGTATGCAAGTTTATGATGCAATTGATATGAAATGAATCCAAACTTAGGTCATATAAGAGCACACATTGCATATAAGCTCATATCTCACAAACGAGAGCATAAAATGAGCCACAAAATCACAACATAGAGCTTAACACATAATATACTAATTTAATCATGCATACAAGGCATAAACAAGACAAGAAGAGTCAACGAAAAGCAACGAAATGACGAAAGAAACCTCCCCAGACGCCACCATGTTGGACACGGCCGTGTCCAAAATGCAAAGGAAATGGACATGGCCGTGTCCGATTTATTTAAATTCAAAGGGACCAAGTCAAACTCCCAACACGGCCATGTCCATATTCAGTTGTTTCATGATACGGCCGTGTCATGAATTCGTTCCCCAAAAAAAATAAACGTAGCAATTCGGTTTTGAGGGACAAAAACAGGGCAGTTCGTGTGCAAGCCTTAGGGAGTCTCTTAGGCTAAGAAAGCTCACATAACATGCATGAAAATAACACCAAATCAACATATATTCATGCCATAAAAATCTAGCAACAAGATCAGCTCCAAACATTTAAGAAACAAGGTAAGAAAGTGAATGAATTCAACATGCCATCTCTTCAAGTTTTGCAAGACTCCAATATTGGTGAATCATCCTAATCTAAACTACCATGAAAGAACATGCAATAAATATAATAAATAAGGTCTTAAGAGCAACATATATGCATCAAACCTCAAAGAATTCAAGCATGGAACAAGAATTCATCAAAATTCTCCCAACCTACACTATTCATCAATATAGCCAAATATAATCAAACCTCCATGGATTTCAGCCCAAAAGCACATAAAAGAAATAGGAAAGAATTTAGAACAACATCATTAACTTACCTTTTGAATTTGAGAAGATTTGGAGGTGATTTGAGCTCAAAATCACAAAATGGCAAAAGGGGTTTCTTCTCTTCTCTCTTCTCTTCACTTGGAGCTGAAATCTTGTTATGTGGGAGGGTTTGGTTCGATTTTCAGGGGTTAAGGGGCTGAGATGGGTTTAACTCAAGGCTAAGATTCAAGGTTTTGGTTTGGTTAGGGTTAAGAGGGGTCCTACTAATCAAGGTTAGGTTAAAAGATGTCATTTAGGCGTGAGGGCTTATTTCGGTTTAATTTCGGAGGTCTAAATGAACTTAGAAAAATGTGAGGCTTGATCTATTGAACCTAAATCGTCGAAATGAGTTCAACAGAGATGACGAAATTCAAATCCGAATTCCCAAACTCAAGATATGCCCCCGGAACCCAAGGTGCGCTAAATTCTCTTTAGCCTCCTTTAGGTCCCGTCTCCAAAACGAACCAAAAAGGAAAACCAAACAAGTTCCAAAACATAAAAAGAGCATAAAAATGAGTTCATAACTTACATAATTCACACATATCAAAAATTCACAAAAATCAGAATTAAATTCGGATACAAATTGACCAAAATACAAGGCATGAAAGCTTAAACGTTCAAAACAATCATATTCATATTAAAGCAATTAAATTCAAATAGATTCAAATATTCATGTTAACATTTAAATATCACGTAGTCACACAATTAAATGATTAAATCGCGCACATAATAGGTTACCTGAAAGTCCGATCGGTCGGGATGTTACAAGTTCTTTACTGACTCCACTCATGATTCCGAGTTGTAGGTAGTTTTGGATGGATTCAAACGGTGGGAGTTGAATCACTTTGGACCCTCCTATCATACGAAACATCAGAGATATATGTGCACGCCCCGTCTCTTTGGCAACCCGGGTAACACGTCACGAGAGAGTTTAATTCTGTATTTTCACAAATTATGTGCAAACGCATGCCCTATATGTCAACTTATAATTTATTTTAAGTTATGTGCACTTTAGAATTTAATTAAATATGTTTGGGCTCGAATGTCCAACACCTGAAAGTTTAGGGACCTAATTTTAATTAGGGTGTTTTGGAACCTTTTCGGCCATCTTGAGCTCGAGAATTCGAATTTAAATTTTGACCCCACCATTGGATTCGTTTCGACAATTCGGGTGCAATAAAATTAACCTTGTATTTTTTTGAGCTCGTTTAATAGCCCTACTGTTTTAAAATCCGATCCAAATGGATCGGATACCATTTGACCCTACCCATTTTGTCCGACCCATTTCTTGGCCCCACGAACCCCTTTTCTTTCCCCATTTGGTTCGGTCAAAGCAAGAAGGGAGAGGGAGAAGAGAAGAAGAAAGAGAAAACCCAAGCCAACCCCTTTCGAGCTCAAGAATTCGACCTCGCTCGTCCGATCAACGATCCAAGGTAACCATTGTATTCCTCTCATTACGTGCTTCGTTTCTATGTACCTTTTGTGTCGTAGTTCCATGATTTTATGCCTATTTAGGGAAGATAGTGAATAGTGTGGGTTTCGGGTTTTGGGGTGTTCAGGCTCGTTTTGGAGTCCGATTTGTGCTCTAATATGTTCTACATGTGTTATATATTGTTATATGTCGATTTTGTACCATTTCGTGGGGTTTTGCGTCTTCGTTTGAGCAGCCGCCATGTATGCACTATCCAGAGCTCGGTCGCGGTCGCGACCAATATACATTCATTTAGAGCTCGCCCAGGAAGCCTTCTTTATTTTGCATCTGCAAGTGCATCGGGGGCGCGACCGAAATGTCTCAATTTGGGTGCGGCCGCGACGGTGTGTCAGTGGCCCTTCTGGATGTGTGTCGCGGGCGAGAGTTTTTGTCTCGGCTACGACGGTAAGTCAGTAGCTTGCCTATCGCGCCCGCGATGCCTGTTCAGTGCTTCTGTTGTTGGGTTGCGGGTGCAACGTTTTTTGTCACGGCCGTGACGCTTTTGGACGCGCCCAGGATGCTGCTCAGAAATTGGGTTTTTTGTGTTTTCTTTCATTTTTTCGGTTTTGTTCATTCTTTCCCGTCCCTAGCATGTTCCCAATGTGACGTACAATTGTTTTACGTTGTGGATTGCTTTAATTATTATGCTATGCATATATGTGATTCATTTATGTGCAATTTGTATAATTTGGAATCATGCACCATATGGAATATGTCATATATACATTCATGCATTTGTCATGCGTCTATGTGGTTCATTATGGAGCCTAAGTCTTGCATTTGTGTTTAGTTTGCTCGGGTACACCAGAGGTGCTGTTTTATCGACTAAGTTGATTCCGGGGTGAATCGATCGTACATCTTCGACCTCGTTGGTGTAAGGTGAGGTTAGGATATAGTGAAACTCTAATGCAATATGCTCGTTTCGAATGCATGCGACTTATAAGCCTTATGTATATGTAAATATGTGCGAGGTATGTATTTTGATGGTTTTGTCATACGTTTGAAAGTATGAACGCTATGTACGAGCCTATGTGTATGTGTATTATACGTATACATGTGGTTAGTATGTATGTGTATATATGATACATATTCATGTGATACGCACGTTATATCAAGGTATGCACGTTTGTAGAGGGCTTACGATATGATATGAATATGAATTTGTTTGTTTGATGGGCCTGGAGATTTGTGCGGCAGGAGCCCCGGGATGGTGTTGGGCTATCGGGTCTACTCTTGAGCATGGTCTCCATTTGTTTGAAAGGATGAACCGAAACCCACCAGAAGGTTGGTTAGGAGTTGGAGTCCTGAGGGTTGGAGAAGCATTGAGCAGCCCTCTCATCTGTTTGGATGGTTAGGGTCGTGCAACCCTTCCATCACAGGAGAAGAGGATGGTATGTACGATATGACATGGTATGCTTGGTTGTTTTGTTATGTTTGCGTTGATACGATATGACTTGGGAGTAAGGTGGTTTGAACTCGTGCCCGCCAAGTCTTGTTTGGTTTGTTTAAGTTCGTGAAATGGGGGTAGATTCATAAATTAAAATAAAATTTGGAATATTATCAACCTAATAAAATATGCTTTGAAATGTTTGATAAGTTTGCTTTGGTATGAACGTACGCCTTGATATATGTATAAGTTAAGTTTTGTTTGTTTTGTTTTGTTAAGTCACCCTATATATATTATCACGGGTAAATATTTTGGCATGCAAAAACTAATCCTGGGGTTCATGAACATTTAATTTTGACCGTGTTGTGCTCTGTGTATATGTAGGTGTGTGTGGGTAGCCCTTCACTCAGTCTTTGGACTGACCCCTCCCCTCCCCATGTTCTTAGCTTTGCAGAATTTATTTTGGAGTTCGAGCTAGGCGGCGTGAGTCAGTCTTGGAGTTTGTTTCGAGTCGAGTCTTTGTATAAGTTGGGTCCTTTGAATTCGCATTTGTATTTCGATTAAGTTTGTATGACATGATCGTACATATGTATAAGTATGCATTGTTTAACTTATATATTGATTTTGGGATTAGGAATTATGCTAGTTGAACCCGTCACCTGTTTATATGAGTTTGAATTATGTCTGGCATGATACCCTTCCGTATTTGCATTTGTTTGCATTTTGAAGTTCAGGATCTAAATTCCGCCTACCTTAGGTGTATCTATTTGTCTCCCGTTCGCCACGGTTTGGTTTATATATGGACTTTCATTTTGTATGTGGACTGGACCTTGGTGCGAGAGATATGGTGACCCACCGTGCGGGGTGCTACACTAAATCCTTTAAATAATGTTTGAAAGAGCGACAAATGTGAAAATGACTATAATTAACTTAAAATAATTACATAAAAATTATATATTTAATTGTCTAATTTTTAGATACTGATTGAAAGAGTTACGAATAAAGAAATAATTATAATTATTTTAAAATATTATTAGCCAAAAATCATAAATTTTCCACAAATTTTTATTATTATTATATATTATTAATATCGATCTAACTATTGTTGGAATTCGTCGACCCCAACGCAACAGAAATTAAAATTTTTGGGGATAGTAAAATCGGTTTTATCGGAATTCCAAACAAGATCACCTTTGATTCTAATTTACGATTTCAGCAAGAGAGTAAGATTTAATTACCTCTCTCGCTTCCGGTTGATGGCGATGATATGAAGGTTTTCCAAAACCTATCAGGTCCACTTCTATCAGAGCTTCTTCCAAGAATCCCACGCGGAATTCCTCTAAGGTAATCCACGACCCGTAATTGAACAATTATTCAATTAGCACACTAGAACACTACTTAGATATTGATTATCTAATAGTATTCTCAATACAATATTGAGAGATGAGAGAAAAGAGAGACTTGGAGAGAAAGCTGAAAAGAAGAAAACAACGACATTTAGTTTCTTCTCCCAAGTCTTGCTTTAATACTTAACCCAAGGTCAAAAACCCTATGGTCTAGTTATGGGCTTCAATTTAATTACTCCTAATTAAATTAAAAACCCAATATTAATTTTAGTTAGTGGACTTAATTTAATTACATTAATTAAATCATAAGTCTAATATCTAATTAATTTGGTGGACTTAAAAATTAATTACTCTTAATTAAATTTCAAGTCCAATTAATTTAAATACACTTATTTAAATGAATGTTAACTCTTTAAAATTTATTCTCAATAGCTTAACAATTAAGCATAAATTAATTAATACCATTATTAATTAATTACTCTCTCATGTTGTAAATTAAACTCTTTTAATTTATCAATCAATCTCCATTGATCTTTAGATAATCGCGTTGTTCAATTCGAGTCATTGTGTGACCCCTTAGGTTCACCAATGAATAGCAGTAGGCCTACATTCTTAATGTGGTATTTTAGATAACCATTTATCTTATTGATTTAATTGAATCCTTTCAATTAATCACTGTTTAATTAAAACTCCTTTTAATTAATTAGTACCTACAGATCATGATCGATGTCTAGTGACAAGCTCATGACTACCCATCCAATAGGTGAAGTTTATGCTGTGAACCTTTCAGTCACATGGATACCGTGAGATAAGATCCTTCTATCGTCCAATCCCCGATTAGGACCTAGGGCATGAGAAAGATAGAACCCTATTAGTCCTAATATTATGAATTAATTCTAATAACAATTCCATTTGATCTAACACTCCAGGAAACCCATTTCTTAATTTAGATCTCACTACCTTGCGCAAGGATTTAAGTGGAACGTGCTACAATAGAATTCATGGGTGATTCACTCGTTCTTCTAGACGAGCGATAGATTCTATGTTGGCATCTCATATACCCCCATACATGATTCGGACAATGCCAACATACAACTATAACGAGATTCATGGAACCCATGAATCTCTAGGCGCATATCAAAAATTGCCCTTATCACGCACAGAGCATCAATGGAGCCTCAAGTCTAAGGACCATTTAGACACTACCATAACTAGGGAACCAACCTAGTCATTAACGCGTAAAAGCCTTACTCCATCGAGGTGTTCCTGTCGGGGATCCTCAGTGTACTTGTTCCCTAACAAGCACCCTCATACGCATGTGAATGTCTCCAAATTCAATACTTATGAAACAAAGTAACCTTTCTCAAAGGCACGTCATATGAGCAAGTCTCAAATGAGTCAAGTCAACATCCCCGTGCTTACTAGACTCTTCGACTTGGAGTTGGTTTAGGTCACGCCAAAGAGACTTGTTTCATAACCTCCATCCCTATGCGAGGTCAAGTCCCGTGGCTTAATGTGACCTTGGGGCTTCATCCATACACAAACAGTTATAATATGTAATTAATAAACTTGAATGAGGTATGATGAATTGGCCACATAGAATTAAACGGCTATGAAACGTTACATTTATTATTTCATTAATGTCACAAATGACTGCTAATAAGAGTAGTTTATAAAAAAAGACCTAAACTATTTTGGCTCTTCTAGGGCACTACTCTAACAATTATGTCGTAATATCATAAATGTCTATACCTTTTGGTTGTATGACAAGAAACATATAAAGAGAAGAAAACAAAGTTATTTTGGAGGTATTTAAGATTTGTTAAATTTTTTAGTCAAATTTAATTAATTTTTTTTTGTAATTGTTAATTGTTTTTTGGCTATTTGATGTTCAAATTTATTTTATTTCTTGATTTTATTTTAATTTTAAACTATAGCCTTTTTTTTATTAATAAATTTATTTGCATGCTTCCTATTTAATTCTGTTTATTTTCTCTAATATTTCTTTCTATTTTTTATTTATTTTTATATAAATACATAGTGATTTTTTACAATTTTAATAAATAATATTCGTAATCATTCGAGTTCTTTACTTTTGCTTCGATCTTTATATTTATTATTTTTTATTTCTTGTTAACTTTTTAGATAAGCTAAATATGTTTCTCTTATAATAATTCTCTTGGTCAACAATAATTTTTATTTATATATTTTGTTCCTTCTGTTGAATATATCCTTAATATTAGTGTGGAAATATTCCAAGATATATCTTATTGTTTGAAAAAACTTAATTGTTGAGCTGCTGGTACTTAATAGAGACATCAACTCACCATGTGGAAGTTACAGAAATGTGATTACCAACATGTCCATGATCTTGTAACGTTCAAGAAGTTATGAGAGCAAATTAAGTACTAGTAACTGTAGGTCTAGTACCAGAACAGTATAAAACATCCCCACTTCCAATGAAGAAAATCATCCTTTACAAAGCAACATTCTTGCGAGTTCTTTAAGTGAATTGCTATCACTTTGAACTGATATTTCCTTGAGGCTTGACATATATCCTGGAGGTGTATTGCCTGAAACCTTTAGCAAACCATTCATGGTAGAGGCAATAGAAACCTTAAGGACAGGGATTACCCGTGTCAATCACCTGTTTTTATCGTTATACTGAAGATTCGATTCCATTCCCTTCAAAAACAACCGTTCCAAATACTTACGGAATTTCTGTTCTTTTGAAACTTTATGTGAAATTCCAGTTTTTCCTAACAATCTTAAGGTTTCTATTCATTGGAATCAGAATCCTTCAAAGTAATGAACCAGGATATTTTGTCAAGCCTAATCAATCTTTGGCGAGACAAGATGAATTTCTTATTGATGAATCCAAACATGCTGCTAGTTCCGGAGGATCCGTCATTTGGTGAAGGACCATTTGACAACCATCGCAGTTGGAAGTTGTCAATGCAGTGCAACAACAAAGAGACAAACAGGCGAAATGTGAGGAACTTGCTTGTAGATGTTCTTATCTTGCTCTTTGGTCGCTTGTGTGGTTCTTTGCCCGTTTGTGTGGTCTATATGCAAATTATCAGATCTACTATAGAATTGTGGGAGATCTGGATACATGTATCAAGCTGAGGAATAAGGTACCAATAAATATTTAGATCTTTAAATTATTGATTAGCCTATTTTGGAGCTCTAAGATATTGTCAATACATTGAGAATTGTGAAAATTATCATACCCAAAATCCTTTCAAGTTGGAGCAGCAATTTCTAAAACTTCCTCCAACATGCAAGGATTATTCCAAAAGTTAATACATAAATATGAGGACTTTTCTTTTGATCAAATTCAAAAGTATTTTTTTTTGAACAAACATAAAAACGTGTTGCTAAGAATTTGATTTAAAAGAAGTTAAGTATTAACTATGTGGGGGTAGACTTGTTCGAAGGAATAGTGTCCATGTTGAGAAGAACATTGGATAGTTCTAACATTTGAAAAAGAAATTTGTTTTCGTGATGAAGAGGATCAATATTTTGTTTGAGAAGAAACATGATATTGTTGCATAATTTGGTACCAGCTTGCCAAACATGATGGAATAGAATCATGTTATTTGGTATTTTAGCAAATGGTTCTAAAGCTAGTATTAGAATCTATAGAACAAAGAGAAAAAAATAGTTCTAGAGCCTGAGTGGAGGCACTGGAATATATAAAATAAAAATAAAAAATAATAATAATAATTCGAGAGCCTGAGTTAGAGGCACCAGAATAAAATAGCTCCAGAGCCTGAGTTAGAGGCACTAGACCAAAGACTAAATAGTTTCAGAGTCTAAGTTAGAGGCACTGGAACAAAGACAAAATGGTTCCAGATTATATATTGAAGGTAAATACTAAGGTCCAGAGCCAGTGGAGGAGGCAAATGAACAATTGATTGAAAAGCTTGCAATACGATGAGAATCATTGTGGCAATCTACATTCCAGGTTGGATTAACTATTAAGATTCTTATGCCTTACATGCAATTTCAAGTTGAGTTTTATAATTTTGCTAAGATTGCATATTGAAGAGTATAGATCTTAATGTAGTTGCTGAAAATTCGTTGGCATTAAAAACTTATTTCAGGAGTCAAATGACAGTTACAAATATTAAATGTTTGAAATCAAGTCTTTGACATGTGCTAGTAATAAACTGAAACGTTCCAAACAATTTTGTGTGTTCATGGCTAAGTTTATGATGGTATTTAATTTATGAATTAACATAGGCCATGAATAGTTGTTGCAGCATAATTTTAAAAGTTATATGTTTGGAAGTTCATGAAGGTCTAACTTAAATTGATTTTCGTTATAAGAAAGAATTTGAGTTTACTTTGAATTTGAGTAAGTTGTTATGTATTAAAAACTGTGGAAAGAATCATTGGTAGTTCTTTTGCATAGTTAGATCATATTCACAATATTTGTGTGGAGATTACTTTTGTGGATATGGTACAAGTGGAAGATAAATATTATTTACCTAAAAGTGTGGGGGTGCATCATGTATCTTCAAGATTCAAATCCGAAAAGGACTAAGTTAAGGGCTTGAGTTCTTAAGAGTATATTCGTTGGATATGCTCTAAACAACAAAACTTATAAACTCTTTGATTTGGGGTCAAATGTGATAACTAAGTCGATGGATGTAGAATCTTTGAAGATAAGTTTTAAAAGATGTGGGGAATGTTATTCCAACTGATGTACCAAATGGAAATGTTGGAAATGTTGTTCCAACTGTTGTGCCAATTGGAAATGTTGTGAATTTTGTTCCAACTAAAATTTCAAGCGGAAACGTTTGGAATGTTGTTCCAACTAATGTTCCAGGAAATGTTGGAAAGGTTGTTCCAACTGAGGTTCCAGGAAATTTTCTAAAAAATATTAAAAGTGATGGTTCAACAAATGGTGGAAATGTTGTTCCAACAAAAGTTCCAAAAGCTACTGGAAATGAAGTTCCAAAATATGTTCCAAAAGTTGTTGGACATAATAAGGTTTTCGAAACTGTTAGAAATGAAGTATTCCAGAAAATGTTGGAAATAAAGTTATTCCAACAGATGTTCTAGGATAAGTTGGACATAACCTATCATCTACCAGTGAGCCTAGAGGTCCTATAAGATCTGTTATGGAATCAAAAATTCTAAACATGAAACAGATCTAGAAGGAGTACTAGAGCCAGATAAGCGAAGAATTTAGAAGAAGACTATATCTTCTCAATATTTATTATTTTTGGTGGGCTGGAACCAAAATAATAAAATAGTAAATGAAATACTCTAAGTATCAAACTTTGTGATTGATCCTGAATCATTTAAACGAGTAATGCATTTGAAAAACAATAAATGATAAGATGGATTCAATCTCAGAAGTGGTACTTGAGCATCGATAGTTTTTTCTTGTGGTTCTAAACCCATTAGGTGTAGGTGGGTGTTTAGAAAATAATAACACTAATTTCTGCTTTTGAAATGAAATTAGCAGTAAAGTGATTTCTATAAGTGGAAGTGATGGACCACTTTGAGACTTTGCTCTAGTAGTTTGAGTTGTTTTCATAAGAGTTCCTTTTAACTTGGTGTCTAGTTACCAACTATTCTCATCAAGTGGTCATAACAAGATTATTTTCAAACTATAATTTGAAATAAAAAGTTTATGGGAACAACTCGAAAGCTTTGTTCTACCAACAAAACTAAAGTGAGCAATAAATCACTTGTGATTAAAATAAGCACCAAAACAGTGGCACGGGAGGTTCGATACTGCTATTTTAACCTGTAACTTTGTATATAATAGTATGAACAAGTGCATATACTTCAATACAAGTCAAAATACATGGTGATGTTTGTAAGACAATGGCATGTTGGTCATTGGTACTTGCGTGATTGGAGTGAATAAAATCAAAAGGTATCTTTCTTATGTCTTTAAGATGAAAGATTAAGATATATATCCTATGTCTTTAAGGTGAAAGACTTAGGCGAAGATGATACCATCTTGGGAATCAAAGTGAAGAGAGATAGTGGGGGTTTTGTGATAAAACCGATTTCACTTTGTTGGTCAAGTATTGACTAAGTTTATTCACCTTGAGATTAAGGAGGTGAATACTTCTTTTTATAAAGGAGTTAAAGGAAAGTTTGGTGGAGTTGTTGCACAACTTGAGTAGAACAGATATTTCCTTTGTAATTTGAAGACTTAGTCGATGTACTATCAATTTATATTGCGGTCATTCAAGGTTATTAGTTGGTACTTGGTACCTCTGGAACAACTATTAGCTTTGGACTATTTTATGATAAATTCCCTAGTGTTGGAAGAGATACTCAGATGTGAATTGGAAATCTAGTTTGAGAGATAATAAATCCAAAAGTTGTTGGATTTTCACTCTTGCCGGTGGGACTGTTTCTTGGGCTAGCAAGATATAGACATGCATCTCTCATTCTACCATGGAATCTGAGCTCATAACTTTGGCACAAAATAAAAAGTGATTGAATAAGAGAATGTTAGTAGACATATCTCTTTGGCCAAATTCAATTACTCATATTATGTTGTATCACTATATTAGTGATAGAGAAGTGCCTATATTAAGTCTTGACGTGTTGGTGTAAGACTGAATTTTTGAGACAATCAATACGAGGTGGTATTATTTTGTCTATAACATATAAAGAAAATCTGATTGATGTGCTTACTAAGACTCTGACGAGAGAATTGGTACAGCTTCAACTACTGAGATATGGAACTTAAACCACTACTAAGTCAGGAGTGATTGTAACCCAACCTATACTTAGGTTACCCCTATATTATAGGTTCAATGGGAAAAACAAGTCATATTCGTTGGTTGGAAGTTACTATCTTATGGTTTCATATGTAGTTTATGACAGTAACTTGTGTGTTGCTTGAAAAGATCGAGGTTGAGTTTAACTCTTAACAAAATGCTGCACTTGAAAGCAACAGAGTGCAAGAGAAATATTTTGCCTATATGAACTAGAAGTGGAGCCGCTTCTTATAGAGAGTTTTGGTTTACTCTCTTAGAGGTTCATGAAACAGGATCATTGCACACGGCCATAAAAGTGCAGAGCATGATGAATGTTCACCGTAAAGGAAGGAAAGTGTGTGTGTGGTAGTTCCAATCGTATCATAAAGGAGTAGAGGTTCAATCTGCGGACACCATCAACTTCGGTACGGTCTTGAATTACTTACACTAAGAGAAGGTTCAATGTTCGTCACACCTTCTTTTATGCACATAATCCTTAGAGATGATAAATTGCTTGGTTAAGAGAAGTTTTCCAAACAAGTGGGGGATTATTGAATATATCCTTAATATTAGTGTGGAAATATTCCAAGATATATCTTATTGTTTGAAAAAACTTAACTGTTGAGCTGCTGGTACTTAATAGAGACATCAACTCACCATGTGGAAGTTACAGAAATGTGATTACCAACATGTCCATGATCTTGTAACGTTCAAGAAGTTATGAGAGCAAATTAAGTACTAGTAACTGTAGGTCTAGTACCAGAACAGTATAAAACATCCCCACTTCCAATGAAGAAAATCATCCTTTACAAAGCAACATTCTTGCGAGTTCTTTAAGTGAATTGCTATCACTTTGAACTGATATTTCCTTGAGGCTTGACATATATCCTGGAGGTGTATTGCCTGAAACCTTTAGCAAACCATTCATGGTAGAGGCAATAGAAACCTTAAGGACAGGGATTACCCGTGTCAATCACCTGTTTTTATCGTTATACTGAAGATTCGATTCCATTCCCTTCAAAAACAACCGTTCCAAATACTTACGGAATTTCTGTTCTTTTGAAACTTTATGTGAAATTCCAGTTTTTCCTAACACCTTCAATTATATATTTAGGAATCTCTATAAGTCGAATTAATAGTTGATCTATTCATTTTTAATTTCAAATCTTTTTATCTTTCTCCTTTAAACTGTGATGATGAAATATAAGATGATTCTATATCTATACTTTTTATTTTTATTTTATTCATTATTGAAAATCTAATTATACATTCAATTTTTTAAAAAATTATTAATTTCGAATAACTATTATGTTTATATTTTAAAAAGTTAAAATTTACTTATTCTTTTTTAATGACTTATTTTCACAATATATAACCATCCTTTCAATATTTAACAAATCATATTCAATTTATTATTTTTCTTAGTTTTTGGCCTTTTACTTTTTAATCAATATATATTTGTGTCCAATAAATATTTTTTACTAATATTTTTATTTTTTTAATTATTTAAAATGCCTATTAAATAATTTTTATATTGTACTTTTCCATCGTATAATTATTTTATTTCCTGTTCAGTTTTTTCTCGTTTATTTGAGTAACTATATTTGTACACTAGTAAAATATAAAAAATTATATTTATATTTTGAAAGATAATTTTAATATAATTCTTCTTTGCTCTTTTTCCTTCATGAAATATTATACAACTCCTATGAAATGTATTAAATATTTTGAAAATATCCTTGCGTTCAAAAATGCTAGTAATTATTATATTTTGTAATGATGGACCAACAAAGTAAAGAGCACTGTACTATCAAATTTATTGGTCAAGTATAAGTTAAGTTATCTTAATTTATGAATTAAAATCACATGTCCCAATCACTAGGTAAGCAAGGAAACTTGATGTTTGTTAAATCAATTATTTGTAATTGATTTAAATAAAAGAATTCTATAAAAAGACTTTGTAGAAGAAAACTAGGGTTTGGTAGATGTATGATTTAGACAACTGAATACTAATAAAGACTTTCTAGAAGTCTTCCCAATATATTTTACTTTATTTATTATTATTGTTATTTTATTTTTGTGTGCATGCAATAGTAGATTCATTGGTCTAAGTCATCTTAATTAATGAATTAAAATTTCATGTCCCAATCACTAAGTAGGTACGGGAGCATGATGTTTGTCAAATTGAATATATGTCACTTATATTAATTTTTTTTGGGATAACTATTTCTAACATTATAAAATATTGAATTTTTTTAATTTGCGATTCGAATTATAAAATGTCTAAAATTTGCAACCTCAATTATTGTATTTTAACAAGTTGCAACCTGATTCCACTAATCGTGTGACACGTATACAAAATTTCTTCCACGTGTCACATAATGAGTGTAATCAAGGTGCACTTTATTACAAAATAATAGTTAAGGTTACAAATTTTGATATTTTATAATTCGGCTAGCAAACTTCAAAAAATGCAATAGGTCAGGGATGATCAAAATTTTTATCTCTTTTTTTTTTATTTGATTAAATCTTAATTCTTAAAATTTTACATCAATTATTTGAAAACTATGGAACACTGCGTTGTTTATTCAAACTGATTTGGTCGATTCATATAGGTATAGTGAACTGTAATTTGCAGGCAGCCAGTGAGCCGGGCACCATACAAAAGCGCCAAGTAAAGATGACTTTATATGTACATGATTCATGGACTTGATTTATGGTCCCTATCTAATACATTATTCTATGTCAATATGTCATGTCACATTCTTGCTCCAGCCTTGGTTCTAGTTGATTTCATGGGAAGTCACCAATAAAATCTGGAATAATCAAATTCGCACAAAAATGGAACTAGTTTCATTTAAGGCTTTAGTTTTTTGCAATTAATCTGCCCATATCCAAAATCTGCTGCATATATACATACATACATGTATGGATTAATTACATCCAAGATTTCCAATTAGGTTTGATACAATTACAAATTAGTCCATCTTACATCACAAATTACAAAATTACATTTGGGGCTCTTTATGAAAATTTTGCATTAAATTTTGATTATATTTAACCATCTAAAAGCATATCACTGATCCAAGAATTAATATTGTCTGCAACCTTGACGATGTCCGTTAATGATACCTCCCTTTACAAAATAGTATCGTACTTTACATGAAAATATACGCTACATGAATAATAAAACTTCAAAGATTTTTTTTTTTTTTCTTTTTTGGTTGCAAAAATTTTAAGGTGAGAGATGACACCCAATTATCTAAGACAGTGAATATTTTCAGGATCGGGGAGCGTTTACAAAGAACCTACATTATACCTTATCCCATGATGACAAAAAAGTTCAAACCTGCAATCTTAATGATAACGAACCCTATCATATCCCATTTAGTTATTAATCCCATGGGGTTTGTAAATGCATAATTGCCCAAAGCCTTTATTGACTTCAAAGTCTTTTTCTATTCAATCCTTCCATACTATAAAAAAGTTCTATCTTCTAAAATCTAAACTAAAACCAAACTCCTGCATCTCCTCAGCTGCAACAACACACCTCTCGACCTAATCCTCTCATTCAACAGACATGGGTGAAGGTGCCATCTGTTGTGCAGTCTTCTGCGGCACGCCCCTCTTAATATGGCTTATAGTCATGATAGTTCTCATTTGCCAAACCCATATGCCCACATGCTCCATACAAGACTTCTATATCCCTGCACTCAACACCAAACTGCCTACCTTCAATTCCACCACCACCACCGCCACTTTTGTATTCTTCAACCTCGAGCTCAAAAACACCATGGGCGAAGTCGGCGTGCAGTACAAAGATCGTGTGAATCTGGCCTTATACTACGAAGATGGGCAAAAGAGTTCAAAGTATATTCCCATTGCAAATTACACTGTACCTGGATTCTACCAGGGCCATGGCAAAACAGCCCACCGGCGTGAGGTGGTCGAGACGAGTGGCATGCCTTGGTTGGATGCCTTTGCGGCAGTTTCAAACGGCTCGGCGGTGGTTTTCAGGGCAGAGTTGTCGATGAGGGTGCAGCTGAAAAGGTATTTTGGGTTTAAGTCGAAGGAGGAAGAGCTGATGTTGGGTGGTAATGTGGAGGTTAATGGCTCTGGAGCAAAAGTTCAAAAGAAGGGTGTTAAATTGGTGAAGGTGAAGAAGGAAAAGACAAAAGATGTGGAGATTCATCAAGTTGTTGGGGATCAGAAGAAGGGTGTTAAATTGGTAACGGCAAACAGGGAAAAGATTAGAGATGGGGAGATTCATCAAGTGGTTGATTTTGATATTACTAGTGTTAATTAATTAAGCCTGCATTCATTTTCTTCTTTCGGTTTTTTTTCCTCAATAGTCTGTTTCGGTGTTGAACCACATGAATAAATGATTGTTCATATATTTGATGCAGTTGAAGATCGGTACTTTTATTATTCAGTAATGGTTTTTGCTTATAATTTGGACAATACGTAGTCAAGAGTTTGGAGAAGACTCCCAATAGGAGACGGTGAGACAATAAATTTCAGTTTCCTTTTTTTTTTTTCTTTTCATGTCAAATGCAAAATTTTAAGTCGTATATTGCCACATGAAATTTTAAAATATAATCCGTATTGTTGTTTTTGTGCATCAAGTATTACAATTTTACATTACCTATAGAGGATTTTTTATTTTTTATTTTTTGTTTTTTTTTTGTTTGTCCCCTGACATTTAATTTAGCCCCGGCCATAAACAAGCAATTAGTGAACATTGCTAATTTTCGATACATATTAGTCAATAATCAACATCACTAATGCTACATCAAAATAGAGTGAAGGTTAAAGAATGGTTAAGAAAAAGGATCGTGATGTAGCAATGTTAAAGGAAAAACCAAATGGAACATCGGATAAATATCAATGAAAATATAACGTAAACCTCCCGGTGCGTACAATATCATTACAAGTTTTACCAAACATAACCTTATCTTTAGAACTTAACATATATCAGCATATCACAATACCCTAAAACCTTTCTACTTCCAATAAGAAACTTCATATAAATTATTTATATTTAAGTTTGTAGAATTATATTTAAAATTTGAAAACAATACTTGGTTAAAAAGCTTTTATGTTAATATGAAATATTTACTTATTCATTTGTGGGACTATATCTGTATTTTAATTTGAGGAGCTATTGTATTTGATGGTGCAAGAAATCTGAGTTTCCTAATGCAACAACACTTTAGAATTTGTATAAGAAGGGAAAGACCATCACAGGCGAAGGAGCCTCAGGATCTGGGTTTCCTTTTGAGCGTGGGTTCTTCCAGCTAGGATAACACCAAGAGTGCAAGCTACTAAGATAGAGTTACTGTGGTGAGTGAAAAGCTTGGGAAGTTCAGTGGAAAATGCCCAGAACAGAGTGTATGGTTTTTATGCAGATGATCACTTGGGAGAGAATGCATGGCTTCTCTCCTATTTATATGTTAGGGATGGGGGCAGATGGGTAAATTGACCATGTGGTCCCAAACCTGTGTTGCCCTAACACGCGTCAGACTTTGGTGGAGTGAGAATGACATCCCTGAAAAGGGTGACGGCGTGTCAGGTGCACGGTGCACAGTACTTTTGTGTCAGAGGTTGTTGGCGAGGGTTACGCGGGGGATGGGCCTAAGATTCTTTCTGCCGAGGTTCGGATCCGACGAAACGGGGCATGGACATGCCCGAACGTTGGTGACGCTCGAAGAACGCATAGATGGCCTCCTCGCGATATATGACCCTTGAGCGTCGAAATACCGAGCGTACTAGTGGGGCCCTCATATGGGTGCTTCCTTGTGAAGGATAACCTTGAGGGCCTCTATCCGAGCGCCCAGTCCGTTGATTTGGGCCCTTGGTCCGAATGGTCATCCGCTGACTGACGGACGACGTTAGCTGACAATTGAGCGGCGTGAAGGCCCATGAGCCCACCAAGGCGAGCGTCAGGGCATTAGTCAGCGGTGTGTTGCCACGTGGACGGCTTCGATTCGAGAGTGATTTTCAGGCCTCATCATTTTGCCCCCCAAATTCTGTAGTATCGCATCGAGCGTACTGTAGAATTTATAAAGGAGGAATCCTGAATTTCAAATATCCGAGGGACGGGGCATTACCCTCGAGGAGACTGCTGGCCTTCTATAACGGACACAAACTGACATCGCATTAAATGCTGTCAAGTCCGCATTTAATGCAGAGTGGGAACGTGGGCGCGTGGACTCCGGGAGACGTGAGGCGGTTACCAAAAGTGGGGGGTTTCCCAGGCGGGAAATGATTGCATTTTCGAATTTTCAACCCTAATCCATGCTCCCTCTCCCCTATAAATAAGGGTTTGCAGGGCCTTGGAAGCTTTTTCACGCATTCAGACTTCCTTCAAGCATATCCATAGCAAGAGTCCTTTGCTCCGGCGAATTTCTTCTCCACCACATCTTAGGTAAAAAAATTCCTAATTCTTCTTCTTATTTTCCCCGTACTAACATTAGTTTTAGGTTGTGTGAGATAAACCCTTGAGGGAAAACCCACTATCCACCACTGAATTTGTTTCTGAAAGTTCATCCCCCCTTAAGCTCTCTGTTAGAAATCCCGTTTCCAAAAAATTGAAAACTGATCATGGCCGGAAATCAAGCCGATGATTATGTAAGGGAAATTGAGGAGATGTCGGTGGGTAGCTCCTCCCCTCACGGCGATGTTCCCGTAGCTGTTCCTTTAATTAGGGCGCACCCAGGTGAAGCTATTCCCATGGCGATATCGGTGGCTCAGGCCCCATTTGACGCCGGGGAGGAAGAGGTGAACGCTGCCGTTCAAGGGATGAACGAGCGTGCTCCCGGTGAGCAGGAGGATCTTTTCCAGGAGATGGATAATGTGATGGAGATGCTGAGACAAGGGGAGAGAGCACTCCCTGTTTTGAACAGTGCCGTGAGACCCCAAGATCACAGGATCACAGTTGCAATGGCTGCTCCCGAGGGTGAAGCGGGGCCATCCGGGCGTCCATTCGAGGCTGAACCTCCCAGAAGGCGTCAGAGGAGAGGCAAGGAGCCTGCCACTCGAGTAAGGCAAGACAACCGCCACCAAACGGACAGATCGCCCGACGAAATTGAGAGTATTCTGACCCTCGCGGATTTGGAGGGGTTGAGGGTGAAAGCGTACTGGGATGAAGTCGTGTTCCCCATGAGACTTCCTGAGGAAGGGGAAAGGGCCAATCGACCACCGCCCGGGATGATGACGGTCTATTGGGATGCAGTTCTTGCTGGCGGTCTGAGGTTTCCAATCGCTCACGACGCCGTCATCCTTTACCATCACCTAGGGCTTTGCCCTTCACAAATTCTGCCCAATGGCATAGCTCTAATCAACGCATTCATCATAACGATGAGGGCTTTGGGCAGGACACCCTCAATAATCAATTTTGACAGCTTGGTCCAAGTAGCCCGCTCGCCACGCTCGTCGCCTACAGATGGATTTTACTACGCTCAGGCAAAATCAGGCTTCAAGATGATAGATTCCCCATCTACCTCGTATGGCGAGCATTGGAAGGAAAAATACTTTTTCGTGGGGGCTCCCGGGGGAATTTTTGGGGTTCACCGTCAATGGATGATTCACGGTGAGGGTCCATTGATTAGGGAGAGGATGAGGAACAAGGATTTTGAGGAGTGGGCGATGGGGTTAGCCCTCGAGATGAGGGCTGAAAAGAAGTGGATTAAAGCGGAGACATTGGTGAAGAATGAAAAGATATTGTTCCGCTACGGATTATCCTGCCCCCCGGATATGATACTCAATCCCCCAACTGACATCATGGCCCTCGACGGTCAGATTCTAGGAACTAACATCTCTAACCTTTAGAATAGTTTTCTGACTTAACGTTACCGTTGTTTCCTTGTTTATATAATCCAGATAATCAGTCTTCTGACGCTCGTCTCTTTTTGCTCGCAGGCATCCAAATTCTATCACAAGGCATGAATGCTGAGGCCTTATCTCGTATGCTGGGTGCCCAGGGACCCGCAGTTGACCCCCAACAGCCTCAACCGCAGCAGAACCGTCCTCCGAGGGCGAGGGTAAACCGCCGAGCAGCGGGCCGGGGACAAGGAAATGCTCGAGGGGGAGCGGGGAATGTGGCTCCTCCCACGGGCCCTATTGAGGATCTAACACTGGAGGGTGCCCACGAGGCCACTCCTCCGCCGGCGGCCCCCGTAGGCCCTATCTCACTTAGTTCCAGCGGGTCAAGGAACCGCTCGGGTGAACCTGTCCGGATTCACGAAATCCTCCGGGCCGACCGCCAGGGCAAGAGAAAAAGGATGCCAGACTCTCTCCCTATATCTGGCAAGGGAAAAGAGGTGGTCGTGGGCCACCGTGGTGAGGGTAGCGACACTTCATCTTCTGAGGATGAAGAATTCTGGAAGATAGGCTGCAAGGGTGACTCCCGTTACAAGCGGCAGCGGACTGAGGGCCCGGTGCTCCTAAAGAAGAGCGCTTATTCCGTCAACCTTGTCTCCGACATCGTTGGGAAACTCCAGTTTTCCGGCGATCACGACAAGCTGAATAATTATGACGCCGCTCGCGTTGCTGATGACGCCTGCCATGTTCTTCTGACGGTAAGTCTGTATTCCTCTTTACTAAATTCTCTTCCCTTCCTTCCACGTTCGGATTATGACCCTCGTTTGCGGCTTCGCAGGAGGTAATCCCGAGGCTGAAAAACTTGCAAGGGCGAGCGCAAGCATATTCTGAGCGTAAAGCCAAGTACAAGAAATTGCTGCGCGTCTCTGACCCGGCTCAACTGCAAGAGGATTACAACAACCTCCAAGCTCAACTGACCGCAGCCCAACGTGATTTGGATCAGGCGAGGGAGAACCTTCGGAAGACGGACGAGGCCTATCTTGCTCTGGAGGAGCGTCGCAAGAAGCTGAAGGATGAGCGAGACCAATTGAGGACTCAAAATGCGGAACTGGGTGAGCAATTATCGGAGAGCACTCGCCAGAACGAGGCCGCCAACAAGGCCCTTTCTGATTTGCAGGGCAAAATACAGGGCTTGGAGGCGAGGGTATCTTGGGAAGCGGTGAAGAAGTTCGTGCGCTCTAAGGCCTTTGTGTTCGCGGCTAATATCCAATGCTTCGACAATGCTCGACGCTTCTTCCACAAGGCGATTGGGCAGATGGTGAGGTTGGGACTGGCCCCAGAAAGCGCTCGATCCGACGCTCGCCTGCGCATGGACCTTGACGAGAACTGCGAGCCCATGGTCCAGGAGGAGGATCCCGCGGACAGCCTGGCGGAGCCTGAATATCAGGAGTTGGTGGAAACACTCCAAAGGGAGTTTATTGCCGCTAACCGGAGGGATCCCGAGCCTCTCCTGATAGAAGATGAGGGCACCCTTATGGACGTGACGGACGCAGAGGAACCTGGCGAGGCCCAAACTTCCGATGCTAACGTGTTGGCCCCAGTTCCCCTTTCAACCGCTCCTCCCGAGTCTGACGCTCCGGCCCAATGAAGCTCTCATGGCTACCATATTCTTGTTCTTATTCGTTTGAACGCCTCTTCTCCTTTATGAACAATTGTTATTCTTGTATTTAATCCTTCTTTTAATCCCATAATACATTGGATCTTTTATGTCGCTTTCTGATATATTTGCATCTCTTCTTCAATGCTCGAATGTCTGAATGTTATCTTACTTGCTTTTAAATGATGAATGACGTTATTCCATCGTGCTCTCCGCTTTCATATTGATATCTGCTGTTTGAGCGTTTGCGATTAGTGTGTAAGTATGCTAGGGCGTCTTTTGCGACGGTCCTTTAACACTCGTCACCATGCCTATCAAGTTTAGATGCTCGCGACGTTAGGCAATTTGGCCTTTTGCAAATATAGGCGCGAGGGTGACCCTTAGGAGGGTTCCCTGGCCATAGTAGAGACGAACCTTGAACTTGGACTTAAAAACCTTCGAAGAAATACAGGCGCGAGGGTGACCCTCAGGAGGGCTCCCTGGCCACAGTAGAAATGAACTGTGTATTTGGACTTAGAAAACCTTTGAGGGAATGCAGGCGCGAGGGTGACCCTCAGGAGGGCTCCCTGGCCACAGTAGAAATGAACTGTGTATTTGGACTTAGAAAACCTTTGAGGGAATACAGGCACGAGGGTGATCTTTGTGAATATTCCCTGGCTGTATTCTCCTTGAGGCTTGAATTGGAACTTAGGAAATCCCTGTAGGATTGGTTTGGTAGGGGTAAAAAGGAGCGTAGTCGTAGTGTTAGTGGCATCCACTATTTACGAGCGTGCTCTTACCGGTTGGATGAGGGTCACAGGGGATTCTTACGTGCACGAGCTGGAGCGATGAACACTCAGCTGGCGTAAGTTGAGCGTTGGGCTCCCCGTTGTCGGACGCACTCATTTTTAGGACCAATTCTTACAAATCGTTCAAACTGTTATAGGTGGACGGTTATCAACACCCAGATAGTGTAATTTTGGTATGATTGAGGTATCGCATGGGCTTTTCGACGTGGAAGATGCTCAACACGGAGTAAGCCTCTTGCCACTCGAATCATCAGATCAGATAAGAAAGCAAGTAAATAATAAAAACAAAGCGTTAAATACTTACTGTTATATAGATGCACTTTTCGGAAATGATTACAATGCGCTTTCATGCCACAAACGGGCCATTACAAAGAAATTGAAGTCTACACGTAAAACCTGCTGAGGTTGCATGCATTCCATGGCCTAGGGAGTCGCTCGCCTTGCAAAGTTTCCAATAGGTAGGTGTTGTTCGCTCGTACCTGGATGACTTTGAAGGGGCCTTCCCAATTAGGGTCCAACTTACCTACGTGTTTGGAGACTTCAACTTTTTTGAGGACCAAATCCCCTAGCTGGAATGTCCTCTCCTTGACACGTTTATTGTAATGGCGAACAACGGTTGCTTTGTATTTGTGGATACGCGCCCAAGCAGCGTTCCTCTTCTCATCCAGCAAATCTAACTCGAGCGCCCGATTGGCCTCGTTAGCAGCAGGCTCGAAATAGGCAACGCGTGCGGATTCTTGAGCAATTTCCGCAGGTATCATGGCCTCGGAGCCGTACACAAGGGAATAAGGGGTTTCCCCCGTTGCCGCTCGGGGAGTAGTACGGTACGCCCACAAGGCTCCCTGGAGTTCTTCAGCCCATTCTCCCTTCTTACTCTCGAGCATCCTTTTCAGATGTTGGAGTATGGTTCGGTTGGTCACTTCAGCTTGACCATTAGCTTGAGGGTGGCCCACGGAAGTGAATCGCTGCTCGATCCCTAGTTCATAGCACCAATCTCGTGTGTCCGCAGCGATAAACTGGGAACCGTTATCCGAGATGAGAACCCTCGGGATGCCATATCTGCAGATGATGTTTTTCCAAATGAAATCCCTCACAACTTTGAACGTTATCTTAGCGACCGCTTCTGCCTCAGCCCACTTGGTGAAATAATCCACAGCAAGTATTACGAACTTCTTTTGCCCGACCCCCATTGGGAGTGGTCCCACGATATCAATGCCCCATTGATCAAACGGCCAGGAAACATCAATAGGAATCATTTGAGCTGCCGGCAACTGAGGAGTGTTGGAGTGGAACTGACACTTAGGACACTTCTTGGAATATTGAATGGCATCTTGCAATATCGAGGGCCAATAGAACCCACTCCTTAAGATTTTCTTCGCCAAGATTCGTCCGCCTGAGTGGTTCCCGCAACTCCCATTATGTACATGCTCTAACACTTCTTTAGCCTGCGAGGGTCTCAAACATCTCAACGGTGGTCCTAGGAAGGATCGCTTGAATAACCGACCCTCGGCATCCAATGAGAAGCGAGGGGCTTTACATTTGATCTTCCGAGCCTCAATTTTGTCGCTCGGACAAGTTCCGTCCTGGAGGAATCTGACAATTTCATCAAGCCAACAAGGCTCGGATGGGTCAATCACGTGCACTTCTTTCGAAGGTTCGCCTCTGCTTATCAGTGGCTCCTCCGTTCTCAGAAATGTAACAGCGCGTTCACTACCGCCATCTAAGGCAGACGCAAACTTCGATAGAGCGTCAGCATGTTCGTTTTCGGCCCTCGGAATTTGCAAAAGATGGAATTCCTTGAACTTGGCTATCTCTTTCTTGGCGCTCGATAAATATTGTGCCATGGTGGCTTCTCGAGCCTCATAACTACCGTCAATTTGACTCGCGATCAACTGCGAATCAACGTATGCTGTGACACGAGTGGCCCCATTTTGGAGCGCAATCCTGAGCCCTTGGATGAGAGCCTCATACTCAGCTTCGTTGTTGGTGACTTGAAACGCCAGCTTGATTGCGTAGTCGACTTCCGCCCCAAGGGGGTCCCTGAGGGTTACCCCGGCTCCCCCCCCTTGTGAGGTCGAGGAGCCATCAGTATGCAAAAGCCATAAACCATCGTCCGCCTGCGGCTCAGTTTCCAAATTGAAACGTTCGACCAACAAATCGGCTACTGCCTGAGCCTGTATGGCTGTACGGGGCTCGAAGGAGATATCAAACTGACTAAGCTCAATCGCCCATTTAATTAACCTTCCCGAAACATCCGGCTTAGATAAAACCTGCCTGAGTGGTTGATCTGTGAGCACTGTGATGGAGTGAGCCTGAAAGTATGGCCTCAGCCTTCGGGATGCATTAACGAGCGCAAAGGCAAATTTCTCAATCTCCATGTATCTTTTCTCGGCTCCCTGTAGAGTCTTGCTCAGGTAATACACCGGCATATGCTTACGCTCGCGGATTGCTACGAGGACAGCGCTCGTGGCTTCTAAGGAAACTGATAGATAGATAAACAGGTTTTCCCCCGGGACCGGTTTGGTCAGCAATGGCGCGCTCGCCAAGTACTGTTTCATGCTCTGTAGGGCCTTTTCGCAATCCTCGTTCCAGGAAAAGTTTCGAGCGTTGCGCAAAATTTTAAAGAAGGGCAAGTTCCGGTCCGCTGAGCGGGAGATGAACCTATTTAGTGAAATGATCTTTCCCACGAGCACCTGGACCTCTCTCAGATTACGAGGGGAGGGTATGTCCAGGATGGCTCTAATCTTCTCGGGGTTTGCCTCTATGCCACGTTGACTAACCATGTATCCCAGGAATTTACCTCCTCGAACGCCAAAGGTGCATTTTGATGGATTCAACTTCATTCCGTAGCGACGAAGGATGTCGAAAGTCTGCTTGAGATCTTTCAGATGGGAGCATTGGCGTTCACTCTTGACTATCATGTCATCCACGTATACCTCCATAGATTTTCCAATTTCGTGCTCGAACATTTTATTGACAAGGCGTTGATAGGTTGCTCCCGCATTTTTGAGCCCGAAGGGCATGACTTTGAAACAGTAGACACCCAAGTGCACAATAAACGCAGTTTTGGGGCGATCCTCGGGCGCCATAAAGATTTGATAATATCCCTGAAAGGCGTCCATCATGCTCATGAGTTCACACCCGGCCGTAGAATCTACCAATTGATCGATCCTCGGTAGGGGGTAATGGTCTTTGGGGCACGCTTTGTTGAGGTCAGTGAAGTCGTTGCACATACGCCACTTATTAGCGCTCTTTGGAACGAGCACCACATTGCAAAGCCACTCTGGGTACAAAATCTCCTCGATGTACTGAGCATCAAGCAACTTACCAACCTCTTCTTCGATAACCCGTTTCCTAAAGCCATGAACGTCTCTCTTCTTCTGTTTGATGGGCTTGAAGGTTGGATCCACGTTCAGTCTGTGAACAATGACGCTCGGATCTATCCCTGTGAGATCAGAAGCTTTCCACGCAAAAACGTCTATATTCTCCCTTAGGAAGTCGATCATCAAGACTTGCGAGGGCCCATCCAGGCTCGAGCCAATCTGGGTTGTTTTATCCGGATTCCCAGGCTCCAATTCGACGGTCAAAAACTCTTCTGTGGGTTCAATCCGAACCTCCGGCCTCGGTGCTTCTAACGCTCGTTTCTTTCCAGTGAGCGTATTCTTGGGCTCATCCCCCTCGTTTTCTGAGGAAGAACCCTCGATGGCCCCTGGTGGCCCACTCTCTGAGCACTGAACATCCCCAGTGGTCCTCTTTTTATTCTTCTTCCGGTATAGCTTGGCTCTTTTACGCTCGGGGCCATCTTCGTTTAACTCTGGGAAATCAACGGACTTCTTAGTAGACCCAGGCTGGATGGACTGTTTGGGTTTATGGCTTCGAAGCGAGAGTATGTAGCATTCCCAAGCTTCCTTGACGTTACATAGAATTTCGCCAGTACCCTCGGGGGTTGGGAACTTGACTTTTTGATGATAGGTGGAAATTACAGCCTTGAAATCCACGAGGGCTGGACGCCCAATGATGATGTTGTAAGGCAGATCCACCTCGACGATGGTGTAGAGAACGCTCAAAGTTTTTCGCTGTGGGGCGCGACCAAAAGAGGTGGCCAAGCGAATCTGTCCACGAGGGACGATCTCGGAACCTCCAAACCCTACGAGGGCAGTTCTGAGAGGTTCGAGGGGGATGTTTGTTATATTCATTTGTTGAAACGTTGAGTACGGGAGAACGTTCACAGAGCTTCCACTATCAAATAAAACCCTCTTTACAGTGTGGTTATGAACGTCTAAACTAACCACCATGGGACAGTCAGAGGTTTTTCCTATCCCATGGGGTGTTACAATGTGTTCAAGATCTTTTTCGGTAAACCCTATAACATCATCCTCCTTTGAGCGCGATGAGCTGTCCACGGAGAGCACTGAGCGAGGGAGTGTCGGCCTTTGGTTATAGCTCCGTACATGGCGGCGGCGGGAGGCATTGGAGTCACCTCCCGAGGGTCCACCTGCGATCATGTGAATGACCGCAAAGGGCTGATTGTCCATATCCACCCCCTTCCCTTTATTGCGCTCGCTGGTCTCAGGGCGCTGGCGACGAGGGCTTCGAGAGCGTGAACGGCTTCTCCTTCTTTCGAGCGTCCGTCCCGCGCAATGTTCATCGTACCCTTCTAGCACCTTCACAAACTCTTTGAGGTGCCCCCCAGCAATCAGCCGCTGGATTTCCTTCTCCAGGTGGCGGCATTCATTAGTGTCATGCCCCTTCTGCTTGTGGAAAGCGCAGTATTTTCCCGAGCGCTTCTGTGCCTCGGTCTCCCTCAGCTTGGGCGGCCTTTTAAACAGCTTCTGGTCCGCCAGAGAATATACTTCGGCAATTGGGCGATTGAGGGGGACACGCTCGAGCCTCCGTGGGGGAGAGGAATGACGACGAGCGGGTACTGGGCTGCGGCGGTGACTTCGGTGAGGCTCCACTTTGTCCTCATGGTTTCTGGTGGGGCGAGGGGCATTTGCCATCTTCTGTTCCCTCGCTATGTACATGTCCTCGAGGGTAAAGAAGGAGTCTGCAATCTCACGAATTTCCATCAACGAACGTGGCTTCTTCTTGGCCACTTCCTCCACAAATTCTTTGCTGACGTAATGCTTCATGTTGATGGCACCAAACAGCACGTGCCTCAAAAAGTCCATCGAGGGCTTTTCTACTAGCAGAATCTCTTTGTTGAACCTCCCCATGAAGGACCGGAGGGTCTCGTTCGGCCCTTGGACCAGGCTATAAAGAGCGGTCGCGGCCGGGGCTGGTGCTTTCAGCGAATTGAAGTGGCTGACAAATGCATCCGTCAAGTCATAATACCCTCGGATTGAGCGTGGAGGGAGCTTTTTGTACCACTCTTGGGCCATTCCAGTGAGGGAAGTGACAAATACCTTGGCCCAGTAGTTGTCTGGATGGTCGTACAGGTGCATTAGATGCACGAAATGGTCCAGATGTTCGGCTGGATCCGAGGTTCCGTCGTATCTGTTAATTGAAGAGGGAATTTTACCCTTCCCCGCGCGGGTCATTAGAACTTCCTCGACGAGGGGGGATTCGCCCACCATGATCCTGTAATCCCGCTCGTCGGGGTCTTCATAGCTAGCCTCTCTTCTTCGGTGGGAAATGGGGCTGCGTGGTCGCCGAGCGTCTCTGGCCTTGGACCTCTCGTCCCCCTCACGGGGGGCGTGAGACCGCGCTCGAGAGAGCTGCTCTACCACGTTTTGGAGCCCTCGAATTTGGTCTTGTACAGCTGCTAGCTGAGGGTCACCGACATTTCTGCGGTTTGCCCTCCTTGTGGCCCTTGACTGGACCTCTTCATCGTTTCCGGCCGCCTCATCTCGAGGAGCCCTGTCATCTCCGTCAACGGGTCGTTCTTGTTGGACCCTCGGTGGGGCTTCATTTTCTTGATTCGGAGCAGGTGGGGGAGGTTGTTGGGCCCGTAGAGCATTTTGGGCCATTGTCAAAGGATGTGCAGGGAGCCCGCCCAAGGGTGGGGCTATCCGAGCGCCCGCGTATGAAGGGAAATAAGCCATGGTGAAGTGCTCCCAGGCATTCTGTACAGCTTGGCTCTCGCACTGCGCGTACAACGCCTGAAGTTGTTGCGTAGTGAGTTGGGGCATCTCCACCCCCTGTATTTCCCTTGGCACTGCTAGAGGGAGGTTCAGTGTCCCCACTTGATATGGAGGGACCAAAGGTATCATTCCCGGCGTTGTTCCAGGCATCACTCCGGGCTGTGTGAGCGCGTATCCTGGCGGCGGCATGGCCATAAGATATACGCCAAAATGGGAGGCAGGGACGTTTGAGGCGAAAGTTGGGGGGGGAGGATTGGAACCTGATCCTCCTGCTTCATTCCCAGTTGGGAGGGGTACAGTGGTATCAACGTTTCCGGCCGCAAGGGGTGGTGCCCCTCCGGCGAGAACAGGGTTCTCAGCGTTTTCTCCGTTGGTGGGAGGAAGACCTCCCCTGTTCCCTAAAGTTCCAGATCTTGTGGCAGTAACCATGATTCAAGACTTGGGTGTTACTTTTCAACTAGCTTTTAGAGGAAGAAACTGGCAATACCAAAGATGGTGGTGATGGTTTCCCACAGACGGCGCCAAAAATGATGGTGCAAGAAATCTGAGTTTCCTAATGCAACAACACTTTAGAATTTGTATAAGAAGGGAAAGACCATCACAGGCGAAGGAGCCTCAGGATCTGGGTTTCCTTTTGAGCGTGGGTTCTTCCAGCTAGGATAACACCAAGAGTGCAAGCTACTAAGATAGAGTTACTGTGGTGAGTGAAAAGCTTGGGAAGTTCAGTGGAAAATGCCCAGAACAGAGTGTATGGTTTTTATGCAGATGATCACTTGGGAGAGAATGCATGGCTTCTCTCCTATTTATATGTTAGGGATGGGGGCAGATGGGTAAATTGACCATGTGGTCCCAAACCTGTGTTGCCCTAACACGCGTCAGACTTTGGTGGAGTGAGAATGACATCCCTGAAAAGGGTGACGGCGTGTCAGGTGCACGGTGCACAGTACTTTTGTGTCAGAGGTTGTTGGCGAGGGTTACGCGGGGGATGGGCCTAAGATTCTTTCTGCCGAGGTTCGGATCCGACGAAACGGGGCATGGACATGCCCGAACGTTGGTGACGCTCGAAGAACGCATAGATGGCCTCCTCGCGATATATGACCCTTGAGCGTCGAAATACCGAGCGTACTAGTGGGGCCCTCATATGGGTGCTTCCTTGTGAAGGATAACCTTGAGGGCCTCTATCCGAGCGCCCAGTCCGTTGATTTGGGCCCTTGGTCCGAATGGTCATCCGCTGACTGACGGACGACGTTAGCTGACAATTGAGCGGCGTGAAGGCCCATGAGCCCACCAAGGCGAGCGTCAGGGCATTAGTCAGCGGTGTGTTGCCACGTGGACGGCTTCGATTCGAGAGTGATTTTCAGGCCTCATCAGTATTATTTAGTAACTAGTAATTGAATAATTTAATGAAGAATTTTTTTCTTAATATGAATTATTTATATTTGCATTTGTAGAACTATATCTAAATATTGAGTAATTCTTGTGTTATGCAACCGTTAGATGTTAAATGAAAAACTTTTTTTTTAATATGAAGTATTTATATTTGAATTTTGAGCATTATATATGAATTTTAAGGATCTATTGTTTTATGTAACCGCTAGTTATTAAATAAAGAACTTTTCTTTAAATATGGGGTATAAAATTATTAATTGTGGAGCTATATCTAAATATTGAGGAATTGTTATGTTATGTAACCGATAGATATTAAATGAAGAACTTTTCTGTTAATATGCAGCATTTACATTTGAATTTTGAGCATTAAATATAAATTTTAAGGAACTATTGTTTTATACAATCATTAGTTATTAAATAAACAACTTTTATTTGAATATGAAGTATAAAATTATACAATTGTGGAATTATATCTAAATTTTGAGCAATTATCGTATTATTCAGCGATATGGCTAAACAAGGGATAATTAGGTCGTTTTAAAATAATTAGGAAGTTAACTAAAAAATTTATTAAATTGAAGAATATACTAAAAATTCAAATCCTATTTAGTGTTAAACTCAAAATATCCCATATTGTTCTTTCTAATGGCAAATTCAAAATATCCCATATTGTTCTTTCTAATGGTTTTGTTAAATTTAATTAATGGCATATGGACTTTCCCATTTTTCCGTCAATTCTTAAACTAGAGAACGATTAATAATTTACCAAATCTCAGGATTACTCTAATTCTCTTTTTCTGAATTAATTCACCATCCACTACATTAATTAGTCCATTTATTAAATTATAGGAGTGAAAATAGGGGATTGCCAATTGCCATGATTATAGAAAACACTTATTTATTTAACACTTCATGGTCAGTCATGTTCACATTAAGCCCAATTTTATTTCCATGCGGCATGAATAACATAAGATCATAGAAACACCATAGGATCGAAAAATTAAACACAATCTAACAACAGCAAACAGTCAACAATTAATTATAGGATCAACTAAACTAAATAGACCAAAAGACAAGTAATAACCAAAAGTCCAGGCGGCAGCGGCGGCGCGGTCCCGGACTTAACCAGAATAACAGCCTTCTTCCCTACTTTCCTACCGGAATCATCCACCTCAACCTTGCCTCCAATCACCATCCTTTTCTTACCCGAGTACCAAAAGAAATTCTTGAATTTCACTTTGAGCGCTGGTCCACTCTAAACACCGCCTTCGCCCTGCTTGAAAGAGCCGTAATTGCCGCCTCCTCCCATGGCACGCTGCCGGTGGCAACGACAACATCCCGCCTCCAAGTCTTTTTCTCCCACCCTTGGTAAAAACCCGGCAAGGTGTAGTTCCCGATGGCCAGGCTTTTGTTCACCCCCGAATAGAAGGTTAGCTCCACAGCATCGTAATGGAGGGTTGTCGGGTATTTGTTTTCGAGCTCGAGGTCAAAGAAAATGAGGCTATCTGCGGCGGTGGTGGATGAGTTGAGGTATTTGTTGAGGGCGGGAACGTACAAGGTTTGTATGGAGCATGAGGGGTAATAGGTTGTGAGGGTGGTGAGGAGCACGATGAGCAAAAGGACGAGTATCAAACAGCAGCATTTGTACGCCAGAAAGATGGGATGACCTCGGGCCCGAACTCGGTCTTCCAATCGGGGCTCTGCCATGTTTAGGGGGAAATCGAGTCAGTGGGAGGGGAAGGTGGATTAATAATCGTGAACACGCACATACTTCAAAGTCTTTTTACTTATAAGGTTATAATTGCCCAAAGGCCTCATTGACTTCAAAGTTTTTTTCAGTTTTTCTACTCAATCCTTCCATACTATAAATAAGTTCTACTTTCCCTATTTTACTTCCCACATAAATTAGAAAAATAATTAGATTTGAATATTTCATAAATAAATAAATTTTATTTTTTTAAAATTTTTATATTTTTTAAAGAGAGAGTAAAATTGTCACTTAGCTCATATAACTAATTAAGTTCCAATGGAATGTGCAATTGTAATTATTAAAATTCTTTTAAATGGAGTTTGAAATATTTTCATATAAATAGGTATGAATTGTAACTAGACATTTCAATAAGTGTTATAGATAAAAAAAAACCCTAAACCAAAACCGAACTTATAACATCTAATTAGTAATTTATTTATGTTTTTTACTTGCGCTTAAGTACATTCGAACCAACTTTAAATTTTTTATAAGGCAAAAATGCAAATTTGATCCTATAAATCTATAAAGAGGAGCCAACAGGTGTTGGTCCAAGCAGTTAATGGGTTCATTCTCGAAGGCAAGGTCCCGGGTTAATGGGTCCCGCTTGGGTGTGCGTGTGTAAAAAAAAAAAAAAAAAAAAAAATCTAGAAAGAGGAAATTGCTATTTTAGTCCCGTAAAGTACCCACTTTTTAATTTTGGTCCCAACCGTTACCATATATTTTCTCAATTTGTCCCATATTGTCTCAATTTTAACCAATGTTGTCCCAAGGCCCAATTTCCGTCAATTGTTAACGGCGCACGCACGTGAAAGTCACGTGCACGTTAATTTATGCCTGATGAACCAATTCTTGCCCCTTTTTAATATCTTCCAAGCCCTAATTTTGCTATTTCTCTCATTTCTCTTCAATTGAGACTAGGGTTCTTGGAGATGTCTTCAGTCAGCTTCGTCGGCCACCACCCAATCTCCTGAGGAAACCATGTGTTTTTGTGGAAGAGAGGCTAGTTTGAGGACGTCGACAACAAGGGCGAACTCAGGTAGGAGATTTTACAATTGTGCAGACATTGTTGGTGGATGTGATTTTTCTCTTTGGCAACACCAACCATGGGAAGACGTTCCTCACTTCTCCGTGATGAGATAAGGAAAATCGAGGCTAAGGTAGAAGATCTAAGGAGAATTCAGGTTGAGGTGGAGACACTGCGCAAAAGAGTGAAAGTGTTAACCTCCTGGTGCTGATTTTGTGGTGTATGTTCTTGGTTTGGTAGATTTTTTAGGTGGCAATCTTGTATTCCTATTGGAGTAGTTATCTTGTTGTTGGTTGTTGTTGTTAGGCTGGTAGTGAATCAATGTAAAATATTCAACTTTGTATCATGTCCCTTTCTTAGCAATATAATGTAATGTTGTTTAGAGGAAAAATTCCCCCTGTTCTTGCCCTTTTCCTTTTGCAGCCAACATCATTTAGACAAAGTGAAAATTTGAAGCTTAAAATTTCAATAACACAATAAGCAAACACAATGATGGTAGTAGCATAGACATATGTCCAAAATACAGAGTAACAGTAGCTTCTCCAACTGATAAAAACACAGGTCCAATCCTAGTAGCATAACATCTTGCATACTAATAATATGTCCAAAACAACTAAGCAAACACAATGATAATAGTTTGACAAAAAGCTAGCATTAAGATGTTGTTACAACCAAACAAACAGAAAGTGTCTTCTTCAATTTTTCCTTTCCCTTGGCCCTGCTTTTTTGTTCTTCAATTTTGCTTGCATTTAGTGCAGCCTCCAACTCAGTGCAGGTGACATACTTCTTTCCATTTTTCGTGAAAGTCTCCAAGCCTTGTAATGGTGCTCTTTTCCCTGTGGTGATTGAAATTGCCACTCTAGGATGATCAACAGAAAATGGCACCCTCCTTATGTTGACTCTTGGTGGAGTACTAGACACCCTTGGTGCTTTGAACTTCTTCCTTGGAACATTATCAACATTGGCCTCCTTTAGCATTTCAGATTTGTTCTTCTGCCTTGTCACCACTGTTGATCTTCTTGCCTTGTAACATTTAAAACAATTGTGATGAATACAAATGATAACTAAATATGAATGCATTCAAAATAATTGTGAGAAATACACCAAATAGAAATACACTTACTGTAAGTTTTTTCCTGCCAATGTTGACATCTACAAGTGATGGCTCTCCAGTAGGGTTGATTTGCTCAATCACTTGAGAATTCAATTATCATCATCACTATCAACTTGATACAAAGATTCTAAAAATATTGGAACTTCCCTATCTTCTTCATGACACAAACAAAGATGCAGTATGTGATGACTCTCTTTGAACAAAGAAAACTCACGCTTTTCAATCTGGTAATACCTTTTAGTCCCTTTGTAGCCTAATCCCTCACACAGCTTCTCCATATAATCAAACTCAATCTTGTTTAGGTCAACATAGTCGAATTTACTAACCTTTCCCCTATAATACTCAGCACCTTTATTTCCTTTGCTGAAAAATCCTCCATGGTGGATGACAAGTGTGACCGCGGGTTCGTCTGGATATGCAAACCCCCAAAAACTTATGTTAGGGTTTTGGAATAGCAATTTCCATTAAAACATAAAATTTAAAGCCATAGGGACCACATTTTCAACAGTAGAAGCAACAAGACAAACACCACGTGAAAGAACCTCACTTTACCCAACATACATGATAGAATATTTCATTATCTCTTTACCCATGGTGAAAAACAAAGTAAAAATTAAAGCTCTTACAGTAATAAGGTACTAGATTGGAATTCTTTGTTGGGTCTCGCAATGTCATCTCCTCTTCCAACAATGAAGTCAAACTTTGAGGAATCGTTCTTGCATTTCAGGAATCACCTTGTGCAACGAGAGAAATTGATAGCGATTGAAAGAGGAATGCGATTAGGGCTGAGATTAGGGATTTTGATTTTGGGCATGGTGAAATTGAGGGTAACAATTCATGTATAAGGCATAAACTAACGTGTACTTGACTTTCACGTGCGTGCCCTATTAACAATTAACGAAAATTGGGCCTTGGGACAACATTGGCTAAAATTGAGACAATATGGGACTAAAATTGCGAAAATGGTAATGTTGGGACCAAAATTAAAAAGTGGGTACTTTACGGGACTAAAATAGCAATTTCCTCATCTATAAATTTGTAATTTTTGGTAATTTAGTCCTGTTCATTTAAAAATTTATAGTTATGTCCTGTAAGGTTGTAATTTTAGCAATTTCGGTCATGTCTGTTTCGAAATTTGCAATTAAGTCATGTAAGTTCTAAAATTTTGCAATTCATATCCGATTTTCGCAGGAAAATTTATTAGTTGCCGGAATTGGCCACGTGACTCATTTCTTTGTTGGTTTATCGGGATAACATGACGAAAATATCTGATTTGTATAAAAAAATTATTATACATGTGGTGTATCTAATAAAAGAAAATTTAAATAAAAAATATAATTACATTTAAAAAATAATGTCGTGTCGTCCAGCGGAGCTTATAAGAAGGTAACTCCCTTAGATAGCCAACTCCTTTTCAATAAAAAAGAATAGTCAAACCAACCAAACTAGCTGGTCAATCTCAGAGATCTTATTAGCCGGCAAACTGAAAACGGACAATTACGGTCCCACGAAGATCTCTACGTACTTGTTCCAGTCCAGGACAAGTGAGATCTTCCAGTTTGCGTATGTGGAGCAGCTCAAATAAAGAAGAGTCTATCTCAATTTGAATTCACGCACGTCCCGCGCCGTCTGAATTCGGACATAAATTGTAAAATTTTAGATCTTACCGGAATTAATTGCAAATTTCGATACGGACAAGACCAAAAAACCAGCCGCCTCTTCAAGTCTGCCACCCCTAGCTAGATCTAAGATTTTTTTTTTCTCTTTTGTATGTGTGTGTGGATCTGAATTTGATTTGGGGGGTTGGTCATGGTGGTTGCTAATGTGGAGGTGGGGTTTGTGGCTGATGGAGAAGAAAAAAGGGGGAGGCTTGGTGGTGGAAATGCAGTTGCAACAAGGCGGCGGTGGCATTGATAGAGGTGGTGGTAGCCGATTAGGAAAAGCAAAATTGATGGCGTCGTTGCCGGAGGCGGCAATGGCGATTGATATATATATATATATGTATAATTTAATAAATTTAGCAAATCAAAAAATAAGGTTCACAATTTAATAAGTGAAGAAAATTTTAATTTCACTTGCAATCAATGCTCTTGTAGTCCAAACATTGATCAATGGGTCTTTTGTTCACAATTTTAACAAACATAAGGTTTTTTGAATGATTTTTTATATGATAGGGTGATTCAACTTAAATCTGGTCGATCCAACGTGTCGAGATGGATGGCAGGTTTAGGTCTATCAGTCAAGAACTTATAAAGTGAGTTCTTCTCAATTTGCAAAACACTCAACATCTAAGTGGTAAAACAGTCGGGGTTTAGCCAGTGACGTCCCTCCGATGCTCAATTCAGTATTGCCGCCTCCTTCCATGACATGCTGCACGTGGCAACTACAACATCTCGCCTCCAAGTTTTTTTTTTCTTGCCCTTGGTTAAAACCCGGCACGGTGTAATTCCCAATGGCCATGCTTTTGCTCGCCTTGAATAGAAGGTTAGCTCCACAACATCGTAATGGAGGCCTAGGTATGGGTTTTCGAGCTCGAGGTCGAAGAAAATGAGGCTAGCTGCGGCGGTGGTGGATGAGTTGAGGTATTTGTTGAGAGTGAGAACGTACAAGATCTGTATGGAGCATGAGGGGTAAAAGGCTAAGCTTATGAGTGTGGTCAGGAGCATGATGAGCAAAAGGCAGATTGTCACACAGCAGCATTTGTACGCAACAATGATGGGATGACCTCGGGCCCGAATTTCGTCTTCCAGCCGTGACATGTTTGGAGGAAATCGATTCAATGGGATGGAAAGGTATATAGGGTTGAGTCATGAGTGCAATGCCAATTAATAATGGCAGAGTTAACACACACACACATGTTTACTTTATAATTACCCAAGGCCCTTATTGACTTCAAATTCTTTTTTTACTCGATCCTTCCATACGTACTATAAGAAGTTCTAGCTTTTATATTGGAAAATTAAATTAGATTTGTGTTTTTGGATTTTTTTTTTTTTTTTTTAAGTTGAGAGTAAAATCGTCAGTTCGCTCATAAAATCAATTTAATCCTAATGGAATTGAGTAATTTATAATTTTTTAAATTCTCTTGGGGTATAATTTATAATATTTTCATTTAAACGGATATGAGTTGTAATTCTACAATCTCAAGGTGTGGATGAAAAAAATCCTAATAATTAATATCTTATTAAAAAAATCAAGCAGTTATATATCTAATACTCCAAATTAAATTTTTATGGGAGCATATAATTATAAATGTAAATCTTATTATTAGGAGTACTAATGGTAACTTATTTATGTTCTTTATAATTAATTGCACTTAAGTACATTCAAAATAACTTTAAATCTTTTATGACATCTAATTGAATTATAAATACATTATTTGCTATATTAGAACGGATTACCATAGTTTGTATACGCAGAATTATATCCTCTTATGTAACAAATATTATTTCACTAGAATTAAATTATAGAAAAAGCTTACTTCAGGGTTAGGTAAATGTGAAACAAATGAATTCTATACAAAGACTTGTAGAAGTCTCCCTTACTTACTTTATTTATTAATTATTATTATTATTTCATATATATTATGGTGCATTGAAAAGAATGCAGGACACTGCACTATCATATTTATTGGTTAAGTCATATTAATTAATGAATTAAAATTACATGTCCCAATCACTAGGTAAGCAACGAAACTTAATGTTTGTGAAATCAATTATATGTTAATCCATTTAACAAAAAGAATTCTATACAAAGACTTTGTAGAAGGAAACTTGAGGGTTAGGTAAACGTGCGATTTAGACAAATGAATTCCATATAAATTTGTAGGTGGGGTTTGAATTTCTTATTTCAGTTTTATGTTTTATCTCTTATTTTATTTATATATAAAACAGTGTATGAATTATAATATTAATTATGAATCTGATAAACTAAAATAAATAGCTAAATTATATAGAATGAAGCAATACATAATTTTTATAAATATATAATAAATGAATTATTGCTAAAGTGTTTTCTTGTTATAGTTTTAATTATTCGTTAAGTAAAAACATTATAAAAGAAAGTTAATTTCAAATAGATTATATAATTATCATCAAATTCTAAAATAATAATAATAAATATATGTTAAGTTTTCGCTACATTGCAATTTATAGATATATAAGGATAGTAAATAAATAAAACTCATGTCAATATCATATTTTAATTCAATAGATTATTAATTTATTTATTTATACAATAAATAATAGATAATATTCTAGATTATTTATTTAGGAAATAAATAAGTAAACGATAATATCTTAGTTTATTTATGAAATAAATAAATGATAATATCCTAGCTTAGTCATTTATAAAATAAATAAGTAAGGATAATATCTTAGTTTATTTATTTATGAAATAAATGTAGGATAATACTTCTTGATGACGGAAGAAATCCAAAATTTGTTAGGGTATTTCTTAATAACGTTTATTAATGAAATCCTAAATTAGTTAGGATAATATTTTCTTGATAACGTTTAATTAAGATAAGTTCTTAATTAAATTAAAAGATAAAGTTTATTATTAATTTTATCATCAAGAAAATAGAATTAGAGATGAAAAGGAAATTCTCTCTCTCTCTCTTAGGGTGGAAGGTTTCCCACAAATAAATAGAGAGGGGATTTCTCTTTTGTTCCTTAAACCGATATTCTTGAAACATTTGAGTTTTCTAGAAAGACACTGAATCTATCCTAATCAAACCAGCCACAGAACTAGCATTCTCCCTAGCGTAATCATGTTCTAGGACTAGTGTGGATATCATTAGAGGGCTTCTATCTTGAGTCTAAAAGGAAGAACAGTTCGAGGTATTCTTTCCGCTTGAAGAGTGTTTAAAGGCGGGTCAAAATACTTCAAGGAAGCTTCAATTAAAGTAAGTCTACGAAACTTTCTTGGTTTTATTTTGGTATAAAAATTGCAAATAAGCAATTCCTTGATGAAAATTTTTAAATTTTCACTACGTTTTGAACTTGTTTTCCTACGTTACTTTCAGTTGAGATTTTGGCGTAGTCAACCCCTTATTCGCGTTTAGGGCATCGAAATAAGTGAGTTGACTCTAAGTATGTCCAATCCCCACATCATTAGCCCCCTTTTATTATGTTTAACCGTGTGCTCTCGAACTAGGCTAAATACCCGTCAAAACTTTGACAGGGCCAGACCTCTCTCTTCTCTCTCTATCTTCTCCCGCTTTTCTCCCTACCAGCAAAACATGACCACACAGACCCACAATTGGGTTTCTTCATTTTTTTCACCAAATCGAGCACTTGAATATGTGCAAATCGTAACTGTCTATCCAAGGAGCACAATGGTACCAATTTCACTGAAAGATTCCATCCGGTGGCTGACAAATTCTGGCGTGAAGGTGGTGGCTGGGTGCTACGTTTCGTCGGCGACGGGTGGTGCTCTCCGGCGGCCAATTTCAATGAGTGAGGATAACTTTCCACTCCTTTTGATGTGAGGAGTCCAATGCGAACCTTTATGTTGGCTGAAAATCATCGTAGGAGACGGTGGTGTGGTGGCAGTGGCGAGTACGAAATACTATGCTATTGTAGTGGCGGCCAACAGGTTTTTCTGGTGAGATTCAGGCGATGGGCCCTTCAGAAGAGTCCATGGTGGTTCGATCCATGGTGGTCCCACCCACAAACGACGCTGGACAGTGGCTGAATCCTAGCGACTTTTTTCGACAACCAAGCTATTTGTCTTGAAGCCCTCGGCAAAGGCTTTTCGTCGGTACGTTTGATTTTCATTTTTATTAACTCGTTTACAAGTAATTGCATTTCGTATTTTAGAATTCTCAGATTTATTTTTGGTCTTGATTGGCTAGAAATTTATGAGAACTAATTAATGATTTGGGACAAGCTTGGTGCATAGATTGTTGACTTAATTTTTAGGATTTTTGTGGCAACTTTCGACAAAAGCAGGTAGATTTTTTTGTAGCCTCACAGGCGGCATTCCTGCAACTTTCGGACAGGTTATGCTCCTCGATGTGGTGACTTCAGATCTAGTCTTCATTCGTTAATCGGACGCCAGATTGAATTTATATGGATTTTTTTATATTATTCGATTATTATTTAATTGTCTAATTGCTAATAAATTGTTTTACTTGCAATTCTTTGTCGATTAATGATTCCTTGGTGAATGATATAATGTAATTAAGGTGTTAGTAATTTTGGATTGGTTGAATTGTTGATGGTTTGACCATATTTCATGTTAAACCTCTTATGCTACTTGTAATAGTTGTAAGAAAAGGTGGAATACATGTTATATATGCACTTAATTCGTAATTTGCTATTGGATAATTGATGATGAACATTTATGCTCATCGGTTTGATGTCATGCATACCCGTTGATTGTTTTAAACTTGATCCATATGTGTTCTTGCATGATTTGGATAATCATGAGCTTATATATTGATTGTTAGAATACTATTGCTTAAACATAATGGTTCGATGGTTTAATTATTAGACATATAGAATGTTTATATGTCTCTTGTGTATATACATATTGTTAGGAATAGTGCCCTAGAAAGCTGATTAGTCATAATCCATTTTGGGACTTTCCTAGTATCGCAGACAATCTTTGAATAATATACGAATGATTAATATCACAGGCAAACACTTCTTTATATGCTCTTGTTTGGTATGGGTTTACTTTAGCTGTGCATGTATGAGAACTCCCCTAATCCTGATGACTTTAGGACTCTACCATTTAGGTGAAATGGTTCATGAAACGAGCCCTATTTCACATAAGTCATGATTAGTAAAATACTCCAAGCCGATGAGTCCTACAGACAGTGGGAGTGTCAACCTGACTCCTCTAAGGCTTGCTTGTGGGATCACGCCCTTAAGAAGGACCATCTTGTTTCATGGAGGTGCAAAGTGTATAGTTGATACGTACGTGATACATGAGGGTGCTTACTTCAATAAGTAAGTTCATTGAGGTGCCCCGTGTGAGAAGATTCCTAAATGGGAAATGAAGTTTCTATTTCAGGAAATAGAAACTTCCAGATTAGGAAATATCTCGCGAGTCATTGATGTGATTAATTGATCCTTAGACTTGAGGTTCCATGTCACTTTATGAGTTAACTTTGTAGTCTTAGGTATAAGCTTTAAAGGGTGTCGCCTTAGACAACTGATTCAAGGCTTATGCTGGGGCTGCACAAGTGATTCATGAAAGTGAATGAGAATCGAGAAAGGACCTACACTTGCGTTTGCAAGGCGATCTCTTATTGTGTAAGTCATTCATATGCCATATGGAGTCCTTGGCCAAGGCAGTAGATCAAGACATCAAGAAAAGGGTTTCCTGAATTGAGATCAAATGGATATGAAAGGCACTTAGCTTTAAGACCGGATTATTAGGGTTCTAATTATTCCCTTACCCTAGATCTTGGTTAAAAGATAGTAAGTAGGAGGATTGTATCTCACATGAATCAATGACTTAAAGGTTCTGTCGAATCCGAACATTCCAATTCAGCTAGGGGTTAAACACCTGTTGCTAGACTATGGTCGTTTAATCTGTGGACTGATTAATTAATTAATTAGGGTCACTGCTAATTGAATTGAGAACCTAGAGGGTCACACACAACAACTTGGTTACATGAGTTGAGGCTTTAAAATGATTAAACGAGTTAATCGGGCCAAAAGGGTTCCACACGTGTGAACCACACGTGTGGCTCACGTGAGTGACACGTGTCCTTGTGACACGTGTCTCACACGTGTGTAAATATATGTGCATATTTATTTATGTGTTAAATAATTAATGTGATTAATTATTTAATAGACTTTGGTTTAATTTTGAATTAAAAAGAAAGTCTTATTTTGGAGAAAAATAATCTAGTTAATTAATTGTGAATTAATTAATTAGATAAAATAAGTTATTTATTTTAAATAAATAAAGTATAAAATTATCCAAAAATAGTTTGGATATTTTTAGCTCTCTTGAAAGTTGATTTGAATTTGAATTCAAAGTCAAAGTTAAAATTACTTGATGATCAAGTAATAGGAGAGAGGGACCAAATCCTTAGTCCATAAGGACTAGGATTTTCGGTCCTCCCCTCTTATAAATAGGGGAGCTCGAGCTCCCCTTAGGGCTAATCAAGAATTCTTTTGGTTCATGTGTTGAACACCATCCTTTCTCCAAGATAAACGAAACCCTAGGTTAAGCCTAAACACTAACTAGAGAAGTAGCATCCTTACTAGTTAGATTGTAGCCAAGTTGGTGGACTATCTCTAGAGAGCTTCAAGTTAGAAGTTTTAAAGATTCGAGCTTTACCAAGAAATGGGGATCAAGCAAAACGACCAGAAGGGATGATGAAACGATTCTGAACCCAACAGGAAACGAGTGAAAAAATCGAACCAAAGAAGATGGCGAAAACCGTTCGTCCATATCCTGAAGGATGAATTTTTTCACGAGGGTTTTATGACTGGCATATTTCTACTTTCGCAAAACTGGTTTTCGAAGGGAGTTTCAATCATCCTTTTCTCGTTTCATGTTTCTTTCTTTATGTTATATTGTTAAGAACTTCCATAACATGATTTGAATCTAGGTTGGTGTGGATTGTTATCCCTACAATGGATTCTGAAGTTGAAAGAGACATTCAAGGGACGGGTTGCCATTACCGCATGAAGCGCGTTTGAGGACGGCTCAAAACGTGTCAAGAAAGCTACTACCCAAGTGAGTTTCTTGATCTCTACGAATTTGGATACATGATTGCGAGTCCAAGATCCTTTTGTTGGAAAAATTTTTAAATTTCCGCTGCTTTCTGATTCCTGTTTTCCAACACATATGTCTAAGTGTTAAGTATGCCTAGACTATGCAACGATAGGTTGATTATGTGTGCGTTTAATTCTCTTTAGGGGATGCTTATATAATAATGTTAAACTTTATAAATTTGAGAAGGGGGTGTTTATGTAATATATTTAAACTATGAATCCAATGCCTTAATTAAACTTATATCAATAACAAACTTGACTAATTGTTTATACTTGACATGTTTATAATATTTACGCTCGAAGCATGCTATGTATGCCCTCAATGCACATCGTTTACATGAGAAGCATGACAATATGTAACTAATTAATCTCAAGCATGCATTATGTGTATGATTGCTTCTATTAACCTCCTATCATATTTGTTTTGGATCCTTTATCCTTAGTACACGAACTGTTTGTATAAATATAATTTTGTTTCACCGTGACTGAACTAAATGAATTGTTTTGCATGCTTAATGTAAACTATTGCTCTCAACTACGTGTTTTATGTTTAAATGTGAGCTTGATACTTTTTTTCTTGATCTCCAAGCCTTGGTTACTTTTATGCCATCCTTCGCATTCCTAATGAGAAGGATGTCATTTATATGAAGTATCAAAAATTAAGCTAAAGTCTCTAACACCATCTTGTACACGCAGGATTTGTTTGAACTTTGAATGAAGTCAAAAGATTAGACCACTTCATTAAATCGAATATTCCAACCCCTAAAAGTTTGTTTCAATCTTTAAATTATCCATTGGAGTTTGCAAACCTTTTGTTTTCTCCAACTGAATGTGAAACCCATGTATTATTCTATGTATATGGCATTATCAATCTTCCATTAAGAAAGGTGGTTTTCACATTTAGTTGAAATATCTCATAGTCATAATTAGGGGTAAGCATTCTGGTCTGGAAATTCGGGCCCCGTCCTGACCCGATCAGGGATTTCTTGATCGGGACGAGAAATTCGGGATGGGTACCTGACACCAATCTAAAATTTTGGAGTCAAGATCAAGTACTAAAGTGCTATCCAAATTCCACGACTAGGCTCCTCGAATCCCCGACCCTTTAAAAAAATTATATTTTTAAATAATATATTGTGTTATGTATATTCCCAAATCTTATTTTGTGTTAAGTTTTTTGTTCCAAAAGCAAAGCACTTACAATCACTGGTGGATGAGACCCTCACTTCCAGAAATCAGACTTTCTTTTTCGACTTTCTAGTTCTATAGACCATAGTTCACTTTGTCTGAACCACAACTACCATCACCAAACTATTCGAGGATATCATGTATATATGGCAAGTCAACTTTCGTTGATTTAAAGCTGATCTTGTGGCTTGATTGATTGTCTTGTCTTTTGTATATTATTTCATTTCTTTACTTTTAGGGTTTAGGACTTCTTGTATATATAATCCTATTATGTGTGTTGTACAATTAATACGTTATGCAATACACAAAATACTTCCTCCATCCATTATCTTTTACATGGCATATGAGCATGTTTTAAAATCTATCTTTTCTTTTGACGTGACTATGAGTGATACTAATAGCGAAGAAGAACATCTCTATCGCCTACGCTCATTAGATTCATGCAGTTTACGAAAAAATAAGACAATAGAACTACTGGAACCAGCTTGTCACGTGCTAGCCTTGCTACTGTTGAAACTAGAACCAGTCGACCTCACATGGGTCAGACCAATGGTACCGGATACTTTGTTGTTGCTACTGGAACAAATTCGTCAGTTCCAGTCTGCAACCTTTCAAATAATAATCGTGATTAGATTGTTGATACCGGAGCAGTGAGTCACATAACATATGATAATGATTCATTATCAAACGTGGATTATTGACCAAACATACCACCAGTACAGATACCTAATGATGCGAAAGAAGAACTTCGAGTCGTGGGCAAAGTCGATCTTGGAGACGAACTCAAGCTAGAACGAGTTTTTGGAGTTCGTAAATTTTTGTTTCAGTTTATTGTCTATTTGTAAATTGAAAAAAAAAATTGAATTGTTCTGTGACATTCACATCCGATCATTTTCTGATTCAAGATTTAACCATGGGAAAGCTGCTTAGAGGGGACAAAGAGCAAAACGACTTATATCATCTGGAGCAAACGTGAGGGGCAAAGGTTTCGGCCACTAATATTTCGGGTAATGCAAATTTGTGACACCTCCAATTGGGATATCTACCAATAAATCATATTCACTTGGTGCCGAATATACATGTCTCATCTGATTGCAAGAAAACTTTGATTTGTGATGCATTTTGTCGAGTAAACCAAAGTCGATTGCCTTTTCCTAATAGAACG
Source organism: Lantana camara (assembly GCA_037501455.1). Classification (NCBI taxonomy): domain Eukaryota; kingdom Viridiplantae; phylum Streptophyta; class Magnoliopsida; order Lamiales; family Verbenaceae; genus Lantana; species Lantana camara. The sequence continues at coordinate 109,291,727 of CM074856.1, read as the reverse complement.
AGTAAAACAATGCATGTCTTTGATTTGAGCCATTGTGATATTTGGGGACCTTATAAGACAAAGTCAGATTCTGGTAAACATTATTTTTTGACAATGGTAGATGATTTTAGTCGTAAAACTTGGGTATATCTCATGAAATATAAATCTAAAACCAAAACTCATCTACTGTCATTTTCAATTGGGCTCACACGGTTTAATTTGAGAGTAAAAGTCTTGAGAACTGATAATGTCTTGAAATTTACTCAAACCGATTTAAGAAACTATTATTCTGAACATGGGATGGAACATCAAACCAGTTGTGTGTATAAACCTCAACAAAATGGAATTGTTGAGTGAAAGCATATACATATTTTGGAAGTTGCTCGAGCAATGAGGTTCCAGGCACAACTTCCAGTCAAGTTTTGGGGAGAATGTGTTTTAACGACTACCTATTTAATCAATCGTATTCCTCTACAAGTCCTGAATAATAGAACACCTATGAGGTCTTACTTGAAAAGACACCTAGCTATAATCATTAGAGGAGTTTTGGGTGTCTTTGCTATACCCATGAAAATGCTAAACTAGTTAATAAGTTTGCACTGCGTGCTAAGATTGGTATATTTGTTGGTTATCATATGTTTCATTAGAGGTACAAGATATGTGACGTTTGGAGTAAAATGATTTATGTCTCCTAGGATGTTAAATTTTATGAAAATGTTTTCTACCAATTATAACGCAGATGATACCAGAAGTGAGGCAGTCGCTACTAGATTTCTTCATAGAGGAATTCTTTCGAGATAAACTTCTAGTTTTACAAAAACCAACACACATGAGGGTGCAACAAGTTCCAGTGCTTATGAGGTTAGATCCAGCTATGATAGAAATATTAATTGAACATGAAGGGACATCGACTGGTACTGATCATATTCCATCGGAGGTAGAGGATTTGTAAGTACCAATGACTGCAACACAATCACCTGATGAGCATATCTCAGAGGAAGTACCAGTCTTTCCAACACTGGTTTCTAAAAAGGTCAGAAAATAATGTACCAACCACTAGTACCTCAGATGTAAACTCTTATCGTTAGAAACAGGAGTGCGAGATTTCACAACAGTTGTTTGGTTATGAATATACTTTGCCTCCCTCTCTTGCTCCTTCAAATGATAGGTTACTCCCATCCTCTCCTTCAGCTAACTTAACGGTACATCCTCTTTCAAAGTATTTATCTTATTCAAAATTCTCTAAATCTCACAATACTTTTCTAGTGGCCATCTCTTCCACGAATGAGCCAAAATCATATCTTAGGCCGTTAAATTTTAACCATGGAGAGAGGCTATGGAGAAAGAAATGTTTGCTCTTGAAGCGAACAACACATAGACCTTGGAACCACTTCCACTTGGAAAACGTACTATTGATTCCAAGTAGGTTTATACGGTCAAGTACAAACCTGATGGGAGCATCGAGTCTTACAAAGCTCATCTCATTACCAAGGGATACACACAAGTTGAAGCCATAGATTTTCATGAGACCTTTCCACCGGTTGCCAAGTTAGTTACTGTTCGGTACTTGTTGGCTCTAGCCTCAATTAAGGGTTGGGATCTTTACCAACTCGATGTGGAAAACCTCTTTTTGTATGGGGATCTTAATGAGGAAGTCTATATGAAGATTCCTCGGGGTTTTGCTGAACAAGGGGAGCAAAGAGTTTCCAGATTAACAAAGTCTCTTTATGGCCTTCTTCGAGCTTTCCGCAACCAGTACTAGAAGTTTACTACCTCACTTCTCGACATAGGTTTCCAGCAGTTAGATGCATACCATTCTTTATTTAGTTTTTATCACAAGGATGGATCCTTCATTGTCGTTGTCCTCATCTATGTGGATGATGTAATCATCACAGGAAAAAGTTCTAGCCGCATTGCTAACTTGAAGCGGTATTTGGATAATAAGTTCTAGATCAAGGATTTGGGAAACCTGAAATATTTCTTTGGAATTGAGGTTGCTCGATCTTTGGAAGGGATTATATTAACTCAGCACAAGTATGTTCTCGATATCTTAGCAGGTGCTGGAAATACCAGCTGCAAACCATCCACTTTCCCCATGGAACAACAACACAAACATTTAGTTGATTTCGGTGAACCTTGTAGCGATCCTGGACAATGCCGTCGTTTGGTTGGAAGATTATTATATCTCACCGTCACCTGACCGGACATTAGTTATGCGGTGCACATCCTTAGTCAATTCATGCATGCATCTCATCAACCTCACTTTGATGCAGCGCACAGGGTATTGTGGTATTTAAAAAGGAACCCCGGCCAAGGAATTTTGCTTCTTTCCTCGGGTACTTTATCCTTGCAAACATATTGTGATGCGGATTGGGCAGGGTGTCCTACCACCTATCGATCTACCAATGTTTACATTTGTTGGAAAATAAGCATGAAACGCAGCGGAAAATTAAAAATTTTCCAACAAGAGGACCGGGGTTTGAAATTTTTATTTTAAAACGAAGGGGTTTCAAGAACCTACCTTTAAACAATCTTTCTTGAAACAATTTGAGCCGCCCTTAATCGTGCTTCAAGCGGTAATGAATCCTTGCCCCTCGAATTATTCTTTTTTTTTCTTCAAGAATCCAAAGTAGAATTCCTCTAAAATGTATCCATACCAACCTAGAATGAGATCAATCCAGTAAGTATGGATTGTGTATTGAAAGAAACTAAAACGAAAAAAGAGAGAGAGAGAGAGAGAGAGAGACAGAGAATTTTTCCCTTTTTGTAGAAACTAATGATGTGTGAGAAAAACTCACGCATAAGCCTAAAAAAAACTCTCTAACTCTCTTTATATGATAGAGTTTAGGTTTTTTTTATTTTCTTATAATCCAAAATAATTAGAAACTCATGAGAAAAGAATTCTTTTATCAATTTTAGAAGTCTGGTTTCTTATTTAACGTAGTTAAGATATAAGTGATTAATAATCACATTATTAATCAATATCATTATCAAACTACTATATGATATTATCTCTAATGTGACGCCCGAAGCGGTGGGCCACCACATCCCCCACACCTAAACCCGAACCCACATATGAAATAGATTTCCATATATGAGTTCAAGTCTAAGCGAACGGGAACCTACACACACTCCCTAGGCTAAGCGGGGCTAGAACTCGGACAGAGTGCGCAAAACAAACATATAAATATGCGGAAGCAATAAATAGGATCTAAAGAGCTCTAACATGTACGTATATTATGATATACATGGCCTCACGACCCAAAAGATCAAGTCTATACATCAAAAGTTCATAATTCTCCAAAACACAAGTCATGATATCAAATACATAAGAGGAGTATTCAAAAGGCAGGAAATATGAATACAACTCGACCTAAACTAGAAGTATGACAAGACTCGAAGCACTTCCCCACCTAGCTCGAGATAACCTGCAACTAAAGGTAGGGAAAAGGAGGGTCAGTCAAAACTCGACTGAGTGAGGGGGCTAAATGCACACCCACACCTAACTACATATAAATCAGAGCAAATAGCAAAGATGACGGTCATGAACCGAGCTAAGGTTTTTTATACCAAAACGTTTAAAACATAATACATAGTACATAAAGAGATCCTAACTCGATTCATAATCCATCGAACAAAACATAACACAATGTAAGTCCGGAGAGAATGGATTATCCCTTACTCCTTCAAACATAACATAAAATCGAATTCATAACACAATTCCAACCCCACATCCATGGTGTATTGGGAATCAAACCTTATCACCTACATTACAAACACATACGGGGTAGCTAACCCTCGATATGCCTTTCCCGGTTATCCACCGAGGGCTCAAGATACCACGCCTTCCCAACCTTCATAGGTCGCACATGAATATCTCAAATGAGAGCATGCACAGGGGTCATAATCGGCGACCCCGTGGTCATCCTGGGTCTCCCTTACCTAGATCTCCGGGGCCTAACATACCAAAACAAACCAAAATCCCATATTTCAGGGTTCAACTCGCTCCTACATATCATATACGAATAACGAATTTCAAAACATAGCTTACTTATGCCAATACTTATACAAATTTCGAAAACGTAAAGCTTATTTCACAAATCATAACATAGCTTAAGCACTTGTATTTAATATGTCTATAAGGTATATATTCGCATACGGGGTAAGAAAACAACACATAAGTGGTCATAGGTCGCTTAGCTAATACAAACATTCCTAACCTCACCTTAAAGAAAAAAGGATCGAATACCGGGTCGAAGAAGCAAATAACCACCTAGACTTCGGGCTCTTGCACGTCTGGAAGAGGCTATAAAACAAAAGAAAGCAAGACCCGAGACTTAGACCTAAAAATGTACTAATTAGATGCTCGGCAATGCTTATGAATGCAATAGATGCAAATGAAATGCAAGAATGCATCATTTAAGTCATAACGAATCATAAATTCGGAAAATTCACATGAAACATATCAAATTATTCAATCAAATCAGTTCATAACTCAACATACTTCAATCAAGCTCAAACCATATGATAAAGCATCAATTAACATGCAAGAATCAAGCCTGGATCAAGGAAAAATCATATAAACGAAAGGAAAAACGAACAAAGCATGAAATGGCCATCTCCCCTCCCGGGGAGATTCTGCACTAAAAAGTCCCTGGCCGGGGACTTTCATGCAGAAAACATTCTGCATAAGAGTACCCGGCCGGGTACTTTTCCACGGCAAAATCTCCCCGGCCGGGGAAACACTCCAGGCGCAAAAAATGGTATCTTCCTCCCCTGTTCAGCCCTGCATCTCAACCAAGCCAAATTCCAACTCAAAGAGACATGTTAAGGCAGCAAATCAGCACAAACACTCCCTTAAAACTGACCAAAACTGAACAGCAGGAGAAGGAAAGGAAATGGTACCAAACTCATGTATATACTTATCCAAAAATGCAAGAACATTAATGGTAACTCACTCTTGCCCCAATTACCACCAAAGCCAGGTATAAACATCAATAAATGAAGTATAAGAGGTCAAGTTTATAGCCTCAATTCAAGCAAAATACCAAGAATAGGATTAAAAAATGGAGCATAAACCTAACTATTCACTTCATGGATTAAATCTCAATCAAACATGGATCAAATTCTGAATTTCTTGGATGCAAAAGATCATATAAGCATGTACATATCAAATATAAGCTTACCCCTTGAAGATGATGGAAGGAAATGGAGATTGGAGCTCAAAATCTCCCTTGAGTGAATAGTGATGGGATTATTGTGTAGTTCTCCAAAAATGGCTGAATTCTCTTCCTTTGGCTTGTATAAATCGGTGTGAAGGGGAGAGGGATGAAAGAGTATCAAGTTGGGGTCATGTGGGTCCAGGTTTCAAGTGAAAATCTCAAAAATTGAAGGACTTATGTGCAAATTAGTGATAGATGGTCATATGAGTACGAGACAAAGTTACGGGCTGATTTCGGCGTACCAAATGATTTAAAAAAATATAAGTCTTAGTCCACCGAACCCGAATAGTCGAAATGAGTCCAACGGAAGTGACAGAATTCGAATCCGAATTCCCGAGCTCAAATTACACTACCTGGAACCCAAGGTGCGCTAAGTACATTTTAGTCTCCTTCAGGTTACCCAAAAAATGAGTCCCGAAAACCCAACATATAAACCCGAAAACACATACGAGCATATATTCAAGTTCATAACTCATAAAACTCCAACATATCAGAAAGACACAAAATTCCGATCTCAAATCGAACACAAACGAAGCAAATTTCAATAAAAGGGCATAATCATTCATATAAGAGAATTCAAATTTCAAAAGAAATTATAAAATAAGAATTAAAATAATAAAGAATATGAAATTAAAATAATTTAAATCGCGCACATACGTCATACCTGTACGGTTTGAAAGTCGGGGTGTCACATCTAATTTATTTATTTCATAAATAAATAAATTGTGAGTTTATCCTTTTACTTAAACAAATAAAGTAGATATTATCTTTTATTTATTTCATAAATAAATAAACTAATTAATATCTTATCTTAACAACTTTAGGATATTATCTTTTATTTATTTATTACTTAAATAAATAATCTAAGATATTATCCTTTATTTATTAATTACAAAAATAAATAAATTAGGATATTGTCTTTTATTTTTTTACTTCATAAATAAATAAACTCATATATCAATTAATAATTAATTTATAATTAATTATTCATCGGACTTTTTATTCCGGATTGGGCTTTAGAACTAATTCTCTAATCAATTCTAATGGATATTTATCATTATAGTTGGACTTACAATTAATTCTCCAATTAATTGTACTTGGGCTTATAATTAATTATCCTAATCAATTATACTTAGGTTTTATAATTAATTCTCTAATTAATTATATTTCCACTTTATAATTAATTTTTCAATTAATTAAGGGTTAATTACACCTAGCCTCCAAATTAGATGGGGTAATTATAACTCATACCCAAAAATTAGATATAATTACAGAAACTACCCTTCTGAAAAAATTAATTATAGTTGACCCCCAAAAAATTAGGGCTCCATCAAAATTATGGTGAGATCAACAAAATTTTTTATGAAAACCCAAAAATACCCTTCTTGACTTTGGTCAATTATTTCTTACCTAATTTGCCCTGGGGGTTATTTGTAATTTTATATATTAATATGGGGGCAGCATGAATTTTTTCTGTAAATGTTTGCAGGTGTCAATTTTGGTGGAAAACTAGCTTCTTTTTTCTTTTTTTTTTAACATTTAAAGCCTATAAATATAAGATTGAGGGACAAAACAATTAAACCAAGAAATCATTTCTTCAAGAGTCAATTACATTATTTGCTTTAAATTCAAAACACTATATACACAATATAGCAACAATATTAGTACAGCAGCACCCTTACGAGAGCAATATTAGTAACAAATGTGTAGAACAACAAATGCATCACCAACATTAGTTCAAATACAGTACATGACTATGATGCATAGACACGGACACGGGGACACGGACACGACACGACACGGACACGGCGACACGGATTTTTTAAAAAATTTAGGACACGACACGGCTTCGACACGACTATATTATATATAAATAAATTATATATATATATATATATAAAATAAAATATTGATACAAATATTCAATATTACAAATTTAAATAACATACATCGTTTTTCAATTCAATATTTACAGTAATTACAAATAACATTAATATATTTTTATATAATAATATATGAAAATAAATAAATATTATATTGAATTTAAATTAATACTATACATCTTTTAACAAATTTATATAATTATTTTTTAAAAAATAAATTATATCCTCAAATTTTGAGGAAAAATAAAATAAAAATTATTTTTTTTTTGAATTTTTCGTGTTGGAGTGTCCGAGCCGTGTCGGACACGTCTTGAGCCGTGTCCGAGCCGTGTCGGATACGTCTTGAGCCGTGTCCGAGCCGTGTCCTAGCCGTGTCCCCGGCGTGTCGGAATTTTTTTTTAATTTTTGGACACATTTTGCCGTGTCGGACACGTGTCGGTGCCGTGTCGGAGCCGTGTCCGTGTCCGACACGTGTCCGACACTGCACGGGACAAAAATTCGGAGTGTCCGTACATTATAGGTACATGATAAGATCTAATGCACTATTAGTGTACTATTTTAGAATCAACATTAGTTAAAATATAGTAGCAGAGCGTTCAATATACCAGATTAGATTCATTTGGCCCGCTTAATTTTAGCTAAATTTCTATTTGATATCACGTATTAAATTTCGCCGACCCGGAAAAGTTAATCTTCGACCCGGTGTAATCTGCGCACTATAGAGAGATTAAGACCTCAAACGAATCTTGGGGGAGGGTGTGTGTTTATCGCAGATTAACTCCTATCTTGATGTCTTGAACTCTTGGACTCTTTTCGTTTAAAATCTTATATTTTCTTTTTTATTTATTAACATATTATCTCTTAACTCTTCTTTTCTTTCACATCACGTTAACCTTTTTTATATTCTTTTATTTTATGACTAATATTTCCTTTTTCTATTTATCTTTTTTCACCACTTTCACAACTTATTTTTTTATTTATCTTTTAACAGGTTTTTTCTCACTTTACTCCAATATTTCTCTATTATTTCCTTTTATTCTTTTTCCATATTTTTTACTTCATATGTCATATTATTTTTTATTAATGTAAATTTTACGCAAAATACTAATCTTCGATATCAAACAAGATAATAAGTGAAATTAAATGCAACAAAATTTGTCAATTGAATGTATCAAACACAAAATTAACTTCTTGTAAGAACACTTAATTCCCCCACAAACAGATTAAGTGAAATTGGATAATCTACATTACTAAACGCTCTCTAGCATGATAAGATCTATTGCAATAGCAACATTAGTCTGAAAACCATCACATTTTTGTAACAATAACCTAGCATCAGTGTTCTTAGAAATCACTACATTACCATCACTAGAGTAGCTCAATTCAAGAAATTGCACTAATAAACCAGTAAATGAGCTCTACCTAGATAAAACAATTTATAACAATTCATAATACTATAACTGTAGCGCCCCAACGGAAGGCACCGCATCCCCCGCACCGAGACCCGACCCCATACGAAATGGGAAGTCCATACACGTGCCAAGTCACGACGAACGGGGACCACTCACTCACTATGCTAGGTGGGCTAGAACATCGAAACCAATTAAACAAGCTCATGAATTAAATACGAGTGCGAAAGCAGGACAAGTAATCAATCATAAGTTCAAGTAGTAATTGAGGGGTTCAACTAGAATAAATACCTAATCCCGAAATTTCCAAACATAAAACATGAATCATAGAGCATAAGTCACGGGTTCAACTATCCCTAGAAGCCTGTCTCGATATTAGTATTACAACATCAATACAATTCATGGAAAAATGATCAATTACAATATGCCTATGAACCGACTCCAACTCAAACAAGAGACTCGACAGACTCAACTTCCCGCCTAGTGCTCCAAACCTGCAAAATCTGAAAACAAAGCCGGGTTTAGTCTATAAGAGACTGGTGGGTAGAAAACAGGGCATAGCATATATAATATTGTAGAAATTAAACACACACACATGTATGCTATAATCCCGTGCGAGGTTTTTTAAGATATTTCCTACGTGGGTAAAACAAAAGAAAACAATGCTCGGGATTACAACTATCTAATTCATTCATTCCATTCATAAGGTTTCATGGCCCGGCAAGGGGACGTGCATAATCTCCAACCTTCTCCTCGTGTGTGCATATCAATGCAATCTTTACATTAGTGATCATTCACATTCAAACATATTCGTTCATAATCATAATCATATCATATCATGCATATTCATAATCATAAACACTTCCCCCTTTTTCTCCGGGTGGTGGACTGGATTGCAAGGCCCGGCTACCTATCATATCAATGTGGCCAGTGAGGTTCATGAGTCCTCAAAGCCCGGTTAGCCTTTCCTCGTCAAAAACTCCTTAGCGAGGTCGGTTTCGCCGTAAATTTGGTTGGAACGATTGTATGGGATCCCCATCGGCCCTTGCCTCCCCGGATAACCACATGCACTAAGTCCCTGGGCCCGTGTTCAGTTCATATCATGCACTCACCAAAATCATAGGTAAGGTTCATAAAAGAAGGGTTTTACGTTAGAAATCCTTGACTCTTCTGAAGAGACTCGATATATATACATATATATATATATATTTATAATATTTTGGCTCAAAACATTCACATAAGGGATATATCGGGTCGTTGTAATTACTAGAAGAGAAACCCACCTGTTACACCTTACCGAACAATACCAAGAAGAAAAGATGACTCGGAAGAAACTATGAACCCGACACGTCTCCACCCTGGAGAAGCTGTACAAGAAACAACACCGTGCAATCGTGAGACTCAAGACTCCATATATGACGCACGACATGCAATGAACATGATATGAGATGCATAAAATGTAAAATGATGTCATAAAGCCAGATAACCAAGTTATTCGTTCAAATGCATTCAATACATGAAGGTTTCATATTCATTCGTTCCATATCTTTCATGAATCATGTTAATATCGAGGCAAAATCTTCAAACTATAATCATATTACATATTTCAACATGTTTACAATGTATACAGTAAGTATAAAGGCAAAAGGAATCACTTGAGACATCAAAAGAATGCAACAAGGCACTTAACGTTTCATATAGAAGCACTTAAGCCATGAATTTCATATACAATTATAAATTAACAAAGCAAGGCATTCAAATCATTTAAATATATAAGAACATCAAATAGAAAGCAATTTAATTCCATAAATCCAAATAAATTAAATAATAAATAATATATCACATTTATCAATCTATTATCAAACATAAATTAGAAATAAACACTTAATTACATAACACACACACACGTACATAATATATTCATGCATGCATATTTATATACACACGCACAATACCCATATTAATCATATATATATACGTGTTACACAACACGCATTCATGCGTTTAATATATATATATATATATATTCTATATATATACACATTAATTTGCATGAATATTACGTATTACATTTTCAAGTGTATATATACATATATATACTCAAACATTGACGCGCACACACACATGCACGCACTACATATATAATATATTCAGTACATGCATAAATTACTCAGACAGCCATGCACCACTACACACAAAACAAAAGCACACAATAGAAATATGCAAAAAGGGAAGAAATGGCAGAAGTTAAATTCAAACAGGGCACTCCCCTCCTGGGGAAGGGGAGGCAGAAGCTGGCCTACACGAGTGTCCCCGTCCGGGGACACTTTCACTTCAAACTCTCCCCACCCGGGGAGAGTGATTGGGGAACGAGAATAACGCAGCAGCAGCTCTATTACGAACATGGGATAAAGCAGCAGCACAGGCCAGGTCCAAGAGGATGAAATGGGGCAAGGAAATAACATGACATTGCAACAAAAATAGGCACAAACACACGCACACACTGCTGAGAGCAACAAGGTAACGAAGAACTCGAGAAAACCATAAAACCTTCAAGCTTTCAAGTAATACAAAAAAGGCGGAACATCGTACACTTAAAATATATCAAATTCAAGTTTATAAACACATAAATGCAGCAAGTTAGATCATATTTCATGCCTCAATTCCAAGAAAACCGAGCTAATACCATGAATTCCAAAAATGAAGCTTTAACCTAACTATTCATTCATATCTTCAAATCTTCATGAATACAAGTTCAAATTTAGGAAAGCATGGATCAAAATGACCACAAACGAATGCATATAATAATCCCTAACTCACCTCTTAAATTGGTTGAATGTTGGAAAAGATTAGAACTCAAAATCTTCAAGGTTTGTAAAGTGGCGAAAATGGGACTGGAAGTCTGAGATTGGGGCTGATTTTTCTCCTTGCTTCAGCTATGGTTCGAAATAAAGTGGATAGGGGCTGATAAAGGGTTAAGTCAGGGTTCCAAAAAGTCCAACCATGGTTAATTTGGTTAAGGATGGTGAGAGTTATGATTAAAATGGTAAAGCGTGGCAGTTTTGCGGTTGATTCATTTTTCGATTGAATTTCGGAGGTCCAAACGAGCTTAGAAAAATATGAGACTTGTTCCTTTGAACCCGAATCTTCGATACAAGTTCACCGGAGGTGACAGAACTCGAATCCGAGTTCCCGAGCTCGAGATATCACATACGGAACCAAGGTACGCTAATTGCCCGTTAGCCCCCGATTTTATTCCACAACTCAAAATAAATTCGTTACCACGTCAAACGAGATCGAAAGCATGAAACGAGTATATAAACAAGTTCATAACATATAAATCTACCACATACTAAATTTTGATGAAATTTCGATATCAAATCATATAAGAACGAACCACGATTAAAACACTCATGCGCAAAACATTTACAATTCATAACATTTCAAATTAAATAAAACAATTTAAATTCCATTTTTAAATAAAATTAAAGTCAACGATTTAAATAAAATTTCAATATTAATAAAATCAAAGATATCATTACTTAACATTTAACATTAAATTATAAAATTTAAATATACTAATTTAACGGAATAAAATATAGTAAAACAAAATAAAATAATAACAATTTATAATAAAATTAAATTTATAAAACACTTATAAAAAATTAATTCGCGCAAATTGGTAAACACATACGTCATACCTGTACGACTGAAAAGTCGGGGCGTTACAATCTCTCCCCCTCAAAAGAATCCGTCCCCGGATTCACTGTTCGCTTGGAAACAATTAATGAGAGCACCCCGTCTCTCACAAGTAACAAGGAGAGAACCCCGTCTCTCAAACAATAAAGATAGAACCCCGTCTTTCGAACAACAATGAGAGAACTCTGTCTCTCGAAAGCAGTAAAAAGAAAACACCAAGAAGAAGTAAAAGATATCAAAACACGATTTACAATAATTAACAATCACGTAGGTCACACATGGACACGTAATAAACATCAATTACAAACATAACAAGGAATAACGAAAATAATCAATTAGCAAGGTATATAGCATTAAGAAATCAATTAAAATAAATTGCATGTATGCATATGTCATGAATGTTTTATGTACCGTTCACCGTAGCCAAGAAATTTGAAGTTAACTAATTCATGGTCCAATTATATAATGTGACCCAAAAGCTGGCTTAGCTCTTGACTTATCTTTAATACCCTTCATATGAGTGTCCGATTGAAGAGAAGTTAACTCTCGGCTGATCCTACTTTGACTCTTACACTTTGATAACCTTCTTCAATTTAGCGGATTCCTTGGAATTCAATTAACTCTTAGGATAGTGCTCACTTCCTTCTCTAACTCTTCACCCTTAACCTCTACATCTTCCCTTGACATGACTAACTCTTCCAACCAGTCGAACTCTGCTTTATCCTACATATCATCGGAACATTCCTTCCATGAATCATGTTTGAATCTTCTATCCTTGTCGATGCCCGAATTCACCATTCTCAAGGTCAACTACTTTCAAGACCTTAAGTTCGATTCCTATCTCATGATCGTTCCCACCACGGTTTTCTCCTTCATAAATTCTTCCTCAATCAAGTTAAAACCATCGATTCCTAGAGTCTGATCAATCTTCTCGGGGATTCTTTCCCAACTCTTATTCAAGTTATCCCTTTATTCTCTTCAAGCCTATAGGCAAGCATTTGGTTCTGGCCCCCTCAATTCCCTATTTAAAAGTAAAACATTCCTTATAATTCTTGAAGTTTGATCCAAGTCCTTCAATGACTCCCCTTTCGATTCCTCTCAGGTTATCATAAAAAAACGACAGATGATTTAATATTATTCACTTTGTTATGTGTCATCCGAATCCCTTTTACACTTAACTGGATAAGCCTATATTGACACCCTCCTGCTATATGATAGCTTGATTCGATTTCATTTTACCAACACTGATAGGAGTTCACATAAGTTCCCTCATAATTCCATCATCTTCAGAAATTCAACCCCGTACTATGAATATCCCTTAGCAATCTTCAAGCTGAGTATAGTGATTTCACTTTCATTTTGATGGTTCCATCGTTAAGACCGTTTTATCCTTTTCCTATCACCATCACTTGAACTTCCATATCGTTTATGGTTTGCATTTGCCGTTGTTCCTACTAGAATACTCTCCGAGCACAACCTTAAATCTTAAGTTCGTCTCTTGGTCGTGCTCTCCCCCTTAAAAAGAATTTCTGATCTCCCTTAACTTATTTCCTTAGGACGAACAACTCTAGGTAGAAAAAGTGTTCGATGGCCTAGTTCACGTTCACTTTAAAGTGCTTGATTGGAGCAACGACCCTTTTTCCTTTGCTTCCCAAACTCCCTTTTAACTCCATTAAATTCCCTATCTTGTCTCATCCAATTTATATGTCCTGAAACCTTCCACTCCCGTCTTTGACCCACTCTATCAACCCAAAATGTTTCCTCTTCACTTTGTTCAATAGGGCTTTAATCCGAGTAATAGTTAAAGTATTAAACGGGCGAAATCCTAACAAGTAAACACTAAAATGATGCATGTTGGGTTAAGATAATAAATGTATGTAGTAGATATTTTAAACAAAGGAAATGCAACATCAAGGCACATAATTCAACAATCAAGTATGCAAAAATAATTTAACAATTAAAGTATTAAAACGCATATAATAAGAATTTAAATTAATAATTTGCAATGCATGGTGCACGTGCTATGAATGCATTGAACCTGTCACCGTAGTAGTGTCTTTAGCATAACATCTTGTCCTTTGATCTCGATGTTATGAGCATAAGTCGTAAGGCTGAACATTGTTCGATCGTTGATGATACTTCTCAGATCCTGACTTGCTTCCCCATAGTCCTCAAATCTCCATTGTCCGAGATCACGATCTGTTGAACCCATATTCTTCTAGATCTTCAAAGTTTCCTTGTATCCACTTATGTGTTCCCACGATCAAAAATTGAAATCCCTTGAACCCAACTTCTTCTACGCCTATGGAATCGGTATCTTGACTCCCTTCAACGATTGATCCCAAATGATGTTCCAAATCTTACCCTTAGTTGTGTCTCTGCTCAAGGTTCCCTTAAGTATTCTTTATGAATTCAATGATTGGATGAACTCATCTTCCAATTGCTTACACTTGAGCACATAATTTTCCCTTCAACAACTCTTTGCCTTTCTTTATCGTTTCCATTTGTTACTCCATGTCTCCCAATTCGAATCAACTTAAGTCTGGAAAGCAGACTTCAATCCAACCGAAGATAGAACCTTTGGCATCTCAGCATTCCATGATCTTGAAATCGCCATATCGATCGGTTCTCACTAACTCCTTCCGATCCAACTTCTTCCTTACCCAAACTTGAGTTCTCTTGAGGGTCTTCGTCTCCTCGTTGATAAAATTCTTGAACCTAAAATACTTTCAAATTTTTCTTCACTTATCCCTTGAATGAATGATCCACTATCTTAACAATCTTCACCGACCAACACAAAACTTAGAAACCTCTCTAATATCAGTCTTATATTCTAAATCTTACCTTCAATTCCTAGTGAAGAGATCTTCTCCCTTGACATTAAATTTAAGAGTTGGCAAAACACGGCCTTCAACCTGAGTAAAGCTACTACCCTTAGAACCCCACAAAAGCAAAACATAGGTTTTGCATCTTAATCGTCGATCTCCAAGGTATTACTGAGAACTGACATCCTCTCATATAGTTTCGGTCTTGACTTTTCTACCAATGTGGCTTTTTCATAATGAAGAAACTCGAATATACCGTTGTAAGGATACCAACGAACATGGTTCCATTTAGAAAAGACCACGATGCCCGGATCTTTGTAGATAACCCCACCTTTTATCACGATGTTGAGTAATGAAATATATCTCCATATTGATAGCCTTGAAGAGTCAACACACAACTTTCTAATCCCTTAATTCCATAACCTCTTCATTAGTTTAATAGAAAGAACCCGTTGTTGAGGTTGATAATAGCTTTATTATCATGACAATAACCTATAACCAAAGATTCCACTCGAATATAGATGCATGGGGATTAGCATATGCTTATGGCACATATTTAGATCGATCAACACACATAAAATGCAAATGCAACACCTAAAGCAATGAAATTGAAGATAGATCCCATATAATAAGAAATTTTGAGCAATTAGTAACAATTTAACCATGAAAATTCAATGCAATGCACACGTTGCCAAATTGGTTCTATGCCGTATGACCTAAACTGGCTCAATCACGATACGAGATCCCGGGTTTTGCAACCTGGAACTCTGATACCACTTAAGGATGTAGCGCCCCAACGGAAGGCACCGCATCCCCCGCACCGAGACCCGACCTGCATACGAAATGGGAAGTCCATACACGTGCCAAGTCACGACGAACGGGGACCACTCACTCACTATGCTAGGTGGGCTAGATCCTCGAAACCAATTAAACAAGCTCATGAATTAAATACGAGTGCGGAAGCAGGACAAGTAATCAATCATAAGTTCAAGTAGTAATTGAGGGGTTCAACTAGCATAAATACCTAATCCCGAATTTTCCAAACATAAAACATGAATCATAGAGCATAAGTCACGGGTTCAACTATCCCTAGAAGCCTGTCCCGATATTAGTATTACAACATCAATACAATTCATGGCAAAATGATCAATTACAATATGCATATGAACCGACTCCAACTCAAACAAGAGACTCGACAGACTCAACTTCCCGCCTAGCGCTCCAAACCTGCAAAATCTGAAAACAAAGCCCGGTTCAGTCTATAAGAGACTGGTGGGTAGAAAATAGGGCATAGCATATATAATATCGTAGGATTTAAACACACACACATGTATGCTATAATCCCGTGCGAGGTTTTTTAAGATATTTCCTAAGTGGGTAAAACAAAAGAAAACAACGCTCGGGATTACAACTATCTAATTCATTCATTCCATTCATAAGGATTCATGGCCCGATGAGGGGGCGTACATAATCTCCAACCTTCTCCTCGTGTGTGCATATCAATTCATTCTTTACATTAGTGATCATTCACATTCATACATATTCGTTCATAATCATTATCATATTATATCATGCATATTCATAATCATAAACACTTTCCCCTTTTTCTCCGGGTGGTGGACGGGATTGCAAGGCCCGACCACCTATCATATCAATGTGGCTAGTGAGGTTCATGAGTCCTCAAAGCCCGGTTAGCCTTTCCTCATCAAAAACTCCTTAGCGAGGTTGGTTTCGCCGTAAATTTGGTTGGAACGATTGTATGGGATCCCCGTCGGCCTTTGCCTCCCCGGATAACCATATGCACTAAGTCCCTGGGCCCGTGTTCAGTTCATATCACGCACTCGCCAAAATCATAGGTAGGGTTCATAAAAGAAGGGTTTTGCGTTGGAAATCCTTGACTCTTCTGAAGAGACTTGATATATATATATTTATAATATTTTGGCTCAAAACTTTCACATAAGGGATATATCGGGTCGTTGTAACTATTAGAAGAGAAACCCACATGTTACACCTTACCGAACAATACCAAGAAGAAA
Organism: Lantana camara; assembly: GCA_037501455.1. Taxonomy (NCBI): domain Eukaryota; kingdom Viridiplantae; phylum Streptophyta; class Magnoliopsida; order Lamiales; family Verbenaceae; genus Lantana; species Lantana camara. The sequence continues at coordinate 109,274,674 of CM074856.1, read as the reverse complement.
AGATGACTCGGAAGAAACTATGAACCCGACACGTCTCCACCCTGGAGAAACTGTACAAGAAACAACACTGTGGAATCGTGAGACTCAAGACTCCATATATGACGCACAGCATGCAATGAACATGATATGAGATGCATCAAAAGTAAAATGATCTCATAAAGCCAGCTAATCAAGTAATTCGTTCAAATACATTCAATACATGAAGGTTTCATATTCATTCGTTCCATATCTTTCATGAATCATATCAATATCGAGCCAAAATCTTCAAACTATAATCATATTACATATTTCAACATGTTTACAATGTATACAGTAAGTATAAAGGCAAAAGGAGTCACTTGAGACATCAAAAGAATGCAACAAGGCACTTAACGTTTCATATAGAAGCACTTAAGCCATGAATTTCATATACAATTATAAATTAACAAAGCAAGGCATTCAAATCATTTAAATATATAAGAACATGAAATAGAAAACTATTTAATTCCATAAATCCAAATAAATTAAACAATAAATAATACATCACATTTATCAATCTATTATCAAACATAAATTAGAAATAAACACTTAATTACATAACACACACACGTACATAATATATTCATGCATGCATATTTATATATAGATGCACAATACCCATATTGATCATATATATATACATGCTACACAACACACATGCATGCGTTTAATATATATATATACTATATATATACACATTAATTTGCATGGATATTACGTATTACATTTTCAAGTGTATATATACATATATATACTCAGACATTGACGCACACACACACACATGTACACACTACATATATAATATATTCAGTACATGCATAAATTACTCAAATAGCCATGCACCACTACACACAAAACAAATGCACACAACTCAAATATACAAAAAGGGAAGAAATGGCAGCAGTTAAATTCAAACAGGGCACTCCCCGCCCGGGGAAAAAACTAACACAAACCATCCCCGCCCGGGGAAGGGGAGGCAGAAGCTGGCCTGCACGAGTGTCCTCGCCCGGGGACACTTTCAGTTCAAACTCTCCCCGCCTGGGGAGAGTGATTGGGGAACGAGAATAACGCAGCAGTAGCTCTGTTACGAACAAGGGATAAAGCAGCAGCACAGGGCAGGTCCAAGAGGATGAAATGGGGCAAAGAAATAACCTGAAATTGCAGCAAAAATAGGCACAAACACACGCACACACAGCTGAGAGGAACAAGGCAACGAAGAACTCGAGAAAACCATAAAACCTTCAAGCTTTCAAGTAATACAAAAATGGTGGAACATCATACACTTAAAATATATCAAATTCAAGTTTATAAACACATAAATGCATCAAGTTAGATCACATTTCATGCCTCAATTTCAAGAAAACTGAGCTAATACCATGAATTCCAAAAATGAAGCTTTAACCTAACTATTCATTCATATCTTCAAATTTTCATGAATACAAGCTCAAATTTAGGAAAGCATGGATCAAAATGACCACAAATGAATGTATATAACAATCCCTAACTCACCTCTTGAATTGGTTAAAGGTTGGAAGAGATTAGAGCTCAAAATCTTCAAGGTTTGTAAAGTGGCGAAAATGGGACTGGAAGTCTGAGATTGGGGCTGTGTTTTCTCCTTGTTTCAGCTATGGTTCGAAATGAAGTGGATAGGTTCTGATAGAGCGTTAAGTCAGGGTTCCAAAAAGTCCAACCATGATTAATTTGGTTAAGTATGGTGAGAGTGATGATTAAAATGGTAAAGCGTGGCAGTTTTGCGGCAGATTCATTTTTCGGTTGAATTTCGGAGGTCCAACCGAGTTTAAAAAAATATGTGGCTTTTTCCTTTGAACCCAAATATTCAATACAAGTTCAGTGGAGGTGACGGAACTCGAATCCGAGTTCCCGAGTTCAAGATATCACATACGGAACCAAGGGTGCGCTAATTGCCCGTTAGCCCCCGATTTGGTCCCACAACTCAAAATAAATTTGTTACCACGTCAAACGAGATCGAAAACATGAAACGAGCATATAAACATGTTCATAACACATAAATCTACCACATACTAAATTTTCATGAAATTTCGATATCAAATCATATAAGAACGATGCGCGATTAAAACACTCATGCGCAAAACATTTACAATTCATAATATTTCAAATTAAATAAAACAATTTAAATTCCATTTTTAAATAAAATTAAAGTCAACGATTTAAATAAATTTTCAATATTAATAAAATCAAATATATCATTGCTTAACATTTAACATTAAATTATAAAATTTAAATATACTAATTTAACGGAATAAAATATAGTAAAATAAAATAAAATAATAACAATTTATAATAAAATTAAATATATAAAACACTTATAAACAATTAATTCGCGCAGATTGGTAAACACATACGTCCTACCTGTACGACTGAAAAGTCGGGGCGTTACAATAACAGTCTATGAATTAAGCTTCCCAAAAACACCAACATTCTTCTCATTTACTAATAAACCAGCTTTACAATATCACTAAATGGTACCCCAGATGCTTGTGTTGGAATTTCTTGGTCTGGTGGAGCTGTGTGAGAGCCCTTGCCCCTATCTTTGCTTGATGGAACTCTTGAATTTAACAAAATTGAAGCAGTTGTTGTTTTGTTGGGATTTGATAGCACGGATGCTTCTGATTCATTCACAGAGTTTCCTACTCTGGTAGCCTTTAAAGATCAATACAAAAGTCAGTGTATTCATTAATTGATCAGTGAAACATCTTCAGATTGATAGTAACAATAAAAGCAGGCCTATACTACCACAAGTGCCACATTCACCTTCTCCCGTTTTCTTGATGATATTACTCTCGATGCCTCACCAACTTCTCTTCGCCTATATATTTTAAAAGGCCTACCTAGGGTTCTTTTAAGCAATCTAATCTAATAAAAAAAAGTCCAATCTATGCAAATCAGTCATAATCTAATAAGAAACAGAACATTCTATAGTAAAACAGCTCCAATAAACACTATATACAATAACTCTTTGCAAATCAGTCTTCATCTAATCAAATATAATTTAAATAAGTCAATACCTTGCAGCTACCAAAAAAAGCTTTTTACCAAAATCCGAACATGTTAAAGCCCTATCAAACCAAAAAAGCCTTAAATTTCAAGAATTGAAAACTGAGATAACTAAAATCTCGCCGCAAGGGAAATCCAAATCAAAGTAATAAAAACATTAGCAAGCTGAAAACGACATGTTTAAGGAACAGTTTCAAAATATGCCAAGATAACTTATACTTCATGGCTGAATATGTCTTCGAAGCTTGCGGGTCTGTCAATGAACGAACAAATCGAACCTTTTCTCAGGTAAAGAGAAGGCTTTCACACAATTTCCACCAACCATTGCACGAAAAATCACTATATCTATGGATTTACGGAAGATTTTTTGAAGAAGTTTTTAGGGTTTTCTCCCATACTCTCATCTCCTTGTACCACGATTGAAACGAGCAAACCAAAAGTCAGAATTCTTTATTGCAAGTGTATAATTTGAATTGACAAAATTAAACGAGGGGCAAAATTGGAAATTCCTTTTGTTATTTTTAATCCCAAAATATCATAACTCATTTAACGGAATATTCGAGGGTATAACAAGAAGCCTGGGTCAAAATTAACGGAACCCTAACTTTTTGGTGGTCAACTGTAATTGAATTTTTCCAGAAGCGTGGTTTTTGTAATTATATTTAATTTTGGGGTACGAGTTGTAATTAACCCATCTAATTTGGGGTTAAGTGTAATCAACCCATTAATTAATACATGGTCCATTCATCTAGATGGACCACGTGCCCCAATCCTCTCTCACGAGTCACACGTGTACCTTACACGTGTGGTCTCAATTCGATCAATTCTTTTGACCTTTCTAGCAATACTCTCTCATCCTGGCATTTGTGTGTGACCCTCTAGATTCATTATTCAGTTAGCAGTGACCCTAATTAATACTCTTATTAAATAATTAGTCCACAGATCACACGACCATAATCTAGCAACAGGTGTGTGACCCCTACCCGAATAACGAATTAAATCGAAAGAACCTTTCGATCAATGACATCTGTAAGATACTATCCTCCTACCATCCCATCTCTCGATTAAGACCTAAGGCATGAGAATAATGAGAGCCTTAATAATCTTAATCTTAAAGCTAAGTTTGTATCATATCCATTTGGTCCCAATCCGAAAAACTCTTTTCTTGATATCTTGATCCTTGGCCAAGGGTTTTCACGATGACATATGAACAACTTATACAATAAGAGATCTTCTTGTTTCAAGCAAGTGTAGGTCCTTTATTGATCCTCACATGCCTCCATGTGCCACTTTTTCAATCTCAACATAAGTCATAATTCAGGTGTCTCAAGCGACATCCTTTTAGACCCATGTCAAAGATTACCTAGTAAGCTCACATAAGACATCAATGGAATCTCAAGTCTAAGGATTAATGAATCACGTCTTCGATCTGTAAGATATTTCCTAATCTGGAAGTCTCTACGTCTTGAAGTGGTTACTTCCTTTCCCATTTAGGAATCTTCTCACGCTGGACACCTCAGTGTACTCGTTCTAGGTAGCGAGCACCTTTGTGTATCGCGTACGCCTCGACTATGCACTCTACACCCCATAAAACAGGATGATTCCTTCTTAAGGACGCAATCCCACAAGCAAGTCTCAAATAAGCCTGGTTGACACTCCTACTGTTCGTTGGGCTCATCAACTTAGAGTAGTTTTTAATCCAGCTTAGATTAAGGCTTGTTTCATGAGTCATTACTTTGAATGACTAAGTCTTAAAGGCATGATGGATTCGGGGAGTTCTAATACATGCGTACGTAATAGGAAACACACAAAATATGTAATTTCACATAAAGAAGTGTTTGCCCCTGATTATAATCATACATCTATTATTCAAAGATTTTTTGTGGTACAAGGAAAGTCCCAAAGTGGATTACGACGAATCGGCTTTTTAGGTCACCATTTCCAATAATATTATATTCCTTGGTTCTTCGCCCATATCATGGAGGTCGAAAAAATAAACTATAGTAACTAGGTCTTTAGCTAAGGCAGAGTATTGAGCTATGACTGGTACCACTAGTGAAATCATTTGGCTCTTAAAGTTACAACGAGATTTAGGCGTGAAGCATTCCGAACACGTTGAGCTATTTTTGTGATAATCGAGTGACTCTTCATATTGCAGCCAATCCTATTTTTCACGAGTAAACAAAGCATATTAAGATTGATTGCCATTTCATTCGACAACACTTTCAATTTGGAACCATCACCACACATTCCATTTCCACTCGTAATCAGTTGGCAAACATAATCACTAAGGTACTTGGGTATGATCGATTTCTTGAGTTACTAGCCAAGTTGGGCATTTCGAATCTCCATACACCAACTTGAGGGGAAGTATTGGAAGATATCGTGTAAATATGGCAAGTCAACTTTCATTGATTATAGGTTGATCTTGTGGCTTGATTGATTGTCTTGCCTTTTGTATATTGTTTTCTTTCTTTACTTTTAGGGTTTAGAACTTCTTGTATATATAGTCCTTTTGTATGTGTTACACAATTACACATTATGCAATACACAAAACAATTTCTCCATCCATTATCTTTTAGACAAACCACGCCACCGTCGCACTAAGCCACCGGGCCACCACAACCCACCATAGCCTTAATTTTAGGTATTTTCAAAGTTTTAATTTTTAGTCCTAATTTCTGAAATTTAATTATTTTCCGTCGGATTTCTGATGTCTTTTAGAGATTAAAGGATGAGAGCCATTTTTGAATGAGGATTTTGAGTGCCCCATCACAGACGAGAATTTTTTGCTGGTTTTTAAGTGAAAATATTTGGCTTTTTTTAATAATTAATAAATAATTATTTAATTAACAATTTAATAAATTAATAATTAATTGTTAATCACAGAAAGAGAGCCCAATGAGTTAATTGGAGCCCATGCCCATCTCCTCAAATACAAGCCCAATAATAATGCAAAAAAAAAAAAAAAAACAGAAAAATGAGTTAATCCCCTGAGCCCGACCCCAAACTCCCCGACTAGTCTGGTACCCGATATTCTCGGGACGAGATCGGGTACCCAATTTCCCACCCCAATCCCGAATTCCCAGTCCTGTGCCAACCTCCTAGTCATAATATGCAGCTATATCGAGCATGATCCGAATGGATTGTTTCCATTGCTTAGAGTCCAAATCTGACAGTACTTCCTCATAGGCCTATGGATCTTTTTCCACTTGTATCATCTCTAAATTCCTTAAATAATGCTTGAAAGAACGACAAATAAGGAAATAACTATAATTAACTTAAAATATTATTAGCCAAAAATTATATGTTTAATTGTCTAATTCCTTAGTTAATATATGAAAGAGTTACAAATAAGGAAATTATATAACTATTTTAAAATATTATTAGTCAAAAATCATGATTTTTTCACAAATTTCTATTATTGTTATATATTATTAATATCGACCTAATTATATTGTAATATCGTAAATGTTTATACCTTTAGGTTCTATGGATTAAAATAAATGTATAAAGAGAAGAAAACAAGGTTATTTTAAAGTATTTAAGGTTTGTTAAATTTTTTAGTCAAATTTAATTAATTTTCTTTTGTAGTTGTTAATTGTGTATTTTGGCTATTTGATGTTCAAATTTATTTTATTTCTTCATTTTATTTTAATTTTCAAATTATAGCATTTTTTTAAATAAATAATTTTATTTTCATACTTTCTATTTAATTATGTTTATTTTCTCTAATATTTCTTTTTACTTTTTATTTTTTTTATGTAAATACATAGTGATGTTTTACCATTCTAATAAATAATATTTGTAATCATTGGAATTCTTTACTTTTGCTTCGATCTTTATATTTTATTATTTTTTTTATTTCTTATTAAAATTTTGGGATAAACTAAGTATGTTTTTCTTATAATAATTTTCTTGGTCAACAATAATTTTTATTTATATGTTTTGTTCCTTCATTTATATATTAAGAGAATCTCTATAAGTCAAATTAATAGTTGGTCTATTCATTTTTAGTTTCAAATCTTCTATCTTTGTGCTTTAAACTTTGATGATAAAATATAAGATGATTCTATATTAGTATTTTTTATTTATATTTTATTCATTATTGAAAATTTAAATATACATTCACTTTTAAAAAATTATTAATTTCAAATAACTATTTAATTTACATTATAAAAAATTAGAATTTACTTATTCTTTTTTAATGACTTATATATACTAAATAAGTAATCATATTAATATACTTTCATATATTTAATTATATATATTAATAAATATTTTATGTAGGTAAAATTAACAGATTTATTGGCAATATATAACTATTCTTTCAACATTTAACAAATCATTTTCAATTTATTATTTTTCTTAGTTTTTGGTCTTTTCCTTTTTAATTAACATTTAGTATATATATACTTTATTTATTTTTCTATGCATATCATGTGTTAAATAAATTTTTTTTATTAATATTGTTATCTTTGTAAATTAATATACCTATTAAATAATTTTTATATTGTACTCTTTTCATCATATAATATTTTATTTCCTGTTCTGTTTTTTCTCCTTTTTTGTGTGAGTAACTATATTTATACACTAGTAATATGTAAAAAATTATATTTATATTTTGAAAGCTAACTTTTAATATAATTCTTCTTTGTTCTTTTTTCTTCATGACATATTATATAACTCCTGTGAAACAATGGCGACTCCAGGATTATCGATCACTGGGGTCAAAAAATTTATTTTTGAGAACATTATTTAAGTTTTTTTTATAATTATTTATTTAAATTTTTATATAAATTAAAAATATTTATAAATATTCAAATATATAGGCTACTTCTTATAATATAGGATGAGGACGAGTTAGAGAATATATGAACTAATAATAAAAATATAAAAAAGTACTAAATTAAAGTAGAAGTTAAAGTTGTAAATTTTTCAATAGTAAAAGCAGTAAATGTGAGAGACCAAAAAAAAAACAAAAAAAAAACAAAAAAAAAAAAAAACAAAAAAATAATAAGTGGAGTGATTGCACAGAAAAATTGATATTCATTTTGTAATTTTTGTCCATTTTATCCCTAAATCTTTTAAAATCATTTTGGACAATTTAATATGATTTAAATAATATATTAATATAAAAAATAGTTTAAGAATTATTTACGATAATTGTGTAAATGAAATGCATGTGAAAAATAAATAATGAAATAAGAATGATATAAAATGGCTTAAAAATAAATAAATTCATAAGAATTAAGAAAAGAGAAAAATAAATTTACTTCGTAATTACAAATTTTTTTACTAAAATTTTAATTGAAAAGAGATCAAATAACTATACGGTAGAGTTCTATTTAAATTTAAAAAGTAATTTAATAAATATTTTAATGAGGATAATATTATCTAAACAGAATTTCATTTAATTATAGAAAATAGGGTAATCTAGCCATATCTATTTTTAGAGTTTGCAAACATTGAAACACCCCCAAAATTTGTTTATTTACTTGGGGGTCAATCACAATTTACTTATTTTATCATGGGGTCAAATAATTATAGTTAGGTATATTAAGAAAATATTACACATTAAATATATACATAAATTGTTGGGAATAGTGCGCTAAAAATTCAATTTGTTGGATTAATTAAATTGAATTTACAGCGAGTTGTAAGTATTTCACATATTGATAATTAATGGCGTGTGGTGGTATTCTTCTATGAAATGTGTTTCATAGGAAAAGACTTTGAATACCGAAATCACGTGTCATTAAAGTCCTAGTCTGTAAGATAAGAATATGTTCTTATCAAGACTATAACGTGGTTATATAAGATGATTAGTCTTTCGTCATAGGGAATGTTGATTCTAATTATAACACGTTTATCATTTTCAATACAATTGGAAACATTGAACTGGACCACTGAGATTATTCATTTTATACTGCTATCTAAAATGAATAAAATCTCAAGAAGCATTGTACTCTTAATCCTGATAATATTTCGGCTTTAGACACGTAGTGTTAGTCACTGTAATATACTCGAAGTGAGGTCTCGGTAACGGTGGCCAAAATACTTTGTACGTTCGGTGACAACATGAAATGTGCTAAAGAGTTATATTGATCGAGGAATCTGTGGCCATGCTGGAAGGTAAAAGATATCTCTGAAATAGATTTGCAAAAGTTCGAATTAAGACTTTGGCCAAAGCACTTCGCGTGATATGACACTGAGGTTGTATGTTAAATGTGTTTCACATACAGAGAATTTGAACTTAAGGCGAATCAATAAATTTTCAGATTAGAGATGAAAAAATGAATGATAGTATTTACAATTTATTTTTCATGGATATCTACACGGAGGACTGAAATGCGAAATTATTCTAGATCGAGAAATTCGTGAATAATTTAATTAATTTTAGAGTGCAACAATATTTATTTAGTGGAATTAAATATTGTTAAACAGTAATTAATTACTATCATGAGATGATAATATATTAACCCGTTTGGAGCTAAAATTAATTAATCCTGCAGATCCCCCTGCAAGCCCCAATTGAAAACCCGAACAGAAAATATTAAAAGGAGAAAGAGAAATGAATTTTCAAAGTGTTTGAAAATAGTCAAGGGACTTATTAATTTAAGAAATAAATCAAAGTTCCAAAGAGTTGGAAATACCCGAAATTTTATTTTGGAATTTTTTTTTTTTTTTTTTTGCTGACGTGGCAGGGCGAGGTGGCGCTGACGTAGCATCTGCATGGCACGCCAAGTGTACGGTGCAGATCGAGCCACATCATCACCACGGATGGTCCAGATTTAATCTAGGCGGGTCAAGTCAACGGTTCGGATTATCCAAGTCAATAGGGTCAAATCGGTTCAGGGTCAACCGACCCAAACACGTGTCAGAACGAGGATTGTCCACGTCTCGAACCGGACCGAATCGGGTTCTTCACACGCGCCACCTTCAGATGGCGCGTGAGGGCGCGTCAGGCGTCCTATCGGGCCGTGGCTGGCGGCAATGAACTCGTGGCGATGAGACCTTGAATGTGGTGCCTTCAAACTCCGTCAATTTGGTAAGTTGAACAAGTGGGAGAGTGAAATTACCAAAATACCATTGATATTTTGCCTATAAATAGGGCTTCACCCCTCATTTGTTACACACAACATTTTGGGATGATTTTGGCTGATCTTAAGCTTTGAAATCAAGTCCCACTTTCTCCTAATTAATTCCTAATTATTTTGGAATTAATTTTAATTAGGTGTTTATATATTTAATATATAAAACACTTAATTTCGGGAGATTAAACCCTGAAAAGGGTTTCTAGTTTAAAGTTTATTTTCTATAGTATTTAAAGAAATACTTTAGGAGCCCACACTCCGAGGGTTTCTCCGGGAATATTGTGGGGAAGCTCTGCCGGTTTCACAAAAGGGAAAGGAGCTGGAAAAATGCCGTTAGATAGTTATATTTGCAGTACGGTAATATTTTACAGTTTTATTTTTTTAAGCATGATAAATTATATGCTCTTAAGTGTTAATTGCATGTTAGATATTTATCTGCTTAAGTGATTTAAAATTTATTATCAATTGCATGTATATACTTGAGTAGATCCGGCTAGTCTTCCGCTATTGTATTAAAATGTTTTAGAAATATTTTAATACTTGTATTATAAATAAAATTTTAAAATGTGATTCCGCACCGCCACTGTTTCGGGCCCATCACCTGACATAAATAACTAAAATAAAATTTCCAAATGACCCCATTCGGCCTAAGGTAGCGTCGCCCTTGCTGTGAAATCCATTAAAATAATATTTTAAAATATCCTTGCGTTCAAAAATGCTAGTGATTATTATATTTTGTAATGTTGTACCAACAAAGTAAAGGGCACTGTACTATCAAATTTATTGGTCAAGGATAAGTTAAGTTATCTTAATTAATGAATTAAATTCACATGTCCCAATCACTAGGTAAGCAAGGAAACTTGATGTTTGTGAAATAAACAAAAAAAATTCTATACAAAGACTTTGTAGAAAGAAAACTAGAGTTAGATGTGTGATTTAGACAAATGAATACTATAGAAAGACTTTCTAGAAGTCTCCCCGATATATTTTACTTTATTTATTATTATTGTTATTTTATTTTCATGTGCATGCAATATTAGATTCATTAGTCTATGTATAAGTCATCTTAATTAATGAATTAAAATTTCATGTCCCAATCACTAGTCAAATTGAATATGTCACTTATATTAATTTTTTTAGGGATAATTATTTGTAATATTTATTATTATTATTATTTTTTTTAAATTTTTTAATTTGAATTATAAAATGTCTAACTTTGCAATATTAACTATTGTATTTTAACAAATTGTAACCTGATTCCGATCATCACGTGACACGTACACAAAATTTCTTCCACGTGTCACACGATGAGTGGAATCAGGTTGCTCATTTCTTCCACGTGCCTTTGTTCTAGTTGATTTCATGGGAAGTCACCAATAAAATCTGAAATAATTAAATGAGCAAATTACATTTCTAATCCTAAGATTAAACTTTTTATAATTTTAGTCTCATATTTTTGGACTTAGATACATTTGGTCTCATTTTTTTAAAAAAAGTTACAATTTTGGTCTCATCCGTCAAATAATGGAAGGAAAATGCATTTTTTTCATTAAGTGCAATTTGAATGGAAAAGTTACTTTTCATCTCTAATGCACGGACACTCCGTAAAAAGTCGTCGTGCAATGTCGGACATGAACACGCTTCCGACATGTGTCCGACTCGCCTCTGAACATGTCTGACACGCCTCCGACAAGCCTAATCTGTGTCCTGAATTAAAAAAAAAAAAAAAAGAAAAAAGAGACAGGGTGTCGGACACTCTGCTGTGGAGTGTCCGACACGGCTGAGACACATATCAGATTTTGGGAAGGAGGAAGCTCCATCTCAACATCTCTAACAATTCAGATGGTAAAAGATCAACCTTTGCAATGATATTGTAGTGGATATGGTGGTGGTGAGCGTTTTGGGAGGCTAACTTTTACTGAATCTGATGTTGAAGGTTTTGCCTCTACGGCGGTGATAGTAGTAGTGGAGGTGGGATTTTTGGGAGGAGAATTGGTGGTGGGATTTCTGGAAGGAGAAGGCCCAGCTCCAGTGGGATTTTTGGGATGAGAAGTGGAGGTGGGATTTTTGGAAGGAGAAGGCCCAGCTCCGATAGTTGTAACGAAGAACAAATTGGGAAGAAATGTAGGTGATTGGCGACACTCTAATTAGGATTAGGTTAAGACTTAAGCCATATTCTCAAATCTCAACTCTCAAACTTAAAAGATTAACCTTTTGGGCCATTGACCCATGAAACTTTAAAATGTGATTTACTTTTAAATTGATTTTTTTATTTATTCAGCTTCAATATGACATAAATAAATACTAATTTCTATAACTGAGTACATATATTGACTTTATAGTGTAATATTTTTAAATATTAGTAATTATTAGAAATAGTTTAAATTGGTCAAAAAAATATTTTATGCTTGTAAAATTTAAATAATATTTGGCTTAGTGTTATACAAATTAATATTATATATATATAAAAAATAAACCGTGTCGGAGCCGTGTTGATGAGGCCCAAAAACGCACTCGTATCAGGGCCGTCCACCTGTCGCCATCTGCTAACGCAGAGACTACACCCTCGCATTGATGGGCTCGTGGACCAACCCAGCCCACTCACTTGCCAACTAGTATAGGCCCTTGAGCCTCGGACAACCATTTAAAGGGCAAGGACGAACCGGCAGGCCCGGCTCTCCCGTCCCGGCCCTCGGGGTTACCTTTCTCAAGGAATCACCCGCACGAGGGCCATATTCTTGTCGCTCGGGTTTTGGCGCTCAAGGATCATAAACCATGAGGAACCCATCTGAGCATTCTCCGAGCGTCACCTGTGCGCTCGCGGGTCATCCCCCACCGCCGTGGTGGATCTAAACCCTCATAAAACGGATCAGGGACCCTCCACCCATGCGACCCTCGTCAACAACCTCTGACACAAAGGTAGTGCGCACCGTGTACCTGACACGCCGCCTCCTTTTCAGAAACGTCATTCTCACGACCTCAAAGGCTGCCACGTGTTAGGGCAACACAGGTTTGGGACCACACGGTCAATTTACCCATTTAACCTCACCCCTAACATATAAATAGGGGAGAACACATGCTTTCTCCCCCAAGTCATCATTTGCATACAAACCGCATACATTGTTCTGGGCATTTTCACTCATCTTCTCAAGCTTCTCATCATTTTCACCACAGTAGCATCACCCTTGCAACTTGCATTCTTGGTGTTATCCTAGTTGGAAGAACCCACGCTTAAGAGGAAACCCAGATCCTGAGGCCCTCACGCCTGTGATGGTCTTTCCCTTTTCATACAAATACTAAAGTGTGGTTGCATTTTTGGAAACCTGATTTCCAGCACCATCATTTTTAGCGCCGTCTGTGGGAAATCCGTCACTACCACAACTGTCATCGCCAGATTCTTCCTCTGAAAGCTAGTTGAGATATAACACCTTTTTGGTTCTAAAAATGGTTACCGCAACCGGGTCTGGAGCTGTGGGGGACAAGGGCGCTCTTCCCCCAGTCAACGAAGGGAACGCCGAGAGTAACATCCCTGCCGGAGTTACCAACCCGCCGGCTGCGGGGAATGGAGGCGAGAATCCAGATACGGCGGCTGCAACTCTCCCACCGGGAGGGAACGCTACGGGAGGGCCCAGTTCCGTTGTTCCGCCTACAACTCACACCGCCAATGCTTCCTTCCCTTACTCAGGTATGTATCCCATCGCCATGCCTCCACCGGGATACCCTTTTATGCAACCCGGAATGATGCCCAGGATGATGCCGATGATCCAACCTTATCAAGTGGGGACACTAAATCTCCCCATGTCATTGCCAAGAGAGATACAAGGGGTAGAAATGCCCCAAATCACCACCCAGCAGCTTCAAGCGCTGTATGCGCAGTGTGAGGGCCAAGCAGTCCAGAACGCTTGGGAACATTTCATTGCGGCGTATTTCCCTTCGCACGCTGGCGCTCGAATGGCCCCACCTCTTGGAGGACTCCCCGCGCACCCCTTGACGATGGCCCAAAACGCGTTGAGGGCCCAGCAACCTCCTCCACCGCCGAATCAAGAAAATGAGGCCCCGCCGAGGGTCCAGCAAGATCAACCACCAGTAAGAGATGAAAGGGCTCCTCGACATGAGGGGGCCGGAGATAACGACGAGGTCCAATCGAGGGCCACAGAAAGGGCAAACCGCAGAAATGTCGGTGACCCTCAGCTTGCAGCAGTACAGGACCAGATCAGGGGGCTCCAGAATGTGGTGGAGCAGCTCTCTCGAGCGCAGTCTCACGTCTCCCGTGATGGGGGCGAGAGGTCCAGGGCCAGAGACGCTCGCAGACCACGCAGCCCCATCTCTCACCGACGAAGGGAAGCCAGCCCCGAAGACCCGGAGGACAGGGATTACCGTATCCCGACGGGCGATTCTCCCCTCGTCGAGGAGGTGCTGATGACTCGTGCGGTAAAAGGAAAAATCCCCACATCCGTCAACAGGTATGACGGAACCACAGATCCGGCCGAGCATCTGGATCACTTCGTGCACTTGATGCATTTATATGATCACCCCCTCAACTATTGGGCCAAGGTGTTTGTAACTTCCCTCATGGGAATGGCCCAGGATTGGTACAAAAAACTTCCTCCGCGCTCAATCCGAGGATACCATGACCTGACTGACGCTTTCATCAGTCACTTCAACTCTTTGAAGGCTCCAGCCCCCGCTGCGACGGCTCTCTACAGCCTGGTCCAGGGGCCTAGCGAGACCCTCAGGTCATTCATGGGAAGGTTCAACAAGGAAATCCTGCTGGTGGAAAAGCCCTCGATGGATTTCTTGAGTCACGTTCTCTTTGGAGCCATTAACATGAAGCATTATGTCAGCAAGGAATTTGTAGAAGAAGTGGCCAAGAAAAAGCCCCGCTCGTTGATGGAGATAAGGGACATAGCTGACTCGTTTTTCACCCTCGAAGATATGTATCTCGCGAGGGATCAGAAAATGGCGAACGCCCCACGCCCCAGTAAAGCCCCCGAAGACAGAGGAGATTCAATCAGGGGCCGCCGCCGCAGCCCCATTGTCGCTCGGCGGAACGCCTCTCCCCCTCGAAAGTTCGAGCGCATCCCTCTCAACCGCCCTATAACCGAAGTATATGCGATGGCGGATAAGAAGCTATTCAAGAGGCCGCCAAGGTTGAGAGAAACAGAAGCTCAGAAGCGCTCGGGGAAGTACTGCGCTTTCCACAAGCAGAAAGGGCATGACACCAGTGAATGTCATCAGCTAGAAAGGGAGATTCAGAGGCTGATCGCTGGGGGGCACCTTAAGGAATTCGTAAAGGTGTTGGAGAGGTACGACGAGCACTGCGCGGAGCGAGCGCAAGCAGGTGGGAGAAGCCGTTCGCGCTCTCGGAGCCCGTGTCACCGTCACACCGAGCCCAGTGACCGTGGAAAAGGGAAAGCATCGGACGTGGAAAATCAGCCCATCACGGTCATTCACATGATTGCTGGCGGACCCTCAGGGGGCGACTCTAATGCTTCCCGATGCCGCTACATTCGAAGTTATGACCAGAGATCTTCTCAGCCCAGGCCAATGCTCTCTATTGATAAATCATCACGCTCGGCGAAGGATGAAAGCGTAGGTTTCACAGAGAAAGACTTAGAGCACATTGTAACGCCCCATGGGGTCGGTGAAACCTCTGACTGCCCCATGGTGGTTAGCTTAGACGTTCACAATCACGTTGTAAAGAGGGTCTTAATTGATAGTGGAAGCTCCGTGAATGTTTTGCCTTACTCCACGTTTCAGAAAATGAACATCACAAACATCCCGCTCGAACCCCTCAGAACAGTCCTCGTCAGCTTTGGGGGTTCCGAGATCGTCCCTCGCGGACAAATTCGCTTGGCCACCTCTTTTGGTCGCGCCCCATGGCGAAAAACTTTAAATGTTCTCTACGTGGTGGTCGAAGTGGACCTACTTTGCAACATCATCATTGGGCGCCCAGCCCTCGTTGACTTCAAAGCTGTAATTTCCACCTATCATCAGAAAGTCAAGTTCCCCACCCCCGAAGGTACAGGAGAAGTACTGTGCAATGTTAAAGAAGCATGGGAATGTTACATACTTTCCCTTCGAAGCCACAAGCCCAAATAACCTTCCCAGGCAGGCTCCACCAAAAAATCTGTTGACTTTCCCAAACTAGATGAAGATGGCCCCGAGCGCAAGAGGGCCAAGCTCTATAAAAAGAAGAATAAGAAGAAGGTCACGGACAAACCCGAAGATGCTGGGAACTCGCCCCTTGGAGAGGTTGGGGCTTCCTCCTCGGAAGACGAGGATCATATACCCTCGGGAGGTACCAACGAGAGAGTCACAGGAAAGAAACGGGCGCTCGAACAGCCGAGGCCTGAAGTGCGAGTGGAACCTACAGAAAACTTCCTGACCATCGAATTGGAACCCGGGAATCCCGATAAGACCACGCAGATAGATTCCAGCCTCGACGGCCCCTCTCAGATTATGATGATTGAATTCTTGCGAGAAAATATTGATGTCTTCGCTTGGAAGGCTTCTGACCTCACTGGCATAGATCCGAGCGTTATTGTCCACCGGCTAAACGTGGATCCGGCCTTCAAACCTATAAAGCAAAAGAAGAGAGATGTCCATGGGTTCCGAAAGCAGGTCATAGAAGAAGAAGTCAGTAAATTGCTGGACGCTCAGTACATAGAAGAGATTCTATATCCCGAATGGCTTTGCAATGTGGTGCTCGTTCCCAAGAGCGCCAACAAGTGGCGTATGTGCAATGACTTCACAGACCTCAACAAGGCATGTCCCAAGGATCCGTACCTGCTACCTAGGATTGATCAGTTGGTGGATTCGACCGCTGGGTGTGAACTTATGAGCATGATGGACGCTTTCCAAGGATATTATCAGATATTTATGGCTCTTGAGGATCGTCCCAAAACAGCGTTCGTAGTCCATATGGGCGTTTATTGCTTCAAAGTCATGCCCTTTGGGCTCAAAAATGCAGGAGCGACTTACCAACGCCTTGTCAACAGAATGTTCGAGTGTGAGATCGGAAAGTCCATGGAAGTATATGTGGATGACATGATCGTCAAAAGCGAATGCCAGTATTCTCATCTAGGAGACCTCAAATGAGCGTTCAATATCCTGCGGCGTTATGGTATGAAACTGAATCCTTCCAAGTGTACATTTGGCGTACGGGGTGGCAAATTTTTGGGATATATGGTCAGCCAATGGGGCATAGAGGCAAACCCAGAGAAGATCAAAGCAATCCTGGATATACCCTCCCCTCGCAATCTGAGAGAGGTCCAGGTGCTTGTGGGTAAAATCATTTCACTAAATAGGTTCATCTCCCGCTCAGCGGACCGGAATCTGCCCTTCTTTAAAATTCTGCGTAACGCTCGCAACTTTACCTGGAGCGCAGACTGCGAAAAGGCCATACAGGCGAAAAGGCCATACAGGACATGAAGCAGTATCTTTCGAGCGCGCCTTTGTTGACCAAACCTAACCCGGGGGAGAGTTTGTTTGTCTATCTGTCAGTTTCCTTGGAGGCCACGAGCGCTGTCCTCGTAGCCGTTCGCGAGCGTAAGCATATGCCGGTGTATTATTTAAGCAAGACTCTATAAGGAGCGGAGAAAAGATACATGGAGATAGAGAAATTTGCATTTACGCTCGTAAATGCCTCTCGGAGGTTAAGGCCCTATTTTCAAGCGCATTCCATCATGGTGCTTACAGATCAGCCCTCTGGCAAGTGCTTGCAAAGCCGGACGTCTCAGGGAGATTAATTAAATGGTCAATTGAACTTAGTCAGTTCGAGATCACCTTTGAGCCTCGCACGGCGATACAGGCTCAGGCCGTGGCTGACCTATTGGTCGAACGTTTCAACTTAGATACCGTGCCCTCAGCAGAGGATGGTTTATGGCTTTTGCACACAGATGGCTCCTCGACCTCACAAGGGGGAGGAGCCGGGGTGACCCTCAGAGACCCTCTCGGAGCTGAAGTTGACTATGCGATCAAGCTGACGTTCCAAGTCACCAACAACGAAGCTGAGTATGAGGCCCTCATCCAGGGGCTCAGGATTGCACTCCAGAATGGCGCCACTCGGGTCACTGCATATGTTGATTCGCAGTTGATCGCGAGTCAAATTGATGGTTCTTATGAGGCTCGAGAAGCCACCATGGTGCAGTATCTGGCGAGCGCTAAGGAGGTGATAGCCAAGTTCAGGGAATTCCACCTTTTACAAATCCCAAGAGCAGAAAACGAACATGCTGACGCTCTGTCAAAGTTCGCATCCGCCCTGGACGGTATAGCGAGCGCGCTATTACATTTCTTAGAACAGAGGAACCGCTGATAAGTAAAGGCGAACCTTCGAAGGAGGTAAATATGATTGACCCCTCCGAGCCTTGTTGGCTCGACGAAATTGTCAGATTCCTCCAGGATGGAACCAGCCCAAGCGATAAAGTTGAGGCTCGAAAAATTAGAAACAAGGCCCCTCGTTTCTCATTAGACGCCGAGGGACGATTATTCAAGAAGTCCTTCCAGGGCCCGCCGTTGAGATGCTTGAGACCCTCGCAGGCCAAGGAAGGTTTAGAACATGTGCACAATGGAAGCTGCGGGAACCACTCGGGCGGTCGAATGTTAGCAAAGAAAGTCTTAAGGAGTGGGTTCTACTGGCCCTCGGTGCTGCAGGATGCCGTTAGCTACTCCAAGAAATGCCCCAAGTGCCAATTTCATTCTAACACCCCACAGTTGCCGACAGCTCAAATGATTCCTGTTGATGTTTCGTGGCCTTTTGATCAGTGGGGCATTGATATTGTGGGACCCCTCCTAATGGCGGCCGGACAAAAGAAATTCGTAATACTCGCTGTGGGTTACTTCACTAAGTGGGCTGAAGCCGAAGCGGTCGCCAAGATAACGTTCAAGGTTGTCAGAGATTTCATTTGGAAAAACATCATCTGTAGGTATAGTATCCCGAGGGTGCTCATCTCAGACAACGGCTCCCAGTTCATCGCTGCCGACCCGCGGGATTGGTGCTATGAGCTGGGGATTGAACAGCGATTCACCTCCGTGGGCCACCCTCAAGCCAATGGTCAGGCGGAGGTGACTAATCGAACCATACTCCAGCATCTGAAGACGATGCTCGAGAGTAAGAAGGGAGAGTGGGCTGAAGAACTTCAAGGAGCCCTGTGGGCATACCGTACTACTCCACGAGCGGCAACAGGAGAAACTCCTTACTCCCTCGTTTATGGCTCCGAGGCTATGATACCTGCGGAAATTGCGCAAGAGTCCGCACGCGTTGCCTATTTCGAGCCTGCTGCCAACGAGGCCAATCGGGCGCTCGAGTTAGATTTGTTGGATGAGAAGAGGAATACTGCTTGGGCACGTATCCACAAATACAAAGCGACCGTCGCCCGCCAATACAACAAACGTGTTAAAGAGAGGACTTTCCAACTAGGGGACTTGGTCCTCAAAAAAGTTGAAGTCTCCAAACATGTGGGTAAGTTGGACCCCAATTGGGAAGGCCCCTTCAAAGTCATTCAGGTACGAGCAAATAACACCTACCTGCTGGAGACTTTGCAAGGCGAGCGTCTCCCTAGGCCATGGAATGCATGTAACCTTAGAAGGTTCTAAGTGTAATCCCCAGTTTTCTTTGTAATTTCCCGTTGGCAGCATGGGGAACTTTCTTGTGGCAGAAAGCATATTGTATTCGTTTTGTAAATTGCGAATATAACAGTAAGCATTTTGATTTTTGACTATATCGTTTATTTGTTTTTTCTTATTGATTAATGATTTAAGCAAACATAAGGCCTACTCCGTGTCGAGCATCCTCCACGTCGAACGGCCTAAGTAATACCCCAATCGTTTTGAAGCGACGCTATTTGGGTGTGTGACAATTCGTAAGTGTGTAAAATCCTAAGAACCAGCGTGTCAGACAACGGGGGGCCAAAATGCTTAATTTACGCCAGCTGAGTGCACGCCACTCCGTCTGGCGCTCGTAAAAACCCCGGTGACCCTCAACTTCTCGGGTAAGGGCACACTCGTAGAATAGTGGATCCCATAACAATCCTTTCATGGGTCCCTCAAATTAACGCTAACCCTACGGTTACGCTCGCTTTGATCCCATACTAAGCAAATCCTACTGATGATTTCTAAAGTATATACAACCTAATGGAGCGTTCAAGACGAGGGTGCACATTATTGGTCCAACACTTAGGAAAATCCCCAGAAGTTTCCTAAGTTCAAACTCGAGCCTCATTACGGATATGCCAGGGCACCCTCAAAGAAAACACCCTCGTGCACACCCACGCCCATCGCAAACGCTCAAACAAGAGATATTAATATAAGAGCGGCTAGCGTAATGAAATAACATCATTCAACATTCAAGCATTAAAAGAGGAGTTCAAATATTCAACATCCAAGCATTGAAAAATGAGAAAGTATTCAGACATTCAAGCATTAAAAAAGGAGTTCAAATATATGGGAAAGCGGGATAAAGGATCCAAAATATTCAGGAAGTCACTGGAGGATTAAGTACAAACATAGATTGTTCTTAAATATGACAAGGAAGTTAGACCAACGAGGAAAGGTATCAATAACCAGGGGATCTTCACTGGGCCTGAGAGTTGGGCTCTGGAGGGGCAGTCGCGAGAGGAACTGGGGCCAACACGTTGGCGTCAGAAGTTTGGGCCTCGACAGGTTCCTCGACGTCCACAGTATCCATGACGGTGCCCTCGTCTTCTATTAGGAGAGGCTCGGGACCTACCCTATTGGCAGCAATAAACTCCCGTTGGAGCGTTTGCACCAACTTCTCGTACTCCGGTTCCGCCAGGCTCTCAGTGGGATCCTCATCTTGGACCATCGGCTATCAGTTTTCATCCAGATCCATGCGCAAGCGCGCATCAGTCCGAGCGCTTTCGGGTGCCAAGCCAAGTTTCACCATTTGCCCGATGGCTTTATGGAAGAAACGCCGTGCATTATCGAAGCAATGGATGTTGGCCGCGAACACGAAAGCTTTGGAGCGTATGAACTTCTTCACTGCCTCCCAGGATACCCTCGTCTCCAAGCCCTGTACTTTGCCCTGCAAGTCAGCAAGGGCCTTGTTTGCTTCCTCATTTCGGCGAGTGCTCTCCGCCAGCTGCTCACCCAGCTCCTGGTTCTGTTGCCTCAACCGGTCGCGCTCCACCTTCAACTCCTTATGACGCTCGTCAAGAGTAAGATAGGCCTCGTCCGCCTTCTGCAGATTCTCCCTCAGCTGATCCTTCTGAAGGTTGGCAGCGGTCAGTTGGGAGTGGATATTGTTGTAATCCTCTTGCAACTGTACGGGGTCAGAGATTCGTAATAATTTCTTGTATTTGGCCTTATGCTCGGAGTAGGCCTGCGCTCACCCCTGCAAGTTCTTCAACCTAGGGATTACCTCCTGGAAAGTCAGAAACAAAGATTAGCGTTAGAATGGGAACAGTGGAAGTTGAAAGTCTTCAGAGGATACTAAAGACTTACCGTCAGAAGGGCATGACAGGCATCGTCAGCAACACGAGCGGCGTTATGCTCGTTCAACTTATCATGATCGTCGGAAAACTGGAGTTTCCCGACGATGTCAGAAACGAGGTTCACGGAGTAGGCGCTCTTTTTCAGAAGCACCGGACCCTCAGTCCGTTGGCGCTTGTAGCGAGAGCCGCCCTTACAGCCTATCTTCCAGAAATCTTCATCCTCTGATGAAGAAGTGTCGCTGCCCTCGCCTCTGTGCCCCACGACCACCTCTTTCCCCTTGCCAGAAATTGGGATGGAGTCCGGCATCCTCTTTCTCTTCCCCAGACGGTCGGCCCGGAGAGTTTCGTGGATACGGATATGTTCCCCCGAGCGGTTCCAGGACCCGCTCGAGCTCAGTGAAATCGGACCCTCGGGGGCTACCGGCAGAGGAGTAGCCCCACGGGTACCCTCCACTGTTAAGTCTTCGATGGGGCCCCTAAGGGGAGCTTCATTCCCTGCACGACCGCGAGCGCCGTTATTCCCTCGGCCGGCTCCTCGCCGGGTTCCCCTCCCCCTCGGAGCATTGGAAGGACGGTTTTGTTGTTGTTGCGGGGGCTGAGGGTCAGCGGCGGGTCCTTGAGCGCCCAACATGCGGGAAAGAGCCTCAGCATTCATGCCTTGCGATAGTATTTGAACACCTGTAAATAAAGAAGAAACGAGCGTCAGAAGTTGGTTGCTTGGATCGCAGATGCAAAAAATACAGCAATCACACCAAGTTAGGAGGCTATACTAAAAGTTAGAGCAGTTAGTTCCTAGAATCTAACCATCGAGGGCCATGATGTCAGCTGGAGGGTTAAGTATCATGTCTGGAGGGCAAGATAGTCCATAACGGAACAATATTCCCTCGTTCTTCATCAAAGTCTCCGCCTTAATCCACTTCTTCTCACTCCTCATCTCAAAGGCTAGTCCCATCGCCCAATCCTCAAAAGCTTTATTCCTCATCCTTTCCCTAATCAAAGGGCCCTCGCCACAGATTATCCACTGTCGGTGAACCCCAAAAATCCCCCCGGGAGCCCCCACGAAAAAATACCTCTCCTTCCAATGCTTGCCGTAAGAGGTGGAGGGGGAGTCTATCATCTTAAAGCCCGATTTGGCTTGAGCGTAGTAAAACCCGTCCGTAGGCGACGAGCGTGGCGAACGTGCTACTTGTACCAGACTGTCAAAGTTGACAATCGAGGGTGCATGGCCTAAAGCTCTCATCGCTATTATGAAGGTGTTGATTAGGGCTATGCCATTGGGCAGAATTTGTGAAGGGCAAAGCCCTAGATGGTGGTAAATGACAACAGCGGAATGAGCGATAGGGAACCTTAAACCCCCAGCTAAGACCGCATCGCAATAAACCATCATCATCCTCGTTGGTGGTTGATTTGCCCTCTCTCCCTCCTCAGGAAGTCGCATAGGAAATACCGCTTCATCCCAATAAGCTTTCGCCCTCAACTCCTCCAAATCGTCGAGCGTCAGAATACTCACAATCTCATCCGGAGATCTATCAGTTTGATGACGATTATCCTGCCTCACTCGAGTGGCAGGCTCCTTTCCTCTCCTTTGGCGCCTTCTGGAAGGTTCAGCCTCAAACGGGCGCCCGGATGGCCCCGCTTCGCCCTCAGGAGCCATCACTGCCACTGTGATCCTGTGATCTTGGGGTCTCACGGCACTATTTAACACCGGGAATACCCTCTCCCCCTGCCTTTGCATTTCCATCACGTTATGCATCTCTTCAAAGAGGTCATTCACCCCTCCAGGGGCGCGCTCGTTCATCCCTTGAACGGCAGCGTCCACCTCTTCTTCCCCAGCATCTGCCGGAGCCCGGGCCACCGGACTCGCCATGGGAATCCCCTCACCTGGGGACGCCCTAGCCAGGGGAACAGCTGTGGGGACATCGCCGTGAGGGGAAGAGCTCCCCACTGACATCTCCTCAATCTCCCTTACGTAATCGTCAGCTTGGTTTCCGGCCATGTTCGCTTTTCGACTTTTAAAGACGGAATTTCTAGCAGATAACTCAATGAAGGAAGAAATCTCTGAAACGAATTCAACGGCAGAAAGTGGCTCTTCACTCAAGGGATTTCACTCACTCAATCTAAACCTAATGTTAGCACGAGGAAAATAAGGAAAATGTTATGGAGTTTTACCTAAAAGCTTGAAGGACAGAAACTCGCCGGAACTGGTGAAGGTTGCAGAGTTTTCTCGCTGAATATGTGCTTGAAGAAGGTTGAATGCGTGAAGAGGCTCCAAAGCCTTGCAGATCCCAATTTATAGGGGTAAAGGCTGGCATTAATTAGGGTTTAAGATTTCAAATGGCAATCATTTCCCGCCTAGGAAATCCCCCCACTTTTGGTAACCGCCTCACGTCTCCCGGAGTGCACGCGTCCACGTTCCCACTCAACATTAAATGCGGACATGACTTCAATTAATGCGGTGTCAGACTGTGTCCGTTACGGAAGTCAAGCGGTCACTTCCCTAGCAAGGGCTTGACCCTCGAGTAATTCAAAATCCTAGGCTCCCTCCATATTAAAATTCTACAGTACACTCGAGCGATACTACAGAATTTGGGGGGCAAAATGATGAGGCCCAAAAACGCACTCGTATCAGGGTCGTCCACCTGTCGCCATCTGCTAACGCAGAGACTACACCCTCGCATTGATGGGCTCGTGGACCAACCCAGCCCACTCACTTGCCAACTAGTATAGGCCCTTGAGCATCGGACAACCATTTAAAGGGCAAGGACAAACCGGCAGGCCCGGCTCTCCCGTCCCGACCCTCGGGGTTACCTTTCTCAAGGAATCACCCGCACGAGGGCCATATTCTTGTCGCTCGGGTTTTGGCGCTCAAGGATCATAAACTATGAGGAACCCGTCTGAGCATTCTTCGAGCGTCACCTGTACGCTCATGGGTCATCCCCCACCGCCGTGGTGGATCTGAACCCTCATAAAACGGATCAGGGACCCTCTACCCATGTGACCCTCGTCAACAACCTCTGACACAAAGGTAGTGCGCACCGTGTACCTGACACACCGCCTCCTTTTCAGAAACGTCATTCTCACGACCTCAAAGGCTGCCACGTGTTAGGGCAACACAGGTTTGGGACCACACAGTCAATTTACCCATTTACCCTCACCCCTAACATATAAATAGGGGAGAACACATGCTTTCTCCCCCAAGTCATCATTTGCATACAAACCGCATACATTGTTCTGGGCATTTTCACTCTTCTCAAGCTTCTCATCATTTTCACCACAGTAGCATCACCCTTGCAACTTGCATTCTTGGTGTTATCCTAGCTGGAAGAACCCACGCTTAAGAGGAAACCCAGATCCTGAGGCCCTCACGCCTGTGATGGTCTTTCCCTTTTCATACAAATACTAAAGTGTTGTTGCATTTTTGGAAACCTGATTTCCAGCACCATCACGTGTCGTGTCCAAATTTTTTGAAAAATCCGTGTCAGTGTCGTGTCGTGTCCGTGTCTCCGTGTTCGTATCAGTGCATCATAACTTTTCATTAGGTTGTTTTTTGCGGGTGTTTGCTTATTGATACCCCATTTTAGCACCCTGAATTAATTTTCAAGTATTATTCTAAATCACCCTTATAATATGGTGCTAAAATGATGTTTTAATAAGAAAACTCCCACAAAAAATAACCTAATGAACAATAACTTTTTCTTCAAAATTGCATTCAACGGGAAAAAAATATATTTTTCATCGATTATTTGATAAATAAGACTAGAATTGCAAGTTTTTTAAAATAGTGGAACAAAATGTGTCTAATTTTAAAGTAATAGAACTAAAATTGCAAAAGTCCGAATCATATAGGACCAAAAATGTAATTTGCTCTAATTAAATTCGCACAATAAAGGAACTAGTTTCATTTAAGGCTTTAGCTTTTTGCAATCTGCCCATGTCCAAAATCAGCTGCATATATACATACATACGTACATGGATTTACATGCACGATTTCCAATTAAGTTCGAAACAATTACAAATTAGTCCATCTTACATCACAAATTACAAAATTACACTTGGGGGCTGGGGCTCTTTATGAAAATTTTGCATTGAATTTTGATTATATTTAACATTCTAAAAGCATATCACTGGTCCAAGAATTAATATAGTTTACAACCTGGGCGATGTCCGTTAATGATACCTCCCTTTACAAAATAGTATCGTACTTTACATGAAAATATACGTTACATGAATAATAAAACTTCAAAGAGTTTTTTTTTTCCTTGTTTCTAAATTAGGTCTAATTTATAAATACGCTAAACCTAGGAGTTGTAAATTCATACTTTTTTTTGGTGGCAAAAATTTTAGGGTGAGGGATAACATTGACACCCAATCTAAGACATTGAATATTTTTGGGATCAACGAAAATTTACAAAAAACATACATTATATCTCAGCCCATGGAGACAAGAAAGTTTAAATTTGCAATCTTATCAATAACAAACCCTGTCATGTTCCATTTAATTATTAACCCCATGGGGTTTGTAAATGCATAATTGCCCAAAGCCTTTATTGACTTCAAAGTCTTTTTCTATTCAATCCTTCCATACTATAAAGAAGTTCTATCTTCTAAAGTCTAAACTAAAACCAAACTCCTGCATCTCCTCAGTTGCAACAACACACCTCTCGACCTAATCCTCTCATTCAACAGACATGGCCATCGCTTGTGCAGTCTTCTGCGGTATACCCATCTTAATATGGCTTATAGTCATGATAGTTCTCATTTGCCAAACCCATATGCCCACATGCTCCATACAAGACTTCTTTCTTGTCACATGCAAAATTTTGAGTCGTATATTGTCACATGAAATTTTAAAATATAATCCGTATTGTTGTGTTCGTGCATCAAACATTACAATTCTACATTACTTCTAAAGGTCTTTTTTTTCTTTTCCTGACATTTAGCCCCCGGCCATAAACAAGCATTAATAAACATTGCTAATTTTCAATACACATCAGCCGATAATCAACATCGCAAATGCCACATCAAAATAGAGTGAAGGTTAAAGAATGGTTAAGAAAAAAGATCGTGACAAAGCAATGTTAAAGGAAAAACCAAATGTGCAATATTGGATAAATATAGAATAAAAATATTACATAAACCTCCCCTATGTACCATATCATTAGAAGTTTTACCAACCATAACCTTGTCTTTAGAACTAAACATACATCAGCATATCACACTACCCTAAAACCTTTCTACTTCCAAGAAACTTAATATAAATTATTTACATTTAAGTTCGTAGAATTATATTTAAAATTTGAAGAACTATTGTGATACATAATAATTGGTTAAAGAATTTTATATTAATAAAAAGTATTCACTTATACATTTGTGGAATTATATCTGCATTTTGAGAGACTATTGTATTATTTAGTAACTAGTAATTGAAAGATTTAATGAAGAATTTTTTTCTTAGTATTAACTATTTATATTTGAATTTGTAGAACTATATCTAAATATTGAGTAATTCTTGTGTTATGCAGCTGTTAAATGTTAAATGAAGAACTTTTCTCTTAATATGAAGTATTTATATTTGAATTTGAGCATTATATATGAATTTTAAGGATCTATTGTTTCATATAACCATTAGTTATTAAATAAAGAAATTTTATTTGAATATGGAGTATAAAATTATGTAATTATAGTATTATATCTAAATGTTGAGGAATTGTTGTGTTATGCAACTGATAAATGTTAAATGAAGAACTTTTCTCTTAATATAAAGCATTTATGTTTCAATTTTGAGCATTATATATAAATTTTAAGGAACTATTGTTTTATACGATCGTTTGTTTTTAAATAAAGAACTTTTATTTGAATATAAGGTGCAACTATATTTATATTTTGAGGAATTATCATATTATTCAGCAATATGACTAAACAAAGGATAATTAGGCCATTTTAAAATAATTAGGGAGTTAATTAAAAGAATTATTAAATTGAGGAGTATAGTAAAACTTCAAATCCAATTTAGGGTTAAACTCAAAATATCCAATATTCTTCTTCTAATGGTTTTATTAAACTTAAGATTAATGGCATATGGACTTTCCCATTTTTCCATCAATTCTTGGGTTTTATCTTGGGATGGTGATGAGCCGACAATACACGCACGAAGGGAGGCCATCACGATCTTAGGACAGCGTCAAGTGGTCTGACTCCTACAGGCCAACCGTTCTTTACTTATACTTCTAATTATCATTATTACTAATCTATTTTTGTGTTATATATTTGTGCGGAAAAGATTCAATTTCCACAACAACACGCTGCTGGTGCCAACGATAACATCCCGCCTCCAAGTCTTTTTCTCCCGCCCTTGGTAAAAACCCGACAAGGTGTAGTTCCCGATGGCCAGGCTTTTGTTCACCTCCGAATAGAAGGTTTATAACGCCCCGGCTTTCGGCCTTTCAGGTATGAACGACACGTGTGGGTTTGAGAGTTGTAATTTAATTATTAATTGATCATTTAACTCATTTTCCTTGTCATGACATAATTTTTATAAAATTATATTCTAAGTTTTTTTTTTATTGAAATTCATATCATATCATATTTATCGCATATATTGAATATGAATGCAACATGAATTAATTTCCCGAGCTTGACTTAATTTCGTTGTGACTTTATTTGATCATTTCATGAACTTTTGGGACTTAATTGCATTGGACCTAATTGATCAATTGTTATGGAATTGGACCTCATTGTATAACTTAATAAATGAAAGGATTTAATAGCAAATTGGCTATTTTTTCCCTCTCTTGAGCAACATATCATGTACTATTACATTTCCATTTCATACAAACATTCATACACGTTTGCTCCTTTCTTTCCTTTCCACCGAACCAAACCCTTGTGAAGGAGTAGGGAGATTTTATCCATTCAAGCTAGTTTTTGCGGGATTTAGGATCATTGGAGCATCATCAACATCATCTCTTCATCTCATCTCTCATTTCTTTCAATTGAGGTATTTATGGAGAATGGATGAATTCCTTGAATATTTGGCATAGATAGGGCTTTGCTATGGCTTGGATGAATTGTGTATTGGTTGTTGGAAATATGTATGTGAACTTTGAGCTCAAGATTGATGCATATATCTTGTGAATTTTGGACTTGGAGCATGAGTGAGTATATGGGTTTGGATTGATGATTTCTTGATGATCTAACATGGAAATGAGTGTTTAAATGAATTGTTATTGATTCCTAAGTATGCTAGCATATGTGTTGCATCAAATTTATGCATTTCATCTTGGTTTTAATCCTCTTGGATGTTTGGTTGTTGTTGCTTCGTTGCTGCTCTGTTTCTGTTCTTCATTTCTGCTGCTCTCGTATTTTGGGAACGGCCCTTCCCAGCCCCAGTTTAAAACTGGAACTGCCGTTCCCATGATTCAGAGTCAGCCAGGCCAGCGAGACTGGGAACGGCCGTTCCCATTTTGGCCTGTGTGCCGGAAGGGCCGTTCCCAGCCAAAACGTATTTTCTATTTTAAAAACGCTGGCGCGTTTTGAAGGGCCACGGGAACGGCCCTTCCCATTTACAAAGGGAAGTCGGAATGGCCGTTCCCGCATGCTTGACAGAACAAAACATTCTGCATAAAAGTGCATTTTTAGCCCCTCGTTCCGACGGCTTCTTTAACCCCAAATTACTATTATATGACTGATTATGTACTGAAACGCGATATTTTCATGGTACATTGCATCATACTCGTCATCTCGTTGTATTTTCACCGTTCGTCCTATTTGGTACATTTTGAGTCGTGTCTCACAGACATTTGTCTTTCTTGCACAGACCAGCTTCCTGGTGACGAGGAGCAGGCCCCGTGAGCTGTTTTCTTGATTGTTTTGGGTCGTTCAGGTGAGGTTTAATTTTAGATACATAGGACCCGTATAACCCTATGTGAAGTTTTAAGCCAAAACCTATCTATATATCTATAGTTTGCAAATGTTATTGGTTTTCAAAGGATTTATCGAACTATTGATTGATTGATTGATTGTTTTGGCGAGTATTGTATTGCATTGTGGGCCTCGAGGGTAGTGGCTCGAGCCAACCGGGAAAGCATGGGCTGACGGGTAACTCGAGAGCTATCCTCACCTAATTGGGATGACCCCTGAACCCCCTAGGAGATTAGGGGAGGAAGGAGTTCCGGGCTTAGGGATTCATGTACCCTCTACCCAGACTGATTGGATGGTGGGGCCTTGCAATCCCACCATCACCCGGAGGAAGAAGGCGTTATTGAACTTGCTAATTGTGCACAGTAATAAATTGCTTGATCACCTAATCACCTAATAATTGATTGATTGATTGATTGTACACAGTCGGTGTAAGGTTGGAGAATTGCCCCACTCGTCGGGCCATAAATTGATTGTATTGAATTGATTTAACTGACAAATTGAACTAGTCTTAACCTCGGGCGATAGAATCTCTTATTTTACTAAATTGTATTTATTTTCCAAAAATTATTACCCGAGATTATAACTTGCATGTATGTGCGCTTATAATTATTTATACCCCTCGCTCAGTCCGTGTTGGACTGACACCTCAACTTTTCAGTTATTTTGCAGGGCGTGCTAGGCGGGAATCTAGAGTCTAGTTGTCTTTAAATTTGGGTCTAGCACACTTCATTCCCATATTTTGTTCATGTATAGCTACTTGGGATATTTTGTATCATGCCTTGTTACCTATTTTGTTTGGAGATGATAATGTATTGATAGTGTAATTGTTGGTACCTATTAGTAAATAAATAAATATGGTACCTATAATTATTGAATGAGTATTGCTTCCGCTTTTAATGCTCTAGTTTGATTGTATGGTTTGGGGTTAGTCCCGCCTAGCCTTGTGTAGTTTTTTTTATTGTCTCCCGTTCGCTATAGCTTTGGTTCATGTATGGATTGACCATTTCATATGTGGATTGGGGCTATAGTGCGGGGGATGTGGTGCCTAGCGTTCCGGGTGCTACATCCTACGGTGGTATCAGAGGCCGGTTGCAAAACCGGGTCTCTAGTGTCGTGTCTTGTGAGTCTAGGTCGCACGGATAGGAACTAATTGTCAACTTGAGAGTCTTGCATCGTTATTTGACACATTTGAACCTACTTGACTTATTTGAATTTGGTGAATTGTTTGAATTTTATAATTTATGTGCAATTTGTGAATTATTTGCACACATTTGCACCTACTAATTGAACATGCGTAATAGTGCCTTGATTTCAGGATAGCTCGCAATAGACATCACCGTGATCGTTCTCCTAGACATCGACATCGTCGTCATCATCGCCGGGAGAGATCACTACCTCCTCCTCTACCTCCTCAGGCTCAGCCACAGGACTTTATGAACGCAGTGGTGGGTCTTATTGATCAGAGAGTCCGGGATTATGTTCCTCCACCACCACCAGTTCCACCCCCACAGCCAGGAGCATAGATTTCAGCGGGTTTTAGGGAGTTCCAAAACCAGCATCCTCCCAAGTTTTATAAAGAAAATGACATTCAGGCCGAGCAGTGGCTAAGGGAGATTGATAGAGTTTGGGAGCTCATTCCTTGTGAGTCCCAGGAGAAGGCCCGTTGTACTATTTCTTTGATTCAGGGTGAGTCCTATTCATGGTGGGAGAGTGCCCGGATTGTGTTAGAGGCTGCAGGTGAGGAAGTGAACTGGGAAGTGTTTGTCAGAGAGTTCAGAAACAAGTTTATTCCTCCATCTTCCAGCACTCGAAGATTGAAGGAATTT
Organism: Lantana camara; assembly: GCA_037501455.1. Lineage (NCBI taxonomy): Eukaryota > Viridiplantae > Streptophyta > Magnoliopsida > Lamiales > Verbenaceae > Lantana > Lantana camara. Next base: position 109,243,324 of record CM074856.1, on the reverse strand, counting down.
AAGGAACTTAAGCAAGGAAGTAGGCCAGTCTCAGAGTATATCGCCGAGTTTGAGAGATTGTCCCACTATGCTCCTAATATAGCAAGTGACGATTTCCATAAGGCGATGCAGTTTGTTCAGGGCCTTAGACCGGATATTCAGGCAGCGATCGAGGCGGTCAACAAAGCACATGGGTGAAGGCTACCAAGAAGGTATTATTGGTTGAGGATTCAGTGAATGCGAGGCGGTCTACTTACCGTTCAGGCTCAAGGTCCGGATCGGGTTTTAAAGGTTCTGGATCGGGTTTCAGAGGTGTCGGATCGGGGTATAAGGGTTCAGGTTCGGGTTCTGCTTCAGGCAAGAGGCCGATGGTTTATTCTTCTCCACCACCAGCTCCGCAGGGCCCAGGGAAGAAGCCCCGACCAGCAGGACCAGTGATTAGAGCTCCAGTTGCTCCAGCTTTGCCACCACCACCCGAGAGGCCTGCTTGTACTTTCTGTGGTCAGAGGACGTACATTTATAATAACTGCAGGAGACGTCTGGGTTTATGCCTACTTTGTGGGAGTGACGAGCATATGGTAGACGGCTGCCCAGATCGCAGGATGCCACCACCGGGTGCACAGAGACCACTGATCAGGGCTCGTGCTTATGCTTTGGAGGGTGAGCAGCAGGATGCTGAGATTGATCCAGCTGCGGTAGTTGAAGGTACCATTTGCATACATGGCACGAACATTCAAACGTTGTTTGATCCGGGAGCTACTCACTCCTTTCTTTCGAGTGCTATATCTGTTTCTTTGCCTTTGCCTGTTACTCGCTCTTCTGCATGTTATGTGGTTAGTACTCCGTTTGGTGGTAGTTTAGAATCTGATCGGGAGTTCAGAGAGGTTCCGGTGAGTATCGAGGGTCGAGTTTTCTTGTCAGACTTCATTGAGCTGCCGATGACTTGCTATGGATCCATTTTGGGCATGGGTTGGTTGTACAGACATTCCGCCACAGTTGATTGCAGGGCGAAAAGAGTTCAGTTGGGATCAGATTTGGTTGTGGGTTGGAGTTCCAAGACTGTGCCTCTACTTTCTTTCTCTTAAGCTCATAGGTTGGTCCGAGGTGGAGCCACGGGTTTCCTTGCTTATATTCTCAACAAACCCAAGGATCAAAGTAAGTTGGAAGAAACGGAAGTAGTGAAGGAGTTTCCTGAGGTCTTTCCTGAGGAATTGGATTCGTTACCTCCAGAATGGGAAATTGAGTTTGTGATCGACTTGTACCCTAATGCAGAGCCGTACTCCAAGACTCCATATCGTATGGCTCCGGCCGAGTTGAAAAAGTTGAAGACTCAACTTGATGCGTTGTTGGAGATTGGGTACATTAGACCGAGTTCTTCTCCCTGGGGTGCACCGATTTTATTCGTAAAGAAGAAGGACAGGACTTTGAGAATGTGTATAGACTATAGAGAGTTGAACCGGATGACGATCAAGAATAAGTATCCTCTTCCACATATCGAGGAGTTGTTTGACATACTTCAGGGATCTAAAGTCTACTCAAAATTGGATTTGAGACAAGGATACTATCAGCTGCGAATCCGAGCAGAGGATATTTCCAAGACAGGATTTAATACTCGGCATGGGCATTATGAGTACGTAGTGATGCCGTTTGGTTTGACTAATGCCCCAGTAGCTTTTATGGATATGATGCACAGGATTTTCAGGCCTTTTCTGGATAAGTTCGTGGTCATCTTCATTGATGATATTTTGGTTTTCTCTAAGTCTGTCGAGGAGCATGCGAGGCATCTTCAGTTGGTATTGAGGACTTTGAAGGAGCATCAGTTATTTGCCAAATTCAGTAAGTGTGAGTTTTGGATTGACAGGGTGTCTTTCTTGGGTCACGTGATTTCAGGTAATGGTTTGGAAGTTGACCCTTCTAAGATTGAGTCGGTTTTGAAGTGGGAGAAACCTAGGAATACCTCAGAGATCAGGAGTTTCTTGGGATTGGAAGGTTACTACCGGAGATTTGTTAAGGATTTTTCCAAATTAGCAGCTCCTTTAACCCGGTTGATGAAGAAGAACGTGAAATTTGATTAGGATGAAGATTGTGAGAAGAGTTTCATTTTCTTGAAAGAGAAGTTAGTTTTTGCTCCAGTGTTAGCCCTTCCGGAAGGTTCTGAAGGATATGCTGTTTATACGGATGCTTCTAAGGAAGGCTTGGGATTTGTGTTGACTCAGAAGGGTAAGGTAATTGCTTATGCATCCCAGAAGTTGAAAGAGCATGAAAAGAATTATCCGACACATGATCTTGAGCTCGTCGCCGTAGTCTTTGCACTTGGAAAGTAGAGACATTATTTGTAGGGAGTGTCTTTCGAGATTTTCACCGACCACAAAAGCCTCCAATATTTATTCACTCAGAAGGATTTGAATATGAGGCAACGGCGTTGGATGGAAAGGTTGGAAGATTATGATTGCACGATCAAGTACCATCCCGGAAAAGCTAATGTGGTCGCCGATGCACTTAGTAGGAAGGCTAGTGTGTCGAGCTTGGAAGTGGGTGAAATTAGTGGAATCGAGCCAATTATTGTAAAGGCTCGAGTTTCTAATATTTTGGTTCAGCCGGATTTGAAGCACAGGTTGTTTGAGGCTCAGAGTACGGATATGGAAGTTCAGAAATTGATAGCTAAGGCAAGAGCTGATCCGGAGTGTCCATTCGGGTTCAATGAAACCGGTCTTCTTCGTTTCAAGAACCAAGTGGTTGTACCTGAAGAGTTGAAACGGGTATTGCTCGGGGAAGCTCACAGATCGGCTTATTCTATCCACCCCGGAGGAAACAAGATGTATAAGGATTTAAGGCAATATTATTGGTGGCGTGGATTGAAGAAAGATGTGTCCGAGTTTGTGAAGCATTGTCTCACTTGTCAGAAAGTGAAAGCCGAGCATCAGAAACCGGGAGGTTTTCTTCAGCCGTTACCTATTCCTGAGTGGAAGTGGGAGCAGGTGACAATGGATTTCGTGACCGGATCACCTGAGGTAAAAGGTGGATTCGATGGAATTTGGGTGATTGTGGACCGTTTGACGAAGTCTGCACATTTTCTGCCGGTTCGGATGTCGTATAAGATTTGTAAGCTAGCCGAGCTTTATAACCGGGAAATTATTAGACTTCATGGGATTCCGGTTATTATAGTTTCAGACAGAGATCCACGGTTTACTTCTAAGCTGTGGCGTGAATTGCAAGAGGTTTTGGGTACGAAGCTCCAGTTTAGTACAACATTTCATCCTCAGACGGATGGTCAGTCCGAGAGATTAATAAGATATCTCGAGGATTTACTTCGAGCTTGTTCTTTGGATTTTCAGTCTTCTTGGCATGATCAGCTACCTTTGATTGAGTTTGCGTACAACAACAGTTTTCAGGCTTCGATTGGAATGGCACCGTATGAGCTTCTTTATGGTCGGAAGTGTCGTTCTCCGTTGTTCTTTGACCTGGAAGAGTGGAAATGGACTAAGCAGGAAGGTGTTAAGAAAGGTGAGATATTGGAAAAACCTTCTAGTGCCGTTGAAACTATGATTGAGAAAGTCCAACTAATAAAACAACAGATGAAAGCAGCTCAGGACAGACAGAAGAGCTACACCGATCGTCGCAGAAGGGACCTCGAGTTTGAAGTTGGAGACTGGGTATTCTTGAAGGCGTCTCCACGTAAAGGATTTGCTCGGATTGGGAAAGGAGGTAAGCTTAAGCCTCGTTACTTAGGTCCTTATGAAATTTTGGAAAGAGTTGGAGAAGTTACTTACAGATTGGACCTACCACCGAGCATCACGGGGATTCATAATGTATTTCACGTCTCTCAGCTGAGGAAATACTACCCCGATGAAACCGAGATCATTCCCGTTGAAGAAGTGGAATTGGAACCGAATCTAAACTTTGTTCAGAAACAGGTTAAGATATTGGATAAGAAGTTTTAGGAATTAAGAAACCGGAAGATTCCCATGGTTAAGGTTCTTTGGAGAAGTGACAAGACCGAAGAAGCCACGTGGGAGACCGAAGACAAGATGAGATGGTTCCATCCAGAGTTATCCCCTTCCGATCAGTGAATCTGGGGACCAGATTCTTTTAAGGAGGGAGGATTGTAATGCCCCGGCTTTCGGCCTTTCAGGTATGAACGACACATGTGGGTTTGAGAGTTGTAATTTAATTATTAATTGATCATTTAATTCATTTTCCTTGTCATGACATAATTTTTATAAAATTATATTCTAAGTTTTTTTTTTTTATTGAAATTCATATCATATCATATTTATCACATATATTGAATATGAATGCAACGTGAATTAATTTTCCGAACTTGACTTAATTTCGTGGTGACTTTATTTGATCATTTCATGAACTTTTGGGACTTAATTGCATTGGACCTAATTGATCAATTGTTATGGAATTGGACCTCATCGTTAACTTAATAAATGAAAGGATTTAATAGCAAATTGGCTATTTTTCCCCTCTCTTGAGCAGCATATCACGTACCATTACATTTCCATTTCATACAAACATTCATACACATTTGCTCCTTTTTTTCCTTTCCACCGAACCAAACCCTTGTGAAGGAGTAGGGAGATTTCATCCATTCAAGCTAGTTTTTGTGGGATTTAGGATCATTGGAGCATCATCAACATCATCTCTTCATCTCATCTCTCATTTCTTTCAATTGAGGTATTTATGGAGAATGGATGAATTCCTTGAATATTTGGCATAGATAGGGCTTTGCTATGGCTTGGATGAATTGTGTATTGGTTGTTGGAAATATGTATGTGAACTTTGAGCTCAAGATTGATGCATATATCTTGTGAATTTTGGACTTGGAGCATGAGTGAGTATATGGGTTTGGATTGATGATTTCTTGATGATCTAACATGGAAATGAGTGTTTAAATGAATTGTTATTGATTCCTAAGTATGCTAGCATATGTGTTGCATCAAATTTATGCATTTCATCTTGGTTTTAATCCTCTTGGATGTTTGGTTGTTGTTGCTTCGTTGCTGCTCTGTTTCTGTTCTTCATTTCTGATGCTCTCGTATTTTGGGAACGACCCTTCCAAGCCCCAGTGTAAAACTCGAACTGCCGTTCCCATGATTCAGAGTCAACCAGGCCAACGAGACTGGGAACGGCCGTTCCCATTTTGGCCTGTGTGCCGGAAGGGCCGTTCCCAGCCAAAATGCATTTTCTATTTTAAAAACGCTGGCGCGTTTTGAAGGGCCACGGGAACGGCCCTTCCCATTTACAAAGGGAAGCTAGAACGGCCGTTCCCGCATGCCTGACAGAACAAAACATTCTGCATAAAAGTGTATTTTTAGCCCCTCGTTCCGACGGCTTCTTTAACCCCAAATTGCTATTATATGACTGATTATGTACTGAAAGGCGATACTTTCATGGTACATTGCATCATACTCGTCATCTCGTTGCATTTTCTCCGTTCGTCCTATTTGGTACATTTTGAGTCGTGTCTCACGGACATTTGTCTTTCTTGCACAGACCAGCTTCCTGGTGACGAGGAGCAGGCCCCGTGAGCTGTTTTCTTGATTGTTTTTGTGTCGTTCAGGTGAGGTTTGAGTTTAGATACATAGGACCCGTATAACCCTATGTGGAGTTTTAAGCCAAAACCTATCTATATATCTATAGTTTGCAAATGTTATTGGTTTTCAAAGGATTTATCGAACTATTGATTGATTGATTGATTGTTTTGGCGAGTATCGTATTGCATTGTGGGCCTCGAGGGTAGTGGCTCGAGCCAACCGGGAAAGCATGGGCTGACGGGTAACTCGAGAGCTATCCTCACCAATTTGGGATGACCCTTGAACCCCCTAGGAGATTAGGGGAGGAAGGAGTTCCGGGCTTAGGGATTCATGTACCCTCTGCCCAGACTGTTTGGATGGTGGGGCCTTACAATCCCACCATCACCTGGAGGAAGAAGGCGTTATTGAACTTGCTAATTGTGCACAGTAATAAATTGCTTGATCACCTAATCACCTAATAATTGATTGATTGATTGTTTGTACACAGTCAGTGTAAGGTTGGAGAATTGCCCCACTCGCCGGGCCACAAATTGATTGTATTGAATTGATTTAACTGATAAATTGAACTAGTTGTAACCTCGGGCGATAGAATCTCTTATTTTACTAAATTGTATTGATTTTCCAAAAATTATTACCCGAGATTATAACTTGCATGTATGTGCGCTTATAATTATTTATACCCCTCGCTCAGTCCGTGTTGGACTGACACCTCAACTTTTCAGTTGTTTTGCAGGACGTGCTAGGCGGGAATTTAGAGTCTAGTTGTCTTTAAATTTGGGTCTAGCACACTTCATTCCCACATTTTGTTCATGTATAGCTACTTGGGATATTTTGTATCATGCCTTGTTACCTATTTTGTTTGGAGATGATAATGTATTGATAGTGTAATTGTTGGTACCTATTAGTAAATAAATAAATATGGTACCTATAAGTATTGAATGAGTATTGCTTCCGCTTTTAATACTCTGGTTTGATTGTATGGTTTGGGGTTAGTCCCGCCTAGCCTTGTGTAGTTTTTTTATTGTCTCCCGTTCGCTATAGCTTTGGTTCATGTATGGATTGACCATTTCATATGTGGATTGGGGCGATAGTGCGGGGGATGTGGTGCCTAGAGTTCCGGGTGCTACAAGGTTAGCTCCACAGCGTCGTAGTGGAGGGTTGTCGGGTATTTGTTTTCGAGCTTGAGGTCAAAAGAAAATGGGGCTATCTGCGGCGGTGGTGGATGAGTTGAGGGCAGGAACGTACAAGGTTTGTATGGAGCATGAGGGGTAATAGGTTGTGAGGGTGGTGAGGAGCACGATGAGCAAAAGGACGAGTATCAAATAACAACATTTGTACGCCAGAAAGATGGGATGACCTCTGGCCCGAACTCGATCTTCCAATCGAGTATTTTCCATGTTTTGGGGGAAATCGAATCAGTGGGAGGGGTGTAACACCCCGCTCGTCCTACAAATAAGGTACGTCACTTTTCAACCTTTTTATATGTTTAATTATGTGATTTTGTGCTTTGCGTGGCCCTATTTTGAACTCTTTCAAGAGTTTAGGGGCTTGTTTACAATTTTCTCTTTTAGGGTTTTTTCGGTCACTGTTCGTTCGATCGAGATTTTGACCTCTTTGACCCCTTTATTGCGTTCGGGGCATCGAAACGAGTCCGTAGACTCTAAGTTTGCCCCATTCCGACTTCGTTAGCCCGTATTTTCGACCGTTTTTGCATATAAGGACCCGAGATATATACCCCGGATCCTCGTTTTGTGTGCCAGAACTTCAGCTCCAGCCTCAGTCATCTTCCTCCTGCGATCCGGCACTATTTATGCAGTGGAGGTGTGAAAACACACACATGTCCGTTCTTGCTCGTTTCTCGACAGAATTCGACGTTTGAATAGTGGAAATTGATCAACTCAACGAGCCCGACACGATGGTACAAGAATCATAGCCTGAAACTCAACGGTGGTGGCGCTACGACAAAGCAGCGGTGGCGGAACGGACACCCGCCACTTCGCCTCATTTCGCGGCGGTTTTCGGCGTCCATACGACGACACGCGCCACCCCACCTGTTAGAAGACGTCCCAGCGCAGTGGATGATGTTGGCCGCGCAACCATCCAACCAACGGCGGCGGCTCACGCACCGCCTGAAAGTCACGGCGGGCGGCGGCGTTACTGTAGCGCGATGGTTCACCGCATTCCGGCGAGCTTTTCAGTCGACCCTTGATGCTACCCTACCGTTTTCGACATTCTGAATCCATTTCCAGCCTCATATCGGAGTGAATCACGGCGGAGATGGGGTTTTTCTGGCGAGAAGCAACGGCGGAGCTAGAGACGACTCTATTTTTCGACGATTTTTTCTGGCAAATTGGCTAGGGGCTTTCGAAGGCCTTGCTACGGGCTTTCGAACGGTATGCTCGGATTTCATTTTCGTTTTACGGTGTGCGTTTAATTTCAGTTTTCGTCATTGGGATTTAGTTCGGTTTTTCGTCAACGAAATCCAGCGTGTTTGGTATTTTCTGAAATTGGTTGAGGGCTTTTGTCGGGCAGGCCGAGGCGTATATTTCTGTGCTTTTGGGGAATTTTTCGACCACCGGAGGTGGTGGTCCGGCGGCTGCACGTGGCGGTCCAGCAAGTTCCGGCGGTGGCGGTCCGACGCCTTTCGAATAAAGTTGTTGTATTTATTTTCGTTAATTATTTTAATTGTAAATTTCGACCTTATATGAATTGAAATTATAAGTTGTACGATACTTAGAAATATGATGCGATATATGAAAGCTTGATTCGTGATTTATGGAATTTATTTGCTTCGTTTTACGCCTATCTACTTGAGAATAATTATTGTTTAAGGGGATGTTAGTGTAATTTTAGGAATTAATTTATTATAAAGTTTTATGAAAACATAAGAAATAAATTATGAAATGATACGTCATAATTATTTTAAATGTACTTGTAATTTCGTTGATACTTTTGTAAGTTGCTGCTTTAATTGGAATTAAAATTTTGGTTATACTTTGAACGGGGATTCGATTAATTAAGCCTGACCCTTGTTTGATTTAATTGCCCTATTCGAATATATGTCTATTTGTGAGGTGAGTTTAATGGTATTGCAATTATGGATTTATGTAGAGGATTGATATGCAATTCGTGTTTATTTGTCTCGAGACCTAGTACTTGATAAGAATTAAATTTATAATGTCTTGATTTATTTTATGTAATTAATGTTATGAATTTTATGAGCTATTCATCTCTTGATATATAAGGTGAAAGTAATAGGCTATAAATGACTTGATTGTATAAATGTGAATTATATGTTGCATTATTTGTATTCGTGAGCATGGTCGTGCGTCCTTGTGATTGTGGGTTGAGTCTGAGTCTTGTGTTCTGTGTGTTCAGTCGATCAGGGTTTTTCCAGGGAGTGTCTGTCAGCTGTTTTGGTTCCAGTGGAACTTCTTGGCTCGTGTTTTCCGTTCTCGTGGGTGTAAGGTGAGGTTTTAGGATTTTTGTTTTAGTTAAAGTGACCTACAACTCTCTGTGCTCGGTTTTAAGCCTGCATGCGATTATTCTATTATATTTATATAATAGATATGTGTTTATATGATATGTTTATGAATTTGTCATTTGATTAAAGGCTTTTGAACTATATATATACGAGCCTATGTAAGCTTGAAACGTTTCGCAACGAGGCTATACTCCAAACCGTGTGTCTTCGTACCAGCTCGGGATTAGGATGACATGGAGAGGTACGTTTATAGCATACGCTAAGTTGCAAGGTAAGGTATGTCTGATGAGGTACGTAAGTATATTATATGTATGATATGTAGCGAGTTATGATCTGTTATGTTCTGTTCTGATATGTTGGGCCCCGGAGACTGTGGGTAAGGAACCCCGGGACGGTATCGGGCCGTCGGGTTAAGCCTGTGCATAGTCTCCATTTGAGGTATCTCGCGCGACTCAGGGAGATAGGGGAGGCGAGATATTCTTGAGCCGGTGGAGTAAAGCCTGCCAAGGACTCCTAGGGGATCATTACCCCTCGAGGTATGTATATGATACGGAGTTGAGGATGTTATGTTATGTTATGTTTTCTGTTTTGATATTATGATATGGAGGTAAGGTTGGAAACCCGTACTCGCCGGGTATATGAATATGATCTGTTACGTTGATTATGAAACGGGGTAGGAGCTTTCGCTTTTAATATGATATGAGTATGCTCAGTTTGTTAAGTTTTGAATCACATAAGATATGTATAAGTTTGATTTGAAAATTGTATAAGTTTGATTTGAAAATGGTTTTGGTATGCAAAACCCTACTCCCGGTTCATAATTTTTCTTTTGATACGTGCCCTGCTCCTTATTTACGTATAGTGTGTGTGAGTTCAGCCTCCCTCACTTAGTCAGTGGACTGACCCTCGCCCCACCTATGTTTTTAGTTTGCAGGTGCAGATTGTTGGTGTTCGAGCTAGGCGGCTTTGAGTCGGGTCTATCGAGTCTGTGTCGGTTTGTTTGATTTGTTAAGTACTTTGTTTTGATTTGTGTAGGAAACTATGTATATGATATATATTATGCAGGTTGGTATTTATGATTTGGATTGTATGATTTGAATTTGGGAGAGGTTAGGACAGGATTACTTGATTAGTTGAACCCGTTTAGTTATGTTTGTTGATTAAAGTTTTTGATAGTTCATATTTTGCATCGCTTCCGCATTCAGGTTTTGCATATTTTACTTGTACAGGGTTTAGGTACCACCTAGCTTAGGTTGGATTTTTCGTTTGTCACCCGTTCGCTGTGAATTGTGCGTGTGCGGACTTTCCATTTCGTACACGTGTCGGGTCATATAGTGCGGGGGTGTGGTGCCCCACCGCTTGGGGTGCTTCAAGGGGAAGGTAGATTAGAGGTGTCAATTCGGGTGGGTCGGGTTGGGATAGGGGTATAACATAACAAACTTCAACCCGAACCTAGCCCGACCCGAGCTTTAACTTGATACATCCAACCCTATCCTGATTTCATTGGGTCCGGGTGGGTTCGGGTTGACCTGAATTATTTTCAGGTCACCTTAACACAACCTGACCTAACCCGACCCGATGATTGCAATGTGTGATTAACCATGGGAATTCAACCCTTTTCCTCCCCTGTTCAAACAATTTAGAATTCAAAATCAAGAATTGGAGCATGGTTGAGGACAAGAAATCTATATTAGGGTTGTGGACAAGAAAAAGGGAAAAAAAAATTCAGAATCTATATGTTCATACGTAGAAAAAGAGAAAAAAAAAACATAGAAAGCTTAAAAAATACACTGGAATAGCTATGTTAAACATAATTTACTATTATACTTGGAGATTTTTTTGGGAAAACTCCACAAATATTAATTCTAATAACAAAACATAAATAAAATAACAACCGTTAGTTTCCTTGGATCAAAACGACAAAAAACCCTAGAAAAAAATATGAAAGGGCGCAATTTGGTCCACCTAAATTAAATCAGCCATGGAAGGGATCAGATCTATATGTTGTCACCTAAATTAAATTGATCACATACGGCCATTTGGGGGGGGGGGGGGGGAGGGGGGGGAGGGAAGGTGCGAACGGCGGCTTGTTAGGGCGGCGGCGGCGAGAACGACAGCAGCAACAGACGGTGGTTGTGTGGTGGCGGAACAGACGCGAACGGCGATGGCTTGGGGCGGGAGAGGTGAGAATGGCTGCATCATGGGTGGAGACGCAGCAGCCGGTGGTTCTGTAGAAGAGGTCGAAGGGTGGAGGACTGGAGGTGGAACTTGGGGGAGAGAGATTTGAGCAGAAGGTGAGAGAGGAACGGCACATGAGAGGAGAGAGATTGAAAACTGTTATTAGGATTAGGGGTTTCTTTTATATATAAATATTCTGTCAAATCGGGTTGATCCTAACCCGAGCTGTTTTTCTCTTTCATCGTTCGGGTTGCTTTCGGATCAGACCCGATTTCAACTCGACCCGAAATACATGAACCCTAACCTGAGATTAAGACAGGTGGATTGGGTTGGGTTTTCAGGTCTGGTTGATTTTTGACAGCCCTAAGGTAAGATTAATAGTCGTAAAAAGACTTCAAAGTCTTTTTACTAATAAAGTTATAATTGCCCAAAGCCCTCATTGACTTCAAAGTCTCTTTTTCAGTTTTTCTACTCAATCCTTATTATAAATAAGTTAAATTTCCATATTTTAATTTTCATATAAATTAGAAAAATAATTAGATTTGAGTATTTCATAAAATAAATAGAATTTTATTTTTTAAAATTTTTGTATTTTTTATTGGAGAGTAAAATTATCACTTCGCTCATAAAATTAATTAAATTCTAATGGAATGTGCTTTTGTAATTATTAAAATACTTTTAAATGGAATTTGAAATATTTTCATATAAATAGTTATGAGTTATCGGTAGAAAAAAAAAAAAAAAAAAAAAACCCTAAAACAACACCTAATTTATAACATCTAATTAGTAACTTATTTATGTTTTCTAGTTGTACTTAAATATTCTTTTAAAAACAAATTACAGAAAAAGAAACTTCAGGGTTAAGTAAACTTGTGAAAAGACTTTGTAGAAGATTTTTTTTTTTTTTTTTATCTCTCAAAGTTTCCCCCACCTAATTGAGTGAAGGATTAATCTATCGAAATAGCTGAAGATGCTTATTGCGGGGACCTCTCCCAATATAATTTTTTATATCCACAAAGTTTGAACTTGAGACCTTAAATGAACTCAAGTGCCTATCAACTTGAATCAACTGCCTGTTGATTGTAAGATAGATTTATGGTCACGTTCAAGCATAAGAATTAATGGATTAAAATCTCATGCCCTAATCACTAAGGAGTTGAGAGCAGCATTGATTTTTTTTTTTTTTTAAAAGGTATAGAAACTTCATATTTGTAAAATGGTTTATATGTTAAGTGTATTATTTATTTAACTGAATCTTAATATTTAAAAATAAAACACGGATGATTTATTATAGAATTGTAAAAGACGTTATATGTGTTATTTATTCAGACTGATTTCGTCGATTCAGATAGGTACAGTGAACTATAATTTGCAGGTTCCATCCATACAAAAGTGGTACATGTATAGAATTGACTTTTTATATAACATCATTCATGGGTTTTGATTTATGGTCTCTATTTTTCTACAAATGAAGAAATATTTGGTCATTTGCTAGAAATAAAACCATCTTCCTCGAAATTAAAGTTTGAGTGTCTTTCGTCATAGTTGGCGGCTTGATTTTTGGTGGAGAAGATAGACTTCCCCCCTACCCCTACCATGTATCACGTGTTATGACGTACAGATACACAAGGGCGACTCCAAATTAAGCAATGTAGAATCAAATGACTCCACTCACAAAAAAAAAAAAAAAAGGTTTAGTTATATTTATGTCTTATGAAATATATGTTTTATAGTTGTTTAGATTTTTTATTATATGAATTACTGTTTTGATCTCATATAAAAAAGAGAAAAGAAATTGTATTGACATTTTAAATATTTTTGACCCAATTGATTAGAAATTCTGGAGTTGTCCTTACGGATACAGACACAACACAATACGAATATAACGATACAAATTTATTTTTAAGTTTTTCAGGTGCACAACAAAATAATAATTTTAGAAGTGTCTGTGTATTAGAGACCACGTGTCATTTTTAAATGGGAAATTGAAGAAATAATATCTTTAATTTGCTTCTTTTTCTTATTCATCTACAAAAAGTTGACAATTACATCAATTTAAAGCCAAAATTAACGCACAATTAATTTGCTTCCTCTCAACTTCATTTTAATAGTTAGAAAGAGTGAGAGAGGAGGGAGGGATGGAAAGTTATGGCGAATGCCTGAAAAACCCTGAGTCTCCGCGTGGGGAAAGAGACGGTTACCAGGAGTCCACTAGAGTTCTATTTCTCCTTTAAATTGCGATGTATGTGGCTGCCACCGTGGATTCCACTAGAAGGTGTTCAAGTAAGAATCGGAAGTAGTCTACACAAAATGTCGAAAGATCCATGATATTTGCACGCCAGAGTCTCTAGATGGTTGCCCACAGTTCATTCCCAGCGCCAACGAGGGCACAGAACTGGCGGAGAACTGCGCAGCCTGCGGCTGCCACAAGAATTTTCATCGGGAGGAGGTCTTCAATATAGAGAATTGATTGGCTGAAAGTATGTATTGTATCGTATATTCACAAGTATAAATAGAGTACAGAGTTGTTGTATAGTTACAGAAAAGAATCAATCAGGTAAATAATTTCCTAAGATAACGTAATCTGTTAGGTAGCAGATTCCTATGATTTCTCATTCGGTTGTGTAGATTGACTCCTATGATATCTCATGTAGCGCTCCAACGGAAGGCCCCACATCCCCCGCACCGAGACCCGACCCGAATATGAAATGGACAATCCATACCCGAGCTAAATCACGGCGAACAGGGACATACACACTCGCTAAGCTAGGAAGGAGCTAACTTTCGCAAGCACAGAAATGATACCAGTGCGGAAGCAAAGTACATTCATAATTAACAAGATAAGCAAAGAGTAACGGGTTCAACTAGCATAGATACCTAATCCTGGAATTCAATAAAGTCATAAAACATCAATTACGGGTTCTTTCTGTTCTTATAAACTCATTCAGAATTCATGGTAGTAGTAATAATCAGTACAAATCTTACATTCTTCATAACTACAACAAATCATGGTACACTATGCATGTGAACAGACTCTGACTTGACCGAAAACTCAACAGACTTAACTTCCCGCGTAGCACACCAAACCTGTAAGAACACTGTACATATAAGACAATATAAGACTGGTGGGTATAAAACGGCATAAGTATCATATAAGAACACCGTACATATGACGGTGATCTTATATAGACTGAACCCGGATCACCGTACATATACTTACGCCGTACATTGTTGGAACTAGTGTGAGGGATCACAGTCAGCCCATGCCTCCTCGAGTCACCACTCACACCAAGTCCCTGGGTCCCATTCTGTGCATTCATTCATTCTTTCTCGCCAAAACATTTGGTAGGTTCATAAAAGAAGGGCTTTACTTTTAAAATCATCGACTCATGAAAACGACTCTATATACATATATACTTTTGGCCGAAATCTTTACACATTGGGAGTATATAGGGTCATTTAACTAAATAGTAGAGAAATCCACCTGTCCTTATCTTACCAACCAAACTACAAAGAAACAAGAGGACCCGGAAGTGTCCTAAGAACCCGGCAAGTCTCCGCCCTAGAGAAAACTGTACAAAAGACAATATAGTGTACACGTGAGACTCAAGACTCCAAATGTACCAACTATGACGCACGACAATGTAATGAATATGATATGAATGCATAATAGATGATATGGTATCATGGAAACATTCATATGCACAATTCATTACTTAAAGTCATGTAAACAATTCATTCATTTATTCCAAGAGACGTTCATATCCGTTCGAGTTTATAACTTCCATATTTCATACCAAATAAATCCGAGAAATTCAAATAATAATCATAACACATGATATAACATGTATACATATCGTACAAGTCATAAAATAAGAGTTACATAAGCAATTAGGGTGCACATTGAGAGCCAAGATCCATGCACGCGCATATTAGGAGCAATGATGACACGTTGAGGCATAACTAGCAAAATATTCCACGAAAAAACATAAAATTTCAAAACACCCAAGATAACACATTGTAAAACATGTTAGTATATCATAGAATAAAAGAGGTGGAGAAAGATCAAACGAGTGAAGAAAAACGGAACTGGAGTAACAAAAACAGGCTGGACAGAATCCACCCCCATGGATTTTTCCAAAGGGAAAAATCCACCCCCATGGATTTATGTCTTTGGCCAAAAAAAAAAACAGAAAACAAGGTAAAGTCAAGGGAAAGGGGCAAAAATGGAAGAAACCAATTTAAACCTCTACCAAGCATACACAACTCCAAGACAACATAATAAGATAAGTTCAAACATCAAGAATTCAAGTATTTCATGCGAAGAAATGAGTTAAAACAAGTTACACATGCAAGAGACATGATCATAAATCATTTTCTACCAAAACCTCAAAGTTGATAAATGACAAATTCTGTAATACTTAACCACCAACCAAACTAAATCCATACAATCATAAATACATGCTTTAAGGTCATATATAACTCATGCAACTCAAGGAAATTCCAAGGAATCAAGCTAGAATCCACAAAATACATCTAACCCTCACTATTCATCTTATATGCCAATTCATGCTCATAACTTGGAGAAATCATGCAAATTCTAACTTAAAATAGATGTAGATAACAAATATGGTCTTACCTTTCAAGTTGGAGAAGAAATGGAGGGGAGATGAGCTCAAATCTCCAAGGTTTGAATAGTTCTTTCTTCTTCCCTTCTTTCTTCCTCTGTCTTTTCTTTTGGCTGAATTTTGGCTAATGGGAGAGGGGTGGTTCGGTGGGGAGCTGATAAGGGAGAGGGAGGGGTGTGTCTAGGTGTATAATAGTCAAGGGCTAGGGTCTAGGGGCGTTAGGGTAGGGCCGTAGTCTCCCATTGGTCAATGGTTATCGTTTTAAGTTCGAGGTGCTCACTTCGATTGAATTTTGAGGATCCAAATGGTCTTAGAAAAATATGAGGCTTAGCTCATTGATCCTGAATCGTTGATATGAGTCGAATGGAGGTGATGGAACTCGATTCCGAGTTCCCGAGCTCAAATTACGCCGCCCAGAACGCAAGGTACGCTAAATTTCTTTAGCACCCTTTTCGGTTCCGATCACACAAACGAATCCAAAACTCACACGTACGAGAATAAAATCATGCGACAAGCATATAAATATAGTCACGGGATACATAATTCACTCATGCCAAGTTTTAACTAAAAAACAGAAATCAAATCAAAAGAGAAACGACATTCAAACACAATCACATAGGCATAAACGTTTCAAGAATTCGTTTTGAAAATTAAACTAATAAGAGAAATAATAATTGAAATTATATAAAATTAATTTAATTACACATATTGATAAACATATACATCATACTTGAATAACGGAAAAACTGGGGCGTTACAATCTCTTCCCCTTAAAAGAATCCGTCCTCGGATTCATTGTGTCCTATGCAACCAATGAGAGAATACCGTCTCCTGAAAGCAACAAAGAGAGAGCCCCATCTCTCAAACAACAAGGAGAGAACCCCATCTCTTAAACAACAAAGAGTGAACCCCATCTCTCAAACAACAAAGAGTGAACCCCGTCTCTCAAACAACAAAGAGAGAACCCCGTCTCTCAAACAACAAAACAAGGGAGTCTCCAATACTCCCAAGTAACACAACATAAAACAGTTACATTAAAGAACAAATACCAAAAAGAAGGTACCAAACATCAATTACAACAATTAAAGTTACGAAAGTCACACAAGAGCAAGTAATAAGTATCATTCATGTCAATCATCAATTATACAAAGCAATTTAACACAACAAATGATCAAAGCACATAACATCAAAATTATTTAAATTAAAATTACGTGTATGCATGTACCATGGATGTTTGGTTTACCGTTCACCGTTGTTTTGGAAATCTTCTATTGTGATGATCTGATTTAGTACTTGATTCTTTATTGAAGATTCCTATTACCCTGGTATCTTGCCTCAGAATGCCCGATATGTTCAATGCTTTAACGATAACCCGGTCTTCATTTTATGGTCGATTCTTCTATCCTTAATAACCATTAGGGCCCAAAATTCCATGCTTGAAATTGTACCTGACTCACCATAATTTACATTCGGTCCTCTTAGAACACAAGTTAGTCCTTTAATAGCTCGATTATCAATCCCCAATCCATATAGCATTCCCGTTTCATCCTAGATTATGATGATTTACTTGGCTTCCTTTATCCGATATTTTCCCTACCCACTTTTCCTGGAAGTTCTTTTGCGGCTCTATTAGCTTCCGGATAGGAAATATGTTGTATACAACTCAACTTGTTCAACCTTGGAAGATAGAAGTTCTCCCATGTCTAGTGGTAAAAGATTAATGGGGCTAATTCTGCATCCCAAGTGGTTATCGATCATCTGTTGCTTTTGTCTTCTCGTTTTAATTCCCAAACATCTCTTGTAGCACTTACATCCCTCGATATTATCCTAGAGGTTTTATCCCCTTTGTCTTGAAGTCCCTCGGGTTTTAAGATTTCCCTGATTCATGCCTCACCACTTTTGTAGAACCCCATTACTTATCAATTCTCGTATTTTCGTTGCTCCCACAAAAAGGGATCTGATCAAGTACAATCATGGATTTAAGTTATCTACCGGTCGGCTCTCCCTCTTAAAATTTATATTCGTATACGTTGAACTTGTGACACTACCTCTTGAGAGGTTATCGAGGGGTAAGCGGTTCCCAATCATGTCACGTGTTCAGTGGTTTCACACCCCCTCATTTGAAATGATTATTGATGATAATACCCTACTTCCTTCGTTCTAAACTTCGGCTCTACTTTTCCCAAACTTCAATATTTCCTCTTTCTTTCTTAACCAACCCAAGCAGTCCAAATTTTTTCCTATGTTGATTCAAGCAAGCCTTGGTCAATATAATACTTGGACGGTGAAATGGAGAAATTTCTCTAACACGTAAACACTAAATAATGCATGTTGGGTTAAGATGGGAATGCATGTAACAAATTTTGAAACACATTATTATACAGCACCTTTGATCATTTACAAAGTAAAAATGCACACAATTATATAAAGATTAAATAATTCAAATACAACGTATGATGCAAGTGCCATGAATACAATACACCTGGCACCGTCGTGATAGACTTTTGATTTGGCAACGCATTCCTTGTTTCTCTAATTGCAGCTTGATTAGAGCTTGTTATTCCTCTCTTGTTTTCCCACGGTCTTCTAGATCTTTAAAATTTTCTTGCATCGCTTGCGTGTCTCCATCGCCTGAGATTACAATTCATGATTCCAGATTCTTCTATACCCGTGGAATCGGTATCTTGATCTCTTCCCGAATATCCGTCTTTAAGGATGATCCGAATCTTCGCCTTAGTTATCACTTTGGTCGAAATTCCTTTAAATATTCTTTATGATTTTAATGATTGGGTATACTCATCTTCCCTTTGCTTACACTTGAACATTTAATTTCTTCCAATATCTTTTGGCCTTTCTTTATCGTTTCCATTTGTTGCTTCATATCTCCCAATTGAACCTCACAACAAGACAATTCATATGGTCGTGTTGGTTAATTTTCTTAACTTCGTTTATTCCAACTTCTTCCTCATGCGGGATCCAAGGTATCTCTAGTTCTTCTTATTTCATCTTCTCCCGAACTTAGCTTCTAGTAGTCTACTTTATTGGAAGTCTTTCCTTAATTTGCCGATTTGTATTGTTCAGCCTTCACTTCTTCCTTGACGATCCCTTATTTATCACTACTTCTTCAATGATCTGAGCCCCAAACTAAAATACCCTCGATATTTTCTTCACTTCTCTCTTGGGAGAACGATCCTAGGGATCCAGTCAACTAATTGTTATAATATAAGTGTAGGTTTCGATTCTTGTAAGGCTTAAGAATCATATAACCTCTTTTTACTTCATCCCTAGTTTACCATCTCCAATAGAAATTGCAAGCTTCTCCTTACACCTCGGTCCCTATTCCAGACTCTACCTCCAAACCATAGTTTAATTGAAGAAGGCCTTGATTTTAAAATTACTGTATATAATCCCTGGTACATTTCTTACAATTTTCATGCCTGAGAATCTAGCTTATGATAGACCGTTGTTGTTGTAGGGATTGGCCATAGTTTGATGTTATCTTCGTACCTATAAATTATAACTAATTCCAAAATACATGCATGCGATTAGTGCATGCTCATGTCACATTAACAACATGAAAAGCACAAATCCACTGCAATAAACGGCTATTAATTCAACAAAGTTAAAAAAGGAATGCAATACCGTGCTCAAGATCTATGCGATGCACACGTTGAAAAGTTGTTCCTATGCCGTACGACCTAAACTAACTCAATCACGACACGAGAACCCCGGTTTTGAAACCTAGGGCTCTGATACCACTTAAGGATGTAGCGCCCCAACGGAAGGCCCCACATCCCCCGCACCGAGACCCGACCCGAATATGAAATAGACAATCCATACCCGAGCTAAATCACGGCGAACGGGGACATACACACTCGCTAAGCTAGGCGGGAGTTAACTTTCGCAAGCACAGAAATGATACCAGTGCGGAAGCAAAGTACATTCATAATTAAGAAGATAAGCAAAGAGTAACGGGTTAAACTAGCATAGATACCTAATCCCGAAATTCAATAAAGTCATAAAACATCAATTATGGGTTCTTTCTGTTCTTATAAACTCATTCAGAATTCATGGTAGTAGTACTAATCAGTACAAATCTTATATTCTTCATAACTACAACAAATCATGGTACACTATGCATGTGAACAGACTCTGACTTGACCGAAAACTCAACAGACTTAACTTCCCGCGTAGCACACCAAACCTGCAAGAACACTGAAAACAATCCGAGTTCAGTCTATATGAGACTGGTGGGTATAAAACGGCATAAGTATCATATAAGGCAATATTTAAACATTCACATGCGAGTTATAATCCCAAATAAGGTTTTTAGAGCATTTCCCAAGTCGGTGAAATAAAGAAGTCATCAAAAGGGATTATAACGTTCATTTTTCATTATTTAGGTCTTTCGTGGCCCGGCGAGTAGGCGTGCATTATCTCCAACCAACACCTCGTGTAGTTCATTAAACATTTATTCATTCATTCTTTCTTTCATGCATTACATTCTTTCGTGCACATTCATGAACAGTTACACCTTCTTCCTCCGGGTTGGTGGTGGGTTTGCAAGGCCCAACCACCCATTCATTGACCAAAAGGGGAACATGACTCCCCAGATGGCACTCAGCGTCATGAGGTCCGGTTACGCCGTACATTGGAAGAACTAGTGTGAGGGATCACCGTCAGCGTCATGACTCCTAATGAGGTCCGGTTACGCCGTACATTGGTGGAACTAGTGTGAGGGATCACCGTCAGCCCATGCCTCCTCGGGTCACCACTCACACCAAGTCCCTGGGCCCCATTCTGTGCATTCATTCATTCTTTCTCGCCAAAACATTTGGGAGGTTCATAAAAGAAGGGCTTTACTTTTAAAATCATCGACTCATGAAAATGACTCTATATACATATATACTTTTGGCCGAAATCTTTACACATTGGGAGTATATAGGGTCATTTAACTAAATAGTAGAGAAACCCACTTGTCCTTATCTTACCAACCAAACTACGAAGAAACAAGAGGACCCGGAAAGTGCCCTAAGAACTCGGCAAGTCTCCGCCCTGGAGAAAACTGTACAAAAGACAATATAGTGTACACATGAGACTCAAGACTCCAAATGTACCAACTACGACGCACGACAATGTAATGAATATGATATGAATGCATAATAGATGATATGGTATCATGGAAACATTCATATGCACAATTCATTACTTAAAGTCATGTAAACAAGTCATTCATTTATTCCAAGAGACGTTCATATCCGTTCGAGTTTATAACTTCCATATTTCATACCAAATAAATCCGAGAAATTCAAATAATAATCATAACACATGATATAACATGTATACATATCGTACAAGTCATAAAATAAGAGTTACTTAAGCAATTAGGGTGCACATTGATATAAAACATGTTAATATATCATAGAATAAAAGAGGTGGAGGAAGATCAAACGAGTGAAGAAAAATGAAACTGGAGTAACAAAAACAGGCTGGATAGAATCCACCCCCATGGATTTTTCCAAAGGGAAAAAACCACCCCCGTGGATTCTAGTCAGAAACCCACTGACCCAAATCCACCCCCATGGAGGGAAAAATCCACCACCGTGGATTTGTGTCTGTGGCGAAAAAAAAAAAAAAAACAAAAAACAAGGTAAAGTCACGGGAAAGGGGAAAGAATGCAAGAAACCAATTCAAACCTCTACCAAACATACACAACTCCAAGCTAACATATTAAGATAAGTTCAAACATCAAGAATTCAAGTATTTCATGCCAAGAAATGAGTTAAAACAAGTTACACATGCAAGTGACATGATCATAAATTATTTTCTTCCAAAACCTCAAAGTTGATAAATGACAAATTCTTTAATACTTAACCACCAACCAAACTAAATCCATACAATCATAAATACATGCTTTAGGGTCATATATAACTCATGCAACTCAAGGAAATTCCAAGGAATCAAGCTAGAATCCACAAAATACATCTAACCCTCACTATTCATCTTATATGCCAATTCATGTTCATAACTTGGAGAAATCATGCAAATTCTAACTTAAAATAGATGCAGATAACAAATATGGTCTTACCTTTCAAGTTGGAGAAGAAATGGAGGGGAGATGAGCTCAAATCTCCAAGGTTTGAATAGTTCTTTCTTCTTCCCTTCTTTCTTCCTCTTTCTTTTCTTTTGGCTAAATTTTGGCTAATGGGAGAGAGGTGGTTCGGTGGGGAGCTGATAAGGGAGAGGGAGGCATGTGTCTAGGTGTATAATAGTCAAGGGCTAGGGTCTAGGGGCGTTAGGGTAGGGTCGTAGTCTCCCATTGGTCAATGGTTGTTGTTTTAAGTGCGAGGTGCTAACTTCGATTGAAATTTTAGTATCCAAATGGTCTTAGAAAAATATGAGGATTTTCCCATTGATCCCGAATCGTCGATACAAGTCTAATGGAGGTGACGGAACTCGATTCCGAGTTCCCGAGCTCAAGTTACACTGCCCAGAACGCAAGGTGCGCTAAATTTCTTTAGCTCCCTTTTTGGTTCCGATCACATAAACGAATCCAAAACTCACACATACGAGAATAAAATCATGCGACAAGCATATAAATATAATCATGGGATACATAATTCACTCATACCAAGTTTTCACTAAAAAACAGAAATCGAATCAAAAGAGAAACGACATTCAAACACAATCACATAGGCATAAACGTTTCAAGAATTCATTTTCAAAATTAAACTAATAAGAGAAATAATAATTAAAATTATATAATATTAATTTAATTACACATATTGATAAATATATACGTCATACTTGAATAATGGAAAAATTGGGGCGTTACATCTCAACTTCCTACACGCCCCCGCAAGATGGAGGTTTGGTGAGAGACTCCAATCTTGTCTCGATAGGTTAAGAATTGATGACAGGGAAGAGCCTTCGTGAATGTGTCTGCTAGTTGGTCGGCGGAAGAGACATGCTGGACGTGGAAAGCTCCACCTTGGGCCTGTTTGCGTACAAAGTGGAAGTCCAGGGCTATGTGTTTCATACCAGAGTGGAAGACTGGGTTGGAGCATAGGTGTGTGGCACCAATGTTATAACAGAAGATGGTTGGTGCTCGTGGTAGAGGATCACCCAACTCAGATAACAATGAGCAGATCCACCGTATTTCAGCTGATGTGGATGCAACCACGCGATACTCCACCTCGGTGGATGATCAATGGGGTTGTGGCGGCTGATCAATATCCCGAAGTCTGATGTGCCACGCAGATAGTGTAGTAAGCGTTTGACGGCCTGGAGGTGCACCGAAGTCCGGCGGTGCATGAATTGGGATAACTTGTTGACTGTAAAGGCGATGTTTGGGCGTATCAAGGTGAGATACTGCAGTCCCCCTACAATGGAGCGATATTCGCTTGGATCAGTGAGAGGAGTGCCTGAACCAAGGCGCAAGTCACTATCTAGAGAGAGAGGAGATGTAATTGGATTAGAGTTCGCCATCTCCAAACGATGCAGTAGATCATGAATATATTTTCTTTGTGAAAGCATTAAGCCTTTAGGGGTATTGGTGCACTCAACCCCGAGAAAATAACTGAGAGGCCCCAAATCCTTTAGTGAAAACCGGGCGGAAAGGGTACTAATGAATTTTGACACCACCACTTGATCTGGGCCTATGATTAAGATGTCATCGACATAAACCATGACATAAAGCAGATTATTAACTGAATTAAGAATAAAGAGTGATGAGTCTGTTAAGGAATTTGTGAAGCCTTGGAGAGTGAGGAAGTGGCACAGTTCATGATACCAAGCCCGGGGCGCCTGTTTGAGGCCATACAGGGCCTTATGAAGTTTGCAAATATGTTGAGGATGATTCTTGTCAACAAATCCGGGAGGTTGGATCATGTAGACCAGTTCTGATAGTCGGCCCTGTAGAAAGGCATTATTAATGTCAAGTTGACTTAGAACCCAACCGCGACTGACAGCACTGGAAAGTACCACCCGGATGGTCGTTGGTTTGATTACAGGGCTGAAGGTGTCATGAAAGTTGACACCCGACCGTTGATGAAATCCCTTCGCTACCAACCTTGCCTTGAACCTATCAATAGAACTGTCAGCATTGCATTTGGTACGGAATATCCATTTACAACCAACTAAATTAGAAGTAGTAGAAGGAGGAACTAGTTCCCAAGTTCCATTTTTCACATGGGCATCGTATTCGCAGCCGTAGCCTTCCGCCAACGTTCATCCCGATGGGCTTAGGTCATGGTGCGAGGTTCTATTTCAGAGGCAGGGACCATGTGGGTGGATAGGTTTAGTTTTCTGGTTGGTTTGTGTATATTGTGTTTGGATCGGATTATCATGGGGTGACAGGGTGGTGGGGGAGTGGAGTTGTTGTCGTCTGGTGGGTGTGGGGCTGATGGAAGCAGTGTTGGATCGTTGGAGGTGAGTTCTGCGGTCAGCGAAGGAGTAGGCGATGGGGGGGTGCATGGGCGGGTCTTGAGGAGCTGGCGAAATGGAGGGGATGTAGGTGATGGGAGGGAGTGTATTTTGTTTGGTTTGGGGGGAAGATGGACTAGTTTGGTGTGTGGGATTCAGTGAGGCTGCAAAGGGAAAGGTGTTTTCGACAAATCGAACATGGCGGGACACATAGAGATGGTTGGAGGAGACATCGAGGCAGAGGTAGGTGCTTTGGGTAAGGGAGTAACCGAGGAAGACACATGGGGTGGAGCGGGGATTGAGTTTGTGTTTGGAGTATGGTCGAAGCCATGGTGGTGTGTTGAATAGTTTGAGGTATGGTGAAGATAGGGAGAGACCGGGAGTGGGGAGCCGATTTATGAGGTATACGACAGTAGTGAAGGTGTAATACCAGTAGGAAAGGGGTATGGATGCATGATGAAAAAGGGTGAGGCTAGTTTCAAAGATGTGGCGGTGACGCCGTTCGGAGTAACCGTTGTGTTCTGGGGTGTGAAGTGGAGTTGTGAGGTGAGATATGCCATAGTCGGCAAGGTAGGGTGTGAGAGTAGTGTATTCGCCACCATTATCAGAGTATAGAGTTTTGATTTTTTTGTTGACTTTCAATTCGGCTAAAGCTTTGAAACGTTTGAATATTTCAGCGACTTGAGATTTGCGAATGAGTTGAAAGAGCCATATGTATTTTGTGAAGTGATCTACGAAACTTACGTAGTATTTATAATTTTCTTGTGAGGGAACAGGAGATATCCATACATCACTAAATAAAATATCAAGAGGAGCACAGGATTTTATTGATGAGACACCAAAAGGGAGTCGATTACAATGACAAGAGTTGCAATGTAACTTGGACGAGGAGGATGACACGGAAAGTTTGTACTTAGAGATGATGTGACGATGAATGGCATCTGATGGGTGTCCTAGCCGGTTGTACCATTCGTCATCAGATGGTTTGAGGTATGAAGCGAAGATGGTGGGAGAGGAAGGCGATGAGGGATGTCTCGCCGGCCATTCATAGACCCCATTATTGGCTTGTCCCGTCATGATGGACGCCCCCGTCGCCAAATCCTTCACCCGAAAGCCAAAAGGTGTAAATTCAACCGAAATGTGATTAGAGTCATAGAGTTTAGAAACTGAAATTAAGTTTTTGTGTATAGAAGGGACACAAAGTACGTTGTTGAGAGTTAAAAGAAGAATTAGTAGAGGGTAAAGAGATAGAACTCAAGTGAGTGATTGGTAGAGTGGTGCCATCACCAATCATGACATTGTCTTGAGCAGGATACGAAGTGCGGAGTGAGAGGGAGTCAAGAACAGAGGTGATGTGGTGAGAGGCGCCACTGTCAAGGAGCCATGAGGGTGGGGACGGTGCGGTTGGAGCGGAGGTGTAGTGGGCACGGGGCTGCCATGGAGTGTGGGGGGTGGGTGAAGGGCGACGAGGGTGTGATTAGCGGGGATAGGGGTTGTGTGGTTGCTGTTGACTTGGTTAGTTGTGAATGATACTGAATTGGGTGCAGCAGCGCGCCGAGTGGCCTTGAATGCCACATAGTTGGCAGGTGCCAAGGTAGGGGCGATGTGGTCGGGTGGTAGGTGTTATTGGGAGGAGGGCGAGGGGCACCATTATCTGTGTTTGGTCTGGACTTCGGCAGGGTTGGCAGTGATGGGTAGGGACAAGACGATGGTGGAAGCGGACTGCTAAATCGCGAGTTCTTTGTTGAGCAGTTTCTCATGAAGTTCTGCGAAGGAGATCGGGCTTTCACGAGCATTCACAGCATCGATGATGGAACGATAAGAGTCATCGATGTAGCACCCGAGTGCAAGGCACCACATCCCCCGCACTGAGTCCCGACCCGCATATGAAATGGGAAGTCCATACGCGTGCCAAGTCACGGCGAACGGGGACTCACTCACTCGCTATGCTAGGCAGGAGCTAACTTTCGAAACCAGATAAGCAAATCAATAGAATAAATGCACTTGCAAAAGCAACACTTATACTCAATTAATAATATAAGCAAGGAGTGACGGGTTCAACTAGCATAGATACCTAGTCCCGAAATTTCAAACATAAATCATAAATCATGGGTTCAATCTATCCCTAGAAGCCTGTCCTGAATTAATGCAATATAAACGTAACCATAACATGTATACATTCTTCATATAACTCATTCAATTTATATTATGCATATGAACCGACTCAGACTTGACTAATAAACTTGACAGATTCAACTTCCCGCCTAGAACTCCAAACCTGTAAGAAAACTGAAAACAAAGCCGGGTTCAGTCTTTAAGAGACTGGTGGGTATAAAACAGGGGTTTAATACAATAATAATACAGTAATTAAACACTCGCACATGGAAGTTATAATCCCTTGCGAAGTTTTGAAAAAATTTCCCAAGCGGGTGAAAACTAAGAAAACAACGCAGGGGATTACAAGAATCGATTCTTAATCATTTCATTCATTAGGCCAATACGTGAGCCCAGTGAGTGGGCGAATTCTCCAACCTTCACCTCGTGTGTGCATTATTCATTCATTCATAATCATTAGTGAACACACAACATGCATTCATAATCATTCATTTGATCATAATCATTCTTAATCATTCATTCATTCAATCATTCGTTTATTCAGTCATTCAATCATTCATTACACTTACACCTTTTTCCTCCGGTTAGTGGACGGGCTCAGCCAAAGCACCGTCCACCCAATCATTGTGGCCAGTGAGGTTCATGACTCCCCAAAGGCCCGGTCCCATTCCTCGCTAACCTCCTAGCAAGGGCCGGTATCACCGTCATTGTGTTGGGGCTAGCGCACGGGATCACCGTCAGCCCATGCTTCCCCGGATAGCCACGTACACATAGTCCCAGGACCCCCATTCAGTGCATTCAATCATGTCTCGCCAAAACATTTTGTTTAGGGAATCAATAAGCACTAAAGTCTTTAACATAAGATCAGTGAATCCTTGAAAATGACTCTATATATATATATAGTACTTTGGCTTAAAGCTTGCACATTGAGGCATATTAGGTCATATTTAACTAATAAAAGAAAAACCCACCTTTTACCCCTTATCGAACAAGACCAAGAAGAAAAGAAGACTTGAAAGTAGCTTATGAACCCGGTAGATCTCCGCCCTGGAGAAAACTGTAGAAGAAGTAACACGGTATATACGTGAGACTCAAGACTCCATATAAACCATAAATGACGCACGACAATGCAATGAACATGATATGATATGTATATGAGGCAACAACATGTTATGAAGATGTTCATGTGCACAATTAATGCATTAGAAGCACATAAATGAGCAATTCGTTCAAGTTCAATCAATACAAGAGAGTTTGAAGTTCATTCGTTCCATATCTTTCATAAATCGTATAAAATCGATCCATAACCTTAAAACAGTACTCATAACACACATATCAACATGTTTATAATGCATAGGAATCAATTTAAGGTGAAAGAAATCCATTAACACAAAAAGAAAACAATAGTTGCAAAGAAGGCCATATTGTAGCATTTAAATGTTCACATTTTCGTTTCACGTTAACGCATTGGATTCACAACATAAAATCCATAATCATATCAAAATATATCACATATTATCAATTAATCATGCATACAAGTCATATAATTCACATACGGGGGTCAAGGTAGTGAAAGGAACGCAAGAAGGGAGGTTTAGGCAAAGTTCGATAAAAGTTGACAATATTCGGAAATGCACAAGCTGTAGGAAAATGGAAATATCTTGAGTTGTAGAAGTTGGAATTGAGTTTTGTTTGATGGAAATCAAACTAGACAAATAGATATTTTCAAGGATATATGGCATGAATCATGGTTCAAATCGAGGTGAAAATGGCGTAGTCCCGAAATTGGATGAATGCAGATTTTTGGTGAAGTGGTGACACCAAAAAAAATTGATTAAATCTCACAATTTATAAAGGATATTGAGTTGATTCCAATTGGAGAATGTTTTAAACTTCAACATTTTTCTTATGGTTCAAAATTCAGGCCAATCGGAGTTCCTTTGGGGGGTAAACGGAATAAAACAAACTCAGACTGAAAATAGGGGAGGATCCACGGCCGTGGATTTTTCCTTCATAAAAATCCACGCCTGTGGGAAGGCCTCTAGGTCTTTGGACACTAATCCATGGCCGTGGGATTCCCAAGGCAAAAAATCAACGGCCGTGGGTTCACTCTAGGGTCGGAAAAACGCAGAAAAACAGGGCATCACGCGGGGAGAAAACACACCAAACCACCTCGAAACTCAACCCAAAACTCATAAAACATGTAATATATCATGTAGGAACATCAAATGCAAGTTTAGGGCAAATAGAACACATTAATCCACAAACCCATATACATACACACACACATATATATATACATACAATATATATACACTCTTGCTCCAAGTATACCAACAATCAAGCATAGCATCCAAAGATCAACACATATTCAAGCATATACACACAAAAATTCAAGTTATTAAGCAAGAATCACATACCGTAAGCTCCTACATCAATTCATTCATAATTGCACATGCATAATCACATATACCTTGGAAGAGAAGGAGGAGAAGATGAAGGAAGAGGATGGAGCTTGAAGTCTTGCTTGGAGTTTGAAGATATAACCTTGTCTCTTGCTTTCTTGCTTGGATTTGGAGGTGATGAAGAAGAGGGAATGGAGGGAGAAGGGTTTCTTGGATGAAAAAGAAGAAATGAAGAGAAGAATGAAGAGAGAGGGGGTTTGATCATGTAATAAGGGAGAGAAAAGGAGGGAATTTGCACTTTGGTCGTCCAAGAATTTAAGTGCTTCAATTAGGGT
The DNA here is from genome assembly GCA_037501455.1 of Lantana camara. NCBI lineage: Eukaryota > Viridiplantae > Streptophyta > Magnoliopsida > Lamiales > Verbenaceae > Lantana > Lantana camara. Next base: position 109,214,233 of record CM074856.1, on the reverse strand, counting down.
ACCGAGGTTTGGTAGGTGATCAATTGGGGTCGAATTAAAAGTTTAATTTAGTCCAAGTATTTCATATAAGATCAAATAGGTGCATAATCGAAACAAAAACATTAATTAACAAATATACAAGTAGTAAATGAATTTAAATAGCCGTCAAAGATCATATAAATCATATAGATCACGTAATGGCATTTAATTCACGAAAGTAAAATATTAAACATCTACTTAGCACATAAAACATATAAAAGTCACAAAACCCTCGGCCTAAACCCACTCGTGACGACATACCTGACTTGTCAAGAAATCGGGGCGCTGCAATCGAGGCCATCAAGGACAATATCAGTAATGTCTTCTTGTCCTAGGGAATGTCCCAGGAGATTAAGTTCACCTGCCTTCGTGCGAATCAATGTCATATATTCTTTGATTGATTTGGACCCTTTGGTTGAGTGCTTAAGGTCGTCACGGAGCTATTTGATGTGACCCCTGGAAGCATTGGCGAACGTGGAGGCGAGAGTAGTCCAGGCATCATGAGAGGAGGTAGCGTTATGTATGATAGGGGCCACCGTGTGATGCAATGAGCCTACGAGAACAACGAGAATTAGCTGATCCTGTTGGAACCATGTAGTGAATCGAGGATTTTCTTCATCTGTGTCATCGGTTCGAATGGTTTGGGGTTGGATCCATCGACATATCCAAATAAATTGTGGCCGTGAAGGAGGGCCTGCATGTCCAGCTTCCACGCCATGTAGTTGTTGGTGTGAAGCTTGACGGAGTTAAAGGAGTTGGTGAGAATGAGTTGTTGATTAGGTGCAGGCTGATTTGGTGTTTGAACAGTGGAAGAATTGCTAGTGTCTGTAGCCATGGCGGTAGTGGTGGGTGGAAAAAAAAAATTGAGGGTGTGGGAGAGAGTTTAGGGATCGTGAGCTCTAGATACCATATAGAGAATTTATTGGCTGAAAGTATATATTGTATCGTATATTCACAAGTATAAATAGAGTACAGAGTTGTTGTATAGTTACATAAAAGAATCAATCAGGTAAATAATTTCCTAAGATAACGTAATCTGTTAGGTAGCAGATTCCTATGATTTCTCAACTTCCTATATTCAAGAGGTTGGACTCCTAAAAGTTATTATTCCGCTAGTGGATCGAAAAGTTAATTTCCCATCGGAATTATGTTGTTGCTAATGTCTACCTTAATTTGTTGTCTGTCCTTGTCCGTGTGATTTAAAAAAGAGTTGAATAAAATGAAGTAACTTTTCTACATTCTTTCTTTTTCTCTTACTGGCAGAGGTTCGACTGACATTATAACTTTGATAGAATTGCAAAAGGCTTCCCGACCTAATTTGATAAGAAAAACTATCCGATCGACTATGAACTATAACCTTCCTAGCAGAATGTTTCTAAACTTTTATCCTATTGTAGAAGGAACCGTCCTTTACTACTTTTTAGATGAGCTATAGCCCGGAATGTCATGCACCTATGCACACAATCTTTATTCCTGAACAAAATAAACTTGGTCCAAGACTTTTGTCATTTGCAATCATTCATCACCCAACCATTCAATCGTCATTGACAGGTGTCGAATCCGTCAAAAAATAAATAAAGTTCCTATTTAACGACTAAACACAGAGTATAGTGCAAACAGGGTCGATCCACAAAGACTGGTTGGTTTATTTCTAACAATTCCAAATTATTCACGAAAAGAAACAATTAAAGAGGGGGGTTTTGAATTATTAAAACTAAGGTATGCAATTAAAATAAATAACAAGAATTAAAAAGCTAACTAAAACTAAACAAGTAAGATCACGTAGGATTAAATCTGTCAGAGGGAAAATTACCTAGCCAGGGATATTCGATTCGAATTGTTATATTGATCATTGACTCAAGGATAAATTCAAGTTATTCAGACAGATTGGCTATAGTTGATAGAGACACTCGACTCAACCTTGTTTTTACTTAATTAATCGGATAACCTAGAGACACTCGACAGTTATCTTCCCTAACAAATTCACAACCCCTAGAGACACTCGACAGGATTTAATGAATTCGCAGCATTAAGAACCATAAAAACACCAATCCTAATTAACCAAGTCGTGACACACGCAAGATTTAAATTAGATTATCAAATCCCTTAGTGAACGAGGAATTCTATCGCTAAAACCCTGTCACTAATTTACCACAATTTATCAATCAACTTTACATACACTTCAAGCATCATGATTAGCAATATGCAAATAAATCTACCTAGATGGTCGTGCACTACCACTAAATAAATCAATCATAATAAACGCGAAGCACGGAGATAAGATAAATGCCTAAATAAACATGAATTGATAAAAATGTTTAGGTCTCACAATATCCAAATCGAATCTATAATCCCTAGCTAGATAATTAAAAACTTAGCTACTAAAATCCATAAAAACAAATAAAGAATTCTTTAACATAAATAAACTAAAAACAAAACGAAAGAATTAAACTAAGACGAATGATTGTGATGAAGTCCTGCTCCTTGTTGTTGCTTCGCCAAAAAACTCGAACTGCTGCTCCTAAAATATTACGTCCTTCCCAATTGATACGTCCAAAGAGTGTATAAATAAGCCAAAATCCCAAAGTCCTAATGCCAATCGGACTTCATCTCTTGCTCCCCAAGAATTAAACACACAATTGGGCCATCTCCAAAATAATTCCCAAGTGCGCGACCCATTATTGATTCCACGATGTGCACTCCACCTCAAAGTATCATGGCCTCTCCAATTAATTAAATCCATGGCCCATCTCCAATTAATTGGTCTCCAACATATTATATACGCACAACCCACTAGCAGTTTTCCAAAGAAATCCAAGTGATGCTCACTCCAACTAAATTCCTAACTCCAGAATACGTAGCCTAAATCTAGGCAAATTGTCAATTCAAGCAAAGTCCCAACCACAAAACAAAGTCAACCCTTAAGTTCATTAATTCCTTCTCAATTAACTCTCACCCAACATGTGCATGCATCAGCCATGCAAATTCAAAGAAACTCTTAACAATTGCATGCATATAAATCTCTAAATTGCATCCTAGTTCAATTCTTATGCAACAACAAATGAACTCAATTCCAGTTTTCCAACATTCTGCTCGTGTGCACTGGTTCGGATCTAAAAACGACCTAATTTGCTCCACTTTCGCTTTCGATCCCCGAATCTACAAAATAAACAACAAAGCATCAATTCTTTATAAATAATATCAAATTAAGAACAATTCAGGACATAAATTAATCATAAAGATGATTAATTAACGAGTTATCAGTCATCATAACAGTAATAATCCTTGTAATAGCAACTCAAAACCAAGCATCCACCTATTGTGTCTAAATGCATATAAATAAATTTTTCTGGTTTTGTGGATACACAATAGCAATGGCTAAAATTTTGCAAATAAACTCAAAAACCTGTAAAGATGAAATATAAGGCTGAAGCAATGAGAACACATGCGATTTATACAGGTTCGGCAAGCCTACTCCTGTCCCCAAGTTGTGAGCTTGGGAGTTTTCTAATGTATTCTTATTGAGTACTTTAAGGTTACAAGAAAAACCTTGTAATCTCATACAGCAACACTTAGTGGGATAAATAAGTCTCACTCACTTATTTATCTCGCCTACACACACTAATGAAAAGGTATTACCAATGTTCTGGAACTAACAGAAGATAGTACTAGAAAGAATTATCTAGTCTCTGGAACTAACAGAAGAAAGTACTAGATATTAAAACCACAAAACTGGAGAACAAATGTCTCCTAATAATAGAACTCTGAATTACTCGGATTCTGAGAAATCTGCACCAACGCTTGACAGTCTTGCTACAACGGACTTATAGACTTGTATCTTCTCTCTATGTTGAAGTCCTTTATATATTGACCAGCTCTGGAACTAGCTGTTGGGATATGATCTTTAGTCAAGAGATATTGGGCTTGATTACTGGAGTTTGTCTTCCTTCAATCACGAGCCGCAGACTGTTTGTTGTCTTTTCCATAAGTTTAGGAATGATTTAGCCAAAGTCTTCCTTTAATAGTCTTGGTTGATATGATTGACTGGAACTCTCCAAGCTTGGTTCCTGCAAGAAGATTTATACCAAGAGTAGGCTAGATACACAAAATCAAATAGTTACAGGGAATTAACAAAAACTTTCCAACATTCTCCCCCCTTTTGTTGATGACACAAGGGCACAAAGAAGACACTTAATGGAAGATCCTGAGGCTTCCCCTTGAAGAACTGGAATTTTAACTCCACCAGTCAAGAAGCCTGTAAATACACATAATAGAAAATTGTATCTCCCTCTATCAATTAGAGATTGGTAACTCCCCCTAACTGTAATAAACGGATTGGTGTCGTCTTTTCTTCCTTCAACAACAAAAAGATACCTGCAAAATCAATTAGTTTTTGGTACCCAATGTGCTTTGGGTCCTTCATTGTTAGAATTCAAGTCATATTTTCTCTCTGGTACTTCTTGATACTTCGTTTTGGGTACTCATATCAACTTATTTTTTTTGAATCTTGGCTCATGACAATAATATTGAATATGCCCTATGTAGCACCCGGAACGCCGAGATGCCACACCCCCCCTATAAGTCAATCCACATACGAATTGGATAGCCCGTACATGAACCAACCTATAGTGAACGGGTGACAATAAAAGAAATAAGCTAGCTAGGCGGGACTAACCCTCAAATCAACACAACCATGTATACCAATAAAGCGGAAGCAAAGTACTATACATTCATTATCATATTCGGGTCGATCGCTTCAATATATATAACCATCTTCCGTAGCAAGTTATGATATACAAAGGTACCAAAACAATTCATAAGTTATACATATATTCACGTGAAGATGGAATGCTAGATTCAACATGAAAGACCCAAAATAAAGACCAACTTCCGCCTAGCACTAAACCTGTAAAACTGAAAATGTGAGGCGTCAGTCTATGAAAGACTGTAACGCCCCAAATTTCAGAAGTTCAGGTAAGCACGCCACGTGCGGGTCTTCGGGAGTCGGGGGTTTAATTTTATATATTTACTTGCTTATTATAATTTCATTATAATATTATGTGCATTATACATTCTATGTATTTATATGAATTAGTTTTAATGTGAAATTTGTGAATTAACTGATAATGTGCCTAATTTTATTATGTGACTTTAATTGATCATCTCATAAAATTTATGGACTTAATTGCATAACATGGATTGGAGTTAAATGATCTTTGGTGTAGAGATATAACTTGATTGCATTCATTTAAATAAATAAGGGACTTATTTGCAAATTGGGGTGATTCTTTAAGTTAGTGGGGAGATATATTATATCATGTATATACAATTCTTCCCTCACATTACATTACATACACTTCATACAAGAATCACACACATACACCTAGTACGAATCGGTTCTTACACCATCAAGAGAGGGAAGGGATTGCATCAAATTTCAAGCTACATTTAAAGAACTTTGGAGCTAAGATCATCAACATCGTCACATCTTCACCTCATCATTTCTTTTCCTTCATTTCAAGGTATAAATGGAAGAATTGCTTGATCTCTTGATTATTTGGTTGAGTAGGGTTTGTGATTTATGGTGTGATTCATTGGTTATAGATGGTTGGAAGAAGTTTAAGATTTTAAGTTGAAAGTTAGCATGAAAGCATGAGTTTTATGAAGGTTGATAACATGAAATTTTATGGGTTTTGATTGATGAATTCTTGATGATTGATGCATGTTTCATGGGTTATATGCTACCTAAATGATGTCTTTGAGTTATATACATATTATATGATTGTTTTGGAGCATTTTGGTTGAGTTTGTTTGGGTTTTGATCCCTTTTCTTTCTCCTCCGAAGCAACCCCTGTTTTGCCCATTTTTCCGGCCCTGGAATGGTACCCGGGCAGGTACTTTTTGTGCATAAAAAGTACCCGGGTGGGTACTTTTGTGCCGAAAAGCTTTTGGACAGCATTACCCGGTCGGGGAACTTTTCCATTGAATTTTACCCGGCCGGGTACTCCCTCATCCGAACTCCAAATGACTTGATTTTGAACCGTTGGAAACCTCTTGAAGTCTAGAACAACCTCCAATTAGAATCATCTCAATATCATTTCTAGTTTGTGAGATATATTCAATTCTTTTAGGTGTCGCCACTTTCTCGACAAACTACACTCGCCTAACTTCAAGCTTATGCCATTTTCTCCTCGCTTTGAAATAGAAAATGAGCCATATATCCTTGGAAAGCCCTTCGTGTCTAGTTTCATTTCCAACAAAAAAAACTCAATTCGAACTTCTACAACTCAAGATCTTTTCAATTCTCTGCAGCTTGTGCGTTTTTAAAAATTTTCGTTTTTGCCAAACTTCACCAAAACCCTTCTTATTGCTTTCCTTTCAATTCCTTGGCACCCGTATGTGACTTATATGTGTTATATACTTGGTTTATTAATAATAATGCTCTTATTTAACGTTCCTTAAATTGTTATTGCATGACCTATTGGTGCATGACTTTGCCGTTCGTCTTAAGTGGTTCATAAGAGTCGAGTTTCATGTACACTTGTCCTTGTTACACAGATCATGGTCCCGGTTTCGAGGAGCCCGCTCCGGAGGGTGTTCGCTTGCTTCCTTTTTGGTCGGTTTGTCAAGGTGAGGTTTATATTCTAGATAAATAGAACCCTTACAACCCTATGTGACTATTTCGGCCAAAATGTACCTATATATCTATAGCTTTCGAACTTTATGATTTTCAAATGATTTCACTAAACCAATTGATTGATTGATTGATTGATTGACGGATTGATTGTTTTGGCGAGTCATTGAATTGCACTGTGGGCCCGAGGATAGTGGCTCGAGCCAACCGGGAAAGCATGGGCTGACGGGTAACTCGAGTGCTATCCTCACCAAACTGGGATGACCCCTGAACCCCCTAGGAGATTAGGGGAGGAAGGAGTTCCGGGCTTAGGTATTCATGTACCCTCTGCCCAGACTGATTGGATGGTGGGGCCTTGCAATCCCACCATCACCCGGAGGAAGAAGGAGTTACTGAAACTGCTAAGTGTGCACAATAATTAATTGCTTGATCACCTAATCACCTAATAATTGGTTGATTGTACACAGTCGGAGTAAGGTTGGAGAATTGTCCTCACTCGCCGGGCCACAAATTGATTGTATTGAATTGATTAAATTGGTGAATTGAATTAGTTGTAACCTCGGGCGATAGTATCTCTTATTTTACTTAATTGTATTGTTATTTTCCAAAAATTATTACCCGAGATTATAACTTGCATGTATGTGCGCATATATTTATTTATACCCCTCGCTCAGTCCGTGTTGGACTGACACCTCAATTTTTCAGTTTTTACAGGTTCGTGCTAGGTGGGAATTAGAGTCTAGCTTGTCTTTTATTCGGGTCTAGCACTTCACCTTCATATTTTGTTCATCTATGGATACTTGTTACATTTTGTAGAATGCCTTAATCCATGGTGGATACGAGATTGTATTGATATGTAATTGCTGGTACCTATTAGTATTTATACTGGATATGTAAATAAGGTACCTATAAGTATTGAATGTTATTGCTTCCGCTTTTATTACCCTGAGTTGATTGAATGGTTTGGGGTTAGTCCCGCCTAGCTTTGTGGTCGTTTTTTTTTATTGTCTCCCGTTCGCTATAGCTTTGGTTCATGTATGGATTGCCCATTTCATATGTGGATCGAACTATAGTGCGAGGGATGTGGTGCCTAGCGTTCCGGGTGCTACAAAGACTGAGTGAGGGGTTTAAATAAATATAAGTGCAATTACCATGAAAGCTATAATCTCGGGTAAGATTTCATAAAATAAACAATATAAGTTCAAATATTAAAGTAATTCTTGCCCGAGATTACAACTATCCAATTTGTAATTTCAATCAATTCAATTTAATCAATCAATAGCCCAGGTGAGTGAGAGCAAATCTCCAACCTTTCTTCGACCATGTACAATAATTCAGTTATTCAATGATTAGGTGATCAAGCAATCAATTACCGTGTACAATTAGCAGTTTCAATCCCTTATTCCTCCGGTTGATGGTGGGATTGCAAGGCCCCACCACCCAATCCTATGTATGTCGGGAACATGACTCCCATGCACGGGATTTCTTCCTCCACCAAACCTCCTGGTGGATTCAGAGGTGATCCCAAAATTTGTGAGGATAGTGCAAGAGTTACCCGTCAGCCCTTGCTTCCCCGGTTGGCTCAATACACTACCCTCGGGCCCAAATGTGAACATGCTTACTCGCCCAATCAATCAATCAATCAATCAATTCCGTGAAATCAGTTGAAAATAAATAAGGTTTGGAAAACTATAGATATATAGATACATTTTGGCCGAAAACATCACGTAGGGGTTGTACGGGTTCTATATATCTAGAATTAAACCTCACCTGTGCTGACAATTAACAAGGATACAACTATGGAGCTTGCTCCTCATCAACAGGAAGAAAATCTGTGCAACAAGGACAAGTGTTCGTGAGACACGACTCGTATAAACCATTTAAGACGCACGGCAAAGTCATGGATCAATATGTCATGCAATAACAATTAAGGAATGTCAAGTAGGAGTATAATTATCAATAAAACAAATATATATATCATATAAGTAACATACAGGAGCCAGGGAAGTGAAAGGAATGCAATAAGAGAGGTTTGGTGAAGTTTAGCAAAAACGGATAATTTTAGGAAATGCGTATGCTGTAGGAAAACTGGAATATCTTGAGTTCTAGAAGTTGTAACTGAGTTTTTTTTATTGGATATGAAACTAGACACAAAGAACTTTCCGATGATATATGGCTCGTTTTCTATTTCAAAGTGAGGAGAAAATGGCGTAAGCTTGAAGTTAGGCGAGCGCAGTTTTCCGGGAAAGTGGCGACACCTAAAAGCATTAATTATAACTCTCAAATTAGAAACGATATTGATATTATTCTAATTGGAGGTTGTTCTACACTTCAAGAGGTTTTCGTGTCCTAAAAAATCAGGTCAATCGGAGTTCGTATGAGAGAGAAACGCCCGTTTGAAAAATGGTCTGAAAGCAGAAACGGGCGTGTGAAAACCTCCTGTAACGGGGTTAAACGGGCGTTTGGTGCATGAACTGGAAAGCCACACGCGCGTTTGGAAGTGTTCTGTCCGAAAAAATAGGGGAAAAACATGGCAAGGCTCGGAAATGGCTCCCAAACCCTTCCCACATCAAACCAAGGCAAGAATTCAACTTAAAATTGTCATATAACATGCATATAACTCGTATATACCAATTAGGCATCAAATAAACCATCAAATATGCATCAATCATCAAGGAATCATCAATCAAAACCCATATAATATCATGTTATCCAACTCTCAATTAATACAATAATTCATGCAAGCTTTGAAGTATAAAGGTCCTAAACATGCTTCCAACTATAGACACTCAAGAATTCATCACCTCAACATCAAACCCTAAACAAACATAATTCAAGGAATTCATATAACTTCACTTCTACCTCTAAAATGAAGGAAAGATGGGATGAGAAGATGGTATGATGATGATGCTCCAATATATGCAATTCTCTTTCTTGAATTTAAGCTTGAGATGAAGAAATCTTTCTTTCCTTTCTTGTTGGTGTTTTGATCGAAATATAGTGTGTGTGAGTGTGTGAAATATCTCTTGGATAAAATGATGAATGAAATGAGAGATATAAGATGCATAGATATTTCCAAAGTCTTCCAACAAATATGATGACTCAACCATTTTTGTACTTAGGTCCTCGAAATATATGAATGCATGCAAACAAGTTTCATTCCATGGAATATGATCATTTAACTCCATTTCATGTTATGCAATTAAATCCACATATTTATGTAATGATCAGGTAATGTCACATAATAGCAATTAGAGACGTTAGCAATTAATTCACGTAAAGTTCCACGTTAATGCTAATTCATATAAATGCATAAGATTATATTACATAAAATGTTATGAAATTTAATATAATGTAACATAATATATAAATGAAAAACGGGGCGTTACACCCTAATTTCCCATAGTTATAACATCTTTTCCTAGGAAAGTGCCTATGTTTTTTCTTTTCGTTATTCAATTTGTGTACGATTTCACTAAGTTGTGAGTGTTCACATGATATGTGCTCATTTTCTTTCTCAAGAAGTTCTTTCTCCATATTTAGTTGGTCAATAGCCTGGAGTAGTTTATGTTCCATGTCTTTCTTTTCCTTAATGATTTTCAATAAGTTTTCTTCCAGTTTTTTGTTTCTAGCAACAAGGTTTTCAATTCGGTTTGAGCACGTTTCAAGTAGTTTTTCAACATTTACACCCTCAATATCTTCATCTACACAATTTTCAACTTCATTATGAGGGGGTTGAGATGTGTTTACCTGATTGCTAGCCATAAGAGCAATGCAGTCTTCCTCATTACCGAAAAACTCTTGTTCATTCTCGTGATTCCAGTTGACAAAGCAAGAGTTTTGTCTGCCTTCATTCTCCTGATTTTTCTTTAGTAGAGGGCTGTTGGGCCGGATATTTACTGGTTTTTTGCATTCGTGGCAAACGACACTGACCCTGTTGTTCTGGAACTACTGGGATGCATTGTTGGAATTGAAATTACTGTTTTGAGACTGCTGGAACCTTCTATTCTTATTCCTGTTGGAGGCAATCTCCCTAATTCTCCTTGAGAGTAGTAACAACTCATCATCAGTTTGATATTCCAGATTGAGAGTTTTTTCAACAACAAAGGCAATATCCTTTTTGGTATCCACCATGTCTTCTTTGTGTAGAAGGGTGAGTTCATGAGAGATTAGAGATCCGTTGAGTTTAAATATCGTGAGGGTGCTCAGTTTCTTTGCCTCGGTGATGACAGTGACTTTGGACGTCCGCTCCTTAGGTAGTGATCATAGGATCTTTCTAACTTGTTGTCCCTCTGATAGTGGTTCACAAAGTGCACTCATTTGGTTGGCAAGGTTTGTGAATCAGGTGTGCATTTGACTTATAGTTTCTCTTGGAATCATCTGAAATGCTTCATATTGAGTGGTTAGAATTGCCACTCGTTCCTCTCGAACTTGTTCAGTCCCTACATGGGTGATTTGAAGCATATCCACATCTCTTTTGCTGTTTTGCAGGTTGAGACCCGATTATATTCTTCATTGACAAGTGAGCATGATAGAATGTGTTTGGCTTTAGTATTCATGGAGAGTACTTGTTTGTATTTACTACTATATTCCCCTTTCACTTTCGGTATCTCTTGTCCTTCTTTCTTCTTCATTGGCACTTTTTCTCCTTCAATCACAATTTCCCATAGATCGTAACCTATGGAGATGAAGCAATCCTCGATTCTATTCTTCCATGTAGTATAGTTAGTACCATCAAATAAAGGTGTGTGTGAGTGTGAGGGGGCTTCAGCAACATATTCCATTTTAGCAGCGGATTTGGATCAAGAAAGGTGATTAAACCTTTGTTTTTTGAAGAAAAACCTGCTCTGGTACCAATTGATATGCAGTAGTAATGGCTAAAATTTTGCAAATAAACTCAAAAAACAGTAAAGATGAAATATAAGGCTGAAGCAATGAGAACACATGCGATTTACACAGGTTCGGCAAGCCTACTCCTGTCCCCAAGTTGTGAGCTTGAGAGTTTTCCAAGATATTCTTATTAAGTACTTTGAGGTTATAAGAAAAACCTTGTAATCTCATACACCAACACTTAGTGGAATAAATAAGTCTCACTCACTTATTTATCTCACCTACACACACTAATGAAAATGTATTACCAATGTTCTGGAACTAACAGAAGATAGTATCAGAAAGAATTATCCAGTCTCTGGAACAAACAGAAGAAAGTACCAGAGATTAACACCACAAAACTGGAGAACAAATGTCTCCTAATAATAGAACTCTGAATCACTCGGATTCTGAGAAATCTGCACCAACGCTTGACAGTCTTGCTACAACGGACTTATAGACTTTGTCTTCTCTCTATGTTGAAGTCCTTTATATATTGACCAGCTCTAGAACTAGCCATTGGGATATGATCTTCACTCAAGAGATATTGGTCTTGATTACTGGAGTTTGTCTTCCTTCAATCACGAGCTGCAAACTGTTTGTTATCTTTTCCATAAGTTTAAAAATGATTTAGCCAAATTCTTCCTTTAATAGCCCTGGTTGATTTGATTGACTGGAACTTTCCAAGCTTGATTCCTGCAAGAAGATTTATACCAAGAATAGGCTAGATACACAAAATCAAATAGTTAGAGGGAATCAACAAAAACTTTCCAACATTTGTTTATCTCCCAAAGTAGTGGGAGTTGGCTGTAATTTTCCGTCGTCCCCAACTTCCCTTCCAGACTTCCAGTACCCCTTCAAGTACAATGAAACATCCCAATAAACCGCTTACTGGTTTTGAAGTTTTTTTTTTTTTTTTTTTCCAGTTGATTACATTAAAAGTCACCAATAAAATCTTGAATAATTAAATTCGAACAAAAACGGAAATAGTTTAATTTAGGCTTTAGTTTTTTGTAATCTTCCCATGTCCAGAATCTGGTAGGGTACTTTTATGGTTGTAAAAAATCGAATGATATCGTTAACAAAATCGAAAAACTAGAATTTGGTCTTTAACTAATAACCCCTAATTTTGTTAAGCCTTGAACATATACTTTATTTTTATTGCATTAGTATTAGAATATCATCCAGTGATAATGGATACATTTGTAAGTAAATTATAATAATTATTATTATTGGAATACTAATTAATGTCATGTAATAATTCATTGAACGATTTTATTATTTTTTTTAATCGAAATTGAACGATCTTTACTTTCAAAGTGGTGGTGATTTCCAATTAATTATGCATTCTTTCATGTTTTACATTAAAAAAATAGGTATGTAATAAAATTACGGTAATTTCGAATACCTTGAACTTATCATAAATGAGCTATTTTCTCAAAAAAAAAAAAAAAAATCTGTGTAATTCGAAAAGATAAAAAAAAACCCTATAAAAAATAATTAGTTTAAGAGACCCTCTGTTATAAAACTTTAGCCTATCGTCTCTTTTTATTGTTTGGTCAACTGAATGATGCGTTTTGACTAAAATGTCCCTCCTCATTTCAAACGTAGTCAAACAAAATTATAGAGCTATATGCACAAAAACCATGTGTTATGTGTAAAGAGAAAAAAAAAAATCCTAAAAAAAAAAATTATTAATTTACTTGGGACGTAACTTTTGGGTAGGATTATTTATTTATTTTTTACCTTTTTGGTGAAAGGTAGGGTTTTTATTAATATGTATTGATAATTATATTTTGTTTGATTTTCTTTAAAAACATAAATTAAGTAAATAATGATAAGTTTTATAGATTAATTAAGGTTAAAAAATTGTTATACAATCTCTTTTTAGAGCATAGTTTATTAAGTAAATAACAATAATAAAAGCGTAAATAATATTTTATTGAATTTGATAATTATATTTATATTATAATAATAATAAATGTATTTTAAGAATAATGTATATAATATTTTGGAATTTATATGTTTTTTGTGTTCATTAATATAATATATATATATATATATATATATATATATATATATATATATATATATATATATTTGACATCACACTAATATAATATTTAATAAAATAAAAAATTGATATCGGTGTAATATCTCCTTATCTCTCCCTTTTACTCCTTTTTCCTCGTTTTAACAATCTTGTATTCCTACCCTTTATTTATAGTTGAGGTTTCTGGTGTTCCTTCATGATTTACCCTAAATTCTTTCTCATCCTTAGTTATTGTTTTCCTATTGAACACTCTATGTAATGGCCCGAAGCCGCCTGTAGATATTGTCCGCTTTGCTATCCATAAGTCGGCATAGCATCACGGTTTTGTTCTTCCCGGTGGAATTTAAGCCAAAGGCGCCCACCCAAGAAAAGGCCTCTATAGGGAAAAGGTATTCACCCCCTTATAAGGAAGGCTTAGTTCTCCTCTTCCTCCGATGTGGGACATTACACTCTATAGTTAGCAGGATTGTAGTTATCCATCCGGGGAAATTCTTGCATGCACCGGGGTGTGGATTCTAGTGCATGAACCCCCCATTATTTTAATGGGAAAAAATACATTTTTTATTATTTTTGAATTTTTTTATTTATTTTTTAATTTTTTCCCATTAAAATAATGGGGGGTGCATGCACTGGGGCCACACCCGGTGTATACAAGAATTTTCCATCCATCCATCCGAACCATCTCCCAAGATTTTCTCTGTATCAAGGACTCTCTCGTGCCTATCCACTAGCCTAGTCCTGTTTGCATACTCTGTAACGAACCTGACTTCCGAGCAATGACCAAACAATGTTGGTCTTTTTAGGTTGTTAAGTGTAACCCCAACATTACTCCAACCCCCCCTCCCGGCAGACCTATACGGGCAGAATGAACGTAGGGGTATAAACAAAAGTCTCTATTTAGACAAAAGTGATCTAATCCCTCAAAAATTATGTTGTTCACCCCCGAGACGAATTATAACCTGCTTGCCTCAAAATTTGAAAAGGGGCGACACCCCCTGATAGATAGTCAGAGGTAGCGGCTCTGCCACTTTCGCCGTTTCGTATTCCATGGTAAATGAAGATGTGATATAATCATAAATCTCCAACGTACACGCATCCATATCCCATAAAACAACCCATAAAAGCATTTATCTTAATTAAATATAGCATATTTACATTCAAATCTGCTCTATCATCTTCTTCCCTTCTTCTACTTTGGATCACCGTTCCAGAGCCGAAAAAATTAAACCCTACGCGGCCATTCTCAGTTGTCTACAGTTACCTTATGGCATCCGAAAAATCCCTCGGTGAGTACAACAGTCATTCCTCTTAAACTCATTGCACAGGTCTACTTTGTATACTGTCTTGGTATTTTAGCAAAATGGCTTCATCATACTATTCAAGCATGCTTCCCACCCCTACCGTTGAGACATATCATCCCATAGAACAAAAACTCCGGGCACTCGTTCGCATACTTGTAGGAAAAATCCCTAAACCATAACAAACATGTCGAAATCATCGAGAACACACAAATGGAAGCGTACCTTGATCCATAGAAATCCGTAGTTGACTAGCAATCCAAGGTTATGATCTTCTAAGCCTCGATACACCGTCAATTCTATTCTCTCTGGGATGGGGCAGAAAAGAAGATAAGGAATGTATCTGACTTAGGGACCACAACCCTAATATGTAACCAAAAGTAGGGCACCTTAATTATGGGCCCATCAATCATAATTAAGTGTCCACAAGTTTCTGCACATAAAAGACCCATACTTTAACAAATATTTCTTTAGGCCCATACAATTAAATAAAACTTAAGTAGATCACTCAATTGGGCTCGTATTATGAGATAACCTACACAATTTATTAAATATGTGAGACCACTAAATAGAAAATCCAACAATCTCGGTCCACATATGGTTCCAAATAATTGTACATAGTTTTAAACCTTATTGCGCGCAACCTTATGCTATCTCTACTTTTGAAATATTTCCAAACAATCTGGTCCATCAATTATGTTATTATAGGATCAAAGCAGCTTTCGTTACACTATTCATAACTAAACCGAATAATGGTCACAATATTAACACAATCAATGACATAGATCAAAAGTATGGCATGTAGCATGGAAATTATATGTAATGTGATCTTGGTCATGCCTATTTCCAACTGGTCCTACCTTATGACTCAAAAAGTCCCAAAGCACTTTCAAATACTTAATAAAAACCCGCAATAGAAAGCTAAAATCCTTATTGTCAGAGTATTAAATCAAATAAAACTTTATTTGTCTCATAAAACCTCAGTCTGTACAGAACATAAAACATGTCAATAAGCAAGACGAAAAATCACAAACTCACACTACTAAGACATGTCATCTAGTTTGATGAAACCCATATGAGCCACATGTTCATGAAACACTTTAGATGGCAGTCCCTTAGTGAGTGAATCTGCTAGCATTGAGTTTGTACTTATTTGCTCTATTGACACTTGAAGACTCTGAACTCTTTCTTTCACAACCAGATACGTAATATCTATATGCTTAGATTTAGATGAACCCTGGTTGTTCTTTAAATATAACTCCACAACCTTATTATCACAATTAATTCTCAATGTCCTTTCAATGTCACTGACAATTTGCAGCCCAATGATAAAATTTCGGAGCCATATCCCCTGATTCGATGGCTCAAAGCATGCTACAAATTCAGCCTCCATAGTGGAAGAAGCTATTAGTGTCTGTTTGACACTTTTCCAAGAGACACCTCCTTCAGCCATCATGAAGACATAACCTGATGTGGATTTTCTGCTGTCAAGCATCCAGCATAGTCTGAATCGGAGTATCCAATGATCTCCAAATGATCCGACCTCCGATAGGTGAGCATGTAATCCTTAGTCTTTTGTAGACAACTCATAACCCGTTTTGCTGCCCTCCAATGATCCATTCCGGGGTTACTTAGATATCTGCCTAACATCCCTACTATGTATGCTAAATCCGGATGCGTACACACTTGACCATATATGAGACTCCCTACTGCAGATGCATGAGGGATTTCCTCCATCTCTTTCTTCACAAGTTTACTTGATAGAAATTTCTTAGTTTCACGCAATAGGCTTACATCGCTGCTTGCTAGTAGAATATCATCTACGTACAACACCAGGATAATAAATTTGCTCCCACTGACCTTGAGATATATGCATTGGTCAACAGTGTTTTCCTTAAAACCAAAAGAGGAAATCACCTTATCAAATTTCTGGTACCACTGACGGGATGCCTGCTTTAGACCATAAATGGACATCTTGATTTTACATACTAGGTATTTTGAGTCTTTGGACTCAAAGTTCTCCAGTTGCACCATGTATATAGTTTCTTCAATATCTCCATTGAGAAACGCTGTCTTTACGTCCATTTGATGGAGCTCTAATCATAATGAGCCACAAGTGTCATAATGATTCTAAAGGAGTCTTTCGTTGAAACCGGAGAGAAAGTCTCTTTAAAATCAATGCCTTCCCTTTGAGTGAAACCCTTGGCAACAAGACGTGCTTTATATCTTTCTATGTTACCATTTGATTCCCGTTTGGTTTTAAAAATCCATTTACAACCAATTGGTTTTACTCCTTGTGGTAACTCGATAAGATTCCAAACGTCATTGTCCATCATGAATTTCATCTCTTCATTCATGGCTTTGATCCATTCATTAGAGTTTGAACATAATTTTACTTGATTGAAAGATGTAGGATCATCTTGCAATCCCATATCAAATTCATGTTTATGGAGGTAAACGACATAGTCATCTGAAATCGCTTTCCTCTTTTCTCTAGTGGACCTCCTTATAGGCACTTCATTTTGAGATGTTGTGGTGCATCATTTTGAATAGATGATGGTTTTGGATCTGTTTCAGTGGGTCCTAACTCATTATTTTGAACAAATGATGGACCCGGAACTGATTCAGTAGGAATCCTAAATGTGATTGTGTTTTCCAAATTGTCTTGATTCGCAGGCTGATGAGTGATAGGAATATTTATCCAATCATACTGAGCTGCAACTGTAGTGAGAATGTTAACCACAATCTTTCCAATTTGATCCCTCCCACTGTAATCAACATCCTCAATGAATTTGGCATTTCCCGTTTCGAAAAAAGACTTGTTTGAGGGGTCATAAAACTTAAATCCCCTAGATCTTTCCGAGTAACCTACAAAGTAGCAGCTAATTGTTCTTGAATCCAGTTTCCTTTCATTAGGCTTATAAGGCCTAGCTCCAGCTGGACATCCCCAGACATGCAAGTGCCTAATACTAGGCTTCTTGCCTATCCACAACTCATACGGGGTTTTATCTACTGCTTTGCTTCGAACTCGATAACTGCAGTCTTTAGTGCTTTGCCCCAAAGTGATTTTGGTAATGAAGAATGATTAATCATACTTCTCACCATATCCTTAAGAATTCGGTTTCATCTCTCAGATACACCATTTTGATTTGGACTCCCCGGTATGGTATACTGAGGTACAATTCCGCACTCACCTAAGTATTTCGCGAAGGGTCCTGGACATTGTTCATCGGATCCGTCATATCTGCCATAGTATTCTCCACCACGGTCAGATCTAACAGCTTTAATTTTCTTTCCTATTTGATTCTCAAGTTCGGCTTTGAAAGCCTTAAACACGTCCAAAGACTGTGAATTCTCATGAATTAGGTACAAATATCCATAACGAGAGTAATCATCAATAAAGTTGATAATGTATCGTTGTCCATTCCAAGAAGCTGTAGGGAATAGACCACAAATATCTGTATATATCAACTCTAAAGGTTCTTTACCCCTATTGGCACCCAATTTCCTCATATTTGTTTGTTTTCCCTTTATACATTCCATAAAGATTTTAAAGTCTGTAAAATCAAGGGAATCAAGAATTTCTTGTGATATAAGCCTCTGTATTCTCTTTTCAGAGATATGTCCTAAACGCTTATGCCACAACATTGATGAATGCTCATTTGTTAACTTACGTTTAGTACCAAACTTACTTGAATGCAGATTTTGAATATCAGTTGAAGCTTTAGTGTTCAATTTATACAAATTATCAATTAGAGTACCAGTACCAATAACATTTGAATTTAAAGAAAAAAACAAAACTTCTATTCCCAAATGAACAAGAATATCCAGATTTGTTCAAACAAGAAATAGAAATCAAGTTCTGTCTAAATGATTGTACAACGAAAGTTTCTTCCAAATTCAAATAAAAACCAGTATCTAAATGAATCCTAAAAACACCAATAGCTTCTACTAAAGCTTTATTGTCATTCCCCACATAGATGTATCTTTCAGCATCAGTTGGTACTCGACACCTTAGGCAATCCTGCATTGTGACACTTATGTGAGTAGTTGCACCCCGTATCTATCCACCAAGTGTCACTAGGTACTAAAGCCAAATTAACTTCTAAACAAACAAAGTTGAGAAGTCAACCTTTCTTTTCACTCTAGGCGGCGTATTTGGGACAATCCTTCTTTATGTGATCAGGTTTCTTGCAAAAGTAACAGGAAATAACCAAATTCTGTTTGTTTTGCACCTTAGGTTGGCTTATCCTAAATTCTGCAGTTTTCTTATCCTTATTCCTTTTTCTCTTATTGGTGGTAGCCCTAGCCTTAGAAGTCATAGCCAAATGAGCACTTTCAGTCCTATCTTGTTTCAGTCTCTGTAACATCCCGATTTTTTGGTTATATAGGTACGCCATCTCGAGGGTGCTACTTGCACATTTAAATTATTTATTTATGTGATTATATATTTATTATAATGTTTAATTGCTAGTCTTGAATTTATTTGAATTATTTGCTAAGTATGTGTTTAGAATTTTGAACGTTTTTGTCTCTTTTGCCTCGTTTTTGATCTGTTAGACTCAGAATTAATTTATGATTTTTGTGATTATGTGATATGCATGAATATACGTGTTATGAATGTATTTAATTTCTCGTTGCATGTTTTTAATTTTGTTTGATATGGTTTTCGAACCGTTTTATATGTTAGGGACTTAAGAGCCTAACTAGCTTTAGCGCACCTTGGGTTCCGGGAGGCATAACTCGAGCTCGGGATTCGGATTCAAATTCTGGAAGATGCGTCGGACTCGTAACGAAGAAAGGAAGATAAGAAACCTAGCTTCATATTTTTCTAAGCCCATTTGATCCTCCGATTTTTGCCTGAACCAAGCCCGTGTGACAGATTTACCACCTTTGACTAAAATAGCCATAACTCCCTTATTATTCAATCTTTTTGACCAATTCTTGGGCCCACTTTCCAATAAATCACTCCCCTATATCTATACCTCATTTCCATTTCGAAATTACAAAAGAAGAGAAAATAGCAGCCAAGTTCAACTCCAAGAAAGAAGAAAGGAGAAGGAAGAACCACTATTCATTTCTCCAAGTTTTGAGCTCAAACCTTGTTCAAATCTCTTCCAATTAAAGAGGTAAGTTATTATTTGTGATCTACTTCCCTTTGTGGTCATTTAAATCCAAGTTTGCAAGATTTCATCCATGTTTGAGCATTCTATGGCATATAGCATGAATAGTGAGGGTTTAGAGCTTTTTGATGAATTCTTGCTCTTTCTTGTTGTATATCTTGATTTGAATCTAGTTATATGTTCCTAAGACCTCCATTATTGTTTCCTTATACTTTCATTGAGTGGTGGTTGAAGTATTTTGAAGTTACCATTGTTGATCATTAAAGGAATTGCATGAATATGAATTTGTATGAACTCTTTGCACTTGTATCATGTTGTGGCTCATTTTTACCTTGAATTTTGGCTTGAAATGCATGAGTTTTTGATACCTATACTTGCCTTAATGTGTTACCTAGATTTGGTGTGGATTTGGAGTGGTTTCTTGGTTGTTTTGTAGGTTTTCCGTGAAGAATAAGAAGCAGGGACGAGCTAACGTCCATTATGTGTGTTAGGTATGGCCATACCTAATGGCCGTTACTCACCCTGAGGCTCCTGTACCCACTAAAGGCTGTTATTGGGGTTGTGAAGGATGGGGAATAACGACCGTTAGTCCCCCAGGCCTTGTACTTTCGTGTTTTGTTTGTTTGTTTGTTCGTTTTGCTCGTTTTTCTCCCCGATCTTGATCCTAATGTGATGAATGCTTGTTTATATGTATGAAATGTGGGGCTATGACTTGTTGATGCTTGGTTTTGGTGAGTTTTATGTTTGAATAATGTGTTATAAATGTTGTATTAAGTTTATAGGTTCGTTTGACGTGAAATGTGCATTATATGACTTAATATGCTCTCTTATGTGCATGCATGACTGCATATCTTGTATATTTGCCTTGCATGTAATTTCTTTGTTCTTTTTGTGAAGTGTATGTATTGCTAACATGTTGTATGATTCCTTATGCCCCTTGCATGAGATTTATGAGCTTGTTTAACATGAAATATGTGAGTATGACTTAATATGGCATTATATGACCTAAGTGCTTTCTCATTCGCATTCTTTATGCATCATTTACATTTATATGCATTTTTTGAGTGTCTAATTGGTTCATATTGAGTCTAAGTTCGTCGTTTACTCTTTGTTTTGTTCTTAGGTCTGTTTCGTGGGTGACGAGGAGGTGTTTTAGAAGTCTGTCGGTTCGTTTCGCTCGGGTTGGTCGACAAGGTGAGGTTTTCTTTCTTTTCGTTAATATGACCTACAACCCTACATGGATTTTAAGCCCACATGCGACTTATATATATATATATGTAGCTAGATACGTGTTTGATACGTATTTTATGGGAATTGGCCCGTTTGCTGTTAGATCCTTCAAAATGCTTTTATATATATATATATATATAAGTTACGTTTTGTTTGTTTGTTTTCGAAAAGGGTTGGTGTGTGTTTTGCTTTAGCGAGCTTTGGGCTTTGATAGATAAGTCTATGAATATGTATATGCCTTTTTGCACTTTGGTTTGGGCCCCGAAGAAGTGGTATGTGATCTCGGGTCTGTTGTGGGGTCGCCGAGCTCTCTCATGAACACTACTCCACAAAAGGGAGACTTAGCCCAACCTCGGGAGGTCAAGGGAAAGGCGGGTCTTCTTGTGCTGGCGATAACCCCGTCGAAGGAGCGGGTAGGATCCCCCGACTCATCTTTGCATTTTGCCTCGGGGTTGAGAGGGCGCGCCTCTTTTCCCCACACGGAGAAGGTTGGATTGACTTTGCACTTTGTTTTGCCTTTGCTTTTGCTTACGAATATGAAGTAGGTAGGTTGGAAACTCGTACTCGCCGGGTTGGTGTGCTTTTGCTTCTACTTATAGTTTATGGAACGGGAGTGGACTTCTAACTTCTAAAATTGGTTGATTTCAGTCTTCGGCCTTAACCTTTTTCTTTTATATA
This sequence comes from Lantana camara, assembly GCA_037501455.1. Taxonomy (NCBI): domain Eukaryota; kingdom Viridiplantae; phylum Streptophyta; class Magnoliopsida; order Lamiales; family Verbenaceae; genus Lantana; species Lantana camara. The sequence goes on along the minus strand of CM074856.1, from coordinate 109,192,330 downwards.
ACATCACGGGTTAAAACGTTTTAGAATGTAAAAACCACGCCCGGTTCATGAACTCTTTAATTTTGGATATGCTATGCTCTTACGTATATATACCTGTGCGTGTGTTAGCCCCCTCACCAGTCTTTAGGACTGACCTTTCCTCGTTGTTTCTTTTTCCCCCTTTCTATTTTTGAGTTGCAGGTACCCGTTTGGAGAGTTTATGCTAGGCGGCGGTCTTCTTTTGAGTCTTGGAGTTCGTAGCGAGTCTAATGCATTTTATTTAGTTTCTTCGGTACTTTTGATCTTTTGGAAATTATTTATATGTTATTATGACTTGAATTTGAGAATACATGTATAAATTATGTTTTGAATTTGAACATGTGAGTATTTGGTATAAGTTGACTCGTTACATTTTTAATATCTTGTTTATATTCCGAGCATGTATGTCTGCATTTTGGATTCTTGGTGCTTCCGTATGTGTTATTTGTTTTGATTGCGCGCTCTGTATTAGGGTCTAGACCGCCTAGCCTAGGAGAGATTTTATTTGTCACCCGTTCGCCGTAGCTCGGTGCGTGTGCGGAGTTCCCATTTCGTTACACGTGTCGGGCTATGGTGCGGGGGATGTGGTGCCCTTCGCTCCGGGGTGCTACATCTTAAAGTGGGATCAGAGCTCTTGGTTGTAAAACCGGAGATCTAGCGTCGTGTCGGGTCTGTCTAGGTCGTTCGGCTTAGGGTTATGTGCTTGTTTGCATTCACCTTCATCATTTATGTGAATTATTTGCATTATTTGTATTATTTGTGTTGATTGTTCACATGAACATGCACTATACCCAGCACGTATAGGTATTTTGGAATTATTTTCTTATTTCAGGATGGCAACTCAACATCAACATGTGACATCGAAAGACGGACATGAGAATCGAGTAACCTCGGTCTAAAAAAGGTTTAAAGAGTTTGATCCACCGAAGTGGTTTAAAGGTAACGATGTCGATACCGAGGAATGGATTTTCGAGATTACTTGGATTTGGGATATACTTTTGGGGAAGTCACAAGAGAAGATGATTTGCGCTTCCCGTTTACTCCGAGGCCAAGCTTCAAAGTAGCTTAAAGAAATGAGAATAAAATTGGAAGAATCCGGAGAAGAATTTACGTGGGAGAAATTCATTCGAGAATTCTGCTATAAATATATTCCTGCAAGTGTGATGGTTAAAAGACTTCGGGAATTTTTGGATCTCGAATAAGAATTGAAGATGTTGGACGATCTTATAGCGAAACTTGAGAGTTCGGGAGCTGATGAAGATTGCCCTGAGGTCCGAAACTATATACAAGGGCGTCGGGATAATATTTAGCAAGTTTTTCAAGCTTCACGAATGCACACATGGTCCGAGGAAGTTAGAAAAGCGGTTCAAATAGAGATGGATAAACAAAGGATGGAGTCTCACTCCTCTTATGTGGAACAAGAATTAGGTTCGAGTTCGAGTTCGAGTTTAAGCAAGAGACCCGTGTCCTGAGAGGAACTTCAAGAATTTCTAGATATCGATGACACCAAGAAGAAGAAACTTCAACTAGCAAAGATGGATCTGATGCCTTCCCCATCGGAAAAAATTCGATGTTCTTTTTGCCAAGGCCCAAACCATACCGAAGAAGTGTTAGGAATAGTGCCCTAGAAAGCCGATTGTATATCCGCTTTGTGCTTTTCCTTATTGTAATCACAGACAATCTTTGAATAAAATAACGAATTGAGGCAACACTTCTTTATATGCTCTTGTTTGGTATGCGTTTACTTTAGTTGTGCATGTATGAGAACTCCCCTAATCCTGATGACTTTAGGACTCTACCATTTAGGTGAAATGGTTCATGAAACGAGCCCTATATCACATAAGTCATGATTAGTAAAATACTCCAAGCCGATGAGTCCTACAGACAGTGGGAGTGTCAACCTGACTCCTCTAAGGCTTGCTTGTGGGATCACGCCCTTAAGAAGGACCACCTTGTTTCATGGAGGTGCAAAGTGTATAGTTGATACGTGCGTGATACATGAGGGTGCTTGCTTTAATAAGTAAGTTCACTGAGGTGCCCCGTGTGAGAAGATTCCTAAATGGGAAAGGAAGTTTCTATTTCAGGAAATGGAAACTTCCAGATTAGGAAATATCTCACGAGTCATTGATGTGATTAATTGATCCTTAGACTTGAGGTTCCTTGTCACTTTATGAGTTAACTCTGTAGTCTTAGGTATAAGCTTTAAAGGGTTTCGCCTTAGACAACTGATTCAAGGCTTATGCTGGGGCTGCACAAGTGACTCATGAAAGTGAATGAGAATCAAGATAGGACCTACACTTGCATTTTCAAGGTGATCTCTTATTGTGTAAGTCATTCATATGCCATATGGAGTCCTTGGCCAAGGCAGTAGATCAAGACATCAAGAGAAGGGTTTCTTGGATTGAGATCAAATGGATATGAAATGCACTTAGCTTTAAGACCGGATTATTAGGGTTCTGATTATTCCCTTGCCCTAGATCTTGGTTGAGAGATAGCAAGTAGGAGGATTGTATCTCACATGAATCAATGACTTAAAGGTTCTGTCGAATCCGAACATTCCAATTCAGCTAGGGGTTAAACACCTGTTGCTAGACTATGGTCGTTTAATCTGTGGACTGATTAATTAATTAGTGAATTAATTAATTGGGGTCACTGCTAATTGAATTGAGAACCTAGAGGGTCACACACAACAACTTGGTTACATGAGTTGAGGCGTGAAAATGATTAAACAAGTTAATCGGGCCAAGAGGGTTCCACACGTGTGAAATCACACGTGTGGCTCACGTGAGTGACACGTGTCACTGTGACACGTGTCACACATGTGTGTATATATATATATTATATATATGTTAAATAATTAATGTGTTAATTATTTAATAGACTTTGGTTTAATTTTGAATTAAAAAGAAAGTCTAATTTTGGAGAAAATAATCTAGTTAATTAATTACGAATTAATTAATTAGATAAAAATAAGTTATTTATTGTATAATAAATAAAGTATAAAATTATCCAAAAATAGTTTGGACAATTTTAGTTCTCTTAAAAGTTGACTAGAATTAGAATTCAAAGTCAAAGTTGGAAAATGCTTGATAATCAAGTAATAGGAGAGAGAGGAACCAAATCCTTGTCCAACAAGGATTTGGATCGGCACTCCCTCCTATATATAGGGGAGCTCGAGCTGCCCTTTAGAGCTAATAGACAATTCTTTTGGTTCATGTGTTGAACACCTTCCTTTCTCCAAGATTAAATTAAACCCTAGGTTAAGCCTAAACACTAACTAGAGAACTAGCATCCTTACTAGTTAGATTGTGATCAAGTTGGTGGACTTTCTCTAGAGACTTCAAGTTAGAAGTTTGAAGATTCGAGCTTTACCAAGGAGAGGGGATCAAGCCGCGAGAAGAGCGTTCTTGGGTGGCTTGAAACGCTTCAAGAAAGAATTAAAAGAAAAGTAAGTTTTCTATCTTTACGAATTTGGTTACACGATTGCGAGTTCAAGGTCCTTTTGTTGGGAAAATTTTTTAAATTCCGCTGCTTTCTGATTCGTGTTTTCCAACAAGTGGTATCAGAGCCACCTCGTTAATCGTGTTTCTGATTCGTCTCAATTATACTGAATTTGGTAGAAATTCTTAGGCTTGATGCGATTGAGTATTTGTAATTGTTTTAGAAAGCCTGAATTACGAAACTGTATTTTTTCCTGAAAGTTTCTGAAAATTGGTTTTTGCAAAAAATTAATTTTTGAAAACAATTTTAGATTTGAAACTGTATAAACTGTTTTTGGATTTCTTGGATTGGTTTTGCTTTTGAACGAAAACACGAAACGAAAACTCGGATCACGACGAACACGCGAAACCCCGCGCGCGAAGGCGTTACGCGCGCGGGCTACGCGCGCCACCCTCCCGCAACCGAGTGGGAGGCCCTCCCGGGCGTGCCGCCCGTCGCCGCCCAGGCCTGGCCGGGACAGACCGGCCAGTCGCCCAGCACCTCCCGCACGCCTGTGCGGGAGCCTTCCGGGCGCGCCTAGGCGCGCCCGCCCAGGGCGGCCGAGACTGGCCGCCCACCCCGCCCGCATGCTTGCGGGAAAGCCGCGCCCAGCAGCGCGCAGCTTGCTCGCGCTGTGCGCGCCGCGTGCGTGCGGTCTTCTCCGCGTACGGGTCCCGTTTTCGCGATCCGGCCTTTTCGTGTTTCGTGCAATCCAGTCCCAATTTTATTTGAATTTTAAAATTTTATTTTTGAATATTTTATTTTAATTTTGAATAAAACTTAAAATTGGGATTTTTTTGAGAAATTGAAACGGTTTATATTTTTGGGAAAATACATCTTGATAAAATTATTAATTTTCAGAAATTAATTGGAATTTTATTTGTTTTGGTAATTTGGGATTTATTGAAAACTTTTATAAATAAGACTCGCATCAAGTCGTGTTTTAAGCTATTAGAGCTTAACGCGAGAATTTTAATTTATTGGTTAAATTTAAATTCTTGCAAAAGCATGTTAGGTGATCATGGGTTTAGATCTATGTATGGTTTTAATTTATGCACATGGATGGTTTAAATTGGGGTTGGAGCCCTATAGTTGCGTTTTTCAATTGAGGTTGGAGCCTCACTTATGTGCGTACTGTTTTGTGATTTATTATGTGGCTTTCCATATTACTGTTTTTGAGGCCGGGGTATGCCCCGTGTAATTGTCTAAGGCCAATATGAAGATTGAGCCTTATTACTTTATGTCTTTTTCTTTTTATTGTAATTTGAGAGTAGAGATATGTGGTGAGGTTTTATTTTCATTTTGGAGACAATGCACCCATGGAGTAAGATGGACCACGTTCAAGTAACAAGGAGGCCATACGTGAAGACCCCTCAAAATGTTAGGGAGGGGAATCTCAATTGTTATATGTAATAGAGATAGGGCTCGTATTTTGTTACCGCTTTCCCTTATGTGATTTGAACTGTTTATGTGGCATGTATGTTAGAACTTGTGATTGTGGAGTGGCTCCCACATATCACGCATAAGATAGGTAGAACCCATGATCATTACATGTTAGTATCATGCTAGGACATGTTATCTGTTTATGTGCTTGTTTGAAATGCATTTAAGTGTACTTGCATTAATCAAGACTAATAAAATTGGATAACATATATGTTGGTGAGGTCGAACCGGACAACTCTCTGGTTGATTCGAAAATTCCCATTAAATATTAAGCTAATTTCGAACAAATAGGTGTTTAATTCGAGATGCAAATTTTGAATTAAATTCCTAGCATTCCATCAATAGGTTTTAAGTTTAGTAAGTAAAGCTAGTTATTGTCCGCGAGTCGTGGGATAGCTAGTGGAGCTTATTAGTTCTTAGTTACCTAATTAATCATTTTAAATGGTCAATATTTCGTGGTCAATTTTAGCAAGGGCGATGTCCGCGAGTCGTGGGTCGTTCGAACTAAGTTTTGGTCATGATCTTATGATTGATAGGTCTAGCTTAACGCCTAAGTAAATATGGATGTCGCACGAGTCGTGGGTCCATATTGAAAGATAGGTGATGCAAAAACAATTACTAAGAGTTCTAAAGGTGTTAGAATTGGTAAGTTGTACCTACCTAGGGTTCTTACTTAGAATGTCCGCGAGTCGTGGGTTCGAGGTAAAATGCCTAGGATCTTAGTACCCATTGGGAAACGTGTTCCTCTTAGATCTTTGGGAATTCTAGATCTTTGAAAAACAGTGGGAGCTACAACAGATTAAAGACCTTATCTTTTGTATATCGTTATAATTCAGCATGCTCACTAGTTCTTTGTTTTACCATTTAGGTCGTAGATTCTGTGATTCTCTACGTGTTTTGAAATGGCAACCAAAAACCCTCTTGTATCGATCCTCGAGTCAAACAAGTTGACTGGTCCCAACTATTCTGATTGGCTGAGGAATCTAAAAATCATTTTAGATTCTGAGAAGAGAACTTATGTTCTCTTCGAAGGGGAGCCTAGTCCCGAAGGGGAGGCTCCCACTCGGGCCGAGCGGGATGCGATTCAGAAGTGGAAGGATGATAATCTCCAAGCCCGTTGCCTTATGTTGGCTAACATGTCTCCGGACTTGCAAAGGCAACATGAGGCCATGGAATTTGCTTGGGAGATTTACGACCACTTAGAGCAACTTTACCGCCCTCATGAACGTGTTACAAGGTATAACACTTCAAAGGAATTATTCCACTTGAGAACGAGGGAAGGTTCAAGTGTCCATGAATATGGACTCAAGTTTCTTGCCCTTACTGAGAAACTTGCTTCCATGGACATGCCGCTGAAAGATGAGCTTTCAGTGGATTTGTTGCTGGCTTCGCTCCCACCATCATTCAACCCATTTGTCCTTAACTTCAACATGAATCATGCTGGTGCTACTGTAGCTGGGCTGATTAGTCAGCTTGTGACTGCTGAAAGCACGATCAAGAAGGACAATAAGGTTTTGATGGTGAATGCTCCATCTTCCTCTTCTGGGCCTTCTAAAGGTAAGGGCAAGAAAGCCCATAAGAAGAAGAAGAAACCCCTTAGGCCCACTGGTGGCATTTCGAAGGGGAAGGCCCAAAAGAAGAAGCGTGATCAGAAAGAGGATGTTTGCTTCCATTGTCGCAAAGCGGGACATTGGAGGAGAAACTGCCCAGAGTACAAGGCTACTCTAAAGAAAGGTATCTTTCTCGTTGAAGTAAATCTTTCTATTAATTCTAGTTCTTGGGTACTTGATACCGGTTGTGGAACTCATATCTGTAATGATGTACAGATGCTAAGTGAAGTCCAACAACTCAAAGAAGGAGAATGTGTCTTGAAGATCGGCGATGGCTCAAACGTTGAAGCTCGAGCTTTAGGCACAATTAGATTAGATTTAAGTAGTTTTGAGTTAGTATTAAATAAAATCCTTTATGTACCGAGCATTATTCGTAATATAATTTCAGTTCCAATATTAGATTGTGAAGGTTATGAAACTTATATTAAGAATGGTAAATATTTTATCAAACGGAACAACTCTTCCGTTCACATCGGTACTCTAAGTAATGGACTTTACCTAACTCAAAATATCAATATTATGAATATACAACGAGAAACGAAGCATAAGAGAGATGACAAAGTTTCAGCTCCCTTATGGCACGCTAGATTAGGACACATTTCCAAGAACAGAATTAGCAAGATAAACACTTTAGGATCATTCTCTGAAAATGATCTCAAAGAGTTAACTTCTTGCGAATCCTGTCTCAAAGGAAAAATGTCCAAAGTCCCTTTTAAAGGAACTGTGGAACGTGCCACTAAGGTTTTGGATTTGATCCATACTGATGTTTGTGGACCGCTTAGTGTAAGCACTAGAAACAATCATCAGTACTTCATAATCTTTACTGATGACTTTAGTCGGTATGGTTATGTATACTTAATGAAGTATAAATCTGAAGCTTTTGACAAATTCTTAGAATTTCAAAAGGAGGTTGAGAACCAAACTGGTCACAAGATAAAAGCACTTCGATCTGATCGAGGAGGCGAATATCTCAGTGAAGAATTCCTTAATCATCTCAAGGATAATGGGATTATCTCTCAGTGGACTCCTCTGGGAACTCCTCAGCTTAATGGAGTTTCTGAGAGAAGGAATCGAACCCTACTTGATATGGTTCGTTCCATGATGAGTTTCACTGACTTACCACCTTCTTTCTGGGGTTATGCCCTAGAAAGTGCAGCAAAGATTCTGAATCTAGTTCCCTCTAAGTCAGTCCCCAAGACGCCCTATGAAATGTGGCATGGTAAAATCCCTAGTTATTCTTACTTGAGAATTTGGGGTTGTCCTGCTTACGTGAAGAGGACAGTGGGAGATAAGTTAGAATCTCGTTCTAACTTATGCTACTTTGTAGGTTATCCTAAGGAATCCATAGGATACTATTTCTATGATCAATCTGAGCAAAAGGTGTTTGTTTCCAGAAATGCCACTTTTCTTGAGGAACCGTTCCTTAAAGAAAAGAAAGGCAAGATCATAGAATTAGAAGAAGTACAAAGTGACCCCACACCACCCACTGAAGAAACGTCCCACTCTGATCAACTACAACCAATCACGAATTTCGATACACATGTAAATCCTCCTCTAAGGCGTTCTGAACACACTCCTAGACAGCCGGAGAGATGGTATGGATTCTTCCATGAAATCTCTCAAAAGGATAATGATCCTTTAACATATGAGGAGGCACTTTCAGATTCTGACTCTGAACAGTGGATAGAAGCCATGAAATCCGAAATGGACTCCATGAACTCCAACCAAGTTTGGACCTTGGTAGATTTGCCTGATGGGATCAAACCCATAGGTTGCAAATGGATCTTTAAGAGAAAGCTTGGAGTTGATGGAAGCATTGCGGCCTACAAAGCAAGACTGGTTGCAAAAGGATTCACTCAAAGACCCGGCGTGGACTTTGACGAAACCTTTTCAGCAGTTGTAATGCAAAAGTCCATTCGAATCATGCTTGCCATTGCTACATATTATGACTATGAGATATGGCAAATGGATGTGAAAACTGCCTTTCTCAATGGTGACAATGACAAAGACATTTATATGGAGCAACCTATAGGTTTCACATTCAGTGGGAGTGAGAAAAAGGTTTGCAAACTCCAAAGATCAATCTATGGATTGAAACAGGCTTCTAGGAATTGGAACATTCGATTTGATGAATCAGTCAAAGCGTTTGGCTTCATCTAAATTTCGAATGAATCATGTGTGTATAGAAAGGAATTGGAGACCTCAGTGCAATTCTTAGTACTTTATGTTGATGACATCCTTCTTATTGGGAATTCGAAGGATGACATGAAAGTGACTAAGTTATGGTTATCGAACCAATTCGAGATGAAAGATCTTGGTGATGCGTCCTATATCCTTGGAATTAAAATCTATAGAGATAGATCTAGAAGGTTAATAGGACTATCACAGTCAATGTACATTGACAAAGTATTGAAGAGATTCAATATGGAGTCAGCAAAGGTTAAGAACCTTCCTATGAGTGTAGGAACATGTCTTTCAAAGAAGATGTGTCCTAAGACTAACCTTGAGAAGGAAAGAATGACTCATACACCTTATGCATCAGCAATAGGTAGCATAATGTATGCAATGTTATGTACTCGACCGGATGCGGCTTATGCACTTAGTGTAACGAGTCGTTTCCAATCTGACCCTGGAGATGGTCACTGGGCTGCCGTGAAGAATATTCTTAAGTACTTGAAAAGTACTAAAGATTTATTCTTAGTTTACGGAGGTCAGAAAGATCTTAATGTCGAAGGATACTGCGATGCAAGCTTTGCATCTGACTTAGATGATTTTAAGTCAATGTCAGGATACATTTTCTGCCTAAACGGCGGAGCAGTGAGTTGGAAGAGTTCCAAGCAAACAACCACTGCAGATTCGACCACTGAGGCCGAATACTTAGCTGCAAATGATGCAGCTAAGGAAGGTGTTTGGATTAGAAACTTCATTCAAGAGTTGAATATTGTTCCTAGCATGAAAGACCCCATTACTGTGTTTTATGACAACACTGGGGCGGTTGCTCAAGCAAGAGAACCAAGATCTCACCAACGGACCAAGCACATTATGAGGAAGTATCACCTAATCCGTGATATTATCAAAAGAGGAGATGTGCTAATTGAGAGGGTCACATCAGCAGAGAACGTGGCAGATCCACTTACTAAACCCCTTAGTCGAGAAGCTTTCCAAGGTCATCTTCAGAAGATGGGACTTAGAGTAGCTTTAGAATGGCTTTGACGGGCAAGTGGGAGATTATTAGGAATAGTGCCCTAGAAAGCCGATTGTATATCCGCTTTGTGCTTTTCCTTATTGTAATCACAGACAATCTTTGAATAAAATAACGAATTGAGGCAACACTTCTTTATATGCTCTTGTTTGGTATGCGTTTACTTTAGCTGTGCATGTATGAGAACTCCCCTAATCCTAATGACTTTAGGACTCTACCATTTAGGTGAAATGGTTCATGAAACGAGCCCTATATCACATAAGTCATGATTAGTAAAATACTCCAAGCCGATGAGTCCTACAGACAGTGGGAGTGTCAACCTGACTTCTCTAAGGCTTGCTTGTGGGATCACGCCCTTAAGAAGGACCACCTTGTTTCATGGAGGTGCAAAGTGTATAGTTGATACGTGCGTGATACATGAGGGTGCTTGCTTTAATAAGTAAGTTCACTGAGGTGCCCCGTGTGAGAAGATTCCTAAATGGGAAAGGAAGTTTCTATTTCAGGAAATGGAAACTTCCAGATTAGGAAATATCTCACGAGTCATTGATGTGATTAATTGATCCTTAGACTTGAGGTTCCTTGTCACTTTATGAGTTAACTCTGTAGTCTTAGGTATAAGCTTTAAAGGGTGTCGCCTTAGACAACTGATTCAAGGCTTATGCTGGGGCTGCACAAGTGACTCATGAAAGTGAATGAGAATCAAGATAGGACCTACACTTGCATTTGCAAGGTGATCTCTTATTGTGTAAGTCATTCATATGCCATATGGAGTCCTTGGCCAAGGCAGTAGATCAAGACATCAAGAGAAGGGTTTCTTGGATTGAGATCAAATGGATATGAAATGCACTTAGCTTTAAGACCGGATTATTAGGGTTCTGATTATTCCCTTGCCCTAGATCTTGGTTGAGAGATAGTAAGTAGGAGGATTGTATCTCACATGAATCAATGACTTAAAGGTTCTGTCGAATCCGAACATTCCAATTCAGCTAGGGGTTAAACACCTGTTGCTAGACTATGGTCGTTTAATCTGTGGACTGATTAATTAATTAGTGAATTAATTAATTGGGGTCACTGCTAATTGAATTGAGAACCTAGAGGGTCACACACAACAACTTGGTTACATGAGTTGAGGCGTGAAAATGATTAAACGAGTTAATCGGGCCAAGAGGGTTCCACACGTGTGAAATCACACGTGTGGCTCACGTGAGTGACACGTGTCACTGTGACACGTGTCACACACGTGTGTATATATATATATTATATATATGTTAAATAATTAATGTGTTAATTATTTAATAGACTTTGGTTTAATTTTGAATTAAAAAGAAAGTCTAATTTTGGAGAAAATAATCTAGTTAATTAATTACGAATTAATTAATTAGATAAAAATAAGTTATTTATTTTATAATAAATAAAGTATAAAATTATCCAAAAATAGTTTGGATAATTTTAGCTCTCTTAAAAGTTGACTAGAATTAGAATTCAAAGTCAAAGTTGGAAAATGCTTGATAATCAAGTAATAGGAGAGAGAGGAACCAAATCCTTGTCCTACAAGGATTTGGATCGGCACTCCCTCCTATATATAGGGGAGCTCGAGCTCCCCTTTAGAGCTAATAGACAATTCTTTTGGTTCATGTGTTGAACACCTTCCTTTCTCCAAGATTAAATTAAACCCTAGGTTAAGCCTAAACACTAACTAGAGAACTAGCATCCTTACTAGTTAGATTGTGATCAAGTTGGTGGACTTTCTCTAGAGACTTCAAGTTAGAAGTTTGAAGATTCGAGCTTTACCAAGGAGAGGGGATCAAGCCGCGAGAAGAGCGTTCTTGGGTGGCTTGAAACGCTTCAAGAAAGAATTAAAAGAAAAGTAAGTTTTCTATCTTTACGAATTTGGTTACACGATTGCGAGTTCAAGGTCCTTTTGTTGGGAAAATTTTTTAAATTCCGCTGCTTTCTGATTCATGTTTTCCAACAAGAAGTTTGCAGGAAGAAACTAAGTGCGTGCTTCAAGTGTGGAGAGTTGGGTCACAAGGCGAGTACTTGCCCGAAGAACAAGGATCCAAAGCCTATGAAGAAGAGCCGTGATTTCAAGACTTCGAACCGAGTTCAAGTGGATGCAAGTGAAGATAAGGAATTAGATGTCGAGTGACACTACCGCCACGGTGAAAGGTGCACTAAGCATTCATGGCATCTCATACATGCATCTTTTATTTTAATTTTATGTTACCTTTCTTTCCTCGTTGTTTCTTGGTACTTGTGTGTTCTTGCTCGTTGCTTGCTTATGGTTTTCCTTTCCTTTTTGTTTGACTCCCTCCTTGCAAAGAGTTTGGTGAGGCAAGCGCCCGAGAGTGTGGGTGAGATGTGAGGGCCGAGCTTGCCTGGTGGTTTTGTTTGAAGATGCCTAGTGGGGTACGGAGCTACCTTAGGCACGGGTTGGTTGCTCGAGTGCCAAGTTGAGTCAGTGGTTGCTTTTGGAGGTCCTTCTTGGGACTCAACAATATTTCAGGTAATAGATTGAAGGCTAGCCCTTATATATCCTTCGAATAAGTGGTTGGTTATTCCGGGACGGTGCGGCAAGCTTTGTGGCTTACCTTTGGGTTAACCGAAGGGTCGAGCCAAGCTTGAGGAGAAAAAGACCGGAGTAAGACCTCGTTGAGGATTCCCTGAAGGTTGGGATTTATTACCACTTGATAGGGACATTGAGACGGTCGTGGTCTTTATCCCGGAAATGGACCTTGTTTGAAGATTCCCTACCGGATAACTCTAGCGTGGGTGTTGGAGCTTAAGACGTAGTTGAGGAGCTCTTAGAAGGTAGTTTCATCAATTGACTACTTCTTCGTGGAGTACTTTAATCCTATCTAAGAAGAAGACGGGACTTTAAGATGAGTATAAACTGTCGTGAGCTGCACAGGTTAATTGTGGAAGATAAAACCCTTTACTCGCTTCGAGAGTTGTTCGTTCTTCTTCAGCATTTTGTGGTCTTCGCCGAGTTGGGTTTCAATAAGGGTATTGTAGACTATATATTCTGGTAGAAGAACCGAGAATTGCCTCAGAGAATAAGTCTCTAGTGTTATCGGGATTTAACAGGAGATTCGTCTTTGAATTGGCGACAATTCTATGACATAAAAGATAAGGAAGAGGCATGGTTTGAGTGGATAAGGGTTTTGAAGAAAGTTGCCTTCGGTACTAACTTTTCTTACACGAGGGTACTCAAAACTACTCCATTCCAATCGAGGTACTAAGGAAAGCTTTGGTTGTGTATTACTAATGGAGAGTTGGAGCCTATGTCTCTAGAAGTGCTGGGTTACGATACTAATTCCACTCATGGTTCAAGGACTTGAAGAATTGGTAATGATGCAATGGCAAAAGAAAATATGTTGTGGACTTTGTGTAGATGCCATCGGTTGAAGACCGAGCGTCAAGAATCGGTAGGATTCTCCAACTACTTTCAAATTCTATTTGAAAGTGGGAGCAAATAACTTAGGACTGAGTGTCCGGTTTGGTAAGACTAAGGAGATCTCAGTGAGAATTGAGTGGTGGCTCGTTTCAACGAGTTAACCCTTTTCTCTTAGCAACACTACTAGAAAAATGGGTTTTTGTGATGTCGGAAAGCGTCATGAAAAATGGCTTTTTGTGATGCTTTCGTTGTTGTGACGCTAACTAAAAGCGTCACTTGGTTAACGGTGACAATATGTTATTGTGACACTTCTATTATGATGGTTTAAAATGTCCCTAAAGTCGTGATATTATGACGCTTTTAGGTGTCATAATAAATGTTTAACTACCATAACTAACTACTAATATGACGTTTAAAAGCGTCACAATAAACTTTATTATGACGTAATAAAGCATCATTAAAAATTATGTTATAACAGTGTAAAACGTTGTAATAAAGTGTATTATGTCCGAAATAACATCACAATAAATGGTATTATGACGGAATATAGCATCACATTAAGTTTGTTATGATGAAATGAAGCGTCAAAATAAGTTGTATTATGACGTAATATAGCATCATAATAGGTTGTATTATGACGAAATTAAGTGTCATTAAAATATATATTATGACAAAAAAAAAAACGTCATGATAAAATATATTATAACGGATTAAAGTGTCATGATAAGATATATATATATATAAATAATATTATATAATTAATATTAACATTAAAATCATATTTTTCCTAATAATTGTAATTCTATTCCAATAATTTAGTCTCTACAAACAAATGTAAGTAACAACATTATTAAAAAAACCAAATCAAATAACGTAATATTAATATGTTCACAAAATTTCCAATCCAAAATAATATTAGTTACCAAGGGTACCTAATATACAATATTGGTCATATGCAACAAAAATGACAAAAGGTTAAGTATCAATACCACTTACAATACTTAGTGTAATTGTGTATTAAACTAAAACAAAGCAAGTCTCGCAAATGGTCGGTGTCAATCTTGAGCCATAGCAACCTATATAAAAATTCCCTTGTTGTAGTCAATATTAAATATAGGTAGAAAGAAATTTTGTTAAAGCTAATGAATAATCCTTACCATATTTTTTGGCCATGGAACAACCTTCCCAATCACACACCAATAGTTTTGAAATGTGATGTAGGTCGAATTAACTCTTCATCAACTTCCACTGCAACATTGATGACCACCTCACACCAATTGTTTCCCAAAGATACTTGTCCAACTCTTTCTGAAGGATCTAAACTTCGAAGACAGCCAATTGTCGTAGTTTTCGATGAATCAAACACACTCTTTAATAATACTTTTGCCCCAACCTATACAATTTAAACAAAAAGGAAATTCCATTTAGTCTCAAGCAAATAGCACACAAAGACTATAAAATAGACAACTTCACTCTCACAAATGCTTTAATAAAACCAACTACTTCAAAAAAAAACAGCATAACTGATAGTTCTATGCTAAAGGGCCCATTTTGTAAGAGTAACACATACGGGTCTAAATGCTAGTTTGTTCATGTGAAATGTAGATTTAGATGTATACTATTCATATACGAACTGATATCTATAAAAACATTATTCTAGTGAATTGAAACTATAGAATCAAGTGCACTGTAACATTACTTAATTTCAAATAACCCAGATCTGCCTCACTTAATGTGGTTGCCCTAATGTCTCAACTTTGACCCTTTGATTTGCCACCTCCATGCATGTCCATTACTTCTTCTAATACTAATTACTTACATTTATATATATATATATATATATATATAAGGTCTTAACATTAATTTATTTTGAAATATATATATGATATTATGTTCTTAAAGTTATTTACTTAATTAGAATTAATATTACCTGCAGATAAGTGTTCATTATTATTTATTATATGTCAACTGAAAAGGCATGCATTACAAAGGAGAGTAACGTCCTACCCATAGGAGTTGGTTGGACCCCATGTACATAAATAATTTAGGGATTGAGTGAAACTAACTTCAATTCTTAATTGTGATTATAGAGTATCATAGAAATAGATATGCATCTCCTCAAATATTAGTTATTGTCTTCATGGAATTTGAATCACGAAAGCATGTCGATTGATTAGATTAGACACCAAATTTTATTTTTTTTTTTGGCAGCCAAGGCCCTCGTAAAAGAGCGCACAAACATCAAGAGCAATCAGCAGAAACAAGTTCAACAAGGAAGGGTGGTAAAATAGGGCCACCCTCGCAGGCCGGAGCCGTATTACGAGCTAAAGTATGTGCCACAACATTGGCATCACGACGAACATAAAAGAACTTACAACAAGAAAAATAAGAAGCACCCAACCTAATGTCAAGAACAATATTACCAAGCGCCGAGTCATCAACCGAGTCCGCCATAATCTTGTTAATGATATTAAGATAATCACTCTCGATGATTATATTCATCCAACAGTGGGCACGCGCGAAGTCCAAAGCCCGGGCGATAGCAATCGCCTCCACTGCTTCCGGTTCCAAAAGACTTTCAAACCTGTCACAACACCAACCCAAGCAACTCCCAACGTGGTCCCGAACAGCAATGCCCACACCAACTTCACCTTTCTCTTCAAAATGGCTCCATCCACATTAATCTTAACAAACCCCACCTCAGGAGGAGCCCAACGAGATGTCTGATTAAAGTGATCCAAAGGGTGTTGGTCCACAGAAACAACCGGGCTAGGGTCAAACAACGAGAGAGCAAAGTTTAAAAGATCATCCGGGCGCCAAGAACACCCCTTAGATCTCACCTTATTTCGAAACCACCATAACCCCCAAATAATCAAAGCAAAACGAGCACACTGGCCCTCATCAAAAGCTGAAAAAGCAGTCTCGATCCACTCGTGGACTCCTCCCAAAAATTACGAAATAGGAGTCCATGGGAGGAATGAGATTGCCCACACTTGACAAGAGAAAGGGCAAGCAAAAAGAGTGTGCTTGATATCCTCAGGCTCTTGAAGGTAAACCAGGCAAATATTGTTCACAAAGCATCGCCTTGAAATAAGATTAGAGGCAGTCGGGAGGATGTTGTGATACGCACGCCACACAAAAACACGGACCTTAGGAGCCACTCGTAGTCTCCAAATCTTTTTCCAGAGCGGCTTAAAACTAGAAAGTGAAGAAGAGGCACGTGCAGCCCCATCAAGCGCAAAAGCCACTCTATGAGCACTCCAAACCGAGAAAATGCCACTCTTCTCAAAGTGCCAAATGAGCTTATCATCTCGAGTCGAGGACCCAAGAGGAATACTCCGGACTAAAGCTGCATCCGATTGACATAAAGTTTCATCAACAAGTCTCAGATTCCACCTGGCACCATTAGGGAGAATAAGATGTGCCACTTTAGTAATTGTCGGGTCACGAGGTTGTCGAATAATGGGTCTGAAGGAATTCGGTCTCGGCAACCATCTTTCTCGCCAGATATCCACTGCCCTTCCATTGCCAACGCACCATCTAGATCTAGCCATAATAATGGGCTTCGCAGCATGGATGCTTCTCCAAATAAAGGATGGCGAACGTCCAAGACCCGCACCGAAGAAATCTGTCTTAGGGAAATATTTTGCTTTAAGAACTTGACTGAAAAGGCAATTAGGGGATGTCACAAGTCTTCAGGCCTGTTTGGCGAGCAAAGCAAGGTTGAAAGCCTTTAAATTCCTGAAACCGAGTCCTCCCTGCTTCTTCTGTAGATAAAGTTTTTCCCAAGAAAGCCAATGAATTCGATTTCTATCCTTATTGTTCCACCAAAAGTTCACCGAGAGAGAATCCAGTTCCTTAATAAAAGAGTCTGGTAATTTGAAACAACTCATGGAATAGGAGGGGATAACTTGGATGATAGCTTTAATCAATATCCCTTTTCCAACCGAGGACAAATTCTTCTCCAAAAAACCACTAACCTTCTTTCTAATATGATCGCGGAAAGACGCAAAAAGAGTTTTCTTCAATTTGCCAGCAACAGACAGCAAGCCCAAATACAAATCAAACTTATCAACTCGCCGTATACCCAAAATAGACGCCAATACCGCACCATCAGCCTGAGACACATTACTACTAAAGAGAGCCGAGGACTTCTGGAAATTCACAACTTGGCCAAAAGCACGAGAGTACACCTCAAGAACTCTGGTAATCCCCTCAAAAGCTTGAATATTCGCCCTTCCACAAACAAACATATCATCGATGAATAATAAATGAGAAATCTTATGAGCATCCTTAGCAATAGTGATGCTATGGACAACCCCCCTATTCTCCAAGTCCTGTAAACATATAGAAAAACTTCTGCACAAAGGAGAAAAAGGTAAGGCGAGAGAGGGTCACCCTGACGGATGCCTCTCCCCGGGATAACCGAGCCGAATTGGGTACCATCAAGAACAAAAGAGAAAGAGACCGAAATAACACAAGTCAAAATGAGACGAATTATGCGGGAAGGAAAACCTAACCACTCAAACATCCGCTTCAAGAACCGCCACTCAATCTTGTCATACGCTTTGCTCATATCAAGTTTTAGAGCAAAAAATCCATATTTTCCCCTGTTTTTCTTTTTTAGGAAATGAGAAATCTCAAAGGCAAGCAACACATTATCAGTGATGGAGCGTTTCAGAATAAAAGCAGACTGAGAAACAGACGCAGCTTGATCAAGAACAGGTTTAATACGGTTCGCAATACACTTAGAGGCGATTTTGTAAATAACATTACATAAACTAATGGGACGAAGTTGAGTTAAAGACTTTGGATTTTGGAATTTAGGAATCAAAACAATATGAGTGAAAATAAGCTTATTGCAAAATATCCCTTTGTTGAGAAAATTTAGGACACAAGCAGACACGTTACGACCGATGATATGCCAATATTTCTGAAAGAAGAAAGGAGGGAACCCATCAGGTCCCGGGGATTTGAGGGGGTATATACGGAAAAGGGATTTCTTAACCTCGTCGGTGATGAAAGGACGGGTCAGCTCGTCCCTCATACTATCATCGACCCGCGGCTGGACCAACCGAATGACCTCCTCCATTTCCGAGTCAAAGCAGTTGAAAGAAGTGAAAATCTCACCGAAATAATGCTCAATAATCCCCTGAATATCCTCTTTAGAAGTCTGCAACTGTCCCAAATTATCCAAGAGACCATCAATCCAGTTGTTTTTCTCCCTTTGAGAAGCTTTATGGTGGAAGTACTTAGTATTTCTATCTCCTTGTTTAAGCCAATGCATTTTTGAATGCTGTTTCCACATAATCTCAGCCTGTTTCGTTAGCTCATTGATACGACTATGAAGCTCCTTCTCCTGAGCCTTCGAGTCCCTGGTAATTTGGCCTGCCCAAAGAGATTCAATTTGAGACTCCAATTTCCTGATTTCAGCATCAAAATTGATTGGATTATCCTTCTTCCAATTTAAGAGACCAACCCTACATCACTACCAGAAAAACGTCCTATAGCAACGGATTTTGGCCCTATTAGCAACGGATTTCGGCTTAGCAACGGATTTAACAACAAAAATTTTCCGTTGCTATAACCCTCGTGGCTAATCTGTAGCAACGGATTTAGCAACGAATTATTAGCAACGAAATTAGCAACGAACTTATAACAACGAATTACTACCCACGGAAATTAGCAACGAACTTATAACAACGAATTACTACCCACGGAAATTAGCAACGGTTTTAGCAACTGATTGTCCGTTGCAAACCAACCAATAATTAATTAATATTGTGTCTTTTTGCAATGGAATTTCTGTTGCAAAATCCGTCGCAAAAACTAATAATTCAAATTAATAAATTAAAAATTCATTTGTGGGGCCCGGATCACCACACCTAACCCCGACGGGCCCCACTCAGCCCCCGACAAGCCACACCGAGCCCCGCGCTAGCCCACATGAGCCAACACAATAATTCCACATATTCGCGTTGAGTAGGAATCGAACCCTGGTCCCAAGTGAAGAAGGTTGAACCCCAAACCAGCTGGGCTAACTCCATTGTTGTTATTGTTATGTCATTTTTTATATTTAACCACTATCAAATATTCATATACTAATTTAAATAATTATCATATAGTTTAAATAAAAATATTTTTAAATATATAATTATTTATATTATAATACATATTCCGTTAAAAATTTAAATATTGAGGAACTATTATATTACTTAGCAATCGTAGTTGAATAACTTAATGAATAATTATTTTATTAATATGAAACATTTATATTTGAATTTGTAGAATTATATCTAAATATTGAAGGATTATTGTGTTAAATTCTATATAAACCCCAAGCATGTATATATATATATATATATATATAATACTAATGTATATCAACTTAAGTATAAGTTTTTATGACATATAAAAAAAAAGATGAAAGTTTACATAATTAAATAATTAGATTTAGTTGGCAGTTGAATAAAGAACTAATTTTATGTCAATATGAAGTATTCACTTATACATCTGCAGAACAATATCTGCATTTTGAGGAACTGTTGTATTATTTAGCAATCGTAGTTGAATAACTTAATATAAAGAATTATTTTCTTAATACGAAACATTTATATTTGAATTTATAGAATTATATCCATAAATTGAGGAATTATTATGTTTCGCAACCGTTAGAGGTTAAATTAAGAAGCTTTCTTTTAATATAATGAATTTATATTAAAATTTGTAGAATTAAATCTAAATATTAAGAAATTATTGTGTTATGCAACCGTTACATGTTAACTGAAAAACTTTTCTCTTAATATTGAAGTATTTATATGTGAATTTTGAGTGTTATATATGTGAATTTTAAGGAATTATTATGTTATGCACATCTTTTAATGATTTATAATGTATATTATAAACACATATTATATATATGTACGTATATTATATATAAACATATAATATTAATTATTATTTAATATTTAAGATATAAATGTCTATATATTATATATATTGATATATAGTATTTAATACATATATATGTATTACAAATATTTTATATTTGTACATAATATACATATGTATATAATGTTATATGTATTATAAATATTATATATGTATATATAATATACATATGTATATAATATTATATGTATTATATGTAATATATATACGATATATATAATATCAATATATTAAATATTATATAATATTATAATAATAATAATATATAATATATAATATGTATTTTATACATGTATATATTATATAATAAATATATCTATACATATATAAAAAAGGGAGAGCCTGGGATTGAACCCAGGACCTCATGAAAAGAAAATAAGCATCCAACCAACTTAGATACAATCCGTTGATGTTTTGTTTCAACGAAATTTTATTTGACTTTTAAATGCACTTAACGGTTCCGTCCAAAATTTAACGGTTGGGACCAAAAATGTAACAAAATGAAACCAACGGGACTATTTTTGTCTAATTCTAAAAGAATGGGACCAAAATTGAAAACGCCGCAATCCTATGGGACCAAAAATGTAATTTGCTCTATTTTTTATTATTCATTTATTTTTATTCCATAAAGCAACGAAAAATCCGTTACTAAATTATAAATATTTTATTATTTTTTTTAATCATATGTTTATAGCAAAGGATTTTCCGTTGCTAATCTTTTTTATATTTATTTCGTTTTTTTCCTTCCTTATAGCAACGAAAAATCCGTTGCTAAATAGTAATGGAAAATATTTTAAATATTTGTTTATTTTCATTTCTTTTTTTTTTCTTCCATATAGCAACGAAAAATCCGTTGCTATTTTAGCAACGGATTTTTCGTTGCTAATATTTTTTTTTATTTTCTTTCTTTCATATAGCAACGGAAAATCCGTTGCTAGTTGGTTTAGCAACGGATTTTTCGTTGTAAATATTTATAAATATTATATTATTTTTTATTAGGTTTTTATTTTAATAGCAACGGAATTTCCATCGCTATATATACCAATTTATTTATTTTTTGTATTATTTAATTTTAGCAACGAAAAATCGATTGCTATTTTTTTTCATATATAACAACGGATTTAGCAACGAAAATTCCGTTGCTAAAGCATTTTGCCACTAATTTTTTTTTTCGTTGCTATATCTGTTGCTAAGTAGCAACGAATAATTTCCATTGCTAAATTTCTCTTGCTATATGACAGATTTCTAGTAGTGTATTGGCTAACATTCTGTAATGCAGTAAACAAAGCTGAATCACTAGTATCATCAGGCCAATACTCGCTGATAATTCTTTCACAATCTTCCGTGCGTGCCCACATCGCTTCGAAACGAAAAGGTCGCTTCTTCTTACATAATCTACTTCTGCTATTCGTAGACAATTCCACAAGGATAGGGCAGTGGTCGGAGCTGGAGTAGGGGCCATGGGAGACATAGGCCGAGGGAAACAGAGACGACCACGAAGGTGTAGCGATAGCACGATCAAGGCGTGCTCTAATTGTATGTGGAGAGGGGTGGTTGTTATCCCAAGTGAACCATCTTCCATCGAAGCCTAGATCGACAAGACCAGTATCATCCAAGGTATGATGAAAAGCAGCGATCAGCCGAGGGGCACGAGCAGAACCCCCTTCTTTCTCTTGATTACTCAAAATTTCGTTAAAATCGCCACAAACATGCCACGGATAGTTCGACTTCTTACCTAAACATTTAAGCAAATTCCAAGTTCGCCAGCGGTATTGCTTATCAGGTTCTCCATGAATCCAGTGAATCTCCAGATAGGGGCGAACCAATGCTTCCAACCAAAACGTCAATATGGGATTTTGAAAATGATTGGAGGCTTACATCAACATCTTTCTTCCAGAAAATAGCTAAACCTCCACTTTTACCAACACAATCCACTGCAACACCAAACCAATCAATCTCCTCCAAAATACGATCAATTCTCTTCTTACGACAACGGGTCTCACAAATAAACAAAATTGAGGGGTTAAAATCCCTAATAAGGGATTTGATGGTATGAACTTTCCGGGGACCCCCCAGGCCCTGGGAGTTCCAACTGATGAGATTCATGGCTGCTGGCAGGGCTGCTTAGCAGTACCCGCCAAAATAGAGTAACCATCTTTCGAAAGAGTGGAAATCTCCGTGTGAGAAATCCTCACTTGCTTTGGATGTGGATGAAACGGAGTCTCAGGGGAGAGGGGAAAAGGTCTTTTAGTGGGGAGAGTATTCAAGGTAAGGCACTGATTAGAAGGACTCATCTTCGTTTTGAACTTTTTGTGAGATGGTTTTCGGTATTCTGGAGGTGGAATAGTAATCTTGGGTGGGTTCGACTGCGGCTGAGAGATCAATTGAGCGAGGATTTTTGTCGGGGTAATGGATTGTATTAGTGGATTCGGGGAAGCAGAGGTACAGATCTCAGTGCTCTTAGCATTGAAAGCAAACTGAGAAATATCAGCTGGGGACACAGAATTCTTGGGTTCTATAGTTGGGATGAGTGTTTTGTCAATGGGCTTAGCTGAATCTCTTATATATAGCAATATCACTCCCACACTAAATCCAAAAGAGCCCTCTCATCAACTTTTACATAAAAACCTATCTGGCTAGACTCTTCCTTCCATATAAACATGGCTACAAAACTGATATCCACAAAAATCAATGCCACAAACCAGACTCATGATGTCAGAAAATCAATTCCAAAACCAATTTCACCAGATTGTAGCTCCATTTGAATTTGAAAAGGCAATATCCAAAAAGTATTTCAACTCATTTCGATATTCATTACTAGCCCTATGTAGGTCCATCCATGTCCTATCCATAATATTGTTTATTGACAGAATGTAGTTACCTTCCAAGTGTCGACAATTTCAAATTTGGAGCTTGATCAAAAACAAGAATTGGATTTATCTACAAATACAACAAAAAGAATAAGATAAGTTTATCTTGATAGAAAATAATATTTAATCTTATTGATATACTATTGATATCAGTTCTTGGATAATAACTAATGAGAAATATCAAGTGTTTATCGAAAATTGGTTAGCATTGTGTTTTAAGAGACTGAGTCAAACTGTAGGAAATATTTCTCTCAATATGGCCATACATAAAGTACATGCTTTCTGACTATAAAATCCAACTAGCAGAAAATTATATATTGAATAAGTTTATGCTTTCTAAAACCAAATTGAAACAAATCATATAACTAGCAGAAAATTATAGATCAAACGTTGTGCTGCCTTTATTAAAACAAGGTAATGTACGCATGCGAAAGCAACCTCGAATAAACATGGCTATGAATTTGAACAAGAAAGTCTTTTTCAATATTAACTTAAAGAATTGATAATGCAGAACATTTCAGGTAAGTTCAGGAGTTCTAATCTCATAATTGACCGGAGATTAATTAACATTAAGAAACAAGAAATATCTTTCTGAAAAATAGGCAAATTTCCAACAACTTTCTCAAGTCTCAACACCAAAAATAATGAAACTGGTTTCTTGGCAGACTTTCACACTTCACAATCAGATAACATAAACTTAATTTTCCAAATTTAAAAATGTAGTTATGGTCAATTCACCAATAAGTAGCCACCTATAGACAGTATCCAATTTCCACAGATCACTGATTGATTTTGCCGTTTATATAATTAAGCCCTTTCCATATAAGAAGCAACCAACATATAAGCAACCATAAAAATTAACGAAAAAAATACTACAATCATGCAAAACAAGAATAACTGCAAAGCGGGGGAAGTGGGTTCCTAATTTTTCCCTTTCTTTCTCACTACAAAGCCTCCCCTCTTCTTCACTCGCAGTGACAGCTTCGAAGTAAAAGGCTGAAGTGAAAAGGAAATGCTAAAGCATAACTGCCAAACAAAAATTACATTTTTATATGTGGGAGCTGGTGGAAATTAGGAAAGCTAGGAGAAACTGGGTCCATCTTGACTTTTTCTTCTTGAAAATACATAAATGTAAATTAATAAATCTGATAAGTTGAATGGAGATTATATCCATGCTACACCTATAGGCATGGCATCATCTTGTTAATAATTAAGAATTATGACATATCTTACTTCTTCTTCGTTTGGCCAATTTTATATGAGGAAAAGCATCTTTGTCCACTGAAAGGAAAAATCTTCAATGTTCATACAGAGAAAAATATGGCCATTGAATAAAATTTGTTTTGCTAAATTCAGGTAATATCTATATAAGATCGATTCTACTACCCTGAAGTTATTCGTAAAGTTACAAATTAATTTCTCTTAATTGTAAACTTTCAGCCTAGTTTTTGACATTTGCAATAAATGTGTAAAACTGTACAAAAAATCCACTTGTAGAGTTTCAACGGGGTTATTTCCAAGGGTATTTTTGACTAATACATCTTAATATAACTGACTCAAGCACAAAAGACTGCAATAACGTATGTTTATTCAACAAAGTAGCATTTTCATGTCAATTTGGCACTTCGCAAGTTATGATAGGAGACGAGTGAAAATATGAAATAGCCTAACTTATAATACGACAAGAACACTACAAATAGCATATTACTAGACTGCAGTGCATCTTTACAATAAATCAACTACATAAGAAACGGGAAAAAGATTTTTTGGCATCCGAACTATGCCCGTTTTTAAAATTTACCATCCAAACAATTTTTCATTGCAAACTGCCATCCAACCTTTTCATTTTTGACAAAACGGCAGCTAAAGGTGGTTTGGTCCGACGTGTATCTTTTAAGAAAATGCCACGTGTCAAATTTTTTTTCCAAAACCACAAAAAAAAAATGGTTTAGATGGTGTTTTGTAAAAAATGCAAAGGTTGGATGGCGGTTTGCAATGAAAAATTGTTTGGATGGTAAATTGCAAAAACGGGCATAGTTCGGATGCCAAAAAATATTTATCCCCATAAGAAACTACAAGTGCTCAAGAGAAAATGATTTTACCTTCACTATTACTGTATGACTTGAGTATTGATTCAATCACTCCAACGAATTTGACGCCAATTAGCAAGCTTCTCTTTATTTTCCCAGCCAAACTGCTTCAAAGTTTCTTCGCATCAGAAGGTCGAAAAGTTTTTGAACAAACAATATATTTTTGGTAAAACATATATATCAACCAATGCAGTATTAGGTTAGGTATGAACTTGTCACAAAATCAATCATGTAATTAACAGCCTTACACAACACACAATAGCCTTAACAAGTAATTTTCTCTCTTTTTTTCACTTGAAATTCCCCATTACATTAAGTTAATATTCAGCCTTAACAAGTAACAACAGTCGCAAGTTCCACGAGGAAAGCTCATGATAATTCAGATAATATCTCAAGTACTAGGAAAAGATTCATGGAAAAACATTTATGCTATTAAAGTTAAAATCAAACTTCAATGTTGAGTAACAGTAAAAACAAGATATTTCAAAATCAAAAGCATATTTGTAGTCCACAAAATCGTAGCTATCCAAGAAATAGGGAGTTTAGCTAATTGATTTGGTTCCACAACTCATCTATCTAATTTCACCAAGAAGAAGTTGCTGGAGATACATACCTCTTCAATCATCCATCCAAATTGGGAGGAACGTGCGGCTGGACCAGAATGTCAATCACAAGAGAATGAAGTTAATGAAGAAATTAACCACAGAAGCTCCCCAACAAACACTGAAAATTTGACAAAACTGATATTATAGGACAGATACTACAGTGTTTGAGGCCTGGAGGATGGCTTAATGATGAGGTAATCAGTTTGTCTTTGTTTGCATGAAATGAAATGTAGATGATTTCAGCAGATTATTGAAGCTGACATTGAAAAATAATATTGACATTGTGGGTATTACTATGCTTACTCTGCAAGTCATAAACTTATATCTCGAACTACTGAAAGAACGAGAAAAAAGGGAGCCACAGAAGTTTTTGAAATGCCATTTCTTTAACACCTTCTTTTATAAAAAGGTTTGTTCTTTGCCCTCATTTCCTTAATATTTCAATTCCTCGTCTGCTGATAGGTTATGGAACCTTTTTACGTGAATGCTTTATGTCCCATTTTGCTTCTGTGTTAACTTGCAATACGTTAATGCATCATAATCTACTGTATCTGTTACATATGCTAGGAAAACCCGTTCCACCCCTAACGTTTGTAAATTCAAATATTAGTTTATCTGAACTAATTTCCTCGAAGTCTATAGATTATATTTCTATAAAGTTTACCGAAAAGAACCATTAATTGCATTATGAACCCGAAGTCATTCTGTGATAGATTTATTCTTAAATTTAAACCTGCTTACTCTGTGTGTGTGTGTGTGTAATGTTGATTAATCAATTACCTTCCATACTTTACTAATTTTCATAAATTTCTTTTATGGCAGCACACATTTTATTATAGGGTCTCCTAACTGTTTTTTCATGATTTTATTTCCAGCTGATTGATGGTAGAGGTGGCTACAACTACCAATCAGTTAGAAGGTGGACTACATAGAGAAAGCTCGGATATAGCCTTTTAGAGTGTGACAAAGTACAGTTTCAAGCTTCTTACGATCTCATGCTTAGTTATACCTACAAATCCCTCTTATTCCTTTTTATAACCGAATTTGACTCATTCAGTTTCTTACTTTTGTTAGATTTTTGAGCCTATATACCAACAAATTCATTGGAGTTTAGCAATTATCAACAAGAAGGAGCAAAAACCTGAACAATAATGACTTCGCTCACGTAACATAAATAAAGTCATCCAAGTAAAATTCTAGATAAATTGACTGACCTTGCGATAAGTGGTGCCATCTTCTTCAACAATCCAACCAGCTTCAGCGCAGAGGGCCTTGAGAACTTCGTTGTTGTCGCAGTGCTTGGAGCTTGTAATTGCCCTGTACTTTGAGCAAGGAAAACAATCAGTTCCTCATGGGCGAGAACCAAAGACGGGATATCTACTCTTCGTGTCTGATTAAACGGAAAAGGAGAAGAAAAGTGTTCATTTCTTACTTTCAAGAGGAGGAAGCGGGCGGCGGTGGAGGCGGATGGCGGAGGTCCATAAAGTCGTCGTCGGTGGAGGCGATGACAGGTTTCGAAATGAAGTAGGCGGACGAAGATGGTAGTTGAGAAACTCAGATTCTCGTCCGACTCTTCCGATTCGTTGGCTTCTCCGATTTCTTCTCTTCAGTTGATTTGGGTGAAAGATTAAACTTGGCTTCTCCGTCTGAGCATTGGTAATTGGAAGGTGTAGGGTTTAGAACTTTAGATGAAAGCGCCAATTTTTATGTCTGTTCCCTCTTTTTTTTTTTTTTTTAAGATGAAAGCGCCAATTTTGGTCCAAAAACACCGAGACTTTCCAATTTAGTTAAGGATAAAATAATATTAAGACACTTTTAATTTATAGTGTCATGATAAATATAGGATATTAAGACGCTTTTAATTTAGCGTCTCGAAAACACTACTCTATTATGATGTTGATTATAAAAATGTCTTAATACTATAAATCCAATTAATAAGTAATTTAATATATAAAATAAATTATATCTAATATGCTAATTCTAAAAAAAATGTCACAATAGGTGATATATTGTGACGCCTTTTCAAAAGCGTCATAATAGGGCGTCATTAAAGGCTATTTTTCTAGTAGTGCAAGGAGGTTCATCGAGGTTTCGAGAACCTCGTGGTTTGAAGAGAAGGTCGAGGAGTCTACAGCTCACTTGGATCAAAGTGGTGCAGTGGAAGTATTGAGTTAAGTTCGTTCCAGAGTCGTTCAGATCCTGCTGCAGGACTTGAGGACAGGTCCTTTTGAAGGAGGGAGGTTATAACATCCCGATTTTTCGGCCGTATAAGTACGCCGTCTCGAGAGTGCTACTTGCGTATTTAAATTATTTATTTATGCGATTATATGTTTATTATAATGTTTAATTGTTATTCTTGAATTCATTTGAATTATTTTCTAAGTACGTGTTTAGAATTCTGAACGTTTTTGTCTCTTTTACCTTGTTTTTTATCCGTTAGACTCGGAATTAATTTTTGATTTTTGTGACTATGTGATATGCATGAATTATACCTGTTATGAATGTATTTAATTGCTCGTTGCATGTTTTTGAGTTCGTTTGATACGGTTTTCGAACCGTTTTATATGTTAAGGACTTAAGGGCCTAACTAGCTTTAGCGCACCTTGGGTTCCGGGAGGCGTAACTCGAGCTCGGGAATTCGGATTCGAATCTCAGAAGATGCGTTGGACTCGTAACAAAGAAAGGAAGACAAGGAACCTAGCCTCATATTTTTCTAAGCCCATTTGGTCCTCCGAATTTTTCCCGAACCGAGCCTGTGTGACAGATTTACCACCTTTGACTAAAATAGCCATAACTCTCTCATTATTCAACCTTTTTGACCAATTCTTGGGCCCACTTTCCACTAAATCACTCCCCTATCTCTACCCCTCAGCCCCATTTCTAAATTACACCAAAAAGAAGAGAAAACAACAGCCAAGTTCAGCTCCAAGAAAGAAGAAAGGAGAAGAAAGAGCAACTATTTACTTTGAGAGGTAAGTTATTATTTGTGATATAATTCCCTTTTTGTTCATTTTAACTCCATGTTTGCAAGATTTCATCTATGTTTGAGCAGTCTATGGTATATAGCATGAATAGTGAGGGTTCAAAGCTTTTTGATGAATTATTGCTCTTTCTTGTTGTATATCTTGATTTGAATCTAGTTATATGTTCCTAAGACATCCATTATTGTTTCCTTATACTTGCATTGAGTGGCGGTTGAAGTATTTTGAAGTTACCATTGTTGATCATTGAAGGAATTGCATGAATATGAATTTGTATGAACTCTTTGCACTTGTATCATGTTGTGGCTCATTTTTACCTTGAATTTTGGCTTGAAATGCATGAGTTTTTGATACCTATACTTGCCTTAATGTGTCACCTAGCTTTGGAGTGGTTTCTTGGTAGTTTTGCAGGTTTTCCGCGAAGAAGACCAAGCAGGGGAGAGCTAACTGCCGTTACTCACCCCTGACGCTCTTGTACCCACTAACAGCCGTTAGTAGGGTTGTAAAGGATGGGGACTAACGGTTTTTAGTCCCCCAGGCCTTGTGTTTTCGTGCTTTGTTCACTTGTTTGTTCGTTTTGCTCGTTTCCTTCCCCGATCTTGATCCTAATGTGATGAATGCTTGTTTATATGTATGAAATGTGGTGCTATGACTTGTTGATGCTTGGGTTTGGTGAGTTTTATGTTTTAATAATGTGTTATGAATGTTGTATTAAGTTTATAGGTTCGTTTGACGTGAAATGTGCATTATGACTTAATATGCTCTCTTATGTACATGCATGACTTCATATCTTGTATATTTGTCTTGCATGTAATTTCCTTGTTCTTTTTGTGAAGTGCATGTATTGCTAACATGTTGTATGATTCCTTATGCCCGTTCCATGAGATTTATGAGCTTGTTTAACGTGAAATATGTGAGTATGGCTTAATATGGCATTATATGACCTCAGTGCTTTCTCATTTGCATTCTTTATGCATCATTTACATTTATATGCATTTGTCGAGCATCTAATTGGTTCATATTGAGTCTAAGTTCATCGTTTACTCTTTGTTTTATCCTTAGGTCTATTTCGTGGGTGACAAGGAGCTGTTTTAGAAGTCTGTCGGTTCGTTTTGCTCGAGTTGATCGACAAGGTGAGGTTTTCTTTCTTTTAGTTAATATGACCTACAACCCTACATGGATTTTAAGCCCGTATGAGACTTATATATATATATTGTGGGAATTGGCCCTTTTGCTATTAGATCCTTGAAAACGCTTTTATATATATATAAGCTACGTTTTGTTTGTTTGTTTTTTTTCGAAAAGGGTTGGTGTGTGTTTTGCTTCAGCGAGCTTTGGGCTTTGAAAGATAAGTCTATGAATATGTATATGCCTTTTTGCACTTTGCCTTGGGCCACGAAGAAGTGGTATGTGATCTCGGGGCGGTCGTGGGGTCGCCGAGCTCTCTCATCAACACTACTCTACAAAAGGGAGACTTAGCCCAACCTCGGGAGGTCGAGGGGAAGACGGGTCTTCTTGTGCCAGCGGTAACCCAGTCGAAGGAGCGGATAGGATCCCTCGACTCATCTTTGCATTTTGCCTCGAGGTTGAGAGGGCGCGCCTCTTTTCCCCACACGGAGAAGGTTCGATTGACTTTGCTTTTGCTTACAAAAATGAAGTAGGTAGGTTGGAAACTCGTACTCGCCGAGTTGGTGTGCTTTTGCTTATGCTTATAGTTTATGGAACGGGAGTGGACTTCTAACTTCTAAAATTGGTTGATTTTGGCCTTCGGCCTTAACCTTTTTCTTTATATATAATCTCACGGGTTAAAACGTTTTAAAATATAAAAACCACGCCCGGTTCATGAACGCCCGAATCGTTTTGCTCGTGTTGGTCATAAACCACGCCCGGTTCATGAACTTATATAAGTGTACGTGTGTTAGCCCTCTCACCAGTCTTTAGGACTGACCCCTCCTCGTTGTTTCTTTTTCCCCATTTCTGTTTTTGAGTTACAGGTAGCCGTTTGGAGAGTTTGTGCTAGGCGGTGGTCTTCTTTTGAGTCTTGGAGTTCGTAGCGAGCCTCATACATTTTATTTAGTTTCTTCGGCACTTTTGAGCTTTTGGAAATTATGTATATGTTATTATGACTCGAATTTGAGAATACATATATAAATTATGTTTTGAATTTAAACATGTGAGTATTTGGTATAAGTTGACTCGTTACATTTTTAATATCTTGTTTATATTCCGAGCATGTATGTCTGCATTTTGGATTCTTGGTGCTTCCACATTTGTTATTTGTTTTGATTGCGCACTCAGTATTAGGGTCTAAACCGCCTAGCCTAGGAGAGATTTTGTTTGTCGTCCATTCGTCGTAGCTTGGTGTGTGTGCGGAGTTCCCATTTTGTTACACGTGTCTGGCTATGGTGCGGGGGATGTGGTGCCCTTCGCTCCGGGGTGTTACAGTCTCTCCTCTTCTTGCACACATTGAGCTATGAGCTCATTTAGAGTTCATTTCTCCTTTTGAGTATTATAGGAGATTTTAAATGGATTAAAATTGTGCAGAAAGTGAGATCAAGACCAAGGGTACAAGTATGTCATCCGACACCTCAAGCTTAAGCCCTTAAGTCTTATCACAAGATTAGACATCTCCATGATGTACTCCCTTATGTTTCTCTTACCTTTATACCGCATAGAAATCAGTTTACTAAGAGTAGTGCTGGTCTCAACCTTTTCATTAGTTTTGAATCAGTTTGCTATTTGGTCAAGGAAACTTTTGGCATTTTCTTCATCAGGAATACCACCCCTTATGGCTTTCGGAATTGAGCGCCTCATGATCATCAAACTCATGCGATTTGATCCCTCCCACTTCTCGTATGCGGATCTCTGTACAGCAGTGCTAGTTTCAGTGAGATCCGCGGGGCGATCAAACCTTAATGCATGATCGGGATCCACACAACCAAGCATAATCATAACATGCTCCTTCCATTGTTTGAAATTAGAACCATTGAATTTAGGGATGTTGTTCAAGTTGGCAGGTATGGAAGGCACTATAAAAGAAAATAATATGCTCACTATTAATTTAACATCGAAACATGCATATACAAAGATAAAACCAAATATCATAATATATATGCACTGGTGGGCCATCTCAAGATACCTAGCACAACATTATTATTTAGTCTTTGGACAGAAATAACAATTTGTAAGTTGTACACTCTAACATAATCAAGAATATTGATATCTAAAAACGGCCTCACAATATGCCTTTCTTTGGACCGACACATTGTAAGCATGTTAACACAAATGTATCACATATTCATGACTATCATTATCTGGCCAAAACAATCTTCCTTTGACCCGATTATTTCGCATAGATAATAAAAGATAATTTAATTAGCGAAAATTAATTAAATTTTACCCAATAGAGATTACTTTCGTAACATATTAGTTCAATCTAATCAATTTTCACAATTTACAGAAATATGATCATATATCATCTGAATAAACCCGAATCTGTAATCATGACCCACCGACCGATCCAAACGCATATACATGCAAATGCACTGAAATCTTAAATCTATGTTATAAGAAACAATAGTAAAACTAATTTACCAATTGTTAATGCCAAATATAGAGTTCAAAAGGTCGGCCATGAATTGCACATAACTACTGCAAGTGATTAGCAATATACTAATATCCACCCATTTAATCAAGAATTCCATCACAAAATTCAATTGGCTAAAACAACATATACACAGCAAGTCAATAACTGTACATCATAATTGCTATTCAGACTATCCAAATTAATGAAGGCGTATATCATATAAGGCGAAAAGCACATCTTTTGCATTAATATATATCAATGGTTGAACATACAATCACGCAAATCAATCTCGATTTATATATCCTGATGTCTGAATCCATATAACAATTATATCCCTTTAGACATGAGCCCACAGTCAAAGAGGTTAACTAAATATAAAACTCATGTCCTTAGCCAACAATTCTTAACAGTTATGCACGAGCTTCAAGATTTATACATGATACCGATATTTAACAAATTGAAACTTCAATATTCATAGCAATAGTCCGCAACCAACATATTCCGAAATTGATAAGCAATAATCCTATTTAATTTTCGATCTATTTGTTATCAATCGAAAATAAATTTCAATCTTACGACATGAGAGTGTCTCTGATACCACTTGTAGGGAAAATCCCTAAATCGTAACAAACATGTCGAAATCATCGAGAACACACGAACGGAAGCGTACCTTGATCCATAGCAATCCGTAGTTGACTAGCAATCCAAGGTTGCGATCTTCTAAGCGTACTAGCAATCCGTAGTTGACTAGCAATCCAAGGTTGCGATCTTCTAAGCCTCGGTACGCCGTCAATTCTATTCTCTTTGGGATGGAACAGAAAAGAAGATAAGGAACGTATCTGACTTAGGGACCACAACCCTAATATATAACCAAAAGTCACTACTAGAAAACATGGGTTTAACAACCGAATTAGCAACCGAAAAAGGCCATTTTGCAACCGAGAAACAGTGTTTAGCAACCGAATTGCAACCGAAAATTTCGGTTGCGAAAACCATGGTTGCAAAATTTTGTAGCCGAGTTTGCAACGAAATATTTTGCAACCGAATATTCGGCTACAAAAGGCTGCAAACGTGGAACGAAAGCCACGTCACTTTGCAACCGAATATCCGATTGCAAAAATATGACTAGTTTTGCAACCGAATATTCAGTTGCAAAGTTGACGTGGCACATAATTTTTGCAACCGAATTTTGTTGTGAAATAGTGATTATCAATTTTGCAACTGAATTTGCAACTGAAATTCAATTGCAAAACTAAATTATTTTGTTTTTTTAAAATTAATTTGCAACCGAATTTATAGTTGCAAAAATGGCTAAGAAATATTTTCCATTTTGCAACCAAAATAAACAAACCACCACCATTCATAATCTATAAACGAATATGCCAACAATAACAAGAATTTTTAAGCCATCCTCCATTACAAAACATTACCAAATAGTCAACATCTACAAAAACGTCAAAGTTATCAACATCTACAAATACGTGGAAAAGCCTAATTACAAGTACCAACATCTACAAATAAGTGGACATTTACAAGAACATGGAAAGTAGCAAACATCTGCAGATACGTGCTTTAATGTTAGCAACATCTACAAAATACTCCAACTCCGACTAACCACATATACGTACCCAAGGATGTTTCTAAGACTGGAGTAAATCTTGAGATATACGTACCCAAGGACGTTTCTAAGTCTGGAGTTCAATCTTGAGAGAAAGATGACCGATGCAACCACTAGAGAAGGCAAGAATTTCAGACATCCATAATCGAACAAACTCAACTCTGCTAGATAGTAACCTAAGAATTCTAACACCAAGCTTGAATTCTGCAAAAGAAAATACATACATGAGAAGCCCCGTCGTTTTGATTTTCAAAATATGAACAAGTATGATTGGGAGAAATTATATGCAATGAGCATTGATTTACCTATAAGATCAACCTATCATAAAATACAAACGAATGTACCAACAACAATTCAAAATCCATAAACAAATATACCAACAACAATAATCATAAAACATCTTCAATGTGTGCAATAACTACATAAAATAATTCTCCAACAAAGGATATCCATATAACATCCAAATCAACAATAGAACATAAGTTCAATCATTATGAGAAACAACATATTTCCAACTATTTTTGCTGCTGCATGTTATGATCCAACTAAGAGTAGAATATTTATTCAAGGCAGAGCACTCACCAACTGAGACACATAATCAATTCTTTCTTTCCATTTAAGACTCAAAATCTTGAACTTGACCTTGCTCTTTTGGCTTATTGGGTTCTCATTGTTCTCAATGTGCTCCACAAACTTAATTACTACCAAATCAAGTAAATGATATAGTATTGTATAGTTCCACTAATTGATTCCTATCAAACCAGGCAGGTTACTTTCACCAAACTTGCAAAAAAATAAATAAAAATACATGGACAATATAGGTTACCTCAAATACTTATTATAATGTGGCCTTCATCACTTAATCAAGAAATAGCACCTATGTCATTCATTAGCATCACAAGAACAATTCAAAGATGTACCAGCAATAGAAGGGTCAGTAGTTTAAAACGGTTCAAAGTGAAAACGGATAATCCATGCCTAAACCTTCCGATTGAAGAGAACAGCAGTGGCGCTGCCACATCGCACCCACAATACTGCAATTTGAATCCAGATTAATGGGGAAAGAAAAGGAACAACAAAGCATAACAGAATTAAAATTCCACTCAACTACCCACAACTCCACCTTCCACTCGAAAACTGAAATTCCTCCAAAAATTTTGTAACTTTTGGGAAACTAACAACGTCAAAAATTCTTCCAATTTTTCTTTTCCCAAGTAGTATCTATACTATATATTAAGCGTGAGAGACAAAGTTAGTCTCTTTGATTAGTCTCTAATTTCTTTTTTATTTAATTAATTTATTTATTTTTTCAGCACATACCGAACGTGTTTCAACTTCATTTTTTTCTCAACTTACTTTTATAGTTTTATTCTCTTCTTTTATATTATTTTTTTTTCAAATAATTTTTAATTTATATTTTAACTATTTTCTATATAAGAAACTACCAGCTTTGGTTGATTATAAATTTTTATTTTTTTCTCATATTTTGTAGTTTTTATTTTGTATTAGTTTTTAAACTTTAATCATATCAAAAATAATTATAAAACAAATATGAACATAAAAATTTTAATTTAATATATATTTAAATAATTACAATTTTATTATTTGCACACGCATAGAGTGTGCTAAAATTGCTAGTTATAACTATTTATGCGTGTGGGACTTTACGCCTCATACAATCACAACCTACCAAACATAACAAAGACTAGGTTACAAACGAAGCGAACTTAATATGAATTCTTTCAATTTTTAAGTTCTTGAATGTGGCACAAACAAAGTATCATTACCGCTAACACGCTGCTTTCTGCATATTCTTTTCCAAATTAAAGCTACCAAAATAATCAAAATTTGGTGAAAAGAGAAAGGGAGAAAGTTGCAGTCTCTTTAAGGTCGAGCGCTGTCCGTTGGAGTTGCAGAGAGAGAGCGGAGTAAGGCTTCGAGAGGAGCCTCAGGAGGGAATCTTCAGTGCCCTGCTTAGGAATTTCAATTCTCCCACATTTGGGAAGCAACGGTCCGCCATTGCTGCTCCTTCTCTTTGACTGCGAGTGTAAGCTGTTGTGAAGCGATCCGTTTAATGCCTTCAGATCTGAAAGCGGTGGTTGAATCATCAGTTATTGAATTATTGTGCCTCCAATGACTACATTTGTAGTTTGCCTTACCCTTCCTTCTTTCTTTGAAACTTCTGAAAAATTTTCAAGAGAACTTGATAAATTCCCATTCAGATATCATTCTTTGAAGGAACTTTCATATTTTGATACCGAAAATTTATCAACAACTAAAGAAGGTTACCAAAGATCCTAAATATCGAATCGCTATATTGGAATATGTCATGACCACAACATAGACTCAAGGGTATTTTTGGGATATAAAGTAGAAAAGGAGGACTCAATTGGAAAAGGGGCAAAAACGTGTAAAATAAGAGAAAGTGTTTACATTATGTTCAACACGTTTCTTATGTATTATAGATTAAATAGGTTGCTGTGTGGGTTTTGGACAACAAGTAACAAATGAATTAATTCTGGTTTTCTCATCCCTTTTCTACTGTCTCTCTCTCAACTCTTTCTCTTCTCAATTCTCCCTAATTTCTGCAATATTATCCATCCCATATTTTATCAGATTCTTGTATTGTTTATAGTATCAAATTATGGAAGATATTTCCCCAATTTCTGAAGTTACGATGCCGGATCATGACAAATGGTATCAGAGCCGTTCCGATCCGGACGGTTCTGTGATTAGCATGAGTGAACCTCGGTGTGGGCCTGACAAATCGATGGAGAAAATGTTGGCTATGGTAGAGAAAATGCTCACTCAATTGGGTTGGATTGCAGATCAACTTCCGGAATTTTTGGGTGATGGTTTATCTACCTCCATGGATAAATCTTCTGGATCTACGGCACTCCCATATGAGCAGAAGGTTCAATCAAGTCAAGGAATGAGTTCAATATTCCCTAGAGTGGAATTTCCAATTTTTGACGGGGAAAACCCTAGTGCTTGGATTAAAGAGAGCCACAAATATTTTCAGATTGTGAACACATTGCCAGAGGAGCACAAAGTTCTAGTGGCTTCAATCTATTTTAGGGGCAAAGCCGAGGTGTGGTTTAGGAGCTACAGTGAAGGGCATGATGATATTACTTGGGATCAACTAACTACAGCAGTGCTTGAAAGGTTTGATCAAGAAGTATGTGAGGATTTCGTCACCACAGGCTGTGGATTAAAGGAAGAGAACTTCATGGTAAAGAGAGCTACAAAACACGTTGACGCTCAGGTGTTTGATGAAATGCCTGAGAGAGAAGTTCGGGATTTATTGGAAGCAGAAACCGGAGACATGATGTTAGATGATAAGTATGTCTTCGAAGAGAAGGAATGAATGGCAAAAGAAATTTATTACGATGTGTTCGAGGTACCAGAGGATAAGATTGCGAAAAATATAATGGAAGAATTTGGTATTGGGGTGTTGATTGAGACTTTAACGGATGGAAATAATCAAATTGCAAGGGTAGTGGCTACAAATGAGATCAAAATCAACTGTCCCTTCATTGGTGGTATGAACTTCCCATATTGTAAGTTTGATCATCCATTTACTGAGTTTAAAATTGATCCTGGTGGATGGTGTTCTGATCTGCTAAAAGGGATGCCGGTAGAATCGAGTTATAGAGGTTGGGATATAAGGACCAAGGAAGTCTCTGAATTATTACAGATTTGGCAGATTGATACTCGAGTTCTTGGGACAATTGCAATTGAGCATAACAAGGATAGTGATGCGGTTGTTGCGGCAGTTCTTGAGGATATCATCACTTTCTTTAGTGAAAGATCTACTTCTAGTATTCTTTTGGCTTGTAGTATTTCTGCAGGATATTATGTTGAAACACTTGGTTTTCCTTTTACTTGCTTTGATGCTAACCAGTATGGGACACTTCTATTGGGGGGTCTCGAAGATGAGTACTGTGATGAAGAAATAAGGAAATTAAAAGATGATGTGATTTATAATGGGATAAGTCTTACTGTGTTTGCCGATTGGTATAATGTGGACTCTATGAAGAAAATGAAGTTTCCTAATGATAATATTAGAATTTGGTGGACTCCCGTGACTGGAGGTTCCAATGTGCCTGCTCTTAATGATTTTTTGGCGCCGTTTGGAATAGCTTTTGGAGATAAAATTCTAAATGGTGATTTTGTTATTAATGGTGAGCAGAGTCGGTATGCAACAGGAACTGATATTGTGAAGTTTCTGGAAGGTGGATATCTTCGTAGCTTCCCTTTTCTCGATAGCTCAGAAAGCAGTGCTTCTCGGAATGTCCTACTCTCAGGTTTGAGCAAGGCAGATTCCCCAAATCTTGGTCTTGCAGAGATTGGTAGTGGACGAATAACTGTGTATGGAGATTCTAACTGTTTGGACAGCAGCCATATGGTCACAAATTGTTATTGGCTCCTGAAAAAAATATTAGATTTTACAGGATTGAATATTAGAGATCCTATGCTTTTCTCAGATTCGAACAGACAAGATCAATTGCATGTAGATGACAGCCAATTACCATCTCACAGAACAGATGTGAACTTTTCAACTTACTCTGCAGTTGCGGGTAAGGAGTTTATCTGTAGGAGTGACTCGAGGTTTGAGGCTTGGGGAACAAAGGGCTATGATTTGCATTTCAGAGGGAGAAATCGAAGATTACCTGGATATGCTTCCATTGATTTGGGCAGAGGTCTACTGAATTCCTCGGCTCGAGAGATTACTCCAGTTAGGAAATTCAAACTAGTTGAAAAGCAGCAATATGGCAATTCTTTAGGGAACAATATATATGGATTTGATATGAGCTACATTTTGAAGCAATCCATACCTGAATTTCTTGTTGACACCTTAGAGCATAATCAAAATTTCACCTCCTGCCAATTACTCAAGACAATGAGTAATTTTATGGTGGCTTCAGAAGGCATTTATTTCATTGCATCTCGTAAGCTCTTGGCTGAACGCAATCGAGATTCATGGCTTATGTTTGGAGATCATTTTCAAAACAAATTGATTTCAGGCTTTTTTTTCTCCATTGGTTGGAATATGTCGATTTTGTGGGAGTGCTTCATTCAACCCTCAAGACTGGTAATGTACTCTGATCTGTTTTTGGAAAGAAGATCAATTTATAATGGAAAATTGTGGAATATTCGATGGTTTTCGATTGCATGCTTCTCTTCAGCTGTAGAGATGGAGGAATGGGACTTATTTGTTTTTTCTGAATATCAAATACATGAGTATAACTTTGAAGGAGAGACAATTCAAAAAATGGAGTCGTTGGTATTGAGTACTTTGGAATGGAAAATGTCTGGTGCCACTCCTCTTGCTCATTTAAACTATTTCATCAAGAAACTTTGTGGGGAGCTTAGGGATAAAGAACTGAGTAATAGTGCGATTGAGTTAATCATGGCCTTAATGAGAGGGATCAATGTGACGGAACATAGAGTACCCCTAATTGCAGCAGCTGCAGTGTTAGGAGCTTATGATTGTAAGTTAACTGAAGCATTATTGGAGATTAAAATGGATGCAATCCAATTGTTGGGGTCCTTGGGGAAACTTCTACTTAAATTCTCTCAAAACGAGAAGTTTGTGTGTGATGAAGCAGACATTGCATTATCATCCATGGTGAAGTACATTGCTCTTCTTCCTCTACTGCGCGGGCTCGGTTCCTGTCATGGCCATTCGAACATAAGAGTTAGAGTAAAAGTGGCAATTGCTATCTCCAACTGTATTTCCAGGAGGGATCTTAAAAGCATACAAGAGTTTGGGTTGGATTCATTAATCAAAATGACATTGAATTTGCTAAACGACAAGTTCCCCGATGCGAGAGAAGAAACTAGAGGCATAGCCGTGTTATTGGATGCAACTTTTACAGAAAGTGAAGAAGAGAATAAACTAGAGAGGTGGCAGGGCTTTTGTCAAACTAATTTGCCTACTACTCATGCCCAAGCTATGGACCAGCTTCTTGGTACTATATTTGAAAGGTGTTTCCATGGATCCTTGAGGACAAGGATGTTTTCAACGGGGGAGAAATGTCATGACCACAACATAGACTCAAGGGTATTTTTGGGATATAAAGTAGAAAAGGAGGACTCAATTGGAAAAGGGGCAAAAACGTGTAAAATAAGAGAAAGTGTTTACATTATGTTCAACACGTTTCTTATGTATTATAGATTAAATAGGTTGCTGTGTGGGTTTTGGACAACAAGTAACAAATGAATTAATTCTGGTTTTCTCATCCCTTTTCTACTGTCTCTCTCTCAACTCTTTCTCTTCTCAATTCTCCCTAATTTCTGCAATATTATCCATCCCATATTTTATCAGATTCTTGTATTGTTTATAGTATCAAATTATGGAAGATATTTCCCCAATTTCTGAAGTTACGATGCCGGATCATGACAGAATATAATTAAAATATCTCAAATCCAAATTCTTCCTCGAAAACTATTTTCAGTATACCACAGTACCACACACACACACTCAAGAGCATACATATACATGTATCGTTCTTTCTAAAAGCATTCGCAATAATCCTAGAAGGCAATAAGACACAATTCATATAAACAACAAAAATTCATCAAGAGCTGCAAATTAGCATGCAAACACTGATCCGAAAAGCATTTGAACAGAAAATCACAGACTCCAGTCCTTTAATTCTACACAAAAATTAAACAGGTAAAAGGGACATAACAATTAAACACGAACCTAAACACATACCAGAAATTGCTTTGAGAACAGCTTCTTGAAGCGGTCCTTGCTTCCCATTATTGAAGCAATTTGTCGCGAATTGGTGACTTTTAGCATTTTAATTTACATCCACACTTCCGAGAAAGAGTCGCAATTTTCCGGTGGGTAAAACTAAATGGCAAATAAAGTGATCTTCTCAGGCTCATAATGGCGGTGGCTCCGGCTGCGCTACCGGAAAGGCTTTGAGAACAGTCCTGCACGCCATTTTTCTGCAATCTCTTCTGTAGAGTTTCGTTGGGTTTGAAGTCATATATACCAATGAGTGGCTTGCTCTGGAGGGGGGAGTGGAGGCGACTTGGGGAGGCTGGCTGCGGGGAAGAAACGGGAGGAGGCGTGGGAGAGGGAAAGGGGTAAATCTTTGAGGGTGTTTTAACGCTAGTGAGGGAAACCGGGGTTTGTTTTTACAAAGAAAATGGGGGAACGAGGAAAATTTTGGGGGTTGATTAAATTATTTAAGTTTTGTTAAATATGTAAATTATATCTAAGTATAATATATTATATGTTATACTATTTAAAGTCATACGTATAGTTGTTTATATATTACTTAATAAATTTATAATTTCATATTATGTTATTTAATATATATAACTTATAGCATGTATAATATCATTTAATAGAGTTATAATTATATATTAATTGTATAATCTAATTGATGGTGCAGGAATCTGAGTTTCCTAAAATGCAACAACACTTTAATATTTGTATGAGAAGGGAAAGACCATCACAGGCGTGAGTGCCTCAGGAACTGGGTTTCCTTGTGAGCGTGGGTTCTTCCAGCTAGGATAACACCAAGAGTGCTAGGAGTAATGGTGATGCAACTGTGGTGAGGTAATGTAACTAGGGTGAAGTTAACGGAAAGCTTGAGAAGTCCAGTAGGAATGCCCAGAACAATGCAATGCGTGTGTGGAAGATGACTTGGGGGAGAATGCATGGATTCTCTCCTATTTATATGTTAGGGATGGGGGTAGAGGGGTAAATTGACCATGTGGTCCCAAACCTGTGTTGCCCTAACACGCGTCAGCTTTTGGTGGGGTGAGAATGACATCCCTGAAAAGGGAGACGGCGTGTCAGGTGCCCGGTACACAGTACCTTTGTGTCAGAGGTTGTTGACGAGGGTGACGCGGGGGACGGGCCCAAGATTCTTTCTGCCGAGGTTCGGATCCAACGCAACGGGGTATGGATATGCCCGAGCGTTGATGACGCTCGAAGAATGTATGGATGGCCTCCTCGCGATCTATGACCCTTGAGCGTCGAAATACCGAGCGTACTAGTGGGGCCCCCACGTGGGTGCTTCCCTGAGAAGGGTAACCATGAGGGCCGCGATGCGAGCGTCAAACCCGTTGGTTATGGCCCTTGATCCGAATGGTCATCCGCTGACCGACGGATTACATTAACTGGCAATTGAGCGGCTGGAAGGCCCATGAGCCCACCAAGGCGAGCGTCAGGGATATAGTCAGCAGTGTGCTGCCACGTGGACGGCTCTGATTCGAGAATGATTTTTAGGCCTC
Source organism: Lantana camara (assembly GCA_037501455.1). Classification (NCBI taxonomy): domain Eukaryota; kingdom Viridiplantae; phylum Streptophyta; class Magnoliopsida; order Lamiales; family Verbenaceae; genus Lantana; species Lantana camara. The sequence goes on along the minus strand of CM074856.1, from coordinate 109,150,217 downwards.
ATCATTTTGCCCCCCAAATTCTGTAGTATCGCTTCGAGCGTACTGTAGAATTTATAAAGGAGGAGTCCTGAATTTCAAATATCCGAGGGACGAGAGATTACCCTCGAGGAGACTGCTGGCCTTCTGTAACGGACACAAACTGACATCGCATTAAATGCTGTCAAGTCCGCATTTAATGCGGAGTGGGAACGTGGGCGCGTGTACTCCGGGAAACGTGAGGCGGTTACCAAAAGTGGGGGATTTCCCAAGCGGGAAATGATTGCATTTTTGAATTTCCAGCCCTAATCCATGTTCCATCTCCCCTATAAATAAGGGTTTGCAGGGCCTTGGTAGCTTTTTCACGCATTCAGACTCCTTTCAAGCATATTCATAGCAAGAGACCTTTGCCAGTTCTACAAGCTCCGGCGAATTCCTTCTCTTCACATCTTAGGTAAAAATTCCTTACCCTTCTTCTTATTTTCCCCGCGCTAACATTAGTTTTAGGTTGTGTGAGAGAAAACCTTGAGAGAAGTTCCACTGTCTACTGTTGAATCTGTTTTAGAAATCTCATCCTCCCTAGAGTTTTCTGTTAGAAACCCTGTCCCCAAGAATTGAAAACTGACCATGGCCGGAAATCAAGCTGATGATTATGTACGGGAGATTGAGGAGATGTCGGTGGGGAGTTCTTCCCCTCATGGTGATGTCCCCATAGCCGTTCCTCTAATTAGGGCGCACCCAGGTGTAGATATTCCCATGGCAATATCGGTGGCCCAGGCTCCAGTTGACGCCGGGGAGGAAGAAGTGAACGCTGCCGTTCAAGGGATGAACGAGCGTGCCCCCATTGGGACGGACGATCTCTTTGAGGAGATGCACAATGTAATGGAGATGCAGAGACAAGGGGAGAGAGTATTCCCAGTCTTAAACAGCGCAGTGAGACCCCAAGACCACAGGATCACAGTGGCTATGGCGGGTCCCGAGGGTGAAGCGGGGCCATCCGGGCGTCCATTCGAGGCTGAACCTTCCCGAAGGCGTCAGAGAAGAGGCAAGGAGCCTGCCACTCGGGTAAGGCAAGACAACCGCCATCAGACTGACAGATCTCCCGACGAAATTGAAAGTATCCTGACCCTCGGTGATTTGGAGGAGCTGAGGGCGAAAGCGTATTGGGATGAAGTTGTGTTTCCCATGAGGCTTCCTGAGGAAGGGGAGAGGGCCAATCGACCACCGCTTGGGATGATGACGGTCTATTGGGACGCAGTTCTTGCCGGGGGTTTGAGGTTTCCAATCGCCCACGACGCCGTCATCATTTACCATCATCTAGGGCTTTGCCCTTCACAAATTCTACCCAACGGCATAGCCCTAATCAATACGTTCATCATAACCATGAGGGCCTTGGGCAAGGCACCCTCGATAATCAATTTTGACAGCTTGGTACAAGTAGCCCGCTCGCCACGCTCGTCGCCTACAGATGGATTTTACTACGCTCAGGCCAAATCAGGCTTTAAGATGATAGATTCTCCATCTTCCTCTTATGGCGAGCACTGGAAGGAAAAATACTTTTTCGTGGGGGCTCCCGGGGGGATTTTCGGAGTTCACCGGCAATGGATGATTCATGGCGAGGGTCCATTGATTAGGGAAAGGATGAGGAACAAGGATTTTGAGCAGTGGGCGATGGGATTAGCCCTCGAGATGAGGGCTGAAAAGAAATGGATTAAGGCGGATACATTGGTGAAGAACGAAAGGATATTGTTCCGCTACGGACTATCTTGCCCCCCTGACATGATACTCAACCCTCCAACTGACATCATGGCCCTCGACGGTTAGATTCTAGGAACTAACATCTCTAACCTTTAGAATAGCTTTCTGACTTACAGTTATCAATGCTTTCTTGTTTATATGATTCAAACAACTAATCTTCTGACGCTCGTTCCCCTTTACATGCAGGCATCCAAATTCTATCCCAAGGTATGAATGCTGAGGCCCTCTCTCGTATGTTGGGTGCCCAAGGTCCCGCGGTCAACCCTCAACAGCAGCAACCCCAGTCAAGCCGCCCTCCCAATGCTCCAAGGGGGAGGGCAAACCGCCGAGGATCGGGCCGAGGGCAAGGCAATGCTCGAGGGGGCGCGGGGAATGTGGCTCCTCCCATGGGCCCCATCGAGGACCTAACATTGGAGGGTATCCACGAGGCCACTCCTCCGCCGGCGGCCCCCGTGGGCCCCATCTCTCTGAGTTCAAGCGGGTCGCGGAACCGCTCGGGGGAGCCCGTCCGCTTTCATGAAATTCTCCGGGCCGAGCGCCAGGGGAAAAGAAAAAGGATGCTGGACTCCCTCCCTATTTCCGGCAAGGGAAAAGAGGTGGTCGTGGGCCACCGTGGTGAGGGCAGCGACACTTCATCTTCTGAGGATGAAGAATTCTGGAAAATAGGCTGCAAGGGCGACTCCCGCTATAAGCGCCAGCGGACTGAAGGCCCCGTACTCCTAAAGAAGAGCGCCTACTCTGTCAACCTTGTCTCCGACATCGTTGGGAAGCTACAATTTTCAGGTGACCACGACAAGCTGAACGAGCATGACGCCGCACGGGTAGCTGATGATGCCTGCCATGCCCTTTTGACGGTAAGTCTGTACTCCTCTTTACCAAATTCTCTCTTCTTCTTTCCACACTCGGATTTTGACCCTCGTTTACGGTTTCCCAGGAGGTAATCCCGAGGCTGAAAAACTTGCAAGGGCGAGCGCAAGCATACTCTGAGCATAAGGCCAAATACAAGAAGTTGCTGCGCATCTCAGACCCTGTTCAACTGCAGGAGGATTACAACAACGTCAGCGCTCAGCTGAACTCCGCCAACATTGAAAACACTCAGCTGAAGGAGAATCTGAGGAAATCTGACGATGCCGTTTTGGCCCTAACTGAGCGTCAAAAGAAACTGAAGGATGAGCGGGATCAGTTGAGGGCTCAAAATGTGGAGCTGGGCGAGCAACTGGCGGAGAGCACTCGCCAGAATGAGGCAGCCAACAAAGCCTTTGCTGACTTGCAAGGCAAAATACAGGGCTTGGAAGCAAAGGTATCCTGGGAGGCGGTGAAGAAGTTCGTGCGCTCCAAAGCCTTTGTGTTCGCGGCCAACATCCAGTGCTTTGACAATGCTCGGCGCTTCTTCCATAAAGCGATTGGGCAAATGGTGAGGTTGGGACTGGCCCCGGAAAGCGCTCGATCCGACGCTCGTCTGCGCATGGACCTCGATGAGAATTGTGAGCCAATGGTCCAGGAGGAGGATCCCACGGACAATCTGGCAGAACCTGAGTATCAGGAGTTGGTGGAAACACTCCAAAGGGAGTTCATAGCTGCCAACAGGGTAGATCCCGAGCCTCTCCTGATAGAAGATGAGGGCACTGTTATGGACGTCGCGGATGCTGAGGAGCCTGGTGAAGCCCAAACCTCCGACGCCAATGTGCTGGCCCCTGTTCCCCTCGCAACTGCTCCTCCCGAGCCCAACGCTCCAGCTCAATGAAACTCTCTATATGCTGATCTTTTTTCCTTGTTGATTTAAATCCCTTGCCATTACTGTGAACAATTTATGCTTGTACCTAATTTTCTCGTTATTCACTTAACATTTTGAGTTTCTTTTCATACTTTAGCACTCCTTCTTTACTGCTGTGATGTCTGAATGCTTTTTCTTGACTCTTGGATGGTGAATGATGTAAATTCGTTGAGCTTTGCCACTTTTACTTTGTCCCTCTAACTTGGACGTTTGCGATGAGCGAGTTTTTGCACGAGGGCGCCTCTTGCGAGGGTGCTCTGACATTCATCACAACGCGCCATTAGTTCGAGGATATGCAGTGTCCGTCGATACGAGGGGTGGAAATACGGTCGCGAGGGTGTTCCCCATGGATGTCCCCAAACCGTATTCGCGATTAGCCTCGAATTTGAACTTAGGAAATCTTTAGGGATTTGCCCAAGTATTGGCCCAATAGTGCGCACCCTCGTTCCGGACGCCCCAATGAGTCATACGCACTCTAGAAATCAACAGTAGGATTTGCTGAGTGCAAGAAAGAATAGAGCGTAACCATAGGGTTAGCGTTATTTCGAGGAGCCTTTGAAGGGACTGATTTGAAATCCGTTATTTTATGAGTGTATTTTTACTCAATAGGGTGAGGGTCATTCGGGTTCTTGCGAGCGCGAGCTGGAGTGGTTAGCACTCAGCTGGCTATAATTGGGCATTACGCTCCCCGTTGTCTGACACGCTCAATTTTATGACTTTATATTACCAACCGTTCAAACTGTTATAGGTGGATGGTTATCAACACCTGGACAGTGTAGCTTTGAAACGATTGATGTATCGCGTAGACCGTTCGACGTGGAGGATGCTCGACACGGAGTAGGCCTTTCGTCGCTCGGATCATTTGATCAAAATAGCAGAGCAAGCAAATAATAAAAACAAAGAGTTAAATACTTACTGTTATATAAATGCATTTTTCGGAAATGATTACAACACGCTTTCCGTCAAAGGAAAACCCTTTACGCCACAACCGAGCCCTTACAAAGAAACTGATGTTTACACGTAGAACCTTCTGAGGTTACATGCATTCCATGGCCTAGGGAGTCGCTCGCCTTGCAAAGTTTCCAATAGGTAGGTGTTGTTTGCTCGTACCTGGATGACTTTGAAGGGGCCCTCCCAATTAGGGTCCAACTTACCTACGTGTTTGGAAACTTCAACTTTTTTGAGGACCAAGTCCCCTAGCTGGAAAGTCCTTTCCTTAACACGTTTATTGTACTGGCGAGCAACGGTTGCTTTGTATTTGTGAATACGTGCCCAAGCAGCATTCCTCTTCTCATCCAGCAAATCTAACTTGAGCGCCCGATTGGCCTCGTTGGCGGCAGGCTCGAAATAGGCAACGCGTGCGGATTCTTGAGCGATTTCCGCAGGTATCATGGCCTCGGAACCGTACACGAGGGAATAAGGGGTTTCCCCCGTTGCCGCTCGCGGAGTGGTACGGTACGCCCACAGGGCTCCCTGAAGCTCTTCAGCCCATTCTCCCTTCTTACTCTCGAGCATCGTTTTCAGGTGCTGGAGTATGGTTCGGTTGGTCACTTCAGCTTGACCATTAGCTTGAGGATGACCCACAGAAGTGAACCGTTGTTCGATCCCTAATTCATAGCACCAATCCCGTGTGTCCGCAGCGATAAACTGGGAACCGTTATCCGAGATGAGCACCCTCGGGATGCCGTATCTGCAGATGATATTTTTCCAAATGAAATCCCTCACAACTTTGAAGGTTATCTTAGCGACCGCTTCCGCCTCAGCCCACTTGGTGAAATAATCTACAGCAAGTATTACGAACTTCTTTTGCCCGACCGCCATTGGGAGAGGTCCCACGATATCAATGCCCCATTGATCAAAAGGCCAGGAAACATCAATAGGAATCATTTGAGCTGCCGGCAACTGAGGAGTGTTGGAGTGGAACTGGCACTTGGGACATTTCTTGGAATATTTAATGGCATCTTGCAATACTGAGGGCCAATAGAACCCACTCCTTAAGATTTTCTTTGCCAAGATTCGTCCGCCTGAGTGGTTCCCACAACTTCCACTGTGTACATGCTCTAGAACTTCTTTAGCCTGCGAGGGTCTCAAACATCTCAACGGTGGTCCCAGGAAGGATCGCTTGAATAATCGACCCTCGGAATCCAACGAGAAGCGAGGGGCTTTGCTTTTTAGCTTCCGAGCCTCAACTTTGTCGCCCGGGCAAGTTCCGTCCTGGAGGAATCTGACAATTTCATCAAGCCAACAAGGCTCGGAGGGGTCAATCATGTGCACCTCCTTTGAAGGTTCGCCTTTACCTATCAGTGGTTCCTCCGCCCTCAGAAATGTAACAGCACGCTCACTATGGCCATCCAGGGCGGACGCAAACTTTGAAAGAGCGTCCGCATGTTCGTTTTCTGCCCTCGGAATTTGTAAAAGGTGGAATTCCTTGAACTTGGCTATCTCTTCCTTGGCGCTCGACAGGTACTGTGCCATGGTGGCTTCTCGAGCCTCATAACTACCGTCAATTTGACTCACGATCAACTGCGAATCAACGTATGCTGTGACACGAGCGGCCCCATTTTGGAGTGCAATCCTGAGCCCTTGGATGAGGGCCTCATACTCAGCTTCATTGTTGGTGACCTGAAACGCCAGCTTGATTACGTAGTCGACTTCTGCCCCAAGAGGATCCCTGAGGGTCACCCCGGCTCCTCCCCCTTGGGAGGTCGTGGAGCCATCCGTATGCAAAAGCCATAAATGTAGCACCCCAATCGGTGGGGCACCACACCCCCGCACTATGACCCGACACGTGGTACGAAATGGAAAGTCCGCACACGCACCAAGTCACAGCGAACGGGTGACAAACGAAAAACCAACCAAAGCTAGGCGGTACCTAAACCCTGTACAAGTAAAATAAGCAAAACCCGAATGCGGAAGCGATGCAAAATATGAACTAACAAAAACTTTAATCAACGAACATAAATAAACGGGTTCGACTAATTCCACACCCTGTCCCGAAAATTCATATGATCAAAGCATAACGTCAACTTGTACAGAACATACTATATACATAATTTTCATACATAAATCGGAACAAAGTAATTAACAAAATCAAACGGACAGACACAGACTCGACAGACCCGACTCAAAGCCGCCTAGCTCGAACTCCAACAACTTGCACCTGCAAACTAAAAACATAGGTGGGGCGAGGGTCAGTCCACTGACTGAGCGAGGGGGCTGAACTCACACACACTATACATAATAAGGAGCAGAGCACGTATCAAAAGAAAGATTATGAACCGGGAGTAGGGTTTTGCATACCAAAACCATTTTCAAATCGAACTTATACATATCATATCAAATCAAACTTATACATATCTTATCTTATTCATAACTTAACAAACTGAGCATACTCATATTTTATTAAGAGAGAAAGCTCCTATCCCGTTTTATAATCAACATAACATATCATAATCATATACCCGGCGAGTAACGGGTCTCCCACCTTACTTCCATATCGAATCATACGTATCATATCAGAAATCAACAAATATCATAAACAATCCAACCCCAACACCATGTAGTTCGGGGAGCAAACCCTCACTACTCATACAGATACAAACACACACGGGGTAGCGAACCCACACTGTGCCTTCCCCGGTTATCCACCGAGGGCTCAAGATACCACGCCTTCCCAACCTCCCTAGGTCGCACGTGAATATCTCAAATGAGAACGTGCACAGGGGTCATAACCGGCGGCCCCATGGTCATCCCGGGTCCCCCTTACCCACGTCTCGGGGCCCAACATATCAAAACAGAGCATATCAGACAGATCATATCATAACTCGCTACATATCAAACTTATCATATCGAATCAAAATCATACTTACGTACCTTATCGGAGCATACCATACCTTGCAACTTAGCATATGCTATAAACGTACCTCTCCGTGTCATCCTAATCCGCAGCCGGTATGAAGACACACGGTTTGGAGCATAGCCTCGTTGCAAAACATTTCAAGCTTACATATGCTCGTACACATACAGTTCGAAAACCTTTAATCGTATGACAAATTCATAAACATATCATATAAACACGTATCTATTATATAAATATAATATAATAATCGCATGCAGGCTTGAAAACGAGCACATAATGTTGTAGGTCGCTGTAACTAAAACAAAAATCCTAAAACCTCACCTTACACCAAACAGAGCCAAATACAAAGCAGAAGGTCCACCCCGGAACCTGCACGACCTCAAGTCACCACCCCGGGTGCACCTGTACCAACTGAACACACAAACACAGCACGGAACTCAGACTCAAGCAGACAACCACATAGGGACGCACGGCATATGCTCAAACACTTAATAAATGCAATCACATCAGCAAGGTTCAAATTTATATAAATTATATGCGAAACAAAACATTAAGGCATATTCATACGCACAATTAATGCAAATTAGGGAAACTGAAAGGCAATAGGATTCACTTTATTTCATATCAATTCATATATTGCACATTTACAAAGCAATCAAATTAAATTCACATATAACGTTTCATAAATTTATACGTATTACAAAGCCAAATAAATCATATAATAGCATGTTTCAAATTTCATTTAAAGCTCACGAAATTTCATAATAAATTCTAACCATGCTAAGTTCAGATAATTCATTCATGGCATACTCAATTCATATATTACATAACGGATTCAATTATCAAGGTTGAACCAATCAAATCAAACAAATTCATCTTGTTTCCAAAAATTACACAAACACCCCCTCTAATCTAATCAATTAGCATAAATTCAATAACTCGGGATTCAATTTACAAAATACAAAGTCCATACTTATCATATTTCATATTATACATGATTTCATACACAATGGAATTCATTTCGATCAACAATTCAAGCATATAACAATTAATTCACATTTAAACAATTAATTCAAATAAGTCCCAAATACACAAATAAATACGCAGAAATTAAACCGAGTGTCCGATTGACGAACGGAAAGTGGTGATAGACTCACCACAACGAGGCGGACACGCTGTCCGAAGGTCGCCGGATCGCCGCTGCCGGAGCCGCCGGAATAGTGGCCGGCCGCCGTTCAGCCGCCGCCGGAACGTGCCGGAAAAATCCCGAAAAATCACCCGTGCAAAGATTCATCGTGCTCAATCCAATTCCTCGATCAATTTCTGCAAATTCCAAACCAATTGTCTTCAATTTCAGATCCAACAATACGAAAACCCTAAATCTTCAAACTTCAATTACTTTCAAACCGGTGAACCAAAATGCGATCCGAAAGAGGCATCGGCTTACCCATGACAAGCTTTACGAAAACCCTAAGCTATCATGATGGAAAAATCCTCGGAGGTGGCGCCGCCGGTGCGCCGCCACTGTGCCGCCACGAACCGCCGCCAAACGGCAAAATCTGGAGTCAAGCAAATGGGGTTCATTAGTTCTCGTCGTTCCGAACAACTTTCGTGAAGGGTCCGAGGCCAAAAGATGGCCGGAAAAGGCCCCCGTTGAGCTCCGAAGTTTCTGCCACCACCACGTCGCCGGAACCACCACCTACGGCCAAAATTGGGTGAAAACGATGCCGGAAATGGACTCGGGAGGTCGAAAAACCTTGGAAAACACTAACCTTGGTCGGAAAAAGTCGCCGGAGCGCCGCCGTGACACTGTTCACGTGGCGGCGGCGTGAACTTCAGGCGGCGCGTGCGCCGCCGTCCGGTGGCCGTTGGCCGCGCCGCTAACGTCATCCGCTGCGCCAGGAGCTCCTCTCACCGGCTGTGGGGCGCGTGTCGCCGGAGGGTCCCCGGAAGCCGCCGCGGGAGGCCGGCAAAGTGGCAGCTCCGCCACCTCCTACAGCCGCGACTGAAAATCACGAATATCTCTGTCGTCGGTCGTCGGTTGGTCGAGTTCTTGGTACGGTTGCGACCGCGTCGTCGAGACAATCAAAATGGACTATTCATTCATCGAATTCCGTCGAGAAACGAGCGAGTTTGAGTAGTGTGTGAAAACACACCGTGAGTGTGTGTGAACAGTGAAAATCGCGGGAGAGAGGGAGAGAGAAGCTGAAGTTGGAATTATGGCACGCAAAACGAGGATCCGGGTATTATATCTCGGGTCCTCGTACACGAAAACGGTCGGAAGAAGGGGTTAACGACGTCAGAATAGGGCAAACTCAGAGTCTATGGACTCGTTTCGATGCCCCGAACGCGTTGAAAGGGTCAAAATGGTCAAAATCTCGTTCGAACGATAAATGACCGAAAAACCCCTAAAAAAAAATTACAAAAAGGCCCCTAAACTCTAAAAGAGTTCAAAATAGGGCCACGAAAAATATAAAATCACATAATTAAACACATTAAAAGGTTGAAACAAGACGTACCTTATAAATCGGACGAGCGGGATGTTACAATAAACCCTCATCCGCCAATGGCACCGTCTCCAGATTGAAACGCTCAACCAACAAATCGGCCACTGCCTGAGCCTGTATGGCTGTACGGGGCTCGAAGGAGATATCAAACTGACTAGCTCAATTGCCCATTTAATTAACCTGCCCGAAACATCCGGCTTAGATAACACTTGTTTGAGTGGTTGATCTGTAAGCACTGTGATAGAGTGAGCCTGAAAATACGGCCTCAGCCTTCGGGATGCATTAACGAGCGCAAAGGCGAATTTCTCAATTTCCATGTACCTTTTCTCTGCTCCCTGTAGAGTCTTGCTCAGGTAATACACCGGCATATGCTTACGCTCGCGAATTGCCACGAGGACAGCGCTCGTGGCTTCCAAAGAAACTGACAGATAGATAAACAAGTTCCCACCCGGGATTGGCTTGGTCAACAAAGGCGCGCTCGACAGGTATTGTTTCATGTTCTGCAGGGCCTTCTCGCAATCCTCGTTCCAGGCAAAGTTGCGAGCGTTGCGCAAAATTTTAAAGAAGGGTAGATTCCTATCCGCTGAACGGGAGATGAACCTATTTCGGGAAATGATCTTACCCACGAGCACCTGGACCTCTCTCAGATTGCGAGGGGAAGGTATGTCCAGGATTGCTCTAATCTTTTCGGGGTTTGCCTCTATACCACGTTGACTGACCATGTATCCCAGGAATTTTCCGCCTCGAACGCCAAAGGTGCATTTTGATGGGTTCAACTTCATTCCGTAGCGACGAAGGATGTCGAAAGTCTGCTTGAGATCCTCCAGATGGGAGCGCTGGCGCTCACTCTTGACTATCATGTCGTCTACATATACCTCCATAGATTTTCCAATTTCATGCTCAAACATCCTATTGACGAGCCGCTGATAGGTTGCTCCCGCGTTTTTGAGCCCAAATGGCATGACTTTGAAACAATAAACACCCAAATGTACAATAAACGAAGTTTTGGGGCGATCTTCGGGCGCCATAAAGATTTGATAATATCCTTGAAAGGCGTCCATCATACTCATGAGTTCACACCCGGCTGTAGAATCTACCAACTGATCGATCCTCGGAAGCGGATAATGGTCTTTGGGGCACGCTCTGTTGAGATCTGTGAAGTCGTTGCACATACGCCACTTATTGGCGCTTTTTGGGACGAGTACCACATTACAGAGCCACTCGGGATATTGGATTTCTTCTATGTACTGAGCATCAAGCAACTTACCAACCTCTTCTTCGATAACCCGTTTCCTAAAGCCATGAACGTCCCTCTTCTTCTGTTTGATGGGCTTGAAGGTTGGATCCACGTTCAGTCTGTGGACAATGACACTCGGATCAATACCGGTGAGGTCGGAAGCCTTCCAGGCAAAGACATCAATATTGTCTCGCAAGAAATCAATCATCATAATCTGGGAAGGGCCGTCGAGGCTGGAACCTATCTGCGTAATCTTGTCGGGATTTCCGGATTCCAATTCGATGGTCAAGAAGTTTTTCGTGGGCTCCACTCTTATTTCAGGCCTCGGTAATTCGAGCGTCCTTTTCTTTCCTGTGATCCTTTCGCCGGTATCCCCCGAGGATGGCTGACCCTCGTCTTCCTCGGAAGACACCCCAACCTCGCCGGGGGGCGGGTTGCCAACACCCTCGGATTTATCCATGGCCTTCTTTTTGTTCTTCTTCTTGTAGAGTTTGGCCCTCTTGCGCTCGGGACCATCTTCATCCAGCTTGGGGAAGTCAACGGACTTTTTGGTGGAGCCCGCTTGGGTGGGTTGTTTTGGCTTGTGGCTTCGAAGGGAAAGTACATAACATTCCCAAGCTTCCTTTACATTGCACAGCACCTCACCGGTTCCCTCGGGAGTGGGAAATTTGACCTTTTGATGATAGGTGGAAATTATCGCTTTGAAGTCGACGAGGGCTGGTCGCCCAATGATGATGTTGTATGGTAGGTCCACTTCGACCACCACGTAAAGAACATTCAAAGTCTTTCGCTGTGGGGCCCGACCGAAAGAGGTGGCCAAGCGAATCTGTCCGCGAGGGACGACTTCGGAACCTCCAAACCCTACGAGGGCAGTTCTGAGAGGTTCAAGTGGAATGTTTGTTATGTTCATTTTTTGAAACGTGGAGTAAGGCAAAACATTTACGGAGCTTCCACTATCAATGAGGACCCTCTTTACAACATGGTTGTGAACATCTAAGCTAACCACCATGGGGCAGTCAGAGGTTTCACCGACCCCATGGGGCGTTACAATGTGCTCTAAGTCCTTTTCTGTGAAACCTACGCTTTCATCCCCACCCGAGCGCGATAAATTATCAACAGAGAGTACTGGCTTGGACCGAGAGGATTTCTGGTCATAACTCCGGATGTAGCGGCGCCGGGAGGCGTTAGAGTCACCCCCCGAGGGTCCGCCTGCAATCATGTGAATAACCGCGAAAGGCTGGTTCTCCACGTCAGATGACTTCCCTTTTCCACGGTCACTGGGCTCGGAGTGATAGTGTCGGGGACTTCGCGAGCGTGAACGACTCCTCCCCCTGGCGCGTGCTCGCTCTGCACAATGCTCGTCGTAACGTTCCAACACTTTAACGAACTCTTTGAGGTGCCCTCCTGCGACCAGCCTCTGAATTTCACTCTCAAGCTGCCGGCACTCATTGGTATCATGCCCTTTCTGCTTGTGAAAAGCGTAATATTTTCCCGAGCGCTTCTGAGCCTCGGTTTCCCTTAGTTTCGACGGCCTTTTGAACAGCTTTTTGTCCGCCATAGCATATACCTCAGCTATAGGGCGGTTGAGAGGGACTCGCTCGAATTTTCGAGGAGGAGAGGAACGACGGCGAGCGGGTATCGGGCTGCGACGGTGACTCCGGTTGGGCTCTCCTTTGTCTTCGTGGGTTCTGGTGGGACGAGGGGCATTCGCCATCTTCTGTTCCCTCGCTATGTACATATCCTCGAGGGTAAAGAAGGAGTCTGCAATCTCCCGAATTTCCATCAACGAGCGCGGCTTCTTCTTGGCTACCTCCTCCACAAACTCTTTGCTGACGTAATGTTTCATGTTGATGGCACCGAAGAGAACGTGCCTCAAAAAGTCCATCGAGGGCTTTTCCACCAACAAAATTTCCTTATTGAATCTCCCCATGAAGGACCTGAGAGTCTCGTTCGGCCCTTGGACCAGGCTATAAAGAGCAGTCGCAGCCGGGGCCGGTGCTTTCAGCGAATTGAAGTGGCTGACAAAGGCATCCGTCAGGTCATAGTATCCCCTGATTGAGCGTGGGGGGAGCTTTTTGTACCACTCTTGGGCCATTCCAGTGAGGGAAGTGACGAATACCTTGGCCCAGTAGTTGTCTGGGTGGTCGTATAGGTGCATTAGGTGCACGAAATGGTCCAGATGTTCGGCTGGATCCGTGGTTCCATCATATCTGTTGATTGACGAGGGAATTTTACCCTTCCCTGCGCGGGTCATTAGGACTTCCTCAACGAGGGGGGAATCGCCCGCCATGATCCTGTAATCTCGCTCGTCGGGATCTTCATAGCTGGCCTCTCTCCTTCGGCGGGACACTGGGCTGCGTGGTCGTCGAGCGTCTCTGGCCTTGGACCTCTCGCCCCCATCGCGGGAAGCGTGAGACCGCGCTCGAGAGAGCTGCTCTACCACGTTCTGGAGCCCTCGGATTTGGTCTTGTACTGCTGCTAACTGAGGGTCACCGACATTTCTGCGGTTTGCCCTCCCTGTGGCCCGGGACTGGACCTCTTCGTTATCTCCGGCCGCCTCATTTCGAGGGGCCCTTTCATCTCCTACAACAGGGCGTTCCTGCTGGACCCTCGGTGGGGCTTCATTCCCGTGATTTGGTGGTGGGGGAGGTTGCTGCGCCCTCAGAGCATTTTGGGCCATCGTCAAAGGATGCGCCGGGAGCCCTCCAAGTGGCGGGGCCAGACGAGCGCTAGCCTGCGAGGGGAAATATGCGGCCATGAAATGCTCCCAGGCATTCTGAACGGCCTGGCTCTCACACTGCGCATAAAGCGCCTGGAGTTGCTGGGTTGTAACTTGGGGCATCTCCACCCCTTGTATCTCTCTGGGTAACGACGTGGGGAGATTCAGAGTCCCCACCTGATAAGGCTGGATCGTCGGCATCATCCCGGGCATCATCCCAGGCTGCAGAAAAGGGTACCCCGGAGGGGGCATAGCCATGGGATACACACCGGTGTAAGGGTAGGAAGCGTGGGCAGTGGGAGCAGCTGGCGGAGTAACGGTACTGGGCCCTCCATCAATATTCCCATCTAACGGGAGAGTTGCCCTTACCTGCTCAGTGTTCTCGCCCCCGTCTCCGGCGGCTGGAGGGTTTGCTTCTCCGGCGGGGATGTTACCTTCTACGTTCTCCTCGTTAGCGGGGGGAAGGGCGCCTCTCTCTCCAACTCTTCCAGATCTCGTTGCCGTTACCATGACTACAGACTTGGGTGTTACTCTTCAACTAGCTTTTGCAGGAAGAAACTGGTTATACCAGAGATGGTGGTGATGGTTTCCCACAGACGGCGCCAAAAATGATGGTGCAGGAATCTGAGTTTCCTAAAATGCAACAACACTTTAATATTTGTATGAGAAGGGAAAGACCATCACAGGCGTGAGTGCCTCAGGAACTGGGTTTCCTTGTGAGCGTGGGTTCTTCCAGCTAGGATAACACCAAGAGTGCTAGGAGTAATGGTGATGCAACTGTGGTGAGGTAATGTAACTAGGGTGAAGTTAACGGAAAGCTTGAGAAGTCCAGTAGGAATGCCCAGAACAATGCAATGCGTGTGTGGAAGATGACTTGGGGGAGAATGCATGGATTCTCTCCTATTTATATGTTAGGGATGGGGGTAGAGGGGTAAATTGACCATGTGGTCCCAAACCTGTGTTGCCCTAACACGCGTCAGCTTTTGGTGGGGTGAGAATGACATCCCTGAAAAGGGAGACGACGTGTCAGGTGCCCGGTACACAGTACCTTTGTGTCAGAGGTTGTTGACGAGGGTGACGCGGGGGACGGGCCCAAGATTCTTTCTGCCTAGGTTCGGATCCAACGCAACGGGGTATGGATATGCCCGAGCGTTGATGACGCTCGAAGAATGTATGGATGGCCTCCTCGCGATATATGACCCTTGAGCGTCGAAATACCGAGCGTACTAGTGGGGCCCCCACGTGGGTGCTTCCCTGAGAAGGGTAACCATGAGGGCCGCGATGCGAGCGTCAACCCCGTTGGTTATGGCCCTTGATCCGAATGGTCATCCGCTGACCGACGGATTACATTAACTGGCAATTGAGCGGCTGGAAGGCCCATGAGCCCACCAAGGCGAGCGTCAGGGATATAGTCAGCAGTGTGCTGCCACGTGGACGGCTCTGATTCGAGAATGATTTTTAGGCCTCATCACTAATAATATTTATAGGTATTATATTATAATGACCTCATATAGTAAATACCCCAAAAACTTATTTATTTTTAATTATTCCAAGCAAATTGAACTCAAGTTTCAAATTTCACAACATTCCCTTAAAGTATCAACCTCGAATCAATTTTTAAATTAATCGTTTTGATACTTGATTTGATCTACGAACCGATTCAAATATTTTAATTATAGCTAATGAATAATGATTTGTTAGCTATAATATATATTTTTTTAATGAATATAGTTAAATATCATATTGTACTGTTAATGCTAATGCGATTTTTATATATATATATATATATATATATATATATATATATATTATTTGTGTATATTATATTTTATGAATCAACAATTCTCAATTAGTCACCGATTGACTACTGATATATCATCAATTAGGAAAATGTTATTATAGTATTTAATAGATCATATAATCATTTTTTTTACCATTTAATACTTGTGACTATATATTATATTATTTTAAGATAAATAGATCACATATAGCTATTACATCATAAGTTATATAATGCCTCTCATAAATGTTACCTTTTTTTGAGTTTGCAACTCGAATTATAAAATGTGTAAGTTTGCAACTTCAACTATTAGTATGATCAGTATGATCAAAATGTTTTATCCATATATAATATATATCGTAAATGGAATATTAGTATATCACAGTATTTAATTTAATGGACGTATAATCATCTATTATACCATTCGATATCTTTTATAGTGATCACTTGTGGAAAATCACGCTAGCATAATATATAATATCGTGTGTTATGTCAATTCTCAAAATTAAATGATGTATATGATATATATGATATGATATCACTAGTATACACTATACAAGTATACTAGTATTATATCTTATGAAACCTAACCTTTAAATTTTGTTACATAGTTTGTTAGGTAGTTATAGTAATCTATCAATAATTATTAATCAATACTACCATAATATGATCATATAACTAATTATAATTAATATTACTATAATTAATTTTCTTAATTTCACTTTGGAATTGCATATATATTATATGTTATAACATATATAATCATTTTGGAAATCTTACTATACAATATTTTTTATGTAATTATTATATTATATGTTATATAACATTCATCATAAATGTGAATATTTTTATATTATATTATTTAACAGATATATTGTTATCTATTATATTATTTAATATCCATCATACAATATCTATCTTTTGTAGAAATTACTTCGATCTACACATCATATATAATATTACGCGTTATATCAATACTCAAAATATCTTGCATGTTATATGATATCATATCACTATACAAGTATAACATCTTAATGATCATCTTAATAATTTATAATGTATATTATATCTTATGCATTATATATATATATAATATATATATATATATATATATATATATATATAACATAATTTTAAACTTTATTGCATAATTTATAGTAATTACAACATTATATTAACAATTATTAATAAATACTACTATAATATGATCCTATAGAAGTAATTATAATTAACTAACTTGTTTCCACTTTGTTATAGCATTTATTATCATTTTAACTGGAAAACTTATAGTATACGATGATTAAAGGATTTAAGACTCTTTTGGAGACGAGTAATTAATAATTATTATGTATATATTAAATATAATAAAAGAAAAAGAAAAACTTTTGCAAATAGCAACACAATTTTTTAAAAATTATTAGTTATTTTATCTTTATAAAAAATAATAAATAAAAAAAATGATTGCAACCGAAACTCGGTTACAAAGCGATCGCATGAAAGTTTTTGCAACCGAGTTTCTGTTGTAAATTTTACATAAAAATAATTAATTTATTTCAAAAATTTGCAACCGAAAGCTCGGTTGCAAAAATATTTTTGAAATTATGTATAATTATTTTGCAACTGAAATTTCGGTTGCATTTCGGTTGCAACTATTTTGACCAGGATTGACTATTTTCATTTTTTTTTCAACCGAATTAGCAACCGAAACTCGTTCGCAAAGTAATTGCAACCGAATTAGCAACCTAATTCTCTGTTACAAAGACAATAAAAAAAGTTGACCATTCAACTTTTTCTTGCAACTGATAAAGCAACCGAATTTCGGATGCAAAATATTTGCAACTGATTTGGCAACCGAAAATTCAGTTGCAAAGCCAAATAGGCAAATTTTGGTTTTCGGTTGCAAATTTTCGTTTGCAAAATCAATGTTTTCTAGTAGTGAGTAGGACACCTTAATCATGGGCCATCAATCATGATTAAGTGTCCACGGGTTTCTACACATTAAAGACACATACTTCAACAAATATTTCTTTAGGCTCATACAATTAAATAAAACTTAAGTAGATCACTCAATTGGACTCGTATTATGAGATAGCCTACGTACAATTTATTAAATATGTGAGACCACTAAATGGAAAATCCAACAATCCCCTTCATACATGCTACGCTTTCCTACACCAGAAGACAAATAAGAAAAACCTACCGACGACTTTATGCCCTTCTATTTCGACCAGTTTGCTTGGTGGGATTAGGTTCCCTCTCCACCCTAGTCTCTGTCAAATATCTTGTTTTTATGATATTCCCTAGAACCAATTCCACCCCAACTCAATTCGTGTGATATTAGGCTCTATAGCTCGTTGTGGCGAAGTAGGAATAGAACCCTCCGCTTGCTTGTTTAGTGCTTGCTATCAGGTTAAATATTATCGACCCTTGTTTTATGTTGCATCCTGGAATCCGCCTCTCCTTGTAGACCTAAGTGCCTTTAAAAATTGCAAACGGGAGGAGGATTTTTATTTTGGTCAAATCTGGTACGCTTTGGGACATCCCGCGATCGAACCTATCAGTATAGAAACCCTCACATGTATTGTCCGAACAGCGAATAACTGGCTATTGAGTTCGCCAGTGCCATAGAACAACTCACCTCACTTCCCTTCTACATCCCTATTCCAAAAGTTGTCAGATCCTATGGACGTTTCACGCTAAGTTCCATCTTCACCTCGTTCTTGACCACAACGAATATGCATAATTACATGGCATCAATTATAGTTATTTACGAATCTTAAATTGTTTTTTCTGACCATCATATTGATATGTACAAAGAAGCAAATGACAGAAGAAATGCGCAAGGCAATACTAACACAAGGCGTGGTCGCTCGTCCTAGTAATCGGAAAAAACCTAAGAGCAGTAAGAACCTTCCAGACATATCGACCTCATTAGGGTAGACCACCAACACTGAAGGGATCCATTCTGCAACTATCCCTGCTACCCATCAAGAATATATACTGCCACCCGTGCACTCACTGGAAGAAGATGTCTGTGCTGATTCACACAACACATCAACAAACCCTCCAGCATCGGTGCCGCCCCTTCATGCGCTAGCCTTCAACCAAACTTCCATCCTAAACACCGTGGATCCCCAAGAACACTGTCAGTACCTTCGAGGTGTTGTCCCAAAGTCTGACAAGGAGATATTGGCTGGCTAGTCCTTAAAAAAACGAGTCAATAGGCTATCTAGCTTGAGTGCCCAGGTGAGTTAGTTTAATACTATGTTACAGCAATTGGGAATTCTGCTAATACTGTTTTAATGGTAGTATACTGCATGCATCGAGAATTTCCTGATGAAAAACTAATCTAACTACTCATAACGTAAATAAACAAAATAAAGTTCAAATTCAACATAGTCTAATAAAAAAAGAAGGAAACTAGATAAAGTCTCGATTCTGCGGGGAGTAATGCTGCGTGAAAGGCTCCTCCCTGCGCGTCTAATCCTTCTTCAGAAATTCTGAGAATTGATGATCCCTTCAGGCGACGTGGTCTCCCTTTATTAATACACAAAAGTGGGAGTATGTTTCTTTGCAAAGGTGACATACTGGACCAAGACTCCCAATTGCTCCTTACTTCAATAAGCCAAAGTTCAATTTTAAATTATCAACAAACGTTGGTTGAAGTGGTTAACTGGTTCATTTTTCAAAACAGGGTCTTGAATTCGAATCCTGTTCGGCTGCTCGGATATGCATGTGTAAATTTTTTTTAAAAAAAAAGTCCAATTCTAAATTGCCCATTCCGAATAGGATCCCCCAAGATTAGTTGGATTTGGTGGGGCCCTTTTAACCAAAAGAAAACCTTCCCTTCCATGCAGTTGCATAAGCCAACTTATAAAATTGAAGTCCAAAAATTTATAGAAACATTGGGCTCCTCTTCCAACATGGGGAATTGAATCCCCAAGCAATCCAAACAGGTTAACCACTCCTTCATGAATTTAATTGTGTAAATGTCTCATTAATCTGGTCAATAATCCTCAATGGCTCCAAATTCCCACAATATGTATTTTCAACATAAAACCAAATTAATTCCCATAATTAGATCAGACTCCCGAGGTAGCTGAAAACACTTATTGCGGGGACCTCTCCCAATGTAGTTTTTTACATCCACAAGGTTCGAACCCGATACCTTATTTAAGTGAACTCGAGCCCCTATCCAATTGGTCAACTGCCTGTTGGTCGACCTATCACTATATAATGTGTAATGTTTATACATTCAAATTAAATTTTATTATGGGGAAAATATCAATTTTGATCCCATGGTTTAGGCTCATTTTCGAGTTTGGTCCCACGTTTAGTGACTCAGTCAATTCCGGTCCCAAACTTCCAAATTTTAATCAAAATTGGTCATCTAATCTGATTTCTGTTAAGTGTGAGACGACAGAAACTTGTGAATCTTCAACCCCCAAATATTGGCTTATACAATTTACTCCTTATATTAATTTTATTCGCAAAGGATACCCTAAACTTCTTCATCTTTTTGGACAAGGCTCCAACAACCACCGGCATCACACCACCACCATATAGTCTTCGTCCTTTCCCAACCTAGATCTGAAATCACCACTACGACATGGTCTTCGTCCTTTAGTAATGTAAAATTTGTTTGTTATTATTTAGATTTTTTATATATAAGGTTAGGAATTTAATTTGTTGTATCCATTCCAATCGTTTTTTTACTATCACTTAATCGATTTTTAATGATATTATTACTTTTAATTTATAATTTTAATATTCACTATGAAATTTATAATTATTTTGTTATTTTAAGGTTGAGAGTTTAATTTGTTATATTATTTCTTATTGTTTTTGTTTGTGTCACTTAATTGGTTTTTAAGAATATTATTATTTTTTAATTTATTATTTTAATGTTTAATGTGAAATTTATATTAATTTTTATTATTATTTATATTTTTGTTTATTTAAGACTATCTATTTTTTATTTCAAAGGTTAGGGTATATTTAAATGCAAATTAAAATTGAGATAAAATTATAATAAGTTGATAATTGTCTAACCGTGTGTGTTTATATCACGTACATCTTTTATCCATAATCTAATGAAAAATAGATTGGTGGACCAACTCTGACAAAAATTTAGAAGTTTGGGACCATAATTAACTGAGTTACTAAAAGTGGAACCAAACTCGAAAATGAGCCTAAACCATGGGACCAAAAATGATATTTTCCCTTTATTATAAATTTATCTAAATTATAATATAATTAGAAAAAAGGGAAGCTTGTACATAATAAGAATTAGATTAGAATTAGTTTATTGAAAAACTTATAGAATTATAATAGTTAAACTTATTTAATAAGAAATAGAATTACATTAGAATTATTTTATTAAAAAATATTTTATGAATATTCACAAATTATACATTATTATATAATTTTTCTAAATTATAATATGATTAAAATACAAGGGAATTTATATATAACTAGAATTAGATTAGAGTTAGTTTTTGAAAGGATTATTTTTTATTTTTGTCAACCAACCTAAAAAAAGGTTTTATTTATTTATTTTATGACTTCCATTATGGTTTTGATCGTGGGCCGGGGAAGACCATTCTTCGTAGCTGATGAGTGATGACTATCCGCCATTAATAGGGCTCTTATTCCTTCGATGAGGTGGTCTGTCCCTTATGGCATGGGGGGTCATTATAGTTCTAGCCCCGAGTCTGGAATAGTAGTGGTGGCGGAGGCGGCCGAGTTGGGATACCGTTGTCGAATGGTCTATTCTCAGTGGCAACCATTATCCGTTTTTCGATGAGACCCATACTCTAGGTCATGCTATGCATGGTGGCAGTTACTTTGGCCTTCCATTCAGCTACTAAATCCCTCATACTGATGAATGCAGCTGTGAGGCGCGATTCTGATTTGCGGACTATGACGTGGATTTCCACCATGATCTCTTTGGAGACTGCTGACACGGTCACATCGAGACCAAGCTCCAGCAGTTTTTCTCCTACTTCATCCCCGGAGCCATCGGTGGCTCTCACATCATGTTTGCCATGTGTTTCGGCGGCCATAAAATCTTCTAACTTATTAGTAGAGAACTTCAAAATCTATGTTTCAACTATGGTGTATACAGGTCATAGAGGCATATTGTTTCCTTATTTTTGTAGATCTTTTGCAAGAAACCAAGATAATAGCTTTTTAGAGGAAATTGCTGTTTTAATCCTGAAAATTACCCGTTTTTTAATTTTGGTCCCAATCATTAGGGATTTCGCAATTTTAATCCCAAATTATTCTAATTTTGAAAATATAGTCCCAAGCTCCAATTTCCGTCAATTCTTAACAGTGAACGCACGTGAAAGTCACGTGCACGTTAGTTCAGGTCTGATGAACTGATTCTTACCCCTTTTTCAATATTTTCTGAGCCCTAATTTTCTTATTTCTCTTCAATTAAGACTAGGGTTCTTCAAAAATACGTCGCCACCACCCAATTGCCTAAGGAAATCATGTGTTTTTGTAGAAGAGAGGCTTGTCTGAGGACCTCAGCAACAAGGGCTAACCCAGGTAGGAGATTTTACAATTGCCTAAACATTGTTGGTGGCTGCGAATTTTTTCTTTAGCAAGACTAACCCATGGGCAAACTTCTATCACTTCTCCGTGAAGATCTAAGAAAAATCCAGGCTGAGGTGGAGATACTACGCATATGAGTGAAAGTGTTAACTTATGTGGTTCTGATCTCCTGGTGTCTTTTCTTAGTTTGGTAGAATTTCTAGGTGTTAATCTTTTTTTTTTTCCAGTTGGTGTAGTTATGTAGTTGTTTGTAGGCTGACATGAATCAATGTAAAATCTCCATTTTGTATTATGTCATTTCTTTATCAATCTAATAGGTATTTAGAGGAAATAGTCACTCTGTTTTTGTTCTATATTTTGTATATTGGGATACTCTGTTTATGTTTTATAATAATGAAATGTTGAACAATTCTTACTCCCTTTTAATATTTTCCAAGCCCTAATTTTCTTATTTCTCTTCAATTGAGACTTCAGTTAGTATACTTTACACAAACTGAAAATTGCAAACTAAAAATTGCAACAACACATAAAGCAATTGTGATGCCCCGATTTTTTAGCAGTACAGGTACGCAGTAACGAGAGTGCTAGTGCGCATTTAATTTATTTAATTATGCTATTATATGTTTATTATATTGTTAATGTACTTCTTTGAAATTATATGAATTTATTTGTTAAGTGTTATATATGAGCTTTGATACGTATATGCTCGTTTATCCTCGAACTTGACTTGTTTGCTACCGTTTTCAATTCTGATTTTTGTGTCTACGTGTTATGCATGAAATATATGATTTATGAACTCATATGTATGCTCGTTTCTAGTTTCTGAGTTCATTTGATATGGTTCTTAAACTGTTTTGTTTGTTAAGGGACTCGAGGGCCTAACTCGTTTTAGCGCACATTGGGTTCCAGAAGGTATAACTTGAGCTCGGAAATTTGGATTCGAATTCCGAAAGTATCGCTGGACTCGCAACGAAAATTGGGAGATAATGAACATTTTTCTAAGCCTGTTTGATTCTCCGAATTTTGCCCGAACCGTGAACCTCTCGTAGATTCGCCACCCTTTACCGTTTTGCCCGTAATTGACTCATTTCAACTCCGTTTGACCAGTTTCTTGAACCTATATGACCCTAACACCTAGCCCTACCCTACCACTTGATCATTTCAACCCCCGAACCCCAAGAGAACCGAGAGAGAAGGGAGAAAGGAAGAAGGAAGGGGAATCTTGGCACTATTCACCCATCTCGATTTCCAAGCTCGTTCCGTCTCCGTTTCTTCTCCAATCGAAGAGGTGAGTATGTTTTCTTGATCTCCACTTCTTGATGCATCTTTGGAGACAAGAATCCCTGATTTTGAACATGATTTGAGCATGGTATGAGCATGTATGCTAATAGTTGTGGGTTTGAAGAGATTTGAAAATATCTTGTTCGTTCTTGCGCCGTTTCTTGAATCATGAAGTGCTATGTGATCCTTGATGCGTCCTTGATCTATTCCTAGCCTTGTATTTGATTTATATGTTGCGTATGGAGTTCCTGTTGGGACGGTGGGCCCAGAACTGTAGCAGTCCGGGACCACATTTTAAAATTTTTATTATAATACAAGTATTAAAATATTTCTAAAACATTTTAATACAAAGCGGAAGACTTAGCCGGATCTACTCAAGTATATACATGAAATTGATAATAAATTTTAAATCACTTAAGCAGATAAATATCTAACATGAAATTAACACTTAAGAGCACATAATTTATCATGCTTAAAATAAGGTGATCACGTTGAAGCTCTCGTCTCCACGGGTCCAACACCGCCGGCCGATCGCCAAAACTCGCCGCCAGGCGGCGCGTGTCATGTACTTGCGGCTAAGGCTTAGGGCTGACGTAGCCGACTCTCATTCGGCCACGTGTCCGGACCCTGTCCGACCCTACCGGAGATCCGACCCGTTAGCCCGATTGACTGACCCGTTGACCGCCGGTCCAGATCTAATCTGGACTTTTAATCCTCGTTGACATGCCGCAATCCTATCCGCACACGTGGCGTGCCACGCGGCTGCCCAGTCAGCGCCACCTGGTCCCACCTTGCTGATTTGGCATGCCACGTCAGCTGCCACGTCATCATCGAATTTTTTTTTCCGATGAAAATTTTATTTTCTCCAAAATAAAATTTCGGACATGATTTATTTTCTTAAAATAAATCCCTTGACTTATTTTCAAACACTTTGAAAATTCATTTCTCTTTCTCCTTTTAATATTTTCTCTTTGGGTTTTCAATTTTGGGGCTTGCAGGGGGACCTGCAGGACTAATTAATTTTAGCTCCAAACGGATTAATATATTATCATCTCATGACAATAATTAATTACCGTTTAACAATATTTAATTCCACTAAATAAATATTGTTGCACTCTAAAATTAATTAAATTATTCACGAATTTTTCGATCTAGAATAATTTCGCATTTTACTCCTCCGTGTTAATATCCATGAAAAATAAATTACCACTACTATCATTTATTTTTCATCTCCAATTTGAAATTTATTGATTTGCCTTAAGTTCAAATTCTCTGTATGTGAAACACATTCAACATACAACTTCGGTGACGTATCATGCGAAGTGCTTTGGCAAAAGTCTTAATTCGAACTTTTGCAAATCTATTTCAAGGATATCTCTTACCTTCCAGCAAGGCCACAGATTTCTCGATCAATATAACTCTTTAGCGCATTTCATGTAATCACCGAACATACAAAGTATTTTGGCCACCCGTTACCGAGACCTCACTTCGAGTATGTTACAGTGACTAACACTACATGCCTAAAGCCGAAACATTATCAGGATTAAGAGTACAATGCTTCCTGAGATTTTATTCATTTTAGATAGCAGTATAAAATGAATAATCTCAGTGGTCCAGTTCGATGTTTCCAATCCTATTGAAAATCATCAACGTGTTATAATTGGAATCACCATTCCCTATGACGAAAGACTAATCATCTTATATAACCACGTTATAGTCATGATAAGAACATATTCTTATCTTACCGACTAGAACTTTAATGACACGTGATTTCGGTATTCAAAGTCTTTTCCTATGAAACACATTTCATATAAGAATACCACCACACGTCATTAATTATTAATATGTGAAATACTCACAACTCACTGTAAATTCAATTTAATTAATTCAATCAAATTGAATATTCAGGGCACCATTCCCAACAATCTCCCACTTGCCCTAAATTCAATTTGGCTACACATCTAAGTCTTATTCCTTTCACACGAGTGTCAAAACTCGTTTTGCACTCTTTTGCGCCAATAATTTAGTGAAGGAATATATTAGATGTTTCTCTGAGCTAACAACTAGGAAATCATGAATCCAGTACATCTAACTGGCTGCTTCTCAAGCTACCATGTATTTGACTTCCATGGTGGTGTAAGCAATACAAGTTTGCTTAACATTCTCCAATTAACAGTTGCTCTTTCTAGAGTAAACACGTATTCTGATGTCAAACATTTAGAATACAAATCAGATTGTAAATCCGAATCTGTGTACTTCTATTTAAATGAGCTCATCACTATGGTAGACAAGCATATAATCTCAAGTCCTTCTCAAGTACTCCAATATATGCTTTCACTACTACCCTATGTCAGATTCTAGGGTTTGACTAGTATCTGCTGACTTAGACCTATTTCATAATAGACAGCTGGCCTTGTACATAATATGACATACATAAAGCTTCCGCTGTGGAGCTCTAATCATGTCTTCTATCTCTTTAGTTGTCTCAGGACCTAAGTCACATAGTTCGCTCAATTAACCACACGGCCCTGCACTCAATCCGCGAATCCACGAATTGAGTGCTGATGCTTCGCTTTAGGCCGCATTAATAATATAAGTGCGCGAATTAATAAAACCATATCAATGCGTGCAGAAGGGAATTAGTTGAGCTACACTCCTTATTGAGTTTTGATTGTGTGGGATTCTTCTAATTCTTCTATTCAATATCAAACATTAGGTGGACCCACGAAACGCACAAATTAAAACCACAAAAATCTTTTATCTCAGCCGTAAAAAAACATTCAAATCTTTTACTAAAATATTTTTTAGTTTATTTTAATAATTAACTTAAATATATAACTAAAGAAAACCCTCAAAATGTTAATTCAACTACAATTAAGACCTATTCTTTGCAAAATTATTTATCTAAATATTTTTCTATTCAAAATACTTTAAAATATTGAATAGAAATAAATAAATATATTATTAATAAAATTATTTTTAATTAGTTTTAATTAAATGCATTAAGGCGCTCTCGCTCTCATAATTTTTTAATTTTTTCGCATTTGCGCACTCGCACCCGCATTCGCACCCACACCCGCTTTATGTGATCTAGCTCAGGACACTGATCCCGAGATAGATAAATTCCATATCTAAAAGGTAGTGAACCTTTCTTGGAATTTGTCATATTATACCTTACCAGCATCTTATCTATATATGCTTCTTGTGATAAACCAATCTCTTATTCCTATGATCATGACAAAAGTCTGATCCTTGGAATAGCATTGGTCTCACAAAGATCTTTTCTTGTCAAAATGATTTGATGTCCGAATCTTGACCACTGACAAAATTCTTGCATCATTCCCAATGAGCAGAATATTAATTACGTACAAAGTGAAAATGTTACAACGCTACCATGATGTCATTTTGTACACTCATGGTTCATCAGACAATTATACAAATCCAAAGAATTTAAATTGCGTTATAATTCTGATGCTCCATAATCTAGACGCTTGCTTAAGATCATAAATCGATCTATCAAGCTTGCATTATATGCACTTGATTTCTGGCTGTGAAGCCTTCAAGTTGTACCATGTATCTCTCCTTCTTGAAGTTGCCCGTTCAAGAACATAGTCTTTACATCCATTTATCTAATCTCATAATCGATAATGAGATAAAATGGAGAGGATAACGGACTTAGGCATTGCTATAGGCGAGAAGACCTCATAACTGATTTCTTCTTTCTGGGTAAAATCCCTTGCCATAAGCTTTGCTTTAAAGTCTCTACTTTTGTCCATTTCTCCTTTTATCGTCTTGTAGAACCCAATTTTATCTAATAGGGTTTAATGCCTTCAGGCGCCTCTACAAGTTCAAGACTTTGTTAGAATACAGAGCTTCTAATTTAGATTCCATGGATATTGACCAAACGGTCAGCGTCTATATTTTCTATAGCTTCATTACACGTGACAGGATTAGATACATCAGATTCAACCACTTGGGTCATCTTAGACATCTCGTCAGGTGTCCTGACAATCCTCCCACTACAATGATGCTCCCGTGTACACGTCTCTACATCACATGTTGTGTTTGGTACATCACATGTATCCAATATATTTTCAGTTATCACGGGTTTTTGGAAATCAGTATCTAATACTGTTATTTTCTTTTAACACTATTTTGCTTCCACCCCTTTGTGGTTATCTATGTAATTATCTTTGAAACATTCACAAACATCTTTTGTGATTTCTCAAATTACAAAATATACCACCTCTTGTTTTTCTAGGATGACCTTAGAACAGGTAAACCTTTGTTCTTTATTCTAACTTGTCAGGATCCATCCTTAACTCGTGGACCAGGTTACCTTAAATCCGAAGATAAAAGATATAGGGTTTTCACCCTAGATACAGATCCATGAGTATTTTAGGAACTGACTTTGATAGAACTAGGTTTAATGTGCTTTGTCGTTTTGAGCGCAAAACCTTAAAACGAACTTCGTAGGGTAGCATGACTCTTCATGAATCTTTACCATCTCTATCAAAGTTTTATTTCTCTTTTCTGTAATACATCTTTGCTAAGGACGTATCTCATATAGATAGTTGAGATCTAATCTCATTTGAGAAATTCTATTTAACTCTGAACATAGATACTTACCACTATTTCGATCTAATCGAAGTCCCTTGATATGTTTTCTAATTTAATTCTTTGACTTCAGTCTTTTATTCCTTGAACTCTTCAAAAATTACAGACTTAAGTCTCATCAAATAAACATATTTGTATCTAGAGTGATCATTCAAATGAATGATGAAATATGCAAAAACTTTCTCTTGCTTGAACATTCATAATATCATACGTTCGTATGAACTAACTCAAGCAAGTTTATGGCTTAAACACCCTTTGTCTCAAAAAGGCTTCTTGGTCATCTTAACTTTCTAAATAGGATTCGCAGATTGATACTGTTTTTAAGTCAATAGGACTCAATAATCAGTCTTTGGATCCTATTTAGATTCAATTGACCAATAGATAGGTGCCACGTAGATGTTTTTTCCTCTTAGATGGTAAGTCAAGCTTCTTAATGTTAAACTTAAAATAGGTTTTTCATTGAGGTATAAAAGACCATCTTTTATTGTGCCAGAGCAAATAAACCTTTTATTTTGCTTAACGGTAACCCTTTGTTCAAAACAAACAGTTAAACCACTAGTTATCAAATAACTTACAAAAATCAAATTTTTGTATATACGACACGTATAATGTAAAACCCTATTGCCAAAATACGACTTTATAGTCCTTACTGCTAATACAAGTACACTTGTATTATCCCCGAGCAGTAGTTGTGTGTTAGCCGTTTTTCAAACTTCCTGGTTAGTTTGAATCTTCGCAACGAATTGCAAATACGATAAGTTGATCTCGAACCCACACACTAGGAGTCTGGTGAATTTCCAACTAAACATACTTTCAACAAGTAAGATATCTTCATATCTTATCTAAACGGCGTAGCAAACAGACAAACTAAGTATTTTGGATAATTTCTTTTCCAATACCCGTTACCACCGAAATAGAAACACTTTTCCATTGTCGGATTTGACTTTCTATTTCTGAACCTTAGATTGGGAACTTTTCCTTTTTCTTTCTTCCACTTACTGACTTTTTAGGTCGTGGATATTGATGTCTGATTAAAGAGAACTTTTCCCTTAGTCTATATCACCTTTTCTGCCATATTGAGGTCGTTCATTGGTTCAGGTTAGGTTTTTCAAAATAACATTTAAAATTAATCTTGACCGTTCAAACGACTTAGGCAGAGAGTATAGGATTGTATCATATCTGTTAAGATTGTCTCTTTAAGCACAGAGGCTTTCAATCTCGTTCAGATTAGTTATCATATTAATAATATGATTTTGAATCGGTGATCCTTCAAACATCTTCATAACTAACAACCTTCTTATTGGCTTGTACCTTCGTACGATTCTTTCTTCAAAACATGTTCTTATCAGTAGACATCTCATTCGTCTGATGCTCAAGAACATTTAAAACAGATGTCAAGATATAAGACTAGCCAGATCATCACACTTAATCTATCTGGGATAAGCGTCTTTCTAATCCTGATTGGTTGTAGTTTCTGAAATTTTCGGATAAGGTTCAGTGAGTACGTAAACTTTCGTATCTCAACACGATGTCAAGATTCATTTCCTAGTCAGCATAGTTGAACCCTTACTAGCCTATTTCCTTATAGACAAAAAGTTTGGAGTGGGCTGAGAGAGATCGTAATTATAAAACTGAATTAAATAAATAAAATTATGCAAGTTATGATTATGTATTTCACTTTCTTCTGCGTCCAACCAATAAATGAAATCCACGTAAGCATTTTGATTTACGCAATGGTAACTTAACTAAATGCAGTTGACTCCCCGGAGGCGAGGTCGAAAACCGCTTAGAAAAGCAAGAACTATTCTTAATTAACATGTCATCTAGATAACTCTTACCAAACAATGTTAATTCACCACGTCAACCCTTAGCCTCTAAGTGAATGTAGCATAGCTCCGAAGGGAGGTTAATACATTACTTAGTTAAGTGTGTACCATTACCTAGAAGTCCGTACGAGTAAGTCAAGACACTCCACGGAGGAGTGGTTGAGCTGACTTTCGTTGCATTTCATTCTATCCGTCGAAGTCTAATCTTGTATACCGCGAATACATACCCGCTAAAGGGAGTAGCATATATTCACTATACTATAGATGGGTAATGGAGACCGTGAGAATCCAACTCTTTTCATCTTGCTCCCACTTGAATTTTTAAAAGGTGTGGATTATCTGTTAATTATTCAATAATCACTTTTGGCGTCTTATTGTTGGAAGTAATTAATCTAATTAATACCCTCCCACTAGGATTACTAAATCACATTTATAATCCTAATAATAATATTTTAAGGCAATTAATAACTATTTATTAATTAGGCCGAAAAATATTAGTTCAATTATGCATCACGTCTAATCTCTATTAAACAATACTATTTAATCACATTAAATAAAATATGCATAATTGAAATATCATAATATCTCATATTATCATGATCATGCCATAAAATAAAAACAATTAAGCATGCTTTCATATAATTATCACATAATTATAATGCTTAAATTAAATGACATAAAGTAAACATGTTATAAATAAATTATCTCATAATTTAAATCATGTTTACTGATTCGGTAATTAACCGGGAAGATTATTGAAATCGATTCCCAGAATATTACCATTCCACGTAAATTCCCAGGAAACACTGGAGGGGTCACAACGGTCCCACTTAAAAACCAGCCTCCTTTGATAGAATTTACGTGCACAGTAGCATATTTAAAATTATGCATCGCATGCATCATATCAATGCATGTATATATCTAGAGCACGGCTCTGATACCAGTTGCTGGGACGGTGGGCCCAGAACAGTAGCAGTCCGGGACCACATTTTAAATTTTTTATTATAATACAAGTATTAAAATATTTCTAAAACATTTTAATACAAAGCGGAAGACTTAGCCGGATCTACTCAAGTATATACATGCAATTGATAATAAATTTTAAATCACTTAAGCAGATAAATATCTAACATGCAATTACCACTTAACAACACATAATTTATCATGCTTAAAATAAAACAACTGTAAAATATTACCGTACTGCAAATATGGCTATCTAACGGTATTTTTCTAGCTCCCGAATTCACCTCTCGTGAATCCGATACCCGATCTCCTCGTGAAACCGGCAGAGCTTCCCTGCAATAACCCTAGGGGCACCCTCGGAGTGTGGGCTCCGAAAGTATTTCTCTAAATACTTAGAGAAAACAAAACTTTAAACTAGGAAATCCTTTTCAGGGTTTATTATCCCGAAATTAGGCGTTTTATATAAACACCTAATTAAAATTAATTCCAAAACCAATCGGAATTAACTAGGAGAAAAGGGATATGGTTTCAGAGCTAAGGACTAGCCAAAACCTCTCCCAAAATGTTGTGAATGAGAAATGAGGACCCAAGGCCCCTATTTATAGAGGAAAAATCGAGGGCAAAATGGTAATTTCACATCCCACTTGCGTGTACAACTTGGACACGAAAACCAAGGTGACCACGTTGAAGCTCTCGTCTCTACGAGTCCAACGCCGCCGGCCGATCGCCAAGACTCGTCGCCACGCAGGCGTCGCGTGTCATGTACTTGCGGTTAGGGCTTAGGGCTGACGTGGCCGATTCTCATTCGGCCACGTGTCCGGGTCTGGTCCGACCCGGAACCGGACCCGGTCCGACCCTACCCGAGATCTGACCCGTTAGCCCGGTTGACTGACCCATTGACCGCCGGTCCAGATCTAATCTGGACCGTTAATCCTCGTTGACGTGGTGCAATCCTATCCGCACACGTGGCGTGCCACGCGCCGCCCAGTCAGCTCCAAGGTCTATGCCACGTCAGCTGCCACGTCATCATCGATTTTTTTTTTCCGATGAAAATTTTATTTTCTCCAAAATAAAATTCCGGGCATTTCCAATTCTTTGGAACTTGATTTATTTTCTTAAAATAAATCCCTTGGCTTACTTTCAAACACTTTGAAAATTCATTTCTCTTTCTCCTTTTAATATTTTCTCTTTGGGTGTTCAATTTTGGGGCTTGCAGGGGGACCTGCAGGACTAATTAATTTTAACTCCAAACGGATTAATATATTATCATCTCATGACAATAATTAATTACCATTTAATAATATTTAATTCCACTAAATAAATATTGTTGCATTCTAAAATTAATTAAATTATTCACGAATTTCTCGATCTAGAATAATTTCGCATTTGACTCCTCCGTGTTGATATCCATGAAAAATAAATTACCATTACTATCATTTATTTTTCATCTCCAATTTGAAATTTATTGATTTGCCTTAAGTTCAAATTCTCTGTATGTGAAACACATTCAACATACAACTTCGGTGATGTATCACGCGAAGTGCTTTGGCCAAAGTCTTAATTCGAACTTTTGCAAATCTATTTCAAGGATATCTCTTACCTTCCAGCAAGGCCACAGATTCCTTGATCAATATAACTCTTTAGCGCATTTCATGTAATCACCGAACATACAAAGTATTTTGGCCACCCGTTACCGAGACCCCACTTCGAGTATGTTACAGTGACTAACACTACATGCCTAAAGCCGAAACATTATCAGGATTAAGAGTACAATGCTTCCTGAGATTTTATTCATTTTAGATAGCAGTATAAAATAAATAATCTCAGTGGTCCAGGTCGATGTTTCCAATCCTATTGAAAATCATCAACGTGTTATAATTGGAATCACCATTCCCTATGACAAAAGACTAATCATCTTATATAAGCACGTTGCAGTCATGATAAGAACATATTCTTATCTTATCGACTAGAACTTTAATGACACGTGATTTCGGTATTCAAAGTCTTTTCCTATGAAACACATTTCATATAAGAATACCACCACACGTCATTAATTATTAATATGTGAAATACTCACAACTCGCTGTAAATTCAGTTTAATTAATTCAATCAAATTGAATTTTCAGGGCACCATTCCCAATAGTTCCACCATTGAAGAACCCTTGAGATTTTGAAGCTTTTATGGAACACTTGTTGCCTTATCTTCGATGTATGCTTCGTGTGAGGGATCTTGCTACGTTTTTTATGCCGTTTTTGTTGAGTTTGTTGCTAGCATTCATGCCTAACTGCTGCTGCTCATCCTTCCCTGCTTCCCCTGTTCGAACAATGGCTGTGTTTTCTCTTTCAGCAAGAAGCTCAACACGGCCGCGCCATGTTTTGCCTTAATTTGGGCGAGGTCTTGTTGTGGTCTCGTTTTTTAGCAATAAAATCGGACATGGCCGTGTCCAAGCTTCGGAACCTTTTTTTTGGAAAATATTGGGGGACACGGCCGTGTCCAACCCTTGAACAAACTTGACATGGCCGTGTCACCCGGGTAGCAGCCTTGTGTGTCTTCCTTCGTGTTTTGTTGCTTTTTCCCGCCCCGATTAGGATCCCAACTTGTTGTTAACATGTAATACTATGTGTTAAGATATTTATTTTAATTTTATGACTTCATTTGCTAAGTGTAAATGTGACCGTAAATGATTATAAGTTTGAGTGCTACGTGCGGTACCTTCTTGCGCTTGTTTCATTCTTTATGCGTTCTAAGCTTGTATATGCTTGAGTTATGGTATGATTTGATATACGATGTTTATTTGACGTGTTATATATTATTTCTTGTCCCGTTCTTGTGATTTCGACCCTTGTATACTTGTATGAACTTGAACGCTTGAATATGCTATCTCTTATTGTTTCATTTGCATCACTTACATCTATAAGCATTCGCCGAGCGTTTATATGGCCTATATTGGGTCTAAGTGTGCCTCTCTTATTTAGATTATCCTTGAGGAGTAGCTCGTTATTGTGGAGTCACTCTATACGCGTGGTTTACTTCGTTTTGTTTGGGTTGCTCGTCAAGGTGAGGTTTTGTTTCTTTTAGTTATCTCGACCTAAAACCCCATGTATTTTGAAGCCCGCATTTGAAAAATATATATACTATATGATAGATACGTGTGTGATATGTATTTTGAGGGCTTGTCCCGCTGGTGAAAGACTTTAAAAACGTTTTTATATATATAGACGCTACGTTTTTCTTTGTTTTTGAAAAGCTTTTGGTACGTTTGAATTTGTAGCGAGGTTTGGTCTTGAAAGATAGACTACTTGTACATGATCTTATTCTTGACTTGCTTGGGCCCCAGAAATATGTGTAAGGAGACTCCGGGACAGCCATGGGGTCGCCGGACAAACCGCCTGTGCATATTTCCATTTGAGAGAATTCACCCAACCTCGGGAGGTCTAGGGGAAGGTGGCTTTTCTTGAGCTGACGACGACCACCATCGAAAGAGCAGGTAGGATTAATTAGACCCCGTCTCAGCACGTACTTGACTTGGGAATTAAGAGGCGTGTCTCTCTCTTCCACTTGCCTAGTGGTTTGTCTTGTCTTGAATCTATGAAATGAGAATAGATTCTTAATTATTTAAAATTGGTTATTTTGACCTTCGCCTCTTAACTTCTTTTAAATATATATATCCATTATCACGGGAAACGTTTTGGCGTGCCAAAACCATCCCCTGTTCATGGGTTATTAGGATCTTGATGCGTGCTTTACTCTATATGTATATGGGTCCGTGTGTTAGCCCCCTCACCAGTCTCTAGGACTGACCCTCGTTGTTTCCCTTTTTTCCCCCCTTGTTTCTTGAGTTGCAGGTACAGAAGTGGTTCGTGCTAGGCGGCGGTCTGTCTTTTGAGTCCTTGTGGTCATGTTGATCGAGTCTCATGCATTTCTTTTAGCTTATTTTTTATTCTTGAGCGTTTAAACCTATGTATATGATTCACTATGGAGAGTGTTTGTTATGATTTAATTTGGCCGTAGTGGTATCTTATGTCTAATTAATTTAAGTGACAATAGTGGATTGTGTATATGTATAGCTTCTTGTATGGATCCTGTTGCCTCCGCTTTTGAGTTTAATTTTGTTGCGCACTCTATATTAGGGTCTAGTCCGCCTATCCTAGGGCTTTGATTTTGTTTGTCTCCCGTTTGTTATGGCTTGGTGCATGTACGGAGTCCTTATTTCATTACACGTGTCGGGCTATAGTGCGGGGGATGTGGTGCCCACCGCTCCAGATGCTACAACAATGTCTTCAAGTAAAACTGGATAACATAAAACACACTTTATTGATGAAAACATAGGTCCAAAAAATGGATAACATAGTAGTTTGACAAAAACTTTAAGCAAACACAACCACTGTAGCTTGACAAAAAGATAACATTAAGATGCCATTACAAGCAAGAAAATTTATACATTTTATCCTTTCCCTTGGTCCTACGTTTCTGTTTTTCAATTATACTTGCATTTAGTATAGCCTCAAAGTTATTGCAAGTGACATACTTTTTCCCATTTTTTTTTGAAAGTCTTTTGGCCTTCTAATGGTGCTCTTTTCTAAGTGGTGATTGAAACTGCCACTCTAGGATGATCAGGAGAAAATGATACGTTCGTTATGTTAACTCTTGGTGGAGTATACATACTTGGTGCTTTGAAATTATTCCTTGGAACATGCTCAACATTGTCCTTCTTTCTCTCTTGAGAGTTTGTCATCCATCTTGTGACCACTGTCCTTTTCCTTGCCTTACAACATTTAAAACTATTGATATGAATACGAATGATAGATAAATAAGAATGAAACTCAATGGCTATTTAAAAGTACTTACTGTAAGTTTTACCTTGTCAATGTTGACATCGACAAGTGATGGCTCTGCAATAGGGTTGATTTGCTCACTCCTTTCATATCCATTTGATTTTTAATTTA
This sequence comes from Lantana camara, assembly GCA_037501455.1. Taxonomy (NCBI): domain Eukaryota; kingdom Viridiplantae; phylum Streptophyta; class Magnoliopsida; order Lamiales; family Verbenaceae; genus Lantana; species Lantana camara. Next base: position 109,114,412 of record CM074856.1, on the reverse strand, counting down.
AATTCATTTCATATCCATTTGATCTCGATTGAAGAAACTCATTTCTTGATCTCGATCCACTACCTTAGCCAAGGTTTCCAAGATGGTATGTGAATGACTTACACAATAAGAGATCAACTTGCTAAAGTAAGTGTAGGTCCTTTATTAATTCCCATATGCTTTCATATGCCACTTTTGTAGCACTAACATAAATCGTAAATCAGCTATCTCGGGCGACATCCTTTTAGGCTTATATCTAAGACTACAGAGTAAGCTCATATAAAGTATCGATGGAATTTCAATTCTAAGGACTAATTAATCACATCAATGACTCGTGAGATATTCCTAATCTGAAAGTTTCTATTTCTAGAAATAGAAACTTCCTTTCCCATGTAGGAATCATCTCACACGGGATATCTCAGTGTACTCATTTACGAGAAACAAGTACCCCCATATATCACACACATATCAGACATACACTTTACACCCCATGAAACAAGGTGATCCTTCTTAAGGGCGTGATCACACAAGCAAGCGTCAAACGAGTCATTTCGACACTCCCACTATTTTTTTGACTCATCGGCTTGAAGTGATTTCTAATCTTAACTTATGTGATTTAGTGCTCGTTTCATAAATGACTTCTCCTAAGTGATTGAGTCCTATAAGTTAATTAGACTAGAGGAGTTCTTATACAATCAAACATGAGCATATAAACAAGTGTTGCCTTATGATCAAATTAGTTTGTTTGTTGTTCAAAGATTATTTATGATTTACAAAGGGAAAAACACTAAGTTGATTACCAGATCGACTTTAAGGGCATTATTCCTAACAATCTCCCACTTGCCTGTGAAAGCCATTTATTAGCTAATCTAAGTCTCATCTTCTCAAGAAAGGTTTCGTTAGTGGGTTTGCCACGTTCTCTGGTGATCTGACCCTCTCAATTTGCACATCACCTCTTTTGATGATATCATGTATTAAGTGATACTTCCTCATAATGTGCTTGGTCCGTTGGTGAGATCTTGGTTCTCTTTACAAAGGACAGTAAAATCTAGTAATCAGATAATACAATGATGCAAGTTTTGCATCTGACTTAGATCATTTTAAGTCAATATCACGATACATTTTCTGCCTAAATGACGATGTAGTGAGTTTAAAGAGTTCCAAAACTATTACGAGGACCAACCCATGAAATTTCATGCCAAAATTCCCACAAAAACTGCCCATAATTCACACGTAACAACAAGGAAGCGAGGATTGCAGATTTTCTTGAAGAATCAAACCCAAAACTATTCATGTATTCAAGGTTCATCAATGGTGGGACTTAACACAAACATGGATCACAAAATTAGCGCAAGGAATCAAGTCATGGAAGATTAAGTGATCAAAGAACAAGCATCAAATTGCATAAAACAAATTCTAGAGCATGGATTCAAGATTTAGTTCAAAACCTAACTATTCATGTTCTTGTTCATAGCATGCTCAAATCTCAATCAAAATATGTAAATGATGGCTTAAAAGAACCACAAGAGAATAGAAAACAAGAATATGTGATTACCACTTGAATCAGAGAAGAAACGAGGAAGATAAGAGCTCAAATTTACAAGAAAGTGAATAGTGTGTGTGTCGGGTGCCTCTTCTTTTCCTTCATTTTCTCTTGCTTTTTTGGTTGTTTCTCTCTCTCCCTCTTGCTTATTTCGAAATGAGGGCTTAAGGGTTTGTTAGGGGGTTTAACTATGGTTAAGTGGGTCCAGGAATGGGGTCATTTGGTTAAGAAATGAGAAATTTATGGGCAAAACCGTCAGGGGTGGCAGATCTGTACGAGGCTCTCGGTTCGGGCAAATTTCGGAGGTTTAAACGGGTTTAGAAAAATATGAGCCTAGCTTTGTTAGATCTAAATTTTTGTTATGAGTCCAGAGAAGGTTTCAGAATTTGAATCCGAATTTTTGAGCTCGAGTTATGCCTTCCGGAACCCAAGACACGCTAAATTCTCATTAGTCCCTCAAGTCCCTCTTCACATCAAACGGTTTAAAACCATATCAAATGAACTCAAAATCATAAAACGAGCATATAAACACTCATAACACATATAGCTCATGTATAGCAAGTTTTCACAAAAATCGGAATCAAATTTCGAAGCAAACAGATCGAATTCAAGAGCAAACGAGATAAACGTTCAAAATTTATAATTCAAATATAACAAATAATTCAAATAAAATCCAAAGCAGCATCTAATTATTAAATTAAACATGTAATTGCATAAATAAATAATTTACTAGCGTATATAGCTTACTCGTGATGTATACCTGGACGGCCAAAAAGTCGGGGCGTCACAACCTCCCCCCTCCCTTTAAAAGGACCTGTCCTCAGGTCCTAAAGTAAGGTCTTGATCAACTCTGGGAAGCTTAACTCCACGCTTCCACTGCGCCACTCTGATTTGGTTTCCAAGTGGCTTCTCATATTTTCTAATCCCACCATAAGACTCGGTGGAGGTCTTCAACTCTAGTCTTTGTCTTACCTACAACTCTAACCAGTTGCTCGCAAACGATGAACCTCTGAACTAAGAGAACGGTAGACACCTCGGGATATTACTTTCTTAATTAAAGAATAAAGAAGACTTCTCATATCCCGGATAACTCGGTGGCATAACCAACCGGAAAGCCACTTCCCTTTTATTCTTCCAAGAATCTCAAGGGTCTAAGCGGCACGGGTTAAACTTCCCAACTTGCCAACCCGAGCAAATCCCTTTGTAAGGGACACTTCCAAGAAGTCTCAGTCTCCTACTTCGACTCTAGGGATCTTCTCTTCCACATCTTTTCTCACGCTAATACATCATTACCGGTTCTTCAAGTCCCCAAACAACCTCGAACCAAGTGTGGGATAAGCCTCATGACCTTGCACTTCTGAAGACATAAGCTCCAACTCTCCGGTTAGTAACTCACAACCAAAGCCTTCCTTAATGCCTCGATATAACGGGGTAGTTTCAAGTACCTTCGGGTAGGCAAAGCCAGTGCCGAAGGTAACTCTCTTCAACCGCCTCTTCCCACTCCAACCGTACCTCTTTCTTATCAATCGTGTCAATGGAATGGCAACTTAAAAGAAGACAAATCTCCTATTAAATCCCGATAACATAAGAGACTTATTGCTCTGAGGTAATTCTTAGTTCTTCTACCCGAATACATAGCCGATAATACCCTTGCTAAAACCCAACTCGGCGCAACCCACGTAACTCTGAAGGAAAACAAACAACTCTTCGAAGGGAGCAAGAGGGTATTCTTCTTCCAAAGTTAACCTGTGTAGCTCTCGATAGTCTATACTCATTCTAAAGTCCCATCTCTTCTTAGATAGGACTAGAGTACTCCACGAAGAAGTTCTCGAATGGTTGAAACCAGCTTCTAAGAGCTCATCGAACTACGTTTTGAACTCCAACAACCATGTCAGAGCTATCCGGTAGGGAGTCAAGCAATTTTCAACTCTGGGATAAAGATCAACGGAAACCTCAATGTCCCTATCAAGTGGCAAAAAATCCCAACCTTCAAGGACACATCAAGAAAGTCTTTCTACGATCTTCGCCTCCTCAAGCTTGACTCGATCCCTCAGTTAACCCAAAGGTGAGCCACATAGCTTATCTCACCGTCCTGTAATAACCAACCACTTCTACAAGAGATATAAACGGGCTAGCCTTCAATCTATTACCCGAGAATATATTTGAGCCCCAAACGGACCTCCTAAAAGCAACCACCAACTTAAAACGGTGCTCAAGAAACCCACGCCTAAGGTAGCTCCGTACCCCAACAAGACGTCTTCAACAAGTCCACCGGGCAACTCAGCTCTCACAAGTCACCAACCACTCTCGAGTACTCAACCTTACCAAACTCTCTCCGAGAAGAGAGTTTACACAAAAGAAACAACAACGCAACAACAAAAAGTAACGAAGAGAAAGAGAAATAGCAAATAAGATGGTTTCCCTGAGATTAAAGTATGCATGGATGAGATACCATGAATGCTTGGTGTGCCTTTCACCATGGCGGTAAGGTCTAGCTCGGTGTCAATTCCTTTGCCTTCTAATGCATCATCTTGAACTTGAGCCAGGATCTTGAAGTCATGGTGTTTCGAAGGCCTTGGATTCTTGCTATTCGGACAATGACTCACATTATGACGAAATTTTCCACACTTGAAACATCCACCCTCTTTCTTCCTACACACCTCTTCCATATGATTCGAACCTCGGCAATAGGGGCATTGAATTGATTCCAGTGGAGAAGACATCGAATTCGTCTTAGGTAGTCGAATCTTCTTCTTCTTCTTGGCATTGTTGATATTTTGAAATTCTTGAGGATTTTCTTGTAATTCGGGTCTCTTGCTTAAACTCGAACTCGAACCGGGCTCTTGTCCCACATAAGAAGTGTGAGAACCCGACCGTTTCTCATTCCTCTCTACTTGAACAGCCTCCCTTATCTCCTCGGACCATGTATACACCATTGAAGCTTAAAAAGCTTGTTGAATTACATCTCTACACCCTTATAAATAATTTCAGACTTTAGGACATTCGTTATTGGCGCCCGAACTCTCAAGTTCCATTATAAGATCGTTTATCTTCTTCAATTCTTGTTCGAGATCTAGGATTTCTTGAAGTCTCTTGACCATTGAACTTGGAGGGATGTACTTGTAGTAGAACTCTCGAATGAAATCTTCTCAAGTGAACTCTTCCTTGGACTCTTTTAATTTAGATCTCACCTTCTTGAATCACTTCGAAGCTCGACCTTGAGTTAAACAGGAACTACACTTCACTTTTTCTTGTGATGTCCCCGGACGAATCTCCCAAAACTACAAGATCTCGGACAACCATTCCTCGGCCTTGACATCATCTCCACCAAACCATTTCGGAGGGTCGAAATCTCTAAACATCTTGTGGACCGAAGATATTTGTTTTCCTTGCCCTTTTCCTGGTAATATTTGTTGATGTTGAGAGGACATCCTGAAATAAAAGCACAATTCCAAGAAAATATCGATGCATGTGGGGGTTTAGTGCATGTTCATGTGAACAATTAATACAAATAATAACAAATAAGTCATATATTTAATGTAGTGAATGCAAACAAACATATAATCTTAAGCCGAATGACCAAAACAAACCCGACACGACACTAGAGCTTCGATTTTACAACTAAAAGCTCTGATACCACTTTAGGATGTAGTAGCTCGAGCGGTAGGCACCACATCCCCCGCACTATAGCCCAATATGTGTAGAAACAAGGACTCCGTACACACACTAAGCCATAGCGAACGGGAGACAAACAAAAAATAAAACCCTAAGCTAGTCTGTCTAGAGCCTGAATCAAAGTGCGCAACAAATCAAATACAAGTGCGAAAGCAATAGGATCACCAAGTATACAAGTATAAAACGAGTATACTAAATCGATTATACATGCCATGCCACCTTGGGCCAAATTAATATTACAAACTCTCCATAAATCAAGTTACAAGTACAAAGCTTATACAAAGATTCAAAGCGAGAAATTAAATATGCAATATGCTAAAGACTCGAGCTACAAGACCCAAAGACTTAAAGAAAACACCACCGTGTAGGTCGAACTAACTCTTGCCCCTGCAAACTCAAGAACAAGAGGAAAAAGAGGAACGACAACGAGGGTCAGTCTTAAAGACTGGTGAGGGGGCTAACACACACACACACACACCCCTGTATACATATAGAACAAAGCACTTATAAAATTCGTGGAAATTCATGAACCGGGGATGGTTTTTTGCACACTAAAACATTTCTCATGATAATAGATATATATACATAAAACAAGTTAGGGCCGAACGCCAAAATCAACCAATTTTAAGTATTTATAAATCTATTCTCATTTCGTAGATTCAAGTCATGTAGCACCCCCTAACACTACAACTCCCGCACTGTACTACCCTCGAGTGGATGTGAGACCTAGCACTCGATAAATACTACGGCGAATGATATAGACGGTACTTAAGTAGAGTGTAAGGTAAAATGCAGCGGAAGATAAAGAAATTTAAAACTTGCAAGTAAACCGGATATTAACACACATAAAGAGCAAACGATAGTAATATTATAAAGGGGGTAATGTAGCAGAGTAGCATACAGAGATAATATGTTTGACACCTAATGCTTCAAGATACCTCTAGGGGTCAGTTTCCTCGCTTCCTGAAATCATGCATTGAAAACAGACGAGAGATTAGTCAAAGTGACTAACTGAAGGAATATTAGTTTATATGTATACGTATTTATATATATAGGACCAAGAGGACCTCAGTCTAAAGTAAAAGCAATAGGATATAACAAATATAATACGGTTCATAGTAAGTTTAAAGTAGGGATAGGGGTATATGGAAATTATTTATAAAGTATGAACCGTTTAATAAAAGAGTTTGTATTGCCTGCAAGTTAGGTCTCTCAAACCGTACTCCATAAATATTTGGTAAAACAGTACCAGGCTAATCAAGGCGCCGATACTTTAATAAAATCAAGTATGATAATACCTCCGCTACTCCTTGTTGTCAATAGGGGATCAAACCCTACTGTATGTAATAATTGGGAAGTTATTTTCCCGAGAGGTTTTCTCCCTTTATCTCTTGGCATGGAGTAATTAACCTCCAGCTAAACCACTACCAAGAGTTGGTGGCAGTCCATATCACCAACAATACCCTCGGGCCGATACCTTCCGGGTAATTGCTCGATACGGCTGTAGCCGAGGCACATAATAGTAACATATAAATATTTTACTTGCTTAGTCGGGAATCAGTTCTTAGTGATAATAGGACTAAAGTATATAATGTCCGGGTAAGATCCTGATTCTGAGATGAAAGTATTTTCGTCTTAGAGAGGGATATTATACTGTAATAATATATATAGGTAGGAAATCAACAAATAGGTAGGTTTGAAAACCAATTTTTTTTTATAGATACATAGATATAGGCATGATTCGAGTTGAAAATGTTTTAACCCTCACCTAGTATCGGAATTCAAACAGAGTTGTGCGGATTCCACTATTCAGTCCTATTCTCGCCTTAAAGTAATAGCTACTACAGACTTAGGACTAGGTTTTTATTATTCTAATCAAATAAGCACATAAGGTACATAAAGTGCAACACGTTAAAGAATATCCGGTAAATCCAAACTTTAACCGTTTAATTTAATTAATTAATTAGGTTTTGTGAAGTCTTTAACAAATCAAATATTTATTAATCACATTATGATCCTAATTATAAGATTGGAAGAGAAAATTAGGGTTTAATTTAACAATGTAGGTCATGATTTTGAAAATATTTTACAATTTATAGATTTTCGGAAAATTCGGATAAAATCTTTCTTTAAAATTCCAAAACTAAAATTTATATTTATTTGTAAATTATTTCTAAATTAATTAAGTATAATGTTGACCAAAAAGTTAAAGTTACTATAGAAAACATTTACTATTCAAATTTCTAAGAATTAAACACTTTATAACATTAAATTACACATACACACACACACACTATCACACCTGTACAATTCTTGATTCAAGAATATTTTGAACATGTTCTTAGACTTATTAATGTGTTCATATTAGTTCATGATCATGTTTAATAGGTTCTAAGTTCATAACATATAATTAAACTTAAAATGTAGCACTTTATGTAACTTTAATCATAAAAATAATTTTAAATAAATTATTCAAAGCATGAATTTAATCAAATAAGATCATAAATATTTAAACACATAATCACATTATATCATATCATAATTCATGTATTTAATTAAATAAAATTCATAAATGTAGGCACATTGTACATAAAACTAACAATTATGCATATATTTCATAAAATAAAATTCCTAAAGGCATAATTTAATTAATTCTAAGAATGTTATAACTATATTATACTAAGAAAGTTATATAAAGTATGAAATAATAAAATAAAAGCACACCTTGTTTAGAGAGGGAGAGTGAGGCCTAAAGTGTAGAGAGAGATGTGAGATTGGTGTAGTCTGGGAAATGAATTTGGGTGGCTATTTATAGGTATAGGTTTGGGGACTTAAGGGGTATTTCTAATTTTTTAGGTTAGTGACTAATGTTTTAGGATAGGTAGGTGTATAAATATAGGGTACTGAGGTGTAATCCTGGGTGTATTTGTGTTGTATGTGCATATGTATACGTGTATTACTTAATAAATACATCATAATAAAATAAATCTAAAATAGGGTGAAAATAATAATAAAAATGTAGAAGAATCTCAAAATTTTAGTTTGAAATCGGAAAAATTTCAAAAGAAGGAGAATCGAAAGATCTTTCGATGATTATAAACACTTAACGTTTAAACATCTAAAATTAAAGTAGTAGGCGTTTGGAATTTTGAAAAATATGAGAAAATACTTAAAATGGAGCTATGATAAAAATTAATTTATGAGAAAGTGTTCATGATGTATAATATTGAATACCAAATGCCATACGGTCCACAAGTTAGTTTTTACGGTGGGAATAGTACTTTAAGAAAAATAGGAAAAATTTATAAAACAATCTAGGATTTGAAAGAAGGTTTGGAAAAGATCTTAAAATTCATAAAATAATTCAAGGATCGTTTTGGTTATAATATTAAATAGGGAAAATGTTGAAATTCGAAAATCCCTAAATTAGGCCTAAACTAGGGTTCTAGCCGGTTTCGGTTACTACGGGAGTTACAATGAGAATTAGGGTTCGAGAACGATACCAAAATTCATAAAAATTTTCAAGGATTCATGTGAACCCAATATTTGATGGTAAAAGTGTCCCGGAAAATTTCTACATTAAGGAATGAATAATAACTAAGGACCTCATGGGAATTTTTGGCTAACAATTTTCAAAGTGTATTTCGGGACAACAAAAGCTAGGATATGAATCCGGAAATGTGAAATCTAAATTTCTAAAGTTTCATGAGGAATGTGAAGGTTTAGGCTCAGTAAATGGATGGTGATATTCTCATAGTGCGATATCAATCAAAATCAAAACATAAAGGCACATAATTCACATAAAGTGAGATGCATAATGGATTGAGACTATAAATTCTTTTCTCTTAACCCTCTACTTACCTGTATTATCCTGGCCTCGAAATCTAGGTTGTTACAATCCTCCCCCTCCCTCCCCAAGAGAATTTGTCCTCAGATTCTATTCATGTTTCGGAACAACTCTGGGTAATGTTTCTGCATCTTTTCCTTGGTTTCCCAGGTCTGTTCCTCAGTCCCATGTCCTTTCCATAACACTTTAACTAGGGGGATTTTCCGATTTCTCAATTCTTGGAATTTCCTATCCAAGATTTTGGTTGGCCTCACTTCATAGATCAAGTTAGATTCTAGAGGTACTTCCTCTACAGGCAGGATGTGGGATTCATCAGCAAAATACTTTCGAAGTTGGGATACATGGAATACGTTGTGTATTCTAGTGAGGTTTTCTGGTAAGTCTAGGCGGTAAGCAGCAGGTCCGACGCGTTCTATTATCTCAAAAGGTCCTATATATTTGGTACTTAGTTTTGCGCCTTTCCTACATGGAAAACCTTTTCTCAGTGATGCTTTCAAGAACACTTTTTCACCTATAGCAAACTCTATATCCCTTCTTTGAGTATCGGCATAACTCTTTTGCCTGTCTTGGGCCGCTTTCATTCTTTGTCGTATTATTTGGATCTTCTCGGTAGACTCTGTTATCCATTTCTTAACAGTCTTCTTTGTCTCCCCTTTGTCAAGTGCTTTTGTCTCATCCATGTCCCAATGTAATGGAGACCTACACTTTCTCCCATATAAAGCTTCATAAGGGGCTGCCTGAATCGATGCCTTTAAACTATTATTGTATGCAAACTCTACAAGAGGTAAACATTCCTTCCAATCCTCTTGGAAGTCTAAGGCACAAGCTTGCAACATATCCTCCAGATATTTGATAGTCCTTTCTAATTGACCATCAATCTGGCGATGTGCTGCTGAACTGAAGTGTAGGCGATGTGCTGCTGAACTGAAGTGTAGCTTACTCCCCATTAGCTCTTGAACATTCTGCCACAACTGTGAAGTGAATTTCGGATCCCTATCGGAGACTATGCTTGTTGGCACCCCATGCAACCTTACAATCTCTTTCTGATACAACTTCGCTAAAGAATTAACCTTATCAGTAGCCTTGACTGGCAAAAAGTGTGTAGACTTGGTTAACCGATCAATGATAACCCATATACTGTCCATTCAAACTTGCCTTCTTTCTTTTTTAATTGAGTAAGGGGTGCAGCTATCTTGGAGAAATCTTTCACAAATCTCATATAATAGCCTGCAAGCCCTAGAAAACTTCTCACTTTGGATGGATTCTTTGGTGTTTGCCAATTCATCACTGTTTCGACCTCTGAAGGGTGCACCTCTATTCCAGAACCAGATATTATGTGTCCAAGAAAAGTCACTCTTTCCAACCAAAATTCACATTTGCTGAACTTCACATATAGCTTATGTTCTCTTAGGGTACTTAGTACTATACGAAGAGGTTCAGCATGCTCTTCAGGAGTCTTTGAAAACACCAAGATGTAATCAATAAAGTGTTGGAAAAATAGCAGAGTTAAAGCAGCGAAAGTTTAAAAAATTTTGCAAAAGGGATCGTGATCTTGAAATGTTCGTTTCGAAACTTAAGGGATTACAAGAAACTTACAACAATTGAAGCTTTCTTAAAACATTTTGAGCCACCCTCAAACGTTCTTCATGCGGCATGAATTCCCCGTTTCTTGATCGATTCTTTCTTCGAGATTCCAAAGTAGAAATCCTCTAGAGTATTAATCCACACCAACGTAGATTCAAATCATGTTAGTGAGTATGCTAGTACTATAACATGCGTACTAAAGAAACTATAAACGAGAAAAGAGAGTAAGAGAATTATCCCCAAAATTCCATGAAGTTTGGACGTGATCTCCAAATCACGTGTAAGGCCAAAAATTTGAACCCCTTAGTCCTTTTATAGGCAAGGGTTCGAAACCCTAGTACCATGTAGGAGATGGTCTCCTACTTTGACTTCTCTCCTATTCTTTCTTTCTCTCCAAATAAATAATGTCTTATCTAAAATAAGATATTTATTCTATAGAAAAAGAGCTCCTAACTAATTTAGGAATATTTGATTATTCTAGTAATAATTAAGATATAATAATTAAATATCTTATCCTAATAATATTTATTCTAATCATATTAGAATTAATAATTTATTAGAATAATAAAATAAAAGATATTTATTTATTTCTTTATTCTAATCAAATTAGAACAAGCAAATAATTAAATACTTAGAATTAATTCTCCAATTAATTCTATCAAGGACTTTAGAATTAATTCACTAATTAATTCCAACGGGCTAAAATTAATTCTCCAATTAATTTTATTTGGCTATATAATTAATTCTCCAGTTAATTATATTTAGGGATTTATAATTAATTATATTTGGACTTAATAATTAATTCTACAATTAATTAACACATGATCCAATTCTGTAATTGAAGTCATGCGTCCAAACGCGCTCTTGACTCCCACATGTGTACCATACACATGTGGTTTCGTTTCGATCAATTACTTGATCTTTCTAACAATACCATTTGAACCCTGTATTTGTGTGTGACCCTCTAGGTTCAATTTCAGTTAGCAGTGAGCTTAATTAATTAATACACTTCGTTAAATTAATTACCTCACAGATCACACGACTATAGTCTAGAAACAGGTGTGTGACCCCTACCCAAAATATGAATGTATATTCGAAAGAACCTTTCAGTCAATGACATCATATGGGATACGATCCTCCTACCATCCTATCTCTCGATTAAGATCTAGGGCATGGGAATATAGAGAGCCCTACTAATCTTAATCTTAAAACAAAGTTCCCTTCATATTCCATTTGATCTCAATCCAAGAAAACCCCATTTTCTTGATGTCTTGATCTAACCACCTTACGCAAGGATTTTAGGATGGAATCATGAATGACTTGTGTAATAAGAGATCATCTTGCCTACAGAAAGTGTAAGTCCTTTACTAATTCCAACAATTCTCATATGCCACTTGTGTAATCCCAACAAAGGTCGTGGTTCAGGTGTCTATATGGCGACACCCTTTTGAGTTTATATCAGAGATTACAGAGTTAGCTCATATGAGACAATGTGGAATCTCAAGTCTAAGGATTAATTCCTCACGTCATTGACATGTGAGATATTTTCTAATCTGGAAGTTCTAGTAACGTCCTTTCCCGTTTAGGAATTGTGACACCCCGACTCCGCGACCATACAGGTATGACATATGTGCGCGATTTAAATTATTTTAATTTTTCTATTCTTTATTATTTTAATTCTTATTTTATAACTTCCTTGAAAGGTTGTCTCGCTATGCACCCAATATAGCGAGTGATGATTTCCATAAATCGATGCAGTTTGTACAAGGACTTCGACAGGACATACAGAGAGCTCTCGAAGCGGTTAACACGAGTACCTGGGTCAAAGCTACTACCAAAGCTTTGAAAGTTGAGGATTCAGTTAATGCAAGGAGGCCTATACCTCACTCCGGATAAGATTCTAGCAATGGAAAGAGGCCTATTTCTTATCATTTCCCGCTATCTCGGAAAGGATCTCAAAAGAAGGCTCGATTAGTTGAATCGGCTCCAAAAGTTCCGAGTGTGTCAACCTTGACCTCACCTTCGGAAAAGCCTCTTTGCACTTACTGTGGACGTGATACCCATACTTATGAGGCTTGCAGGAAATGTTTGAATCTATGTTTACGCTGCGAAAGCAATGAACACCAAGTAGACACGTGTCCGAAGCGACGTGAGTTGTCTGCCGGGGGGTCCGAGGCCACTTGTTCAGGCTTGTGCATATGCTCTGGAGAGAGAAGTGCAGAATGCAAATGTGGATCCGGTTAGGGTAGCAGAAGGTATCAATTACAGGCATGACACAATCAATGGTGAATGGTACACTTAATCATGCATACCACGTGCATCATGGATTTCCTTGTTATTGTGATTAACATGGTTCTATTCCCCTTATGTGATAACTATGTGGATATTACTATAATTATTTACTTGAGTTGTTATTTTACTTGTTCGAGAGACGGGGTTCTCTCTCTTTGCTTGCTTGAGAGACGGGGTTCTCTCGTTATTTGTTAGAGAGACGGGGTTCTCTCGTTACTTGTTGAAGAGACGGGGTTCTCTCATTGTTTGCTAAGTTCAGAAATTGACAGTGGACCTGGGGACCAGGTCCTCTTGGGGGGGGGGGGGGGGAATTGTAACGCCTCGATTTTTCCATTTATGTATTATGTGATAATTTATAAATTTCTTAACGTTAAATGTATTATATTTCCATGAAATTATATGAAATTATGGTTAATGTGAGAATATACGTGAAATATATGAAATTCATGTCAATTTAAGAAAATATCGCATGATTTGAAAATGGTTGTTATGTGAAATAATTGTCGAACGTGATTTAATTACTAACTTGTCCTTAAATGATCTTTCTTTTAAATACAAGGACCAAATTGCATAAACATTTCATGGACTTAATTGATTAATTAGCTAGGAAGGGAACTTAATTACATAACTTATATACGTGAGGGATTAAATTGCAATTTGAGTATTTTCACCAAAATCAAAATGGTGAATCACGTACAAGATCTTGTTCCAATTTCATTTTCATCCAAAATCCTCATCACTTTGGCTTCCTTGTGCTCTCGGTCCATCCAAGAAGGAAAGTAGAAGAGATTTGTTAATTTCAATCAAGTTTTTCCAAGGAAATTTCAAGCTTTGAAGCAATCATCCATCATCATCTTCTTCTTCCATTTCTTTTCATTCAAGGTGTGTGAAGGTTCATGTATATGATTTCTTGATGATTTTCATGGAAGCTAGGTTTATGATTTCATGAAATATGTGGATTATGTGTAGTTTGTTACATAAATATGTGATCATAACTTGAATTGAGGCATGAATTCTTGAAGAAATTGAGCTTATGTGAGGATTTGGTGTATGAACTTGAAAGTCATATTTCTTGACGATCATGCATGATTTGGTGGTTTATTTGGAACCTAGTGTTTTCAAAACCAGACCGGATCGGACGGGCCGGTTCGACCGGTTCAACCGGTAACCACTGCCTTGTCCGGTCTAGTTGACCCCATAAAATCGGTGAGATTCGGGCCGGTAGAGAACCGAAAAAAGCGGCAGGTTAACCAAAGGTTTTCGTCCTTGAAATCGGACTGGACCGCCGGTTTTGGATTAATGTCGTCTTTCTTTTTTTTTTCCGCTTTTTTTCCCCTCATTTTTCTTCTCTTTGATTTTCCCTAACCAGCATTTCAACGGTTCACTCTTTTTGTTTCTGTAGGCACTTGAGGGGGAGAGAGAGAGAGAGTTCATGATTGTTTGATTATGCCTTCATCTTACCAAAAAGATGGAATGAAATGTTGTATGAGAACCGTAGAATTGATTAATTGAACAAAAAGCACAAAAAAAAAGATTAATTGAACAAAACCTAAACTGGAGTCTGGACGATGAAACACTGTGCGGCGGAGCTAAGCTACGAATTCATTAGGTTTGACTGGAGTTTAGGCTTTCATATAATTACTCTTTGGGCTTTTGGGCTTTTTTAGGGTTGGGTTAAAATATATGTTCCTCTCCTTCAATTTAGTTTTGTTTTTCTTTTGGTTAGATTACTCATTATAAGACATTTTAATTTTTATGGAAAGTAATAAATATTGATATGGTGTGAAAGAAAATAATTGTGTTCTAAATGTAATATGCTTTTTTTAGATATTGCATAAAGAAACATTATTTTTTTAAAATATTGAAAATCATAAATTTAATTTTTATATTTATAATATACATATTTAATTAATAAAAAATAATAATTTATTTATGACGTCATACCGGTCGAACCGGTGGTTGAACCGGTAACCAGTAGACCTACCGATTCGACCTCCGGTCCGGTTTTGAAAACATTGTTGGAACCTTATGATACTTTGAAAATGTATGCATATTGATTTTCAGAAATCTTGAATTTTGGAGCATGAAAATTGATGTTTTGGGTGATTTGAATTTTGGCCGAGACCTTCCCTTATTTTCTGCTCTGTTTTTCTGCAGAATTTGAAGGTCGCGGTCGCGACCAAAAACAGAACAAAATGGTCGCGGGTCACATTTTTTGGCGAAAATATAGGTCGCGCCTGCGACCTGAAAAACACATAAATCCTGTCGCGGCCGCTACCAAAATTTGGGCATGTTTCGACTTTTGAAAATTTGTAAGGAAATTCGGGGAAAAATAGGTCGCGCCCGCGACCAAAAATAGAGCAATATGGGTCGCGGCCGCGACCCTTGCCTAAACTGCCAAAAATTCCAATTTTCACTTTTCAATCCAATGCATTTACGTGACCCAAATTGTGATTATATGATACATTTCATGCCATAACATGATATTTACATGCTACATTGATCATGGCACGTCATCTCGTTGCATTTTCGCCGTTCGTCATAATTGGTTCATTTTGAGTCATGTCTCACGTGCACATGTCGTTCTTGCACAGATCACATTCTCGGTGACAAGGAGCAGACACCCTATACTGTATCCTTGGTATTTTGTCGGCACAAGTGAGGTTTAATTTCTAGAGATATATATATAGAACCCGTACAACCTTATGTGATCTTTTGGGCCAAAATGTATATATCTATAATCTTTCTAAAACCCTTAGTGATTATAAATGATTTCGTGATACATTGAATAATCTGGATATCGTAAACTAATCGTGTTTTGGCGAGTAACCGTGAATCGTGCACTGTGGGCCCGAGGGTTAGTGTATGAGCCAACCGGGAAAGCATGGACTGATGGTTAACTCTGCACTCCCCTCACATCATGGGGATGAACCCTGAATCCACAAGGAGGTTTGGTGGAGGAAGGAATCCCGTATGTGGGAGTCATGCACCTGACGTACGCCGTGACTGGGTGGTGGGGCCTTGCAATCCTACCATCACCGGAGGGAAAAGAAGTTCGTGGAATTGCTAAGTGTGCACTGTAATGACTTGCATGATCACTATTGAATTGAAATGTAAAGATTGTATCGTTCACTATCGGTGTAAGGGTTGGAGATTGCCCTCACTCGCCGGGCTACTGATTGAATTGAATTAAAATTGATTGAATTGTTAAAATTGGATTGTTGTAATCTCGGGTGAGAAGTTCTATTTTGTTATTAAACGTATATTGTCTTCTTTTATAAAAACTTACCCGAGATTATAACTTGCGTGATACGTGCGTTAATATTTATTTAAACCCCTCACTCAGTCTTTCATAGACTGACACCTCACATTTTACAGGTTTGCAGGGTTCGTGTTAGGCGGGATCGAGTCAAGCCTTTTAATTTGAGTCTAGGATTCCACTTTCATGTTAGTGTACTTATTGTTCATAAATCTTTTTGAGATTTGGTAAATACGTATATAATCTAAGTGAACTCGTGAATAATGAAAGGAATGTACCTTATGTTTATTTTGTAATCGTGCATGATGGTATTGAATTGAGGGTTAGTCCCGCCTAACGAGTGAGTTCTTTTCTTTGTCACCCGTTCGCTATAGTTTTGGTTCATGTACGGATTATCCATTTCGTATGTGGACTGAGCTATAGTGTGGGGGATGTGGCATCTTTGCGTCTCGGGTACTACATCTTAGGTGGCATCAGAGCCTGGTTACAAAATCGAGGTTCTAGTGTCGTGTCTCGTGAGTCTAGGTCCTACAACATAGGATTAATTGTTACTTGAAAGTCTTGCATTTGTCTGAACTACGTGATTACTTAAATTCTTGAATTATTTGAACTACTTGAATTCTTTGAAATAGGTGATGTATCGGCATTACGCAGTATTTGCACTCATTTGCATTTATTAACCAATCATTCATGTACAGTGATCTGATTTCAGGATGCCTCGAGGTAGACCTCGTCGCGAGCACTCTCCAGGACACGGGAGACACCATCATGAGTGTAACGCCCCAATTTTTCATTTGTACAAGTATGACGTATGTGTATACTAATTGCGCAATTAAATTATTTATAAGTGTTCTCCATATTTAATTTTATATCTTAAATGTTAAAATGTTAATTAATCATATCTTAAGTTAATTAATATTAAATTTATGTTAATTCATTGACAATTATATCTTAAGTTTATTTATATTACATGTATAATAATTTCGTGCACTTTGGTTCATTTTAATAATGAATTTAAATTTTGTTATATTTTATGGAATATTATGAATTTGTTTATGCATTGCTCATGAGTGTTATAAACGCATTTCTTGATTTGATATCGAAATTTCGTGAAAATTTAATATGTTGGAGATATACGTGTTATGAATGTGTATATATGTTCGTTTCATGTTTTCGGGTTCATTGCATTAGTTTCGAATTTATTTTGTTCTTGGAATCCAAATCGGGGCTAACGAGCAATTAGCGCACCCTTGGTTCCGTATGTGATATCTTGAGCTCAGGAACTCGGAATCGAGTTTCGTCAACTTTGTTGAACTCGTAACGAAAATTCGAGTTTAATGAACTTAGCCTCATAATTTTCTAAGACCATTTGAAACCCCAAAATTCAACCGAAAACCGCAACGGATACAAAGACTGCCACACTTTACTAAAATGACCATAACTCCCTCAAAACTTGACCAAATTAACCATGGTTGGAGGCTATGGAACCCCAGTTACACCCACTATCACCCCATGCCCTTTCCTAACCGAACCACACCCCTCACTTAGAGAAAAGATCAGCCAAAACCCCTGCTCCAGTTCCATTCCCGTAACCCTTGCTATACTTGGAGATTCAAGGCTCAAATCTCTTCCAATCTTCATCCAATCCACAAGGTGAGCTTAGGGTTGTAACATACATTCATTAGTGGTCATTTTAAGCCATGCATCCCCAATTTTGAGTTCATATCCATGGAGTTTTGAAGACATACATGAATAGTTAGGTTTTGATATAAATTCTTGATCTCTTTGAATCCTTGGAGCTTTCGATTGATTGTAAACATGGAAGTGATTGCATTAACTTTCTCTTTTCATTAATGTTCATGTATTTTATGGTAGTGAAGATTTAATGAGTTGCCATTAATGAGATTTTGAAGAAAATGCATGAATTGATCACTTCATCCTTCATCTCACGTTTGAGCACTTTGGGAGCTTGTTTATGTGTTGTTTTGGAGTTGTTATGTTGCATATAGGTTGCCATTTTATACCTGAGCATGTTGGTTATGGTTTGGCATGGGTCATACTCTGTCTTTGCTGCATTTGCTGCTGGAACGAGCAGGGTCGCGGCCGCGACCGAACCAAGAATAAAATTGGTAGCGGCCGTGACTCCCTCTCATGTTGGCTGCATTGTTCTCTCAGGTCGCGGTCGCGACCTGAATCCTGTGTATTTTAGTTGCGCCCGTGACCTTAAATCAGGCTGCTCTCGTACCTTGCATAAATTGCATGAAAAATTGATCAAAAATAGGGTAGCGGCCGCTACCATTTCATGAAGGAAATGGGTAGCGGCGGTGACCCTTCACCATTCTGCATGCTTTTTCGTTTTTCAAACTCATAATGCATGGTTTTCTTGGCTCGTTTCTGGCATGTACACTTTATGAACATGTCATATAATATGTTAACTTGTGTGTTATGAAGTTTTATAATTTTTCGTGAATTATTTTCCGAGTTATGGCTCTATATGTCTTCCTTGCTCCAAAATGGTACATGCATACATTGATGCTTCATATTTGAACCCTAAATAAAGTTGTGCTACTTCTCAATGATTTATATGAAGTGCTTACATGTTATACTACGTGTTATGATCGTTATTTGAGTTTCTTAGATTTATTTGGTATGAAATATGGAAGTTATGAACTCGAATAGATATGAATGCTTCTTGAAATGAATGCATGACTTGTTTATACATCTTTAAGTTATTAATTGTACACATGAATGTTTCCATGATAAAATATCATCTTTTATGCACTCAAATCGTATCCATTGCATTGTCGTGTGTCATATATGGTTCATTTGGAGTTTTGAGCCTCACGGGTACACCCTATTGTCCTTTGTACAGTTTCTCCAGGGCGGAGACTTGTCGGGTTCATAGGACACTTCCGAGTCCTCTTGTTCTCTTCATTAGTGTTAGTCGGTAAGGTGTATCAGGTGGGTTTCTCTACTATTTAGTTAAACAAACCTATATACTTCCAATATGCAAAGATTTCGACCAAAACTTATTATATGTATATAGAGTCGTTTCAACAGTAAATGATTGCAGCGTAAAGCCTTTATTTTATAAACCCTACCCAATGTTTTGGCGAGAATGAATGAATGAATGCATAGAATGGGGCCCAGGGACTTGGTGTGAGTGGCTATCCGGTGAGGCATGGACCGACGGTGATCCCCCACACTAGTTCCAATCAATGAACGGTGATACCGGACCTCGCCAGGAGATTGGCGAGGAATGGGAGCTGAGTGCCACTAGGGGAGTCATGTAACCCCTTTTGGTCAATGAATGTGTGGTCGGGCCTTGCAAACCCGCCACCAACCCGGAGGAAGAAGGTGTAAATGATCATGATTGTGCACGAAAGAAAGTAATACATGAAAAGAAAGAATAAATGAATGTCTAATGAACTACACAAGGTATTGGTTGGAGATAATGCACGCCCACTCGCCGGGCCACGAAAGACCTAATGGAAATTGATTGTTATAATCCCTTTTGATGATTGCTTTATTTCACCCACTTGGGAAATGTTTTAAAAACCTCATTTGGGATTATAGCTTGCATGTGAATGTTTAAATATTGTCTTATATTATACTTATGCCCTGTTTTATACCCACCAGTCTCTTAAAGACTGAACCCGATTTGTTTTCAGTTCTTTGCAGGTTTGGAGTGGTAGGCGAGAAGTCGAGTCTATCAAGTTATTAGTTAAGTCTGTGTCACTTCATATGCATTTTGTAATTAGAATGAATGTTACAAGAATTGGTAAATGTTATGACTATGATTATGATTATGAAATTATGCCCATGTATGAATTTTCGGGAGTAGGTTATTGTGCTAGTTAAACCCGTTATTTTGCTTGAGTTGGTACTGGATTATATGTTATGCTTCCGCATTTGTCATTTATCTTTGTTCTTTATTATTTGGTTGCGAAGGTTTAGTATCCACCTAGCCTAATGAGTGAGTGAGTCCCTGTTCGCTGTGAGCTGGGTTCATGTATGGACTTTCCATTTCATGTGTGGATCGGGCTCATAGTGCGGGGGATGTGGCACCTTCTATTTGGGGTGCTACATCCTTAAGTGGTATCAGGACCCAGTTGCAAAACCGGTGTTCTCGTATCGTGATTGAGTCAGTCTAGGTCGTACGGCTTAGGAACTAAGTGACAATGTGTGCATTGCATCGATCTTGAGTATGGAATTACCTGTTGCATTCTTATATGGATCTGTGCCTTTCGGGTTAAATACGTGCCATGAGCATGCACTAATCACATGCATATATCCTTGAAATGAGATTTATAGGTTATGAAGATAATATCAGACCACGGCCAAGTTCTACGATAACAACGATCTATTGCAAGTTCTGTCTTAAGCATGGAAGATAGAAAGGAGCCATCAGGGAAGAATATGGAGAATTTGAGATGTGTGTCTCTACTACATAGGGTGCTTTAATTGGATTCAACCGGATCGTTCAACCTAAGGAGTGGAGTGAATGAACCTTGAAAGTACATTTGTTCAGGGTTCGGATCATGGAAGAGGTATCAATAATTAAGAGGATTCAGGGTAAAACAGATCCGGTGGGAATTAAGCACCAAGGGTCGTCAAAGAAGAAGTTCTGAATAAACCTGGTAATCAGAAATCAAGTTTATAGAAGTCAAGATTGGGAAGAGTTTTGATTCGGGCGCTTTGGATTTCGACTAAGATGGAAAACGAGTCAGGAAGGGATTAGAGAAAGGCAAGTAAGGTGGTAAATGCAAATTCATGGAAGGTGACAATACTAAGAACAGGATTTGAGTTCATTTTCCAAATCCAAGTTGAATTGTCGTGTTGTGAGGTCGAATTGGGAAATATGGAGCAACAAATGGAAATGATAAAGAAAGGCAAAGACTCTTTGGAAGGGAATCATGCGCTCAAGTATAAAAAAATGGAAAACAAGTTTAATTCAACAATCTAAACTCATAAAGGATAAGCATGGAATCTTGATCACGGTGATGATGAGATGTAGGGTTCAGAACCACATTAGGGTTCAATTTTGTAAGAGAGTTAGGGCAATATGAAGGGTCGATTTCCTAGGAGAAGTTTGAATGCTAACCCCGTGGGTGTAGAAGAATTAGGGATCCAAAAATTTCAATCCCGGATGGTGGAAGATACAAGTTGATGCACAAAGATTCTTGGAAATCTTGAAGACCGTGGGAAAGGTAAGGAATAATCAGCAAGTCAAAGTAAACCAGTGATTAGAGAAACGAGGACAACCTATCCAGCTAATAGCTTGCCATCTTGGTGACAGGTTCAAGACATTCATAGCACGTGCATCATACTTTGCATCAAATTATTTAATTTTCCTTACTTATACTGAGGAAGATGACTTCGGGGGAAATAAAGAATTTCAAGTATGGGATAGGTTGATGGAAACGGGAATTCAGAGAGAGAAGCGAGACTAGCGTTGGCTTCGGGGTCTTTGGATCGGACAAAAGTAGGAAAAGGGTTTTGGACATCAAGAGAATTAGAAGGGAAGTTGAAAGGCAAAACCTTCGGGTTGCCATTTTGATTAAAACCTTCCCTAATGAAAATTGCTCATCAAGAATTTCGACGAAATAAGGATCGATGGAGGTTAACACGTAACAGTAGAAATTTAAAGGGGAGAGCACGACCAAGATGCAAATTTTAAACTTAAGGTCATGGTTAAAGAAATATTTAGTAGAAACAACGGAAATACCATTAGGGAAGGCCTGGGAGTCCTTATGGTGGTAATCGAAAATGGGTAAAACGGCTTTAATAGTTAAACTGTCAAAGTGAGAGTTAAGTTACTAAATTCGGGTAAAGATTATCACGAGGTATAAAGGAGATGGTTCGTTGAACATTTCTATGTATGGAATTCCGATTTGGAGGTGATGGAATTATAAGGGAGCTTCTGTGAACTCCTAAGTCAGAGTTGACAAGAGGAAGTTGAATCAAGTTAACATATAATGGGATGGTGTCAATCAAGTTTAATTCAATGAAGTATAAAGGGGTCCAACAAAGACAATATTATTATGTAACGCCCCAATTTCAGGTACGCACGACACGTGTGATTTTGAGGGTTAGGATTTAATCTTAATTCTTTTACTTAGTAAATTCTTACATTTTATGATAAATTATATAAATTATCATTCAATATGATTATGTGAAGCATGCATCAATTTGAACAATATTTTATAATTTGAATTTAATTGTTAGGTGAATTGATTCCCAAACATGCCTTAATTAGTATATGTCTTTCATTAATCGTTATCTTAAATGTGAGGACCAAATTGCATGAAAGCACTAGGGGACTAAATTGATCAATTTCCAAACTCTTGGTACCTGATTGAATAACTTATAGGACTTGGAGGCTTTGGTCACAAATATCATATTTTCCAAATATATCACGATATATGTGTTTCTTCATTCTTCTTTCATCTTCATTTTAATTCCAACATATACAACCATCATCATCTCTCTCGGTATTCATTCAAGAAGGAAAAGGAAATTGAGAAATCATCACCTTCAAGCTAGAAATTGCTAAAGAATTCCATGATTCAAGCTCAAGCATCCATATTCATCACCTTCTTCCATTATTTCTCATTCAAGGTATATATGAGCATATATGGGATTTCTTGATTATAGTTCTTGAACCTAGGGTTCATGATTTGAGCTTGCTAATTGGTGTAATTGTGCTAGAAGTATGATTACATGCTCAAGGCTTGAATTCCATGTGTAATTCTTGAGAATTAGGAGATTATATGATGAGTTCATATATATGCCAAAGTTGGTGATTATGATGATTGGAGCATGGATTGTGTGTTTATATTGAGTATTATTGTACCTAAGGCATGCACATATGTTCCTTTTCCTGAATTATAGCATAAGAGAGGGAATTAGGAGTGTTTGTGGAAATTTGGGTTAATTTCGTGCCTCCTCTGTTCTTCATCCTCTGTTTCTGCATCTTCTGCGTAACGGGAACGGCCCTTCCCGTTCCCTTTGTAATTAGGGAATGACCGTTCCCATATTTTGAACAATGTGTTAGGCGGCGAGGACGGGAACGACCGTTCCCACTTGTCTCATAGACGGGAACGACCGTTCCCATCTTCGGGGAGCCCGACAGGCGGGAACGGCCCTTCCCACTTTGAACTGAAACCTGGAACGGCCGTTCCCAGCCCTCTGGAAGTGCAGAAAGTTTCTGCATAAAATTACACTTTTAGCCCCTCGATCCAATGGCTTATTTGACCCCAAATTGTTAATTGATTACATGCCAAAACATGATATTTGCATGCCACATTGTTTATTGCATGATGTCTCGTACTTGATCAAGCCGTGTCGTGCGTCGTACTTGGTACCATTGTCGAGCTTGGTCTCACGAATGCATGTATGTTTCTATTTCTTGTTCAGTTACTCTCCAGGGAGGAGATTGTCGAGCATGAGCATGTTCACGAAATCACGAGTCGTGTGTCGCCTATCAGGTGAGGTTTAATTGCTAGTTACTTAGAAACCGTAAAACCTTATGTGACTTTTGGGCCAAAAGATATAAATATATAATGATAATTGTTTCTAAACTATCGAGTCGTGTTCTTTAAAGGTAACCGTGTTTCATTGAAAAGCAAGTCGTGTATCATGTTACAAGCAAGCCATGTATCGTGTTACAAGTCATATTCTTTGAAACTAATCGTGTTCATGACAAGCAAACCGTGCATCGTGTTATCGTGTTACCGTGATCGTGTTTGGCGAATTATAGTGTATCGTGTATCATGTTTATGGGCCCGAGGGTGAGTGTTTGAGCCAACCGGGAAAGCATAGGGCTGACGGGTAACTCACACACCTCTCTCAAACCGTGGGGATGCCCCCCTGAATCCACCAGGAGGTTTGGTGGAGGAAGGAGTCCCGTACGTGGGAGTCATGTTCCCGACGTGCAACGTGATATCGTGGGTGGTTCGGGCCTTGCAAACCCACCACCATTGGAGAAAGGAGAATTTCGTGTTATTGATCGTGTGCACTATAATGACTTGTGTGATAACTTAATTAAATGAAATGGTAATTCTTGTTCACTGTCGAGGTTGGGTTGGAGATAGTGCACGCCCCTCGCCAGGGCCACTGATTGTTATAATAATCGTGATTATCGTGTTAAACCTGATATTTGTAATCTCGGGCGAGTTCTATGTTATTCCTGCACTTATATGTATACCCCTCACTCAGTCTTCCATAGACTGACGCCTCCACCTTTCAGGTTCTTGCAGGTGCACGCTAGGCGGGAGTCGAGTCGTGTCAAGTCCAATCCATGTAGTCGAGTCAATCACGGTGCATATTGTTTATCGTTGTTTAGAGTTGTTATTATAGTTACTTGTTCTTTATATTCAAAGATGATAATGTATTGATATGTGAAACTAGAACATATGTTACTTGGTAAACGATAAACATCATGACATGTTTAATAATCATAATTGATAGTGAATAGTTTATGCTTCCGCTTTCACTCCTTACATGTATACATTAATCCCGCCTTGCTTGTCCTGGATTGCATTGTCACCTGTTCGCTATAGGTTAGTTCATGTACGGATTGTCCGTTTCGTATGTGGATTGACCTATAGTGCGGGGGTGTGGCACCTCCATGTGTAAGGGGTGCTACATCTAAGGTGGTATCAGAGCCCGGTTGCAAAACCGAGGTTCTCGTGTCGTGTCGTGTCGAGTCTAGGTCGTACGGTGTAGGAATTATTTGGTAACTTATGTATTGCATTCATTCTTGTCATTAATTGCTCACTAAGTGACCTTATGTGCCATGAAATTGATGTGATCAACGTGTCTACGTGAATCTTATGAAATTAATTGCTATATTTGGCATCTGGAATTGTTTTTAAGTGTGACATGTGCATTGACATCTTAACCGGCATGCATAATTTCGTGATTCTTGTTAGCAAAAATCCATCCAGTTTTGCCAAATCAAGTCTAATGTGAACACTTGGATATTCACTCCGGACTTTGGAAGGCTTAAGAAAGAAAATTTTCATTTTCTTTCTTAAGGGGGAGAGACGGCCAAGGAAGTAATTTAAAGAATCAAGTGTCAAACGAACTACCACAACGAAGAATTTCGATCCACGGTGAACGGTACACTTGAACATGCATATCACGTGCACCATGTATTTCATTATTGTTACCTTTAATTTCTTGGTAGTTGGGTTATTTTGTTAGTTAAGAGACCGGGTTCTCTTGGTACTTGTACGAGAGACGGGGTTCTCTCGTTGTTTGTTAGAGAGACGAGGCACTCTCATTCCTATGTGGCAACTTGTTCTAGTGGAAGGTTAGATTTTCTCGCGAGCGTTTAGAATCCCGGAAAGTCGAGGGACGTGATTTAACAGTAATGCAAGGAATCTCGCAGATTGAAGACCTCTTTCGGACTAATCCCAGACGGGGAATGGCCAACCCCGCGTGGGATGAAAACGAGAGAGTCAATTAACCTCCCAAAATTCGAGACAGTGAATCCGAGGACGGATTCTCTTAAGGGGGAGAGAATTGTAACGCCCCAATTTCAGGTACGCACAACACGTGTGATTTTGAGGGTTAGGATTTAATCTTAATTCTTTTACTTAGTAAATTCTTACATTTTATGATAAATTATATAAATTATCATTCAATATGATTATGTGAAGCATGTATCAATTTGAACATTATTTTATAATTTGAATTTAATTGTTACGTGAATTGATTCCTGAACGTGCCTTAATTAGTATATGTCTTTCATTGATCGTTATCTTAAATGTGAGGACCAAATTGCATGAAAGCATTAGGGGACTAAATTGATCAATTTCCAAACTCTTGGTACCTGATTGAATAACTTATAGGACTTGGAGGCTTTGGACACAAATATCATATTTTCCAAATATATCACGATATATGTGCTTCTTCATTCTTCTTCCATCTTCATTTTAATTCCAACATATACAACCATCATCATCTCTCTCGGTATTCATTCAAGAAGGAAAAGGAAATTGAGATATCATCACCTTCAAGCTAGAAATTGCTAAAGAATTCCATGATTCAAGCTCAAGCATCTATATTCATCATCTTCTTCCATTATTTCTCATTCAAGGTATATATGAGCATATATGGGATTTCTTGATTATAGTTCTTGAAGCTAGGGTTCATGATTTGAGCTTGCTAATTGGTGTAATTGTGCTAGAAGTATGATTACATGCTCAAGGCTTGAATTCCATGTGTAATTCTTGAGAATTAGGAGATTATATAATGAGTTCATATATATGCCAAAGTTGGTGATTATGATGATTGGAGCATGGATTGTGTGTTTATATTGAGTATTATTGTACCTAAGGCATGCACATATGTTCCTTTTCCTGAATTATAGCATAAGAGAGGGAATTAGGAGTGTTTGTGGAAATTTGGGTTAATTTCGTGCCTCCCCTGTTCTTCATCCTCTGTTTCTGCATCTTCTGCGTAACGGGAACGACCCTTCCCGTTCCCTTTGTAATTAGGGAATGGTCGTTCCCATATTTTGAACAATGTGTTAGGCGGCGAGGATGGGAACGACCGTTCCCACTTTGTCTCACAGACGGGAACGACCGTTCCCATCTTCGGGGAGCCCGACAGGCGGGAACGACCCTTCCCACTTTGAACTAAAACCTGGAACGGCCGTTCCCAGCCCTTTGGAAATGCAGAAAGTTTCTGCATAAAATTACATTTTTAGCCCCTCGATCCAATGGCTTATTTGACCCCAAATTGTTATTATATGATTGATTACATGCCAAAACGTGTTATTTACATGCCACATTGTTTATTGCATGATGTCTCGTACTTGATCAAGCCGTGCCGTGCGTCGTACTTGGTACCATTGTCGAGCTTGGTCTCACGAATGCATGTATGTTTCTTTTTCTTGTTCAGTTACTCTCCAGGGAGGAGATTGTCGAGCATAAGCACGTTCACGCAATCACGAGTCGTGTGTCGCCTGTCAGGTGAGGTTTAATTGCTAGTTACTTAGAACCCGTATAACCTTATGTGACTTTTGGGCCAAAAGATATAAATATATAATGATAATTGTTTCTAAACTATCGAGTCGTGTTCTTTAAAGGTAACCGTGTTTCATTGAAAAGCAAGTCATGTATCGTGTTACAAGCAAGCCATGTATCGTGTTACAAGTCATGTTCTTTGAAACTAATCGTGTTCATGATAAGTAAACCGTGTATCGTGTTATCGTGTTACCGTGATCGTGTTTGGCGAATTATCATGTATCGTGTTTATGGGCCCGAGGGTGAGTGTTTGAGCTAACCGGGAAAGCATAGGGCTGACGGGTAACTCACACACCTCTCTCAAACCGGGGGGATGGCCCCTGAATCCACCAGGAGGTTTGGTGGAGGAAGGAGTCCCGTACGTGGGAGTCATGTTCCCGACGTGCAACGTGATATCGTGGGTGGTTCGGGCCTTGCAAGCCCACCACCATTGGAGAAAGGAGAATTTCGTGTTATTGATCGTGTGCACTATAATGACTTGTGTGATAACTTAATTAAATGAAATGGTAATTCTTGTTCACTGTCGAGGTTGGGTTGGAGATCGTGCACGCCCCTCGCCAGGGCCACTGATTGTTATAATAATCGTGATTATCGTGTTAAACCTGATAGTTGTAATCTCGGGCGAGTTCTATGTTATTCCTGCACTTATATTATTTTAGTTACAAACCTTACCCGAGGTTATAACTTGCATGTTATTTGCGCTAATATATATGTATGCCCCTCACTCAGTCTTCCATAGACTGACGCCTCCACCTTTCAGGTTCTTGGAGGTGCACGCTAGGCGGGAGTTGAGTCGTGTCAAGTCCAGTCCACGTAGTCGAGTCAATCAAGGTGCATATTGTTTATCGTTGTTTAGAATTGTTATTATAGTTACTTGTTCTTTAATTCAAAGATGATAATGTATTGATATGTGAAACTAGAACATATGTTACTTGGTAAACGAGAAACATCATGACATGTTTAATAATCATAATTGATAGTGAATAGTTTATGCTTCCGCTTTCACTCCTTGCATGTATACATTAATCCCGTCTGGCTTGTCTTGGATTGCATTGTCACCCGTTCGCTATAGGTTAGTTCATGTACGGATTGTCCATTTCGTATGTGGATTGACCTATAGTGCGGGGGGTGTGGCACCTCCATGTGTAAGGGGTGCTACATATTAAGTCATCGGTTATTCCCATGGTAACTCGGTAGGAAACTTAAGAAGAGACCAAACCGAAAAGGATGATCATTGGAGGATTTACATCAAACTTCAAGAAATGTCAAGAACATTCTACCTTCGATTCAAGAAATGTGGGGCCAAATACCGAATATAACCTTAAGGGGTCAAAGAGATTAAACGGATAACATGAACGGAAGATAGGAAAGGATTTGTGATAAGATAGACCATAATGCTAAATATCTCAAGGTCGGGATTAAATCGTCAAGGTTGTTAAGAGTATTTATCCTCGAGGATATGTTAGACTCCGATATGGGTAAAGATAGTAGCTATGGACCTAACTTCGGGACGGATGGTCTAAGGGTATACGGGGAGGTCAAAGCTCGGTTATTTAAAAGAGTTGGTCTGGTTGAATGAAGATTATGGGAAATGATGAAAGATCGAAGAGGGTTAGAAGCAGTAAAAGTCAGAAGGGAATCAAGAATAATATTCGAAGAGGATCTATCATGGCTTCACTGGGGCACACTGAAGAAATTAAAGATAAGTCAAGCACTGCACTCACTTTCAGGACAGATCATGCATTATACACCAAAACTCCCAACTCCAAATTTCTTTACCTCGGTGAATGGTACATGAAGCATCCATGACACATGCATAAATGCAAATCTAATTTAAATAATTTTGATACCAAGTCCTTTAATCGCTTATCGTGTTAAATTGCTTTGTGTGAATTATGTGACGTTAAGTGTTGTAAATGATGTGTAATACTTCTTCTTTTTTTTTTTTTTTTTTTTTTTTTTGTAATTGTTCTTTAATGTAACTATTTTATGTTGTGGGGCTCGGGAGTATTGGAGACTCCCATGCATTGTTGTTTGAGAGACGGGGTTCTCTCATTGTTGTTTGAGAGACGGGGTTCTCCCCTTGTTGTTTGAGAGACGGGGTTTTTCCTTGTTGTTTGAGAGATGGGGTTCTCTCATTGTTGCTCAAGCGACGGGGCTCTCTCCTTGTTGCTTGTGAGAGACGGGGAATCTCTTATTGTTTGTTCGGTCGAGTAGTGAATCCGAGGCCGGATTCTTTTAAGGGGGAGAGGTTGTAACCCCCCGATTTTTCATTTATACAAGTATGACGTATGTGTATACTAATTGCGCAATTAAATTATTTATAAGTGTTTTGTATATTTAATTTTATATCTTAAATGTTAAAATGTTAATTAATCATATCTTAAGTTAATTAATATTAAATTTATGTTAATTCGTTGACAATTATATCTTAAGTTTATTTATATTAAATGTATAATAATTTCGTGCACTTTGGTTCATTTTAATAATGAATTTAAATGTTGTTATATTTTATGGAATATTATGAATTTGTTTATGCATTGCTCATGAGTGTTATAAACGCGTTTCGTTCTTATATGATTTGATATCGAAATTTCGTGAAAATTTAATATGTTGGAGATATACGTGTTATGAATGTGTATATATGTTCGTTTCATGTTTTCAGGTTTATTTGGATTACTTTCGAAGTTATTTTGTTCTTGGAATCCAAATCAGGGGCTAACGAGCAATTAGCGCACCCTTGGTTCCGTATGTGATTTCTTGAGCTCGGGAACTCGGAATCGAACTCCGTCAACTTCTTGAACTCGTAACGAAAATTCGAGTTTAATGAACTTAGCCTCATATTTTTTTAAGACCATTTGAAACCCCAAAATTCAACCGAGAACCGCAACGGATACAAAGACTACCACACTTTACTAAAATGACCATAACTCCCTCAAACCTTGACCAAATTAACCATGGTTGGAGGCCAAAACCCCTGCTCCAGTTCCATTCCCGTAACCCTTGCTATACTTGGAGATTCAAGGCTCAAATCTCTTCCAACCTTCATCCAATCCACAAGGTGAGCTTAGGGTTGTAACATACATTCATTAGTGGCCATTTTAAGCCATGCATCCCCAATTTTGAGTTCATATCCATGGAGTTTTGAAGACATACATGAATAGTTAGGTTTTGATATAAATTCTTGATCTCTTTGATTCCTTGGAGCTTTCGATTTATTGTAAGCATGGAAGTGATTGCCTTAACTTCCTCTTTTCATTAATGGTCATGTATTTTATGGTAGTTGAAGATTTAATGAGTTGCCATTAATGAGATTTTGAAGAAAATGCATGAATTGATCACTTCATCCTTCATCTCACGTTTGACCACTTTGGGAGCTTGTTTATGTGTTGTTTTGGAGTTGTTATGTTGCATATAGGTTTCCATTTCATACCTGAGCATGTTGGTTAAGGTTTGGCATGGGCCATACTCTGTTTTTGCGGCATTTACTGCTGGAACGAGCAGGGTCGCAGCCGCGACCGAACCAAGAATAAAATTGGTAACTGCCGCGACTCCCTCTCATGTTGGCTGCATTATTCTCTCAGGTCGCGGTCGCGACCTGAATCCAATGTATTTCAGTCGCGCCCGCGACCCTAAATTAGGCTGCTCTCGTACCTTGCATAAATTGCATGAAAAATTGATCAAAAATAGGGTAGCGGCCGCTACCATTTCATGAAGGAAATGGGTCGCGGCGGTGACCCTTCACCATTCTGCATGCTTTTTCGTTTTTCAAAGTCATAATGCATGGTTTTCTTGGCTCGTTTCTGGCATGTACACTTCATGAACATGTCATATAATATGTTAACTTGTGTGTTATGAAGTTTTATAATTTTTCGTGAATTATTTTCCGAGTTATGGCTCTATATGTCTTCCTTGCTCCAAAATGGTACAATCATGCATTGATGCTTCATATTTGAACCCTAAATAAAGTTGTGCTTCATCTCAATGATTTATATGAAGTGGTTACAAGTTATACTAAGTGTTATGATCGTTATTTGAATTTCTTAGATTTATTTTGTATGAAATATGGAAGTTATGAACTCGAATTGATATGAAAGCTTCTTGAAATAAATGCATGACTTGTTTATATATCTTTAAGTTATTAATTGTACACTTGAATGTTTCCATGATATAATATCATCTCTTATGCACTCATATCGTATCTATTGCATCGTCGTGCGTTATATATGGTTCATTTGGAGTTTTGAGTCTCACGGGTACACCCTATTGTCCTTTGTACAGTTTCTCCAGGGCGGAGACTTGCCGGGTTCATAGAACACTTTTGAGTCCTCTTGTTCTCTTAGTTGGTGTTAGTCGGTAAGGTGTATCAAGTGGGTTTCTCTACTATTTAGTTAAACAACTCTATATACTTCCAATGTGCAAATATTTCGACCAAAAATTATTATATGTATATAGAGTCATTTCAACAGTAAATGATTGCAACGTAAAGCCTTTATTTTATGAACCCTACCCAATGTTTTGGCGAGAATGAATGAATGAATGCACAGAATGGGCCCAGGGACTTGGTGTGAGTGGCTATCCGGGGAGGCATGGGCCGACGGTGATCCCCCACACTAGTTCCAATCAATGAACGGTGATACTAGACCTCGCCAGGAGATTGACGAGGAATGGGAGCTGAGTGCCACTAGGGGAGTCATATAACCCCTCTTGGTCAATGAATGGGTGGTCGGGCCTTGCAAACCCGCCACCAACCCGGAGGAAGAAGGTGTAAATGATCATGATTGTGCACGAAAGAAAGTAATGCATGAAAAGAAAGAATGAATGAATGTCTAATGAACTACACAAGGTGTCGGTTGGAGATAATGCACGCCCACTCGCCGGGCCACGAAAGACCTAATGGAAATTGATTGTTATAATCCCTTTTGATGATTACTTTATTTCACCCAGTTGGGAAATGTTTTAAAAACCTCATTTGGGATTATAGCTTGCATGTGAATGTTTAAATATTGTCTTATATTATACTTATCCCTGTGTTATACCCACCAGTCTCTTAAAGACTGAAACCAGTTTGTTTTCAGTTCTTTGCAGGTTTGGAGTGCTAGGCGGGAAGTCGAGTCTATGAAGTTATTAGTTAAGTCTGTGTCGCTTCATATGCATTTTGTAATTAGAATGAATGTTATAAGAATAGGTAAATGTTATGATTATGATTATGATTATGAAATTATGCCTATGTATGAATTTTCGGGAATAGATCATTGTGCTAGTTGAACCCGTTATTTTGCTTGAGTTGGTACTGGATTATATGCTATGCTTCCGCATTTGTCATTTATCTTTGTTCTTTATTATTTAGTTGCGAAGGTTTAGTTCCCGCCTAGCCTAATGAGTGAGTGAGTCCCCGTTCGCTGTGAGCTGGGTTCTTGTATGGACTTTCCATTTCATGTGTGGATCGGGCTTATAGTGCGGGGGGATGTGGCGCCTTCCGTTTGGGGTCCTACAATGAGCATCCTCCTCATGGTCCTCCACCTCCACCCCCTCCGACTCAACCTCAGGATTTTCTTGATTCGGTGGTCCGTCTTGTTGATCAAAGAATAAGGAATTATGTACCTCCAGCACCACCTGTACCACCAGTACCACCGGAGACACCTATTTCTGTTACACTCCGAGAGGTTCAAAACCAGTACCCTCCTAAGTTCTTTAAGGGCAATGATATTCAGGCGGATATGTGGCTGAAAGAAGTGGACAAAATTTGGGAGCTTATTCCTTGTGAGTCCTGGGAGAAAGCTCGCTGCACTATTACCTTGATTCAGGGCGAAGCCTATTCTTGGTGGGAGAGCATGAAGATTGTATTGGAAGCTGCTGGTGAAGAGATTACTTGGGAGGTGTTTGTTAGGGAATTTAAAAACAAATTCATCCCACCAGCTTCCCGGACCCGTAGGTTGAAAGAATTTACCGAGCTTAAGCAATGAGGGAGATCGGTAGCAGAGTACATATCTGAATCTGAAAGGTTGTCTCGCTATGCACCCAATATAGCAAGTGATGATTTCCATAAATTGATGCAGTTTGTACAAGGACTCTGACCGGACATACAGAGAGCTGTGGCAGCGGTTAACACAAGTACCTGGGTCAAAGGTACTACCAAAGCTTTGAAAGTTGAGGATTCAGTTAATGTAAGGAGGCCTATACCTTGCTCCGGACAAGATTCTAACAATGGAAAGAGGCCTATTTCTTATCATTCCCCGCTATCTCGGGAAGGATCTCAAAAGAAGGCTCGATTAGTTAAATCGGCTCCGGAAGTTCCGAGTGTATCAACCTTGACCTCACCTTCAGAAAATCCTCTTTGCACTTACTATGGACGTGATACCCATACTTATGAGGCTTGTAGGAAATGTTTGAATCTATGTTTGCGCTACGGAAGCAATGAACACCAAGTAGACACGTGTCCGAAGCGACGAGATTTGTCTGTCGAGGGTCCGAGGCCACTTGTTCAGGCTCGTGCATATGCTCTGTGGAGAGAAGTGCATAATGTAAATGTAGATCCGGTTAAGGTAGCAGAAGGTATCAATTCCAGGCATGACACAATCAATGGTGAACGGTACACGTAATCATGCATACCACGTGCATCAAGGATTTC
Organism: Lantana camara; assembly: GCA_037501455.1. Lineage (NCBI taxonomy): Eukaryota > Viridiplantae > Streptophyta > Magnoliopsida > Lamiales > Verbenaceae > Lantana > Lantana camara. The sequence goes on along the minus strand of CM074856.1, from coordinate 109,080,563 downwards.
CTTGTTATTGTGATTAACATGGTTCTATTCCCCTTATATGATAACTATGTGGATATTTCTATAATTATTTACTTGAGTTGTTATTTTACTTGTTCGAGAGACGGGGTTCTCTCTCTTTGCTTACTTGAGAGACGGGGTTCTCTCGTTATTTGTTAGAGAGATTGGGTTCTCTCGTTACTTGTTGAAGTGACGGGGTTCTCTCATTGTTTGCTAAGTTTAGAAATTGACAGTGGACCTGGGGACCAGGTCCTCTTAAAGAGGGGAGAATTGTAACGCCCCGATTTTTCCATTTATGTATTATGTGATAATTTATAAATTTCTTAACGTTAAATGTATTGCATTTCTATGAACTTAAATGAAATTATAGTTAATGTGACAATATACGTGAAATATATGAAATTCATGTCAATTTAAGAAAATATCGCATGATTTGAAAATGGTTGTTACGTGAAATAATTGTCAAACGTGATTTAATTACTAACTTGTCCTTAAATGATCTTTCTTTTAAATACAAGGACCAAATTGCATAAACATCTCATGGACTTAATTGATTAATTAGCTAGGAAGGGAACTTAATTACATAACTTATATACGTGAGGGATTAAATTGCAATTTGAGTATTTTCACCAAAATCAAAATGGTGAATCATGTACAAGAGCTTCTTCATGCTTCAAATTTCATTTTCATCCAAAATCCTCATCACTTTGGCTTCCTTGTGCTCTCGGTCCATCCAAGAAGGAAAGGAGAAGAGATTTTTTAATTTTAATCAAGTTTTTCCAAGGAAATTTCAAGCTTTGAAGCAATCATCCATCATCATCTTCTTCTCCCATTTCTTTTCATTCAAGGTGTGTGAAGGTTCATGTATATGATTTCTTGATGATTTTCATGGAAGCTAGGGTTACGATTTCATAAAATATGTGGATTATGTGTGGTTTGTTGCATAAATATATGATCATAACTTGAATTGAGGCATGAATTCTTGAAGAAATTGAGCTTATGTGAGGATTTGTTGTATGAAATTGAAAGTCATATTTCTTGATGATCATGCAAGATTTGGTGGGATCGAGTCAAGTCTTTTAATTTGAGTCTAGCATTCCACTTTCATGTTAGTGTACTTATTGTTCGTAAATCTTTTTGAGATTTGGTACATATGTATATAATGTAAGTGAACTCATGAATAATGAAAGGAATGTACCTTATGTTTATTTTGTAATCGTGCATGATGGTATTGAATTGAGGGCTAGTCCCGCCTATCTAGTGAGTTCTTTTCTTTGATACCCGTTCGCTATAGTTTTGGTTCATGTACAGATTATCCATTTCATATGTAGACTGAGCTATAGTGCGGGGGATGTGGCATCTTTGCGCCTCGGGTGCTACAGTTACCCTTCATGTTATGTAATTAAAAATTCATTTTATATACATATTATATATATATATATATACACACACATATAATATCTAACATATATATTATATATATATAACATATATTATATACATATATATATACACGTACGTATATATATCCATCCCTTTCCCCACCCCACACCTTCAAAGATACAGGTGCGCCAGGTCACCGGCGACAAAATTTGTGGACGCCGCACGGTGCAACCATCGTCGTCCTGCCCCCACCACACCACGCCACTGTCTCCATCGTCAAATTCGCCGCCGCCGCCCTTTCCAAATCGCCGTGCGTGTGTGTTATTGTGTGGCTGTCTTTGTGGAGAAGAAAAAGTGGTGGTGTTGGTGTTGGTGTTGGTCGTAGTTGTTGACTGTGATGGAGAGACAGGGAAGGCGATGGACTTGGGGGAAGAGGAAGGGAGGGCGATGGATGGCGCCGAAAGTGGTGGTGGTGGTTGATGGTGAGTTGAATTGGTGGTGGCGGCGAAGAATAGGCGACGGTTGATGTTGGTTGTGGTGAAGGTGGCGACTGGTGTTGGTGGAGGTGGTGGTCGCCTGAAGAACCCGCCGGAGAAGGAGCCTCAGCCTCCGCCATTGTCGCGTCTCTAATTCGTCATGGAGCCACCACCGTTAAAAATCGGGGCACGAAATTGGTACCAATGCGATCCTCGTATCGCGGTGATCGAAAAGCACTACAGATACGTCGAATTCCGCGAAGAAACGAGAAGTCCCCAATTCTTAGTGTCACCATCATTTTCTCCGACGGCTACTGTTGGGTTTTCTCTCTTTTTTTTTTTTTCTTTCTTTTTTTTTAAATGTTAATTATGAAATAAAATAGAATTTATATGAATAAAATTATTAAAAATATATATATTAAATTTTCTCAACAAATACAAAACAATGATATCTATTTTTTTAATTTTTATTAGAAATAATTATATAATAAAAGAATGTGCATTTAATTACTAATTAAAAATATAAATATACACAATAAAAATAAGATTTATCAATTATATATATTGCCTTTTTTTTTTTTTTTTGAATTTTTGAAAAATATAATATTAATATAATTTGAACACAAAGATAAATAGTTTATTTTTTTAACAAAACGATCCCTAAAAAATATGACAATTACATTGCAGTCCCTGAGGGTATGTTGGTAAAATTATAAAAAATAATAAAATATTCAGGGTTATTTTCGGTATTACAGGGTCAAAACATAACGGAACCCTAACGGTTTCGAGGACCTCAAACGGAACATGAACTATAGGGATTTATTTGTAATTTTTCGATAATGATGGATTGGATTGTAATTATGCCTAACTACAGGGTAGGTGGATATAATTTTTCCAAGTCATCTTAATTAGTGAATTAAAATTACATGTCCCAACCACAAAGTATGGAAACTTGATGTTTGTGAAATCAATTATATGTTAATTGATTTAAATAAAAGAATTCTAAACAAGGGCTTTGTAGAAGTCTCCCTGACATATTATTATTATTATTATTATTATTATTATTATTATTATTTAATTAGCTATCGAGTCAATCTCAAGCTGGCTCAACTTGTTTAGCCCCTACACTAAACTATAATTTGCCGTGACTGTCCATACAGGAGTGGTATATGTATGGAATGAATTTATGTATTCATGATTCATGGACTTAACCTATGGTCCCAATTTAACTTGTAGAAATAAAATTGAATGGGATAAATATTTTTACTATATGAATTATTGCGATCTAAACTTATTTTTGTTGTAAATGACTGTACCATTTATGCGTATTTACAAATCGTGATCCTCTTATAATTTCAAGTGATTTTTCGGATTTTAAGTGATTTTCCAATATCTGAATACTCCACACTCAATGTCCACATATCTTTAATAAAGATAAATTAATTTTTTCATTATTTCGGCATTCTTTAATGTTTGATATGGTAGAAGGCAACCACAATTCTCATTTTTTAATTCTTCTTCAATTTTATAATCACTTGATGTTGATAAGATATATGTAATTATAAATTATCTAACTGGATATGTTCTAGTTTTAAGCAGAAATTATCTAATTAAATAGGTTCTAGTTGGAAAAGCTTCTATTTCAGTACTTCTGTACACTGTGGTCCATAATTTTTCATGTTATCAAATTCTCCATATTCAACAATTGATATAATATATTAATAAATATAGAAAATAAACAAAATAATTTCTTACTCATTAATACCTCCTTCTTAAGGGGAAAAAATGAAGATGAATGAAGAAAGAATGAAAAGAGTATAATAACAAATCAAATCATTTTAAAAAGATATGGATGTATTAAATAGTTTCAACACACAAAATGCGGATGTGTCAGATAATTTTAAAAATCATAAAGATTATTGCGTTTGATGGTCTTTGAGAAAATAAAATTAAACAGATTTTCAGCTCTAATTACCAATTATGGAATCCTAATTTGTTAGACAATAATTAGGATAATGAAAAGATTAATTTACTCTTACTAAAAATACGTCACATCACGTGTGTGGTCATCAGACATTGAAAACTATTTAAAATTTGATAGTGGGTGATGGTTTTATAAAAATTGTATAGATGAAATGACAATTTGTAAAAATCGTACAAATGATATGATAATTGAGTAAAAAATACGTAGATGGGAAGGTAATTTGTAATGAAAATAAGTTTAAATTAGGGCTGTAAATGGATATCCGAAAATCCGATATTCGTCCGCATTCGAATCCGTTTATAGAGGATATTATCCGAATCCGTCTCAAGAGGATATTATCCGTATCCGATTATAGACATCTGAATTATAAACGGATAAGGATATGGTAATAAAACATCCGATCCGTTTAACATTCGATCCGTTTCATTATCCGTTATATTTTTCGTTATCCGATTTATCCGTAATCCGTATCCGATAAATAATATATTATGTTAAAATATATACACACAACTGTGTATGTATGATAGATTATTAGTATTAAGTAAATTTTTTAGCGCATTTATTAAAGAAAAATCTTATGTTTTAATAGTAACCATATGTTACTTCAACATTTATATTGAGATAATATAAGTAACATATATTATGTTATTAATAAAAGTATTATATTTCAAATTAATTATATGATAAAATTTATAATTTCCAACATATTTATACATTCACTAAAAAATAAAATTAATATATATAGATATAGTTATTATTTCTCTCTTTGTCTAATATATCTATCTATCTATATATATATGTATATATATATTCAAAGTCATATAATTATTAAATAATTTATTTATAAATGAGTAGTTAATAATTTGATTAAAAATTCGAAGTTATATAGTTAAATAATTTATGTCAAAATGAATAGTTGAAAATCCGATTAAAATCCGAATCCGTCTGAATCCACCTTGCATCCGTATAAAAAGGATATTATCCGAATTCGATTTAAAAGGATATTATCCGTATCCGTCCGAATCATAAAAGGATAAGGATATGGTAATCATATATCCGATCCGTTTAATATCCGTTTACACCCCTAGTTTAAATGACGAAGTGTAAAAATAGAATATATCTTTTGAATGATAAAAAAATATTTATTCCAAACCGAATTTTCCTGGAAATTAATAGCTAGTAATACAAGAAGCTAGAAATTATTTGCTTTTGTGGAGAAGATAAAGTCTTTGTCCCCCAAATCATCTTAATTAATGAATTAAAATTACATGTTCCGGCCACAAAGTATGGAAACATGATGTTTTCGAAATCAATTATATGTTAATTGATTTAAACAAATGAATTCTAATCAAAGACTTTGTAGAAGTCTCCCTGACATATTATTATTATTATTAATCGCCATTAGTTTTACATAACTATAGAGAATTTTACTTTGTATCATAAAATAATTTGTTTTAGTATTAACTCCTCAAAAATTAAATTTATTGTAATGTACTTCATTATTTATTTTTCTTTTCTTTTTTCTTTCTTATCCATAGAAGTCGAAAGACATCCGTTGTTTCTATCTTTTCTGTCATTAAACTTCTTTGTCATTCAAGTGAATTAACACACCATTATACAACAACAGAAAAGATTTTTTATGATTTTTCACCATATGACTCATCAAACAATAGGTGATTCACATTCTTTTATAATACCTTATTTTGAAAATTGGGTACCTTATTTTTTATTTGCTATACTAGTAGCTTATGTTCTTAATCCAATACCTTATTTTGAACCATTCAATACCTTTCAATCTCAGTTCAATACCTTATTTTAAATCATTCAATATCTTTCAATCTCAATTCAATACCTTATTTTGAGTCATTCAATACCTTTCAACTAGCAAATTACCCTGTGCTACGTACAGAAAACTTTAAATACTCTATTTCATAAATTACAATACAACCCATCAATATATATTATTAATAAATGTTAATAATATAATATTCTATTGATATTTTTTAAGAAGAAAATGTATTTTGAAGTTTTTTTTATGTACTCATTCCTAATTAATACATGACTAATTTTATTCCCATTTAAAAGAGTATACATGGCATAACTTTTACTTCTATTATTGCTCCAAAAAATTAAACTTTTCAAATAATATAAACATAATCAAATTTTAAATTTCTTAGGTTTTTAAATTATAGAAATTAATTTATTATAATTATCATTGTATAATTAAATGTAAAGGATTAAAAAAATTAGTCTTCTTTGAATATGTGCTAATTTGTTTTTTTGATATAAATAGAAAGACTAATATTCTCGGTAGATGAAAATGATTAGTTGTACATAATTCAATAATTTTAATAATAATTTTTTATTGTTAATAAAATTAATCATTTATGATAAACAACTATAGGTTTTAGTACATAAATGATGAAGAGTTCTTCTATATTATGTAATAATGAAATTTAAGGAACGGAACAGAAATTAGAAGATCAATTTTCTGGAAAAAAAAGTAAAAAGTAAGAAGAAAGCTTTTAGATTAAACTCATTTAGAGAAATTGGTGAATACTTAAATTCTAAGAAATTATTAAATTTTTTATTTTATCAAATATGTAATAACAAACATAAAAACATATTAGTCCCATCAATTAGTTGTTGCAAATATAAATAAAATATACAAAATAAATATAACATAACCAACACAAGAGTAATGTGATGTGAAAATAAAATTTTTAATTAAAAACTAATAAAATATAATAAAATCATTAATAATCCAAAAGCTAAACAGTGAAACGTTTGAAATACAAATATAATGATTTTATGGATACTAAATATGATAATAAATACTTTTAGACAAAAATACATTAAAAAAAGGAAAAAATAATATAACAAAATTTATATAGCGTAAAATAAAATACAATTAATGAGAAATAAATAAAATCAAAGTGAAAAGATGATTTAAAATTGAACATCCTAAAAAAAATCCTTTCAATTAAACAATACACAATTGATTTACAATGAACAATCATAAAAAAAATGGTGTAAAATAAAAATAAATAAGAAATGATAGAGAAATGCCACATAAAAATAAATAAAAAAAATAAATGAATCATTAAAGAATAGGTTAGTAGAAATACTTATATGTTCGTGGAATTGGTTTGATTTTGTCATAGCACCGATGACTATGAAAAAACAAAAAATTTTGATGGGTCAAGATGAAAATTAAATTAATTTGAACATAAATAAATAGTATTAATGGAATATTTATATGTCTAGTAATTTTCTTTACTCTATGGAGTAATTTAAGTAAACTAGTCAAGAAAGGATTTAATTAATAAAGGTTTGAATTTGAATTTAAAATTTTAGTGGGTTTTTATGAAAATCATGTCCTATTTAATCATGTCCAAATATAACTAACGAACTTTTATAAATTATCCATGATTTAGGTAATTTTCCATAATAATGTACGTAACATAATTTGACATATATATTAGGAAATTTAAAATTTTTGTATTTAATATTAATCATAATTAAAATTATTTATTAAAGCATAATGACCAAACATAAAACATACAAAGTTAAAAAAAACTAATTGTTATTGCAAATACAAATAAAACATACAAAATAAAACTAAAATGACTAATACAAGCATAATGCAATGTGAAAGTAAATGTTTTAAATCGAAAAAATAGTAAAATATAATAAAATCCTTAAAAATCCATAAATCAAATAATGAAACATTTAAGATACAGTAAAATAATATTATAAATACAAAATATGATGATAAATATTTCGAGACAAAAACGGATTAACAAAAATAAAAAAATTAAACTCTCAATCAAACAAAACAATATAACAAAATTATATAGTGTAAAACAAAATACAATTAAAGGGCGATAAATACAATAAAAATGAAAACGTGATTTAAAATTGAACATCCTTAATAAAAATGTTCATTTAATTAAAAGATACATAATTGATTGATAACGAACGATCATGAAAAAATGATGTGGAATAAAAATAAATGAGAAACAATAACAAAATGCAACATAAAAATAAATAAAAAACAAATGAATCATTAAAAAACTGATTTGTAAAGTTACTTACATGTTCATGGAACTGGATCGATTTTATCAAAGTGATCGATGGTTGTGAAGAAGACTAAAAGTTTTGTTCGATGGATAAAGATTAAAACTAAACTAATTTGTCATATGCAAATAGTATCAATGTTATATTTTATGTCTAGCAATTTTCATTATTGTATGCAAAATTAATGGAGTAATTTAAGTAAATTACTTAAGAAATTATCTAATTAATAAAGGTTTGAATTTGAATTTAAAATTTTAGTGGGTTTTTATAGAAATTTTGTCCTATTTAGTCTATCCAACTATAACTAATGAATTTTTAAAAATTATCCATAATTTAAGTGATTTACTATAATAAGGTCAATTAACTTAATTTGAAATATATATTAGGAAAATTAAAATTTATGTATTTAACATAGTCATAATTAAAATCATTTATCGATTAAAAAAAATTTCAAAAATCTAGAAAATTAGTATTCGGTCAAAATTAACATAATTGAGTCAAAATACACCTTTCTTATATATTATAATATACATATATAGATAGATATAGATATAGATATAGATATAGATATAGATAGACATAGATATAGATATAAAAAAAAAAGAATATATATAAAAATATATAAATATAAAAAATAAAAAATAACGATATATAAGTTTAAATAAAAGTCAAAATTAATTTAAAAAACACAAGTTCTCAAATATAAAAAAGTAAAAATATACAAAACAAAAATTAAGAAGAAGAAAAACTTAAAATATGGGAGATAAATTACAAAAATAAAATAAGAATTACAACTAAAATACTAAAGATAATGAAATAAAAATTTGGAAAATTAAGAAAAAAAATATATAAAAACGTGATAAAAATTAAATAGAAATATATTAAAATAGTGTACAACTACTTGGAAGAATTTGCATATAGACCAATTAAAGTATATAATATAATACATTAAATATACATATATTTCATGCTGATGGGGTCAAAATACGATCGTCCCACGTTAGGACACGTGGCATCACCAAGATGATCACATCTGTCTCCCCAAGGCTGTACCCATCAGCGCACGAGCGCTAAACGCGACGAGCGCAATCCATCATTCATGAGTTAAGCCCAACGAGCGCTGACACTCTCACGAGCGCCATTCATACTGTATGATTGGCCCATTCACGTGCCAAGGGAGCCCTCTTCGAGCGTCACACTCCCTCAGAGTGGCCTCCCCTTTGGCTCGTTACTTGAACTGGAGCCTTCATTCCCCTCAGCGGATATCCTGGCCTCCAATACTCCAGGTTGTCACGAGCGCGCTCTTAAGCCCTCGTTACCAACCACCCAAATGGCTCTCTGACACATCGTACATGCCCGCGCACCTGCCACTGTTGCCAGCACCAACTTTTAGCCGCTTTTGCAAAAGATTCCTCCTAGGTTTCTCTCTCATGGCGCCACGTGTTAGGGCAACATTCGGCCAGGACCACTTGAGGCAAATGACCAAAGGGCCCTTGACCCTCAACTATAAATAGCTAAAGTCATCTTCTACACTGGTAAGCATTCTTCATCACTGAAGCTGTAAACTGAACTTACATTTCTTCATACCTGGAACTAACTTGAGCGTCGGAGAGCCAAACTGGGTATCACCCCCAGTTCCCCCAGCTTGGCCTTCTGACTTTTCTTGTGCTTGTCCCAACAGGAAGAACCCACTTTTTCATTTCCGACGAAGCTCCGGTGGTTTCCTCCACAATTACAAATCGTAAAGTGATCGGATTCGGATCCACACGTTTCTCAACCCATCATTTTTGGCGCCGTATGTGGGAAACCGTTCCTTTATCCCTTTCTTCCTTTTTTTGTTGGTAGAAAAGCAAGCACACCCTCTTACCCATAACAATCATGGTTGCTACAAGATCTGGAGCTGTGGGAGGAGGAGATAATGCCTCCCAGGATGCCAATATCATTATTCCCTCCACCGCTACTGGTGAAGCCCCGCCACCTTCCGTCACCGTTGGTGGAGCACCTCCCGCCGTAGGAGTGACTCCCCAAGCAGAGTCTTCCGTACCTCCACCTGCACCGCCGGCACTACCGATTCCCGCCGCCGCTGGAGGAGTCTCTCTCTCTGCTCCTCAGCAGCCGGCCCAGAACCCGTGGTTCCACCCCCAGGTGAATCCCGGACTGCAAGGTTACATGATGCCTCCGCCCGGATATACCCTCACTCCGGCCGTTATGATGCCGCCGGTCCAGCCGTATCATGCTGGTCAGCTCCAGCTCCCGGTGGTGGTCCCCAGGGAGATTGAAGGAGTGGAGTTACCTCCACTGACCACCCAACAGTTGAGGGCTCTCTATGCCCAGTGTGAGGTTCAGGCGGCTCAGGGGGCATGGGAAAGGTTCCATTCCATGTACTTTCCCTCTGGGCAGGCCACTCAAGTTGCAGCCCCTTTGGGCGGACAACAAAACTTTCCCCTCAGTGAAGCCCAGGCTGTCCTGAGGGCACAACCACCCCCACCACCAGCCAGGGAAGTGCCCCAGCAGGAGGGCAACGAGCGTCCCTCCGTAGGCAGGAACAAAGAGCCCACAGAACGGGTAAATGATAATGAAGGGGACTCTCATGCCTCTAGGAGGGGGTCACGAGCCCCCAGATAAGGAGACGTAAATCCTGACATCCTCGCGGCTGTGCAAGACCAGCTGCAGGGTCTAAAGGATATCGTGGGATAGCTCTCACGAGGGCGTTCAACTCAGATCTCCCCTAGTCGGGATGAACGGGTTGACGCCAGAAGCACCCGCACCAAGGACCCTCCACCAAAGGTCCCCCACCGCAAGGAGCCGGAGGAGAATTTCGGCACGTATGAGTACCACCCATTGGCGAGGGGTTCACCCCTCGTGGAAGAAGTTCTGATGGCCCAAGCAGGCATGGCCAAAATCCCCACTTCCATCAACCGTTACGACGGGACAACTGATCCAGCTGAACACTTGGATCATTTTTTGCATCTTATGCACCTTTACGAGCATTCCAGCAATTATTGGGCGAAGGTCTTCGTCACTTCCTTGGTAGGAATGGCTCAAGAGTGGTACAAACGACTGCCGCCGCGCTCGATTCACTCCTATGAAGAGCTGGCTCATGCTTTCCTCAACCACTTCAATTCTTTGAAAGCGCCAGTCACCGCACCTACTGCCCTGTACAACGTGGTGCAAGGCAAGAGCGAATCTCTGCGCTCGTTCTTTGCCCGCTTCAACAAGGAGATCCTACAGGTGGAGAGGCCTTCTATGGATTTCTTGATCCCAGTGCTCTTTCAGGCTGTGGATCACAAGCAATATGTGAGCAAGAAATTTGCTGATGCCATTGTGGAAAGGAGGCCAGGGACCCTCATGGCCTTGAGAGAGGTTGCCGAGCCGTTCTTCGCGCTCGAAGACATGTACGGGACGAATGGTCCCCGGCATCACAGTCCGGCCAGGAACGAGCGACCCCATCACGAGCGGGGACGGGACGTGGCCATCAAGAAGGAGCGCCCTCAAGAGCGCAGAAGGTCGCCACCGCCCCCTCGTCGATTCGAGCGTATCCCGCTCACCAGGCCGAATTCAGAAGTCTACAACCTCTCCGATAAGAAGCTCTTTAAAAGACCCATCAAGATGAGAGAAACGGACTCCCTCAGGCGCTCGAACAAATATTGCGCATTCCACAAGCAGAGGGGGCACGACACAGATGAGTGCCGCCAGTTGGAAGCTGAAATTCAGAGGCTCGTCGCAGGGGGCCACCTGAAGGAGTTTGTCCGGGTGCTTGAGCGCTACGATGAACGCTGCAACGAGCGTACTGGGGGAAGAAGGAGAAGTCCGTCCCGTTCGAAGAGCCCAAGGGGTAGGGGACCCCCTGAAAGCAGCAGCCGCCGGGGCAATAAAGGAAAAGCCCCTGAGCAAGAAAACGAGCCCTTCGTAGTCATAAATATGATTGCAGGAGGCTCATCAGGGGGGGATTCAAACGCCTCCCGACGGAGGTACGTCCGGAGCTACAACCAACGCCCAGCAGTGCCTAAACCTATCTATGCCATCCAGAGTCCAAGCGCTCAACGATCAAGAGAGAATGATGTAATAGGCTTTGATGATAGGGATTTAGAGCACATTGTAACACCCCGTGGGGAGAGTGTAACCTCTGATTGCCCCATGGTGGTTAGTGTAGATGTTCATAATCATGTTGTAAAAAGGGTGTTGGTAGATAGTGGAAGCTCCGTTAATGTTTTGCCTTATTCTACGTTTTTAAAGATGAAGGTTGACCTTCCGCTCGAGCCTCTCAAAACGGCCCTCATTGGCTTTGGAGGCTCAGAAGTTGTCCCACGAGGGCAAATTCGCCTAGTACTTCATTCGGCCGAGCCCCTCAGCGCAAAACACTCTTGGTAACATATGCGGTGGTGGAGATTGACATCCCTTATAACATCATAATTGGGCGCCCCGCCCTCGTGGATTTCAAAGCCATCATCTCCACCTACCACCAGAAGATTAAATTTCCTACCTCCGAGGGTGTGGGCGAAGTACTGTGCAATGTGCAAGAGGCTTGGGAATGTTACATGCTGTCCCTTAGAAAGCCAAAAACGGAGAAAACCTTCCAAATGGTTCCACCAAAAAGTCAGTGGACTTCCCCAACCTAGATGAGGACAGCCCGGCACGGAAAAGGACGAAATTGAACAAGAAGAAGAACAAAAAGAAGAAGGGAGACAATGTGGAGAATCCCCTCGAAAGTGCACCACCAGGAATCATTGGGGGATCGTCCTCAGAAGGAGACGAGCCGGGAGAGGGTGAACCAGCATCCGGTGACCGTTTGATAGGAAAGAAGAGGGCGCTCGAACTTCCTCGCCCTGAGGTAAGGATCGAACCCTCGGAGAAGTTCCTTACCATTGAGCTGGAGCCCGGAAACAAGGATAAGACTACACAGATAGGATCAAACCTCTCGGGGCCTTCTCAGATTATGATGATTGACTTCCTCAGGGAAAACAGTGATGTATTTGCATGGAAAGCCTCCGACCTTACAGGGATTGACCCGAGCGTCATTGTCCATAGGCTTAATGTGGATCCCTCATTCAAACCCGTCAAGCAGAAAAAGCGGGATGTACATGGCTTTCGGAAAAAAGTCATTGAAGAGGAAGTTAATAAACTCCTGGAGGCTCAATATATCGAGCCCATCTTGTATCCGGAGTGGTTGTGCAACGTTGTCTTGGTGCCCAAGAGTGCGAATAAGTGGCGCATGTGCAACGATTTCACTGATCTTAACAAAGCCTGCCCTAAAGATCCTTACCCGCCCCCGGATTGATCAATTGGTGGATTCGACCGCAGGCTGCGAGCTCATGAGCATGATGGACGCTTTCCAGGGATACTATCAGATCTTTATGGCCCCGGGAAGACCGCCCCAAAACCTCGTTCGTTGTCCATCTGGGGGTATATTGCTTCCTAGTCATGCCGTTCGGACTCAAGAACGCCGGAGCTACGTATCAGTGGCTCGTCAACAAGATGTTTGAAAAAGAGATTGGAAGATCCATGGAGGTTTACGTGGATGATATGATTGTCAAAAGCGAGCGCCAGGACTCCCACTTGGAAGATCTTAAGCGCACTTTCTCAATCCTGCGTCAGTATGGGATGAAGTTGAACCCTTCGAAGTGCACCTTTGGAGTGCAAGGGGGAAAGTTCTTAGGGTACATGGTCAGTCAGAGGGGAATTGAGGCCAATCCGGAGAAGATCAAGGCCATTTTGGAAATTTCCTCCCCTCGAAATTTGCGGGAAGTGCAGGTCCTAGTGGGAAAAATCATCTCGTTGAACAGGTTTATCTCGCGCTCGGCAGACAGGAACCTTCCCTTCTTCAAAATTTTGAGGAACGCTCGTAATTTTGCTTGGACAGAAGAATGCGAAAGGGCGTTGCAGGATATGAAGGCTTACTTATCGAGCGCACCACTGCTGACTAAGCCTGTAGAGGGCGAGAGGTTATTTATGTATCTTTCCGTTTCTCCAGAGGCCACAAGCGCGGTTCTGATCGCTGTGCGGGAGCGGAAACACTTACCCGTTTATTATCTGAGCAAAACATTGCAGGGAGCCGAAAAGAAGTATTTGGAGATTGAGAAATTCGCGTTCGCTCTTATTAACGCCTCAAGAAGGCTAAGGCCTTACTTTCAAGCGCACTCCATAACGGTTCTCACCGACCAACCCTTGAAGCAAGTGTTGTCCAAGCCAGACGTATCTGGAAGATTAATCAAATGGGCCATCGAATTGAGCCAGTTTGACTTATGCTTCGAGCCCAGGACCGCGGTACAGGCTCAGGTTGTAGCTGATTTATTGGTCGAACGCTTTGGTTTCGAGCCCACCATTGCGGAGAATGAGGGGTTATGGGTACTGCACACAGATGGTTCCTCAACCTCGCAAGGGGGAGGAGTAGGAGTGGCCCTCAGAAATCCCGATGGGATTGAGCTGGACTTTGCAATCAAGCTGGATTTCCAAGTCACTAACAACGAAGCAGAATATGAAGCCCTCGTGCAAGGATTGAATATTGCTTTTCAGAATGGGGCCTCCAGAATCACCGCTTATGTGGATTCACAGTTAATTGCGAGTCAGATTGAAGGAACTTATGAGGCTCGAGAAACCACCATGGTACAGTACTTAAGTAAAGCCAAAGAAATCATTGAGAAGTTCAAGGAATTTCATCTACTTCAAGTGCCCCGAGGAGAAAACGAGCGTGCGGACGCTCTGTCAAAGTTTGCATCAGCTTTGGAGGGTACTTCTGAACGTTCTGTTACGTTCCTTAGGACTGAGGAACCTTTGATCAAGGAAAGGGTCGCCACCAAGATAATCGCCATGATTGATCCAAACGAGCCCTGCTGGCTTGACGACATCGTCATTTTCCTTAGGGATGGAATTCCTCCCACTGACGAGGTGGAAGCTAGGAAAGTCCGAAGTAAGGCCCCTCGTTTCGCTTTGGATCCCGAGGGGAGGTTGTTCAAGAAATCATTTCAAGGACCCCCAATGAGATGCCTGAGGCCCTCACAAGCGAAGGAGACGCTCGGACTTATCCACAATGGAAGCTGTGGGAATCATTCCGGAGGACGTATTTTGGCAAAAAAGGTTCTGAGAAGTGGTTTTTATTGGCCTACAGTTCTCCAAGATGCCATTGAATTTTCAAGGAAGTGCCCCAAATGCCAATTTCATTCAAATCTCCCTCAATTGCCAGCCGCACAGATGATCCCAATAGACGTCTCTTGGCCTTTTGACCAATGGGGAATAGACATCGTGGGCCCCTTGCCCATGGCTGCGGGACAAAAGAAGTTTGTCATTTTAGCCGTCGACTACTTCACCAAGTGGGCCGAGGCCGAAGCTGTTGCAAAAATCACTTTCAGGGTTGTGAGGGACTTCATTTGGAAGAACATCATTTGCAGGTACGGCATACCGAGGGTGCTCATTTCTGACAACGGATCCCAGTTCATAGCTGCTGATACACGAGAATGGTGTTCTGAGTTGGGGATCGAGCAGCGATTTACCTCTGTAGGACATCCTCAAGCCAATGGGCAAGCAGAAGTTACCAATTGGATCATCTTGCAACATCTGAAAACCATGCTTGAGAGCAAGAAAAATGAATGGGCTGAAGAGTTGCAAGGAGCGCTTTGGGCTTATCGCACCACCCCACGAGCGGCCACTGGAGAAACTCCTTACGCGCTCGTTTATGGATCAGAAGCAATGATACCAGCGGAGATAGTAAATGAATCCGCTCGTGTCGGCTATTTCGAGCCTCAGCTCAACGATGGCAACAGGAGCTTGGAGTTGGATTTGCTGGATGAAAGGAGAGACAAAGCATGGGCAAAGATCCACCACTATAAAGCCTCCGTGGCCCAACAGTACAACAAGCGCGTAAGGGAAAGAACTTTCCAGTTGGGAGACTTGGTTTTAAAGAAAGTGGAGGTGTCCAGACACGTGGGGAAATTGGATCCCAATTGGGAAGGTCCATTCAAGGTCATACAACTCAGAGCTAACAACACTTACACACTGGAGACACTTCAAGGTGAGCGCTTGCCTCGCCCTTGGAACGCATGTAACCTCCGGCGGTTTTATGTTTAAAAGCTCTTTGCAAACCCTGATGTAACAACCCTCTTTGACGGGTTCAATGTACTTCCAATCACAAGTAAACGGTAACATAATCTTTTTAATTTCTCTAATACTCCTGTTTCTTTGGTTATTTGAATGGATAAGCCCCATGTCCCTTGTCTTTGCGAGCGTGGTTGGCAACCCATTCCATTATGTATGCTGTTATCTCGTATGGGTTACGCTTACCAGCACTCTACTCCACATGGGGGGACGCCCTCATAGGGATAGACTGGTTACGCTCACGACCAATTAGGCGAATTGGAAGAAGATTATGAAGAAAATCCTAGTGGGCCTTGGCTGTTTCTTAAAACGCCTTGCGCTCGAAAACGGGATCTCCTACAAGAGCAAATCCTAGTAGGCCTTGGCTGTTTCTTAAAACGCCTTGCGCTCGAAAACGGGATCTCCTACAAGAGCAAATCCTAGTAGGCCTTGGCTGTTTCTTAAAACGCCTTGCGCTCTAAAACGGGATCTTCTATAGAGAAAGTCCTAGTAGGCCTTGGCCGTTTCTTAAAACGACTTGCGCTCGAAAACGGGATTTCCTGCAGGGCCAGAAATACGACAAGAGCCAGAGCGCTCGAACGATGGCCTCAGAATCAAGAAGGAATTGCACAAGTCTTGAACGGGGGCAACCACTCAGTAAGACCCTCGCACACACTCAAGACTTAGCAAAATCCCCCGAGGGCGGAAGGAATGTCACAAGTCATGAACAAGGGCAACCACCCAGTAAGACCCTTGCAAATACTCAAGACTTAACAAAATTCCCCCCCAAGTTAAGAAGAAATCGCACGAGCCCTGAACGAGGGCAGCCTCTCCATAAGACCCTCGTATCTACTCAAGACTCGGCCAAATTTTTAAGACAAAATTTATACAAGTCTTGAGTGGGGGGCAATCTCACAATAAGACCCTTACGATCGCTCAAGACTTAGACAAATTTTCAAGAGCAAAAACAAAATTTATACAAGTCTTGAGTGGGGGGCAATCTCACAATAAGACCCTCACGACCGCTCAAGACTTAGACAAATTTTCATTGCATCACAGAAATAAAACATTCACGGAGTATGCTACAAGGTCTTATTATATGATTCATAAGTAAACAGAAGAACAAAGTCATGGAAAATGGAGTATATATTCATTGTACAAAGAAAATTACAAGGCAAAGGGCTCATAAGCCCATGAAGTAGGGTTTCAAAAGAAAGAAAAAAGACAGAAAAACAAGAAAATACAGAAGGAAATTATAAGGGAAAACTTCAGGCGGCTTGGGCGATGTCTTCATCAACGATCACCAGAATGTTCTGGGCCACGGGGCCATGAACTGGGCCCTCAGGCTCTTGCTGGTGAGCTTGGGGATCGTTGGGCTCATTTGCACCAGGATCGGGAACGTTGGCACCTTCAGCAACGGGGACCGGGGCTTCCTCCATGACGGGCGCTTGAGGCTCATCTTCAGGGTCATCATTTTGAGCCGCACCCCCTTCCCGGTGAGCGTCGGTGTACTCATCTTGGATCAGCTTAACCAAGAATTCGTACTCCATCTCCGCAATGGCGTCCGCGGGGTCGTTGGGGTCCTCGTCCACTTCCTCACAGCGCTCGTTGAATATGAGCCCTGTGCCTTCTGCTTCCTTCATTGCCGGGTCAGTCAGACCCTTGTGGATGCCCTGATCAACAGCTAAGTTGAAGGCGTTTTGGGCCTCATCCAAGCAATGTAACGAGGCTGCGAAATTGAAGGCTTTGGAGTGGCAGAACTTGATAAGCGCCTCCTTATTCGCACGCTCTAGGCTTCGAGGCCACTCGTTGACGGCGTCGTTGAACTTCCGCTCGGCCTCCAGAGCCCTCGTCTTCCAACTTTCCCGCTCCGCCTCAGCCTTCTGGCACCGCCCGTTAGCCTGGGTCAACTGGTTGCCCAAGCCGATTCGAGCGCCGTCTACCGCCACAAAATCTTCCTTCAGTTTTCCCAGCTCCTCCTCCGTTTTGTTGTACAAATCCTTGAGGGATTCATACTTTGCAGTCTCAGCGTCCAGCTCCGCTTGAATCTGAGCCGGATCGTTGGAACGAGCCATCTTCTTGTATTTGGCCTTTCGGTCAGCGTAGATGGAGGCTCGCATTTGCACGTTTCGTAGCCGGGGAAGAACTTGCTGCATAAGTTAGAAGAAAATGAAGTGTTAGCCAAAAAAGATGATAACTTACAGAAATTAGCAAAGAGAGCCAGGAGTGAAGACTTACGGAAATTAGAGCGTGGGCCGCGTCAAGGGTCACTTTCTCCACAGACTCACTGTAGAGGTGCCGATGGTCCGCCGAGAACTGGGCCTTATTGTAAAGGTTCTCGGTGACAGCCTGGGCGAGCGTGCCCGGCCTCAACAGAACCGGCCCGCCGTCGGGGGCACCTGTGTAATCCCTGTCCCCTCGTCGGGGGAACTCCCATGCGTGTTCCTCCTTGGAAGAGGAAGTTTCTCCCTCGCCCCTGGGGCCCTCAACTACTTGCTTCCCTTTGCCTTGGATTGCCACTGAATCGGGCATCCTCTTCCTTTTGCGGGAAGGCCTACTTGCGCTCGGGGGAGCCTAAGTTATCGCCAGGGTGGTTACTGGCCTCGCTTGTTCTGCAGCCATGGGGGGTTGAACATCGCCCGCTCTCTCTGAGGAAGACCGCCCCCTGGTCTCCCTGCTGACCACTCTACGCTCCCCTCGGCCACGAGGGGGTTGGACCTCAGGGTTGGCGCTCGAACTGGCGCCGCTACGAGCGTCCCCGCGGTTGGTACGGTTACGAGGGCGCTGTTGCTCGCGCTGTTGGTCCCCCTGTGGGGCTTGGTTCCTGTTAGCATGGGCGAAACGAGCGGCTTGTCGGATCCCTCCTGCCATCTCTAATATAGCGGCTCCTGCAAAATGGAAAGTACAAGGGTTATAAATCCTTAGACAAGAATTGTTAAGTGTGCAAGTTACAAGTACAGAGAAACAGTTAGTATTCATTCCTATCTAAAGTTAGTGCCCTAGGAATCTAACCATCTCTCTCTATGTCACGAGCCGGAGGGTTGTCAAGGTAATGAGGGTCATTGGAAAGACCACACAAGAACATGAGTTCCGCATCGTCTATCCAGTCTTTCGCTTGAATGAGGTGGCCCTCATCCCTCAGGGTTGCTGCCAGGCTCTTGGCCCAATCTTTGGGGAGTGCTGGTGGCAAACGGCTCTTTGCAAACGAGTCCCATTGCGTGGGCACCCCAAAGCCCTCTTCTGTTGGAGCCTTGACGAAGATGAACTTCTCCTTCCAATCGGGGCCATAAGTGCTTGAGGGCGAATTGATCAGTTTCATATGTGCCTTCGCCTGGACATAATAAAAACCGGCCTCGGGGGATGAACGAGAGGAGCTAACCACTTGAAATAGGGCGTTGAAGTTCCGCAAGAAGGGCTCGTAACCCATACTCCTCATCAGAATTATGAAGCACATTAAGAGGGCCAAGCCGTTGGGCACAATTTGTGATGGACACAGGCCCAGGTCATTCAACAAATGAGCCATTGAGACCGAGATAGGGAACCTCAAGCCTCCTGAACTCACTGTGTCCACATATACAGCCATTTCCCGGGGAGGCGGATTATTCGCACGCTCGTGGCTTTCTGGGATTCTCCATGTATACCGCTCATCCCAGTAAATGGGTGCCATCATCGTTTTCACGTCTCCCACGGTAACTGTGCTGGGAGTCTCATCAGGCGTGCGCTCGGTAGCCTGGTAGCCTGACCCTTCACCCTCGTTGGACCCTTTGGATTTTTGGGATTTCTTGCTTTTTCCCTTGTCACGGGCTCTTTCTGAAGGCCCGGGTATGGCTTCCGCCACTGGAAGCGGGTTCGCGACGGCCACCGTTACGGTATGGCGGTGGGGATGAGTGGCACTCTGAGTTATGGGGAGAGTGACCCCTTGCCTCTCTGCCTCCATCACCAGATTCATCTCCTCAAAAAGAGGATCCACTCCGCCAGGGTTCCTATCCTCCATGGCCATCACGGCCGCCCCCAACTCCTCATCTCTAGGGGAATCGGGGGAAGAAGAACTTTCAGTGGCCATTTCTTGGATTTCATGGGCAAATTCCTCAATATGTTGGTCGGCCATGGCAGAAACTGGGATTTGGAAATTTTCCGGAAAGAAATTAGAGTTCCCTAAAGGAGAAGAATCTAAGGGGTTATGAAATCCTAAAGTCTGAATCTAAAGTTAGCAAAGTTAGAAAATTACGTTGGAAGTTTACCTTGAAGTTTTCTGAGAAAAACTGGGAGAAAGGTTGAAGATGCTCTAAGAACTGGAGTGCGAGAGAATTCTTTTTGCAAAGGATGCTTGGAAGTTCTGAATGCGTAAAGAGTATCAAGATCTCAGAATCCCGTACTTATAGGGATGGGAGTTGGTACCTTTTTCGGCAATGGATTCAAAATGGTAATCATTTCCCGCCTAGGAAACCGCCCACTTTATGGAACCGTCACATGCTTCTCAATGCTCACGCGCCCCACGCGCACCCGCATTTAATGCTCTGACGTTTCGAGTGCTTCAGAATAGTACAACATTTAATGCGGAAGTGTTACGAGCGGTCGGTTGAAAAGACCGCATTAATGGCACAATCAAAGGAAAAATTGCTCAACACGCCAAGTCCTATACGAGCGTTGTATGCGAAAGATTGAACGTGTCAAAATTCTACAGTCCTTATCACTAAGGACTACAGAATTGGGGGGCAAAATGATGGGGTCAAAATACGATCGTCCCACGTTAGGACACGTGGCATCACCAAGATGATGACATCTGTCTCCCCAAGGCTGTACCCATCAGCGCACGAGCGCTAAACGCGACGAGCGCAATCCATCATTCATGAGTTAAGCCCAACGAGCGCTGACACTCTCACGAGCGCCATTCATACTGTATGATTGGCCCATTCACGTGCCAAGGGAGCCCTCTTCGAGCGTCACACTCCCTCAGAGTGGCCTCCCCTTTGGCTCGTTACTTGAACTGGAGCCTTCATTCCCTTAGCGGATATCCTAGCCTCCAATACTCCAGGTTGTCACGAGCGCGCTCTTAAGCCCTCGTTACCAACCACCCAAATGGCTCTCTGACACATCGTACATGCCCGCGCACCTGCCACTGTTGCCAGCACCAACTTTTAGCCGCTTTTGCAGAAGATTCCTCCTAGGTTTCTCTCTCATGGCGCCACGTGTTAGGGCAACATTCGGCCAGGACCACTTGAGGCAAATGACCAAAGGGCCCTTGACCCTCAACTATAAATAGCTAAAGTCATCTTCTACACTGGTAAGCATTCTTCATCACTGAAGCTGTAAACTGAACTTACATTTCTTCATACCTGGAACTAACTTGAGCGTCGGAGAGCCAAACTGGGTATCACCCCCAGTTCCCCCAGCTTGGCCTTCTGACTTTTCTTGTGCTTGTCCCAACAGGAAGAACCCACTTTTTCATTTCCGACGAAGCTCCGGTGGTTTCCTCCACAATTACAAATCGTAAAGTGATCGGATTCGGATCCACACGTTTCTCAACCCATCACATGCCACAGAAACGTTATAAAATAAGTACACAAAAAGTAATTTAAAATAAAATTTTCAAGTAGTTTGAACTATATTTTTTAAAAAAATAAAAAATTAATAAATAAAGAGAAAATAATAAAATAACTAAATAACTCTAGATATACGGTTAAATTTTAATATTTTCATTGAAATTTATATTCTATCAAAAGTATGATACATTCGTTTTCAATATAATCTGTCATGTTTCAAAATAATATTTTAATAGCAATTCCAGTGAAATCAAAATAACTAATAATGAATAACTATAAAAATGTTCATACACTATATGATCATAATGATACTACAAATAGTGAATACAAAAATCATCTAACCTTCACCATGAAAGGAATACCGTCAAGAAATTATCGTAGCTCGTGTACGATGGTTGATGCCATACCAACGACATTGATGCTCGATCATTATCTAACAAAAAATATAAAAAATGGGTAAATAATCTGGATGTTAATATAAATCGACTTAAAGAGAAAAAATTGTGTAAATATGAATGAATAATTGAAGAACAAACGTAATTCGATATATTGACAATGAATGAGAACAAAAAAGCAAAAAAATAAATAATGAAAAGGAATAGAAGAAGAAAGGATTAGTCCTATTTCTTGGAGCAAAGAAATAAATAGTTGCATTGGAAATAAGTACTCTTTGATAAAGTAATTTATGTAACCTAATTAATCCCCTTTATTATGAAAGGTTTGATTTTAAATCCAAAATTGTAGGACCTTTTATGGAAATGGTATCCATGATTTAAGTGATTAGTTATTATAACACAATTTTACATAATTTGAAATATATTTAGAAAAATAAATCTGCATTTAATATTAAACTTAATTAAGATTATTAATCTCTTTAAAAAATCAAAATTTTTAAACGAATTATTATATGAAAAACTTAATTAAAAGGAACGAAAAACACAAAAAATGCCCCCTGCTATAGTTATATAATGTAGATAAGAACTACATAATAGAAAATAAAAAAATAAAACTAATTATAAATATGAGAAACTATATTAAAAGATTGTAATATTAAACTATACAAAAGGATAGTTTAGATAAACATATTTATTTTAATGTTAAATATTAATCTTTTTTTCAAATAAATATTTCTCAAAGAACTAACCTACACTATAATATATAGAAGTTCAAAATACATATATGGTATAATATCCGTTAAAATTAAGTCTTAATAAATAAAGTTAATCCCTTAATTTATGCTAAAAGATATTAAGTTTATTTTTAATTAATTACCATTTTCAATTAATTACCATCAATCAATTAATTAATTAAGGTATTTATATTTACTTAACATAAATGAAATATTGTTAGTTGGACTTATTTAAATTTAGAAGATTAGTATCCTAATTAATTTGATTTTGACAAATAATTAAAGTATTCAAAATATTAAATACTATGGAATGTTTATTAACCAATGAAATAATTTTTAAAGAATTAAAAAAGGAGAAAAAAGTATTCAGTCAAAATTGAACCAATTAGGATCAAACACACCCTTCCTATATATTATCGTATAGATTTCAATTTAATATTTTATTTTGAATCATTCAATACTTTATTTTGAAAATTGAGTATCTTAATATGTTTTAATACCTTATTTTGAACCATTCAATACCTTTCAAACTCAATTCAATAATTTATTTGGAAAATTGAGTACCTTAATATTCATATGTTATACTCAATAACTTATGTTCTCAATTAAATACTTTATTTTGAAAACTGAGTACCTTAATATTCATATGTTTTTTCTTATGTGAGTCTCTCTCTTCACATCTCTAAGGTCATTGCTTCTCTTTATCTTTTCCGTCTTTCCACTAAATCTTCTCTATATTCTTCGTCTCTCCACTAAATCTTCCCTGTTTTCTCCGTCTCTCCACTAAATCTTCTCCATCTTTCTACTAATGTTTCTCTTTTTACTCTCTTTGTCGTCTTTCAGTTTTAGAAAGTTTTTTGATGCTATTGGAAGTGAAACTGCAATTGTGGGGTGACGTGAGTTTTTATAATTCTCTCTTAGGCATGATAGAGTAATTTTATTTAAAATAGGACTTGAATAAAAATTTAGTTTTTCAAAGATGTAGTTAGTACTAAAAGATTTTTGATAGGGGAAATAACTAAAATTGGGTATGGATGAGTGGTCAATAATTATCCTTTATTATTATTATTATTATTATTATTATTATTATTATTATGTGGAATCAATTATACGTTAATTGATTTAACAAATGAATTCTAAACAAAGACTTGAATTCTAAACAAAGACTATTCAGAAATCCCCTGATACATTTTTATTTATTATTACTATTATTATTTTATTTTGTGAAATCAATTATATATTAATTGATTTGAATAAATGAATTCTCAACAAAGACTTTGTAGAAGTCTCCCGGACATAATAATAATAATAATAATAATAATAATAATAATAATAATAATAATAATATATTATTATTATTATTATTATTATTATTATTATTATTATAAAACCAAATGGTGAAATGCATTAGAAACCACTTAAAATTAAGTTTGGATGACGATTTGCAAGAAATAAAAAAATTTAATGATAGTTTCTAAGGAGAAATAATTGAAAATGTAAGTTACAAAATAATTATAATTTGACTGATAAAAAATATTTCTCTCAATTTATAATTACACTAAACTGTAGGAGTTGTAAATACATAATGTTAGGATATACTCTAAAATTAGGGTAGTTATATTGTTACCTTAATTAACGGAGTAAATCAATCCCTGGCTTGTAGGGATTCTTTTCTATTTATCTTGGAGGTCTCTCCCATTCACTGTAACCTAGAATTCACGATGAATGAAAATAATTCTTTTCCTATCTTCCTTAACCTCAACTCAACATGGTATCAAGAGCAGTGTGAAATCCTTGGGACTCAGTTTTAAATCATCATCGTCCCATACCTACACGAACAACCAAATATGTCAGAAATCACAGAAGTTAAATCCAATCCACAAGAACTCACCCCAGAATTGGCGTCTCACATCACAAATCTGATGCGCACCAACCTGCAAACTCAACCAAACATGTCCAATTCAGAAAATCCCTCAATTGGAATGAAACTCAACAACGATAATTACCCGCTATGGGCAAGATTGATGCGCATGGCGATCGGCGGAAGGGGATGTCGTTCCCACCTCACCGGAACTCCATCCGCCCCAGAAACAACAGACCCTAAATACGATCTATGGGAACAAACTGACCAACTAGTGTTCACCTGGATCGTTCAAAACATCGAAATCAGCCTGCTTAGCAACGTTTTACAGTTTCCAACAGCAAAAGCCCTGTGGGATGGCCTTGCGACCACCTACGGGAGTGGTACAGACCCGCTACAACTTTTCGACCTCCATCGGAGGGCAAATTCACAGCAACAAGGTCACGACTTGCTTGAAGAATTCTGGAACAAACTCCAAGCAATATGGATGGCGATCGATCGTCGGCAACCCAACCCCATGAAATGTACAGAGGACATCAACATGTTCAACCAAATCATACAAGAACAAAGGCTCTATCAATTTCTTACCGGAATTGATGAGAAATTCGACCACATCCGTCGGGATTTGTTGAAACTCGATCCACGTCCCTCAGTTGAATCAGCCTACGCCACTATCCGAAGGGAGGCAGCTCGAATCCAAATCTTGAATAAGGCCACCGGTGGTAAAGGCGAACCAACATCATTGGGAGTTGGGGCTGGGTTGGCAGCGAGAAGAGAGAAGCCGAATCGGAGCAAATCGGACAGGGGGCTTCGCACAGAAAGCGGCGGTGGGCACCGACCACCACCAAAGGAGGACAAGTCCGATCTAGAGTGTTCCCACTGTGGAAAGCCTCGGCACACGAAAGAAGGCTGTTTCGAACTCATCGGTTACCCCGATTGGTGGGAGGGGAACCGGAAAACAGGGACGGCTGGCGGAAATCGGCGGGCTCACATGGCTGTTGGGGGAAATCAGACCCGGGCAACAGCCGACGGCGGATGGGAGAGCTCCACTGCCGGCGTCGCCGTCTCAGGAGTCCACGACGAAGGGGAAGTCCGGCGTACAGAGGGCCGCGCCGCCGCTGCCTTCTCCATGAGCAAGGAGACCGATACCAGTGGAGGTACCGGGTTTGGGGGTAATGACCCAAACCCCAATTCTTATTCTCATTTATTAAGAAGGAATTATTTCTTTGCAAATAAAACCCCCACTTGCAATAAATCTCACAGCAGCCCCCATAGTGTTCATGATTCGCACATTGAACCCCATAAGTCTTTTAAATGGATAATTGACTCCGGAGCAACAGACTATGACTTGTGACCCCACTGATTTAATTGATCCCACCACACCGAATATTTCTAATATCCAAACAGCGAATGGGGGCGTCGTGGAGGTTGAACAAGAAGGGTCTATTGCTATATCTGCAAAGCTAAAATTGCGAAACTGCCTCTATATTCCTTCATTATCTTGCAAGCTGCTTTCACTGAGTCATGTTACAAATGAGCTTAACTGTGTTGTTCTAATTTATCCTCGGTTTTGCTTGCTTCAAGACATTCGTACGAAGGAGATAGTTGGGAGTGGTACTGAGCGGGATGGACTCTACTACCTGGAAGAGCTGACACCTCCATCAAAGGTTCTTCTGTCAAAAGGAACTCTTGATACTCAGATTTGGCTTTGGCACAGGCGTCTCGGTCACCCATCAATTGGGTATTTACAGATGTTATTTCCTACTTTATTTCAGAATAAGCAAACTTTGGACTTTTGCTGTCAAACATGTTCTGTTGCAAAGAGTCATAGGACTTCATTTAAACCCACGAACACTCGGGTCGATTGCGTTTTTGATCTAGTTCATTCAGATGTCTGGGGACTAGCCCCCATTACAACTCAAAACCGGTTTCGATATTTTGTGATGATTTTTCTCGTATGGCATGGGTTTACTTCCTTCAGCACAAGTCAGATGTCTTTAACACGTTCACAGCATTCTTTCACATGGTTCAAACCCAATTTGACAAAAAAATCAAAATCCTTCGCTCCGATAATGGACGGGAATATGTGAACCACCAGATGAATGAGTTTGCCACAAAACATGGGATCATTCACCAAATCACTTGCCCAAACTCCCCACAACAAAATGGCGTTGCTGAACAAAAAAATCGCACCCTACTAGAAATGACCCGCGCCCTCCTGACAGAGGCCCATATGCCCTCTCATTTCTGGCCCGAAGCCATTGCTACTGCAACTTATCTCACAAACAGACTCCCCACCAAAATACTTGCCCACAAAACACCCCTCTCAGTGTTTCAGATGCAGTCACCTCTCCCACAAGCCCTTACCCTACCACCTGGGGTGTTCGGATGTTCGGTATTTGTCCATGTTCCGAAGCATGAACGCACAAAGCTTGATCCTTGTGCCATAAAATGTGTGTTCGTTGGATATGCGCCTCATCAAAAGGGTTATCGGTGCTTCAACCCCGAAACTCGGCGGTATCATGTGACCATGGACTGTGAATTCTTGGAAACCGAGTATTATTTCCTCGCCCAACATCGGTCTCAGGGGGAGACTCACTGTGAGTCCCTATGTTGGCTCACCAATTCAGATGACACGGGCATTCTATCTACTCCTACCCCTACAGAGCGTCCCACTGATCAAGAGCTCAGTACCACCACCACCAACTCTCCTCCTTCGCAGAATATCCCCGATAAGGAAACTGAATCTGTAAGTTGTACATTCCCTTATACTGTTCATTATGAAGATACTACTGTAGATACAGTTAACCCCTCTGTTCAAGACACTACAGAAAGTGACAGGTATACTTTTCCAAGGAGAAATAACAGGGGTATACCTCCCAACCGGTATTCACCGGAACTCAAATCTAGAACCTCCAAGTATCCGGTGGTGAACATGGTCAGGGAGAGTATGTCTAACCCTACAAAGGCATTTTTTGGCAGACTCTGTAAGGAGGAGATTCCTAGAACAGTTCAGGAGGCAGTAGAAAGTGAGGAATGGTGGAAAGCTATGCAGGTTGAGATGGATGCCTTAGAATACAAAACATGGGAAAAGTGTGTGTTACCTCAAGGAAAGAAACCAGTGGGATGCAAATGAGTGTTTACTATTAAACACAAGGCAGACGATACAATTGAAAGATACAAAGCAAGACTGGTTACAAAGGGGTATACTCAGACATATGGAATTGATTACTCCGAAACTTTCTCCCCAGTGGCGAAAATTGATACAGTACGGGTCTTACTGTCTGTGGCAGCAACCAAGAATTGGCCTCTTCACCAGTTCGACATGAAAAATGCTTTCCTACATGGGGATTTGAGAGAAGAAGTATATATGGAAGCTCCACCAGGGTTCGCTGATCATTTCAGGGGTGGTGAGGTCTGCCGGCTCCGAAAGGCTCTATATGGACTAAAGCAGTCCCCACGAGCATGGTTTGGGAGGTTTACAGTGGCGATGCAGCGTTATGGATATAAACAGAGCAATTCCGACCATACTCTATTCTTAAAGGCACGAGGGGGCCTTATCACATGTTTGATCATCTATGTTGATGATATGATCATTACAGGGAGCGACAAAGAGGAAATGGAAAGGCTTCGGGAGAACCTGTTCAAAGAATTTGAGATGAAGGACTTGGGGGGATTGAAGTACTTTCTGGGAATTGAAGTACTACAATCCAAGCAGGGAATCTTTATTTCGCAGAGGAAGTATGTCCTTGATCTTCTTGCAGAAACTGGACTGCTAGATTGTAAACCAGCAGAAACTCCCATTCAAGTGAATCACAAGCTCAAGATAGAAGAAAATGGAGAACCAACTGAGAAGGAACGATATCAGAGATCAGTGGGGAAGTTGATCTATCTATCCCACACTAGGCCCGACATTGCATATGCAGTGGGAGTTATCAGTCAGTTTATGCATCAACCTCAAAAGAAGCATATGGAGGCAGTAACCAGGGTAATTCGGTACCTAAAGGGCACTGCAGGAACGGGGATCATGTTTGGCAGACATGGTCATTTGGACATTGAAGCTTATACTGATGCGGATTGGGCCGGAAATCCAAATGACAGGAGATCTACCTCCGGGTTCTTCACCTTGGTCGGAGGGAACATAGTGTCATGGAGAAGCAAGAAACAGAAAGTTGTGGCCCTCTCCAGCGCCGAAGCTGAGTTCAGAGGGATAGCAAAGGTTGTTGCTGAGGTTGTTTGGATGAGGAAGCTGCTAACCGAGATTGGGATAGCACCAGAGAGGCCGGGTCGAATAAACTGTGACAACAAGGCCGCGATCAGCATCTCAGAAAATCCTGTGCAACATGATAGGGCCAAGCATGTCGAAGTTGATCGACATTTTATAAAAGAGAAATTGGAGGATGGTACCATTGAACTTCCCTTCGTGAGATCAAGGGAACAACTTGCTGACATTCTGACGAAGGCTGTCACCCGGCAGAACTTTGAAGAGGCTTTAGACAAGTTAAGCATTGGAGACTCCATTCCTTAACTTGAGGGGGAGTGTTAGGATATACTCTAAAATTAGGGTAGTTATATTGTTACCTTAATTAACGGAGTAAATCAATCCCTGGCTTGTAGGGATTCTTTTCTATTTATCTTGGAGGTCTCTCCCATTCACTGTAACCTAGAATTCACGATGAATGAAAATAATTCTTTTCCTATCTTCCTTAACCTCAACTCAACACATAATTCACTGGGTTTTTTTTTTTTTTTTTTTAATCTAAACATAATTCACGCTGACCAAAAAATTATATATACATATAATTCACACCCAAACCCCAATTGACTTCAAAGTCTTTTTCTACTCGATGCTTTCATACTATATAAAGAAGTTCCATCTTCTAAACTAAAACCAAATACCTGCATCTTCCCTCAGTTGCAATAACACACCTCTCATTCAACGTACATGGGTGACCGTTCCTCTGTTTGTGCAGTCGTCTGCAGCATATCCTTCTTAATATGGTTTATAGTCAAGATAGTTCTCATTTTCCAAACCCATATGCCCACATGCTCCATACAAGACTTGTATATCCCTGCACTCAACACCAAACTGCCTACTTTCAACTCCACCACCATCACCGCCACTTACATATACTTTGACCTCGAGCTCAAGAACACCCTGCACCAAGTCGGCGTGGAGTACAAAGATCATGTCTATCTGGCCTTATACTACGAAGACGGGCCAAAATATATTTCCATCGCCAATTACACTATACCTGGATTCTACCAGGGCCACGGCAAAACAGCACACCGGCGCGAGATGGTCGAGGTGAGTGGCATGCCTTGGTTGGATGCCTTTGCCGCGGTTTCGAAGGGCTTGACGGTGGTTTTCAGGGTGGAGTTGTCGGCGAGGGTGCAGCTGAAAAGATGGTTTGGGTATAAGTCGAATGTGCAAGAACTGATGTTGGGTGGTAATGTGGAGGTTCATGGCTCTGGAGGAAAGGTTCAAAAGAAGGGTGTTAAATTGGTGAAGGTAAAGAAGGAAAAGACGAAAGATGTAGAGATTCATCAAGTGGCCGGGGATCAAAACAAGGGTGATAAATTGGTTAAGGCAACCAGAGAAAAGATAGAAGATGTGGAGATTCATCAAGTGGTTGATTCTGATATTACTAGCGTTAATTAAGCCTGCATTCATTTGCTTCTTTCAGTCTTTTTCTCTCAATAGTCTGTTTCGATCTTCGACCACATGAATAAATGATTATTCATGTATTTGTTGTGGTTGATGATCATGATGGTATCATTTTAATAAGTTGGTAATGTTTTTTTTTTTTTTTTTTTTTGCTTTCTTTTTATGATTTACAAACATTATGTAGCCGAGAATTTGGAGAAGACTCCCGAATCCCGATAGGAGTCGGTGACACAATGAATTTCAGTTTCTTTTTTATTTTCTGTGTCACATTAAGAATTTTAATATATAATCCGTTGTTTTTTGCGCATCATAATGTAACAGACATTACAATTGTATGTTATTGGTAGAGGTTGGAAATTTTTAACCCCGGCCATAAACAAGCACCAGCATAAACACCCGCGTTGCGCAGACCAATTAATTAATAGCATATAAACTAAGTAAAAAAATATAATATTTATTCTTTTAAATGAAGTACAAAACTTTAAAAACAAAAATAATCAAAACAATTTATAAATACAAAAAAGATCGTCATAAAAAAATAAGTATATTGTTGAGGTTAAAATATGAACATGCAATATTATTTACATTGTCACAACAAAAATTTTCATGAATTATAATGAAAAGAAACATGAAAATATAAAATTACTCCATTTAGATGTCATAATTATATGTTGCATTATGTGATAATAAATAACAGAAAATAAAATAAGTTACAAACTGTACAAATACAACAAAAATTAACAATTTAAGAAATATCAAATAACCAAAGAGAAATATCTTTCTTGCAGAAAATAACCTGGCTCCCTACAGCTTTCATGGTTTGTCAGTGGCGTTCTTACAGGACTTATGGGATTGTGTTGTACATAACTCCTTTAAAGATTTGTTTCCTCTACATCTGCTGGCATGGTGTGAGTCTTGTTCACAAACATGGTATGGCACTGACAGTGTCGGCTTTAGTTATGGATAGGGCCTTGTTTTGGTTTGTGCTATGTTTCCTTTTGGTGTTGACCAACCCTTCTTGTGACACCCCTTGTTTTCAAGAATAATTAGGTATGACGTTACGAGTGAGGTCAGACCGAGTGTTATGTGTTTTAATTATTTAACTATTTGACGTTTCATGCCTAGCGTGTCAACGTGAATTTTATTTAAGCTGTGTGCGCATTAGAATTTATTTAAATGTGCTTGGACTCAATTGTCCAATGTTTGAAAGATTAGGGACCTAATTGAGGTTAGGGTGTTTGAGCCGTTTTCCGACAAACTTGAGCTCGGGGATTCGAGTTCAAATTCTAACCCCACCATTGGATTTGTTTGCGCGATTCTGGTCCAATGGAACTAACCTCGTCTTTTTCTGAAGTCGTTTGACCTTCCAACCGATTTAATTTCCAACCGTTGGAACCAAACCGGTTTTCTTGGCTATATGGACCGAACCCCCACCCCTTTTTCCCATTTGCTGCACATTGGTCCTAAGGGGAGAGAAGAGGAGAAGATTAGCACTATTCACCCCAATCTTTGAGCTCGAGATTCCGACTCCATTTTTCGTCCGATCAACGATCCAAGATAAGCATTGAATTCCCCTCTTTGAGTGCTTCATTTCCTTCCGATTGAATGTTGCCTTTCTTACTCGGTTTCTTTTTTTTTTTTTTGGTCAGATCTTACTCGGTTTCATGGTTTTGATGAAGATGATGAATAGTGCCTAAATAAGAAAATTTGCTTCCAATGTGCTTATATGTGATTTAATCGAGTTAAGATCGTAGTATGTTGTTCCCGTGAATGTGCTTGTCGTTTATTTATTGGAACCTTGCTCGTTTCTTGGTCCGAACTTGAATCACCATTGTTGCATCTTGTATGGGCTTCTATGGCAATTTGTTTCTTGCTTCGATTATTGAGTTATAAGCGTGTTTAAGTTGTTAAGCATGTTATTTGGGACTTATGTATGCATTTTGGTGTGATTTGGGATTGTGGTTGTGTTGTTGCCTTGTGTTTCTCCCTTTTTCACCATTGTTGAATTTTTGGAACTTGGGGACCAAGGAGACACGCCCATGTCCCCCCTAATGAAGAAAATGAGACACGCCCGTGTCTCAAGCCCTTTTTCACTCCTGTACTCTGACACACCCGTGTCTCTCTTTTGCTTTGAGGGGAGACACGCCCATGTCTCCCCCTGCCTACACGTATGTATTGTTTTGTTCTTTGTTACCTATTCAAACGAGTTCCGATTGGCCTGAAATTTTAACCACAGAATCCTTTTGAAGTCTGGAGTATTCTCCAATTAAAATCACATCAATATCCTTTCTGGTTTGTGAGTTATAACAATTTCATTTTTGTGTCGCCACTTCACCAAAAAGCTGCATTCATCTAACTTTGGGCTTACGTCATTTTCACATCGCTTTGAACCACGATTTGAGCTATATATCATTGGAAATTCCTATTTGTCTAGTTTCATACCCAACAAACAAAACTTAATTCCAACTTCTAGAACTCAAAATATTCTCATTTTTCTACAGCTTGCACATTTTCGAAAATTGTCAGCTTTTGCTAAACTTTGCCAAAACCTCTCTTCTTGCCACTACAAGAAAACAGGGAAATTTCGGAGGGAATTCCGAGGTATTCCCTCGGAAAATGTCTGTTTCTGAGGGAATTCCGTGGGAATTTATTCCCTCGGAAAAAGTCTCCCGGAATTGGTTCCGAGGGAAAATTTTCCAAGGGAATTCCCTCGGAATTTAGCCAACAATACAATTCCCTTGGAAAAATTTTGAACTATTTCAAGGGAATTCCGAGGGAAATTTCTCTCGGAATCCTGCACTAATTTTGTTAAAATTCATTTTTCTGAGGGAATTCCGAATTTTATTTCTCATAAAACATTTTCGAGGGAATTTCGAGGGAATTCCGAGGGATATTCCCTCAGAATCTTATTTTTTATTTTCATTTTTTTAAATTTATTTCCAAGAGAACTGCCTCGGAATTCCCTCGGAAGTCTATAAATAAATAAATAAATCATTTCCGAGTAAATTCCGAAGGATATTCCCTCGAAATCTTATTTTTTATTTTTATTTTTCAAAATTTATTTCCGAGGGAACTCCATCGAAATTCCCTCAGAAGATTATAAATAAAATTTATTATATATTTTTATTTTAAATAAATACTATACCTATTATAAAATATTTATTCATAATCCACAATTTAAATTTACATCAAATCCCAAATCTAAATATAAACATAATTAAATATATAATTTGAAAAGTCATATATTCTTACATAAAACAAAAACTATCTATTGAAATGACAAAATAGGAGAACAAAAATTTTGTGCTGAAATAATAAATAATCAACATTAATTGTCAGTAACAATAAATATGATCACTATGATCACCATTGAAGTTGCCTCAGCTACCCAACTATCATCTTAAAATAGAGGTGGAAGTTCCATTTGTTCACCGGGAATGTTATTGAATCGCATCAAGTCCTGCAAGATAAATCCAGGTAAAAGTTTATATACATCAACATTCATCCATTTAGATGATCTCTTCGTTAAGCAATCAAATCTAGGCACAATTTACAGAGCACGAAGAGAAATTCCATAAGCCAAACAGAGACAATTCGATTCAGTTCCCATAGAACTCCCACTGAAGCTACCATAACAAAAGCTTATAACATAGAAGCTGCAAACCATTTTCCTAAATTCAAATCCACCTAAAATTGTAGACTCAAGCAATGCTCATCACCATGCATTCCACCATATACGATATTCAAATCAAAAGTCGAGAAGATGGAAAGAAAAACATTAAAAACACAAAGATCATGTCTCACAAATCATGCCACTGTGCATTACGCTGAAACTTCATTTACCTTATCAATTTCCCTTCAAGCAACCAAATCGAATCATAAGAAACCAAAATTATGAGCTTTTACATGAAAAGCAAAAATTTCTGTTATACAAACAATGATCACTACAATTGGGCATTCAAACTCATCCAAAACACCTTCACAACGGCAATAACACATATCAAAACACATGTTAACATCATACCTCACGGCTCAAGATCTTCTAATCTTCCCGAATTCACTGAGAAAAAAGAAAGAAACTAGAATTTTTCAAAAACCAATTAGTAAAATCCAATGCAGCGAATGCGATTGCCTATAATCATGATGTGGCCTATAATCCAACTTACAAATACGACGTAAGGATCGTATGGGGATGGGATTTGCTGATGTCAAATATGCCGATTGTGGCAAATTTTCGCTTATACCACAGAATTCCAAAATTCTACTCCAATACAACATATTTGAAAGTTTGTATTTATCCCCACCGAATTCCAAATTTGTTATGCCATATATCCAATTTCTCAAATTTGGAAAAATACAAAAACACTAAATCAAAACTTATGGGCCTCAGATGGCTACAAAGTTAGGTAACGGCTCTGTATCTACAAATATGTTCCAAGACTTAGGGACCACCTGCCAAAATTCTGATCCCTAAATTCGTGTAAAAATTTTCAATTTCAAGATATATCTAGCTCAATTTATGTGAAAATGAGAACTTTTCAACTATTATGTTATTTTTGAGTTTCTCCATCTATTATAAGCTATGAAATCTCAATTTCCTTTATGGATCATTTACGCTTCCCATTGTCTTCTATTTCTGTTCAATAGGCAGCTTCATTTCAGAAAATGAGAATAATCTCTGACTTTTCTTGAGGATAGAGATATAAACATATCTGTAATCAAACATATACTCAAATAACCCTTATTGTGCCTAGATTTGAATGAATGAACGACATTTTATGAACTCCCAGAAAAAGAAACACTAAAACACCATGAATTGAAATCTTCCTAAAACATAGCAAAAAAAGGTAGCAAATGAATTACCTCTTCGAATTTTTGGGTGAAAGCAAGGCGTTCATCTTCGGACATATCAGCGTTAAGACAATCATTCTTTCTGAGAAAATCTAATATTGAGCAACAATTGTAACAATTATTAGCAGAAATTAAGCTGGAAAATACAAAATAAATAATTTACAAACCTGGTAATCATGATAATTAGATACGAAATCAATCAATCAATTAATCCTCATAAATACAACACTCGTCTGTTTCAGGATTCTCTTGGTTGCTCGAGAGGAATCCTGTTTGAGGTGGTGGATCTTGAGGCAGAGATCGGCCTTGGCCTAGCTAAGCTCTTCGACTTCATCCCATGCCACCTCGAGAGCACTGACACGGGGAGCAAGAGTAGCGGTGGCGGCGCGAAGAGAGAAGTAGCAACGGGGAAGATGGGATGGTGGCGAGTGGCGATGTAGCGGCGATGGTGGTGGCGAGTGGAGACGCAGCGGTGACGGTTGCGGCGATGTAGTGGTGGGCTGGTGGTTGATGGTGGCGGCGGTTATAGGGTTGAGGCAATGTGGCTGATGGGGGCGGCGGAGCAGATTTGCAAGTTAGGGCAAGAATTTTTGAATGCGCTAGGATTTACTGCATATTTGAGTCTATTTCTGAACTAAAAAAATAAAGAAACTCATTATTAATAGTTAAATTTTAAGTTATCAAAGAAATTATTGATTAATTTTTTTAATTTGTAGCTTGATGGGACTCAGAAACGCGCTCGTATCTCAGCCGTCCACGTGTCACCTTTAACGCGCTTGAAGATTATACGCTCGGATTGAGGGATTCGTGGGCTAACCTAGCTCATCCGCTTACCAACTAGTTTGGGCCATCGGGCCTCGGCCGATTGTTCAAACAAGGAGCCCTGGCCGACAGGCTTGGCGCTCACATTTCAGCCCTCGGGGGAATCCTTCTCAAGGAAACACCCACACGAGGGCCCATTCTTGATGCTCGGTATTTCGGCGCTCAAGGGTCGTCTATCGTGGGGAGGCCATCCATACACTCTTCGAGCGTCACCAACGCTCGTGCATGACCATGCCCCGCTGCGTTGGATCCGAACCTCGGCAGAGAGAATCTTGGGCCCATCCCCCGTGTCACCCTCGCCAACGACTTCTGACACAAAGGTAGTGCGCACTACGCATCTGACACGCCGCCTCCTTTTCAGAAACGTCCTTCTCATACCTTTACGGGCCGCCACGTGTTAGGGCAACACAGGTTTGGGACCACACGGTCAATTTACCCTTCTACCCTCACCCCTAACATATAAATAGGGAGAACTCATGCACTCTCCCTTAAGTCATCTTCTACAGACACACTCTATTGTTCTGGGCATTCCCTCTGATCTTCTCAAGCTTTCCATTAACCTTACCACAGTAGCATTACATTTCGCACTCTTGGTGTTATCCTAGCTGGAAGAACCCACGCTCAAAAGGAAACCCAGATCCTGAGGCCTTCCCGCCTGTGATGGTCTTCCCTTTCACAAACAAATCTTAAAGTGATTGTTGCATTTAGGAAACTCACATTCCTGCACCATCATTTTTGGCGCCGTCTGTGGGAAACCATCATCATCTTCTTCAGCACTGCCAATTTCTTCCTTTCAAAGCTAGTTGAAAAGTAACACCTGTAGCTTTCATCATGGTGGCAACGAGATCCGGAACCCAGAGGAACAAAGATGCTTTTCCTTCTGTGGAGGAGGAGAATACTGAGAACCACACCCCAGTAGGAGGGAATCCGCCATCTGTTCCTGGAGCCGTAGGAAGAACTGGTACAACTCCCCCCCCAGAGGAAACGAAGCAGGAGGATCTGGCTCGAATCCTCCTCCCCCAACCTTCACCCAAAACGTTCAAACCTCTCATCACGGCATGTACTCCATGGCCATGCCCCCGCCGGGATACGTCCATATACAACCGGGAATGATGCCGGGAATGGTGCCCATGGTCCAGCCATATCCAGTGGGTACACTAAATCTCCCATCGTCACTACCAAGAGAAATACAAGGGGTGGAAATGCCCCAGGTAACAACCCAGCAGCTCCAGGCTCTTTACGCACAGTGTGAAGGGCAGGTGGTACAGAACGCCTGGGAGCACTTCACTGCCGCCTATTTCCCCTATTTGGCAGGAGCTCGAGCGGCTCCGCCCTTGGGCGGGCTCCCTGCACATCCCTTGACGATGGCCCAAAATGCGTTAAGGGCCCAACAACCTCACCCTCCCCCGCTTCAAGAAAATGAGGCCGCTCCGAGGGTCCAGCAAGGGCAGCAGCCAGCGGGAAACGAGAGAGCCCCTCAAAATGAAGGGGCTGGAAACAACGACGAGGTCCAGTCGAGGGCCACAGAGAGGGCAAACCGCAGAAATGTCGGTGACCCTCAGCTTGCAACAGTACAAGACCAAATTCGAAGGCTCCAGAACGTGGTGGAGCAGCTCTCTCGAGCACGGTCTCACGCCTCCCGCGATGGGGGCGAGAGGTCCAAGGCCAGAGACGCTCGCCGACCACGTAGCCCCATTTCCCGGCGCAGGAGGGAAGCCAGCTACGAGGATCCCGACGACCGGGATTATAGGATCATGACTGGCGACTTGCCCCTCATTGAGGAGGTACTGATGACTCGCGCAGGGAAGGGCAAAATCCCCTCGTCTGTCAATAGGTACGATGGAACCACTGATCCAGCCGAGCACCTGGATCACTTTGTACATTTGATGCATTTATATGATCACCCTAACAACTATTGGGCCAAAGTGTTCATCACTTCCCTCACTGGAATGGCTCAAGACTGGTACAAAAAACTCCCCCCGCGCTCGATTCGGGGGTATTATGACTTAACAGATGCCTTCGTCAGCCACTTCAACTCCTTAAAAGCACCGGCCCCAGCCGCAACAGCCCTGTACAGCTTGGTCCAGGGGCCGAATGAGACCCTTCGGTCTTTCATGGGAAGGTTCAATAAGGAGATCTTGTTAGTGGAGAAGCCCTCGATGGATTTCTTGAGGCATGTTCTTTTCGGAGCTATAAACATGAAGCACTACGTCAGCAAAGAATTTGTGGAAGAAGTGGCCAAGAAAAAGCCCCGCTCGTTGATGGAAATAAGGGACATCGCTGACTCATTTTTCACCCTCGAAGATATGTACCTTACGAGGGACCAAAAAATGGCGAACGCCCCTCGCACCAACAGATCCTTTGAGGACAGAGGAGATTCAACCAGAGGCCGCCGCCGCAGCCCTATCCCTGCTCGCCGGAACTCTCCCCCTCGGAAATTCGAGCGAGTCCCTCTCAACCGCCCTATAGCTGAAGTGTATGCTATGGCGGACAAAAAGCTGTTCAAAAGGCCGTCGAAGCTAAGGGAAACCGAGGCCCAGAAGCGCTCGGGAAAATATTGCGCTTTCCACAAGCAGAAAGGGCATGATACCAACGAGTGTCGCCAACTCGAGAGTGAGATTCAGAGGCTTATTGCCGGAGGGCACCTCAAGGAGTTCGTGAAAGTGCTAGAAAGATACGACGAACACTGTGCTGAACGAGCGCGTATTAGAGGGAGAAGTCGTTTGCGCTCACGCAGCCCCCGTCACTGTCACACCGAGCCCAGTGACCGTGGGAAAGGGAAGGCATCGGACGTGGAAAACCAGCCCTTCGCGGTTATTCACATGGTTGCCGGTGGACCCTCGGGGGGTGATTCCAACGCTTCCCGACGTCGCTACATTCGGAGTTATGACCAAAGATCTTCTCAGCCCCGCCCGGTGCTCTCTGTTGATAAGTCGTCACGCTCGGAGAAGGATGAGAGCGTAGGTTTTACAAAGAAAGACTTAGAGCACATTGTAACACCCCATGGGGTCGGTGAAACCTCTGACTGCCCCATGGTGGTTAGTTTAGACGTTCACAATCATGTTGTAAAGAGGGTCTTGATTGATAGCTCCGTAAATGTTTTGCCTTACTCCACGTTCCAGAAGATGAACATCACAAACATCCCGCTCGAACCTCTTAGAACAGCCCTTGTCGGCTTTGGGGGTTCCAAAATCGTCCCTCGCGGACAAATTCGCTTGGCCACCTCTTTCGGTCGCGCCCCACAGCGAAAGACTTTAAATGTTCTTTATGTGGTGGTCGAAGTGGACCTACCATACAACATCATCATTGGGCGCCCAGCCCTCGTCGACTTCAAAGCGATAATTTCCACCTATCATCAAAAAGTCAAGTTGCCCACTCCCGAGGGAACTGGAGAAGTATTGTGCAATGTAAAGGAAGCTTGGGAATGCTACGTACTTTCCCTTCGAAGCCACAAACCCAAACAACCCACCCAGGTGGGCTCCACCAAAAAGTCCATTGACTTCCCCAAGCTGGATGAAGATGGCCCCGAGCGCAAGAGGGCCAAGCTCTATAAGAAGAAGAATAAGAAGAAAGCCACGGACAAAACCGAGGGTGCTGGAAACTCACCCCTTGGAGAGGTTGGGGCTTCCTCCTCGGAAGACGAGGACCCTACACCCTCGGGAGGTACTAACGAGAGGGTCACAGGAAAGAAACGGGCGCTCGAACTGCCGAGGCCCGAGATAAGAGTGGAACCTACATAAAACTTCCTGACCATCGAATTGGAGCCGGGGAATCCAGATAAGACCACGCAAATAGGTTCCAGCCTCGACGGTCCCTCTCAGATTATGATGATCGAATTTTTGCGGGAAAATATTGATGTCTTTGCTTGGGAGGCTTCCGACCTCACCGGCATAGATCCGAGCGTTATTGTCCACCGGCTGAACGTGGATCCAGCCTTCAAACCTATAAAGCAGAAAAAGAGGGATGTCCATGGATTCCGAAAGCAGGTCATAGAAGAAGAAGTCAATAAACTGCTTGACGCTCAGTACATAGAAGAAATTTTATATCCCGAATGGCTTTGCAATGTGGTGCTCGTTCCTAAGAGCGCCAACAAGTGGCGTATGTGCAACGACTTCACGGACCTTAACAAGGCGTGTCCCAAAGATCCGTACCCTCTACCTAGAATCGATCAGTTGGTAGATTCAACCGCCGGATGTGAGCTTATGAGCATGATGGATGCTTTCCAAGGATATTATCAGATATTTATGGCTCTTGAGGATCGTCCCAAAACTGCGTTCATAGTCCACATGGGTGTCTATTGCTTCAAGGTCATGCCCTTTGGGCTAAAAAATGCGGGACCAACCTATCAACGCCTCGTCAATAGAATGTTCGAGCGCGAAATTGGAAAATCTATGGAGGTATATGTAGACGACATGATAGTCAAGAGTGAGCGCCAACGCTCCCATCTGGAAGATCTCAAGCAGACTTTCGATATCCTTCGTCGCTACGGAATGAAGTTGAACCCATCAAAATGCACCTTTGGCGTTCGAGGCGGTAAATTTCTGGGATACATGGTCAGTCAACGTGGCATAGAGGCAAACCCCGAGAAGATTAAAGCAATCCTGGACATACCCTCCCCTCGCAATCTGAGAGAGGTCCAGGTGCTTGTGGGTAAGATCATTTCATTAAATAGGTTCATCTCTCGCTCAGCGGATAGAAACCTACCCTTCTTTAAAATTCTGCGCAACGCTCGCAACTTTACCTGGAGCAAGGAATGCGAAAAGGCTCTGCAGGATATGAAACAGTACCTTTCGAGGGCGCATTTGTTGACCAAACCTAACCCGGGGGAGAACTTGTTTGTCTATTTATCAGTTTCCTTGGAAGCCACGAGCGCTGTCCTCGTGGCAATACGCGAGCGTAAGCATATGCCGGTATATTACCTAAGCAAAACCTTGCAGGGGGCTGAGAAGAGGTACATGGAAATTGAGAAATTTGCCTTTGCGCTCGTTAACGCATCCCGAAGGCTGAGGCCTTATTTTCAGGCTCACTCCATCACAGTGCTTACAGATCAACCACTCAAACAAGTGCTATCTAAGCCGGATGTTTCGGGAAGGTTAATTAAATGGGCGATTGAACTCAGTCAGTTTGATATCTCCTTCGAGCCTCGTACAGCCATACAGGCTCAGGCAGTGGCCGATTTGTTGGTAGAACGTTTCAATTTGGAAACTGTGCCCTCGGCGGATGAGGGTTTATGGCTTTTGCACACGGATGGCTCCTCGACCTCACAGGGGGGAGGAGCCGGGGTGACCCTCAGGGATCCCCTCGGGGCAGAAGTTGACTACGCAATCAAGCTGGCGTTTCAAGTCACCAACAACGAAGCTGAGTATGAGGCCCTCATCCAAGGGCTCAGGATTGCACTCCAAAACGGGGCCACTCGTATCACAGCATACGTTGATTCGCAGTTGATCGCGAGTCAA
This sequence comes from Lantana camara, assembly GCA_037501455.1. NCBI lineage: Eukaryota > Viridiplantae > Streptophyta > Magnoliopsida > Lamiales > Verbenaceae > Lantana > Lantana camara. Next base: position 109,039,246 of record CM074856.1, on the reverse strand, counting down.
ATTGATGGTAATTATGAGGCTCGAGAAGCCACCATGGTACAGTACCTATCAAGCGCCAAGGAGGAGATAGCCAAGTTCAAGGAATTCCATCTTTTGCAAGTTCCGAGGGCTGAAAACGAACGTGCTGATGCTCTCTCCAAGTTTGCATCGGCCCTAGAAGGCTCTAGCGAGCGTGCTGTTACATTTCTTAGGACTGAAGAGCCCTTGATAAGTAGAGGAGAGCCTTCGAAAGAGGTACATATGATTGACCCCTCTGAGCCTTGTTGGCTCGACGAAATTGTCAGATTCCTCCAGGATGGAACCAGCCCGAGCAACAAAGTGGAGGCGCGGAAGATCAGAAGCAAAGCCCCTCGTTTCTCATTGGATTCCGAGGGTCGATTATTCAAACGATCCTTCCAAGGCCCACCGTTGAGATGCTTGAGACCCTCGCAGGCCAAGGAAGTTTTAGAACACGTGCACATTGGAAGTTGTGGGAACCATTCGGGCGGTCGAATCTTGGCGAAGAAAATCTTAAGGAGCGGTTTTTACTGGCCCTCGGTGTTGCAGGATGCCATTAGCTACTCTAAGAAATGCCCTAAGTGCCAGTTTCACTCTAACACCCCCCAGTTGCCAGCCGCTCAAATGATTCCTATTGATGTTTCGTGGCCTTTTGATCAGTGGGGCATTGACATTGTGGGACCCCTCCCAATGGCGGTCGGACAGAAGAAATTCGTAATACTTGCTGTGGATTATTTCACTAAGTGGGCTGAAGCCGAAGCGGTGGCCAAGATAACGTTCAAAGTTGTGAGGGACTTCATCTGGAAAAACATCATCTGCAGATACGGCATCCCGAGGGTGCTCATCTCAGATAACGGGTCCCAGTTTATTGCAGCTGACACACGGGATTAGTGCTACGAGCTAGGGATTGAACAGCGATTCACCTCCGTGGGCCATCCTCAGGCCAATGGTCAAGCGGAGGTGACCAATCGAACCATACTCCAGCACCTGAAGACGATGCTCGAAAGCAAGAAAGGAGAATGGGCTGAAGAACTTCAAGGAGCCCTGTGGGCATATCGTACTACTCCACGAGCGGCAACAGGGGAAACCCCTTATTCCCTCGTTTATGGCTCCGAGGCTATGATACCTGCGGAAATTGCCCAAGAGTCCGCACGCGTTGCCTATTTCGAGCCTGCTGACAATGAAGCCAACAGGGCGCTCGAGTTAGATTTGTTGGATGAGAAGAGAAATGCTGCTTGGGCACGTATCCACAAATACAAAGCGACCGTTGCTCACCAATATAACAAGCGTGTTAAAGAAAGGACTTTCCAGCTGGGGGACTTAGTCCTAAAAAAAGTTGAAGTTTCCAAACACGTGGGTAAATTAGACCCCAATTGGGAAGGCCCCTTCAAAGTTATCCAGGTACGAGCAAACAATACCTACTTATTGGAAACTTTGCAAGGCGAGCGACTCCCTAGGCCATGGAATGCATGTAACCTTAGAAGGTTCTACGTGTAGACATCAGCTCTTTTGTAATTGCCCATCCACGGCATGGAATGCTTTCCTTTGACGGAAAGCGTGTTGTAATCGTTTCCAAAAAATGCATCTATATAACAGTAAGTATTTAATTCTTTGTTTTTGTTATCTGCTTGCTTTCTTATTTGATCTAAGGATTCGAGCGAGAAGAGGCCTACTCCGTGTCGAGCACCCTCCACGTCGAATGGCCTACGCGATACACCAATCGTTTCAAAGTTACACTGTCCAAGGTGTTGATAACCATCCACTCGTAACAGTTTGAACGCTCACAAGAGTTTAAACCCTAAGAATGAGCGTGTCGAAAGGCGGGATGCTAAACGCTTAATTTACGCCCCCTAAGTGCTCGTCACGTTAGTTCGCGCTTGTAAACCCCCTGTGACCCTCATCTACTTGGGTAAGAGCACGCTCGTAAATAGTGGATGCCACTAACACTACGGCTACGCTCGTTTCAACCCCTACTTAGCAAATCCTACAGGCGATTTCTAAGTACGATCAATTTTCTGGAACAATCAAGATAGAGATGCACGCCAAATGTCTAAGGCCGATACTTATCTAAATCTTTAGGGATTTCCTAAGTTCAAATTCGAGCCTCATTGAGAATACAGCCAGGGAACATTCATAAGGATCGCCCTCGTGCCCATATTTGCATCTCCCAATATTCCAGCCACAAGCCAATTCTTGGCTAAAGATTTCCTAAGTCTAGATTCGAAACTTCATTTCAAAAGTGGCCAGGGAACCCTCTTAAGGGTCACCCTCGCGCCTGTATTTCCTCAATGGTTTTCTAAGTCCAAATTCAAGGTTCATTTCTACTATGGCCAGGGAACCCTCCTAAGGGTCACCCTCGCGCCTATATTTGCAATAGGCCAACTGCCTAGCGTCGTGGGCTTCTAAGCTTAATATGCATGGTGATGAGTGTCAGAGGACCGTCGTAAAAGACATCCCTGCATGCTTACACTACCATCGCAAACGTTCCAAACAAAAGACATTTATATAGAAACGGCGAGCGTAACAAAGCAGCATCATTCACCATTCAAAAGTAAGGAAGAAAGCATTCATACATTCAAGCAGTAGAAAAGAGTTCAATTATATTAAAAGAAGCATCAAGAAGTCCAAGACATCCAAAGAAATAGTTTGAAGATTGATTACAGATATAAGTTGTTCATGGGGTAGACAAGGAAGTGAACTGGCAAATTAAGGAATTCATCAACAGAAGAAGCTTCACTGGGCTGGAGCATCAGGCTCGGGGGGAGCAGTCGCAATGGGGACAGGGGCCAGCACATCAGCGTTAGAAGTTGGAGCCTCGTCTAGTTCCTCAACATCTGCTGCATCCATGACAGTACCCTCGTCCTCAATTTGGATGGGACCAGGACCTATAGTGTTAGCAGCAATGAACTCCCTTTGGAGCGTTTCCACCAACTCCTGGTACTCGGGCTCCGCCAGATTCTCAGTAGGATCGTCAGGGACCATGGGCTCGCAGTTTTCGTCCAAGTCCATGCGCAACCGTGCATCAGTGCGAGCGCTATCCGGAGCCAAGCCTAGTCTGACCATTTGCCCAATGGCTTTGTGGAAGAAACGCCGAGCGTTATCAAAGCATTGCATGTTGGCCGCAAATACAAAGGCTTTGGAACGCACGAACTTCATCACCGCGTCCCAGGACACCCTCGCTTCCAAGCCCTGTACTTTGCCTCGCAAGTCAGCAAGGGCCTTGTTGGCTGCCTCGTTCTGGCGAGTGCTCTCCGCCAGCTGCTCACCCAGCTCCCCATTTTGTACCCTCAACTGGTCCCGCTCATCCTTCAATTTCCTGTGACGCTCATTTAGGACCAGAAAGGCATCATCGGACTTCTTCAGGTTTTCCTTCAGCTGAACGTTCTCAAGGTTGGCAGAATTCAGTTGAGCGCTGACATTGTTATAATCCTCCTGCAATTGGCCCGGGTCCGTGATGCGCAGCAACTTCTTGTACTTGGCCTTATGCTCAGAATAGGCTTGCGCTCGCCCTTGCAAATTTTTCAGCCTCGGGATTACCTCCTGGGAAGCCGTTAACGAGGGTCACTGTCAGAACATAGAAGGAAGAAGGGGGGAATTTTATAAAGAGAAGTAGAGACCTACCGTCAGAAGGGCATGGCAGGCATCGTCAGCAACACGAGCGGCATCATGCTCGTTCAGTTTGTCATGGTCGGCGGAGAACTAGAGTTTTCCGACAATGTTGGAGACCATGTTGACAGAAAAGGCGCTCTTTTTCAACAGGACAGGACCGTCCTTCCTTTGGCGCTTGTACCGAGCGTCACCCCGGCAGCCAATTCTCCAGAAATCTTCATCCTCGGAGGAGGATGTGTCGCTACCCTCACCGCGGTGGCCTACAACCACCTCCTTCCCTTTATCGGAGATTGGGATAGAGTCCGGCATCCTCTTCATTTTGCCTTGGCGCTCAGCCCTAATCCCTTCTTGGATGCGGACTAACTCCCCGGATCGATTGTGGGAAGTGCTGGAGCTAAGTGCTATAGGCCCCTCGGGAGCAACTGGAGTAGGGGTAACCTCCCGAGCGCCATCCACGGTGAGATCCTCGACGGGACCAACAACTGGAACCTCGTTTCCAGCACCTCTGCCTCCATCGCCTCGCCCTTGCCTTCGCCGAATTCCTCTGCCCCTCGGCGCAGTTGGGGGTCGCTCTTGCTGCTGCTGTTGTTGTTGCTGAGGGTTAGCACCAGCTCCCTGAGCACCCAACATGCGGGAAAGGGCTTCAGCATTCATGCCTTGGGATAATATTTGGATGCCTGCAAGTAAAGAGGAACGAGCGTCAGAAGATTGATTGCTTGGATCGTATATACAAGAATACAACAATCAATGTAAGTTAGAGGACTATTCTAAAGGTTAGAGCTGTTAGTTCCTAGAATCTAACCGTCGAGGGCCATGATGTCAGTTGGAGGGTTGAGTATCATGTCTGGGGGACAAGATAAACCATAACGGAACAACACTCCCTCATTCTTCATCAGGGTCTCAGCCTTAATCCATTTTTTCTCAGCCCTCATCTCGAAGGCTAACCCCTGTGCCCAATCCTCAAAGGCTTTATTCTTCGTTCTTTCCCTAATCAGAGGACCCTCACCATGTATCAACCACCCGCGGTGAACCCTGAAAATTCCTCCTGGAGCCCCCACGAAAAACTACTTCTCCTTCCAATGCTCGCCATAGGAAGTAGATGGGGAATCTATCATCTTAAAGCCTGATTTAGCTTGAGCGTAATAGAATCCATCAGTAGGGGATGAGCGAGTCGAGCGGGCCACCTGTATCAAGCTATCAAAGTTGATGATCGAGGGCTCGCGACCTAGAGCAACCATCATAATCACGAAGGTATTAATCAGGGCTATGCCGTTCGACAGAATTTGTGAAGGGCAAAGCCTCAAGTGATGGTAGATGTTGGCAACGACGGGCGGAATTGGGAACCTCAAGCCCCCGGCAAGGACCGCATCCCAGTAGACCGTCATCATCCCAGGCGACGGTCGGTTGGCTCTTTCCCCCTCCTCTGGAAGTCGTATGGGAAATACTGCCTCATCCCAATAAGCATTCGCCCTCAGCTCTTCCAAATCGTCGAGCGTCAGAATGCTTGCAATCTCATCCGGAGATTTGTCAGTCTGATGACGATTATCCTGCCTCACTCGAGTGGCAGGCTCCCTTCCTCTCCTCTGACGCCTTCTGGAAGGTTCAGCCTCAAATGGACGCCCGGATGGCCCCGCTTCACCCTCGGGAGCCATCATAGCCACTGTGATCCTGTGATCTTGGGGTCTCACAGCGCTGTTCAAAACTGGGAATACTCTCTCCCCCTGTCTCTGCATCTCCATCACGTTGTGCATCTCCTCAAAGAGGTCGTTCACCCCTCCAGGAGCACGCTCGTTCATCCCTTGAACGGCGGCGCCCACCTCTTCTTCCCCGGCGTCAGCCGGAGCCTGGGCCACCGAGATCGCCATGGGAATTCCTTCATCTGGGTGCGCCCTAACTAGGGGAACAGCTATGGGGACATCGCCATGAGGGGAAGAGCTCCCCACCGACATCTCCTCAATCTCCCGTACATAATCATCAGCTTGGTTTCCGGCCATGTTCAGTTTTCAACTTTTGGAAACGGGATTTCTGGCAGAGAACTCAAGGAGAAAAAAGAAATTTCTGAAGCAAATGCAATGGCAGGAACTGGCTCTTCACTCAAGGGTTTCACTCACTCAACCTAAATCTTAAAGTTAGTATCAGAATATCAAGATTCGTGGAGCTTTACCTAAAGTTGGAAGAATGGAAGCTCGCCGGAGTCTGTAAAAATTACAGAAAATTCTTTGACTGCTTAAAGGCTGGAAGATATCTGAGTGCGTGAAAGAGGTTCCAAAGCTCTATAGGACCCTATTTAAAGGGGATAATTTACATGATTTAGGGCTGGGAATTCAAAATGCAATAATTTCCCGCCTAGGGAATCCCCCCACTTTTGGTAACCGCCTCACGTCTCCCGGAGTGCACGCGCCCACGTTCCCACTCAGCATTAAATGCAGACTTGACACCATTTAATGCGTTGTCAGACTGTACCCGTTACAGAAGTCAAAAGGTCACATCCCTTGCTGAGGCCTGACCCTCGGATAATTCAAAATCCAAAGCCCTTCAATGCAAAATTCTACAGTACGCTCGAGCGATACTACAGAATTTGGGGGGCAAAATGATGGGACTCAGAAACGCGCTCGTATCTCAGCCGTCCACGTGTCACCTTTAACGCGCTTGAAGATTATACGCTCGGATTGAGGGATTCGTGGGCTAACCTAGCTCATCCGCTTACCAACTAGTTTGGGCCATCGGGCCTCGGCCGATTGTTCAAACAAGGGGCCCTGGCCGACAGGCTTGGCGCTCACATTTCAGCCCTCGGGGGAATCCTTCTCAAGGAAACACCCACACGAGGGCCCATTCTTGATGCTCGGTATTTCGGCGCTCAAGGGTCGTCTATCGTGGAGAGGCCATCCATACACTCTTCGAGCGTCACCAACGCTCGTGCATGACCATGCCCCGCTGCGTTGGATCCGAACCTCGGCAGAGAGAATCTTGGGCCCATCCCCCGCGTCACCCTCGCCAACGACTTCTGACACACAGGTAGTGCGCACTACGCATCTGACACGCCGCCTCCTTTTCAGAAACGTCCTTCTCATACCTTTACGGGGCCGCCACGTGTTAGGGCAACACAGCTTTGGGACCACACGGTCAATTTACCCTTCTATCCTCACCCCTAACAAATAAATAGGGAGAACTCATGCACTCTCCCTTAAGTCATCTTCTACAGACACACTCTATTGTTCTGGGCATTCCCTCTGATCTTCTCAAGCTTTCCATTAACCTTACCACAGTAGCATTACATTTCGCACTCTTGGTGTTATCCTAGCTGGAAGAACCCACGCTCAAAAGGAAACCCAGATCCTGAGGCCTTCCCGCCTGTGATGGTCTTCCCTTTCACAAACAAATCTTAAAGTGATTGTTGCATTTAGGAAACTCACATTCCTGCACCATCATTTTTGGCGCCGTCTGTGGGAAACCATCATCATCTTCTTCAGCACTGCCAATTTCTTCCTTTCAAAGCTAGTTGAAAAGTAACACCTGTAGCTTTCATCATGGTGGCAACGAGATCCGGAACCCAGAGGAACAAAGATGCTTTTCCTTCTGTAGAGGAGGAGAATACTGAGAACCACACCCCAGTAGGAGGGAATCCGCCGCCTGTTCCTGGAGCCGTAGGAACAACTGGTATAACTCCCCCCCAGAGGAAACGAAGCAGGAGGATCTGGCTCGAATCCTCCTCCCCCAACCTTCACCCAAAATGTTCAAACCTCTCATCACGGCATGTACTCCATGGCCATGCCCCCGTCGGGATACGTCCATATACAACCGGGAATGATGCCCGGAATGGTGCCCATGGTCCAGCCATATCCAGTGGGTACACTAAATCTCCCACTGTCACTACCAAGAGAAATACAAGGGGTGGAAATGCCCCAGGTAACAACCCAGCAACTCCAGGCTCTTTACGCACAGTGTGAAGGGCAGGCGGTACAGAACGCCTGGGAGCACTTCACTGCCGCCTATTTCCCCTCTTTGGCAGGAGCTCGAGCGGCTCCGCCCTTGGGCGGGCTCCCTGCACATCCCTTGACGATGGCCCAAAATGCGTTAAGGGCCCAGCAACCTCACCCTCCCCCGCTTCAAGAAAATGAGGCCGCTCCGAGGGTCCAGCAAGGGCAGCAGCCAGCGGGAAACGAGAGAGCCCCTCAAAATGAAGGGGCTGGAAACAACGACGAGGTCCAGTCGAGGGCCACAGAGAGGGCAAACAGCAGAAATGTCGGTGACCCTCAGCTTGCAGCAGTACAAGACCAAATTCGAGGGCTCCAGAACGTGGTGGAGCAGCTCTCTCGAGCACGGTCTCACGCCTCCCGCGATGGGGGCGAGAGGTCCAAGGCCAGAGACGCTCGCCGACCACGTAGCCCCATTTCCCGGTGCAGGAGGGAAGCCAGCTACGAGGATCCCGACGACCGGGATTATAGGATCATGACTGGAGACTCGCCCCTCATTGAGGAGGTATTGATGACTCGCGCAGGGAAGGGCAAAATCCCCTCGTCTGTCAATAGGTACGATGGAACCACTGATCCAGCCGAGCACCTGGATCACTTTGTACATTTGATGCATTTATATGATCACCCCAACAACTATTGGGCCAAAGTGTTCGTCACTTCCCTCACTGGAATGGCTCAAGACTGGTACAAAAAACTCCCCCCGCGCTCGATTCGGGGGTATTATGACTTAACAGATGCCTTCGTCAGCCACTTCAACTCCTTAAAAGTACCGGCCCCAGCCACAACAGGCCTGTACAGCTTGGTCCAGGGGCCGAATGAGACCCTTCGGTCTTTCATGGGAAGGTTTAATAAGGAGATCTTGTTAGTGGAGAAGCCCTCGATGGATTTCTTGAGGCATGTTCTTTTCGGAGCTATAAACATGAAGCACTACGTCAGCAAAGAATTTGTGGAAGAAGTGGCCAAGAAAAAGCCCCGCTCGTTGATGGAAATAAGGGACATCGCTGACTCATTTTTCACCCTCGAAGATATGTACCTTGCGAGGGACCAAAAAATGGCGAACGCCCCTCGCACCAACAGATCCTTTGAGGACAGAGGAGATTCAACCAGAGGCCGCCGCCGCAGCCCTATCCCTGCTCGCCGGAACTCTCCCCCTCGGAAATTTGAGCGAGTCCCTCTCAACCGCCCTATAGCTGAAGTGTATGCTATGGCGGACAAAAAGCTGTTCAAAAGGCCGTCGAAGCTAAGGAAACCGAGGCCCAGAAGCGCTCGGGAAAATATTGCGCTTTCCACAAGCAGAAAGGGCATGATACCAACGAGTGTCGCCAACTCGAGAGTGAGATTCAGAGGCTTATTGCCGGAGGGCACCTCAAGGAGTTCGTGAAAGTGCTAGAAAGATACGACGAACACTGTGCTGAACGAGCGCGTATTAGAGGGAGAAGTCGTTCGCGCTCACGCAGCCCCCGTCACCGTCACACCGAGCCCAGTGACCGTGGGAAAGGGAAGGCATCGGACGTGGAAAACCAGCCCTTCGCGGTTATTCACATGATTGCCGATGGACCCTCGGGGGGTGATTCCAACGCTTCCCGACGTCGCTACATTCGGAGTTATGACCAAAGATCTTCTCAGCCCCGCCCGGTGCTCTCTGTTGATAAGTCGTCACGCTCGGAGAAGGATGAGAGCGTAGGTTTTACAAAGAAAGACTTAGAGCACATTGTAACACCCCATGGGGTCGGTGAAACCTCTGACTGCCCCATGGTGGTTAGTTTAGACGTTCACAATCATGTTGTAAAGAGGGTCTTGATTGATAGCTCCGTAAATGTTTTGCCTTACTCCACGTTCCAGAAGATGAACATCACAAACATCCCGCTCGAACCTCTTAGAACAGCCCTTGTCGGCTTTGGGGGTTCCGAAATCGTCCCTCGCGGACAAATTCGCTTGGCCACCTCTTTCGGTCGCGCCCCACAGCGAAAGACTTTAAATGTTCTTTATGTGGTGGTCGAAGTGGACCTACCATACAACATCATCATTGGGCGCCCAGCCCTCGTCGACTTCAAAGCGATAATTTCCACCTATCATCAAAAAGTCAAGTTTCCCACTCCCGAGGGAACTGGAGAAGTATTGTGCAATGTAAAGGAAGCTTGGGAATGCTACGTACTTTCCCTTCGAAGCCACAAACCCAAACAACCCACCCAGGCGGGCTCCACCAAAAAGTCCGTTGACTTCCCCAAGCCGGATGAAGATGGCCCCGAGCGCAAGAGGGCCAAGCTCTATAAGAAGAAGAATAAGAAGAAAGCTACGGACAAACCCGAGGGTGCTGGAAACTCACCCCTTAGAGAGGTTGGGGCTTCCTCCTCGGAGGACGAGGACCCTACACCCTCGGGAGGTACTAACGAGAGGGTCACAGGAAAGAAATGGGCGCTCGAACTGCCGAGGCCCGAGATAAGAGTGGAACCTACAGAAAACTTCCTGACCATCGAATTGGAGCCGGGGAATCCAGATAAGACCACGCAAATAGGTTCCAGTCTCGACGGTCCCTCTCAGATTATGATGATCGAATTTTTGCGGGAAAATATTGATGTCTTTGCTTGGAAGGCTTCCGACCTCACCGGCATAGATCCGAGCGTTATTGTCCACCGGCTGAACGTGGATCCAGCCTTCAAACCTATAAAGCAGAAAAAGAGGGATGTCCATGGATTCCGAAAGCAGGTCATAGAAGAAGAAGTCAATAAACTGCTTGACGCTCAGTACATAGAAGAAATTTTATATCCCGAATGGCTTTGCAATATGGTGCTCGTTCCTAAGAGCGCCAACAAGTGGCGTATGTGCAACGACTTCACGGACCTTAACAAGGCGTGTCCCAAAGATCCGTACCCTCTGCCTAGAATCGATCAGTTGGTAGATTCAACCGCCGGATGTGAGCTTATGAGCATGATGGATGCTTTCCAAGGATATTATCAGATATTTATGGCTCTTGAGGATCGTCCCAAAACTGCGTTCGTAGTCCACATGGGTGTCTATTGCTTCAAGGTTATGCCCTTTGGGCTCAAAAACGCGGGACCAACCTATCAACGCCTCGTCAATAGAATGTTCGAGCACGAAATTGGAAAATCTATGGAGGTATATGTAGACGACATGATAGTCAAGAGTGAGCGCCAACGCTCCCATCTGGAAGATCTCAAGTAGACTTTCGATATCCTTCGTCGCTACGGAATGAAGTTGAACCCATCAAAATGCACCTTTGGCGTTCGAGGCAGTAAATTTCTGGGATACATGGTCAGTCAACGTGGCATAGAGGCAAACCCCGAGAAGATTAAAGCAATCCTGGACATACCCTCCCCTCGCAATCTGAGAGAGGTCCAGGTGCTTGTGGGTAAGATCATTTCATTAAATAGGTTCATCTCTCGCTCAGCGGATAGGAACCTACCCTTCTTTAAAATTCTGCGCAACGCTCGCAACTTTACCTGGACTCCTGGAGCAAGGAATGCGAAAAGGCTCTGCAGGATATGAAACAGTACCTTTCGAGGGCGCCTTTGTTGACCAAACCTAACCCGGGGGAGAACTTATTTGTCTATTTATCAGTTTCCTTGGAAGCCACGAGCGCTGTCCTCGTGGCAATACGCGAGCGTAAGCATATGCCGGTATATTACCTAAGCAAAACCTTGCAGTGGGCTGAGAAGAGGTACATGGAAATTGAGAAATTTGCCTTTGCGCTCGTTAACGCATCCCGAAGGCTGAGGCCTTATTTTCAGGCTCACTCCATCACAGTGCTTACAGATCAACCACTCAAACAAGTGCTATCTAAGCCGGATGTTTCGGGAAGGTTAATTAAATGGGCGATTGAACTCAGTCAGTTTGATATCTCCTTCGAGCCTCGTACAGCCATACAGGCTCAGGCAGTGGCCGATTTGTTGGTAGAACGTTTCAATTTGGAAACTGTGCCCTCGGCGGATGAGGGTTTATGGCTTTTGCACACGGATGGCTCCTCGACCTCACAGGGGGGAGGAGCCGGGGTGACCCTCAGGGATCCCCTCGGGGCAGAAGTTGACTACGCAATCAAGCTGGCGTTTCAAGTCACCAACAACGAAGCTGAGTATGAGGCCCTCATCCAAGGGCTCAGGATTGCACTCCAAAACGGGGCCACTCGTGTCACAGCATACGTTGATTCGCAGTTGATCGCGAGTCAAATTGATGGTAATTATGAGGCTCGAGAAGCCACCATGGTACAGTACCTATCAAGCGCCAAGGAGGAGATAGCCAAGTTCAAGGAATTTCATCTTTTGCAAGTTCCGAGGGCTGAAAACGAACGTGCTGATGCTCTCTCTGTTGGAAAACACGAATCAGAAAGCAGCGGAATATAAAAAATTTTCCCAACAAAAGGACCTTGAACTCGGAATCGTGTAACCAAATTCGTAAAGATAGAAAACTTACTTTTCTTTTATTCTTTCTTGAAGCGTTTCAAGCCACCCAAGAACGCTCTTCTCGCGGCTTGATCCCCTCTCCTTGGTAAAGCTCGAATCTTCAAACTTCTAACTTGAAGTCTCTAGAGAAAGTCCACCAACTTGATCACAATCTAACTAGTAAGGATGCTAGTTCTCTAGTTAGTGTTTAGGCTTAACCTAGGGTTTAATTTAATCTTGGAGAAAGGAAGGTGTTCAACACATGAACCAAGAATTGTCAATTAGCTCTAAAGGGGAGCTCGAGCTCCCCTATATATAGGAGGGAGTGCCGATCCAAATCCTTGTTGGGAAAGGATTTGGTTCCTCTCTCTCCTATTACTTGATCATCAAGTATTTTCCAACTTTGACTTTGAATTCTAATTCTAGTCAACTTTTAAGAGAGCTAAAAATATCCAAACTATTTTTGGATAATTTTATACTTTATTTATTATAAAATAAATAACTTATTTTTATCTAATTAATTAATTCATAATTAATTAACTAGATTATTTTCTCCAAAATTAGACTTTCCATTTAATTCAAAATTAAACCAAAGTCTATTAAATAATTAACTAATTAATTATTTAATATGTATATAATATATATATACACACACGTGTGTGACACGTGTCATTGTGACACGTGTCACTCACGTGAGCCACACGTGTGACTTCACACGTGTGGAACCCTCTTGGCCCGATTAACTCGTTTAATCATTTTCAAGCCTCAACTCATGTAACCAAGTTGTTGTGTGTGACCCTCTAGGTTCTCAATTCAATTAGCAGTGACCCTAATTAATTAATTCACTAATTAATTAATTAGTCCACAGATTAAACGACCATAGTCTAGCAACAGGTGTTTAACCCCTAGCTGAATTGGAATGTTCAAATTCGACAGAACCTTTAAGTCATTGATTCATGTGAGATACAATCCTCCTACTTACTATCTCTCAACCAAGATCTAGGGCAAGGGAATAATCAGAACCCTAATAATCCGGTCTTAAAGCTAAGTGCATTTCATATCCATTTGATCTCAATCTAAGAAACCCTTTTCTTGATGTCTTGATCTACTGCCTTGGCCAAGGACTCCATATGGCATATGAACGACTTACACAATAAGAGATCACCTTGCAAATGCAAGTGTAGGTCCTTTCTTGATTCTCATTCACTTTCATGAGTCACTTGTGCAGCCCCAGCATAAGCCTTGAATCAGTTGTCTAAGGCGACACCCTTTAAAGCTTATACCTAAGACTACAGAGTTAACTCATAAAGTGACAAGGAACCTCAAGTCTAAGGATCAATTAATCACATCAATAACTCGTGAGATATTTCCTAATCTGGAAGTTTCCATTTCCTGAAATAGAAACTTCCTTTCCCATTTAGGAATGTTCTCACACGGGGCACCTCAGTGAACTTACTTATTAAAGTAAGCACCCTCATGTATCACGCACGTATCAACTATACACTTTGCACCTCCATGAAATAAGGTGGTCCTTCTTAAGGGCGTGATCCCACAAGCAAGCCTTAGAGGAGTCAGGTTGACACTCCCACTGTCTGTAGGACTCATCGGCTTGGAGTATTTTACTAATCATGACTTATGTGATATAGGGCTCGTTTCATGAACCATTTCACCTAAATGGTAGAGTCCTAAAGTCATCAGGATTAGGGGAGTTCTCATACATGCACAGCTAAAGTAAACGCATACCAAACAAGAGCATATAAAGAAGTGTTGCCTCAATTCGTTATTTTATTCAAAGATTGTCTGTGATTACAATAAGGAAAAGCACAAAGCGGATATACAATCGGCTTTCTAGGGCACTATTCCTAACAATCTCCCACTTGCCCGTCAAAGCCATTCTAAAGCTATTCTAAGTCCCATCTTCTGAAGATGACCTTGGAAAGTTTCTCGACTAAGGGGTTTAGTAAGTGGATCTGCCACGTTCTCTGCTGATGTGACCCTCTCAATTCGTACATCTCCTCTTTTGATAATATCACGGATTAGGTGATACTTCCTCATAATGTGCTTGGTCCGTTGGTGAGATCTTGGTTCTCTTGCTTGAGCAACCGCCCCAGTGTTGTCACAAAACACAGTAATGGGGTCTTTCATGCTAGGAACAACATTCAATTCTTGAATGAAGTTTCTAATCCAAACACCTTCCTTAGCTGCATCATTTGCAGCTAAGTATTCGGCCTCAGTGGTCGAATCTGCAGTGGTAGTCTGCTTGGAACTCTTCCAACTCACTGCTCCGCCGTTTAGGCAGAAAATGTATCCTGACATTGACTTAAAATCATCTAAGTCAGATGCAAAGCTTGCATCGCAGTATCCTTCCACAGTAAGATCTTTCTGACCTCCGTAAACTAAGAATAAATCTTTAGTACTTTTCAAGTACTTAAGAATATTCTTCACGGCAACCCAGTGACCATCTCCAGGGTCAGATTGGAAACGACTCGTTACACTAAGTGCATAAGCCACATCCGGTCGAGTACATAACATTGCATACATTATGCTACCTATTGCTGATGCATAAGGTGTATGAGTCATTCTTTCCTTCTCAAGGTCAGTCTTAGGACACATCTTCTTTGAAAGACATGTTCCTACACTCATAGGAAGGTTCTTAACCTTTGCTGACTCCATATTGAATCTCTTCAATACTTTGTCAATGTACATCGACTGTGATAGTCCTATTAACCTTCTAGATCTATCTCTATAGATTTTGATTCCAAGGATATAGGACGCATCACCAAGATCTTTCATTTCGAATTGGTTCGATAACCATAACTTAGTCACTTTCATGTCATCCTTCGAATTCCCAATAAGAAGGATGTCATCAACATAAAGTACTAAGAATTGCACTGAGGTCTCCAATTCCTTTCTATACACACATGATTCATCCGAAATTTGGATGAAGCCAAACGCTTTGACTGATTCATCAAATCGAATGTTCCAATTCCTTGAAGCCTGTTTCAATCCATAGATTGATCTTTGGAGTTTGCAAACCTTTTGCTCACTCCCACTGAATGTGAAACCTATGGGTTGCTCCATATAAATGTCCTTGTCAATGTCGCCATTGAGAAAGGCAGTTTTCACATCCATTTGCCATATCTCATAGTCATAATATGCAGCAATGGCAAGCATGATTCGAATGGACTTTTGCATTGCAACTGGTGAAAAGGTTTCGTCAAAGTCCACGCCGGGTCTTTGAGTGAATCCTTTTGCAACCAGTCTTGCTTTGTAGGCCGCAATGCTTCCATCAACTCCAAGCTTTCTCTTAAAGATCCATTTGCAACCTATGGGTTTGACCCCATCAGGCAAATCTACCAAGGTCCAAACTTGGTTGGAGTTCATGGAGTCCATTTCGGATTTCATGGCTTCTATCCACTGTTCAGAGTCAGAATCTGAAAGTGCCTCCTCATATGTTAAAGGATCATTATCCTTTTGAGAGATTTCATGGAAGAATCCATACCATCTCTCCGGCTGTCTAGGAGTACGTTCAGAACGCCTTAGAGGAGGATTTACATGTGTATCGAAATTCGTGATTGGTTGTGGTTGATCAGAGTGGGACGTTTCTTCAGTGGGTGGTGTGGGGTCACTTTGTACTTCTTCTAATTCTATGATCTTGCCTTTCTTTTCTTTAAGGAACGATTCCTCAAGAAAAGTGGCATTTCTGGAAACAAACACCTTTTGCTCAGATTGATCATAGAAATAGTATCCTATGGATTCCTTAGGATAACCTACAAAGTAGCATAAGTTAGAACGAGATTCTAACTTATCTCCCACTGTCCTCTTCACGTAAGCAGGACAACCCCAAATTCTTAAATAAGAATAACTAGGGATTTTACCATGCCACATTTCATAGGGCGTCTTGGGGACTGACTTAGAGGGAACTAGATTCAGAATCTTTGCTGCACTTTCTAGGGCATAACCCCAGAAAGAAGGTGGTAAGTCAGTGAAACTCATCATGGAACGAACCATATCAAGTAGGGTTCGATTCCTTCTCTCAGAAACTCCATTAAGCTGAGGAGTTCCCGGAGGAGTCCACTGAGAGATAATCCCATTATCCTTGAGATGATTAAGGAATTCTTCACTAAGAGATTCGCCTCCTCGATCAGATCGAAGTGCTTTGATCTTGTGACCAGTTTGGTTCTCAACCTCCTTTTGAAATTCTAAGAATTTCTCAAAAGCTTCAGATTTATACTTCATTAAGTATACATAACCATACCGACTAAAGTCATCAGTAAAGGTTATGAAGTACTGATGATTGTTTCTAGTGCTTACACTAAGCGGTCCACAAACATCAGTATGGATCAAATCCAAAACCTTAGTGGCACGTTCCACAGTTCCTTTAAAAGGGACTTTGGACATTTTTCCTTTGAGACAGGATTCGCAAGAAGTTAACTCTTTGAGATCATTTTCAGAGAATGATCCTAAAGTGTTTATCTTGCTAATTCTGTTCTTGGAAATGTGTCCTAATCTAGCGTGCCATAAGGGAGCTGAAACTTTATCATCTCTCTTACACTTTGTTTCTCGTTGTATATTCATAATATTGATGTTTTGAGTTAGGTAAAGTCCATTACTTAGAGTACCGATATGAACGGAAGAGTTGTTCCGTTTGATAAAGTATTTACCATTCTTAATATAAGTTTCATAACCTTCACAATCTAATATTGGAACTGAAATTATATTACGAATAATGTTCGGTACATAAAGGACTTTATTTAATACTAACTCAAAACTAACTAAATCTAATCTAATTGTGCCTAAAGCTCGAGCTTCAACGTTTGAGCCATCGCCGATCTTCAAGACACATTCTCCTTCTTTGAGTTGTTGGACTTCACTTAGCATCTGTACATCATTACAGATATGAGTCCCACAACCGGTATCAAGTACCCAAGAACTAGAATTAATAGAAAGATTTACTTCAACGAGAAAGATACCTTTCTTTAGAGTAGCCTTGTACTCTGGGCAGTTTCTCCTCCAATGTCCCGCTTTGCCACAATGGAAGCAAACATCCTCTTTCTGATCACGCTTCTTCTTTTGGGCCTTCCCCTTCGAAATGCCACCAGTGGGCCTAAGGGGTTTCTTCTTCTTCTTTTGGGCTTTCTTGCCCTTACCTTTAGAAGGCCCAGAAGAGGAAGATGGAGCATTCACCATCAAAACCTTATTGTCCTTCTGATCGTGCTTTCAGCAGTCACAAGCTGACTAATCAGCTCAGCTACGGTAGCACCAGCATGATTCATGTTGAAGTTAAGGACAAATGGGTTGAATGATGGTGGGAGCGAAGCTAGCAACAAATCCACTGAAAGCTCATCTTTCAGTGGCATGTCCATGGAAGCAAGTTTCTCAGTAAGGGCAAGAAACTTGAGTCCATATTCATGGACACTTGAACCTTCCCTCATTCTCAAGTGGAATAATTCCTTTGAAGTGTTATACCTTGTAACACGTTCATGAGGGCGGTAAAGTTGCTCTAAGTGGTCGTAAATCTCCCAAGCAAATTCCATGGCCTCATGTTGCCTTTGCAAGTCCGGAGACATGTTAGCCAACATAAGGCAACGGGCTTGGAGATTATCATCCTTCCACTTCTGAATCGCATCCCGCTCGGCCCGAGTGGGAGCCTCCCCTTCGGGACTAGGCTCCCATTCGAAGAGAACATAAGTTCTCTTCTCAGAATCTAAAATGATTTTTAGATTCCTCAGCCAATCAGAATAGTTGGGACCAGTCAACTTGTTTGACTCGAGGATCGATACAAGAGGGTTATTGGTTGCCATTTCAAAACACGTAGAGAATCACAGAATCTACGACCTAAATGGTAAAACAGAGAACTAGTGAGCATGCTGAATTATAACGATATACAAAAGATAAGGTCTTTAATCTATTGTAGCTCCCACTGTTTTTCAAAGATCCAGAATTCCCAAAGATCTAAGAGGAACACGTTTCCCAATGGGTACTAAGATCCTAGGCATTTTACCTCGAACCCACGACTCGCGGACATTCTAAGTAAGAACCCTAGGTAGGTACAACTTACCAATTCTAACACCTTTAGAACTCTTAGTAATTGTTTTTGCATCACCTATCTTTCAATATGGACCCACGACTCGTGCGACATCCATATTTACTTAGGCGTTAAGCTAGACCCATCAATCATAAGATCATGACCAAAACTTAGTTCGAACGACCCACGACTCGCGGACATCGCCCTTGCTAAAATTGACCACGAAATATTGATCATTTAAAATGATTAATTAGGTAACTAAGAACTAATAAGCTCCACTAGCTATCCCACGACTCGCGGACAATAACCAGCTTTACTTACTAAACTTAAAACCTATTGATGGAATGCTAGGAATTTAATTCAAAATTTGCATCTCGAATTAAACACCTATTTGTTCGAAATTAGCTTAATATTTAATGGGAATTTTCGAATCAACCGGAGAGTTGTCCGGTTCGACCTCACCAACATATATGTTATCCAATTTTATTAGTCTTGATTAATGCAAGTACACTTAAATGCATTTCAAACAAGCACATAAACAGATAACATGTCCTAGCATGATACTAACATGTAATGATCATGGGTTCTACCTATCTTATGCGTGATATGTGGGAGCCACTCCACAATCACAAGTTCTAACATACATGCCACATAAACAGTTCAAATCACATAAGGGAAAGCGGTAACAAAATACGAGCCCTATCTCTAATACATTTAACAATTGAGATTCCCCTCCCTAACATTTTGAGGGGTCTTCACTTATGGCCTCCTTGTTACTTGAATGTGGTCCATCTTACTCCATGGGTGCATTGTCTCCAAAATGAAAATAAAACCTCACCACCTATCTCTACTCTCAAATTACAATAAAAGGAAAAAGACATAAAGTAATAAGGCTCAATCTTCATATTGGCCTTAGACAATTACACGGGGCATACCCCGGCCTCAAAAACAGTAATATGGAAAGCCACATAATAAATCACATAACAGTACGCACATAAGTGAGGCTCCAACCTCAATTGAAAAACGCAACTATAGGGCTCCAACCCCAATTTAAACCATCCATGTGCATAAATTAAAACCATACATAGATCTAAACCCATGATCACCTAACATGCTTTTGCAAGAATTTAAATTTAACCAATAAATTAAAATTTTCGCTTTAAGCTCGAATAGCTTAAAACACGACTTGATGCGAGTCTTATTTATAAAAGTTTTCAATAAATCCCAAATTACCGAAACAAATAAAATTCCAATTAATTTCTGAAAATTAATAATTTTATCAAGATGTATTTTCCCAAAATATAAACCGTTTCAATTTCTCAAAAAAAAAATCCCAATTTCAAGTTTTATTCAAAAATTAAAAATAATTATTCAAAAATAAAATTTTTAAAATTAAAAATAAAAATTAGGACTGGATTGCACGAAACACGAAAAACACGGACTACGAAAACGGGGCCCTTGCACGAGACGGGCTGCTCGTTGCGGGCGTGCGCGCGCGCGCACGCGACAGGCGCACACTGCGCGCGGCCAAGGCCGCGCTCCTGCACGCGCTGGGCGTGCACGCCGCGCGCTCCTGCGCGCAGCTCTTCTCGGCAAAGGTGGCGGGCGACAGCGGGCGGCCTGGGCAAGCTATCCCGCACGCCTTGCGGGATTCTCGCCCAGCCTGGGCGAGACGGCGGGCGGCCTGTCCCGGCAGCCCTGGGCGGGCTCGCCCGCACGCTTGCGGGAGGGCGGTGGCGGTGATGCCTGCGCGCGCCTAGGACAGGCGGGCGGTGCGCGCGAAGCCCGCGCGCGCGACTCCTTCGCGCGCGGGGTTTCGCGTGTTCATCGCGATCCGGGCTTTCGTTTCGTGTTTTCGTTCAAAAGCAAAACCAATCCAAGAAATCCAAAAACAGTTTATACAGTTTCAAATCTAAAATTGTTTTTCAAAATTAATTTTTTGCAAAAACCAATTTTCAGAAACTTTCAGGAAAAAATACAGTTTCGTAATTCAGGCTTTCTAAAACAATTACAAATACTCAATCGCATCAAGCCTAAGAATTTCTACCAAATTCAGTATAATTGAGACGAATCAGAAACACGATTAACGAGGTGGCTCTGATACCACTTGTTGGAAAACACGAATCAGAAAGCAGCGGAATTTAAAAAATTTTCCCAACAAAAGGACCTTGAACTCGGAATCGTGTAACCAAATTCGTAAAGATAGAAAACTTACTTTTCTTTTATTCTTTCTTGAAGCGTTTCAAGCCACCCAAGAACGCTCTTCTCGCGGCTTGATCCCCTCTCCTTGGTAAAGCTCGAATCTTCAAACTTCTAACTTGAAGTCTCTAGAGAAAGTCCACCAACTTGATCACAATCTAACTAGTAAGGATGCTAGTTCTCTAGTTAGTGTTTAGGCTTAACCTAGGGTTTAATTTAATCTTGGAGAAAGGAAGGTGTTCAACACATGAACCAAGAATTGTCAATTAGCTCTAAAGGGGAGCTCGAGCTCCCCTATATATAGGAGGGAGTGCCGATCCAAATCCTTGTTGGGAAAGGATTTGGTTCCTCTCTCTCCTATTACTTGATCATCAAGTATTTTCCAACTTTGACTTTGAATTCTAATTCTAGTCAACTTTTAAGAGAGCTAAAAATATCCAAACTATTTTTGGATAATTTTATACTTTATTTATTATAAAATAAATAACTTATTTTTATCTAATTAATTAATTCATAATTAATTAACTAGATTATTTTCTCCAAAATTAGACTTTCCTTTTAATTCAAAATTAAACCAAAGTCTATTAAATAATTAACTAATTAATTATTTAATATGTATATAATATATATATACACACACGTGTGTGACACGTGTCACTCACGTGAGCCACACGTGTGGAACCCTCTTGGCCCGATTAACTCGTTTAATCATTTTCAAGCCTCAACTCATGTAACCAAGTTGTTGTGTGTGACCCTCTAGGTTCTCAATTCAATTAGCAGTGACCCTAATTAATTAATTCACTAATTAATTAATTAGTCCACAGATTAAACGACCATAGTCTAGCAACAGGTGTTTAACCCCTAGCTGAATTGGAATGTTCAGATTCGACAGAACCTTTAAGTCATTGATTCATGTGAGATACAATCCTCCTACTTACTATCTCTCAACCAAGATCTAGGGCAAGGGAATAATCAGAACCCTAATAATCCGGTCTTAAAGCTAAGTGCATTTCATATCCATTTGATCTCAATCCAAGAAACCCTTTTCTTGATGTCTTGATCTACTGCCTTGGCCAAGGACTCCATATGGCATATGAACGACTTACACAATAAGAGATCACCTTGCAAATGCAAGTGTAGGTCCTTTCTTGATTCTCATTCACTTTCATGAGTCACTTGTGCAGCCCCAGCATAAGCCTTGAATCAGTTGTCTAAGGCGACACCCTTTAATGCTTATACCTAAGACTACAGAGTTAACTCATAAAGTGACAAGGAACCTCAAGTCTAAGGATCAATTAATCACATCAATGACTCGTGAGATATTTCCTAATCTGGAAGTTTCCATTTCCTGAAATAGAAACTTCCTTTCCCATTTAGGAATGTTCTCACACGGGGCACCTCAGTGAACTTACTTATTAAAGTAAGCACCCTCATGTATCACGCACGTATCAACTATACACTTTGCACCTCCATGAAACAAGGTGGTCCTTCTTAAGGGCGTGATCCCACAAGCAAGCCTTAGAGGAGTCAGGTTGACACTCCCACTGTCTGTAGGACTCATCGGCTTGGAGTATTTTACTAATCATGACTTATGTGATATAGGGCTCGTTTCATGAACCATTTCACCTAAATGGTAGAGTCCTAAAGTCATCAGGATTAGGGGAGTTCTCATACATGCACAGCTAAAGTAAACGCATACCAAACAAGAGCATATAAAGAAGTGTTGCCTCAATTCGTTATTTTATTCAAAGATTGTCTGTGATTACAATAAGGAAAAGCACAAAGCGGATATACAATCGGCTTTCTAGGGCACTATTCCTAACACTCTCCAAGTTTGCATCGGCCCTTGAAGGCTCTAGCGAGCGTGCTGTTACATTGCTTAGGACTGAAGAGCCCTTGATAAGTAGAGGAGAGCCTTCGAAAGAGGTACATATGATTGACCCCTCTGAGCCTTGTTGGCTCGACGAAATTGTCAGATTCCTCCAGGATGGAACCAACCCGAGCAACAAAGTGGAGGCGCAGAAGATCAGAAGCAAAGCCCCTCGTTTCTCATTGGATTCCGAGGGTCGATTATTCAAACGATGCTTCCAAGGCCCACCGTTGAGATGCTTGAGACCCTCGCAGGCCAAGGAAGTTTTAGAACACGTGCACAGTGGAAGTTGTGGGAACCATTCGGGCGGTCGAATCTTGGCGAAGAAAATCTTAAGGAGCGGTTTTTACTGGCCCTCGGTGTTGCAGGATGCCATTAGCTACTCTAAGAAATGCCCTAAGTGCCAGTTTCACTCTAACACCCCCCAGTTGCCAGCCGCTCAAATGATTCCTATTGATATTTCGTGGCCTTTTGATCAGTGGGGCATTGACATTGTGGGACCCCTCCCAATGGCGGTCGGACAGAAGAAATTCGTAATACTTGCTGTGGATTATTTCACTAAGTGGGCTGAAGCCGAAGCGGTCACCAAGATAACGTTCAAAGTTGTGAGGGACTTCATCTGGAAAAACATCATCTGCAGATACGGCATCCCGAGGGTGCTCATCTCAGATAACGGGTCCCAGTTTATTGCAGCTGACACACGGGATTGGTGCTACGAGCTAGGGATTGAACAGCGATTCACCTCCGTGGGCCATCCTCAGGCCAATGGTCAAGCGGAGGTGACCAATCGAACCATACTCCAGCACCTGAAGACGATGCTCGAAAGCAAGAAAGGAGAATGGGCTGAAGAACTTCAAGGAGCCCTGTGGGCATATCGTACTACTCCACGAGCGGCAATAGGGGAAACCCCTTATTCCCTCGTTTATGGCTCCGAGGCTATGATACCTGCGGAAATTGCCCAAGAGTCCGCACGCGTTGCCTATTTCGAGCCTGCTGACAATGAAGCCAACAGGGCGCTCGAGTTAGATTTGTTGGATGAGAAGAGAAATGCTGCTTGGGCACGTATCCACAAATACAAAGCGACCGTTGCTCGCCAATATAACAAGCGTGTTAAAGAAAGGACTTTCCAGCTGGGGGACTTAGTCCTAAAAAAAGTTGAAGTCTCCAAACACGTGGGTAAATTAGACCCCAATTGGGAAGGCCCCTTCAAAGTTATCCAGGTACGAGCAAACAATACCTACCTATTGGAAACTTTGCAAGGCGAGCGACTCCCTAGGCCATGGAATGCATGTAACCTTAGAAGGTTCTACGTGTAGACATCAGCTCTTTTGTAATTGCCCATCCGCGGCATGGAATGCTTTCCTTTGACGGAAAGCGTGTTGTAATCGTTTCCAAAAAATGCATCTATATAACAGTAAGTATTTAATTCTTTGTTTTTGTTATCTGCTTGCTTTCTTATTTGATCTAAGGATTCGAGCGAGAAGAGGCCTACTCCGTGTCGAGCACCCTCCACGTCGAATGGCCTACGCGATACACCAATCGTTTCAAAGTTACACTGTCCAAGGTGTTGATAACCATCCACTCGTAACAGTTTGAACGCTCACAAGAGTTTAAACCCTAAGAATGAGCGTGTCGAAAGGCGGGATGCTAAACGCTTAATTTACGCCCCCTAAGTGCTCATCACGTTAGTTCGCGCTTGTAAACCCCCTGTGACCCTCATCTACTTGGGTAAGAGCACGCTCGTAAATAGTGGATGCCACTAACACTACGGCTACGCTCGTTTCAACCCCTACTTAGCAAATCCTACAGGCGATTTCTAAGTACGATCAATTTTCTGGAACAATCAAGATAGAGATGCACGCCAAATGTCTAAGGCCGATACTTAACTAAATCTTTAGGGATTTCCTAAGTTCAAATTCGAGCCTCATTGAGAATACAGCCAGGGAACATTCATAAGGATCGCCCTCGTGCCCATATTTGCATCTCCCAATATTCCAGCCACAAGCCAATTCTTGGCTAAAGATTTCCTAAGTCTGGATTCGAAACTTCATTTCAAAAGTGGCCAGGGAACCCTCTTAAGGGTCACCCTCGCGCCTGTATTTCCTCAAAGGTTTTCTAAGTCCAAATTCAAGGTTCATTTCTACTATGGCCAGGGAACCCTCCTAAGGGTCACCCTCGCGCCTATATTTGCAATAGGCCAACTGCCTAGCGTCGTGGGCTTCTAAGCTTAATATGCATGGTGATGAGTGTCAGAGGACCGTCGTAAAAGATATCCCTGCATGCTTACACTACCATCGCAAACGTTCCAAACAAAAGACATTTATATAGAAACGATGAGCGTAACAAAGCATCATCATTCACCATTCAAAAGTAAGGAAGAAAGCATTCATACATTCAAGCAGTAGGAAAGAGTTCAAATATATTAAAAGAAGCATCAAGAAGTCCAAGACATCCAAAGAAATAGTTTGAAGATTGATTACAGATATAAGTTGTTCATGGGGTAGACAAGGAAGTGAACTGGCAAATTAAGGAATTCATCAACAGAAGAAGCTTCACTGGGCTGGAGCATCAGGCTCGGGGGGAGCAGTCGCAATGGGGACAGGGGCCAGCACATCAGCGTTAGAAGTTGGAGCCTCGTCTAGTTCCTCAACATCTGCTGCATCCATGATAGTACCCTCGTCCTCAATTTGGATGGGACCAGGACCTATAGTGTTAGCAGCAATGAACTCCCTTTGGAGCGTTTCCACCAACTCCTGGTACTCGGGCTCCGCCAGATTCTCAGTAGGATCGTCAGGGACCATGGGCTCGCAGTTTTCGTCCAAGTCCATGCGCAACCGTGCATCAGTGCGAGCGCTATCCGGAGCCAAGCCTAGTCTGACCATTTGGCCAATGGCTTTGTGGAAGAAACGCCGAGCGTTATCAAAGCATTGCATGTTGGCCGCAAATACAAAGGCTTTGGAATGCACGAACTTCATCACCGTGTCCCAGGACACCCTCGCTTCCAAGCCCTGTACTTTGCCTCACAAGTCAGCAAGGGCCTTGTTGGCTGCCTCGTTCTGGCGAGTGCTCTCCGCCAGCTGCTCACCCAGCTCCCCATTTTGTACCCTCAACTGGTCCCGCTCATCCTTCAATTTCCTGTGACGCTCATTTAGGACCAGAAAGGCGTCATCGGACTTCTTCAGGTTTTCCTTCAGCTGAACGTTCTCAAGGTTGGCAGAATTCAATTGAGCGCAGACATTGTTGTAATCCTCCTGCAATTGGCCCGGGTCCGTGATGCGCAGCAACTTCTTGTACTTGGCCTTATGCTCAGAATAGGCTTGCGCTCGCCCTTGCAAATTTTTCAGCCTCGGGATTACCTCCTGGGAAGCCGTTAACGAGGGTCACTGTCAGAACATAGAAGGAAGAAGGGGGGAATTTTATAAAGAGAAGTAGAGACCTACCGTCAGAAGGGCATGGCAGGCATCGTCAGCAACACGAGCGGCATCATGCTCGTTCAGTTTGTCATGGTCGGCGGAGAACTGGAGTTTTCCAACAATGTCGGAGACCATGTTGACAGAAAAGGCGCTCTTTTTCAACAGGACAGGACCGTCCTTCCTTTGGCGCTTGTACCGAGCGTCACCCCGGCAGCCAATTCTCCAGAAATCTTCATCCTCGGAGGAGGATGTGTCGCTACCCTCACCGCGGTGGCCTACAACCACCTCCTTCCCTTTACCGGAGATTGGGATAGAGTCCGGCATCCTCTTCCTTTTGCCTTGTCGCTCAGCCCTAATCCCTTCTTGGATGCGGACTAACTCCCCGGATCGGTTGTGGGAAGTGCTGGAGCTAAGTGCTATAGGCCCCTCGGGAGCAACTGGAGTAGGGGTAACCTCCCGAGCGCCATCCACGGTGAGATCCTCGACAGGACCAACAACTGGAACCTCGTTTCCAGCACCTCTGCCTCCATCGCCTCGCCCTTGCCTTCACCGAATTCCTCTGCCCCTCGGCGCAGTTGGGGGTCGCTCTTGCTGCTGCTGTTGTTGTTGCTGAGGGTTAGCACCAGCTCCCTGAGCACCCAACATGCGGGAAAGGGCTTCAGCATTCATACCTTGGGATAATATTTGGATGCCTGCAAGTAAAGAGGAACGAGCGTCAGAAGATTGATTGCTTGGATCGTATATACAAGAATACAACAATCAATGTAAGTTAGAGGACTATTCTAAAGGTTAGAGCTGTTAGTTCCTAGAATCTAACCGTCGAGGGCCATGATGTCAGCTGGAGGGTTGAGTATCATGTCTGGGGGGCAAGATAAACCATAACGGAACAACACTCCCTCATTCTTCATCAGGGTCTCAGCCTTAATCCATTTTTTCTCAGCCCTCATCTCGAAGGCTAACCCCTGTGCCCAATCCTCAAAGGCTTTATTCTTCGTTCTTTCCCTAATCAGAGGACCCTCACCATGTATCAACCACCCGCGGTGAACCCTGAAAATTCCTCCTGGAGCCCCCACAAAAAAGTACTTCTCCTTCCAATGCTCGCCATAGGAAGTAGATGGGGAATCTATCATCTTAAAGCCTGATTTAGCTTGAGCGTAATAGAATCCATCAGTAGGGGATGAGCGAGTCGAGCGGGCCACCTGTATCAAGCTATCAAAGTTGATGATCGAGGGCTCGCGACCTAGAGCAACCATCATAATCACGAAGGTATTAATCAGGGCTATGCCGTTCGGCAGAATTTGTGAAGGGCAAAGCCTCAAGTGATGGTAGATGTTGGCAATGACGGGCGGAATTGGGAACCTCAAGCCCCCGGCAAGGACCGCATCCCAGTAGACCGTCATCATCCCAGGCGGCGGTCGGTTGGCTCTTTCCCCCTCCTCTGGAAGTCGCATGGGAAATACTGCCTCATCCCAATAAGCATTCGCCCTCAGCTCTTCCAAATCGTCGAGCGTCAGAATGCTTGCAATCTCATCTGGAGATTTGTCAGTCTGATGACGATTATCCTGCCTCACTCGAGTGGCAGGCTCCCTTCCTCTCCTCTGACGCCTTCTGGAAGGTTCAGCCTCAAATGGACGCCCGGATGGCCCCGCTTCACCCTCGGGAGCCATCATAGCCACTGTGATCCTGTGATCTTGGGGTCTCACAGCGCTGTTCAAAACTGGGAATACTCTCTCCCCCTGTCTCTGCATCTCCATCACGTTGTGCATCTCCTCAAAGAGGTCGTTCATCCCTCCAGGAGCACGCTCGTTCATCCCTTGAACGACGGAGCCCACCTCTTCTTCCCCGGCGTCAGCCGGAGCCTGGGCCACCGAGATCGCCATGGGAATTCCTTCATCTGGGTGCGCCCTAACTAGGGGAACAGCTATGGGGACATCACCATGAGGGGAAGAGCTCCCCACCGACATCTCCTCAATCTCCCGTACATAATCATCAGCTTGGTTTCCGGCCATGTTCAGTTTTCAACTTTTGGAAACGGGATTTCTGGCAGAGAACTCAAGGAGAGAAAAGAAATTTCTGAAGCAAATGCAATGGCAGGAACTGGCTCTTCACTCAAGGGTTTCACTCACTCAACCTAAATCTAAAAGTTAGTATCAGAATATCAAGATTCGTGGAGCTTTACCTAAAGTTGGAAGAATGGAAGCTCGCCGGAGTCTGTAAAAATTACAGAAAATTCTTTGACTGCTTAAAGGCTGGAAGATATCTGAGTGCGTGAAAGAGGTTCCAAAGCTCTATAGGACCCTATTTAAAGGGGATAATTTACATGATTTAGGGCTGGGAATTCAAAATGCAATCATTTCCTGCCTAGGGAATCCCCCCACTTTTGGTAACCGCCTCACGTCTCCCGGAGTGCACGCGCCCACGTTCCCACTCAGCATTAAATGCGGACTTGACACCATTTAATGCGTTGTCAGACTGTACCCGTTACAGAAGTCAAAAGGTCACATCCCTTGCTGAGGCCTGACCCTCGGATAATTCAAAATCCAAAGCCCTTCAATGCAAAATTCTACAGTACGCTCGAGCGATACTACAAAATTTGGGGGGCAAAATGATGGGACTCAGAAACGCGCTCGTATCTCAGCCGTCCACGTGTCACCTTTAACGCGCTTGAAGATTATACGCTCGGATTGAGGGATTCGTGGGCTAACCTAGCTCATCCGCTTACCAACGGGCCTCGGCCGATTGTTCAAACAAGGGGCCCTAGCCGACAGGCTTGGCGCTCACATTTCAGCCCTCGGGGGAATCCTTCTCAAGGAAACACCCACACGAGGGCCCATTCTTGATGCTCGGTATTTCGGCGCTCAAGGGTCGTCTATCGTGGGGAGGCCATCCATACACTCTTCGAGCGTCACCAACGCTCGTGCATGACCATGCCCCGTTGCGTTGGATCCGAACCTCGGCAGAGAGAATCTTGGGCCCATCCCCCGCGTCACCCTCGCCAACGACTTCTGACACAAAGGTAGTGCGCACTACGCATCTGACACGCCGCCTCCTTTTCAGAAACGTCCTTCTCATACCTTTACGGGCCGCCACGTGTTAGGGCAACACAGGTTTGGGACCACACGGTCAATTTACCCTTCTACCCTCACCCCTAACATATAAATAGGGAGAACTCATGCACTCTCCCTTAAGTCATCTTCTACAGACACACTCTATTGTTCTGGGCATTCCCTCTGATCTTCTCAAGCTTTCCATTAACCTTACCACAGTAGCATTACATTTCGCACTCTTGGTGTTATCCTAGCTGGAAGAACCCACGCTCAAAAGGAAACCCATATCCTGAGGCCTTCCCGCCATTGATGGTCTTCCCTTTCACAAACAAATCTTAAAGTGATTGTTGCATTTAGGAAACTCACATTCCTGCACCATCAATATCGTTGGAAGTACTTATCTAAAGTTTGATTACATATGTATAACTAGCGATTACTAATTTAAAACATATCATTATCATATTTAATGCACTAATAATACATATAATTATCGTTGATTACAGTTAAACTTAATAAATTATAATAATTCTTCAATTTTAAAAATAATTATTCGGAATTCCCTCGAAATTTAACATAAGAAAATGTTAAAAAAAAAAAAAAAGAGAGAGAGAAAAAATCATTCTTCTGAAAATTCAATTTAATAACACAATGTTTTGTTTATAAATGAATTAAATAAAAAAAATTGGTGTGGCACAAATACTTGAATTCGAAATTCGATTTCAACTTAAACGAGCATCAACATCTAGAATGATATCATTGGAAGTACTTTTCTAAAGTTTGATTACATATACATAACTAGCAATTACTAATTTAAGACCTATCATTATCATATTTAATGCACTAATAATACATACAATTATCGTGATTATAGTTAAAGTTAATAAATTATAATAATTCTTCAAATTTTAAAAATAATTATGGAAATCTTTTCCTCGAAATTCCCTCGAAATTTAATATAAAATAAAATATAAAAAAAGAAAATCATACTTTAAAATTGATGAGACATAAAACCACGCTCGTCTCAGAACCATCCACGTGTCACCATCAGCCTACTTAAGGGCCGAACGTTCGCACTGATGGGCTCGCAGGTCAACCCAGCCCACTCCCTTGCTAGCTAATACGGGCCCATGGGCCCCGACCCTCTGATTCGAAATAAAGGGTCCGAGCTGACGAACCTGACGCTCACAAGTTTTTGGCCCTCAGGGTCACCCTTCTCAGGGAGGCACCCGCGCAAGGGCCCCCGCTCCTGATGCTCGGGGTTTTGACGCTCACGGACCATCTACCGTGGGGAACCCATCCATGTGCCCTTCCAGCGTCTTCAGTGCTCGCGTATGATCCTCTCTCCCGCGAGGGATCTGAACTCTAGCAAGATGGACCTTGGGCCTTCCTTGCGCGCGACCCTAGTCAACAACCTCTGACACAGAGGCAGTGTGCATCTCGCACCTGACACGCCGCCTGCTTTTCAGAGACGTCCCTCTCATGCCCTCACAGGCAGCCACGTGTTAGGGTAACACAGGTTTGGGACCACTCGGTCAATTTACCTAATTTACCCTCACCCCTAACATATAAATAGGGGAGAACACTTGTATTCTCCCCCAAGTCATCTTCTCCATAACTTACTGCATACCTTGTTCTGGGCATTCTCCTTCACTTCTTTCCATTCTGTCCAAGCTATATTCACCGCAATCGTATCACTTCTGCATATTGCATTCTAGGTGTTATCCTAGCTGGAAGAACCCACGCTCAAAGGAAACCCAGTTCCTGAGGCTACCTACGCCTGTGATGGTCTTCCCTGTTTAGTACAAATCATAAAGTGTTTGGGAGATAATGATTTTCACCCATCCGAACTATAGGCCATTTGGCAATTCACCATCCAAACTATTTCGCCCCCGAAACCACCATCTAAACTTTCAATTCCTGACAAACCACCATCCCACAGTGGTTTTGACCCTTTTTTGAGCGGTTTTGACTCTTTTTTCAGCGGTTTTGGACGTTTTAACACATGTAAATCTATCTCTTTTTGTTATTTTTCCATAGATTATGTGTTAAAACATCCAAAACCGCTGAAAAAAGAGTCAAAACCGCTCAAAAAAAGGTCAAAACCGCTGTAGGATGGTGGTTTGTCAGGAATTGAAAGTTTAGATGGTGGTTTCGGGGGCGAAATAGTTTGGATGGTGAATTGCCAAATGGCCTATAGTTCGGATGGGTGAGAATCATTATCCCAAGTGTTTGGTGTTCTAATCGCTTACTACTTTCTGCACCATCATTTTTGGCGCCGTCTGTGGGAAATCCATCGTCACCTTCTTTAGATCTTCGTCTACTTCTTCCTTCTTGAGCTAGTTGAGACATAACACCAGTATCATCAATCATGGTTACTACAACAAGATCTGGAGTTCTGGAAAACAGGAACGTTCTTCCTCCAGTCAATGAGGAAGGTGCAGGAAACAACGCCCCCGCCGGAGGTACGCCCCCGCCCACGGCCGGAGACGGGGCCGGGAATACGGAAACTGCTGCTGCCACTCTCCTCCCCGTTGGAAATGAGGCTGGGGGTTCCGGCTCTGTTCCTCCTCCGCCAACTCTCGTTCACAATGCTCCAGTCTCCCATCCCGGCGCGTATCCCATGGCCATGCCACCGCCAGGGTACGCTTACATGCAAGCCGGAATGATGCCCGGAATGCTGCCCATGGCTCCACCCTACCAGGTGGGAACATTGCATCTCCCCACGACACTGCCGAGGGAGATACAGGGGGTAGAGATGACCCAGATCACCGCCCAACAACTTCAGGCGCTTTACGCGTAGTGCGAGGAGCAAGCGGTACAGAATGCTTGGGAACACTTCAACGCTACGTATTTCCCCTCCTTGGTGAGCGCTCGAGCAACTCCACCCATTAGAGGACTCCCAGTTCATCCCTTGACAAGAACACAAAATGTGTTGAGGGCTCAACCGCCCCCGCCGCCACCCGTTTAGGAAAAGGAAGCCCCGCCGAGGGCCCAGCAGGGGCAGCAACCCGTTGGAGATGAAAGGGCCCCTCCAAATGAGAGGGCTGA
Organism: Lantana camara; assembly: GCA_037501455.1. Taxonomy (NCBI): domain Eukaryota; kingdom Viridiplantae; phylum Streptophyta; class Magnoliopsida; order Lamiales; family Verbenaceae; genus Lantana; species Lantana camara. Next base: position 109,007,664 of record CM074856.1, on the reverse strand, counting down.
AGATAACGAAGAGGTCCAATCGAGGGCCACGGAGAGGGCAAGCCGCAGAAATGCCGACGACCCTCAGCTAGCCGCAATGCAGGTTCAGATTAAGGGGCTCCAGAATGTGGTGGAGCAGCTCTCTCAAGCGCGGACTCAAACCCCCCCATGGCGGGGGGCGAGAGATCCAAGACCAAAGACGCTCGCCGTCCATGCAGCCAGATTTCCCACCACCGGATGGAGGCAGACTATGAGGAATGCGATCCCGAAGAGAGGGATTATAGAATCTTGACGGACGATTCCCCCCTCATCGATGAGGTACTGACGACCCGTGCGGGGAAGGGCAAAATCCCCACGTCCGTCAACAGGTATGACGGAACATTTGGATCACTTTGTGCACCTGATGCATTTGTACGATCATCCAAGCAACTACTGGGCCAAAGTATTTGTCACTTCTCTCGTTGGAATGGCTCAGGATTGGTATAAGAAGCTTCCTCCGCGCTCAATCCGAGGGTATGCTGATCTGACAGACGCCTTCATGAGCCATTTCAACTCTCTGAAGGCACCAACCCCGGCCGCGACAGCTCTCTACAGCTTGGTCCAGGGGCCGAACGAGACGCTCAGGGCCTTCATGGGAAGGTTCAACAAGGAAATCCTGCTGGTGGAGAAGCCCTCAATGGATTTCTTGAGGCATGTACTTTTTGGTGCCATCAACAAGAAGCACTATATCAACAAGGAATTCGTGGAGGAGGTGACCAAGAAAAAGCCGCGCTCGTTGATGGAGATCAGAGATATAGCTGACTCTTTCTTCACCCTCGAGGACATGTACATCGCGAGAGATCAGAAAATGGCGAATGTCCCCCGCCCCAGCAAAGTCCCCAAGGACAGAGGAGATTCTAATAGGGGTCGCCGCCACAGCCCTATCCCCGCTCGTCGTAATCCTTCGCCTTTGCGTAAGTTCGAGCGTATCCCCCTCAACCGCCCAATTGCCGAAGTATATTCCATGGCAGATAAGAAACTCTTCAAAAGACCGCCGAAGTTGAGGGAGACTGAGGCTCAAAAGCGCTCGGGAAAGTATTGTGCTTTTCATAAGCAGAAGGGGCATGATACCAACGAGTGCCGCCAACTTGAGAGCGAGATTCAGAGGCTTATCGCTGGGGGTACCTCAAGGAGTTTGTGAAGGTGCAGGAAAGGTATGATGAGCTTTGTGTTGAATGAGCACGTACTAGAGGAAGAAGCTTCTCGTGCTCACGAAGTCCCTGCCACCATCACACCGAAACGAGCGACCACGGAAAGGGGAAAGCTGCGGATACGGAGAATCAGCCCTTTGCAGTCATCCACATGATCGCTGGAGGACCTTCAGGGGGCGATTCTAATGCTTCCCGGTGCCACCACATTCGAAGTTATGACCAGAGATCATCCCTGCCCAAGCCTGTGCTCTCTGTTGACAGTTCTCTACGTTCGAAAGAGAATGACATTGTAGGGTTCACGGAGAAAGATTTGGAACACATTGTAATACCCCATGAGATCGGTGAAACCTCTGACTGTCCCATGGTGGTTATTTTAGACGTTCATAACCACGTTGTAAAGAGGCTATTAATTGATAGTGGAAGCTCTGTGAACGTTCTCCCTTACTCAACGTTTCAAAAGATGAACATAACAAATATTCCGCTCGAACCCCTGAGAACAGCCCTCGTCGGTTTTGGGGGTTCCGAGAGTGTCCCTCGCGGACAGATTCGCTTGGCCACCTCTTTTGGTCGCGCCCCACAGCGAAAAACTTTGAGCGTCCTTTACACAGTCGTCAAAGTGGACCTCCCCTACAACGTCATCATTGGTCGCCCAGCCCTCGTGGACTTCAAAGCAGTAATATCCACTTATCACCAGAAAGTCAAATTCCCCACTCCCGAGGGCACAGGCGAGGTTCTATGCAATGTCAAAGAAGCTTGGGAATGCTACATCCTCTCCCTTCGAAGCCACAAGCCCAAACAAACCAATCAGGCGGGATCCACTAAAAAATCAGTGGACTTCCCCAAGTTAGACGAGGATGACCCCGAGCATAAAAGGGCCAAACTATACAAAAGGAAGAACAAGAAGAAGACCCCCAATGAGGCCCTGCACACGGGGGACGGGCCACCCGGAGCCGTCGAAGGATCCTCTTCGGAGAACGAGGATAATGGGCCCTCGGGTGCGGAAAGCGACAGATTTACTGGGAAGAAGCGAGCGCTCGAGGGTCCAAGGCCTGAGGTTCGAATCGAGCCCATCGAAAAGTTCTTGACCATCGAGTTGGAATCGGGGAATCCAGATAAAACCACCCAGATTGGCTCAAATCTCGACGGTCCCTCACAGATTATGATGATTGATTTTCTCCGAGAGAACCTCGATGTATTCGCTTGGAAGGCTTCTGATCTCACTGGGATAGATCCGAGTGTCATAGTCCACAGGCTCAATATGGACCCAGCCTTCAAGCCAGTCAAACAGAAGAAAAGGGACGTCCACGGTTTCAGGAGGCAAGTCATTGAAGAAGAAGTTGGTAAGCTCCTTGACGCTCAGTACATTGAGGAAATTTTATACCCGGAATGGCTTTGTAATGTAGTGCTCGTTCCCAAGAGCGCCAACAAATGGCGCATGTGCAATGACTTCACGGACCTCAACAAGGCGTGTCCCAAAGACCCTTACCCCCTGCCTAGGATTGACCAATTGGTAGACTCAAGCGGGGTGCGAGCTCATGAGCATGATGGATGCCTTTCAAGGATATTATCAGATCTTCATGGCACCCGAGGACCGCCCCAAAACCTCGTTCATTGTGCACATAGGCATTTATTGTTTCAAAGTCATGCCGTTCGGACTCAAAAACACGGGAGCAACTTATCAACGCCTCATCAACAGGATGTTCGAGTGCGAAATAGGAGAATCTATGGAAGTATATGTTGACGATATGATAGTCAAGAGCGAGCATCAGTACTCCCATCTGGAGGATCTCAAACGAACTTTCAACATCCTACGTCATTATGGAATGAAATTGAACCCCTCCAAATGCACATTTGGCGTTCGGGGAGGTAAATTCTTGGGGTACATGGTCAGCCAGCGAGGCATAGAGGCAAATCCAGAAAAGATTAAGGCGATTCTTGATATTCCCTCCCCTCGGAACGTAAGGGAAGTCCAAGTGCTGGTGGGGAAGATCATTTCATTGAACAGGTTCATCTCCCGCTGGGCGGACAGGAACTTACCTTTCTTCAAAATTTTGCGCAACGCTCGCAACTTCGCCTGGAGCGAGGAGTGTGAGAAGGCTTTGCAGGATATGAAGCAATACCTCACGAGCGCACCACTGTTGACCAAGCCTAGCCCTGGAGAAAGCTTGATTATTTACCTTTCAGTCTCCGCAGAGGCTACGAGTGCTGTCCTAGTGGCGGTCCGCGAGCGTAAGCACATGCCGGTTTACTATTTGAGCAAAACTTTGCAAGGGGCGGAGAAGAGATATATGGAGATAGAGAAATTCGTTTTTGCGCTCGTTAATGCGTCCCGAAGGCTAAGGCCTTATTTTCAGGCTCATTCTATCACAGTGCTCACAGACCAACCCTAAAGCAAGTGCTCGCAAAGCCAGACGTCTCAGGGAGATTAATTAAATGGTCAATTGAAATCAGTCAATTTGATATCACTTTTGAGCCCCGCACTGCGATACAGGCTCAGGTAGTGGCGGACCTATTAGTAGAACGCTTCAATTTAGATTCAGGGCCCCCAGTAGAAGAAGGGTTATGGCTCCTGCACACAGATGGCTCCTCGACCTCACAAGGGAGGGGGGGGGGGGCGGAGTGACCCTCAGAGACCCTCACGGTGTGGAAGTTGATTACGCTATTAAACTGGCGTTCCAGGTCACCAACAATGAAGCTGAATATGAGGCTCTAATCCGAGGGCTCTTGATAGCCCTCCAGAATGGCGCAGTTCGGGTCACTGCCTATGTTGACTCATAGCTGATCGCAAGTCAAGTTGATGGAACTTATGAGGCTCGAGAAGCCACTATGGCGAGGGCTAAGGATGCGATCGCCAAGTTCAAAGAATTCCACTTGTTGTAAATCCCACGAGCGGAAAACGAGCGTGCAGACGCCCTTTCCAAGTTTGCATCCGCGCTGGAAGGCTCGTGCGAGCGCTCAGTCACATTCCTCAGAACAGAGAAACCGCTGATTCGTGAAGCGGAACCCTCGGGCGAAGTGAACACGATTGATCCCTCTGAACCGTGTTGGTTAGATGACATAATTAAGTTTATCAGGGATGGGACCTGCCCGAGCGATAAGGTAGAGGCTCGGAAGGTTAGGAGTAAGGCCCCTCGCTTTTCTCTTGATAGCGACGGACTGTTATTCAAACGATCTTTCCAAGGTCCGCCGTTGAGGTGCCTGAGGCCCTCGCAAGCCAAGGAAGTGTTGGAACATGTGCACAGCAGAAGTTGCGGGAATCATTCTGGTGGTCGAATCCCGGCCAAGAAAGTCTTGAGGAGCGGATTCTACTGGCCCTCGCTATTACAGGATGCCATCAGTTACTCTAAGAAATGCTCTAAGTGCCTGTTTCATGCTATCACCCCTCGACTATCGGCTGCTCAAATGATCCCAGTTGATGTCTCTTGGCCCTTCGACCAGTGGGGCATTGACATTGTAGGACCCCTCCCAATGGCGGTCGGGCAAAAGAAATTCGTGATACTTGCAGTGGATTATTTTACTAAGTGGGCCGAAGCGGAAGCGGTCGCAAAGATAACGTTCAAAGTTGTGAGGGACTTCATCTGGAAGAACATCATTTGCAAGTATGGCATCCCGAGGGTACTTATCTCGGACAATGGTTCCCAATTCATCGTTGCTGACACCCGGGATTGGTGTTATGAACTCGGAATTGAGCAACGTGTCACTTCCGTGGGACATCCTCAAGCCAACGGTCAAGCTGAAGTGACCAACGGAACCATACTCCAGCATTTGAAAACGATGCTCGAAAGTAAGAATGAGGAATGGGCAGAAGAACTTCAAGGTGCCCTCTGGGCGTACCGTTCTACCCCACGAGCGACAACGGGGGAGACCCCTTACTCCCTCGTATATGGCTCCGAGGCTATGATACCTGCGGAGATTGCTCAAGAGTCCGCACACATTGCCTATTTCGAGACAGTAGCCAACGAGGCCAAACGGACGTTCGAATTGGACCTACTGGATGAAAGGAGGAATACCTCTTGGGCTCGGATCCATAAGTATAAAGCGGCCGTAGCCCACCAGTATAACAGGTGCGTTAAAGAGAGGACCTTCCAGCTAGGAGACTTGGTGCTAAAAAAAGTTGAAGTTTCCAAGCATGTGGGTAAGCTGGATCCCAATTGGGAAGGCCCCTTCAAAGTCATTCAAGTACGAGCGAACAACGCTTACTTGCTAGAGACTTTGCAAGGCGAGCATCTCCCGAGACCGTGGAATGCATGTAACCTTAGACGATTCTACGTGTAAATGTCGACCCTTGTAATTGCCTGCTCGTGGCGCTTTGTACTTCTTTTAACAGAAAGCTTGTTGTCATCATCTTAAAATTGCAAATATAACAGTAAGCATTTTATCCCTTATTATGTTGTTTATTTGCTTTCCCTTTGATTAGTGGCCTGGGTAACAAAGAGCTTACTCCGTGTTGAGCATCTTCCACGTCGAACGGCTTAATTAATACCCCACTAATCTCAAATCGACGCTATCTGTATGATAAAAACACCTCATATTGAATACATTGACACTCGTAAGCGTGTAAGCCCTAAGAGTGAGCGTGTCAAAAGGGGGGATGCTAAACGCTTAATTTACGCCAATTGGATATTCGTGCCCGTAAATCTCCAATGACCCTCGCATTCTTGGGAAAGAGTACGCTCGTAAATGGACGATCCTGGGCTAATCCTTTCGCAGGTACCTAAGGATGAAGCTAACATTACAACTACACTCGCTTTAATTTCATACTTAGCAAGTCCTACAGTTGACTTCTAGGTTCACTCAAATAGCCGGAGTATTTAAATCAGAGGTATGCGTTACACGCTTAAGGCCAATACTTAGTTAAATCCTCTGGGGGTTTCTAAGTTCAAATTCGAGCCTCATTATGAATATGGCCATGGTGCCCTCGTAAGGAACGTCCCTGAGCCCATACATTCATCTCTCAAATGGTCAAACATTTCCAAATCCAAAATTTAGATTGCATGGCGATAGGCGCCAGGGAACCCTCGAAGGATATACCCTCGTGTGCATACACTCCTATCGCAGACACTCAAATAACAGAAGAAACAAACATGCGAACATCAAACGCAATGGAACAACAATGCTCAACATTTAAACAAGGAAAGGATCAAGCATAAGCATTCAAGCAACAGTAGGAAAGTTTGAGTACAGAATGTTCAAATACAGAAACAAATTGTTCGTAGGCTAGAATGAGAAGTAAACAAGAGGAATCTCAAAAGCAGCACTTTGAAGGCATTTTCAAGCTTGGCGCTCAGGTTCAGGAGGTGCAGTGGCAATAGGAAGTGGGGCCAGCACGTTGGCGTCAGAAGTTTGGGCCTCGCCGTCCAGAGCATCCAAGGCGGTACCCCCATCTTCTATCTGAATGGACTTGGGATCTATGGGGTTGGCCGCCATGAACTCTTCCTGGAGCATCGTCGCGAGTTCCTGATACTCCGGCTCAGCCAAGCTTTTCGTAGGATCCTCTTCGTGGATCATAGGCTCGCAATTATCATCTAAGTCCATGTGAAGGCGCTCATCAGTTCGAGCGCTCTCCAGAGCCAATCCCAGCTTAACCATCTGCCCTATCGCCTTGTAGAAGAATTGGCGAACGTTGTCGAAGCATTGAAGGTTGGCCGCAAACACGAAGGCCTTTGAGCGCATGAATTTCATCACTGCGTCCCATGACACCCTCGCCTCCAAACCTGCAACTTCCTCCTGCAACTCAGCAAGGGTCTTCTTTGTTGTCTCATTCTGGCGAGTACTCTCTGCCAGTTGCTCGCCTAGCTCTCTATTTTGGACCCTCAGCTGGTCGTGCTCCCTTTTCAGCTCCTTGTGACGCTCGTCAAGGGTCAGATAGACATCATCGGACCGCTTCAGCTCTTCCTTCAACCTATCATTCTCAAGGTTGGCGTCAGTCAGTTGAGCACTAACAGTATTGTAATCCTCCTGCAGTTGACCGGGGTCAGAGATGCGCAGTAACTTCTTGTATTCTCGACCCTGAAGGTTCTTCAGCCTTGGGATTACCTCCTGGAAAGCCAGAACAAGAACTCACCATCAGAGATAATAAAATGGAGGATCAAAGCTTTACAAAAGGAACTGGAGACTCACTGTCAAAAGCGCATGACAAGCGTCATTCGCGACACGAACGGCATCATGCTCGTTTAGTTTGTCATGATCGCCGGAAAACTGAAGCTTCCCGACGATGTCAGAAATCAGGTTCACAGAGAACGCGCTCTTCTTCAGTAAGACGGAGCCATCCGTCCATTGGCGTTTGTACCGAGCGTCACCCCGGCAGCCTATCTTCCAGAAATCCTCATCCTCAGATGATGAGGTATCGCTGCCCTTGCCACGGTGGCCCACGATCACCTCCTTTCCTTTGCCAGAAATGGGGATAGAGTCCGGCATCCTCTTTCTCTTCCCTTGACGCTCAGCCCTCACTACGTTGTGAAAGCGGGCCAACTCCCCTGAACGGTTACGGTAGTTGCTGGAGCTAAGCGCGATCGGCCCCTCGGGAGCAGCTGGAGGTGAAGTAACCTCCCGAGCGCCATCCAAGGTCAGGTCTTCGATTGGGCCTACTGCTGGAGCCTTATTTCCGGCGCCCCTGTCGCCATCTCCTCGCCCTGCCCTTCGGCGGATTTCCCTCCCCCTCGGGGCGTTCGAGGGTTGGGCCTGGTGCTGCTGTTGGGGCTGAGGGTTAGTGTCCTGCCTCTGCGTGCGCATCATACGGGCAAGTCTTTCAGCATTCATCCCTGTTATTAATATCTGGATATCTGCAAATAGAGAATACGAGCGTCAAAGGACAGTACCTTGAATGATAACCACAAAAGTATAACAAGTCAATCAAAGTCAGCGATGCTATCTTAAAAGTTAGAGTTGTTAGTTCCTAGAATCTAACCATCGAGGGCCATGATTTGTGCGGGAGGATTGTTTATCATGTTCGGGGGACATGAGAGGCCATAGCGGAATAAGACTCCCTCATCCTTCATCAACAGTTCAGCCTTGATCCATTTCTTTTCATTCTTCATTGCGAGGGCCAACCCTTTTGCCCAATCCTCGAAGACCTTGTTCTTGGTCCTTTCTTTAATCAGTGGCCCCTCGCCATGTATAAACCACCCTCGGTGAACTCTGAAAATTCCCCCAGGAGCCCCTACGAAGAAGTACTTCTCCTTCCAATGCTCGCCGTACGAGGTGGAGGGAGAATCTATCATTTTAAAGCCAAACTTGGCCTGTGCGTAGTAGAACCCATCTGTGGGTGACGAGCTCGTTGAATTGGGCCACTTGAATCAAACTATCAAAATTGTTAACAGAGGGTTCATAGCCTAGGGCCCTCATCAGTATGACGAAGGTGTTGATTAGAGCAATGTCGTTCGGCAGGATCTGGGAAGGACAAAGTCTAAGGTGGTGGCATATGGTGGCAACGGCGGACGAGATTGGAAACCTTAGTCTCCCGGCCAGGACCGCATCCCAGTAGACCGTCATCATCCCTGGCGGTGGTAGGTTTGCTCTCTCTCCCTCCTCGGGAAGGCGCATGGGAAACACCACTTCATCCCAATATGCTTTTCCCCTCAACTCTTCCAGATCGTCGGGCGTCAGGATGCTCTCAATCTCATCTGGAGACCTATCAGTTTGGTGTGGATTGTTTTGCCTCACTCGCATAGCAGGCTCTTTGCCCTTTCTTTGGCGTTTTCTGGGAGGCTTATCCCCAACTCGACGCTCGGAAATCCGCTGCACCGCCCTCGGGAGCAGCAATTGCCACCGTGATCCTATGATCTTGAGGCCTTACGGCACTATTGAGCATGGGGAATACCCTCTCCCCCTGTCTCTGCATCTCCATAACATTACCCATTTCTTTAAAAAGATCATCTACCCCTCCGGGAGCAAGCTCGTTCATCCCATGAACAGCGGCGTCAACTTCTTCGTCCCTAGCTTCAACCGGTGCCCTCGCTACTGGAATGGCGGTTGGAATCTCATCGCCTAGAGAGGCTCTGGCCATGGGAACAGCCATATGCACATCACCTTGAGGGGAAAAGCTCCCCATTGACATCTCATCTATTTCCCTCACGAAGGCTTTTGCGTTGTTATCCGCCATATCTGGGGTTTTCGGTTCTTGAGATTGGAGTTTTTCTCTCAGAAGGTTTAGCGGAGAAGGAAGTGTCTGGAAGGGATTCAATAGCAGAAAAACAGTTCCTCGCTTAGAAAGATCACTCACACACAACCTAAATCTATAGTTAGTACAAGAGTATCAAAGATTATGGAGTTTTACCTAAAAACTGGAGGAGAACTCGCCGGAATCCGTAAAATTTGGCAGAGAGTTCTTGCTTTTTGATTGCTTGAAGAGAGTTGAATGCGTGAAAGAGGTGCAAGGGCTGTCCAAGGCCCTATTTATAGGGGGGGGAGGATTTACATCACTTAGGTCTGAAAAATTCAAAACGCAATCATTTCCTGCCTTGGAAATCCCCCCACTTTTGGTAACCGCCTCACGTTTTCCGGGGTACAGCGCCCACGTTCCCACTCAGCATTAAATGCGGACATGACTTCATTTAAAGCAATGCCAGAACGTGCCCGTTACGGAAGCCAAACGGACACTCCTCTTGCAACAGCTTGACCCTCGGATATTGATAGACAAATCTTGAACCCAAGTGTAAGTTCTAAATTCGATTGTAACACTTAAGGTATCGTATCCACAGGGAAGGGAAATCAACAACCACTTTTATGACTACTTCTAATCTGGAGACCGAACAAAGATCGACAGAGTTGTACTATACTACTATGATAAAATTAAACCAAGTAATGACTAATTAACCACACGAACTAATGACTAAAATCGAGAATAAATCACTTAGCTAAAGTAGGTCGGGGAGTAAATCATATGCCCTTCAGTGCTTAAATCAATGCTCAAGTATGTATGAATGATTCTTCAACCTAATCACAAATTTATACCTAGCTTCTTTCAAAGTCTAGATGTCTAATTAATCAAGCTAAGTATTGTTCTCACAATCACTTAGTAACCTGATTAATCGATTCACACAAGATTAGTGTATTTAAAACCTAGCGGCTTGGCATGGAATTCTAATTACGCGTTGTAGAAATTAGGGTTAAATTTCTTTAAGCCAAAAAAGTCTAAGTTAAGGAAAACAATCTCAATTATCCTCAATCTCTCGATTATCGGATAATTTACGATATGTTAATGCATGGCCAGTCCACACACATTCTATTCAAATCTGTTTTCCTAACAAAGAATCATACACTTTAACTCAACCATTAACTCAAACACCTTAGATGCATAATCCTTACCCCCTAACCCTAGGGGATTAGTTCCTCATAGTAGAATCAAAACTCATTAAAATCAAAGGAGTTGCATTCAAAACATTCATGTCTAACATAAACATCAAAACGAAACTAATAATTCTGAAAATTCTAACTTAATTATCAAAACGAATCTAGAATAATTAAACTAACTATACTAAATCTCAATTGACAAAAACTAAAGCTTGAGGAATTAGTTTGAATATAAAAGCAGTAAATAAAACCAAATTGATAAAGTCTTGTGATTGAATTGAAGCTTCAACTCTAGGTCTTCGTGTTTCTTCCGCCTACACGTCCTCTTGAACTTCTGGGAAAGTATCTGTCCAAAAGCTCCCAAATTCTGCCTCAAAACCGTGCTTAAATAGAATTCCTAACCGAGCTCCGCTACGTGACATGGGCGTGCAGTGCCCATGCACAAAAATGTGACACGCCCGTGTCACATATAAAAAACGTACTCGCGCTTTCTTCTTGACACGGGGGTGTCAAAGGTTGTTCTTCTGAATGACACGGGGTTGCAAGACTATCCGGGCCTCTCTGTATCGAGACACGGGGGTGTCTCAAATTGCTCTATGTTGGTGACACGGGCGTGTCACCTTCTGAAATCCGTGGGTTACTTCTGTACTGAGACACGGGGGTGTCTCAGTTTACTCTTCCAAGGGGGCACTGGCGTGTCCCCTAGAATTTCTCGTTTTTCGCCCGTTTGTGCATAGTTTTGCTACTACCTTCGTTTCTTCGACTCCAAGCTGAAATGTACCTAAAAGGGAGTGCAAATCGAATTATAAGCTCTTAAAACGACATAAATCTAACTCAAATTGCCCTACAAAACCATGTAAAAACCCGATACATCAGATATTCAAAAAATTCAGGGCTCGCCTTTCTTAAATTCTATAGTACGCTCAAGCGATACTGCAGAATTTGGGGAGCAAAATGATGAGATATAAAACCACGCTCGTCTCAGAACCGTCCACGTGTCACCTTCAGCCGACTTAAGGGCCGAACGTTCGCACTGATGGGCTCGCAGGTCAACCCAGCCCACTCCCTTGCTAGCTAATACGGGCTCATGGGCCCCGGCCCTCTGATTCGGAATAAAGGGTCCGAGCTGACGAACCTGACACTCACAAGTTTCTGGCCTCAGGGTTACCCTTCTCAGGGAGGCACCCGCGCGAGGGCCCCCCTCCTGATACTCGGGGTTTTGATGGTTATGGACCATCTACCATGGGGAACCCATCCATGTGCCCTTCGAGCGTCTTCAGCGCTCGCGTATGATCCCTCTCTCCCGCGAGGGATCTGAACTCTAGCAAGATGGACCTTGGGCCTTCCCTGCGCACGACCCTCGTCAACAACCTTTGACACAGAGGCAGTGTGCATCTCGCACCTGACACGCCGCCTGTTTTTCAGAGACGTCCCTCTCATGCCCTCACAGGCGGCCACGTGTTAGGGCAACACAGGTTTGGGACCACTCGCTCAATTTACCCAATTTACCCTCACCCCTAACATATAAATAGGGGAGAACACTTATATTCTCCCCCAAGTCATCTTCTCCATAACTTACTACATACCTTGTTCTGGGCATTCTTCTTCACTTCTTTCCATTCTGTCCAAGCTATATTCACTGCAATCGCATCACTTCTGCATATTACATTCTTGGTGTTATCCTAGCTGGAAGAACCCACGCTCAAAGGAAACCCAGTTCCTGAGGCTACCTACGCCTGTGATGGTCTTCCCTGTTTAGTACAAACCATAAAGTGTTTGGTGTTCTAATCGATTACTACTTTCTGCACCATCAAAAATATCAATTTAATAACGTGAAATGTTATTTATTAATGAAATAAATAAGAAAAAAATTACTGTCACACAAATATTATATATGAAATAAAAATTCGATTTCAATTGAAAAGAACACGAACTTTTACATTGATATCGTTCGAAATACTTATCCGAAGTTTGATCACATATATATAATTCCCAATTGTTAATATAATAACTACCTGATGAGGCTAAATTACACTCGTTACACGTAAGCGACACGTGGCCTAATCCTTGCATCACAGCGTAGGTTATCAAGGACATCCCAATTATCTCTCGCGATTGGATGTTCCCCTCGAGGAAATGATAGCCCCATCTCCACAAGGGGCCTTGACCCTCCCGAGCGTATGGACTAGATTTCAGATACGGACACCGGTCAACCCTCGAGAGTGCTCCCAAACTGACCCTCGAGAGTACCCCCCTGGCATCATAAGGATAAAGCTATTCTCTCCATGATCATGGTTTTGGCCCAGGCATTCCCTCGGACCAAGCGAGCCCATAAAGCCCTTATCCAAACCTGAGTGTGCCTAGCCCTCAATAACAACTCCAAAAGGCTTTCTGACACATAGTACATGCCCGCGCACCTGCCACTGCTACAACCACTAACTTCTTCATAGGTTTTTGCAGGAGATCCCTTTCAGAGACTCCTCATTGCGCCACGTGTCTAGGGCAACATCAATGCAGGACCACATGACAACAATTACCAAAAGGGCCTTGACCCTCAACTATAAATATGCATATCTCACACATGCTCTGGAGGCAAACATCATTCTCTCAAGCTCTGTTTCACATACTTCTTCTTCATTTACCATCTGACTTGAGCGTCGGAGAGCCAAACTGGATATCACCCCCCATTCTCCCAGCTTAGCCTTCTGACCCTTTTTGTGTTTGTTCCGAGAAGGTAGAACCCAACTTCTTTCGGCGACCTTTGCCTGATCTTACTATCTCTGTTTCCCCACATAAACAAATTCTAAAATGTTGGAGTTTGCCACCTTGGATCAAACCCCATCATTTTTGGCGCCGTCTGTGGGAAACCAATCTTCTTTTCTTTTTTGCTAGTTGAGAAACAAAGACTTACCTTACTATGGTGACCACCAGATCAGGAGTTGTGGGAGGTGGAGGTGACCTCCCACGCAGTAGAGATGACAACTCCCCTGTTGCCGCCGCCACCGGAGTCATACCAACTGAGGGAGAAGCCTTCCACGCGGCGGAGCAAAATAGGCCGAAAAAGGAGGCCAATGCAGAGCGGCCCGTCACGCCCACTAGCGGGAGAACAGGGGGATCCGACTCCAACATTCCCCTAAATCAGCCCTCCGCCATCGCTGCTAACATGGGTAGCTACCCCATGATGATACCGCCACCGGGCTATATGCTTGCACCACCCAACATGCTGCCTGTTGTCCAGCCCTATCACACAGGGCAGATGCAACTCCCAGTTGTTGTCCCTAAAGAGATTGAGGGGGTAGAGATACCCCCATGACACCCAGACAATTGCAGGCCATTTACACGCAGTGCAAAGTTCAAGCTACCCAAAATGCTTGGAAAAACTTCACTGCTACCTATTTCCCGATGGGACAAACCGCTCAGATTGCTCCGCCCATGGGGGGTGGCAGGTCCACCCTGTAATGGCCGCCCAAGCCATCTTACAGGCTTGGCCACCACCCCCACCAGTCAATGCAAGAGAAGCCCAACCGTGGGAAGTGCAGGAACATCCACAGGCTAACAAGGGTAATGAGCCTGTGGAAAGAATTGATGTTGATACGGAGGCTCATTCTCAAGCCTCGAAATGAGAGAGCAAAGTGTAGGGAGAAGACCCAGACCTACTCGCAGCTGTGCAAGACTGGCTGCAAGGTTTACAAGATATGGTTGTGCAGCTCTCTCGAGCGTGGCCTCAAGCCCCCCACGCCGGGGCGAGAGAGCCAAGGCCAGCGATGCTCGCCGCCAGGCCAATAGGAACCACACTACTTGGCATCAGGAACAGGAGGAAATTATGAAGATTATGGCAAGGAGGGGGGATATCATCACCCCCTGGCAAGGGGCTCTCCCCTCGTTGAGGAAGTCTTGATGACCCAAGCTGGAATGGGCAAAGCCCCCACTTCCATCAATCGCTACGATGGAACCACTGATCCTGCAGAACATTTAGACCATTTTCTGTATTTGATGAATCTTTATGAGCATTCCAGCCATTACTGGGCCAAGGTGTTTGTTACCTCCCTCATGGGAATGGCCAAGAATGGTACAAGAGACTGCCACCCCGCTCCATTAGAGGGTATGAAGACCTTACCAATGCTTACCTGAACCACTTCAACTCCCTGAAGCCCCTCGTCACTACTCTCATGGCCCTATACAATTTAGTCAAGGGTGAAAACGAGTCACTCTGGTCCTTCTTCGCTTGATTCAACAAGGAAGTGCTCTTGGCCCTCCATGGATTTCTTAATTCATGTACTCTTCAAGGCCATCAACCATAAGCATTATGTGAGCAATGAGTTATCTGAAGTCGTTGTCAAGAAGAGACCCAAATCCCTCATAGCCATGAGGGAGATCGCGGAACCGTTCTTTGCGCTCGAGGATATGTACAAATCCAATACACCGCATTCGTCAGGCCATCACAAGGGTAAATGAGGGCGAGAGGATACCTACAAGGATCGCAACAAATCCTCTCCTCCCCCTCGCAGACATGAGCGCATTCCTCTCAACCGCCCAATTTTTGAAATCTACTTACTCTCGGACAAGAAGCTCTTCAAAAGGCCCCAGAAATTGAGGGAGACGGAATCTCAGAGGCGCTTGGGAAAGTGTTGCGCCTTTCACAAGCAAAAGGGGCATGACACAGATGAATCCGACAGCTGGAAAGTGAGATACAAAGACTCATCACTGGAGGCCATTTGAAGGAGTTTATCAGGGTTCTGGAACGATATGATGAACAATACAACGAGCGAACTAAGGTTCGAAGGAGGAGTCTGTCACGCTCGCGAAGCCCCCGAGGGCGCCAACCAGAGAGCAACAATAGGGTCAAACAGAAAATGTCTGAACCAAAAAATGTGCCATTTTCTGTCATCCACATGATTGTTGGAGGCTCCTCGGGGAGAGATTCCAACGCCTCTCGCTGCCGCTATGATCAGTGGCCCTCGGTACCTAGGCATGTTTATGCTATCAAGGAATCAAGCACTCCCAACTCTAAGGAAAATAAAGTGATAGGGTTCAATGATCTAGGACATATTGTAACGGCCCATGGGGTTAGTGAAACCTCTAACTGTCCCATGGTGGTTAGCCTAGATGTACACAACCACGTTGTAAAAAGGGTTCTTGTTGAAAGTGGAAGTTCAGTGAATGTTCTCCCTTATTTTACCTTCCAAAAATGAATATCACCAACTTCCCTCTCGAGCCCCTCAAAACGACCCTCATAGGCTTTGGGGGCTCTGAGGTAGTCCCACGAGGACAAATCCACTTGGCCACCTCCTTTGATCATGCCCCACAGCGAAAGACTTTGATAGTTACATACGCAGTAGTGGAGATTGAGATCCATCACAACATCATAATCGGGCACTCGGCCCTAGTTGACTTCAAGGCAATTATCTCCACTTACCACCAGAAGATCAAGTTTTCCACACCCGAGGGGACAGGCGAAATCCTATGCAATGCCAAGGAAGCATGGGAGTGTTATATGTTGTCCCTCAAGAAGCCAAAAACCAAAAAGACTTTCCAGATTGGGTCCACCAAAAAGTCTGTAGATTCCCCCAATTTAGACGAAGATGGTCCCACGAGGAAGATAGTGAAACTTTATAAGAAGGAAAATAAAAAGAAAACTACGAGCGGAAATGACAACTCTGGAGGCGGTCTACTTGGAGCGGTGGAAGCATTTCCTCAGAAGGGGAAACGAACGAGGGTGAATCCGAGGGCAAAGAAAATCGCCTCACCAGGAAAAAACGAGCACTCGAACTCCCCGGCCCTGAAGTACGGATAGAGCCCACTGAAAAGTTTTTGACTATTGAGCTCGAGCCTGGCAACAAAGACAAAACCACTCAGATCGGTTCGAGCCTCACTGGGCCCTCGCAGATCATGATGATCGATTTTTTAAGAGAAAACATTGATGTTTTTGCATGGAAAGCCTCAGATCTTACTGGGATTGACCCCAGTGTCATTGTCCACAGGCTCAACGTGGACCCTGCCTTCAAGCCCATCAAACAGAAAAAAAGAGACGTTGACGGATTCTGAAAGAAAGTTATTGAGGAGGAGGTGAACAAGCTCATCGAGGCTCAATACATTGAGCCAATCCTATATCCAGAATGGCTATGCAATATCGTTCTCGTGCCCAAAAGTGCCAACAAATGGAGGATGTGCAATGACTTCACAGATCTTAACAAGGCTTATCCTAAAGAATCATACCCCTTGCCTCGAATTGACCAATTGGTAGACTCAACAGCAGTTTGCGAATTAATGAGCATGATGGATGCATTCCAGGGGTATTACCAGATTTTCATAGCCCCTGAGGATCGCCCAAAGACCTCCTTTGTGGTGCACATGAGAGTGTATTGTTTCTTGGTTATGCCGTTCGGGTTGAAAAATGCAGGAGCAACACATCAACGCCTGGTTAATAAAATGTTTGTTTGTGAGATAGGTGGTTCCATGGAGGTGTACGTGGACGATATGATCGTAAAATACGAGCGAGAGCATTCCCACCTGGAGGATTTGAAACGAACCTTTGATATACTGTGCTAGTATGGCATGAAGTTGAATCCCTCCAAGTGTACCTTTGGAGTTCAAGGGGACAAGTTTTTGGGATAAGTGGTCAGCCAGCGCGGAATTGAGGCCAATCCTGAAAAAATCCAAGCCATCATGGAAATCCCTTCCCCTCGGAACATTAGAGAAGTACAGGTCCTGGTGGGGAAGAAAATATCTCTTAACAGATTTATATCACGCTTGGCGGATAGGAATTTGCCTTCTTCAAGTTTCTGTGCAACGCCAGAAACTTTGTCTGGACCGAAGATTGTGAGAGAGCATTGCAAGATATGAAAGCCTACCTTTTGTGCACGCCTCTGCTAACAAAACCGATAGAGAATGAGAATCTCTTCATTTACCTCTCGGTTTCCTAGGAAGCAACGAGCGTGGTCCTCGTGGCTATACGCGAGCGCAAGCACATGCCGGTCTATTATTGGAGTAAAACTCTGCAGGGCGCGAAAAAGAAATACTTGGAGATTGAAAAGTTTTCGTTTGCCCTCGTAAATGCATCGCGAAGACTAAGACCGTATTTTCAAGCTCATTCTATCACAGTGCTTACAGATTAGCCCTTGAGGCAAGTCCTGTCAAAACCTGATGTTTCAAGGAGGTTAATCAAAAGGGCCATTGAGCTGAGCCAGTACGACAACAGCTACGAACCGAAGATAGCCATACAATCACAGGTGGTTGCCGATCTGCTAGTCGAGTGCTTTGGCTTAGAGCCTATACCTATAGAAAACATTGGCTTATGGCTCTTGCACACAGATGGCTCCTCGACCTCTCAAGGGGGAGGAGTAAAGGTGACCCTTAGAGATCATGATGGAACTGAGATAGATTTCGCAATCAGATTGGATTTTCAAGTTACCAACAATGAAGCAGAATATGAGGCTCTCATCTAAGGGCTAAAAATCGCTCTCCAAATTGGAGCTTCTCGAATCACTGCCTACGTTGACTCGCAGCTGATCGCGAGCCAGATTGAAGGAACATATGAGGCCCGAGAAGCACCATGGTGTAATACTTGGGAAAGGCTAAGGAAGTCATCACCAAGTTTAAAGAGTTTCATCTGTTGCATGTTCCGAGGGCAGAAAATGAGCGTGCGGATGCCCTCTCAAAATTCGCCTCTGGCCTCAAAGGATCTTGTGAACGCGCCATTACTTTTCTATAAGGACAAAGGAGCCTCTGATAAAGGAAAAGGCCTATGCTCGGGAGGTGACCATGATTAACCCATTCGAGCCTTGTTGGCTCGATGATATCGTTAGATTCATTAGGGATGATGTTTGCCCTATGGACAAGGTGAAAGCAAGGAAAATCAGGAATAAGGCCCCTCGGTTTTCCCTTGATCAGGAAGGAAGTCTCTTCAAGCGATCATATCAGGGCCTCCGCTTAAATGTTTGAGGCCCTTGCAGGCCAAAGAAGTTCTGGAGCATATTCACAGTGGAAGTTGTGGGAATCACTCTGGGGGGCGTATCCTAGCCAAAAAGTGTTAAGAAGTGGCTTCTATTGGCCCACGGTCCTACAAGATACAATTAGTCTCTCCAAAAAATGCCCCAAGTGTTAGTTCCTTTCCAATATTCCACAACTACCCGCAGCTCAAATGACCCCTATAGATGTTGCCTGGCCTTTTGACCAATGGGGCATTGACATTATGGGGCCCTTGCCAATCGCTATGGGATAGAAGAAATTTGTTATCTTGGCAGTGGATTACTTCACCAAGTGGGTCGAGGTAGAAGCGGTTGCCAAAATCACCTTTCGGGTGGTCAGGTATTTCATATGGAAGAATATTATCTACAGATATGGTATCCCGAGGGTATTGATTTCAAATAACGGATCCCAATTCATTGTAGTGGATATCCGAGAGTGGTGCTCGGAATTAGGTATTGAACAACGATTCACTTCCGTGGGACATCCCCAAGCCAACGGTCAAGCGAAAATTACTAACAGGATCATCTTACAGCATTTGAAAACAATGCTCGAGAGTAAGAAAAGTGAATGGGCTGAAGAGCTGTAAGGAGCCTTATAGGCCTATCTCACAACACCTCAAGCAGCCACGGGTTGAAACTCCCTATTCCCTCGTGTACGGTCTAGAAGCTATGATACCTGTGAAAATTGCTCAAGATTCCGCACGCGTTGCTTACTTCGAACCTAATACAAACGAGGAAGACAGAGCGCTCGAGCTGGATTTGCTTGAAGAAAAAAAGGGATAACGCTTGGACACATATTCATAAGTACAAAGCCTCAGTGGCTTGACAGTACAACAAATGTGTCAAAGAGAGAACATTCCAGTTGGGGACTTGGTGTTAAAGAAAGTTGAAGTATCAAGGCATGTGGGCAAATTGGACCCCAATTGGGAAATGCCCTTCAAGGTCATCCAAGTAAGAGCTAATAATACCTACATACTTGAAACACTTCAAGGCGAGCGTCTCCCTCGACCCTGGAACGCATGCAACCGTCGATAGTTTTGTGTTTAAATTCCTTGAAGAATATATCATGTAAAATCCCAATTCTGGGCTTAATGTAATATTTTATTGAAGAAAGAAAGCAAAGGAATCTATTTCTTTCAGACAAGAAAGTTTTGTAGAAAGCTTGCTTCATAACATGTTATTCAATCCCCCCTTGGATCCCTAGGTTGATTGCCACACAGGCCCAAGGAGAGCGGATCCCTTATGCAAGGGTCATATCACTTTCATCGAGTGCTAGCTTCACGTTGAGTGTCCTCGGCGTCGGAAGGCTTGATCGCGCACTTGCTGAGGGCTGACCAACTAGATTCTACATCTAGTTCGCGCTCGAAACCCCAGCTGAGTAACTAGAACCAGAGTCTAACACACGCTCGAAATATTGAGATACTTAGAAATATTTCTTGTGGAAAATCCCACACAAGAAATTCTCAAAGAACCAGGGAACCCTCGCGAACAGGACCCTCGCGCTTCTTACCAGGAAGAGTTTCTAAGGGAAAATTCCTTAAGGAGAAAATCTTCTAAGTAATACTCTAAATAACCAGGATGCCCTCGATAACGGGCTCCTCGTGTTCTTTAATTATTAATTTTCTTATATAAAATTTGACCAGGGACCCCCATAAGCATGTCCCTCGCGCTCGTTTTATCTCATGCTCGTGATTCCCATTACTTGGTAAAATTCCTTTAACAATTTTCCAAGGGATTCCACAGCTTAACCAGGGCACCGTTGAAAGTGAGTCCCTCGCGTTAGTACGTTGTTGAAATTCCTTATTGACAATCCTAAAAGAAATCTCCTAAGGACAAGGGGACCCTTGAGAACAGGTCCCTCGCGATTCCTTTCAAAGGAAAATTTCTAAGAGTAATTTCTTTAAAGGAATATTCTAACTAAGTACGAACTCATTCTTTGCCAAGTTTCACTCAGTTTCATTCTCAAACTTCTTGTGTTAGAGCATAATGGAGATAAACGTGCAAAGTAAATGCAAGTGCAAAAAATGAAAACATTCATGGTAAAAACAATGTTCTTCATTCATTCAAAAGAGGGGCTTACGCTCGATTACAAAGGATGGGCATTCAGGCCATGGACAAATAGCAGAAAGTTGCAAGACATTTTTCATAAAGAAATAAATACAGATTCAGGAAGACATTCGAGGGGCATAAACAAACTACAGAGCATACGAGATGCTGAGGGGAGGGACAATGTGTTGTGATGCTCCAGACCAAGTTTGAGAAAATTTTCGAAAAGATTTACCTAACCATGCTCAACAGGTCTGGGCATCTTGGCCTTGGCCGCTTTCCAGATCCACCACCTCAGAAGTAGGAGCATTGGCAGGTGCTTGGCGAGCTTGGGGCTCAGTTGTCCCGACCGCTGGAGCGATAGTTTCTTCGTTGACTGGCGCTTGGGGGGCAACATTGGAAGGACCCTCGGGGGTAGATACAACCTTCGGAATCCTCACGTTATCTCCCTCGGGGATGGGCTTAGGCTCGTGCACTAACATAAATTCCTCTTGTAGGAGGGCAACAAGTTCAGCATATTTCGGCTCCGTCAGGTTGTCCTCTGGGTTCCCCTAGTCTGCACCTGGCACATTCAATTCTTCATCGTATTGTAGACCTAAGCGCCAGTACCCTCGAGCCTTGGGATCCGCTGGACCTAGTGTGATCAGCTGACCAACTGCCAGGTTAAAGGACTTTTGAGCCTCGTCATAGCAGTGCAAGTTGGCCACAAATCCAAAGGCTTTGGTGTGGTAGAATTTGAGCAGAGCCTCTTGGTTTGCTTCAGCAATGCACTCGGGGAGCACCCTGTTGAATTCCTCCTCACAGGCTTTCTTGGTGGCCTCAGCATATTTCTGTTTAGTGGCGTTAAGCTGCTGATGTTAAAGGATAAGATCACATAACTAAGGAAAAATTTGGATTGCCTCAAATCTCTCTTGTAATCCTCTCCTTCCTTATCCTTCTCCTTGTAATTAGTCTTTTTCCTCTCTAGTATTTTGTTACCCTAGTTCTTAGTATATATGATGTTGTATCGTGTAACTTGTTGATATCAATGAAGACAAACATTTCTTGGCTCCATACATGACTTTACATGGTACCGGAGCCATACTAATTTTTTTTTTCCCACCACCGCAGCCATGTCCACCACCGCCCTTGTTACCTACTCCACCTCAAACACCACCATTTTCGCTACCCATAGTTTCAGTATCAAATTAAACAAAAAAAATTATCTTGCTTGAAAGACGCAATTCCTTCCCCTTCTAAATTATCAAAGCCTGAACGGTTTTGTTGATGGTACCAATCAAGCACCACCCACTACTATTCCAAATCCAGAAGATCCGACGTCTCAACTGTTAGGACAAGTGCCTTTAAAGCAGATGATTGCTTTACTATTTTCTTGTAAAATCACAAACAGTCTTTGAATAATAAACGAAATGATTTTTGTTCATAGGTAATCACTTCTCTATGTGCTTATTTATGTCTGTTTGGGTTTGACTGTATTTTTCATGTAATGAACTCCCCTAATCCGATGAGGCCATTAAGAACTTTGTCGTCACATGAAACAAGTTCTTAACTCCACAGGTGAGGATTAGAAACTTCTCAAAGTCAATGAGTCCAACAGACAGTGGGAGTGCCGACCTTGACTCTGCTGAGACTTGCTTATGTGATTATGTCCTTTTGAAGGATCACTCAGTTTCATCACTACTAGTAAAACGTCTTATAGCGACGGATTTAGCAATAGATTCTGGCCCAATTAGCAACGGATTAGGCTTTAGCAACGAAAATTTTCCGTTTCTATAACCCTCATGGCTAATCCATAGCAACGGATTTAGAAACGAATTATTAGCAACGGATATTAGCAATGGAATTAACAACAAATTTATAGCAACGGATTTAACAATGTATTACTACCCACAGAAATTAGCAACGGATTTTTTAGTAACAGATTTAGCAATGAATTTTTCGTTGCAAACCAACTGATAATTAATTAATTTTTTGCTTTTTTGCAACGGAATTTTCGTTGCAAAAGGTAAAATTCAAATTAATAATTCATTTGTGGGGCCCAGGAGCCCCCAAGCCATCCTGGTTCGACCCACCACCAGGGTTGCACCACCCCAACCCCACTGAGCCAGCCCTAGGTGGCTCATAATTATTTTGAATAATTTGTGCAAGGCAAAATTTGAACCTGGGTCTCCAGGGAACAAAGTTGGACTCCCAACCAACTCGGCTAGCTTCATTGTTGGCATAATGAGGTTTTTTTATATATATAACAACAATAACATATCCATACCTTAATTTTAAGCACTTATTATATTAAGTTTAAATATAAGTATTTTTCAAATATAATTTTATATTAAATATAATCATATATATCCGTAAATAATTGCATTAAGCATTGTTAAAAATATACACTTCTATATTTTAATTATAATGTATGTACTTTAAGTATAATATATCATACTACTAAACAAAGATGACATATTTTAACGATTTATATTGTATATTATACCTTATATTAACATAAATTTTAAGAAAAGTAACAAAATCTAATAGCAATTGTGATACATTTGCAGTATAATTAGTCTAAGTAAGTGGAGTTGGGTCCTCACTAAAATTTTCATATGATATTTTCATTTTATTAGGAATTTAACTTGGACTTGTAAATCTACTTAAATTAATATGACTATAAATAATTCAATTTCGTAGCTAGTTAATTGGTTTATAATAAGAGTATAATATGACAAATTAAAAATTAGAATAAAGTTCAAAATAACATTTTTCTATCCAATTTTGTATCAAATAAAAATATGAGAGGTTTTTTATCATATTCCACAAAATCTAATAACATTGTGATATATTTGGATGAATGTTTACATAACTAATGTATATCAACTTAAGTATAAGTTTTTATGACATATAAAAAAAAGATGAAAGTTTACATAATTAAATAATTAGATTTAGTTGGTAGTTGAATAAAAAACTAATTTTATGTCAATATGAAGTATTCACTTATACATCTGTAGAACAATATCCGCATTTTGAGGAACTATTGTATTATTTAGCAATCGTAGTTGAATAACTTAATATAAAGAATTATTTTCTTAATATGAAACATTTATATTTGAATTTATAGAATTGTATCTATATACTGAGGAATTATTGTGTTACACAACCATTAGATGTTAAATTAATAAGTTTTCTTTTAATATAATGAATTTATATTAAAATTTGTAGAATTATATCTAAATGTTAAGAAATTATTGTGTTATGCAACCGTTACATATTAAATGAAAAATTTTTCTCTTAATATCGAAGTATTTATATGTGAATTTCGAGCGTTATATATGTGAATTTTAAGGAATTATTGTGTTATGCACTCTTTTAATGATTTATAATGTATATCATACCTTATAATATAAAAATAATACAGATTTTGTATCAAATAAAAATATTCAAGGCTTTTATATATGAAAGGTTATTTTATACAAATATGAATTCTATATAATCCCCGAATATATGATCATATAATCCCCGAACATATGAATTCTATTAAATTTTTAATCAACTATTTGTAATAACGAATTTTTCGTTGCTAAATTATAAGTATTCTATTATTTTTTTAAATATTTATAGCAACGGATTTTCCGTTGCAAATATTTTTTATTATTCATTTATTATTATTCCACATAGCAACGGAAAATCCGTTGCTAAATTATAATTTTTTTTATATTTATTTATTTTTATTATTTTTTTTCCATCCTTATAGCAACGGATAGCAACGAATTTTCCGTTGCTAATATTTTTCATATTTGTTTATTTTTATTTCTTTTTTTCTTCCATATAGCAACGGATTTTTCGTTGTTAAATAGCAACGGATTTTTCGTTGCTAATATTTTTTATATTTATTTATTTTTATTTCTTTTTTTCCTTTCATATAGCAACGAAAAATCCGTTGCTAAATAGGAACGGATTTTCGTTCCTATTTAGCAACGGATTTTTTGTTGCAAATATTTATAAATATTATATTATTTTTTATTAGGTTTTTATTTTAATAGCAACGGAATTTCCGTCGCTATATATACCAATTTATTTATTTTTTGTATTATTTAATTTTAGCAACGA
Source organism: Lantana camara (assembly GCA_037501455.1). Lineage (NCBI taxonomy): Eukaryota > Viridiplantae > Streptophyta > Magnoliopsida > Lamiales > Verbenaceae > Lantana > Lantana camara. Next base: position 108,983,093 of record CM074856.1, on the reverse strand, counting down.
AAAATCCGTTACTATTTTTTTCATATATAGCAACGGATTTAGCAACGAAAATTCCATTGCTAAAGCATTTTGCCACGAATTTTTTTTTTCGTTGCTATATCCGTTGCTAAATAGCAACGAATAATTTCCGTTGCTAAATTTTCGTCGCTATAAGACGTTTTTCTAGTAGTGAATGGAGTGATAAGTGCATACGGTGATGCGTTCAAAATACATAAGGGTGATTGTTAAGAACTTCATCATTGAGATGTCCCGCGTGAGAACATTCCTAAATGGAAAAGGAAGTTTCCAGAAACTTCCAGATTAGGAAATATCTCACAGGTCAATGACATGATTCATTATTCCTTAGACTTGAGGTTGTGTAATGTCTCATATGAGCTAACTCTGTAATCTTTGATATAGGCTCAAAAGGGTGTCGCCATATAAACACCTGAACCACGACCTATGTTGGGAATACACAAGTGACATATGTAGAATTAGTAGAATTGATAAAGGGCCTACACTTGTTAAGAACAAGAATGATCTCTTACTGATTGAGTTGTTCGTAGTCCATTAAATATTAAACCCTTGGCCAAGGTGGATAAAAGATCAAGACATCAAGAAAATGGGGTTTTCTTGGACTGAGATCTAAATGGATATGAAACGAACTTAACTTTAAAGATCAAGAATATTAAGGCTCTGAGAATATTCCCATGCCTTAGTTCTTGATTGAGAGATGAAGTTGTAGGAGGATCATATTTCACTGATTGTCATTGACTGAAAGGTTCTTCTATTCATTTTGTTATTTGGCTAGTGGTCACACACCCATTGCTAGATTACGGTAGTGTGATATGTGAAGTGATTAATTAATTATGAGAATTAATTAATTACTGTCACTGCTAATCGAATAATGAACCTAAAGGGTCACACACAAATGCCAGAATACGAGGGTTATGGTAGGATGTTAATATGATTAACGAAGGATCAAATTATTGATCGAAAATGGGGCTGGAACACGTAAGCATTGCCACGTGTCACGCTTAGCCTGCGTGGCTACCACGTGTCACGCACACGTGACACGTACGTGGCTCCAAACGTGTAATTATATTACACGTGAATTCTTTTCTAGAATTAATTAATTAAGTTATAATTAATTAAATTTAGTCTTTTAATTAATTTTGAATTAATTATTAAGACTATTCTCTAATAAACTTAACCCAATAAATAGTTAATTGGGAATTAAATTATTTATTGAATCTTGACTTTTAACTTTAGGAAAGTTGAAAAGTCAGACTTTCTATTGTAGGAGAGAGAAGATTATTCTTGCAAGACTTGGAGAACAAGTTGGGAACTTATTCTTCCAGTTAAATTAATAATTAAATGAGTTAATTAGTGAGCAAGAAAACAAATCCACTAGGTTTAGGAAACCCTAATGGTTCGAACCCCCTAGTATAAATACTAGTGGTGGTGCTTCTCTTATTCTTTAGACTAACACTCAAGAAGTTAAGTTTTTGAGAAAAATAAAAGAGAAGTTTTCAAAGTAAATCCTAGTCTAAACACAAGCCATAGAACTAGCATTCTCACTCGCTTGATAGTGTTCTAGGACTGGTGTGGATACGCTTTGGAGGGCTTCTAATTTGGAGTCTAATTCGAAGGCCATTCGAGGGATTTCACTTGAAGGGTATTCGTTTGGCGGTAACGACATCACTAGAAAGCTTCTACCTTTGTAAGTTTCTAAAACACCCTACGATACGATATGAAAATTGCAAGACAACGATTAAACTTTTGGAAAATTTTAAACTTCCGCTGCTCAACTCTTTCGTGTTTTCCAACATCAGCTTGCCAATCTGGTATATTCCGATTGGTACAAAAAGGACCAGATGCTCCATTTCTGGTTACTCTCATCTCTCTGTGAAGAAGTTTTTCCCTATGTTATTGTGTGAGGAAGAACTGGAGCTTGCCATATCCTCAATCTCCCTCACAGTTTCATCGATGAATTTGTTTGACATTATGGATGGGAAATAGGAGGTGGGAACAACAAGAGAAATATGAAGAAGAAGAGAAGCCTACAGAACTAGGGTCAGAAAATCAGAAAATTAAAAGGAAAACAAGAAAATACCTAGAGTTCTTGGAAAACTTGGAAGAGTGCTTGGAGTTCTCTGTGGATTGCAAGAGAGTTTTTGGAAGTCTTAAAATGCTCTGAAAGTGGTTCCGTAAAGAGAAGAAATGGAAGTGCAAATCGCTATTTAGAAGGAGGAGAGTTGGTGGGATTTGTGAAATAAATTCAAAAGTTGCAATCATTCCCGCCTAGGTAACTACCCACATTTGTGAACAGTCGCACACGTCCCAAGAATCACACGCCGTTACCTGAAAAGGCGCATCCACTCGCCCCAACAGCATTAAATGCCTGACTCCTCGAACGGTCAAGGTGAAAGGACTTTATTAATTGCGGCCTCAAATCGGAGCCCGCGAGCATAAAACTTCCCCGCCAAGGAATAACCCTCGAGATTTAAAAGTTGTTGAATTCTACAGTCCACCTTACTGTGGACTATAGAGTTGGGGGGCAAAATGATGAGGCTAAATTACGCTCGTGACACGTAAGCGACACGTGGCCCAATCCTTACATCACAGCGTGGTTCATCAAGGACATCCCAATCATCCCTCGCGATTGGATTTTCCCCTCGAGGAAATGATAGCCCCATCTCCACAAGGGGCCTTGACCTTCCTGAGCGTATGGACTAGATTTCAGATACGGACATCGGTCAACCCTCGAGAGTGCTCCCAGACTGACCCTCGAGAGTACCCCTCTAACATCACAAGGATAAGGCTATTCTTTCCATGATCATGCTTTTGGCCCAAGCGTCCCCTCGGACCAAGCGAGCACAGAAAGCCCTTATCCAAACCCGAGTGTGCCTAGCCCTCAGTAACAACCCCAAAAGGCTCTCTAACACATAGCACATGCCCGCGCACCTGCCACTGCTGCCATCACCTACTTTTTCACAGGCTTTTGCAGGAGATCCCTTTCAGAGACTTCTTATTGCACCACGTGGCTAGGGAAACATCAATGCAGGACCACATGGCAACAATTACCAAAATGATCCTCAACTATAAATATGCACATCTCACACATGCTACGGAGGCAAGCATCACACTCTCAAGGTCTGTTTCACATACTTCATCTTCTTCATTCACCATCTGACTTGAGCGTCGGAGAGCCAAACTGGGTATCACCCCCCATTCCCCCAGCTTGGCCCTCTGACCCTTTTTGTGTTTGTTCCTAGTAGGTAGAACCCAACCTCCTCCGGCGACCTTTGCCTGAGCTTAGTGTCTCTGTTTCCCCATATAAACAAATTCTAAAGTGTTGGAGTTTGCCACATCGGATCAGACCCCATCACTACCATTAGTTTATTAAATTCACTAGTAATGTATATAACTATCATGGATTGTAATTAAATTCAACAAATTGTTACATAGTCTATAATATTAAAAATATTTATGGTAAATTCCGAGGGAATTCCCTCGAAATTTTCATAAAATAAAATAAAATTAAAAATCATACTTAAAATATCAATTTAATAACATGAAACTTTATTTATTACTGACATAAATAAGAAAACGTTGATTTCACAAAAATATATTACGTATGAAGTAGAAATTCAATTTCAATTGAAAAGAATACGAACATTTACATTGATATTGTAATGCCCTAATTTCCAGAAGTTTAGGTAAGCATGCCACGAGTGGGTCTTCGGGAGTTGGGAGGTTAATTTAATTATCATTTATTTATAAATTTCATCATATTGTTTGCATTATATCTTCATGTATTTACATGAATCATCATTAATGTGGAAATTACGTGAATTAAGTGATAACGCGATTAATTGATATAAGTGACCTAATTATATTACATGCCCTCAATTGATCCTTTGTGTAAATTACAGACTAAATTGCATAACATGAAATGGGTTTAATTGATCTTTTGCTAGAGATGGAACATGTTTGCATTAATTCAAATATTCCAAGGACTTATATGCAAAATGTAATGAATCACACATATTCATGTAAGACTTTGGTGTATATCATCTAACTCTTCCAATTCATTCCAAGATATACTAGAATCCCACACACACCCACCCACTAATTCACGGTAGAAACACCAAGGAAGAGAAAGAAGAATTTCATCTCATAATTCAGGCTAGATTTTGGAGGAATTGTGGAGCTAGGATCATCATTATCATCATATTACCATTTCATCTCATTTTTCAAGGTATAGTATGGAAATTGTAGGAATCTCTTGAATTGTGATTGAGTAGGGTTATGGATTAAGTGATAAATTCTTGTGTATTTATGACTAGAAGCATGTTTATGATAAAAAGGATTGAAAGCTTGAATGAAAACATTGAATTATATGGAAGTTGGGAGCATGGATATATATGGGTTTTCATGATTGATTTTTGGTGCTTTGATGCATATTTCTTGGTTTATATGATGGATAAGTGAAGTATAATGTGTACTTGAGGTGTATGAGTATTTGTCATGGATTAGAATTGCATTTGTTGTTGATTTTTAAGGTTTTGGTTCGGATTTCCCCTGTTTTCCCCTGTTTTGCTGCTGTTGCGTAGTAGGTCGCGGCCGCAACCGAAAATAGAACAAAATTGGTCGAGCCCGCGACCCATTTTTGGCCATGTTTCGAGATTTGAAAAATTAGAGGAAAATTCGGGAACTAATTGGGTCGCGCCCGCGAACCCTGCTATTTCTGCATGAAAATTCGAATTTCAAACTTTAATTGCATGGTTTTCTTAGCTCATTTCCGGCATGTACACACCATTGATATGTCATATAATGTATTATATTGTGTGTTACTATATGTGTTAAGAGATTTCATGCTTAAGCTCCATAGGGGAGGTTTATGTAATATTTTCATACTTTGATTTATACATTGATTACTTAATCATTGCTACATTACTTGATAAATTGAATATGTTTATGATATTTATCGATTGTAATTGCATGATTGACAATGAATATGCCATTCCTCTTAAATGGTTCTTACGAGTCGAGTCTCACGTCCAATTGTCTTGTTAGACAGATCACGTTCCCGGAGACGAGGAGCATGCTCCGTAGAGTGTTTCCTCTCTACTTTTGGTAGGTAAAGGTGAGGTTACTCCTCGATATATAGAACCCTACAACCCTATGTGAATTTTGGGCCAAAATGTATACTTATATCTATAGTTTTCACAAACCTCAAATTGTTTAACACTGAACTACTGCTATTGTACCGAACCACCGTACTGTACTGATTGATTGATTGTTTGTTTTGGCGAGTATATTGTTTACTGTGGGCCCGAGGGTAGTGTATTGAGCCAACCGGGAAAGCTTGGGCTAATGGGAAACTCTTGCACTATCCTCACATTGTTGGGATGAATCCACTAGGAGATTAGTGGATGAAGGAGTTCCAGGTATAGGGAATCATGAACCCTATGCTCAAACTGATTGGATGGCGGGGCCTTACAATCCCCCATCACCCGGAGGAAGAAGGAGTTATTGAAATTGCTAATTGTGCACTGAAATTGATTGGTTGATCACTTAATTATTTAAAACTGAATTATTGTACACTGTCGGAGAAAGGTTGGAGAATTGCCCTCACTCGTCGGGCCATTTATTGATTGAACTAAATTGACTGAATTGATTGAATTGTAAATGGATTAGTTGTAATCTCGGGTGAGTTTTACCTTATTATTGAACTTATATTGCTTTCGTTTATAAAATCTTACCCAAGATTATAGCTTGCATGGTAATTGCGCTTCTAAATTATAAACCCCTCCCTCAGTCTTTCATAGATTGACACCTCACATTTTCAGGTCTTGCAGGTCAAGTGCTAGGCGGGATTGAGTCGAGTTTGGTTACTTTTGGGTCTAGCATTTGTTATTCTCATGCTCCATGTACATTATTGATAGATTTTACTCTTATGACTTATTTTTGGTATCTATGTATATTATGACTTATACTTGGAAGTTTGGGGATTTAATTATGGAAATGTTGGGTATGGAATTGAAAATTGATAATGAAGTGAACGTATGTTGCTATGCTTCCGTTTAATGTACGTATGTTGGTTTATATTTGAGGGTTAGTCCCGCCTAGCTAGTAAGTCATTTTCTTTATTGCCTCCCGTCCGCTATAGGCATGATTTATGTATGGGTGCTCATTCCATATGTGGATTGAACTATAGTGTGGGGGATGTGGCTACTTGGCATTACGGGTGCTACATCCTTAGGTGGTATCAGAGCCCGGTTGCAAAACTGCGGTTCTAGTGTCGTGTCTTGTGAGTCTAAGTCGTACGACATAGGATTATTTGATTAATTGCGAGTCTTGCACCCTATTTGAATTTACTTGAATTCATTTGAATTATTTGGATTATGTAATTTATGCGTATTATAAGCTTTATTGCACTCATTTACACTTGTTAATCAAACATGCATGTAAAGTGTTTGAATTTTAGGATGCCACATGGTCGCCCTCGTAGAGAGCATTCTCCTGGTCATAGGCACCATCGCCATGATCATTCTCCTCCACCTCCACCCCCTCAAGCTCAACTGCAGGATTTCTGGAAGTCTATGGTTCAGTTAATAGATCAGAGATTGAGAGATTATGTGCCTCCAGCACCACCAGTTCCTCCACCACAAGCGGCCCCAATCTCCGTTATTCTTCGGGAATTTCAGAATCAACATCCACCGAGGTTTTTCAAAGGAAATGATATGCAAGCCGAGCAATGGCTTAAAGAAGTTGAAAGGATTTGGAATCTCATCCCATGTGAATCTAGAGAGAAGGCTCGGTGCACACTTTAATTCAAGGGGAAGCTTATTCTTGGTGGAAAAGTACTAAAATTGTTTTAGATGCCGCAGGAGAGGAAGTCACGTGGGAAGTTTTTGTAAGGGAATTCAAGAATAAATTTATTCCTCTATCTCCCCATACTCGAAGACTTAAGGAATTCACGGAGCTTAAACAAGGAGGGAGATCGGTTGCAGAATATATAGCTGAGTTTGAGAGGTTATCCAAGTATACACCTAACATTGCAAGTGATGATTTTCATAAGGCTATGCAATTCGTACAAGGGTTGAGGCCGGATATTCAAGCAGCAATTGAAGCCGTCAACACTAGCACTTGGAAGAAAGCTACTTCAAAGGCTTTAAAGGTTGAAGATTCAGTTAATTCACGGAGATCTACCTATCGGTCAGGACAGGGTTCAGGATCGGGGATCGAAAGCCGGATATAACGTGGGCAAGAGGCCAATTACTTATGATACAACTCCTCCACATCCTAAGGGTCCGGTAAAGAAGTTTAAGTAACAAGGACCAATTCCGAAGGCTTCTCAGCCTCCTACCCTGCCACCACCACCCGAGAAACCCAAGTGTTCATTCTGCGGGCAACCTACTCACCATTATGACAACTGCAGGAGACGCCTCGGGTTATGTTTGATATGTGGGAGTGCCGATCATAGGGTGGACATTTGTTCGGATCATCAGGACCAACCTACCGGGAGTCAAAGGCCGTTAATTAGAGCCCGTACATTTGCTCTAGAAGGAGAGGAAGTGGATGCAGACGTGGACCCCGCAGCAGTCGTTGAAGGTACCATTTGCATTCATGGCATAGACATACACACTTTATTTGATCCGGGAGCTACTCACTCCTTTATTTCTCATGATATATATATGGAATTGCCTTTGTGTGTTACTTTCTCTTCTGCATGCTATGTTGTTAGTACTCCTTTCGGTGGTAATGTAGAAACTAATAGGGTTTTTAGAGAGGTGCCGGTGAGTATTGAGGGTCGGGTTTTCTCGACGGACTTCATTGAATTGTCGATATCCCGTTATGGTTCTATCTTGGGAATGGATTAGTTATTCAAGCACTGTGCTACCATGGATTGTCAGGCTAAAAGAGTTAAGTTGGGTTCAGAAGTTTCCACGGGTTGGAGTTCTAAAACGGTGCCTTTATTATCTTTCACGGAAGCTCAAAAATTAGTTCGTGACGGGGCTACGGGTTTCATAGCCTATATTCTTAATCAACCCAAGGATCAGATGAAATTAGAAGAAATAGAATTGGTTAAAGAGTTTCCCGAAGTTTTTTCAGAGAAATTGAATTCGTTGCCGCCGGATAGAGAAATAGAATTTGTGATTGATTTACAGCTGAATGCAGAGCCGTATTCTAAGACTCCGTATCGGATGGCTCCGGCAGAACTGAAAAAATTGAAGGTTCAGCTTGGTGCTTTAATGGAGGTCGGTTATATTAGACCGAGCTCGTTGCCGTTGGGAGCACCGATATTATTCATGAAAAAGAAAGACGGAACTCTGCGAATGTGTATTGATTACCGGGAGCTAAATCAAATGACTATCAAGAATAAATATCTTCTTCCACATGTTGAGGAGTTATTTGACATACTCCAAGGATCCACAGTGTATTCGAAACTTGATCTACGACAAGGATATTATGAGTTACGGACCCGAGCCGCGGATCTTCCGAAGACGGGCTTCAACACTAGCTATGGGCACTATGAATTTGTGGTTATACCTTTTGGTTTGACAAATGCTCCCCCCGCTTTTATGGATATGATGCATAGAATTTTTCGACCTTTCCTTGATAAATTTGTGGTGATATTTATTGATGATATTTTGGTTTTCTCCAAGTCGGTCGAGGAACATCAATTATTTACAAAGTTTAGTAAATGTGAGTTTTGGATTGACCGGGTATCTTTCTTGGGTCATATTATTTCGGGGAATGGATTAGAAGTCGATCCTTCTAAAATTGAAGCGGTGTTGAAATGGGAGAAGCCAAAGAACGCCTCCAAGGTTAGAAGTTTCTTGGGATTAGCGGGATATTATAGGAGATTCTTGCAAGGTTTTTCTAAAATCGCGCTCCCTTAACTCAGTTAACAAAGAAAGATGTTAAGTTTGTGTGAGATAATAATCGTGAGAAGAGTTTCAATGTGTCAGCTCTTTCGGAAGGTACTGAAGGCTATATTGTTTATACGGACGTATCGAAGGAAAGTTTGGGGTATGTTTTAACTCAGAATGGGAAAGTGATTGCTTATGCTTCCCGAAAGTTGAAAGAGCATGAAAAGAACTACCCTACACATGATCTTGAGCTTGCCGCCGTGATATTTACACTCGGGAAGTGGAGACATTATTTGTACAGGGTATCATTTGAAATTTTCACCGATCATAAGAGCCTCCAATATTTGTTTACACAGAAAGATCTTAACATGAGGCAACAACGATGGATGGAAAAACTAGAAGATTATGATTGTGTTATCAAGTATCATCCCGGGAAGGTTAATATGGTTGTCGATGCTTTAAGTAGGAAAGTTGGTGTAGCAAATTCAAAAGTCGGATAAAGTAGTGGGATTGAGCCTATTGTGGTAAGAACACGAGTTTTCAACATCTCCATTCAACCGGAACTGAAACATAGATTGTTTGAGGCTCAAAATAAGGATCCGGAAGTTCAGAGATTGGTTGTCAAGGCAAGAGATGATCCGGAAAGTCTATTCGGGTTCGATGAAGCCGATTTTCTTCATTTCAAGAACCGAGTGGTAGTACCCGATGAATTAAAAAGGGTATTGCGTTAAGAAGCTCATAAGTCGGCATATTCGGTACTCCGGGAGGAAACAAAATGTATAAAGATCTAAAGCAATATTGTAGGTGGTATGGATTAAAGAAAGATGTGGCCGAGTTTGTAAAGCATTGTTTGATGTGTCAGAAAGTTAAGACCGAACACCAAAAGCCTGGAGGACTTCTACAGCCGTTGTGGGAACAGGTGACAATGGATTTTATATCCGGGTTACCAAAGGTGAAAGGTGGTTATGACGGGATTTGGGTGATTGTGGATCGATTAACAAAGTCTGCTCATTTTCTACCGGTCCAAATATCTTATAAGATTTATAACAGAGAGATTGTTCGACTTCATGGAATTCTGGTTAGTATTGTATCGGATAGAGATCCCCGTTTTACTTCGAAGTTATGGCAAGAGTTGCAAGGTATGTTGGGAACGAAGCTTCAATTTAGTACAACTTTTCATCCTCAAACCGATGGTCAGTCCGAGAGGGTTATAAGATATTTGAAAGATTTACTCCGAGCTTGTGCTCTAGATTTTCAAAGTTCTTGGCATGATCAACTTCCATTGATTGAGTTTACATATAACAATAGTTATCAAGCTTCAATTGGTATGGCCCCTTATGAATTGCTTTATGGTCGAAAATGTCGGTCACCGTTATTCTTTGATTTATAGGAGTGGAAATGGACGAAACAAGAAGGAGTGAAGAAGGGTGAGAAAATTGAGAAACCTTCCAAAGCCGTGAGGGCTATGCTCGAGAAATTTCAACAGATACAACAACGGATGAAAGCTGCACAAGATAGATAGAAAAGTTATGCCGATATTCGCCGGAGGGATCTTAAGTTTGAAGTGGGAGACCGGGTTTTCTTGAAAGTATCTCCACGGAAAGGGTTTTCTCGTATTGGAAAGGGAGAAAAGTTAAATCCCCGTTATTTGGGTCCGTTTGAAATTCTTGAAAGAATTGGGGAAGTAGCTTGTCGATTGGATTTACCGCCAAATCTTACCGGAATTCATAATGTTTTTCATGTATCTCGGCTAAGAAAATATTATCCGGATGAAACTGAAATTCTCCCCGTTGAAGAAGTGGAATTGGAACCGAATTTATCGTTTGTTCAGAAGCTGGTTAGAATTTTAGACAAAAAATATCAAGAGTTGAGGAACCAGAGTATTCCTATGGTCAAGGTATTATGGCGAAGTGATAAAACCGAGGAAATGACTTGGGAACCGGAAGAGAAAATGAAGAGGTTCCATCCGGAATTATTTCCAATCAGTGAATCTGGGGACCAGATTCTTCTAAGGGGGGGAGAGTTGTAACGCCCCAATTTCCGGAAGTTCAGGTAAGCACGCCACGAGCAGGTCTTCGGGAGTTGGGAGGTTAATTTAATTATTTCACTCATTGATTTATAACTTTCATCATATTATTTGCATTATATCTTCATGTATTTACATGAAACATCATTAACGTGGAAATTACGTGAATTAAGTGATAATGCGATTAATTGATATAAGTGACCTAATTGTATTACATGCCCTCAGTTGATCCTTTGTGTAAATTATGGACTAAATTGCATAACATGAAATGGGTTTAATTGATCTTTTGCTAGAGATGGAACATGTTTGCATTAATTCAAATATTCCAAGGACTTATATGCAAAATGAAATGAATCACACATATTCATATAAGACTTTGGTGTATATCATCTAACTCTTCCAATTCATTCCATTTCATTCCAAGATATACTAGAATCCTACACACACACCCCCACTAATTCACGGTAGAAACACCAAGGAAGAGAAAGAAGAATTTCATCTCATAATTCAAGCTGGATTTTGGAGGAATTGTGGAGCTAGGATCATCATTATCATCATATTACCATTTCATCTCATTTTCAAGGTATAGTATGGAAATTGTAGGAATCTCTTGAATTGTGATTGAATAGGGTTATGGATTAAGTGATAAATTCTTCTGTATTTATGACTAGAAGTATGTTTATGATAAAAATGATTGAAAGCTTGCATCAAATCATTGAATTATATGGAAGTTGGGAGCATGGATATATATAGGGTTTTCATGATTGATTTTTGGTGCTTTGATGCATATTTCTTGGTTTATATGATGGATAAATGAAGTATAATGTGTACTTGAGGTGTATAAGTATTTGTTATGGAGTAGAATTGCATTTGTTGTTGATTTTTGAGGTTTTGGTTCGGATTTCCCCTGTTTTCCCTTGTTTTGCTGCTGCTGCTGCGTAGCAGGTCGCGACCATTTTTTTGGCCATGTTTCGCGATTTGAAAAATTGGAGGAAAATTCGGGAAAAAAATAGGTCACGCCCGCGACCATTTTGTGAACAAATTGGGTCGCGCCCACGACCCCTGCTATTTCTGCATGAAAATTCGAATTTCAAACTTTAATTGCATGGTTTTCTTGGCTCGTTTCCGGCATGTACACACCATTGATATGTCATATAATGTGTTATATTGTCTGTTACTATATTTGTTAAGAGATTTCATGCTTAAGCTCAATAGGGGAGGTTTATGTAATATTTTCATACTTTGATTTATACATTGATTACTTAATCATTGCTACATTACTTGATAAATTGAATATGTTTATGATATTTATCGATTGTAATTGCATGATTGACTTTGTATGAATATGCCGTTCGTCTTAAATGGTTCATACGAGTCGAGTCTCACGTCCACTTGTCCTGTTACACAGATCACGTTCTCGGAGACGAGGAGCACGCTCCGTAGAGGAAACTTTTGGTCAGTAAAGGTGAGGTTACTTCTAGATATATAGAACCCTACAACCCTATGTGAATTTTGGGCCAAAATGTAAACTTATATCTATAGTTTTCACAAACCTCAAATTGTTTAACACTAAACTATTGCTATTGTACCGAACCACCGTACTGTACTGATTGATTGATTGATTGTTTTGGCGAGTATATTGTTCACTATGGGCCAGAGTGTAGTGTATTGAGCCAACTGGAAAAGCTTGGGCTGACGGGAAACTCTTGCACTATCCTCACATTGTTGGGATGACCCCTGAATCCACTAGGAGATTAGTGGAGGAAGGAGTTCCGCTTATAGGGAATCATGAACCCTATGCTCAAACTGACTGGATGGTGGGGCCTTGCAATCCCCCATCACCCAGAGGAAGAAGGAGTTATTGAAATTGCTAATTGTGAAATTGATTGGTTGATCAGTTAATTATTTAAAACCGAATTATTGTACACTGTCTGAGAAAGGTTGGAGAATTGCCCTCACTCGTCGGGCCACTGATTGATTGAACTAAATTGACTGAATTGATTGAATTGGAAATGGATTAGTTGTAATCTCGGGCGAGTTCAACCTTATTATTGAACTTATACTGCTTTCGTTTATAAAATCTTACCCGAGATTATAGCTGTATGGTAATTGCGCTTCTAAATTATAAAACCCTCACTCAGTCTTTCATAGACTGACACCTCATATTTTCAGGTCTTGCAGGTCAAGTGCTAGGCGGGATTGAGTCGAGTTTTGTTACTTTTAGGTCTATCATTTGTTATTCTCATGCTCCATGTACATTATTGATAGATTTTACTCTTATGACTTATTTTTGGTATCTATGTATATTACGACTTATACTTGGAAGTTTGGGGATGTAATTATGGAAATGTTGGGTATTGATAAGGCCAAATCACGCTCGGATCAACACCGTACACGTGTCACGATACAAGGGACCCAGTGATAATGGGCTCGTGAATTCAGCTCGGCCCATTCCCCTATCACTTCGACCCGCACTCGCGTGCTTCGGCCCAAGTAGTGAGCATGGGGTCCCTCCAACGATCCCCTTTGAACATTCGCATTACAATCCCAAGGGATGCTCCATATCTGGATTCCTCCTCTCCTATACCGGACCCTCAGTAATCACGCTCGGGTTCCCCCTAAGCCGTGACGCTCGGACTCTCAACACTCTTGGCCTCCTATAGGGAAACCCCCGAGCGTAACTAACGCTCGGCATAGTACTATCCCTTTCGATGATCAGCCCCAGTGGCGTGGGGTGTCTCTACCGAGGGCACTTCAGAGGTACGGGAGGGCATAGTTAGATTTCTACACGCTCGTCGCTCGCTAACCACCTCTGACACAGTAGTGCGCACCTCGTACCTGCCATCCCACAGGCTTTTTAGAGCCATCACTTTCGCACCATCACAAACCGCCACGTGTGTAGGGTAACACTGGGCTTGGGACCACTTAGTTACTATTACTAAAATACCCCAGCCCTCAATGTATAAATAGGGGAATTCCCATCCACACTCCCCAAGCAATCTTAAGTCATCTTCTCCACTTGCACTACACTGTATTGAACTAGGCATCTCTCCACCATTGTTTCTTCTTCCCCAAGCTCTGTGTACTTCACCGTTCTTGCACCTTTACTGCATCTGCATCCCTGGTGTTATCCTAGCTAGAAGAACCCACGCCCTTAGGAAACCCAGTTCCTGAGGCATACCGCTTGTGATCGTCTTTCCCTCTCTAAAACAAATATTGAAAGTGTTGGTTACTATTTAGGAATCCATCTCCTGCACCATTATTTTTGGCGCTGTCTATGGGAAACCATCATCTTCATCTTCGTCAGTTTCTTCCTCTCTGAGCTAGTTGAGATATAATGTAGCACCCAAGCGTAAGGTACCACATCCCCCACACCGAGACCCGACCCGAATATGAAATGGACGATCCATACCCGAGCCAAATCACGGCGAACGGGGACAAACACACACTCTAAGCTAGGCGGGACTAACCCTTGAACCATAACATCAGAGTAATTACAAATACGGAAATAACTAGCCATTACATAAACAATGAGTAATCAAAATCCAAAGACGATCCATATACATTATCAAATGCCGTCACGGCTCAACAAACACGTACGCTCCATTATCGTTCATATACATTGATCCAATCATGCAATATGAAGGTGTAAGACCAAGAAAATACAAGAGCTAACATGAAGGTAAAACCTATTACTCGAATCCCGCCTAGCTCCCTCGACACCTGCACAACACAACTGAAAACCAAACGGGTTCAGTCCAAAAGGGACTGGTGGGCATAAAAACAGGGTATAAGTATAATATACGACAGTATTTAACAGTCACATGCAAGCTATAATCCCAAGTGAGGTTTTTAAAGGATTTCCCAAGTGGGCAAATATAAATCATCAAGAGGGATTATAACGATTCATTTACATTAGGTCAAGGTCATTAGTGGCCCGGCGAGTGGGCGTGCATTATCTCCAACCAACACCTCATGTAATTCATTAACATTCATTTATTCATTCTTTCATTCTTTTCATGCAATCAATCTTTCCTGCTCATTCAACAACATTCCACCTTCTTCCTCCGGGTTGGTGGCGGGTTTGCAAGGCCCAACCACCCATTCATTGACCAAAAGGGGAACATGACTCCCCAGATGGCACTCAGCGTCCATTCCTCACTAACTCCTAGTGTGAGGGATCACCGTCGGCCCGTGCCTTCCCGGATAGCCACTCACACTAAGTCCCTGGGCCCCATTCGTGCATAACATTCATTCATTCTCGCCAAAACATTAGGTAGGGTTCAAGAAACAAGGGCTTTACGTTTGCAATCATTTACTCGTTAAAAGACTCAATATATATATATATCGTATTACTTTGGCTTAAAACTTTTCACATAGGGAGATATATCGGGTCGTTTTATCTAAGTAGAAGAGAAACCCACCTTAAACCGCAAAAGGAGCAAACACAAGCCTCACTGACCGGCCTCGTCTCCAACGGACTTAAAATCTGTGCAAAAGAGGTGAAGTGAGACTCAATATGACCAATTAAGACGCTCGGCAATGCAATGATCATGATATGACTATGTAAGAGATAAGACTATGCTATGAAAATGTTCATGTGCATTATTAAGGCATTTAAATCATATAACCAAGTCATTCACATATTCATTCAATTCATCAATTCATATCTCCAATCAAATAAATTCAAGAATTCAAATAGGAGCATAGAACATATTCAAGCTCTCCCAAAATGCTACTACATACTTCATATTACATAAGATAGCATATTTCCAAGGTTTGACAACAAGAAGGAATCATATGATATAGAAAATGAGTTACGCGTTTCATAAACGACATATAAACACACATAAACGGCATTAAGAAAAAGCATGCCTACAACTCGTCCAAATGCCATGAAATTAAACCACAATACTCCCAACATATAGCAAAACAAGTTCATAGTTCAACACCAAAGGAGATCAAGTCATTAAGGAGGTGAAACAAATCAAAAACCGACAAGGAAGCAACAAGGACTGCGCAAGGGAAGGGACAAGGGGCTGTCACCCTCCTTAGCCAAACTGAGCCACGACCGTGGCTCAGTACAGACCTGCCCAGAAGGTGTGACACGCCCGTGTCTCACACTTAAGTGTAAATGAGACACGGGGGTGTCACGGTACAGAACTAAAATGTTCACAAAGTTTTACCGGCAAAACTGACCCTATACAAATTCAATCCAAAAGCATACCAAATCAACTCCAAATGCTATGAAACTTAATATACAACATATTTAGCATGTAAGGAACATATTTTATTTAGAGTTCCAAGGCTAAATCACACATTACGAGCACCTAAATCATGCAGCAAAACTGGGTCGCCAAAATCGTACATAAGAGCCCTAATGTTTCATTCAAGCCATGATCAAGTACTTAGGGGTTGAATTTGGATCTGGAACCTTGGGGAAAGCATGATAACATACTAAAAAACTAATATACATCATATATATGCAAAATGGCACGAATTGGAGCACATTAGAATGACCAACGAACCACAAAATGCAACAGCAACAGGTCTGTCATGGAGCATGCATAGAAACAGGTCAAGTATTTCGGTTTTGAGGCTTAAAATGGATCCAAATACTTGAAACATGAATGCTAACATATAGAGAAATGAGTGTACATCATATCCATGCAATTTCACACGAAAAGAAAGTCATTTGATCAAGCAACAACCCGTAATTTCACACAGCAGTCACGAAACAGAGGAGGCGGTTTTGAACATCAAGTTTGAAGCTCCATATCTCATAATTTTATCAAAGGGTCAAGAGATAAAATCCTCCTAACATCATATACTATCATTTAGGAAAGAAATAGGCCAAGAAACAAGCTCATATAATCATGTATAAGCAAGAAAATCAGCTACACAAGTAAATAGGTCACAAGAACAAAAATCCCTAAAAGTTCATATCAAACTTATCACTCAAACCCTAACCAAATCTGATCCAAATCATGTTGTAAGTAGATGAAATCAAGCATAAAAGAGTAGAGGAGACATAAATATTCATACCTTGAAGATTGGAAGAAGAAGGGAGGTGATTTGAGCTCCAAAATCACAAGAATGGCCAAGGGTTTTTCTTCCTTTTTCTCTCTTCCTCTATCTAGATCAGTTGCAGCAATGAGGGGAGATATTTGGCTCGGTTTTCAGAGGTAAAAGGGGGAAGAAAGATCTTAACTCAAGGTACATAAGTCATGGTTTAAGGTATGGTTAGGTTAGAGGAGTGTTAAGGGTCCCACCATGAAGACTAGTCAACAAAAGGAGCTCTTCTTGCACGAGTTGCTCGTTACGGTTGGATTTCGGAGGTCTTAATGATTTCAAAAAGGTATGAGGCTTATTCCATTATCTCCGAATCATCGATACGAAGGCAACGGAGGTGACGGAATTCGAATCCGAATTCCCGAGCTCAAGATATCACGTACGGAACCAAGGGTGCGCTAATTGCTCGTTAGCCCCCGACTTGGTTCCACAAATCAAATTAAATTCATTAACACGTCAAATGAATCCGAAAACATAAACCGAGCATATAGACATGTTCATAACACATATATTTACGACATACTAAATTTCCATAACATTCCGATATCATTACATATAAGAACGAAGCCCAAATAGAAGACTCATGCGCGAGAATGAATTCATAACGTTATAAATTAATTACTAAAACTTAAATTCCATTTTAAATAAATTAAAGCCAACTAATAACATGTTGAAATTAATTAACGAAATTACCGAAATCGTTATGGTAACATGAAACCTTGATTAAGAAATTAAACACTAAGTATCAAATTAAAATAAAATGAATTACATTAAAACAACAACAGTCTATAGTTTAAAACAAATATAACACATTTAAAAACAATTAATCATATAATTAAATGATTAAATTGCACAATTTATAAACAAAAATGACACATTAGTTAAAACGAAAAACCGGGGCGTTACATATAATACCTTCAGCCGTAAACATGGTTACTGCAACAAGATCTGGAGTTTTAGATACTAGAAATGCTCTTCCGCCTGTCAATGAGGAAAATATGGATGGGGGTACGTCCAACGTCCAAGCTGGAGGCGAAGTCCCCTCTATGCCTGGGAAAGGAAATGGAGGAAAAAGGGCTCTACCGGCAGGAGGAACCAAGGCCGAAGGCCCTAGTTTTGCCATCCCACCTGTGACCCCCATGCCCACCACGACGGTGATCAATACAGCCATGACGATGCCGCCACAGGGGTTCGCATATGCGCAACCCGCCATGATGCCCGGAATGATGCCAATGGTCCAGCCCTACCAAGGGGGCACATTACAGCTTCCTATCTCCATTCTTGAAGAAATCCAAGGGGTGGAGATGCCACAAATGACCCGGCAGCAACTCCAGGCACTCTACGCTCAGTGTGAGGTGCAGGCCGCACAGAACGCCTGGAGGCACTTCACCACCACCTATTTCCCCTCAGGAATGGGCGCACAGAACGCCTGGAGGCAAGACCTGCAAAATAAAAACATGGGAGGGGAGGGGTCAGTCCAGAGCCTGAGTGAGGGGCTACCCACACACACCTACATATACATAAGAGCACAACACATTCAAAAGTATATGTTAGTGAATCCGGGGTTAGTTTTTGCACGCCAAAACATTTCCACGTGATAATATATATAGGGGGACTTAACAAACAAAACAAAATGGAGATTAAGTTACAAATATCAGAGTGTAGGTTCATAACCGAGCAAACTTAACAGACATATCAGAGCATATTTTATTAGGTTAAAAATATACCAAATTTTATCTTAATTTAAGAATCTACCCCCATTTCACGAACTTACGATAGACAAACAGAA
The DNA here is from genome assembly GCA_037501455.1 of Lantana camara. Taxonomy (NCBI): domain Eukaryota; kingdom Viridiplantae; phylum Streptophyta; class Magnoliopsida; order Lamiales; family Verbenaceae; genus Lantana; species Lantana camara. The sequence continues at coordinate 108,964,342 of CM074856.1, read as the reverse complement.
CACTCGGCGGGTACGAGCTCAAACTCCAACCAACTCCTCAGTTCATATTCATATTTAAATTCAAATAAAAACAAAGTCAAATATACCTACCTCTTCACCGGTGATGGAAGGGTTGTACTTACCCTAACCATCGGTTCCGATATGTGTGGGACATGAGTTTCATGACACTCACGCCAGAGGATTCCATCCCCCAACCAAACCTCCTGGCGGGTTCTGGGTTGATCCTTTCAAATGAAGATCATTCTTAGGAGTTAACCCGACGGCTCGACACCGTCGCGGGGCTCCTTTGCACAAATCTCCGGGGCCCATCAACTTCAAATTCAAAATCAAAGTTCAAATCCCTCTACAGACAGACAGACATAACTCATGCATATCGTACGTACATACCACACACACACCTACCTCAAATTCATGTCAAAACTGAAACGAAGCGTACATAGGCTCACACATAGCATTCATACTTTTAAACTTATGATAAAACTATCAAAATACATATCTCACACATATCTACATATACATAGAGCCTTATAAGTCACATACAAATGAAAATGGGCACATTTCATTAGGTTCTAACTATATCCTAATCTCACCTTACACCGAAGAAGCAAATGTTGGAAAAAACGAATCAGAAAGCAGCGGAATTTAAAAAATTTTCCCAACAAAAGGATCTAGGACTCGCAATCGTGTAACCAAATTCGTAAAGATAGAAAACTTACTTTTCTTTTATTCTTTCTTGAAGCGTTTCAAGCCACCGAAGAACGTTCTTCTCGCGGCTTGACAACCCGTCCCTCGAAAGTCTCTTTCTACTTCAGAATCCATTGTCGGGATAGCAATCCAAACCAACCTAGATTCAATTCATGTTAGGGAAGTTCTTAACAATATAACATAAAGAAAGAAACATGAAACGAGAAAAGCAGGATTGAAACTCCCTTCGAAAACCAGTTTCGCGAAAGTAGAAAACTGCCAACCACAAAACCCTCGTGAAAAAATTCATCCTTCAGGATATGGACGAACGGTTTTCGCCATCTTCTTTGGTTCGATTTTTTCATTCGTTTCATGTCGGGTTCAGAATCGTTTCATCATCCCTTCTGATCGTTTAGCTTGATCCCCACTTTTGGTAAAGCTCGAATCTTCAAAACTTCTAACTTGAAGTTCTCTAGAGATAGTCCACCAACTTGGCTACAATCTAACTAGTAAGGATGCTAGTTCTCTAGTTAGTGTTTAGGCTTAACCTAGGGTTTCGTTTATCTTGGAGAAAGGATGGTGTTCAACACATGAACCAAAAGAATTGTCAATTAGCTCTAAGGGGAGCTCGAGCTCCCCTATTTATAAGAGGGGAGGACCGAAAATTCCTAGTCCTTTATGGGCTAGGATTTTGGTCTCTCTCTCTCTCCTATTACTTGATCATCAAGTAATTTGACTTTGACTTTGAATTCTAATTCAAATCAACTTTCAAGAGAGCTAAAAATATCCAAACTATTTTTGGATAATTTTATACTTTATTTATTTAAAATAAATAACTTATTTTATCTAATTAATTAATTCATAATTAATTAACTAGATTATTTTTCTCCAAAATAAGACTTTCTTTTTAATTCAAAATTAAACCAAAGCCTATTAAATAATTAACACATTTAATTATTTAATATATATCATATATATACATATACACGTGTGAGGCACGTGTCCCAAGGACACGTGCTCCTCACGTGACCCACACGTGTGATTTCACACGTGTGGAACCCTCTAGGCCCGATTAACTCGTTTAATCATTTTCAAGCCTCAACTCATGTAACCAAGTTGTTGTGTGTGACCCTCTAGGTTCTCAATTCAATTAGCAGTGACCCTAATTAATTAATTCACTAATTAATTAATCAGTCCACAGATTAAACGACCATAGTCTAGCAACAGGTGTTTAACCCCTAGCTGAATTGGAATGTTCGGATTCGACAGAACCTTTAAGTTATTGATTCATGTGAGATACAATCCTCCTACTTACTATCTCTCAACCAAGATCTAGGGCAAGGGAATAATCAGAACCCTAATAATCCGGTCTTAAAGCTAAGTGCATTTCATATCCATTTGATCTCAATCCAAGAAACCCTTTTCTTGATGTCTTGATCTACTGCCTTGGCCAAGGACTCCATATGGCATATGAATGACTTACACAATAAGAGATCACCTTGCAAATGCAAGTGTAGGTCCTTTCTTGATTCTCATTCACTTTCATGAATCACTTGTGCAGCCCCAGCATAAGCCTTGAATCAGTTGTCTAAGGCGACACCCTTTAAAGCTTATACCTAAGACTACAGAGTTAACTCATAAAGTGACAAGGAACCTCAAGTCTAAGGATCAATTAATCACATCAATGACTCGTGAGATATTTCCTAATCTGGAAGTTTCTATTTCCTGAAATAGAAACTTCCTTTCCCATTTAGAAATCTTCTCACACGGGGCACCTCAGTGAACTTACTTATTGAAGTAAGCACCCTCATGTATCACGCACGTATCAACTATACACTTTGCACCTCCATGAAACAAGGTGGTCCTTCTTAAGGGCGTGATCCCACAAGCAAGCCTTAGAGGAGTCAGGTTGACACTCCCACTATCTGTAGGACTCATCGGCTTGGAGTATTTTACTAATCATGACTTATGTGATATAGGGCTCGTTTCATGAACCATTTCACCTAAATGGTAGAGTCGTAAAGTCATCAGGATTAGGGGAGTTCTCATACATGCGCACATAATGGAAACACTCAAAACACGTATTGGCATATAAAGAAGTGTTTGCCTATGATCAATCGTATATTATTCAAAGATTGTCTGTGATACAAGAAAAGTCCCAAAGCTGATTACGTCGAATCGGCTTTCTAGGGCACTATTCCTAATAATCTCCCACTTGCCCGTAAAAGCTATTTAGGTACTCTAAGTCCCATCTTCTCAAGATGCAATTTGAGAGCCTATTGACTTTGGGCGTTTCCAAAGTGGATCTGCTATATTCTCTGCTGATGTGACCCTCTTGTTTACACATCTCTTAGGAAACACCTTTTCCTTATAAAGTGATTCGTAATCACGTGTTCAGTCTCTTGGTGAGGTCTTGGTTCTCTTACTTGAGCAACCATCCTTTTTATCATACAATATGATCAAGGAGTTGTTTTCATGCTAGGAACTTCATCTAACAAGTTAGATGGAGTTTCTTACCCAAACACTTAACTTAGTGTTATATAATACGACTAAGTTCTCAACTACGATAGTTGAGTTTTGCAATGTCCGTCCTTGGAACCCCTTTCCAACACATTGCATTACCATTCTGGTAGAAGTTGTATCCTTTCAATGATTTCATAATCATCTATGTTTGATGAACGGTAACATCAAATATCCTTCTAACAATAAGATCTGTTGGGCTCTGTAAACTAATACATGTCCTCATTTCTTCTCAAGTACTCTGAGGACATCCTTTACAGAGATCTAATGACCTTCTCTGAGGTCATATTAGATTCGGCCCACTACGCTTAGTGTTGCGCCATATCAAGTCTAGTACATAACATTTCATACATTATGCACCCTTTCACTTAAAGGGATTTTGGACATTCTAACTTTCTCAAAGTTTATCTTAGGACACATACTCCTCAAAAGAGATGTTCCATTGTCCCTACTAAACTCCTTTTAGTATTATGGTTATGTACTCGTTTTGTGATAATCCTTTTATTCTCTTAGATCTATCTTCTATAGATCTGAATGTCGAGAATATAGGATAATCACCAAGATCTTTCATGTCAAATTGTTTCTTAAACAAGAATTGGTAACTTTCACGTCATCCTTGACATTCCTAATGAGAAGGATATCGTCTTCTAAAGAACCAAAATTGACTCTTACATCACTAACTATCATATGTACACTTTTGAGACTTATTCGACTTCTATCTGTGTCAAACGATTTGACTGTGGAATCGAATTGTCTAACTCCTAGAAGCCTTTATCAATCCACAGATTGACTTAGGGATTTGCATACCTTATGCATACTCCCACTGAATATGAGATTTGTAGAAATACCTTATTTCACTCTCTTTCAATCTCATATTGAACAAGATAGTTCTCATATTCATTTATCATATCTCATAGTCAGAATATGAAGATATGGTAAACACAATCCAAATGGACTTTTGCATTTCAACCGTCAAGAAGGTTGTATTGCTTTCCATTTACTCGAAGCTCTAGGAGCTTGATCCTATCAGGTGGATCCACCAAGGTCAAAACTCGGTTTAAGTATATGGAATCCATATTGGATTTCAAGGCTTGCTTACACTAGTCAGATTCCAAATCTGACAGTGTCTCCTCTTCAAGTAATTCCTTGGCTATCTAGGAACGCGTTCTAAACGCATCTTAAGAGGAGGGTTTCACACGTGTACATACTCAAAAATTTGGCTAAGTTTTATCAAATGGGCTCGTTTCTTCTATATGTGGCATGGATAATTTTTCTCAAATTTCTTTGAGGTCTGCTTGCTTGCCTTTCTTCTTCTATAGGAACGATTCCTTAAGAAAGGTACATTCCTTTGAGACAAACAACCTTTGTACAAGGGAATCGCAAAACTGATATCCAATATCGTTGTATAAACTTGAACTCATTTCAAGCTTGTCTCCCACTATCCTCTTCACTTAAGAGGATTCCACTAAATTCTTGGACAAGAATAATTAGGGAATTTAGTGTGCCACATTGCATAGTGCATCTAAAGGACTGATTTTGGAAGGTGCAAAATTCAAAATCTCTAACTGCATATTCTGGGAGTTTATTCCTAGAATGATTATAAGTCAGTAAAGTTTGCTATGGAATGGACCATATCCTATAAGGTTTCATTCCCTCATTCGGAAACACTAAGGTGTTCTCGAATTAGTTTACTGAGAGATAATCCTATTATTTCTAAGATGACTAAGGAATTAGTTGATAAGATATTGGCTATCTCGATCATATCGATTTGCCTATAACTTATGACTACTTCGGTTCCTAACCTCCTTTTGAAATTCTAAGAATTTCATATAAGTTTCAAATTTGTACTTTAACAAGTACATTCATTCATAATGATTAAACTGACGATTGTATCTAATGCTTACATTAAGCATCTTACACTCATCAGCATGGATCGAAATCCACTATAATTTTGGAACGTTCCATGTTTCACCTAAACAATGTTCCGGGAACGTTTTCCCTTTGAGATAGGATTCACAGGAAGTCAACTCTATAGGTTCATTTTCATAGAATGATCTTAAGGTGTCTGACTTGCTAATCCTTTTATATCTCAACGTTCCAAAGTAATTCGAAGCTTTGTCATCTCACTGACTTTTGTTATCTCGTTGTATGTTCAGAACATTAGTGCCTTGAGTCTTTGCACAACTGATTATGCTGAATTGACTCAAGACTAGTGAATTCTATTCCTAGTAGAATTACTAAACGAGGTAACATTTCAGAGTACTCATACTCTTCGCAGTTCCCTTTCAAAGTCCTTATTTGCTACCATAGAAGCAAACGTCCTATTTGATCTCTAGTGTCTTTTGGGCGTACCCCTTATATACCCCTCCATTAGGCTCTTAAGGGTTTCTTCTTCTTTAGGCCTTCAAGCCTTTAACTTAGGGAGTTTAGAAGAAGAATTAACCATCTCAACCTTTTATTCCTTCTTAAGGATGTTCTCAACCATTATCAACTTAAATGATTAACTATGCTACATTAGCATCATTCTAGTTGAGCATAAAGGGTTTGAATGATAGTCGAAGCAATGTAAGCAATCAGTGCATTGAGAACTCTTTTCTCAGTTGATGATCGAGACCACAAGATCTTCAAATAAGATCTTTAGACCTTGTTCATGTGCACTTGTTTCCTCATTTGGAATATTGAATAATTCCACAATGTTATACCTTGTAACATTTTTATGAGGTGGTTCAATTGCTCTTAAGTGGTTTGGGAAAATCCATTTACCTAAGATTGCTTCTCTTTTGGCCCGGGTCGACTTTTCACAATTGAAAACTTCGCCCTTTAGAGAACGCCTTTCTCTAGTCGGATTCTAAAATGAATTTTAGGATCCGAAGCCATTTAGAGTTAGTCAGGACTTGGTCAACTTATTTGACTTAAGGATGGATACGAATGGGTTTGCATTTCATATTGTAGAGAATCACAGAACTACAACCTAAATGCTAAGCAGAGAAAATGTGGGCATGCTGAATTATAACGATATACAAAAGATAAGGTCTTTAATCTAATGTAGCTCCCACTGTTTTTCAAAGATCTATAATTCCCAAAGATCTAAGAGGAACACGTTTCCCAATGGGTACTAAGATCCTAGGCATTTTACCTCGAACCCACGACTCGTGGACATTCTAAGTAAGAACCCTAGGTAGGTACAACTTACCAATTCTAACACCTTTAGAATTCTTAGTAATTGTTTTTGCATCACCTATCTTTCAATATAGACCCACGACTCGTGCGACATCCATATTTACTTAGGCGTTAAGCTAGACCCATCAATCATAAGATCATGACCAAAACTTAGTTCGAACGACCCACGACTCGCGGACATCGCCCTTGCTAAAATTGACCACGAAATATTACCCATTTAAAATGATTAATTAGGTAACTAAGAACTAATAAGCTCCACTAGCTATCCCACGACTCGCGGACAATAACTAGCTTTACTTACTAAACTTAAAACCTATTGATGGAATGCTAGGAATTTAATTCAAAATTTGCATCTCGAATTTAAACACCTATTTGTTCGAAATTAGCTTAATATTTAATGGGAATTTTCGAATCAACCGGAGAGTTGTCCGGTTCGACCTCACCAACATATATGTTATCCAATTTTATTAGTCTTAATTAATGCAAGTACACTTAAATGCATTTCAAACAAGCACATAAACAGATAACATGTCCTAGCATGATACTAACATGTAATGATCATGGGTTCTACCTATCTTATGCGTGATATGTGGGAGCCACTCCACAATCACAAGTTCTAACATACATGCCACATAAACAGTTTAAATCACATAAGGGAAAGCGGTAACAAAATACGAGCCCTATCTCTATTACATTTAACAATTGAGATTCCCCTCCCTAACATTTTGAGGGGTCTTCACTTATGGCCTCCTTGTTACTTGAATGTGGTCCATCTTACTCCATGGGTGCATTGTCTCCAAAATGAAAATAAAACCTCACCACCTATCTCTACTCTCAAATTACAATAAAAAGAAAAAGACATAAAGTAATAAGGCTCAATCTTCATATTGGCCTTAGACAATTACACGGGGCATACCCCGGCCTCAAAAACAGTAATATGGAAAGCCACATAATAAATCACATAACAGTACGCACATAAGTGAGGCTCCAACCTCAATTGAAAAACACAACTATAGGGCTCCAACCCCAATTTAAACCATCCATGTGCATAAATTAAAACCATACATAAGTCTAAACCCATGATCACCTAACATGCTTTTGCGAGAATTTAAATTTAACCAATAAATTAAAATTCCCGTTTCAAGTCCTAATGACTTAAAACACGACTTGATGCGAGTCTTATTTATAAAAGTTTTCAATAAATCCCAATTTAACAAAACAAATAAAATTCCAATTAATTTCTGAAAATTAATAATTTTATCAAAGATGTATTTTCCCAAAATATAAACCGTTTCTATTTCTCAAAAATCCCAATTTTAAGTGTTATTCAAAAATTAAAATAAATATTCAAAAATAAAATTTTAAAATTAAAATAAAAATTGGGACTGGATTGCACGAAACACGAAAAGACCGGATCACGAAAACGGGACCCGTACGCGGAGAAGACCGCACGCACGCGATGCTCGCGCGCGCGCGACAGGCGCGCACAGCGCGCGGCCCGTTGCGGGCTGCTGCGCCCGGTCTTCCCGCCTGCTTGCGGGCGGCGGTGGGCGGCCAGTCTCGGCCGCCCTGGGCGGACGCGCCTAGGCGCGCCCGGAAGGCTCCCACACGGCGTGCGGGAGGTGCTGGGCGGGACGCCCTACGCGCGCCTAGGCCAGGCGGGCGGTGCGCGCGACTCCTTCGAGTGCGGGGTTTCGCGTGTTTGTCGTATTCCGTATTTTCGTTTCGTGTTTTCATTCAAAAGCAAAACCAATCCAAGAAATCCAAAAACAGTTTATACAGTTTCAAATCTAAAATAGTTTTCAAAAATTAAATTTTACAGAAACCAATTTTCAGAAACTTTCAGGAAAAAAATACAGTTTCGTAATTCAGGCTTTCTAAAACAATTACAAATACTCAATCGCATCAAGCCTAAGAATTTCTACCAAATTCAGTATAATTGAGACGAATCAGAAACACGATTAACGAGGTGGCTCTGATACCACTTGTTGGAAAAAACGAATCAGAAAGCAGCGGAATTTAAAAAATTTTCCCAACAAAAGGATCTAGGACTCGCAATCGTGTAACCAAATTCGTAAAGATAGAAAACTTACTTTTCTTTTATTCTTTCTTGAAGCGTTTCAAGCCACCCAAGAACGCTCTTCTCGCGGCTTGACAACCCGTCCCTCGAAAGTCTCTTTCTACTTCAGAATCCATTGTCGGGATAGCAATCCAAACCAACCTAGATTCAATTCATGTTAGGGAAGTTCTTAACAATATAACATAAAGAAAGAAACATGAAACGAGAAAAGAAGGATTGAAACTCCCTTCGAAAACCAGTTTCGCGAAAGTAGAAAACTGCCAATCACAAAACCCTCGTGAAAAAATTCATCCTTCAGGATATGGACGAACGGTTTTCGCCATCTTCTTTGGTTCGATTTTTTCATTCGTTTCATGTCGGGTTCAGAATCGTTTCATCATCCCTTCTGATCGTTTAGCTTGATCCCCACTTTTGGTAAAGCTCGAATCTTCAAAACTTCTAACTTGAAGTTCTCTAGAGATAGTCCACCAACTTGGCTACAATCTAACTAGTAAGGATGCTAGTTCTCTAGTTAGTGTTTAGGCTTAACCTAGGGTTTCGTTTATCTTGGAGAAAGGATGGTGTTCAACACATGAACCAAAAGAATTGTCAATTAGCTCTAAGGGGAGCTCGAGCTCCCCTATTTATAAGAGGGGAGGACCGAAAATTCCTAGTCCTTTATGGGCTAGGATTTTGGTCTCTCTCTCTCCTATTACTTGATCATCAAGTAATTTGACTTTGACTTTGAATTCTAATTCAAATCAACTTTCAAGAGAGCTAAAAATATCCAAACTATTTTTGGATAATTTTATACTTTATTTATTTAAAATAAATAACTTATTTTATCTAATTAATTAATTCATAATTAATTAACTAGATTATTTTTCTCCAAAATAAGACTTTCTTTTTAATTCAAAATTAAACCAAAGTCTATTAAATAATTAACACATTTAATTATTTAATATATATCATATATATACATATACACGTGTGAGGCACGTGTCCCAAGGACACGTGCTCCTCACGTGACCCACACGTGTGATTTCACACGTGTGGAACCCTCTAGGCCCGATTAACTCGTTTAATCATTTTCAAGCCTCAACTCATGTAACCAAGTTGTTGTGTGTGACCCTCTAGGTTCTCAATTCAATTAGCAGTGACCCTAATTAATTAATTCACTAATTAATTAATCAGTCCACAGATTAAACGACCATAGTCTAGCAACAGGTGTTTAACCCCTAGCTGAATTGGAATGTTCGGATTCGACAGAACCTTTAAGTTATTGATTCATGTGAGATACAATCCTCCTACTTACTATCTCTCAACCAAGATCTAGGGCAAGGGAATAATCAGAACCCTAATAATCCGGTCTTAAAGCTAAGTGCATTTCATATCCATTTGATCTCAATCCAAGAAACCCTTTTCTTGATGTCTTGATCTACTGCCTTGGCCAAGGACTCCATATGGCATATGAATGACTTACACAATAAGAGATCACCTTGCAAATGCAAGTGTAGGTCCTTTCTTGATTCTCATTCACTTTCATGAATCACTTGTGCAGCCCCAGCATAAGCCTTGAATCAGTTGTCTAAGGCGACACCCTTTAAAGCTTATACCTAAGACTACAGAGTTAACTCATAAAGTGACAAGGAACCTCAAGTCTAAGGATCAATTAATCACATCAATGACTCGTGAGATATTTCCTAATCTGGAAGTTTCTATTTCCTGAAATAGAAACTTCCTTTCCCATTTAGAAATCTTCTCACACGGGGCACCTCAGTGAACTTACTTATTGAAGTAAGCACCCTCATGTATCACGCACGTATCAACTATACACTTTGCACCTCCATAAAACAAGGTGGTCCTTCTTAAGGGCGTGATCCCACAAGCAAGCCTTAGAGGAGTCAGGTTGACACTCCCACTATCTGTAGGACTCATCGGCTTGGAGTATTTTACTAATCATGACTTATGTGATATAGGGCTCGTTTCATGAACCATTTCACCTAAATGGTAGAGTCCTAAAGTCATCAGGATTAGGGGAGTTCTCATACATGCGCACATAATGGAAACACTCAAAACACGTATTGGCATATAAAGAAGTGTTTGCCTATGATCAATCGTATATTAATCAAAGATTGTCTGTGATACAAGAAAAGTCCCAAAGCAGATTACGTCAAATCGGCTTTCTAGGGCACTATTCCTAACAGCAAAAACACAACTAATGATCCACCTCGGAATCAACTTGGCCAACAGAACACCACCCCGGATGCACCTGAAGAAACTGAAGATAAAGCACAAGACTTAGAATCGAGAATGAACCACATAGACGCACGGAGTATGCATAAGCGCTTAAAAGATGCAAACACGTAAGCAAGGCTCATATGCGTATCAATTTCATGCAAGAGAAGTCATACCACACTCAACATACTCATTTAATATCATATAGCATGTTAAGAACGAGTTTATGTGCACAATTAATGTATTAAAGATAAACGAAAAGTATATGGTGGCATTTATTCAATTATGAACAAATATCGCATTCCTAAAGCAACATAGAATGCATATAAAAACAAATACATACACATAAACATGATATAACCACTTATAAACAAGTTCGAAGGTGAAAGGGTGCAATAAAAACGGAATAGAAATACAAGAAATGGTTCCGAGCAAAAACGGGCAAAAGTTGGAAATTTTCGTAAACGGACAAGTAGTAGGAAAATTATGATAACTTGAGTTTGAGAAATGGGAATTGAGTTTTCTTTTATGGAAAAGAAATGAGACACATAGATCTTTCCAATGGTATATGGTTCAAATTATGATTCAAAGCAAGTCGAAAATGGCGTAGGTTTGAAGTTGAACGAAAGCAGTTTTTCAGCAAAGTGGTGACATAATTTTCAAACGGTTAAATCTCACAATCTAAAATGAATTTTGAGGTTATTCCAATTGGAAAATTTTCTACACTCAAAAAGGTTTCTACAATTAAAAATTCAGCCAAATCCGAGCACGTATGAGTTCGTCGCGGCCGCTAACCAAATCTCAAAACTCCTTTAAAAAAGGGGGTCGTGGGTGCGACCATTTTTACACATAATTCGGTTGCGGGCTCGACCAAGCTCGTAGAATACATTAGAGCACAAAATCGAACCCACCTCCTACGAAAAGGCACAAAATCAACATATAACATCAAATAGCACACGTAGAACACATTAGAGCACCAATCGAACTTCAAAACTAGTCCAAACACCCCAAAACACGAAACCCACACTATTCATCATCTCCCCATATAAGCTCATAAGTACAAAATTGAGCCACGAAAGAGGTATTAAATCGAAGCACGTAACGAGAGAAGTACATTGCTTACCTTGGATCGTTGATCGGATGAACGAGGTCGGAGTTCTTGAGCTCGAAAGGGTTTGGCTTGGGTTTTCTTCTTTTCTTCTCTTCTCCCACTCTTTCTTGCTTGTACCGATCCAAATGGCATAAAAAAGGAAGGGTTTGGCCCTTTTCTTGGTCAAAAAATGGGTCAGGCAAAACGGGTAGGGTCAAACGGTATCCGGTCCATTCGGATTGGATTTTAAAACAGTAGGGATATTAAACGGGCTCAGAAAAATACAAGGTTAATTTTATTGGATCAGAATCATCGAAATGAATCCAATGGTAAGGTTAGAATTCAAATTCGAATTTCTGAGATCAAGATAGCCGAAAAGGCTCCAAAACATCCTAATTTCGAATTATTCTTTCTCGAGCTCGAATATTTGATCAATCGCACCTTAAGCCCGATAATATAAACCTCCTTGGACAATTATCTCCTTTCCAAAGAGTGTCCCAATTTTCCGAATCTTCAACCTTGTAGGTAGACTTCTTGAATCGATCCTCTTCAACGCATCTTCATATCACCTTAAAACCGCCAACTCGGTTTCAAACAGAGATCCTCAACCTCGACCCTTACTTTAACCATCTCTTCTAACTTAATAGAATACAAGACTCGGTGGTTCGGAAGGAGCAATATCCTATTAGGCAAATACTAAATATGCATGGCGGTTAATGGTGCAGATGGAATGCATCAAATAGCCTCTAATCGAGCACGTAATAGCAGCAAATCAATCAAATAAAATCCAAAGCACGGAAAATGAATAATTGTAAAATTTAAATACGATATGGATGGACATGCCATGGATGCAATTACCTCAATTTTCTGGTTCAATTTAGTCTCCAATTTGAGGCCTTTGATTCTGTCTCTTTGTCTATTGATTCTTGCACCGTCATAGTCGGGAAACTTGTGCTCCGAAGACCCGCAAGCATAGCATATCCTTAGCCTAAGCCAACATCCCTCATAGGTATGGTTGGTTCCTCCACAATGTGAACACGGTTGGAACTCTCTCTCGGCCCGTGGAGTCTTCCGGAACTTATGCTTCTTGTTTCGCCCTTCTTCGATTCGTACACTATGCCGGGAGGGTCTCTTATCCACTTGTAGATGGGAGCATGAACCTAACCCGAAAGTTTTCTCGGATGCATTTTGTTCTTTGCCTCTAGTTAATATCCAAGTTTCAACCTTCAAAGCTCTCTTCGTAGCTTTATCCCATGTGCTTGTATCTTTAGCAATCAAAGCTTCCTTAAATTCACCCCGAAGGCCTTCCATAAAATACATAGCCTTCAACCGATTGTCATTCGTAATATGGGGTATGTATACGCCCAATTTCTCGAACTCCTCTAAGTACTCCATAACCGTTTTGTTTCCTTGTTTTAGTGTGAGGAATTCTTCGAGTCTTTGTTCTCGGAGAATAGCCGGCGTGCACCTCTTTCTAAATTCCCGAACAAACACTTCCCATGTCAAATCTTCGTTCATTGCCTCTAATTGTTGGGCAATTCTCATCCACCATTGTTTCGCTTGTCCTTGTAAAAGTAGTGTGACAAGGCGGGCCTTGTTTTGAGGGTTACAGGCCATACTTCAAATATACCTTCTATCTCCGAGAGCCACTCTTCAGCCCCAATATCATCACCTCCTCGAAATTGGGAAGGATTAAAGATCCTGAACTCTCGGTACAAGGTTGTCATCGGATCCATAGGTTAAATCGCGGAGGAAGATTATCCTTGATTCGGTTGGAAATATTAGAAAATCACGGTCATGAGCTCCTCGACATTAAAGGATGGACGAGAACATTAGTGAGAAGATTGATCGTGGTTTTGCAGACGTGGTAGCATCCTGAAAATCTCACAACTACAATATAGATATGTGCATGCCGATTAGTAAGTGCATATGTAACATTATTAATTCAGTCAAGAGCACTTAGGAATGCAATGCATCACATTTAAAAAAAAAAATCATCAAAGTGATAAAATTTCAAATGCAGAGCATAATATGCCGTGATGCAAATGCACATATAACCAAATTATCCTATGTCATTCGACCTAGACAGACACAAACGACACTGAACCCCGGTGTTGCAACCTAGGGCTCTGATACCACTTTAGGATGTAGCACCCCGCACGGTGGGTCACCACACCTAGACCCAATCCACATACGAGATGGGAGGCCCGTACGTGAACTGAGCACAGGCGAAAGGGAGATAGACAAACACACCTAAGTTAGGCAGAACGTAGACCCTGAACTCCAAAGTACATCCAAACGAAAATGCGGAAGTGTAAACATGTCATACAAAATTCAAACATACATAAGCAGGTGACGGGTTCAACTAGAATAAATTCCTAATCCCGAAATCAAACATAAATCGTAAATACAAACTGGTTCATCTATTCCTAGAAGCCTGTCCCGAAATAAATAATACATAAAGTAATCAGTGCATACGTACATACATATGTTCTGTCAAATCATACAAACTGAATCAAATTCAAATTCGAACACAAAGGACCCAACTTATACAAAGACCCGACTCAATGAAAGACTCCAAGGACAGACTCACGCCACCTAGCACGAACTCCGAAGCAAGACCTACAAAATACAAATGTAGCACCCGGGACGATAGGCACCACATCCCCCGCACTATAAGTCTAGTCCACACATGAAATGGATAATCCAAGCATGAACTGGACTCACAGCGAATGGGTGACAATTAAAAAAATAACCTGGCTAGGCGGAATCTAACCCCGTACCAATAAATCAACAACTTGACGAGTGCAATGCGGAAGCAGTCAATAATAATTCATCATAACAAGAGCTCATCGGCTCAACATAAACATCAAAGGCTACAAGCCCTAAATCCATAAACATAATTAAATTCAGTATGCACCTAACAACGGGTTCAACTAAGCATGCAACCTGTCCCGAATCAATATTCAATAATTCATAAGTCATGAGTTGGCACACAGGCCTATTTAAATATATGATATAAGTAAACATAATAAATGTAAAATACGACTCGAGTGTACAAGTGAGACTCGAGACAACCACTAAGGCTTGACTCCCGCCTAGCAAAACCTGCAAAGGACTGAGAAGTGGGGAAAAGAGGGGTCAGTCTCTAGAAGACTGAGTGCGCAGGAGGTATATATGTATATAGAGACATGCGCATGCAAGTTGTAAATCCCGAGTGGTGCTATGTAAAATAGTTCCCAAAAAGGGCAAGGAATCAGTTTCTCTACACCCGGGCTTTACAACTATCAAATTATATAATTAATTACAATTCAGGCAATCAATGGCTCGGCGAGTGAGCGTGCACAATCTCCAACCAAACTCTGACAGTGTACAATAATTAGGTTCCAGTTTTAAAGGTGATCATGCAATCCACTCGTTACCATACAGTGCAGTAGTGCGATAGTGTACTCAATCAATACAATCAGTCAGTGTAATCAATAAAGTAACCCGAGGACAGCCCGTGGTGCCGACTCACCCCCAGTCTCATTTTCCCTCCAATGATGGGAAGGTTGCGACCCTTTCACCATCCAGTCATGGTGAGCGTTAGAAACATGACTCCCACGCCCGAGACTCCTTCCTCCACCAACTCCTAGTGGATTCAGGGTTCATCTCACAATATGAAAAAGTGCAAGAGATCACCGTCGACCCAATGCCTCCCCGGATTACTCAATACACTCACCCTGGGCCCCAATCAGTGTGCAGTACAGTATCTCGCCAAAACAGGAGTGATCAGTCAATAACAATAACAATAGGTTCAGTTTTAGTTAACGTTTATTCGATAACTTGTTTGAAATCAATATACTTATAATTATAGAATTTAGGCCAAAACTTACTCATGCAGGTTTTAGGGTTAATACATAACTAGAACAAAAAACATCCTCACCTGGAAGACGACAAGACAAGAAACAGAAGTAATACGGTGCTTAATAAATCCGGAGGTCTCCGCCCTGGAAACGAACTGTACAAGAGAAGGAATAATGTGTACTCATGAGAAATGACTCAATATGGAACCAAATAAGATGCACGGCCATGTTCATGAAGTGGTGTGACATGCTATGAAATGATACGATATATAATAGATCATAAAATGTCATGGAGTGCCGTGATCATGCCCATGTGCGCAATTAATGCTAAGGAAATGCAATTAACAAGATAATGATCAGTTAGGTATGTATAAAATTCAATTAAGTCAGATAAGAGGTCGTGGGGGTGAAAGGGAAGTGATGAAACGAGTTTTGGCAAAGTTTAACAAAAGTTAGTAAAAGTTGACAGTTTTCGTGAATGCACAAGCTAAAGGAAAATAGAAATATCTTGAGTTGTAGGAATTGGAATTGAGTTTTGTTTGTTGAAAATGAAACTATACAAATATATCTTTCCAAGGATATATGGCACGAATCGTGGTTTAAAGCGAGGTGAAAATGGCATACGCCCGAAGTTGGATGAATGCAGAAATTCGGCGAAGTGGCGACACCAAAATGAATCAATTATATCACCCAAATGGAAATAGATATTGAGGTGATTCCAATTTTATAATGTTATACACTTCAAGATATTTCCGTGGGTTTAAAAATCAGGTCAATCGGAGCTCAAATGAGATCAGTACGGCCGTGTCAAAATTGGCCTGGAAGCTGACGCGACCGTGTCGGATTTAAAAAAATTCAAACTCGAAGATCTGACACGGCCATGTTGGAAATGAACTAGGGTTCGACACGGCCGTGTTGGGTCGTCTTCTCCGAAAAAGAGCAGCAAAGAAGTAGGGGTTCTCTAACGCCCCGTTTTCAATTATACCTTACGTGATATTATGTGAATTACATTACTAAGTGTTTACGTGAAATTATTATAAATGTCATGACATTATATGTATTATATGACATTACGTGAGTTATGATTCTAAGTGATTATATGAAATACGTGTTAAATTTGGAAATTATTGTATGGTTTGTTCCTATGTGAGACTGAGTTAATTTTTCCGAATGTGATTTATATGTCAACTCGAAAATTATTATATGATTTATTTCCAATTGATACGTGCATTAATTGCTAATATGTGACCTTATTTGGCCATTTCATAAATATATGGATCTAATTTCATTTCATAATTTGGGAGTTGACGATCATATTTCATGGAATGGAACTTATTTGCATTAATTCAATAATTGAGGGACTTAAGCGTAAAATGTAATGATTCATGTAGTGTAGTGGGGGATTATAATATATCATATATGTATATCATCTCTATCACAATTCATTCCTCATTTCATACAAAAGTTTCACACACACACACACCAAGAACCGATCCAAACACCATAGAAGGAAGGGGAAGGATTTC
This sequence comes from Lantana camara, assembly GCA_037501455.1. Taxonomy (NCBI): domain Eukaryota; kingdom Viridiplantae; phylum Streptophyta; class Magnoliopsida; order Lamiales; family Verbenaceae; genus Lantana; species Lantana camara. Next base: position 108,947,200 of record CM074856.1, on the reverse strand, counting down.
ATCATATTTCAAGCTTGAATTCAAGAAAGAATTTCATAAGTGGAAGCTTCATCATCCTCACTTCATTTCATCCCTTCTTTCTTGCATCCAAGGTAGATATGGAGAATTAATTTTATTCTTAAAGCCATGAGCTAAGTAGGGTTTGTGAATATTGATATGCTTTCTTGTTTATGTGGGATTAGAAGCATGATTATGATCTTTAGACTTGGAAACTTGCATGAATTCTTGATGGACATGAAGGATGGTATCATGAGATTATATAGGGTTTTGTTGATAGATTCTTGATGATTTGATGCATGTCTCCTTGGATTATATGATGTTTAATTGATATATATGATCATATACATGCTATATGTTAGTTTGGAAGTATTTATTTGATGTAGTTTGGTGATTGAATGGTTTGGGAGCCAATTCCCGTGATTATGACCTGTTTTTCAACCCAAAGGTCACCGAACGGTCGTTCGGTTTCTTCATGAACGAGGGTCCAACTGAACAGAACCGTTCTATCTCTTCGAACGGTCATTCCTGGTTTTGTGCATGGATTTCAAACGACCGTTCACTATTCAAATGAACTTAGTTTGACCTGATTTTTGAACTCATGGAAACCTCTTGAAGTCTAGAACATCCTAAAATTGGAATCACCTCATTATCTTTTCTTATTTTTGAGTTATGATCATTTGAAAATTGTGTCGGGACTTTGCCGAAATTCTGCATTGACTCAATTTCAAACCTACGCCATTTTCACCTCCATTTGAACCAAGATTCGTGCCACATACCATTGGAAAGATATATGTGTCTAGTTTCATTTTCCACAAACAAAACCTAATTCCAACTTCTATAACTTGAGATATATCCAAGTTTCTACAGCTTGTTCATTTCCAAGAAACTGTCAACTTTCGTCAAAATCCATCTTCTTCCATTCCTTTCACCCCCTTGACTACCGTATATGTTCTAATTGATTCATATGCTTATTTAACATGTTATATTATGTGTTAAATTGTATATTTCAAATTTATAGCCTAATTGGAATGCCCGTTTTTGAATTATGAACTCATATGCTTTTATGTGTTACCTTGTATTGCTTCCTTTGTATTCGTTGCCCTTATACGAACTTTAACTTTATGAATTCCCAATGTATGATATTATATGCATTTAAACATGTTTAAATATGTGCTATGAATACTATATGAATTTTATGGCCCGATTTGATATGAATCTTGAAAGATATGAAATGCATGAATATAAAACCACCATTTATTGAACGTTTTGAATGAATTACTTGATTATATGACATCATAACATGATTTATGCTCCTTATGCGTCTCATATCATGTACACGTTAATCCTTCTCTTGTACAGTTCTCTCCAGGGCGGAGACTGGCCGGGTTCTTAGGACACTTCCGGGTTCTCTTGTTTCTTCTTAGTTGTGGTTGGTAAGCAAAGGACAGGTGGGTTTCTCTACTATTTAGTTAAATGACCCTCTATACTCCCAATGTGTAAAGATTTCAGCCAAAAGAATATATGTATATAGAGTCATTTTCAAGGGTCAATGATTTTAAAAGTAAAGCCTTTATTTTATGAACCTACCAAACGTTTTGGAGAGAAAGAATGAATGAATGCACATAATGGGGCCCAGGGACTTGGTGTGAGTGGTGACCCGAGGAAGTATGGGCTAACGGTGATCCCTCACACTAGTCCCACCAATGAACGGCGTAACCGGACCTCGTTAGGTGTTAGCGAGGAATAGACATTGAGTGCCATTTGGGGAGTCATGTTCCCCTTTTAGTCAATGAATGGATGGTTCGGGCCGATCACCCGGCCATCAACCGGAGGGAGAAGGTGTAAATGTTCATGAATGTGCACAAAAGAATGTTATGCATGAAAGAAAGAAAGAAAGAAAGAAAGAATGTTTAATGAACTACATGAAGTGTTGGTTGGAGATAATGCATGCCCACCTGCCGGGCTGTTGGAAAACACGAATCAGAAAGCAGCGGAATTTAAAAAATTTTCCCAACAAAAGGACCTTGAACTCGGAATCGTGTAACCAAATTCGTAAAGATAGAAAACTTACTTTTCTTTTATTCTTTCTTGAAGCGTTTCAAGCCACCCAAGAACGCTCTTCTCGCGGCTTGATCCCCTCTCCTTGGTAAAGCTCGAATCTTCAAACTTCTAACTTGAAGTCTCTAGAGAAAGTCCACCAACTTGATCACAATCTAACTAGTAAGGATGCTAGTTCTCTAGTTAGTGTTTAGGCTTAACCTAGGGTTTAATTTAATCTTGGAGAAAGGAAGGTGTTCAACACATGAACCAAAAGAATTGTCAATCAGCTCTAAAGGGGAGCACGAGCTCCCCTATATATAGGAGGGAGTGCCGATCCAAATCCTTGTTGGACAAGGATTTGGTTCCTCTCTCTCCTATTACTTGATTATCAAGTATTTTCCAACTTTGACTTTGAATTCTAATTCAAGTCAACTTCTAAGAGAGCTAAAAATATCCAAACTATTTTTGGATGATTTTATACTTTATTTATTATAAAATAAATAACTTATTTTTATCTAATTAATTAATTCGTAATTAATTAACTAGATTATTTTCTCCAAAATTAGACTTTCTTTTTAATTCAAAATTAAACCAAAGTCTATTAAATAATTAACACATTAATTATTTAACATCACATAATCACGTGTGGCACACGTGTCTTAATGACACGTGTCCAATCACGTGAGCCACACGTGTGATTTCACACGTGTGGAACCCCTTAGGCTCGATTAACTCGTTTAATCATTTTTAAGCCTCAACTCATGTAACCAAGTTGTTGTGTGTGACCCTCTAGGTTCTCAATTCAATTAGCAGTGACCCCAATTAATTAATTCACTAATTAATTAATCAGTCCACAGATTAAACGACCATAGTCTAGCAACAGGTGTTTAACCCCTAGCTGAATTGGAATGTTCGGATTCGACAGAACCTTTAAGTCATTGATTCATGTGAGATACAATCCTCCTACTTACTATCTCTCAACCAAGATCTAGGGCAAGGGAATAATCAGAACCCTAATAATCCGGTCTTAAAGCTAAGTGCATTTCATATCCATTTGATCTCAATCCAAGAAACCCTTTTCTTGATGTCTTGATCTACTGCCTTGGCCAAGGACTCCACATGGCATATGAATGACTTACACAATAAGAGATACCTTGCAAATGCAAGTGTAGGTCCTATCTTGATTCTCATTCACTTTCATGAGTCACTTGTGCAGCCCCAGCATAAGCCTTGAATTAGTTGTCTAAGGCGACACCCTTTAAAACTTATACCTCAGACTACAGAGTTAACTCATAAAGTGACAAGGAACCTCAAGTCTAAGGATCAATTAATCACATCAATGACTCGTGAGATATTTCCTAATCTGGAAGTTTCCATTTCCTGAAATAGAAACTTCCTTTCCCATTTAGGAATGTTCTCACACGGGGCACCTCAGTGAACTTACTTATTAAAGTAAGCACCCTCATGTATCACGCACGTATCAACTATACACTTTGTACCTCCTTGAAACAAGGTGGTCCTTCTTAAGGGCGTGATCCCACAAGCAAACCTTAGAGGAGTCAGGTTGACACTCCCACTGTCTGTAGGACTCATCGGCTTGGAGTATTTTACTAATCATGACTTATGTGATATAGGGCTCGTTTCATGAACTATTTCACCTAAATGGTAGAGTCCTAAAGTCATCAGGATTAGGGGAGTTCTCATACATGCACAGCTAAAGTAAACGCATACCAAACAAGAGCATATAAAGAAGTGTTGCCTCAATTCGTTATTTCATTCGAAGATTGTCTGTGATTACAATAAGGAAAAGCACAAAGCGGATATACAATCGGCTTTCTAGGGCACTATTCCTAACAATCTCCCACTTGCCCGTCAAAGCCATTCTAAAGCTACTCTAAGTCCCATCTTCTGAAGATGACCTTGGAAAGCTTCTCGACTAAGGGGTTTAGTAAGTGGATCTGCCACGTTCTCTGCTGATGTGACCCTCTCAATTAGCACATCTCCTCTTTTGATAATATCACGGATTAGGTGATACTTCCTCATAATGTGCTTGGTCCGTTGGTGAGATCTTGGTTCTCTTGCTTGAGCAACCGCCCCAGTGTTGTCACAAAACACAGTAATGGGGTCTTTCATGCTAGGAACAACATTCAACTCTTGAATGAAGTTTCTAATCCAAACACCTTCCTTAGCTGCATCATTTGCAGCTAAGTATTCGGCCTCAGTGGTCGAATCTGCAGTGGTTGTTTGCTTGGAACTCTTCCAACTCACTGCTCCGCCGTTTAGGCAGAAAATGTATCCTGACATTGACTTAAAATCATCTAAGTCAGATGCAAAGCTTGCATCGCAGTATCCTTCGACATTAAGATCTTTCTGACCTCCGTAAACTAAGAATAAATCTTTAGTACTTTTCAAGTACTTAAGAATATTCTTCACGACAGCCCAGTGACCATCTCCAGGGTCAGATTGGAAACGACTTGTTACGCTAAGTGCATAAGCCACATCCGGTCGAGTACATAACATTGCATACATTATGCTACCTATTGCTGACGCATAAGGTGTATGAGTCATTCTCTCCTTCTCAAGGTTAGTCTTAGGACACAACTTCTTTGAAAGACATGTTCCTACACTCATAGGAAGGTTCTTAACCTTTGCTGACTCCATATTGAATCTCTTCAATACTTTGTCAATGTACATCGACTGTGATAGTCCTATTAACCTTCTAGATCTATCTCTATAGATTTTAATTCCAAGGATATAGGACGCATCACCAAGATCTTTCATCTCGAATTGGTTCGATAACCATAACTTAGTCACTTTCATGTCATCCTTCGAATTCCCAATAAGAAGGATATCATCAACATAAAGTACTAAGAATTGCACTGAGGTCTCCAATTCCTTTCTATACACACATGATTCATTCGAAATTTGAATGAAGCCAAACGCTTTGACTGATTTATCAAATCGAATGTTCCAATTCCTAGAAGCCTGTTTCAATCCATAGATTGATCTTTGGAGTTTGCAAACCTTTTGCTCACTCCCACTGAATGTGAAACCTATGGGTTGCTCCATATAAATGTCTTTGTCAATGTCACCATTGAGAAAAGGCAGTTTTCACATCCATTTGCCATATCTCATAGTCATAATATGCAACAATGGCAAGCATGATTCGAATGGACTTTTGCATTGCAACTGGCGAAAAGGTTTCGTCAAAGTCCACGCCGGGTCTTTGAGTGAATCCTTTTGCAACCAGTCTTGCTTTGTAGGCTGCAATGCTTCCATCAACTCCAAGCTTTCTCTTAAAGATCCATTTGCAACCTATAGGTTTGACCCCATCAGGCAAATCTACCAAGGTCCAAACTTGGTTGGAGTTCATGGAATCCATTTCGGATTTCATGGCTTTTATCCACTGTTCAGAGTCAGAATCTGAAAGTGCCTCCTCATATGTTGAAGGATCATTATCCTTTTGAGAGATTTCATGGAAGAATCCATACCATCTCTCCGGCTGTCTAGGAGTGCGTTCAGAATGCCTTAGAGGAGGGTTTTCGTGTGTATCGAAATTCGTGATTGGTTGTAGTTGATCAGTAGGGGACGTCTCTTCAGTGGGTGGCGTGGGGTTACTTTGTACTTCTTCTAATTCTATGATCTTTCCTTTCTTTTCTTTAAGGAACGGTTCCTCAAGAAAAGTGGCATTTCTGGAAACAAACACCTTTTGCTCAGATTGATCATAGAAGTAGTATCCTATGGATTCCTTAGGATAACCTACAAAGTAGCATAAGTTAGAACGAGATTCTAACTTATCTCCCACTGTCCTCTTCACGTAAGCAGGACAACCCCAAATTCTTAAGTAAGAATAACTAGGGATTTTACCATGCCACATTTCATAGGGCGTTTTGGGGACTGACTTAGAGGGAACTAGATTCAGAATCTTTGCTGCACTTTCTAGGGCATAACCCCAGAAAGAAGGTGGTAAGTCAGTGAAACTCATCATGGAACGCACCATATCAAGTAGGGTTCGATTCCTTCTCTCAGAAACTCCATTAAGCTGAGGAGTTCCCGGAGGAGTCCACTGAGAGATAATCCCATTATCCTTGAGATGATTAAGGAATTCTTCACTAAGATATTCGCCTCCTCGATCAGATCGAAGTGCTTTGATCTTGTGACCAGTTTGGTTCTCAACCTCCTTTTGAAATTCTAAGAATCTCTCAAAAGCTTCAGATTTATACTTCATTAAGTATACATAACCATACCGACTAAAGTCATCAGTAAAGGTTATGAAGTACTGATGATTGTTTCTAGTGCTTACACTAAGCGGTCCACAAACATCAGTATGGATCAAATCCAAAACCTTAGTGGCACGTTCCACAGTTCCTTTAAAAGGGACTTTGGACATTTTTCCTTTGAGACAGGATTCGCAAGAAGTTAACTCTTTGAGATCATTTTCAGAGAATGATCCTAAAGTGTTTATCTTGCTAATTCTGTTCTTGGAAATGTGTCCTAATCTAGCGTGCCATAAGGGAGCTGAAACTTTGTCATCTCTCTTACGCTTCGTTTCTCGTTGTATATTCATAATATTGATATTTTGAGTTAGGTAAAGTCCATTACTTAGAGTACCGATGTGAACGGAAGAGTTGTTCCGTTTGATAAAATATTTACCATTCTTAATATAAGTTTCATAACCTTCACAATCTAATATTGGAACTGAAATTATATTACGAATAATGCTCGGTACATAAAGGACTCTATTTAATACTAACTCAAAACTACCTAAATCTAATCTAATTGTGCCTAAAGCTCGAGCTTCAACGTTTGAGCCATCGCCGATCTTCAAGACACATTCTCCTTCTTTGAGTTGTTGGACTTCACTTAGCATTTGTACATCATTACAGATATGAGTCCCACAACCGGTATCAAGTACCCAAGAACTAGAATTAATAGAAAGATTTACTTCAACGAGAAAGATACCTTTCTTTAGAGTAGCCTTGTACTCTGGGCAGTTTCTCCTCCAATGTCCCGCTTTGCCACAATGGAAGCAAACATCCTCTTTCTGATCACGTTTCTTCTTTTGGGCCTTCCCCTTCGAAATGCCACCAGTGGGCCTAAGGGGTTTCTTCTTCTTCTTATGGGCTTTCTTGCCCTTACCTTTAGAAGGCCCAGAAGAGGAAGATGGAGCATTCACCATCAAAACCTTATTGTCCTTCTTGATCGTGCTTTCAGCAGTCACAAGCTGACTAATCAGCTCAGCTACAGTAGCACCAGCATGATTCATGTTGAAGTTAAGGACAAATGGGTTGAATGATGGTGGGAGCGAAGCCAGCAACAAATCCACTGAAAGCTCATCTTTCAGCGGCATGTCCATGGAAGCAAGTTTCTCAGTAAGGGCAAGAAACTTGAGTCCATATTCATGGACACTTGAACCTTCCCTCATTCTCAAGTGGAATAATTCCTTTGAAGTGTTATACCTTGTAACACGTTCATGAGGGCGGTAAAGTTGCTCTAAGTGGTCGTAAATCTCCCAAGCAAATTCCATGGCCTCATGTTGCCTTTGCAAGTCCGGAGACATGTTAGCCAACATAAGGCAACGGGCTTGGAGATTATCATCCTTCCACTTCTAAATCGCATCCCGCTCGGCCCGAGTGGGAGCCTCCCCTTCGGGACTAGGCTCCCCTTCGAAGAGAACATAAGTTCTCTTCTCAGAATCTAAAATGATTTTTAGATTCCTCAGCCAATCAGAATAGTTGGGACCAGTCAACTTGTTTGACTCGAGGATCGATACAAGAGGGTTTTTGGTTGCCATTTCAAAACACGTAGAGAATCACAGAATCTACGACCTAAATGGTAAAACAGAGAACTAGTGAGCATGCTGAATTATAACGATATACAAAAGATAAGGTCTTTAATCTAATGTAGCTCCCACTGTTTTTCAAAAATCTAGAATTCCCAAAGATCTAAGAGGAACACGTTTCCCAATGGGTACTAAGATCCTAGGCATTTTACCTCGAACCCACGACTCGCGGACATTCTAAGTAAGAACCCTAGGTAGGTACAACTTACCAATTCTAACACCTTTAGAACTCTTAGTAATTGTTTTTGCATCACCTATCTTTCAATATGGACCCACGACTCGTGCGACATCCATATTTACTTAGGCGTTAAGCTAGACCCATCAATCATAAGATCATGACCAAAACTTAGTTCGAATGACCCACGACTCGCGGACATCGCCCTTGCTAAAATTGACCACGAAATATTACCCATTTAAAATGATTAATTAGGTAACTAAGAACTAATAAGCTCCACTAGCTATCCCACGACTCGCGGACAATAACTAGCTTTACTTACTAAACTTAAAACCTATTGATGGAATGCTAGGAATTTAATTCAAAATTTGCATCTCGAATTTAAACACCTATTTGTTCGAAATTAGCTTAATATTTAATGGGAATTTTCGAATCAACCGGAGAGTTGTCCGGTTCGACCTCACCAACATATATGTTATCCAATTTTATTAGTCTTAATTAATGCAAGTACACTTAAATGCATTTCAAACAAGCACATAAACAGATAACATGTCCTAGCATGATACTAACATGTAATGATCATGGGTTCTACCTATCTTATGCGTGATATGTGGGAGCCACTCCACAATCACAAGTTCTAACATACATGCCACATAAACAGTTTAAATCACATAAGGGAAAGCGGTAACAAAATACGAGCCCTATCTCTATTACATTTAACAATTGAGATTCCCCTCCCTAACATTTTGAGGGGTCTTCACTTATGGCCTCCTTGTTACTTGAATGTGGTCCATCTTACTCCATGGGTGCATTGTCTCCAAAATGAAAATAAAACCTCACCACCTATCTCTACTCTCAAATTACAATAAAAAGAAAAAGACATAAAGTAATAAGGCTCAATCTTCATATTGGCCTTAGACAATTACACGGGGCATACCCCGGCCTCAAAAACAGTAATATGGAAAGCCACATAATAAATCACATAACAGTACGCACATAAGTGAGGCTCCAACCTCAATTGAAAAACGCAACTATAGGGCTCCAACCCCAATTTAAACCATCCATGTGCATAAATTAAAACCATACATAAGTCTAAACCCATGATCACCTAACATGCTTTTGCGAGAATTTAAATTTAACCAATAAATTAAAATTCTCGCTTTAAGCTCTAATAGCTTAAAACACGACTTGATGCGAGTCTTATTTATAAAAGTTTTCAATAAATCCCAAATTACTAGAACAAATAAAATTCCAATTAATTTCTGAAAATTAATAATTTTATCAAGATGTATTTTCCCAAAATATAAACCGTTTCTATTTCTCAAAAAAAAATCCCAATTTTAAGTTTTATTCAAAAATTAAAATAAATATTCAAAAATAAAATTTTAAAATTAAAATAAAATTGGGACTGGATTGCACGAAACACGAAAACGCCGGATCGCGAAAACGGGACCCGTACGCGGAGAAGACCGCACGCACGCGGCGCGCGTGCGCGCTCACGACAGGCACGCACAGCGCGCGGCCAAGGCCGCGCGAGTGTGCGCGCTGCTGGGCTCGGCTTTCCCGCAAGCATGCGGGCGGGGTGGGCGGCTAGTCTCGGCCGCCCTGGGCGGGCGCGCGCCCGCACAGGCGTGCGGGAGGTGCTGGGCGACTGGCCGGTCTGTCCCGGCCAGGCCTGGGCGGCGACGGGCGGCACGCCCGGGAGGGCCTCCCGCGCGCGCGACGCCTTCGCGCGCGGGGTTTCGCGTGTTCGTCGTGATCCGGGTTTTCGTTTCGTGTTTTCGTTCAAAAGCAAAACCAATCCAAGAAATCCAAAAACAGTTTATACAGTTTCAAATCTAAAATTGTTTTCAAAAATTAGTTTTTTTTTTTTTTCAAAAACCAATTTTCAGAAACTTTCAGGAAAAAATACAGTTTCGTAATTCAGGCTTTCTAAAACAATTACAAATACTCAATCGCATCAAGCGTAAGAATTTCTACCAAATTCAGTATAATTGAGACGAATCAGAAACACGATTAACGAGGTGGCTCTGATAACACTTGTTGGAAAACACGAATCAGAAAGCAGCGGAATTAAAAAATTTTCCCAACAAAAGGACCTTGAACTCGGAATCGTGTAACCAAATTCGTAAAGATAGAAAACTTACTTTTCTTTTATTCTTTCTTGAAGCGTTTCAAGCCACCCAAGAACGCTCTTCTCGCGGCTTGATCCCCTCTCCTTGGTAAAGCTCGAATCTTCAAACTTCTAACTTGAAGTCTCTAGAGAAAGTCCACCAACTTGATCACAATCTAACTAGTAAGGATGCTAGTTCTCTAGTTAGTGTTTAGGCTTAACCTAGGGTTTAATTTAATCTTGGAGAAAGGAAGGTGTTCAACACATGAACCAAAAGAATTGTCAATCAGCTCTAAAGGGGAGCACGAGCTCCCCTATATATAGGAGGGAGTGCCGATCCAAATCCTTGTTGGACAAGGATTTGGTTCCTCTCTCTCCTATTACTTGATTATCAAGTATTTTCCAACTTTGACTTTGAATTCTAATTCAAGTCAACTTCTAAGAGAGCTAAAAATATCCAAACTATTTTTGGATGATTTTATACTTTATTTATTATAAAATAAATAACTTATTTTTATCTAATTAATTAATTCATAATTAATTAACTAGATTATTTTCTCCAAAATTAGACTTTCTTTTTAATTCAAAATTAAACCAAAGTCTATTAAATAATTAACACATTAATTATTTAACATCACATAATCACGTGTGGCACACGTGTCTTAATGACACGTGTCCAATCACGTGAGCCACACGTGTGATTTCACACGTGTGGAACCCCTTAGGCTCGATTAACTCGTTTAATCATTTTTAAGCCTCAACTCATGTAACCAAGTTGTTGTGTGTGACCCTCTAGGTTCTCAATTCAATTAGCAGTGACCCCAATTAATTAATTCACTAATTAATTAATCAGTCTACAGATTAAACGACCACAGTCTAGCAACAGGTGTTTAACCCCTAGCTGAATTGGAATGTTCGGATTCGACAGAACCTTTAAGTCATTGATTCATGTGAGATACAATCCTCCTACTTACTATCTCTCAACCAAGATCTAGGGCAAGGGAATAATCAGAACCCTAATAATCCGGTCTTAAAGCTAAGTGCATTTCATATCCATTTGATCTCAATCCAAGAAACCCTTTTCTTGATGTCTTGATCTACTGCCTTGGCCAAGGACTCCACATGGCATATGAATGACTTACACAATAAGCGATCACCTTGCAAATGCAAGTGTAGGTCCTATCTTGATTCTCATTCACTTTCATGAGTCACTTGTGCAGCCCCAGCATAAGCCTTGAATCAGTTGTCTAAGGCGACACCCTTTAAAACTTATACCTAAGACTACAGAGTTAACTCATAAAGTGACAAGGAACCTCAAGTCTAAGGATCAATTAATCACATCAATGACTCGTGAGATATTTCCTAATCTGGAAGTTTCCATTTCCTGAAATAGAAACTTCCTTTCCCATTTAGGAATGTTCTCACACGGGGCACCTCAGTGAACTTACTTATTAAAGTAAGCACCCTCATGTATCACGCACGTATCAACTATACACTTTGCACCTCCATGAAACAAGGTGGTCCTTCTTAAGGGCGTGATCCCACAAGCAAGCCTTAGAGGAGTCAGGTTGACACTCCCACTGTCTGTAGGACTCATCGGCTTGGAGTATTTTACTAATCATGACTTATGTGATATAGGGCTCGTTTCATGAACCATTTCACCTAAATGGTAGAGTCCTAAAGTCATCAAGATTAGGGGAGTTCTCATACATGCACAGCTAAAGTAAACGCATACCAAACAAGAGCATATAAAGAAGTGTTGCCTCAATTCGTTATTTCATTCAAAGATTGTCTGTGATTACAATAAGGAAAAGCACAAAGCGGATATACAATCGGCTTTCTAGGGCACTATTCCTAACACGGGCCACGAATGACCTAATGAAAAATGAACGTTATAATCCCTTTTGATGACTTATTTGTTTCACCCACTTGGGAAATGCTCTAAAAACCTCATTTGGGATTATAACTTGCATGTGAATGTTTAAATATTGTTGTATATGTTACTTATACCTCGTTTTATACCCACCAGTCTCTTAATGACTGAGCCCGGCTTTGTTTTCAGTTCTTTTGCAGGTTTGGAGTGCTAGGCAGGGTTCTGAGTCGGTCAAGTCTCATATTTAAGTCTAAGTCACTTCATACGCATTTTGTACATATGATAGCTTACAAAAGTGTATATTTGGAAATGTTTATGTATGAATTTTTGGGACTAGGTATCTATATTAGTTGAACCCATCAATTTCTCATTGTATTTATGCTTGATTATATATTTTGCTTCCGCACATGCATTTTATTCTTTAGAATTGTGTATTTGATTTCAAAGTTTAGTTCCCGCCTAGCCTAGTGAGTGAGTGAATCCCCGTTCACTCTGAACAGGCACATGTATGGATTTCCCATTTCATATACGGGTCGGGTCTAAGTACGGGGGATGTGGCGCCTTGCGTGTGGGGTGCTACAGGTTCGACGGGGAAACACCCAAAACCAGCGCAAACCTCGTTCCAACCAATTAATACACCAAAATGCATCAAAATACACATATATAACATATTGGCATCAATTTAAATCATATATAAGCATGTTGGGACCAAGTTATCGTGTTTAGGCACTATTCATCAATCCACCAAATCTAAGGAATCAAGCAAGAACAAAGAAATTCAATCGGTAGAAAAGAAGTACTCAAAGAGAGGAACACATTACTTACCTTGAATCATTGATCGGACTGCTGGATCTTGCGAAACCCGAGCTAGAAGTCTTGAGGCCAAAATGGGGGAAATCCTCTCCTTCTCTCTTTTCCTTGTTGCTGCATCTGAAAGTGGGGAAAAGAAAAAGGGCTTGGCCCTTTTCACTTGGCAAAGACACGGATAGGGTCGGATGGTTAGGGTCAAACGGTATCCGGTCTACACGGATCAGATTTTAAAATGGTTGGGCAATCAAATGGTTTTAAGGCATTAAATGGTTAGTCCATTGAATCCGAATTATTGAAACAAACTCAATGTTAAGGTTGGGATTCGAATCCGAATTCCCGAGCTCAAAATAGCCACGAACGGCCCAAACACCCTGTTAGGAATAGTGCCCTAGAAAGCCGATTGTATATCCGCTTTGTGCTTTTCCTTATTGTAATCACAGACAATCTTTGAATAAAATAACGAATTGAGGCAACACTTCTTTATATGCTCTTGTTTGGTATGCGTTTACTTTAGCTGTGCATGTATGAGAACTTCCCTAATCCTGATGACTTTAGGACTCTACCATTTAGGTGAAATGGTTCATGAAACGAGCCCTATATCACATAAGTCATGATTAGTAAAATACTCCAAGCCGATGAGTCCTAGAGACAGTGGGAGTGTCAACCTGACTCCTCTAAGGCTTGCTTGTGGGATCACGCCCTTAAGAAGGACCACCTTGTTTCATGGAGGTGCAAAGTGTATAGTTGATACGTGCGTGATACATGAGGGTGCTTACTTTAATAAGTAAGTTCACTGAGGTGCCCCGTGTGAGAACATTCCTAAATGGGAAAGGAAGTTTCTATTTCAGGAAATGGAAACTTCCAGATTAGGAAATATCTCACGAGTCATTGATGTGATTAATTGATCCTTAGACTTGAGGTTCCTTGTCACTTTATGAGTTAACTCTGTAGTCTTAGGTATAAGTTTTAAAGGGTGTCGCCTTAGACAACTGATTCAAGGCTTATGCTGGGGCTGCACAAGTGACTCATGAAAGTGAATGAGAATCAAGATAGGACCTACACTTGCATTTGCAAGGTGATCTCTTATTGTGTAAGTCATTCATATGCCATATGGAGTCCTTGGCCAAGGCAGTAGATCAAGACATCAAGAAAAGGGTTTCTTGGATTGAGATCAAATGGATATGAAATGCACTTAGCTTTAAGACCGGATTATTAGGGTTCTGATTATTCCCTTGCCCTAGATCTTGGTTGAGAGATAGTAAGTAGGAGGATTGTATCTCACATGAATCAATGACTTAAAGGTTCTGTCGAATCCGAACATTCCAATTCAGCTAGGGGTTAAACACCTGTTGCTAGACTATGGTCGTTTAATCTGTGGACTGATTAATTAATTAGTGAATTAATTAATTGGGGTCACTGCTAATTGAATTGAGAACCTAGAGGGTCACACACAACAACTTGGTTACATGAGTTGAGGCTTAAAAATGATTAAACGAGTTAATCGAGCCTAAGGGGTTCCACACGTGTGAAATCACACGTGTGGCTCACGTGATTGGACACGTGTCATTAAGACACGTGTGCCACACGTGATTATGTGATGTTAAATAATTAATGTGTTAATTATTTAATAGACTTTGGTTTAATTTTGAATTAAAAAGAAAGTCTAATTTTGGAGAAAATAATCTAGTTAATTAATTACGAATTAATTAATTAGATAAAAATAAGTTATTTATTTTATAATAAATAAAGTATAAAATTATCCAAAAATAGTTTGGATATTTTTAGCTCTCTTAAAAGTTGACTAGAATTAGAATTCAAAGTCAAAGTTGGAAAACACTTGAGAGGGACCAAAATCCTAGCCCATAAAGGACTAGGAATTTCGACACCCCCCTCCCTATAAATAAGGGAGCTCGAGCTCCTTTAGAGCTAATTGACAATTCTTGGTTCATGTGTTGAACACCTTCCTTTCTCCAAGATTAAATTAAACCCTAGGTTAAGCCTAAACACTAACTAGAGAACTAGCATCCTTACTAGTTAGATTGTGATCAAGTTGGTGGACTTTCTCTAGAGACTTCAAGTTAGAAGTTTGAAGATTCGAGCTTTACCAAGGAGAGGGGATCAAGCCGCGAGAAGAGCGTTCTTGGGTGGCTTGAAACGCTTCAAGAAAGAATTAAAAGAAAAGTAAGTTTTCTATCTTTACGAATTTGGTTACACGATTCCGAGTTCAAGGTCCTTTTGTTGGGAAAAATTTTTTAAATTCCGCTGCTTTCTGATTCGTGTTTCCCAACACACCCTAATTTCAAATTAGGTCCCTAATTGCAAATATTGGACAATTGAGTCCAAGTACAATTAAATAAATTCTAAGGCGCACATAATTGAAATAAACTTACACGTTGACACTTAAAGCATGTGTATTCACTTAATTCACATAAGTGCAGAATAAAACTCTCCCGTGATGCCTTACCTGGTCAGTCTTGAAAACGCGGGGTGTTACAAAAAACATGGGAGGGGAGGGGTCAGTCCAGAGACTGAGTGAGGGGCTACCCACACATGCCTACATATACAAAAGAACACAACACATTCAAAAGTAGATGTTCGTGAATCGGGGATTAGTTTTTGCACGCCAAAACATTTGCCTGTGATAATATATATAGGGTGACTTAAAAAATAAAACAAAACAGAGCTTAAGTTACAAATATCAGAGTGTAGGTTCATAACAGAGCAAACTTAACAGACATATCAGAGCATATTTTATTAGGTTAAAAATATACCAAATTTTATCTTAATTTAAGAATCTACCCCCGTTTCACGAACTTATGATAGACAGACAGAACACTCGGCGGTTACGAGCTCAAACTCCAACCAACTCCTCAATTCATATTCATATTCAAATTCAAACAAAAACAAAGTCAAATATACCTACCTCTTCTCTGGTGATGGAAGGGTTGTACCTACCCTAACCATCGGTTCCAATATGTATGGGTTGTGAGTTTCATGACACTCACGCCCGAGGATTCCATCCCCCAACCAAACCTCCTGGTGGGTTCTAGGTTGATGCTTTCAAATGGAGATCATTCGTAGGAGTTAACCCGACAGCCCGACACCATCCCGGGGCTCCTTTGCATAAATCTATGGGGCCCGTCAAATTCAAATTCAAAATCAAAGTTCAAATCCCGCTACAGACAGACAGACAGACATAACTCATGTATCGTACTTATCATATCGTACATACATACCACCTACCGTAAATTTATATCAAAACCGAAACTAAGCGTACATAGGCTCATACATAGCGTTCATACTTTCAAACTCACAACAAAACAATCAAAATACATATCTCAAGCAAATCGACATATACATAGAGGCTTATAAGTCACATGCAGACAAAAACGGCCACATTTCATTAGGGTCTAACTATATCCTAACTTCACCTTACACCGAAGAAGCCAAAACACGACGAATGATCCACCCCGGAATCAACTTGGCCGACAAAACACCACCCCGGGTGCACCTGAACAAACTGAAGACAAAGCACAAGACTTAGACTCAAGAATGAACCACATAGACGCACGGCGTATGCATAAGTGCTTAAAAGATGCAAACACGCAAGCAAGGCTCATATGCGTATCAATTTCATGCAAGCGAAGTTTTACAACACTCAACATACTCATTTAATTTCATATAGCATGTTAAGAACAGGTTAATGTGCATAATTAATGCATCAAATGGTTCAAATTGTGGTTCAAAGAAACGAGACACATAGATCTTTCCAATGGTTTATGGTTCAAATTGTGGTTCAAAGCGAGTCGAAAATGGCATAGGTTTGAAGTTGAACGAAAGCAGTTTTTTGGCGAAGTGCTGACACAATTTTCAAACGGTTAAATCTCACAATCTAAAATGAATTTTGAGGTTATTCCAATTAGTTAATGTTCTACACTCAAAAAGGTTTCTACAATTAAAAATTCAGCCAAATCCGAGCACGTATGAGTTCGTCGCGGCCGCGATAAACTTGCACTGAAAACCAATCGCGATCCCGAACCAAATCTCGAAACTCCTTTAAAAAGGGGTCGCGGGCGCGACTATTTTTACACATACCCGTGACCGAGCTCGTAGCAGCACAGCCATGGGGGCTGATACGCGTGGGGGAGGTTCCAATCTCCCCAAAATCGAACACACACCCCACTAAAAGGCACAAAATCAACATATAACATCAAATAGCACACGTAGAACACATTAGAGCACAAATCGAACTTCGAAACGAGTTCAAACACCCCAAAACATGAAACTCACACTATTCTTCATCTCCCCAAATAAGCACATAAGCACAAAATCGAGGCACGAAAGAGGTATTAAATCGAAGCACGTAACGAGATGAGTACATTACTTACCTTGGATCATTGATCAGATGAACGAGGTCGGAGTTCTTGAGCTCGAAAGGGTTTAGCTTGAGTTTTCTTCTTTTCTTCTCTTCTCCCTCTCTTCCTTGCTTGTACCGATCCAAATGGGAGAAAAATGGAAGGGTTTGGCTCTTTTCTTGGTCAAGAAACGGGTCGGGCAAAACGGGTAGAGTCAAACGGTATCCGGTCCGTTCGGATTGGATTTTAAAACAGTAGGGGTATCAAACGGGCTCAGAAAAATGCAAGGTTAATTTTATTAAATCCGAATCGTCGAAATGAATCCAATGGTAGGTTAGAATTTGAATCCGAATTCCCAAGCTCAAAATATCCGAAAAGGCTCCAAAACATCCTAATTTCAGTTAGGTCGCTAAACTCTCAAATATTGAGCATTCGAGCCCAAACATGTTTAATTAAATTTTAAAGCGCATATAACTTAAAATAAATTCACTTTGACACATAAGACATGCGATAGCACATACAATTCACAAAATAAAGAATTAAACTCTCTCGTAACGTCTTACCCGGGTTGCTGAAAAGTCGGGGTGTTATAGTGTCACACGCTTTTGAGCGACGAAATTTAACATGAGGAGTAAATATACATTCCTGCCCAAACCTTAAAGTTTTTTGCGGGACCCTTTTGAGCGACGAAATTTAACATGAGGAGTTTTGAAGTTTTTTGCGGGACATCAGGCAATTTTTTTTTTCTGTCGGGGTGCTGATAATTGATTTCCTTCGCATGAGGGACTCTTCCTGAGGCATCCAACACTCGGTCATCTACTTTTAGCTCAAAAATTCCGCTTCTGCTTCTGTTTCCTGCCTTTTTCCTATTCGCGCTTTCCTCTGTTGTATTCCCCTGACGCTTTCCCCATTGTTTTCTCTGGTTCTCTGTTTTCTGCAGCTTAAGGACTCAGCTGGGTTTCTTTTCAGGTAACTCAAATCTCTGATCAATGATAGTGCTATCCACCTCTCTCCATGGAGGACAATCTCTTGTGGGTCAACAGAGCCCTCTCATTAACTACCGAGGAAGAGAATGGCTGGGTGGCCCCTGATGAAGCATGGGCAGGTGGTGCACCAAAAGACCAGTTTTGGGTTGTGGGGAGAACTTTGTCACAGAGAACCTTTAAATTTGAGATAGTAAAATCCACTTTACTCAATGTTTTTAACACTATTAAAGGCATGGAACTAAACAAGCTGGATAATGGTCATTTCCTTATCATCTTCTACCATGAGATCGACAGGAGAAGATTCCTCAACGGAGCACCATGGTCTTTTGAAAAAAATCTTATTGTTTGTAGACCCATAGACGTCAATGAAGATCCGCTGACGGTCAAACTTGAACATTGCGAATTCTATGTCTTGGTCCACGGCCTCCCTTTAGCTAAGCGCAATCCAACGATGGGTAAATACATAGGTAACAAGCTTGGTACTTTTAAGGAACTGGACAGCAACATCAAGAATAGGTACAGCTTCTCTTCAACCCTCCGACTTCGGGTCGAACTGGACATCACAAAACCCCTATGCAGAGCTATGAAGATCAGAAATCAAGAAGGAAATGAGGAAATCTTGGTTACCTTCACTTTTGAGAAACTCCCCAATTTCTGCTATATTTGTGGAAAACTGGATCATCTAATCAAGATGTGCCCCAAACAATGTGAGAAGGATTTCAATGACCCAGGCCCAGAGTACCCTTTCGGACCTTGGCTTAGGGCGACGAGGTCGTCAGCCTGCTCCGGATGGAGAGAAAGCACCGCTGGCCGCACCTATTCCATTTCCCGACCAAACTTCACAACACCCAAGAAAGACGCGGCGTATCTTCCTGACAGTGACGGAACCGACATACTAGCTTCCTCTGCACAAAAACCAGTTTACCAAATTTCTGACTCACCTCTGCATCAGTCTGAGGATCTACACCAAACCCTCCAACCTACTCCCTGCAACCAACAACAAAAGTCCATTCTCCATCTTTCTAGCAAACCTGCTTCTGACAGCTTTTCCCACCAAACCCCCAGTTTACCAAATCTTGACTGCACGTCCGCTTCGGTTTCAACGAGTCACCCCTCATGTTCAACTTTCTCTCCTCCCCAATCTGAGGATCCCCACGCTTTTAACCCTAATTGTCCAACAACGGTACTGGGCCCACTCTCTCTTACTATGAAAATGGGCCATGCTAATTCCTCAAACCCAACCCATAAACCTTTAGCCCAAAACCCTTACCAACCCACATCAACCTTAAATACTATGGGCCTTAACTGTTTACAAAGCTCACAACCCAGTCCCATTACACCCATGATAATTGATACTAAAAACAATAAGCTGGCCCAAAGATGTACTTCCCATTTGGAAGCTATTCCAACCCTTTGTTCTCAAGCCCCCCCTCACGATAGAACCTCTCTCTCGGAAATCCTACCCAACCAAACGACCCCTCCACAATCCGCAAATTATGCCCCATGCAATCTTACTAAACTCTCATCTACACCAATTTCAACAAGCACTAATCCAAACGTCATAGATACAAAAATCTCACTTCTAAATCCACAGGACACAGAAGACCCCCATAATCCCAATATCTCTATTTCCCATCTAAAAGACCCAATTCCTTTTAATACTGACGGGTTAATCAATGTCCCCTCACAATTGATCATCAAAACTCTCCCCGTCTCCCTTTTACTGCTTCTTATGCCCCATCACGGAATTATTTACCCAAAAAACCCACAAGAAACCATACAACATCTCGTTGCTCCCCTGTTCTAAAACACCATGTCACAAGTGCTTCCCCCAGTGTTTCGGATAAAAGGAAATTGCCTGATGTCCTGTCTGATTCCCCAGGGATACCCAAACAGAAAAGACGTTCAATCTGCTCAGACAACACCTCTATCCACATCTCTTCTGTTCCGGCGGAGCAGTCGCCAGGAGTCTTTTATTTTGGAACTGTCGAGGTTTGGGAGGACCTCGCACAGTTCAAGAACTTGGGGCGATGCTTGATGCCCATTCTCCCATCATTGTCTTCTTGTCAGAAACAAAGTGTCGTTACCGTAGAATCGAATTTCTGAAGTCTAAATTCAACTTGTTCGAAGTTGGGGTTGATGCGGTGGGCCGTAGTGGTAGCCTCGCAATGTTGTGGCAGAAAGATATTGATGTTACCCTACTCAGCTTTAGTCGTAACCATATTGATGTTGCAGTCTCTTTAGCTCCCGATAAACCTTGCTGGAGGGTCACTGGTTTTTATGGTATTCTGGATCATTCTCGTCGACAGGAATCGTGGAAGACTCTGACTCACTTGGGTAATCTGTACAATATGCCCTGGATATGCGGGGGAGATTTTAACGAAATTTTGTCCAATTCTGAAAAAAGTGGAGGGGAGCCCCGACAACCCTATCTCATTAATGTTTTCCGCAACTGCATTTCCTCTTGCGGCCTCTCTGATCTTGGCTATGAAGGCCAGCCTTTCACATGGTCTAACAATAATAAGTTCTCTGATACCATCCACGCACGGTTAGACAGATGTTTTGCTAATGGTTCTTGGTTGGCCTCTTTCCCCGGTTCTCATGTCTCTCATCTTGTCTCTGTCAATTCGGATCACGTGCCCATCCTTGCTTCTCTTTTTGCCCCACAGATCACTCGCACCTCAAATGGGAAGCGTAATTTTAAGTTTGAAGCCATGTGGCTTCGACACATTGAATGCGACGAAGTGGTGGCTGATGGTTGGACCTCCTTACCTACCGGTCGCGGCGCCAGCTGCACTTGGCATAAATTGGCTAATTGTCGTTCAGCACTGGCTCGTTGGAAGAAAACTAATTTCACGGATCCAAGGAAACATATTGAGAAGTTGGAGACTAAACTTATTGAGCTCCGGGATGGTCTTATCACTGACTACACAAAGCAGGAGGAGGCGAGGATCAAAGCTGAAATTGATGAGTGTTATACTCGGGAGGAAGTCAAATGGAAGCAAAGGGCAAAATCCCATTGGTTACTTGAAGGGGATCGTAACACAACCTATTTCCACTCTCGTGCTTCTAACCGACTTAGGAAAAACAGAATCTCAAGGTTCAAAGATGAACATGGATTTTGGAAGGAAATCGAGCAGGAGATTAAAGAAGTGGTGGAAAATTACTTCACAAAAATGTTCTCCTCGAGTCTGCCCTCTGTGGATGAGATAGATAACACTATCGATTGCTTGGAACGACGAGTCACGCCTGACATGAATTCCAGCTTGAGCACTCCTTTCACTGCAGCAGAGATCGATAAAGCCCTATCCCAAATGGCCCCCCTCAAGTCGCCCGGCCCGGATGGTATGCCCCCAATTTTTTTCTAGAAATTTTGGCCTCTTGTTCACTCTGATATTGTTGATTGCACTCTTGAGTTCTTGAATCATGGTTGGTCCTCTAGTCAAATGCATCACACTCACATTGTACTTATTCCTAAATGTAAATCCCCTGAGTCGATGTCACAACTTCGTCCCATTAGCTTATGCACTATCATTTATAAACTGGCTTCTAAAGCTATCACTAATAGGCTAAAACCTTTCATGCATCAACTTATTTCTCTTTCCCAAAGTGCTTTTGTTCCGGGTCGTCTTATCACCGATAATGTTCTTGCTGCTTTCGAGTTGAATCATTTTATTAAGAACAGGAAGTCTGGCAGAAAGGGGTTTCTCACCCTCAAACTCGATATGAGTAAGGCTTATGACCGCGTGGAATGGAACTTCTTGGAACGAGTTCTCTTGAGGTTAGGTTTCTGTGCTCATTTCGTTAATATTATTATGCGGCGTGTTTCTTCGGTCACCTACTCGTTTGTTCTTAATGGTTCCCACTTCAGCCATATTACTCCTAAACGGGGTCTCCATCAAGGAGACCCCCTCTCCCCTTATCTGTTCCTTTTTTGTGCTGAGGTCTTTAGCAGGTTATTATCACTTGAGAGCCGCATTACAGGTGTTTCTATCTGTAGACGTGCCCCTCGTATCTCCCATTTACTCTTCGCCGATGACACCATGATTTTTGCCAAAGCTGATGCTGACTCGATTGAGGGGATCCGTGATGTGCTGCGAACTTACGAACAAGTCTCTGGCCAATCAGTGAACTACCAAAAATCCTCAGCTGTCTATAGTCTAAATGTCGCTATTGATACTCGGGAGCGACTTACACACAAGCTTGGGGTTACTGAGGTTCTTAAACTTGATAAATACCTGGGGTTACCTACTGTCGTAGGCACAAGAAAAAAAGAAGTTTTTGATAATATCCGTGAGCGTGTTTGGTCCAAGATTCAGGGGTGCTCTGAGAAGTTCTTATCCCAAGCCGGGAGAGAAATTCTTATTAAAGCGGTTCTTCAAGCTATACCAACTTACTCTATGAGTTGCTTTCGGATGCCGGATTCTCTTTTGTCCGATATCGAAAAAATGATTAGAGATTTTTGGTGGAACAATGGGAACAAAGATAAAATTCATTGGGTTGGATGGCAACGACTTTGCGAGAGAAAGAAAACAGGTGGGGTTGGATTCCGTGACCTTAAAGCTTTCAATTTGGCCCTTCTGGCAAAACAGTGCTGGAGAATATCCTCGAATCCCGACTGTCTCCTCGCACAACTTTTGAAAGCACGCTATTTTCCTCGTACCGCTTTCAGCGAGGCCTCTATTGGATATAAACCTTCTCTTACCTGGAGGAGTCTTATGGCTGCACGGCCGGTTTTCTTAGCTGGTTCTAGATGGAGGGTTGGTAACGGAGAATCTATTCGTATTTGGTACGACCAGTGGATCCCACGCCCATACAATTTTAAGCCACTCTCCCCTTGGCCAACAGAATCCTCGGTCACTTTCGTGAAAGACTTCTTTGAGCCAAACACCGAAAATTGGAACGTTGAACTTATTCAGAAGATTTTTATCCCGGTGGACTATGAGCTTATCCTCTCCATCCCTCCTGGCAACCCTTCTTATCAAGACAGAATCATTTGGCACTTCACGAAGTCTGGACTTTTCTCTGTTAAGAGCGCGTATTACGTTGCTCTCTCTTTGCTACCGCAACGGACTCATAACGCTGGCCCCTCTTCGAGCCCTGATTGGTCATTCATTTGGGCTGCAAAGGTTGCTCCTAAAGTTAAGGTTTTCATTTGGCGACTTTATTCCGACGCTCTCGCTACTTCCTGGAATCTCTTTCGACGTCGCTGCTCCTTGTCTCAACTCTGTCCACTCTGTAATGGATCTACCGAAGATTTCCCTCACCTCTTTTTCTTTTGTGACTTCGCGCGTCAAGCTTGGGCACTCTCCAACCTTCAGACTTCTTGCATCTCCTTTCGTGGTGGGGATGTCCTCAATTGGATCTTCTCTGTCTCTCCGGCCCTCGACCATAGGGAGGCTGCCCTCTTTCTTACTATTTTGTGGTCTATTTGGTGGTTCCGGAATGTCAAAGTCTTCGATGGAAAGCAGGTCTCCCCTGGTGACGCTGTCAGTTTTGCCCATAATTTTAGCTCTACATTTCTTGCTGGTGTCTACTTACAGCCTCTCAAATGCCCCGCACATGCTCAGGTAAAATGGATGCCACCACCCTAGGGTCTTGTTAAAATTAATTTTGATGGCGCAATCTTTGTTAATTCTGGAGAGGTTGGTATCAGGATTGTGGCTCGTGATTCTTTTGGTGCTTGCATTGGCTGGCACTCTGCACGTTTTCATGGTCGGTTTGGTGCCGAAGTAGTAGAAGGCTTGGCTGCCCGTGCTGCTACGGATTTAGCTTGCCGGAGGGGATGGGATTCGGTTATCTTGGAAGGAGATTGTCTTAACATCATTAATAAGATTGAGGGCTCACAAGATGACTACTCAGAGTCCGGAAATTTAGTTTCGGACATACGGAACCAACTCTCATGTATTCCCTCCTTCTCCCTTTCTTACGTCCGTAGAACGGGAAACAAGGTAGCTCACTGGTTCACGCGCAATGCTCACTCTTTCCAGGAAGGAGTTGATAACCCTCCTGCGGATGCTCAGTGCCTTTTCCTTGCTGATCTTGCAGACTGTTCTGAGGGTAGTTAATTTTCCTGCTCTCTGCTCCTTCAGTATGCTTCTAGATTGCTGCCTCTTTTGGTTTTGCTTTGGCGCCTTGTTTGGAGCCCCTGGTGTCAAAAAAAAAAAAGAATTTATTAACTGTATTCCCTCATATTTAGTGTTTTTTAGTTGCACATATATATTGACATAGATATCTCGATTTAATGAAAAGGAAATATTCCAATACGAGTAAATAGAATAAACACGGATATAAAAATAAAGTTATAAAATAACAAATAATTCGAAGTATAAAAATGTCAAAACATATCATGTGGCTTTTAAGAGCTGTAACTTAGGATGATGAATATGAAGGTTAGTGTTTCATTATTATTCAGTAAATATATTACTCAAATATAATTTCATATTTTAATTGACGTAATCATTTATATTCTCTTTTTTAGATTCAATACATTATGACGATATATCTTCTATGGTACATGTACTAAAAAATTGTCGAATTATGTATATTGTGGACCTGTAAGATTTAAGTACGAGTCTCCTATAGTTTGTTGCGATAACAAAAAAATTAAGTTAGCGAATATTGAAATTCTAGATAATTTTATTTCATGAGTTATTCACTTCACAAACAGAAGAAGCACTAGGATTCCAGGCAAATATCGGTCTGTTCAATTGCATATATATTTATATTTTGCCACTTTTAGTGTGAAATTAGATAAAGAACTTGCACCAGCACGATAAACTGTATGTAATTTTCTAGCATAAGGAATTGTATACTATGACCTTGGTTAATTCCAAATGGGATTATAGACTTTATCATTTGTACTTTGTTGAGACTGAAAATGAGGTTTGAAACAGAATGAAAGTATCGAAAAATTCAACTTTATCTGAATGTATAATAAAAAAAATTAATAATGATTTTAGAGGTAAATCCCTATGCAAACATTTTTAGAAGATTAAAGGATTATCTTCCAATGGATGATGTTCAATTTCATATCTCAAAAGATATTAGATTAGATCAAAAAGTTTATAATTGTCCAACTGCCGATTAAGCTGTTGTTATATGGATTGAAAGAAATAATATTAATGTAACTTATGAATGAGATATTAAAATTCATGTACAGTACATTGAGTAAAAACATTATTATGGATGCTACAATTGTAATATCCATTACTTTTCCAAAAGGTGACAGCAAATGACATCAAAATATTATAAAATTATTATCCAAAAATATTATAAAATTATCTAGTAAGAAAATTCAATCAATCATAATTATCAATGAAATTAAACAAAGCACATTCTATTACAGTAAGTAAGTTACATTAAATTCCTAAAATATTTAATATGTATAATTTATTGATGTTCTACCACCCAGTCATACATGTTGTTTAAATTAATATATTGAATATTTATTCATTTTCAGCTCATGAGAACGATAATGCATTAATTGTTCCAAAGTTCTATAATAGCTACTTTATTTTTTTCCCTCTTGTTACCGAAGAATAAAGTGGTATATGAAAAGTAATACAACTATTCTATAATATATTTTAATTTTATTCATATCTTGTATAATTATTTTTTAAGAAGAATGTGTTTTTCAAACAATTCCCATCAATAACAACGTCACTAGGGGTACCAAATTTTTCCTCGGAGGTTCTTTCACAAGAACAAGGAGGTAGGTATATATTCATCTTACTATGTTTTACTTATTGATCAATAGTTCATGGTACTACTTATTGTTCATAATTTAAAAGAGATATTTGATACAAATATTTTATTTACTAATTAATATTTGTGTTCAAGTAAACAAATAAAAAGTTTCTTGTCGTGAACATAATTGTTACAAATTAAAAATTAGAAATTCAAGACAATCTGCATTATTTTTTATTGGGAGACTGTTATAACAATGTATGTAGTAGATATGTAAATAAAGCTAGAAATAATAAGAATGAATTCCTATCGCCAGAACCAATCAAATATAAGAGCTGAATTATATCAAAGAATTATGGATAGTGTAGTAAAAAAAGGAGATCAGAGAAAGCAAAGTTAGGAAAAGAATTATTTTCACCCTATCATTTATTGGACGTCCAAGAGATATGTAACGCAAATATCTAGATGCCTTGGTGTTAGTGCAAGGATTTGGTAAATCAGACATTTTCATCACAATGACTTGTAATCCAGAATGGAAGGATATACCAGAAAATTTGTATCTTGGTCAACGAGCACTAGATCAAATTTAACATCTAGAATTTTTCACAAAAAGTGATAAAATTTAAAAGGAGATATTTGGAAAGGTGACTACATATGTTTATATAATCGAGTTTCGGATGAGATAGTAGCCACAATGTGAGTATATAAATTGGAGATCCGTTTTCGATTCTTTCTGGTACTTTTTAACTTGCGAAATTGATTAAGTGTTGTCCATATAATTTGGGGAAAAATATTTGGTCCTAGAGTTCTTCTTCGCAGATCACGCAAAGTAAGGTTGTGTATCAAGAAAGGTATGGGTATTGCTACTTGTTTGTTAACTCACCGGTTTGAATATTATTATATTATTTTTTTTTTTTAAACCATTTTTTATTGTTGTTGTAACGAATTAAACGGTATCAGGGGTCCTGAAAATTCTTGTTTCGTCATACGTCAATTGCATGTTCTATTATGTTGTTGATAGTACGCTATCGGTTGAATGAGGATTGATTCAGTGTTTTTTGTTTTGTTGCGCTCCTTTTTGTTAATATAAGTAAATTCATTTATTTATGACAATTATGGAATAGGAAATTAAAAGTTGTCATGGATATTGATGGTGAAGATGGGGAAGCTGTAATTGTTCTTGAGCTGTTACGTACTCAGATTATGAATTTTTTGTTACTTGTTTTGCTCGTCTTACATTCGGCATTATTAGGCTTAGAGGAAACGGTGGCCTACTTAGAAGGCATTACAGCCTATTGTTTAGAATTCTGGCCTGATCAATCATTTGGAAGGGTTGATCTCATCACACGAGCAAGGTTGCATAGACATTCTACGACTAGGTTGTTAGCCATTCAGAAAGCTATGTTATGTTCTTGAACAACGCAGTGGCTTGAGATCCATAAGGGCGTATCAATCCACGAGCAAGTAGCCATATTTCTAAACATTATTATTCATCATCAAAAAGTTCAGATTGTTAATAAACGATTCAAGATATCTACTCGCACTGTTAGCTTGCATTTCAACCGCGTCTGAGTGCTGTGCTAATGTGATTTTATTTCTTGTGGCCCAAGGATGATGCCACTCTTATATCTGTCACTCTATGATGTTTTGATCTGGATTGCATTTAATCCGTGCATTATGTGAGGATATCTTTATTACACTTGTTGCAAATTAAGTGGGGACAAAATATTCGATTGGGTTTGTGTTTCAGATGTCATTACAGGGGATTTCACAAGTTGAAACCTCACGGAAAGATACAAAAAGCCATCGGGCATGGACTCCGATAGAAGAGAAGAATTTAATCTTAGCCTTTCGCTCTGATAGAAGAGAAGAATTAATCTTAACCTTTCGCAATATAATTGCTTCCGGCTGGAAATCTCAAAATGAATTTCAAAGTGGATTGGGATTTCAAAGTGGTTTGTGATCTATGTTCACAACCAAAATTAGTGCTCCTCTGGCAAGTGGCAACCATGTGAGTAGTGCTGCCAGCGGATCGGATTCGGGTCGAATCAGGAGGTTCCGGATCGGAATCCGATAATCATATCCGAATCCATATATAATCGGGTCGGATCAAATCAGCTAAAAGATTTGATCCGATTAGCAATAAAATCCATTTTTTAAATAACAAATTTGCTATAAAAATAAATGTAATTACATAATGTTTAATAAATAATTGTTATTTAATGGATTATTTGATAGTTTTGGTTATATTTATTAAAAGAGTTAATTTAAATTTATTAATAAAAGAAAATATATACTTTTAGAGTAAAAAATTTGAATTTTATTATTATTTGAACTGATAAATGTGTGAAATTTTTAATTTTAATTATTTTAATATTATATACTTGTAAATAATTTATTTAATTAAATATTATATATAATATCAGATTCGGATTCTTAACGGATCGAATACCTTAAATCCATATACGCTCCATTTATTTCGGATACGAATGTTTATAATCAAATATGATCCAATGGACATTTTTATTGGACGAATATGCTAAAATTCGGATCGAATTCAAACCGAACTCGGATTAAAATCCGACCCATCGACAACCCTATATGTGAGATAGTAATGATCTTGTTGGTTTTCCTCTGGATATGTGCTAATATTGTATATAACCGTTGAATATGGTATTTGCACTATATTTCTGAAATTAGGTATGGTTTTTTCTAAGGTTATCACTCTTATTTTGCTTGGAAAGGATGTCCCTTTGACAGAGGGGCTTTTTGGAATTGCAGCATTATCTCACATGAAGCATCAAAATTGAACTAAATGTGTCAAAGTTTAAGTATGGACAATGATAGAAACCATGAAAAGAAAACGCATGACAGACATGCACTTTCGTCATGAGAAATCATGACAAATAAAAATAAACGCCCTAAACATATATCAGCACATCACACTACCCTAAAACCTTTCGACTTCCTGGAAACTTATTGTACCAAAAAAAAATCAGCAATTACTGTGACCCTATTTTTCCCACAACATTAGATTTTTCACCCTCATCAACTTCTATAATACTAGATCCAAAAAAAAAATCTGTAATACTCTCGGTCATAACGTCACTATCCTCCTTTTAAACTCCACTGCCCCAATTTATATGTGGTGTTTTTGACTTCAGGTTGTAGTGCCGGTAAGGCTATATAGACTTCTCAAATGTTCTATCAACTACCAAAGGAATTGGCTCTAGAATCCCAGCTCACTTTAATCTCCTTAGAATCTGTGAAGAATCATTTTTCATTGCGGAGAAGTTTGATTCCCGTCAGATGCAAATCTATCCATGTCTCAAGTATTAGTGGGCTGTGTCCTGCAAGCTGGTAAACAAAGGAATGGAACATCAATTGACTTATATTAACAACAATGTCATCCATCAGAATGGTATTTAAACTACGTTATGCTTTAATCATAATGTTTCATGTCCGCAAAATACACTTATATTTTAGTAGTTTGATAGCTGAAAAATAGCAACGCTAACGGCTCCTCCTTTGCCAGTTAATGCACATTCACAAGCTATCCATGATTATAGAACTGGTTTAATACCACCAACAGAAGCGGTTAACTGGAACGAGAAGATTTAGTTGGGCTTCATTATCTAAGATAATCATCTTGCTAAGCATTTACAAACTTTCCATAAATTGGAAGTTGAACAAATAAAAACAGTCAACTATATTTTAACTTTCCAAGAGACATGAAAGTCTTAGAACTTACATCCTAGCCATGAATCAAACAGAGCCAAATCCCAAGCAGTTAAGGCAGCGTTGAACCCTACAAGAAGAAGGATACAAGACTCACACCTTTTTTCACAAGCTTTTTTCCATTAGTCAAAAGAATTCACCGTAATGGATTAACAAATTTCCATGCAGAAATTACTCACTTGAATCCATCACATGTTGGGCAAACACATGGATTTATATACACGGGATCGTAAAGTGGGGACCACCTTATTGTACCATTCCCTTTACATAGCTTACACATGTAGTGCCCTATTGCTTTACAAGTCCGACATGGCCTTCCATATTTTTTCTGCAAAAATAATCTTCATTAACGAGAATACATGTGTAAGCTAAATATATGGAGGAATTACCCTGACATACCCTGACATTTGGTTTAATTAGACAAACTTTTCATGAGGTTTGACAAATTACAGAAACTTGGATAGAATTTACATTCGTCTGGATCCATCCATTTTGATGATTTCATGTTTAATTTTTCATGAATACCCTCTTTTGCTCTTGACACTTATTGGTTAAAATATAAATAATGGCATGTGTTAGGCCAAATCTTAGAACATTGTGGGGGTAGTTTTCGTAATTTCTCAAGACACAGGTAATTATTTGTTAGTTTCTGTAATAAGGCCAAAGCTGAGAGTATGTCAGTGCAATTACATACATAAATATATAAAGAAAAAGGCCATTGTGTAAAATTATGTGAGAGATGAAAACTATTGAGGGATTAATGGATTGGAATGACCAGATATTATATCACAAAATCCAATCAAATATATTTCTAAAGTAGCTAAAGCGATCACAGGGACACACATATAACTGCATGTGTTTGCACCTTTCTGTATAAGGTTATCCGTTCAGAAACAGAAGAGGAAAGAAAACCGAGAGCAAAAGTTCCACCAAGAAATGTACCACCAACTATAGCTACCAAACGCAATACTTGGGACATTTGATATAACTCTTTGAGAACAGGTTTTAACTGTCCAAAAGGAAAAGGAAAAAAAATGAGTCTGTTAGATTCCACCAAGGCTCGGAAAACAGCCAAAAATTCAAATATTTCTTACACACTAACTGACCTCCCCAACAAATTAAACTACATGTAACAGTAGAAGAAAATATCAATTGCTCAGATCCCCAATATCAGATATTAACATTTGGAAAAACAATAACATAGCGTTCATGTACTGAAATGTCTTTTTTTTTTTTTTTTTTATTTAACACACACACACACCAAGTGGCCAGAGGGATTTGAACCCGGGTCATTGCCTTCGAGTATCAACACCCCAACTTCACCATTTTCCGCTGAATAAATGCAGTTTCTTGAAATATTTTATTTAGGGAAAATTAAATTTGGCAGCCTAAAATTAGGTTTAGAAGACACTCAGCCAGAAAAATAAGAAATTTTAACACCCAATCAAATTCAAAAGTCGCGTGCATTGAGGATATAAACTAGAAATCAAGCAAACCACATAATACACCTCAAAAAGTATCATCTTGCACACTTTACAAACTTCTCATAAGCATGAATAAATTAAATCTAACTGAAAACTGCAGTTCGAGGGAAAATAACGTATCGGCCATCGCTTAAACTATGTGTTCGAGTGTGTATTACTCACATGCATCAACAATAAAATAATAAAAGTGAAGCCATACTTACTTTCTCTTGCGCAATATATTAGTAGAAAAATTTACGGACCCTCAATTGTAGTTGATTAAACTTATAAAACTATATACCAAGCTATCTCGATGATTAAACCTGTGACACAGTAAAAATACAGTTAAATTTCTAGAAATTGGAGCATAGCTTTCCTGAATGTATGTTAATCAAATAATGCATGGATAGGAAAATTATGAATTAATTAGCTAACAAATTGTTGCGTTTCACATTATCTTTTGATTTTTTAAATAACAAGTAAATTATTTTTAAAAAAGCATTGTTGATAGAATTTCTTTTTCTAAATCCTTGAGTTGACAAGCATAACTGAATTTTTCCAATTTAGAGTATTCGATTGCATGATAAATTCCCCAATCCCTTGTATTCAAACTTTGAGGTGCTTTATATATATTGTCTCAGAAGAAGCCAAACAGCTCTAACTAAGCTTTACTCAGGATAAAAATTGGAACACAGAACAATAAATCAAGCTTTAACAAATCTTTAGCAAAATAGAACGCGAAGAAGTGCAGCTCAACTCAAAAGTTTCTTGAAGTAACAGGTTCAATTAGCATATTTGATGGTTAAGAATTCTTCAATTATATAAAAAACTAGAAATTTTACTCTTCATAGCTTATATTGTAACCCCCAGAAATTCGTAAGTACCTTTCACTTCTGGTAAAGTTGTCACAAGCAAATTGGTAGGTGAATCAGGAAGAAGAAAAATTATCATTACCACAAGCAATATATTTCCACAAACAAGGCATCACACTCCACATTTGGTACAAAACAATGATTCATCAACTAAACAATTAAAGATTATAAAATACCCAAAATGCAAGCATAATAACAGAATTTTCACTCAATTTACCTTAATAACATGTAATGCTGAACGAACCAACCTCTTGCAGTATATGGACACCAATATCTGTTGGCAGCGGCGTCAGTTGAATGACCGGCGGCGGCCGGCAACCGCTCAAATTTAGCGGAGGGCTCGGATCTGAGACGGTTTAAGAGGTGAGAGAAGGGGAAGAAAGTTTTTGAGAGAAATAAGTGAAGGGAGCAGAAAGGGGAATGGTGGTAGTGGAGTAAGCAAGGGTTTGAATAGGAGGAAATTTGTGTGTACGTGTCTTTCAAGTTTCCATTTAACAAAATAACCCTCAATTTTATTTTGTATTTTTTTTAATGTAATAAATATAAAGTCAATTATTTAATTATATAATGGGATTTTTTTGAAATTTTTATTTTATGAAGGACTAAATTGAAAATATGTTTTTATAAAAAAAAAATGAAAATAAAGGAAAAAGAATCGGGGGGAAAGAAGAAAAGAAAAGAGAGGAACCCAAAAATTTCCTCGAACCCTTCCGTTCCTCTTCTATTAGTTCCTCTCCGTCGTCTTCCTCCTTCCGCCAACGCACCGCCGTCGCAGCTATCACCTCCACCGCAGCTACCAACGCCTCCCCATGCATATTCTCTCCTCCATCTTCTTAATCGAGAGGAATATTGTCACTATCCACTCCTTCTTCCTCCTTCCGCCACCGAACCGCCACCGCATTACCACCTTCGCCGCCGCATTACCACCGCCATCCTCCATAGGTATTTTATGCTTATTTTTACTTTTAAAGTAAAGGTTTGTTCGTTTCCTTGTTTAAGCTCTGATTTTGGATTATGATGCAAGTGTGTGTCTGTGAAAAAAATAAGCTATTGATTTCCTAAGGAGCGTGGTGTTCTGATTTGTCCAACGTGATCAACCCATTCCTGACAGATTTGTTTATCAAATTTTTTTTTCTCTCAGCTGCTTGCCACTGCTTCTTCGAGCTTTGACTCATAATGCCTTAATACAAGCAAAAATCTACACGAAAAAATCCTAGATGTACTCAAATCTGGCATGCGGATGATGAAACAGAGTTTCGTCAAGAACACCAACATGAGGTATGAAATTGTAGTATGAAGTATGGTTTGTACATTTTGGTTGATTTTGAACTCTTCAATCAATGCAATCGCTTTTTATTAGTTGTTTCTTTTGGTAGAATCGCTTTTTTTTTTATGTTATTGTATAAGCGATCGATTTCAATATAAAAGCGATCACTTGAATACCATGTTGATTTTGGTTATTGTTTAAGCGATAGATTTCAATTTAAAATGTATAGAATGGCAAGTAACCCTCCGCCGATAATGATAATTGATCCAATCTTGTTGAATATGAGAGTGGTTATGTTGATTATGAGATATTATTGAATGCCCTTAGGAGATTAAAATGGGAAAAACTGAAATTGTGGAATCTATATGAAGTTCCATGGAGGATTGCATAATAGTGTTGGTGTAATTTCACTTAAAATGTTAATTGACCATATTTTATTTTCTTGAAACATGTTCACTGTCCATTTTGACTGGATATATTTTGATACGACAAATGTAATATTTAATCTCTTTTTTTAATAGGATGAGGCAAATGAGCATAATGATGTGCCAGAGAAAGGAAAAAAGAGACAAAAAGTTACAAGCAAAGAGTTTGAACCTACTCAAAAGTTTGAAGAATGCATTGAAACAGAGGTTTGATTTGATGTTTAATTTTGAATAAATTTAAGTTAGATGTTATTTGCTTTTTATTGATAAGCCTTTTAAGTTTCTAAAATTTAGTTTCTAATATTTATACTATTTTTTTGCCAAGACGAGGCGAATGAGCATAGTGTTATGTTGGAGAAAGAGATGATAGCCGTTGAAAACATGGTATAATCTTTTTATTGTTATTATTATTTTTTTTTTCATTTTTGTTTCACTTCTAAAACTAAACCAATTAGGATCATTTTTGCATATAATTATAAAAATCTTGTTTATGTATGTATATGTGAAGATATCATGTAATATTTATTAAATCAGCTTTTTTGAAGAAAAATAATTATTTAAACGGTATTGATCATTGTCGCTTCATGGTGTATCGATAATCATTGATTGGATTAGCTGAATTTGATGGTATCTAGCAAGGGGTTAATCACAAGCCAGGAAGACGAGGTACCTCTTTTGAGTTGGGAAGATGAAGGTTAATACATTTGTTTAACTGTAAGAGAATTTATTTTTATTTCTTTATTTTAGGAGAATAAGAAGGAGAGCGAAGACCCGGAGATGCTCTCAATGCCGGAATGTTCGCGATCGATAGACCTACATGGTTTTAATCTGCATCCATTGGTAGATGAGATTGAATACTTTCCTGCAAATTATACGGTGAAATCATCTTGGTCTAAGTTTAAAAATGTAATTAAGAGGTATCTTGAAGACGGTGAAGAAGAAGGTAATGTGGGAGTGCAGTCTGTGGTCCGTAAGACCTGTTTCGGTCATTTTCTAGACCTATCGGAGGATTGGACATTTAATGGGATATTATGTCATTATTTATTGCTTCATTTTGTCGAGAGTAGAAAAGATCGAGAGATGTGGTTTATTGTGGATAATAACTAATAAGCCACTACGGTTTGGGATGAAAGAATTTACCATTGTGACAGGGCTGAATTGCGGACCTTTTCCGAGTGTAGCTGATAGGGAAAAAGTTAAAAAAAAGAACAAGAAATATTTGGAGCACATTTTGGGGGAAAAAAAGAAAGAGTCTTGCGGGCGTAGATTTGGAAGAAATGTTGAAAGAGAAGCGTTATGACAGAGATGACAAGATTAATATTTGCCTTGTATATTTTCTGCATTCGATTCTCATGGCAAGGGATGCGAGCAAGAAGGTTGAACTCGATTGGTTCCTCTTTGTGAAAGATAAAAGATTTTTCAATGTCTATCCAAGGGGGAGACTATCATTCCGTACAACGATTCGCTCGCTCCAAACCAGAAAGTTAAAACAAGCATACAATCAGTGGACAAGCAGTCACAAATCTGCCAAATTCAATCTTTATGGTTTTCCATGGGCATTTCTGGTAATAATAGTATCATGTTTTTTTGCTAATCTTTTATTCATTTATGTATTTTTTTAATTTATTATATAATTTATTTTTATATATTTAGGTGTGGGCGTATGAGGCAATTTCAGTTTTTCACAATGCTGGAATTCGGCTTTCTCCATCAAATGGAGATGCACTTCCTATCCCAAGGATTCTGCAATGGCATCCTAAAAGAAGTGCACAATGGGACTACGATATGATTGAATCAATGCTCTAAGATAACGTGGTTAGTTAAAAAAAATTCCAAGAATTACAAATTAATATTTGCAGTATAAATATATTTATATTCTAAGCTAATCTGTTATGTACTTTAAACTAATTTATCCAAATCCATATTGTAGGTGGTTGTGCATCCATTTTCGATTCCGACAAAACGTGAAATGCAAGAAAAATATATGCGGTCATTTCAAGAGCCTGAAGATAATCCAGACAAAAACATTGATCGATTGACGAAGGAATTGGCTGGAGTTACGCAGTTAACAACACATATTGACCAATTTGCGGATTTAAAAAAAGAAAAAGCACAAAGTGAAGATATGGGCGATGAAAACACACCACCGCCATTGCATTCTCATGTTAGAATCAACACACCACCGCCCCTACATTCTCCTGTTAGAAGCAGCACACCACAGCCACGACATTCTCATGTTCACGATTGTAACGTGATGGAATGCTTGAAAGGTCTGGAAAAGAAAATGACGGAATGGTTTAAGGATTTAGAAAAGAAATTTGATGGGCTCAAAGGGATTGTGGAGAAGTTAGAGAAGAGGATTGAATTGGTTGAAAATATTGTTGATAAAAGACCAGAAAGAGGAAAAAAACGAAGTCATTTTTTAACATCGTCGTACACCGCTGATGGTATGTTGAAGAAAGTCAGAGTTGCTGAGAAAGAAGTGGAACAACCACAAGATATATTCAGGCCGGCAGAAGACAAAAAGCGAGCATTCTACGACTTGTACGAGAAAAATGACAAGTTGACTCTTGGAAATGGTTTCGCTGGACAATACAAGCGGGACTTTTATTCTGCTATTTTGGCTAAAGGGTTTTGGCTTGATGATTCGGTACATTTTTATCAATTTACTAAATTTACGTAGTGTAATTACTCATATTTTTTATATATAATTACTAATGAGTATTTCTTTTTAATGCAGCACATACATGAGGGGCTAAATCTTTTAAGATTTAAACAACGAAATACTCCTCATTTGTATGATCAAGCATGTGCAGTCCTTGATGCTTATTTTGGCCAATATCTTTCGAAACAATGCGAACTTATTTTTGAGTGGCAGAATGGTGATAAAGAGGGAGACAATAAGGAACAACCGAAGAAAGAGAAAAGGAAAAGGGGCACCTTGCAGGACGATAAGCCGAGGTACGGAAAAAAGATTGATATGGACGAAGTTGAGAAGATATTATACGAAAATGGATATAACACTGTTTTTAATGAGTATTTCCAAGGAAACAGGCCACATGACGGACGTAATTGGTGCGAAGTAAACAAAATTTATTGTGTATTGAATGTGTTTGACACGCATTGGATTACAGTTGTGTGGATTTGGACGAGGGGCGAATTGAAATTCTTGATTGCAATACGAAAGCATACAAGAAGCAAGAACTTGAAGAAGTGATGTGGGGTCCATGTGTGGTTTTACCAAAGATTCTAAAACTTTCTGGTAAATTTTCTCATTTAAAAGAGGAGATTTTTAACAGGTCGTGGTCATATCGCTATGTTCCCAACCTACCAACCAATCTAGGAGGGTTAGTGTCTTGAACCCCTTTTATATTTAATTTTTCCAAAATGTCATTTTTAATTTTGTTATTGTTTTTAAATTGCAGCAGAGACTGTGGGCCTTATGCATCGAGTTTTGTGAAATTTCACATGACTAATTCTCCTATGGACGAACTTAATGGCGTGACAATTCAAGGTTTGCGAGAACGTTTCGCTATAGAACTTTTTTTAGGGGAATCCCACTGTGATGAAAATTAAAGCTTTTATATTAGATTATGTTGTATCTTTTAATGTAGAGCTAAATGTTGTTTTGTTGGTAGTTGGATTTTTGTAAATAATGTCTTCACATTTTCTCCTAAGGAACTATTTGTGAGTTGTGGCTTTTGTTGTATGATAACGGTCAAAAGCGATCGCTTATTTCATTTGAAATCGCTTTTTTCCGTTGGCCAAGTGAACAAGCTGAAAAAAGCGATTGCTTTTTTTCGAGGCGATGAAAAACAAGTCCAAAAAAAGCGATCTCTTGTTTCATTTGAAATCGTTTTATTCCGTTTTACAAAAGAAACCGATGGAAAAACCGATTTAGTAAAAAACATGAAAATTTAGTAAAAAAACATGAACATTTGATTCCAACCGATTGGTACATCGCTTAAGCGATTTAGTTCATTCAAGCGATTGTATTCCTCGCTTAAGCGATTTAGTAAAAAACATGAACCGTCAGTTAAGCGATTTGGGTTTTCGCTTAAGCGATTTAATATAAAACATGAACCGTCAGTTAAGCGATTTGGGTTTTCGCTTAAGCAATTTAGTAAAAAACATGAACCTTCAGTTAAGCGATTTGGGTTTTCCATTAAGCGATTTAGTTCATTCAAGCGATTGTGTTAAAAACATGAACAATCATTTAAGCGATTGTCACAATCGGTTGGAGTTACAATTAAATATACCCGAGTTCTTTCACTTTAACTTTAATACTTATGATTTTCACTTTAACTTTAACACTTATATATATATATATTCGATTACTATAATTTTCTATCGTCATTTAATGTATTTCATGTAAAACTAATAACACATTCCATGACGCATGAAAGATGTACACATATTAAACAAAAATAATATTTATTTCATGTAAATTCCAACATCAATGTTTATCATTTCATCAATTAAATATAATTCATGTAATTTTTAATTACATTGGTTAATAGTTGTTTGAGTTGTAATTCACACAACACGTTCCTGCAATCACTTATTGATTGAGTATCCCGTGAAACAGAGTATTTCAACAAGTGTCCCTCTTGGTTACTAAAACAGGATTAATGGCACAATTTCCATTAAAATATTAATAATTCACTCGATTTAGTTAAAAACACGATTTAGTTAAAAACACGTGGAATCATATAAGCGATTTAGTTAAAAACACGCTGAACCATAAAAGCGATTGGGTTTGTCGCTTAAGTGATTTAGTTGAAAATACAAGGAATCACTTAAGCGATGTCCCAATCGGTTGGAATTACAATTAAATCTGAAATATGTGCACATGCTAACAAAAAATATGAGTTATTTAATGTAAACTTAGCATTAATGTTTGTTCTTTCATCAATTAAATATAATTTATGTAATTTTAGATTACATGGATTAACAATTATTTTGAGTGTTAATACACACAATTTTTTTTTTTTTTTGCAATCACTAAATGATTGAGTGTTAATGGCACATGATTAATCGATTTATGCATATTATAACATAGAAAAATTATTTATGTAAGATGTCAATTTTAATTGCTTAAGCGATTTGGTTTGTCTCTTAGGCGATTTACTTACAACACTAGTATCCATTTAAGCGATTGGGTTCGTCGCTTAAGCGATTTAGTTGAAAATACTAGTTAAAATCTAACTCCTAAAAAAAGCGATCGCTTTTTTTAGGGTTATGAAAACCGATCTAAAAATCTAACTCCTAAAAAAAGCGATCGTTTATTTACCTTGAAATCGCTTTTTCCAAGGGCCAAGTCAATCTCTTGGAAAAAGCGATTTCATCCTTAATAAGCGATCGTTTTTTTTAAGGTTATGAAAACCGATCTAAAAATCTAACTCCTAAAACAAGCGATCGCTTTTTTTAAGGTTATGAAAACCGATCTAAAAATCTAACTCCTAAAAAAAACGATTGCTTATTTACCTTGAAATCGCTTTTTCCAAGGGCCAAGTCAAACTCTTGAAAAAAGCGATTTCAAGGTAAATAAGCGATCGCTTTTTTTAAGAGTGATGAAATACGACTCCCAAAAAAGCGATCGCTTATTTCTTTTGAAATCGCTTTTTCAGTTGTCCAAAACAAACTTCTGGAAAAAGCGATTGAAAAGAAAAAAAGCGATCGCTTTTTTTAGTTGAGCAACCCAATTTTTCAGTACGCAATTTTCACTTTGTACAAACATTTATTTCGCGAATAAACTAGTATATATGAATAAACGATGTTACACATTATAATAAAAGATGCATATTGGAACAATAGATTACACATTTCCAAAAATCAATATCCACATTTGCAAAAGTGAAGTATGATCAAAGATGTATCAATTTGATCTTTGAGGATCAAGAGGTTGATTGCAAGTGTTTTTCTTGTGACCCGGTTGCTTACATTTTGAGCACTTGTTCTTCTTTCTTTGGACCTCACATGCGGAAGGAATCCTCTTGACTCGTTTTCTGCCCTTTTTTGACTTCATGTTTGGCGGATTAATGATAACATTTGTTATTGATTCGGGTACCTCCCATTGTTCCTCTGGTGGAATTGGATATATCGACTCTACATAGGCATGCAAGAATGCTTCGGCTTTATAAGCTGGAGAGCAAAATGTATAGATTCTCTTGCCAAAATCTGGGAGTTTTTGTTCTCTCAAAGCGGCCAATGCATGAGAACATGGAATTTTTTCGATATTAAAAACTCTACAACTGCATTCTTTTTTGTTAAGATCAACAACAACGTCCGAACCGCCACCACGCACAATGAATTCATGCACATTAATTGGAGTTGCCAAAAGCGAATTAGAAAGTTCCATATTTTTGCGTAGTGCAGCTTCCTTTGATGGAACTAGTATTGTTGTGCAATCCACAATTTCCATACGACGCTCATATAACCACACAAAAAGTATTCTTTGAATTGAATCACATAGCGCAGTAATTGGATATTATCTTTCTACTAAAATTCTTGAATTAAAAGACTCTGCAATGTTGGTTGTCATAATATTATACCTATTTCTAGGAGAATGTGCTCTACTCCATCGGTGGAATCCTACATCATGCTTAAGGTAATCAGCCGCTTTACTGTGGATTCGCCGAATTTGACAAAAGTGCTCATCAAACTCATCAAGCCTATAAGCTTTGGCTGCCAAAAAATAATGGACAATAATTTCACCACACTTGTATTTTAGCGTTAAATTGTCGCAGAGGTGC
This sequence comes from Lantana camara, assembly GCA_037501455.1. Taxonomy (NCBI): domain Eukaryota; kingdom Viridiplantae; phylum Streptophyta; class Magnoliopsida; order Lamiales; family Verbenaceae; genus Lantana; species Lantana camara. Next base: position 108,906,797 of record CM074856.1, on the reverse strand, counting down.
TTTATGTAATACCCGTGATGCGTTGTGGGAAAAACTTTTGCAACTACATTCTTAATAGAAACGTGCCGGTCGGATATTATGCACAACTCATCACTGTCAGGAACTATATCTTGCAAATGTTCCAAAAACCACCCCCATGATCGGTCATTCTCAGAATTGACCACTGCCCATGCAATTGGATAAATATGGTTCTCACCATCTTGTGCCGTGGCAACTAATAATGTACCACCGAACTTCCCCATCAAAAAGCAACCATCAAGAGCTATAACTTTTCTCATTAATGCAAAACCCCTTAGGCACGGTCCAAAAGCTACGAAAAAATAAAGAAATCTATTTTTTTTGTCAACCTCTAAATGTTTCTTGGTTCTTTCGTTGCTTAACACTAACATATAGCGACAAGCATCAAGGACTGCATACCCATGTTCTGGTGTTCCCCTCACAAGATCCTTTGCATGTTGTCTCCCTTTCCAACATTTCCAATAGCTCACCAGACAACCCAATTGTGATTGTACATAACTCTTCATATCCTTGGGTGTAGGACCTTTCCCATCTACAAATAGAGGTTTCACAAATTCTCCAATAACATCAGCAGATGCTTGACGATGTTCTCCTGTAATAAATTCCAAACCGCATGTGTGCTCCCGAATGTATTTTTTAATAACGAATTTACTTGATCCAGGATGTTTAACACAACGAATCCACCACTTGCAATTGGGGAAGGACATGCAACAACAACCAGAGATTTTGTAGATCTTTTAGTATCAAACACAAACTTTCCTTTCACAGCAACAAATTTTATCTTCCTTATCGCATCCTTCTTGTCATTGAAGACATATCCTTTATATAAATCTGATCCATCATCGAATGTGTGGCATGCTTGACTTACATTCGCACCTGTTGTTTTTCCCCTTGAAATTTCTTCAGTCAACATAATTTCTTCGATGCCATCACCATTCTCTAGATATAATTGATCGTTTGCAGTATTATCTTCTTCCATCATGACATTGGGGTCTTCATTAAGTTCTTCCGCTGTATTGCCTTCCTCTACGTCCTCAATCTCATCTTCAGCACTATAGTTATAATCAAATATTATATCATCATTTGGTAAACAAATATCATCCTTATTAAAGTTAAAATCAATATTCAGTGGCTCCAATTCATTGTTTTCTCAAGCATCAGCTATAGAGACTTTCAAAATAGGCCTCCAACAACCACAACCAACATCTCTCATATATATCTTTAGATCTTCATCCGACGTTATTTCAGTAGGAGGTACTTTTTCATTCGGAGGTGCATTTGTTATAATATACTTTATATGTATTTGAGCAAGTGAGCAGCTCAACTCGCGCTTGTTGATAACTTCATCGACCAGCATCTCAAAGGTAGTATCCTTACTTACAAAGTGGTGTAGTTACATTACTTGTTGCATTCCAGTCCCAACAACTATCTTTCTCCACCCACTAGCCGTATACGACACCTATAACAAATTCTTGCGTTGATACAATCAAGTTAAAATGTACCTGCATCATAACAAACACATAGTAGTAAGCGATCTTTTAAATACAGTAAGCAAACGCTTATTATTTTCATCTCTCTTATAAAGCTGACTTCAGCTGCCTGAAAAAAGCGATCGTTTTTTCAGACACAAAATCGCTTATCAGTCAGATATTCCATTAAGCGAACAATCAGACTATTTATCTTTAGAAGCCAAGTTCGATCGTTAAGTGAACACACAAAAAAAAACAAATAAAAAAACACGTCTAAAATTTCTATCTCCAACATTAAGCGGGTGTGTGTGTATATATATATACAGCCACATAAAAAACTTGTTCAAGAAAAAGATTTATGCACATAATATCTATCTCTAATCTCCTCGCTCAAGAAATACAAATACTTTTTACCTTCAATGTACTTTGCACAAGATTTCTTCCAACACAACAAGTTGAGTTCTTGAACCACCTTTTCTTGTATGAACTATCTTCAAGACTTCCTTTATCATCATATAAACAATCTTGATTCTTGAATAAAAAGGTGTTTGGATGAACAATCAATCCTTAGAGAAGTGAAGAGAGGAGAAAATTTCTGGAAGAAAAAGCAAGAACAGAGGTATCGCGAAGAAGGGGTTTCGACCATCGCAGGGGAGAGAGAGAGAGAGAGAAATAAAATAAGGGTTTATAGAGAGAGAAAATTTTTGGGTCATATTTGTAATATGTCAAAATTTGGGGATCAAAATAAAATATCTAAAAGTAATTATTGGTGTTAACTATTAAAAGGGTTATCTATTAAGCAACTTAAAACTTGAGGGTCATTTAATTTAAAAGAAACTTAAAGGGCCTTTTTAATAGAATCCCCCGTTTGAAGAGAACAGAACTCTCAGAAAAGTCTGTGCGCGACAATCAACAATTTTTCACCGTTAATTGATTATAAGAGAAAATTAAATTTTTGGTTCTGTAATATATTGTCATTCTTAATTTTAGTTTGGTATCTTTTAAATGTTATAATTTTAAGGGGTGTTTGTAAACTCTACTATATAATTAAAGGTGAAAATTATTAAAATTTATAGTAGTTTTGGATTAAAAAAAAAATCGAGTGTTTGTAGAAAAAAAGGTTGAGAATCACTAATTTAGATCTAAATTATTTTTTTTTTTAATTCATACACACCCACGTAAAATTTGAACTCGGGATCTTATCGTGAAGAATAATTTTAGATCTAAATTTTTTAAATTATTCTGAGCAATTTAATATGATTTAAATAATATCTTAATACAAATAATAGCTTAAAATTATATAAGATAAATATGTATGATAAATAAAATGTATGAGAAAAAATAGATAATAAAAAGAAATAAAATGAAACGATTTTAAAATAAATAAATTCATAAAAATTAAGAAAAGAGAAAAAAAAATTATAAAAAGATTTACTTAAAAATTACAAATTTTTTATCAAACTTTCGATTGAGATTTTTAAGATCATCGGTAGAAAAAGAAAAATAATAATAATGATTACCATTGAGTTTTGTATGAATATAAAAAGATTAATTAAGAAATATTAATATTTTAATGAGGATATTATTATCTAAAGAGAATTTAATTAATATAGAAAATTAAATAAGCTACAAGCATGCCCGAGCGATTCTAGCTTATATACTATATTTTTGTATGGTTTTGAATCGCTTATATGCTATATTTTGTATGGTTTTGGGTCAATAAACCTGAATCACATATCTATATTATACATATCATATATATATATATATATATGTATTGGAATTTTAATAATTTTATTTATCAAAACTTAATGATTATTGAACGAGAAAATTAAAATTAAAGTTAATAATTAATAAAGGCATATTTATATATAACATATGCAATGTTTTTCAAAAGACATGACCTTTCGAATTAATAATTGTGATGAATAGTAGTAACTTTATATGAAGGTGTCATGTAACATTATATTATTTCGTTAATAATCGAAAAAGTATCTTATTAAATAATAACTAAGTGTGAATAGGCAAGCTTCTTTTTCAAGAGGTACATTATCATTTATAAATAGACTCCACCATTATGCATTTCAGTCATTCAATTCTAGAATTACATACAAATACTCTCAGAAGCATTCAAGTTCTAAGAGAGTTCTAAACAGTTAAAGTTCGTTGATCTCGTAATTTATAGTGCTACTATTACGAGAAATAGTCATTATGTCTTAGGAGACGATTGCCGCTAATTCGTAAGCACTTGAGCGGAGCAATTTCGTCTTAAGGAAAGAGAGTTGAACTCTCGCATCGATCTTTTCAATAATCATAGTGTAGACGAATTAATTTTCGTCTAATTAAAATGAAACACGTGTAAAATTAAATATTGATTATCAAATTTAATTCTCTTTATTTAATATTTTTGGATTGTTGGTAAATTAAAATCCATAAAATATTTAAATAAATTGATTTAATTGATAATTTTAATATTTATTGTGTCATCAAATCAACTATCGACACGTGTCAAAGTTGAAGTGTTCCGGCGAATCAAATCAAGCCTTGCAATTCAGTCGGTTATGACCAATCAAATGATGACACGTGGCATGTTTCAATACGTGGACCAATCAAGTCAAGACATATGTCATTTATTTATTTTCTTTAATATAAATTTATATTAAAGTGATAAATAAATAAATAAGTTTGATATTATCCCTTTAATAAATTAATTAATTAATTAAGGGATAATTATCACAAAGCTCCGCCCTACGCCTATAAATAGAGGCATTCTACAAACAACTCTCACAACTTGGAGATACGAAGGAGCAAACAACAAAGCAAGGAGAAAGAAGCTCTCTGGTGTTCTTTAGCATCCTCGGTGTTCTTCAGCATCCTCGGTGTTCTTCGGCATCTTCAACGGTGTTCTTCGTAGAAGTCAGCATCAACGGCGTTTGATCCGGTATCAAGGCATCAAAGTGGTGCTTCGTCGTTGCTCTCAAATCAAATTCGAAGCGAGATTCAAGCGTGTTCTTCGCGTTCTTCATAGAAATCAACCAAATCGAAGCGTCCGATCCGCAACAAGGCGTTAAGTCCGCGAATCCGGCGTTTTTCTCAAATCAAATTCGAAGGTGCTCCAAGCGTGTTTTTCGAGAAAGTCAACAAACTAAGGCGTTCAATCCGCAATCAAAGCATTAAATCCAGATTTCGGTGTTGCTCCTCAACAAAGTCAAATCAAATTCAAATCAACATCAAAGGTGTTCATCGGCATGTTCCTCGGTGTTCATCAAATCAAGGCGTTTAATTCGCAATCAAGTCTAGAGACCCGTAATTAACGTTCTTCAGAAGCAAATCAAATCCAACAGAAGATCGAACCTCCGAAGTCAACGAAGGAGTTTCAAACCTTCCGAATTTCAGCAAATTCCTGTACGAAGAATCAGAGGAATAAATTAGAGATTGTACCCGCAAGTTCAAATAAATCAATAAAATTTATTTGTGATCATTTCTCGAGTTTAATTATTTAATTAACACAGAAATTGAGTTACAAATTCTGGCACGCCCAGTGGGACCTCTCTACCTCTCATCTCCTCCTACTCAACAAACTTGAAGCACGAAATGGCCAACAACAAGATCGTTGATCTCGAGGCTATCATCTCCAAACTTGTTGTCGAAAGCTTCGTCATTGTGACAAGAAGTATGTCGAAGAAAGAGCAGACGTCTTCCGGGAAAGCTCGATCCCTCCAAAGCTATGGAAAGAACGCTCGACTTCTCAACTACGAAAGTGAAGGCGAAGAAGAGGACTCGGCCTCGTCCACCCCTCGTTCAAGTTCTTCAAGTTTTGCGGCCGCCATGACGACAAGTGCAACAACTCTAGAAGAACAACTTGCGAATCTGACAAAGGTCATCGAGGGACTCTCCAAGCATTTTGAAGAGCAAGACTCTCGCATTTCAAAGTTGATGGACAGAGTCGACGCTGACAACGCTAGCCAAGTGAAGGGAAAGCGTTCGGATGAGCAAGAAGTGTCGGAAACTTCTGTGAAAGAACGATCAAATGGAATTGAGAAGCCTCCAGCCAAGGAAATTCAAGTTTCATCGGACGGACTCATCCCAGTGGAGCAATTGAAAGAGTTCATCATGGGGACAATCAAAGATATCGAGGGAGGCTCCAAATCATCCTTGGTCTACTCCAAGCCCTACACCCAAAGAATCGATAACTTGAAGATGCCGATTGGTTATCAATCTCCCAAATTCCAGCAGTTTGACAGCAAAGGCAATCCTAAGCAACACGTAGCTCACTTCATCGAGACGTGCAACAATGCCAGAACTTACGGGGATCACTTAGTCAAGCAATTCGTTCGATCACTAAAAGAAAATGCCTTCGACTGGTACACGGACTTAGAAGCGGACTCGATCGATAGTTGGGGATAACTCGAGCAAGAATTCCTCAATCGCTTCTACAGCACTCGTCGGACAGTTAGCATGATCAAACTCACCAACTCCCGACAATGGAAAGAAGAGCCCGTCGTCGACTACATCAATCAATGGAGAAACCTTAGTCTGAATTACAAGGATCGATTGTCAGAGGCTTCAGCAATTTAAATGTGTATTCAAGGGATACATTGGGGTCTCCGCTACATTCTCCAAGGAATTCAGCCCAAGTCGTTCGAAGAGCTCGCTACTCGGGCACATGATATGGAGTTGAGCATGATCGCTACTGGAGTCGAAGGACTGCCCATCCAAGAGTTCCGCAGGCCTAGGGAAAAGCAAGATTTCAGGAAAGGGGGCAAACCCTTCACCAAACCACAAGCCAAAGAGTCCATGGTGGTGAATGCAATTCCTGTCAAATTTCGGGCTAAGACAAATGACAAGGCCGACGAAAGGAAGGAAGTCCCCCAAGAAAAAACATTCAGAAAGTTATCTTTAGCAGAGATGCAAGCCAAGCAATACCCGTTCAAAGACTCTGATGTCTCCGGAATTTTCGATGACCTGCTCAAGGCAAACCTCATCGAATTACCCGAAATGAAAAGGCCCAATGAAGCAGGAAAGACTGATGACCCAAAGTATTGCAAGTATCATTGTCTGCTTGGACACCCAATCCATGATTGCTTCATATTCAAGGATAAGGTGATGCAGTTGGCACAACAAGGAATGATCGCGCTTGAAGATGTTAGCGCAACATCAAACGCCACAACAACTTCGACCTGCCTGATGATAAGTGAAGAAGAGGTTCCCAAAGAAACTCACTCTAAAGACAATGAATGCATGGCAGCCATGACCTTTTCCGACGAAGATTTGCTACTCGGTTCAAAGCCTCACAAAAAGCCACTGTTTGTGACAGGTTATGCTCGCAAACAAAAGGTGAATAGAATGCTCGTCGACGGAGGATCCGCAGTCAATATCTTGCCTTTGAGGGTGATGAACGAGTTAGGAATCCCAAAGGATGAGCTAGCAAGTAGTCGTCTGATGATCCAAGGTTCAACCAGGGAGGACAAAGAGCTCTCGGCATCATCCGGCTGAAACTGTTGATAGACGACATGTTGTCAAGCGCACTGTTTCAAAAACTTCCTACAACATGCTTCTAGGGTGGCCTTGGCTACATGAAAACGGTGTCGTCCCATCTACTTGGCATCAATGTTTCAAGTACTGCGGGGAGGGTGTGATAAAGAAGGTTCTTGGAGATAGTAAACCTTTCACCGAGGCAGAAGCCCACTTTGCCGATGCAAAGTACTACCGTGAGGAAGTGGAAGAAAGCAAAGGAAAAGAAGATTCTGATCCACGAGATGATTGTAAAGGTGAAAGCAAAGTTGGAGCCTCAACTTTGATCGGCTGCCAAGAGAAGGGCGGATCATCACTTACAAAGTCTGAGGCACTAGAAGGGCTGACATTGCCCCTCACTAAACTATACGTGGTGAAACCTCCCTCTCCACCACTCAATGGATTCGTTCGTCCGGCTCAAGGAAGTAAAACGGAGCACGGAGAAGCGACCAAACTCCAAAATACAAAGGAGTACGATCCTAAAGCATACAAACTTCTCGTCAAAGCCGGGTACAACCCACAAGAGAAGTCAAAGATAGGAAAACTCATTCCAACGGCAAAGGCAGAAGAAACAAAGTCGAGGTCGTCAAAAGAAGATGGCAGTATCGCCCCAAACTCGCCAGTAGGACTCGGGTTTGCCACGCAAGGCCCCGTTCGAATCGCCATAAACAGAGCGACAAATAACTATATATCTGAAGAGCTCTCATCAACTGAAGACACTTTTGGTGAGAATGGAAGAAAAATCTGGCGAAAGTCAGTCTTCGATAGGCTTAGTCCTCCCAAATGAGCCAAAGCTAGTCACTGGCTAAGAAGACGCAAGGCACAACATTTTCCGAAGCTTCAAAGTAAGGTCCCGTCCCGTATGAAGTGGTGTAACAATATGATTTTCTCATGCGATAAGATGTTAAAAGCTAGGTGGGAGACGATCATCTTCACGCGCGATAAGGCCAAAAACGAAGATACCGAAAGCATAGCATTGTCCTACCACATCACTTCGGTCGAAGAAGTTTCAATCGAGGAGGATGCCGAAGATGTGCCACCCGAGCTTGAAGAAGGAGTTAAGGCGACCGTGGACGATCTTAAAGAAGTCAACTTAGGCAATGCCGACGATCCTCACCCGATCTACATCAGCGTCTTATTGACCGATGATGAGGAGAAAGCCTATGTCGGACTCTTGCTCGAATTCAGGGACGTATTTGTATGGTCCTATAAAGAAATGTCGGGACTAAACTCGAAAGTTGCAGTACACCATCTCTCTGTGAAGAAAGGCACTCGTCCCGTGAAACAAGCTCAGCGGCGATTCCGACCGGACTTAGTTCCCTTAATCAAAGCCAAGGTAAACAAACTCATTGAAGTCGGGTTCATTTAAGAAGTGAAGTATCCCACATGGATCTCTAGCATAGTGTCGGTGAGGAAGAAAAATGGGCAGATTAGAGTGTGTGTCGACTTCAGAGACCTAAATATCGCTTGCCCGAAAGATGATTTTCCACTGCCTATAACCGAGCTCATGATCGATGCTACCTTGGGCCACGAAGCTCTTTCCTTCATGGACGGCTCGTCAGGGTATAATCAAATACGAATGGTGCCTGAAGATGAAGAGTTAACCGCATTTCGCACCCCTAAAGGGATATACTGCTTCAAAGTGATGCCTTTCGGCTTGAAGAACGCAGGTTCCACGTATCAAAGAGCGATGCAGAAAATCTTCGATGATTTACTTCATAAGAACATCGAATGCTACGTGGACGACGTGGTGGTAAAATCCAAGAAGCGAGAAGATCATCTACAAGACTTAAGGAAGATCTTCGAACGATTAAGAAGGTACCAACTCCGGATGAATCAGCTCAAGTGTGCTTTCGGAGTTTCTTCAGGGAAGTTCCTCAGGTTCATAGTCCAACATCGAGGTATTGAAATCGAACAAGCATAGATAGACGCGATCTTGAGAATGCCGCTACCTCGAGATATCCATGACTTGAAGAGTTTGCAAGGAAAGTTGGCTTACATCCGAAGATTTATTTCGAACCTGGCCGACCGGTGTCAACCATTCAGTCGGCTTATGAAGAAAGGTGTTCCCTTCAAATGGAATAAAGCATGCCACAAAGCCTTCGAGAGCATAAAGGCGTACTTGATTAAGCCGCCTGTCCTAGTTGCACCCACTCCGGGGCGGCTGTTAATTCTCTACATTGCAGCTCAAGAACGATCTGTCGGTGCCTTACTTACCCAAGAAAACGACGAAGGAAAGGAAAGCTCTTTGTACTATTTGAGTAGAACAATGCTACCAAACGAGTTGAAGTATTTGCCCATCGAGAAGATGTGTTTGGCCTTGATCTTCGCAATCCAAAAGTTGAAGCACTATTTCCAAGCACATACTGTACATCTCATCTCAAAGGCGAACCCTCTAAAGTACGTCATGTCGAGGCCGGTGCTTTCGGATAGACTTGCAAGATGGTATCTCCACCTTCAGTAGTTCGAGATCGTTTACATTCCCCAAAAAGCGGTGAAAGGACAAGTTATGGCTGACTTCTTGGCGGACCACCCTATTCCCGCTGAATGGGAATTATCCGAAGACTTGCCGGATGAAGACGCACTTCTAGTTGAGGTCACTTCCCCTTGGAAGATGTTCTTTGATGGAGCTTCACATAGAGAAGGAGCCGGTGCCGGGGTCGTATTTATTACATCCGATGGAGAGGTTCTACCATATTCCTTCACCCTAACACAAAAATGTTCCAATAACGTCGCTGAATATCAAGCTCTTATACTCGGGTTGGAAGTGGCGGTCGACATAAAACAATTGCATCTCAGAATATATGGAGACTCAAAGCTGGTGGTCAACCAATTGGAAGCTCAAAGCTGGTGGTCAACCAATTGGAAGGCTCGTACGACGTCAAAAAGCCTGAATTGATCCCCTATGTTAACTATGCTAAAATGCTGAAGGGATGGCTCGGAGATGTGATGATCGAACACATGCCTCGAAAAGAGAACAAGCAAGCGGATGCGTTGGCGAAACTTGCCTCTACATTGGCGATGCCGAAGAAGGAAACTCGAGTGTCGGTTTGCAAGAATTGGGTTATACCTCCAATCTTCAATGATGAAGACTTTGAAGAAGAAGAAGAAAATCACGTTGTCGAAGTATTCGAAGTCGAAAATGAGGATTGGCGACGACCCCTTGTTGACTATCTCAAATATGAAAAGTTGCCTAACGATCCACGACAGAGAGTTGATATACGACGACGCTCAGCTCGATTCATCTACTTTAAGGGTACACTCTACCGATGTTCGTTCGATGGAGTTTTCTTGAGGTGTTTGGGCGAAGACGAAGCAAACCAAGCCATAGAAGAAGCACATTTCGGAGTCTGCGGTGCTCATCAGTCGGGCCCAAAGATGCACTTTCGCATAAAAAGAATAGGATACTATTTACCAACGATGGTGAAAGACTGCATGCAATACGTGCAACGATGTCAAGCTTGTCAGTTTCACGCTAGTTTCATTCACCAACCGCCCGAACCGTTACATCCGACGGTTGCCTCGTGGCCTTTCGATGCTTGGGGATTGGATGTGCTAGGCCCCATAACGAAGTCTTCTTCCGGTCATCTCTACATTTTGGTTGCGACCGATTATTTTTCTAAGTGGGAAGAAGCAGTTCCTCTAAAAGAAGTGAAGAAGGAGAATGTCACTGACTTTATCCGAATAAACATCATCTTCCGCTATGGCGTGCCTCGTTATATCATCACGGATAATGGAAAGTCATTCAGCAATAGCCTGATAGACAAACTCTACCTGAAGTTCGGATTCAAGCAAAGAAAGTCTTCAATGTACAATGCCGCTGCCAACGGTCTTACCGAAGCTTTCAACAAAACTCTATACAGTTTGCTGAAGAATGTGGTTTCCAAGTCGAAACGAGATTGGCACAAAAGGATTGAAGAAGCTTTGTGGGCTTACCGAACCACCTATAGAACACCTACCCAAGCGACCCTTTAGGCGTTGGTGTCCGATGTCGAAGCCGTTGTCCCCTTTGAACAACAAATTCCATCGCTAAGGATAGCGATTCAAGAAGATCTAACCCAAGATGAAAATGCTCGCCTACGACTTGAAGAGTTGGAGGCGCTCGATGAGAAGAGGTTAGAGGCTCAACAAAGACTCGAGTGCTATCAAGCTCGTCTCTCCAGATCATTCAACAAGAAGGTGAGGACTCGTTTGTTCCAAATTGGGGATTTGGTGCTTGCTGTGAGAAGACCGATCATCACTACTCATCGAACGGGGAATAAGTTCGTCTCCAAATGGGATGGTCCATATGTTGTGAAGGAAGTATACACAAGCGGCGCTTACAGGTTGATCGCCGAAGACGGTCTGAGAATTGGTCCCATAAACGGGAAATTCTTGAAGCGTTACTATGCATAAGTTGAAGATTGTTCCTTGACGTACGAGCCTATACTGCATGTCACTCTTGACCCGTATGAGTATAAACTGTGCACGGTACCCATCAATGGTAAAGCAAGTGGCTAAACTGCTAAGTTACTCCACTGATGGCGTTTCGTATGGCTAAAACAGAAATTCCCCACTCTTGTTCAGGTTGGTTAAACTTTGAGTACTCCTGGCCCGCATGAGTATAAACTGTGAACGTCCCCCCCTAATCTTCTCAAAAGAAGTTTTCTCCTGAACTACGTTAAGACTTGATCCTTTCACCGGGTACGTAGGCAGCTTAGAAATTAACTAAGTTCAGTCAAGATTATCCGTTAAGTTATGTTTTTTCTTGTTGAAAACTTTATTCTTCAAGTTAAACAAATCAAAAGAAGTGCAAAGAAGTTATGGACTACTAAAGCAAAAGAAAATGCATATGAGATTGGAATAAAGCAAATAAAGTCTTTATTAAATAATCTCAAGATTGATAAGGTTCATTAAACTAGACATTGAATCAAAGAAAAAAAAACGAAGGAAAAAAAAATAAAAGCATCCTAAACTATCAAGGGAAGGGGCTCAAATTCTTCAAGTCTTCCTTCGCCACCTTCAGAAGTGCTAGTGAATCTTCCACAACTTTGAATGCCTTGAGGACAACTGTGGTATCTGATGGAGGAGTCTTCTCAAGGGCCTCAATCTCTTTGCTGATAGTTTGAACGAGAGATTGGGCATTCTGATAAAGGAGTTGATGTTGCTCCAATGAAAGTGACAAATCTTCCTTCTGTTTCGTCAAGTTGGCAAGTTTCTTCGTGACAGATTTCAACTTCTTCTCAGTTGTCTTAACTTGATTCGCCCCAGCTGCTTTCTCGGCTTGGGCACTGGCGAGTCGATCCCTTGCTTCGCTCAATTGCTGAGAAAGCCAATCTTTTGAAGTCTCTCCAGAAGCTGCAGACCTCGCCTCATCATAAGCAGTTGCCTTGGCAAACAAAATTGCCAATGACTTTTCGACGGCAGAAATGAAAGGCTCGTCAAAACCCTTAGCATCATTCAACACTGATTGAACTTCGTCCTTAAGAGATGAAATGAAGTTAAGAGGAGTGCTCTCTATCTTCTGGAGAAGATTGCCCCACATCAACTTGACAAATTGTTGTTTCTGAGTGGCGATAAATGTGGATGCTTGGAAAACTGAGACTGCGGGATGCTGAGGCATTTGCTTTTCTTCGGATATCACAAGTGTTTTGGATTGCGCCTCTCCTTCAGAAATAAGACCGTTCTCCAAAAGAATTGGCCCGAGGATCGATCCTTGAGACTCCACATCATCAGCTCTAAGAGGTTCCTCTTCCAACTGCTAGTGAAACACGTTCGATGTTTAGAGAAGAATAGAAAAATATTGAAGAACGATGAAAAGAGGAGGGAGAAAACTACCTTTTCACCAGACTTGTCAGCCGAAATCTTATCACACTTCCTTGGCCTCTTCCAATGGCGATCTTCAGTGTCACTTTCACTCTTTGCCAAAGGGACGGGGAAGTCTTTCTCTTCTCTCCTCCAATCGGATCAACCTTCTCAACTTGGATTGGGGCAACTTTCACATTGATCAACTTCGCGATGTTGTCATCAAAGAAGCTGCCGTGAGTCCTTGACCACCATTCCATATAGCTCTTGGCATACAACTTCTTAACAGCCGCAGTCATTGGGGGAAAGACCACTCCATCCATAGAATTCGATAAAGTGCACACGCGTTAATGGTTGAATCCTTCGTCTAGAGAAGCATCACGAAAGTCATTCTTAAGAACTCCAGGCACCACTTGATAAAACCTGAACTGACGAGCAAAACGGTGAGGACTGTAAGGCTCGATGATGAAACGATCCCCTTGTCTCAAAGGTAGATAGCAAGTTCGAATTGACATAAAGTAGTTGTGCTCCTCCTTTGAGCCTTCCCCACTGTCGGTATAACAGAACTTCTCGTGGAGCGTCATCGCATTGTAATTCCAAGCCACGAACTCCGCCTTGTGGATTTTCTTACGGGCCTCCCTCGCATCGTAATCCTTTGCCCCTCTCTCACTGGAAAACCGCATCATTTCCGGACCACGGATGTCTTGATAAGCTTGGCGATGCGTCTTGAAGTAGTGTGCTAGCCAACCATAGACGAAGTGGACGGGAAATGGAGCATGAACTTGAGTCGATCGGGCGGATGCTGATATCTTGTTCAAACCACGATAGATGCTTGCCAAGACCGGAATAGCCAAATCAACCTTGAAGTCGCTTGCTATGACGCTCGCCATCTTGAAAGTGCTTGGGCGTATCGAGCCGACGCTTTCTGTTGGAAGAACGATGAGACAAAGCCAACAAGCTATGAACGCCGCTAAATAAGTATCTTCCCTTTTGTTCCCGTCGAGTCCAAGTCTAGCAAACAACCTATCCTCTGCGACATTCCAAGCTTCATAAGGGCCAAAGTCACCAAGTGGGCATTGGGTTGATTCGTCTTGGACATACTTCTTTGCCTTTCTGCACCAAAAGCTCACCCAGGCTTCGATGGAAACTTGACCGCCATGAACATCCTTTCGCAGCAAGTGATAGGCGTGGAACAAATATTGGCAACTAAAGGGGGCATATCTCATTCCGAATTCGCCTTTCTCGGTGAGATCCTTTGTATCGGGGACCACTTCGTCGTGGAGAAGACCTGTCATAGGAAGACCCGCCAGAGCATACAAATCCCAAAGCGATATGGACAACTCGTCGTTTGACGTCAAAAGAGTGTTGGTTGCAGGACACCACGCTTCGCAGAACGCCTTCATGATCTCCGAGTTGCCGTCATAGATGAACAGTGAGGCGCGCACCGAGCAGTATATTTGGGCTGACTGCAGCTTGTCCTTGCACCGGTTGAGTACGTCCTCTGTCCATTCCCAATATCTGGCATAAACAGTGGAACTCGCCATTAAACTGAAGGTCGTCTCTCCACTTCACATTGCCTTCGATGATGCTTTGCCCTAGCGACGGTAGATGGGCCGGTTCATTTGAGTGTTGATGATGACCTGCTTCTAGAACCCACACGTGCGACGCTTTGCTCAACTTCATTTGGTATGACCACTCCTTGACTCGAAAGGGCACCGTCATCTTTCCCCGATCGCCCACATATGGTCCGGTGAGACAAGGATGAACCACCAATGTTGTGCCTTTCTCGAGCTCTTGCTTCTTGTCGTCGAGCATCACCAATTGTTTGACTCCGGAAACAAGGGTAACGTCTTCGAAATGCACCATGGTTACCTGCAAATCAACAAGAAGGAAAACACGAAGTCAGCGAATTGCCAAAAAATATGAGTGAAAAAAAAAAAACCAATGCGATGTTTTTTTTTAACGAAACTTGTTGACCGACAGGGTCACGGAACTTTAGTATTGCTTAATTAACGATGGCATTAAGTTATGAGTTTCAAATTAAATTGATGCCTTCATTAATTGAGGTGCAACAAAGTTGCAATTGTTGCTTTCCTAGGGTGGTGCCTGCATATATATGTATATTTTTATAAAATATATATATATATATATATATATATATGCGTAAAAATAAAATAAAATAAAATTTGACAACAACCCAAAAGCTCTGCATAGATTGCTCCAAAAAAAAAAAAAGGATGAAATCAACTCCGACAGAATCGAACATACAAGAAAACAAGGAGGGATTTTCCCAACCAATAACTAAGCTTCCTTGAGACAAGCCGGAACACCTGTATGAGAGACAACAGATCAATCCAGCATACATAAAAGAAAAATTAAGGAAGAGAGAAGTCTGAATCCCCCAACCAGTTGACAACAAGCTCTGATCCAGGAGTTCCGTTTCCACCTAAAATTCAAACTCATGCAAGGCAAGAGAAAACAACGTTCAATAACAAAATTTAGAGAGCAGAAAATTTGGAAAAAAAATAGAAAAGGGAAAAATTGGTAAATTCTCCAACCAATTTCAAGTCCTGTCTCGCGAATTCCCTTTCTGCCCAAATTCCAATACCTGCGAAATAGAAGAGAGACGATACTCAGCAACAAAAAAATTTGAAGGCAGAAAATTTAAACCGAGTTCAAACTACTCGCAAATTTACCTTCTCCACTCAACGGCGGCACCTGAGATGGATCTCGAAGAAATCTTTAGCTCTCCCAATCGGTTGACAGCAAGCCGTAATTCAAGGATTTCCTCTCCGCCCAAATTCGGTCCTGAAACGGAGCAAACCAACATCTTTCTTCACTTTTCCGTCTGTAAACCCAAACTTGGAAGCCACTATTGTCCAAATTATTTCAATGCTCATGCAGCAGAAAGAACAAAGGTGCAGAAGTAATATCATGCAAAACAAATCAAACAAAGTTCAATGCATGCAAAAAAAAAAAAAAAAAAAAAAACAAATCATTAATAAAGCAAATTACAAGTGGGTGCGTTATCCAAATTCATATTTTCTGAATGAGATTAGCTTGGAAGCAAATAAAAGAAAAGGAAGAGACAAGAACGGAAGATCCGAAGTCCGCCGCGGCTCTCTGAGGGAATTTAACAAACACATTGTGGGCGTAAGTTTTGCAAAGAAGGACCATGGAGGTTTGTATGAAGAAGGCAGCCCAAACAACGCAAGGAAAAAAGAAATTCGATCTGATGGTTCGGCAAGATGGTCATAACTCCGAATTCTCACCAAATAAATGTTTCTAGCTCTTGTTTCTGCGTTGAGTCGAATTCAGATTACTGTGAATTTCGATTGCCGAGCTCTTGTTGCTGCGTTAAGTCGAATTCTTACTTAATAAATACTCCAAGTTCTCGTTGCTACGCACTAGGCTACACTCCGACTGGGAATTCTGATTGTGATGATTATGCCATGATTCAAGGTGCTTATATAGATTTTTTTTAGCGTGGAGTCCATCTATAAGGAAACACAGTTCTGTTAGGACTCCATTAATCATATATTGGAGTTCATCGTAATCCAGGATCTGTGAAAATCAACTGCTCAAGCAAGTTTTTCGTAGAAAGCAGAGTTTGATTGGAAGCAGAATTCTGCATAGTGTCTTCCGTTGTGCCGTAGGAGTTTGATCCTTTCAGAGTCCGAACTCTTCCACGCTTCTAAAAGAAAATTTAAATTAATTAAGAAAAAAAAAAGGGAGAGAAGGAAGAGGATGAGATGAAGTCGGATTTTGGAGCTGATATGCAGCAACATTTTGCATACTCGCGGGAAATTGGGAGACAGAGGTTGCCTTGGAGTGAAATAAAATTGGGCCACTTGCTTTCCAATTTTTTTGGGCCACGATTTGTTTAAAGAAAAATGGAAGAGCATCTCAAGTCCAAACAATGAAACAAATGTTTACGTAAAGAATTGGGCCGTGGGTTTTGCTTCAATTAAAGTTGGATACTTAATTTACAAATCATGAATTAAGTTAGTATAGTGAAAGTGGGTGTCATGATGATTTACGTTTCGGAAGCCAAATTAATTACTTCAAATTCCGCCGACACGACGGTTCAGTACGTCTTTCGCCGAGCTTTGAAGTGGGGGCATTTGTAAACAAATTAATTTTTGTCTAATTAAAATGAAACACGTGTAAAATTAAATATTGATTATCAAATTTAATTCTCTTTATTTAATATTTTTGGATTGTTGGTAAATTAAAATCCATAAAATATTTAAATAAATTGATTTAATTGATAATTTTAATATTTATTGTTCCGGCGAATCAAATCAAGCCTTACAGTTCAGTCGGTTATGACCAATCACATGATGACACGTGGCATGTTTCAATACGTGGACCAATCAAGTCAAGACATATGCCATTTATTTATTTTCTTTAATATAAATTTATATTAAAGTGATAAATAAATAAATAAGTTTGATATTATCCCTTTAATAAATAAATAAATTAATTAAGGGATAATTATCACAAAGCTCCACCCTACGTCTATAAATAGAGACATTCTACAAACAACTCTCACAACTTGGAGATACGAAGGAGCAAGCCACAAAGCAAGGAGAAAGAAGTTCTCTGGTGTTCTTCAGCATCCTCGGTGTTCTTCGGCTTCTTCAACGGCTTTCTTCGTAGAAGTCAGCATCAACGGCGTTTGATCCAGCATCAAGGCATCAAAGTGGTGTTTCGGCGTTGCTCTTAAATCAAATTCGAAGCGAGATTCAAGCTTGTTTTTTGCGTTCTTCATGGAAATCAACCAAATCGAAGCGTCCGATCCGCAACAAGGTATTAAGTCCGCAAATCCGGCTTTTTTCTCAAATCAAATTCGAAGGTGCTCCAAGCGTGTTCTTCGAGAAAGTCAACAAACTGAGGAGTTCAATCCGCAATCAAAGCATCAAATCCAGATTTCGGTGTTGCTCCTCAACAAAGTCAAATCAAATTCAAATCAACATCAAAGGTGTTCATCAGCGTGTTCCTCGGTGTTCATCAAATCAAGGTGTTTAATTCGCGATCAAGTCTAGAGACCCGTAATTAACGTTCTTCAGAAGCAAATCAAATCCAACGGAAGATCGAACTTCCGAAGTCAACGAAGGAGTTTCAAACCTTCCGAATTTCAGCAAATTCCTGTAGGAAGAATCAGAGGAATAAATTAGAGATTGTACCCGCAAGTTCAAATAAATCAATAAAATTCATTTGTGATCATTTCTCGAGTTTAATTATTTAATTAACACATAAATTGAGTTACACATAGTAAAATCACGTCCTTTGTTGCTCAAAAATTTCAATCGAACGACATCTCTTGTTGCCACTGTTTAAAATCAATTTATGATTTCTCTGATTTCTCTTCTATAACCGACTCAGTGACCGATTTGACAATCAGTGCAACAACATTAAAGTTAGAGTTTATGTTGGAAATCAGCTTTGTGGTAGTACCGGATTATCAAATATAATAGATAATCAGATTTTACAATATACATGCGATGTATAATATGAATAAGTGATTCAAAACATAAGTACCAAAATCATGTTGAAACGTACCAATATAAGTACCAATAACATATAGATCCAACTTGTCAATTGTGACATGAGTTCCTTCAGCCAGTAGATCCAACACATTCATTAGGATATTAGTATCATCATTACATAGATTCATATGAGTACAAGTACCAGAATCTAATAGATCAAAATCAGCATAAATACCAGAGCATATATTAATCATATTATAGGTACCAACAGAATGCAGAATCTTAAGAAGATTAGTACCAGTAATGTACCAGAAACATATTCATATGACAATGAAAATCAGAACAATGCTATAAAGGTAAACCGAGAGGCTTATCATTTGTTATGACTGAATCGACGACAAAAGTCGTCTTTACTTAAAGAAGTATTCGCGTCCACTACCAATGTGTTGGGTTGTCGCGAAACTCCTTCCATTATTAGACAGTCCAGAGATTTTCGAATCACAGATACGCACGACCTCAGTAGAATCTCACTTTGACCACTAAAAGGCTCTTATGAGAGAGTGTCGTGTCTGGTTGGTACTTCAAAAAACGTGTCATGTATGTGGAAGTATGTTTTCTTGACTGAACTCACAAGTACCAGTGCATGTGTGTTTCGTACCAGAGTATTTTTTTCAGTACCAATCCAGAAATCTATCTAGACTTCTAACTCTTCCTAATTCACCACAGTTTACATACTTGTTTCTCTATTTTTCTCTCTCATTTTCTGAGGTTTGGAACTTAGTATTTATAGGGGAGAAGTCATGACACAAATGACCATTAATTGCCTTACTTATGGCAGACCTTAAATCTTACAATTAAGATAGTCATAATGCTGAATAAGGTTACAAAAACGTTTGGAACGTTTTGTAATAGATACCAGCACATGAACAAGGCCTTAAATGCCATACAATTAACATTGTAATTGTCTGGTACCAACTTTATTTCAAATTCAAAATAAATGTTTAGCAATAAAACTCATGTTTATACTTACCAATATGCAATCTTTAGTGCATAGCATAATATACAATACTTAATTGTATATAAAGTACAAACATCTTAATATATCCTGTGGACTATAATATACCACAAAGTTCCAGTCTTTATTACTTTCAATTTATTTATTATTAGTTTATGGACTTTATTCTATGAATTCCTACCCAAGAATTTGGTACCCCTTCAAGAATAAACACATCCATAACATCAAATTCCAACAGTTTGTTTCGGCCATGTAAAATCAACAAAAAAAATTTATCTTAAGGAAAGAGAGTTGAATTCTCGCCTCGACCTTTTCAATAATCATAGTGAAATCACGCTCTTTGTTGCTCAAAAATATCCAACAATATATATTACAAATTTAATCATCTACAATATTCAATAATCCGTTACTACATAAATCCAACAGATGCAATTGTAATGTACTCAGATCTGAATAGCGGTCGGTTTGAAATCAAAAGTAATGACGTTGTCGAGTAGAGGGCGCAATACGTGCCCATATTCAACATGATCTGGATGAACGAGATATTCTGCTACTCCTTGAGTGCTCTCGAATGTGGATTCAAAGATATGAGTAAATCCTTGATGCAAATTCTCTATACTCACATCTTTACCCCTGTCACACCCCAACCAATATAATGTACATCAGGCTTCCAAAAACAATACATACAAATGGCGAAAAGTCACCCGAATATATGTATTTAAAATAATTTTTAGATTATATATATATATATATATATATATATATATATATATCATGTATCTTTTGATGTGTAAAGTAGAATATGTCTCATACATAATCATACTCAAATACGGACACAAAAATGCAAAATTGGTGAGTTAAGTTTTTTATTTTTCCAATCTAATTCTGTCAGAATTTTATTTCTTTGGTAAATCCTATAACTTTAAAAAATTTATAATGTTGGTCCGATTATTGTCGAAAATCAATGTTGCCAGAAACGTTTATATGGCAGCCACGTTAGTAATACGAATTGGGGAAAATGGTGGCTTAATAGAATGCTGACTCAAAAAAATACAAAATTAACCCCGTAAAATTTTAATTTTAGGAAAATTTAGTCCTGTTCATATTCTTATTTGCAATTAACAGCCATAACTTTTAAAATTTTACAATGTCTGCCAATTTTCACCAGATAATTAATTTATCAAAGAAACCGTTTACGTGGTTATCACAACAAAGACATAAATTGAAAAAAATATCGACTCAATAAATTAGAGAAAATATTTTAATCAAACTAAATTGTTGACTTGTTAAAATATGTGGAATAAAAAGAAAACAAAAAAATTACATGGCAATGTTAAGAAATTTACAACTTATTATTTTTATGGCTTAAAATAATTTAAATAGTTTTTTTTTTATATTTTTTACGATATGCATAAAATTAGAAAAAGTATTTGAAAGGGTAAATATAATATAATCTTAAGGTCGAAGAAGATGACCTTCTCTCTCTCTCTCTTTTTTTAATTTTAAACTTTTATAAATTTTAGATATTAATTAAATACTAGTAACCTGCACATGCAAATAAATTATTATTTAAATATATTAAAATTAATTTTTATATTAAGGTATATTTTATAATTATATTTAATATAATTATTAAATTATAATAAATAAATAAATAAATAGTATAAGATAATATTATATTAATTAAAAATTTTAAAATATAAGGAGAAAAAATTAAAAATTATATAAAAAGCTAAAAAAAAAAAAAGATTTGAAGTTAGGTGAGAGAAAAGAGAAATATCTTGAGAAAAAAAAAAGAACAATAATGAAAAAGTGAATAAATGAAAAAAAGAAGAAGAAAAGAATGTAAGAAAACAAAATGGATGAAAAGAATAAATAAATAAATAAATAAAGTCCAAGAAACCAAAACGATTACTATCCACCGGTCTCGTTTAATATAATAGTAAAGATAAAGATAAAAAAATATTTTTTTTAAATTGTCATGTAATTTTTTTGTTTTTTTTTTTTTTTGTCTTCTTTTTATTTCACATATTTTAACAAGTCAACAATTTATTTTGAATAAGTATTTTTTCCAATTTATTGATCCAATATTTTTTCCAATTTATATTGGTGATATGATAATCACATAAACGTTTTTTTACGATAAATTAATTATTTGGAGAAAATCGAATATACATTGCAAAATTTTAAAAGTTATGAGTCTTAATTGCAGATGATAATACGAACAGGACTAAATTTGCCAAAATGGAAAACTTATAGGATTAGTTTTGTATTTTTTTTAATCATCATTTTACTAAGTCATCATTTTTCCCAATTTATGTTGCTTAGATGGCTGCCACATAAACATTTCTGATGATAAATTAATTTTCTGGTGAAAATTGAATCAACATTGTAAGATTTTGAAAGTTGTAGGACTTAATTGCAAAATAAGATTTAATTGCAAAACAAGATTTGGATATGATTGAATTGCTAAAGTGAAAATTTTATAGAACCAAATTTGTAGTTTTACCTTCACACATATATATATATATATACATATATATACATATATATATTGGTTGAAACACATGCTTGCTTTTGACATATTCGACATGAGAATAAAGGACTAAGCATTTTATCTAAACACGTAAATTATTATAACTTACTTTTGAATATAAACTTGTAGTCATCTCAACACATATTTATTTTTATCTTCACAAAATTATATGTCTATTACAAGTAGTTTACTTAGCCATTTTTCGATCCAATTGAACATAACTATTTTGAGTTATGCTAGTCTATTGTTTAATTAAGCGTATAAAAAATTAGTTTATATGTCAGTATTGCTTATTTTATCATTTTATAACCATTGTGGAATAAATTCCAATATTGTCCTTGTCCAATAAAAATGAGTTAACTGCCCAAAAATAAGACTGAAAATAGAGATAAAATATTCATTCTATGTTTACCCAAAACAACTAGACAAAACTCAAAAAATGAGTCGCAATATACCAGGATCAAATCCAATAATACTCTTGGGCAGTCTTGGACCGAAACTTCGAATATTTATGAAGTAAACACAAGAAATTTACATAGAACAAATTCAGGATTAGACCTTTTGTAATTTTAGTTCCATATTTTTGAAATTAGACACATTTAGTCCCATGATTTTCAAAAAGTTATAAATCTGGTTTCAACCGTTAAATAATGGATGAAAAATGCATTTTTACCATTAAGTGCAATTTGGGGGAAAAAAATTACTGTTTGATAGTTTTTTTTTGGGGAGTTCACTTATTAATACTTCATTTTGGCATCCTAAATCAACTTTGAAACATTACTCTGAATCACTCTCATTAAGTTGATGTGGTGCTAAAATGAGGTATTAATAAGCAAACTCCCACAAAAAACAACTTGATGAATAATAACGTTTTCCCCAAATTATACTTAACGGCAAAAAACACACATTTTCCACCGATTATTTGATGGATGAGACCAGAATTGTAACTTTTTAGAAATAATGGGACTAAATGTGTCTAATTTAAAAAATACGAGGCTAAAATTGCAAAAGATTTAATCCTATAGGACCAAAAATTTAACTTGGTCATTGATACACTAATGGTCTAGTCCATTCTTTTCTTTTAAAGTAAACTATATGCAAGGTTATAAACAAAATCAAATCAATCATGCCGTTAGAGATATAGAAATGTTACCAGCTGAAGGACTTCATAGTAGGAACAAGATTAACAAGATTAGCATATTGCTTTATGCATTCTTCAATTTGTTGTTCGGATACCCCATCTTTGAATTTTGCAAGTAGTATGTGCTTCACCACTCCATCACCACCTTCCTCCATCACCTCTCTCTTTCTGTCTCTCCTTTATCTTATGCTCGTGTCTCTATGTTTGTATTTGTATGTGTATAATAAATTTATATATATATATATATATATATATATATATATATCTCCAAGTGTTAATTCCTGTCCATATATTACCTATAAGTTTTAATGATCTGTGTACCACAAGATGGAGATAGAATTCTCAAGATATCTTTTCTATAAATTACTGTCCTCTTATCAATTTTTTTTCTATAGTTTTTTTTCTTTTGGGTTCAATAGATCATTTATTTGAGTTTGTATGGAATTGTACCACTTAAATGTAAAATTCTTCCTATCAATAATTGTGTTATAAAGAATTCAAACACGAAATCTCTGATTAAGTTAGTATAATGTCGAATTTTTGAAATATGTCACTTAGTGGTTACTGTCCTCTTCGTGATGTCATCATGTCGGTGGTGCATGCAGATCACGGGGAAAAAAAATATATAATATTCATATATTGTCTAATTCAATTAGGGCTGTCAATTCTCAACCCGACCCGACAACCCGACCCGACCCGAAAAATATCAGGTTCGGGTTGGGGGTTTTTGGGTCGGGTTGAAATCGGGTCGGGCCCGAAATGGACCCGAAGGAGATAGGTTGGGTTCGGGTGGGTTTCAGGTTGATCCGAGTCAACCCGAAAAATCATGCGGGTGACCCAACAACCCAAACCCACCAGACCCAACCCAACCTGACCCGGAAATTAAAAAAAATATTTAATATATATTTAATATATTTAAATTATATGGTGTATTATAATTAGATAAAAATTTATGAAATGATAATTGGTTTAGGATTAGATATACTTAAAAAATAATAATTAATTTATTAATTGAGAATAACGTGATTTATAATGTTAATATTATATAATTTATCTAAATTATATAATTTTGTTAATTAGAAAGACATACATGATTGTAATATGATTAGAATTATACGGAGTTCACGGAAAAAAAAAAGAGATGTATTTATTTAAACTTAAACAATTAGAATTGCATTATGATTAGTTTAGTAAAAAATATATCATTCGATCTAAATAATTATTATGTATCTAATTTATATTTTATATAATTGCCCTATTGATTAAATTT
Source organism: Lantana camara (assembly GCA_037501455.1). Taxonomy (NCBI): domain Eukaryota; kingdom Viridiplantae; phylum Streptophyta; class Magnoliopsida; order Lamiales; family Verbenaceae; genus Lantana; species Lantana camara. The sequence goes on along the minus strand of CM074856.1, from coordinate 108,882,558 downwards.
TATTAAATTTATATAAATAAGAATTTAAATGGAGTTGATATAAAACTTAATTATAATTACACTTTTAGAATTGGATCTTAATTAAGAATCTTAATTAAATTTGTATAAATAAGAATTTAAATAGAGTTGTACCTTTTTGAACAGTTTGAAACCCACCCATCTCACTCGTTTTTCAACCTGTTCGGCATATTTTGGACTCGTTCTACTTGTTTTAGGCCCGTTTTTTACCTCTTCAACCTAATTTGGACTCTTTTAACTCGTCTTTTGACCTTTTTGTCTTATTTTGGACTCGTTCGATTCGTTTTGGAACCTTTTCTCCCATTTTGGATGCATTTTATCCATTTGGATCCATTTTACCCGCTTGGATCCATTTTACCCATTTTGGATCCACTTTACCCACATTTTATCCATTTTGGATCTATTTTACCCATTTAGATTCATTTTACCCACTTGGATCCTTTTTACCCACTTGGATCCATTTTACCTATTTAAACTCATTTTACCCATTTGGATCCAATTTACCCATTTGGATCCAATTTATCCATTTAGATTCATTTTACCCACTTGGATCCATTTTCGATGCATCTTACCCATTTAGATCCATTTTACTCAATTGGATCCATTTTACCCATTTGGATAAAATATACTCATTTTGGATCCATTTTACCCATTATGGATCCATTTTATCCACTTGGATCAATTTTACCCATATTTAACTCACTTGAATCCGTTTTACACATTTGGATCCAATTTACGTATTTTGGATCCATTTTACCTACTTTAATCCATTTTACCCATTTGGATCCAGTTGACCTATTTTGGAACCAGTTTACTCACTTGTATCCATTTTACCAATTTTGATCAATTTTATCCATTTTGTATCCATTTTACCTATTTTGGATCCATTTTATCCACTTGGACTCATTTTACACATTTTGGATCCATTTTATCCATTTAGATTCATTTTACCCACTTGAATCCATTTTACCCACATTTTACCCATTTTGGATCCATTTTACACATTTGGATGTATTTTATCCATTTTAGATCCATTTTACCCATTAGGATTCATTTTACCCACTTGGATCCATTTTACCCATTTGAACTCATTTTACCCTTTTGGATCCAATTTACCCATTTTGGATCTATTTTACCCATTTGGATCCATTTTATTCAGTTGGATCCATTTTATCCATTTAGATCAATTTTACCCATTTTGGATCAATTTTACTCATTTGGATCCATTTTACCTATTTCGATCCATTTAACCCAGTCGGATCAATTTTACCCATTTGAATCAATTATATCCATTTTGGTTCCATTTTACCCATTTGGATCCATTTTACCCATTTGTGCTCATTTTACCCTTTTGGATCCAATTTACTCATTTTGGATCTATTTTACCAATTTGGATCTATTTTACCCAGTTGGATCCATTTTATTCAGTTGGATCCATTTTACCCATTTTTGATCAAATTTACTCATTTGGATCAATTTTACCTATTTGGATCCATTTTACCCAATTGAATTCATTTTACCCATTTGGATCAAATTTACCCATTTGAATCAATCATATCCATTTTGGATACATTTTACCCATTATGGATCCATTTTACCCATATTTAACCCACTTGGATCCGTTTTACACATTTGGATCCTATTTACGTATTTTGGATCCATTTTACCCACTTTCATTCATTTTACCCATTTGGATCCAGTTTACCTATTTTGGATCCAGTTTACTCACTTAGATCCATTTTACCAAACTGTATCAATTTTACCCATTTTGGATCCATTTTATCCATTTAGATTCATTTTACCCACTTGAATCCATTTTACCCACATTTTACCCATTCTCAATCTATTTTATCCATTTTTGATCCATTTTACACATTTGGATGCATTTTACCCATTTTAGATCCATTTTATCCATTTAGATTCATTTTATCCACTTGGATCAATTTTACCCACATTTTATCCATTTTGGATCAATTTTATCCACTTGGATCTATTTTACCCATTTGAATCCATTTAGCCAACTTGGATCCATTTTACTAATTTGGATCTAATTTACCCATTTTGGATCCATTTTACCCACTTGGATCCATTTTACCCATTTGGATCCATTTTACCAATTTGGATCCATTTTACCCATTTTAATTAATATTATAAACAAGTTTTTAATGTGGGTACAATTTATTAGAGTTAGATTTAGAATTTGATTAAGATTAGACTTGTAACCAAATTCCTATCCATAATTAAGTACTTATAAAATTTCAATAATAATTTATAATACATATTGGTTTACATAATTAACTTAATTAGACATTAGTGAAATCATTAAGGTAAGGATATTTTGGAGACCACCAAATTTAAAAAAACATCCAAAAATCCAAACATTAGTGAAATCATTAATTAGAAAGACATATATGATTGTAATATGATTATAATTGAATGGAGTTTATGGACAAAAAGAAATGTATTTATTTGGACTTGAAGAATTAGAATTGCATTATGATTAGTTTAGTAGAAAATATATTATTCGATCTAAATAATGTTTATGTATCTAATTTTTATTTTGTACATAATTACCTTATTGATTGAATTTATATAAATAGGAATTTAAATAGAGTTGATATAGAACTTATTTATAATTACACCTAGAGTTAGAACTTAATAATATTTATGTATTAATTTTTTTTATCTTATATTAATTGCAATTATGTCAAACCTTCCAAACTATATATTTTTATATATTGTTATCAAGTTTTAAAACACTTTAAACATAAATTAGAATTTAAAAAAAAAAAAAAAGAAAAAGGAAAAAGGAAATCGGGTCGGGTTGGGTTATCGGGTGACCCGAACAGTGTTCGGGCCGATCGGGTCGGGTCGGGTTGAGAATTTTCATGTAATACCCCCACCTCAACCCGACCCACCCAAATTGACACCCCTAAATTCAATCCATCCGATTCGACAAAAATAATTGAATAAAAATGATTCATTGCCTCAAAACCTAAGAAAGTTCATCGCGTAGAGAAGAAGATTGAAAAAAGAAAATAAAATATTGTAAAATCATGTTTTAACAGACTTATAGTAAAATTATTTGTATTGCTAGAGATTTTACAAAAGTAGAAATTCAGAATAGTGATCTAGTTTATCGGTAGCCTTCTTAATATTCTCACTGTGGTATTCTACGTACCAGGAAAACTATTATACTAACAAAAAATTCTTTTAATTCTAATATATTAGTGTATTTAATTGTTTCTGGTGATAATTGTATTGTAGGCACTTCTTAGTTCCGCAAACAAATTAAAACAGCTGGTTGTTATATATAAGATAGTTTCTTATGTTTATTGTTATTTCTAAATAAAATCCTCATTTCAACTAAACAAATAACTTGTGAAAGAGATTATATAAGTTTCCTTTAAATCTACACAGTTGAATGCAAATTTCAATTGGTTCATGATAAAAAATACAAAATAAAAAATAAACCAAGGTGATACTGATTATTGACGTTGATGTTGATGATGATAAGATGATGATGATAATTTTTTTATTATTATTATTTTGTTTTAAAGAGGGTCAATGCTGGTTTTTCAACTACTCACAATAAAAATCGTAACTTACTAATTTATTGATATAGATGTTTACCAGTTACCACTTAAGCCATCTATTCGTCTATAAGATGATTATATTGAATTGTTATTTGTGCTCCAAATACTATAATTGACACATAGCCCTTTATTGTCTTGTTTATATTCTGATTGGGCTTTTCAATGCGAGCTTAACGTTTTGTTGGTTGCACGTTTTGTATGAACTAATTATTCTTGTTGCCTAGATATATTCGAGGGAGGTCTTCATAATCGAATGCCTTGATCCATTTGGCTTTTAAATAGCCAAAATATTCATACATACTTTTTATGAAGGGATAAATATATTTTAGCATCCGAACTATGCCCGTTTTTGTAATTTACCATCCAAACAATTTTTCATTGCAAACCGTCATCCAACTTTTGCATTTTTGACAAAACGCCATCTAAACCATTTTTTTTGGTGGTTTTGGGGAAAAAATTTGACACTTGGCATTTTCTTAAAACATACACGTCGGACCAAACCACCTTCAGATGGCATTTTGTCAAAAATGCAAAGGTTGGATGACGGTTTGCAATGAAAAATTCTTTGGATGGTAAATTGCAAAAACAGGCATAGTTCGGATGCCAAAAAATCTTTTTCCCTTTTATGAATAACAATCATATTGACACCCAAGTCTTTCTTTAATGTTAATGGAACTCAAATTTTTTAGAATCACCGTTTGATAGGATTGATTAGTGTTTTTGGTTTTGCAAATAATTTGTGTGTGCATTCACTATCTGGTATCCAAACTTGCGTGAATATACTTTTATAATATGTAAATTAAATTAGAAGGGAACCATATAATCTTTTTACTGAAATATTTGACTGGATAATTTAAAGAGTGCATATACAAGTGACTTGTCCATGTATATTTGTCAAGAAGAATCAAAAGCAACAATCCAATGTGAAAAAAAATTAAAATGGAAAGATAAAAAGAACAATGATTTTTACTTTTTTTTGGGTTTTAATTAAGATAATAATTTTTTTTAGTTTTAATAATTAAAATAATTATTTTGTAACCCTAAGTTGTTCTATTAACTTAAAAAATGGAAGGCCCTTAAGAATAGACTTAAAAAGGTTATAAATACAAGATATTTTGAATACATAAAATATATCGTCGCCTAATTTATGGAATTGACATCTTTGATTATTTTCTTAATTGATCAGGATTGATTATTTAGTATTTAGAAATTACATGAACATCCATCAAAATATTAAAAAAATTTCAAGTTAAGAAATTCTCAAATGTTTTTTGTTTTAAAGTTAATTTGATTACAACACCATCCTTAACTAAAGTTGGAATTGAATCATCTGAATTTAGGAATCAGAAAAAAAAAAAAAAAAAAAAAAAGGAATCGGTTAAAGTTTACAAAGAAAATAAGCACTCCGGAGAATTTTCAGAGTTCTTCAGAGTTGACTTCGAATAGGCCCTTACCGAAAATTCAGTAGACAAACGTTGTTGTTTTAGGTGAAGAATTAGAGGAGTCGATTTATCAAGAAAATTGTATTATTAACCGATCTCAAAAAGTCACAGAAGATGATCCAAAAATAATAAAAAAAAAGGCTCTTTTCAGACGTTCAAATTCGTTTAATAAACATATGAAGAAGACATTATGTTTGCAAGATATCAGTGAAAGCATCAGAGTTTTGAAGAGTTCTCTATCAAGAGGGATTCGCCTTGATAGACCGTTAGCTTTTACAGATACAAATAATGAGGATCTTGAAAAAAAAAAAGATTGAGAAATTGAAAATTTTTGACCTAAATAATTTTGACGATGATATTTTTGGTCTAGATGCTTTATTGTTTAAGGAGTAGTACTTCCTTTACTTTGTTTTCTAAACCTTTCTGTTTTTATTTTCATTGTTATTTTCTTTTAAGAGGTCCTTTATAAAATTTCATTCTTTTATTTAAAACAACAAAAATAAAAATAAAAAAAATCACCCGAAATTTTCATATAAGGATTACAAACTTGATTCAGAGAACCAAAACTGGACATCCTCTCATATTCTTCCAATTTGGGCTTCTAACAATTATACTTATCCTAGTAGGAATACCCATAACCTCTCGGTTAAAGTTTTTTCACCCTTCTCGATCGCCTGCTGGAAGGGGGCGGAGCCAGTGTAGGCCAGCCCCCCCTCCCCCCCCCCCCCCCCCCCCCCCTATATGCCCCACCCCCAATTAAAAAAAAAAAAATTTATATACCTCCTCCCCCACCTCATAGCCCCAAATTTATAAATCCATCCCAACTTAAAAATCCAATTATAAATATACAATCCCTCTTTAAAATTAAAAATCCTCATATACTTGTCCTGAACTCTAATTGTAAATTCACCCCTTTATTTCTTAGTTTTGATGGGTAAGCTTCCTTTTAATTTTTTCAACTTTAATTTGTGCAAATTTTGAATATTTTTATGAAGTAGGTTACTTCTTAGTTTTTAATTTTTGTGAAGTAATTGTTTCTGTGAATTCTTATTGAATGTCAATGTTTTCAAAATCGGACCGGATCGGCCGGTTCGACCGGTGACCGGTGTCTGGTCCGGTCCGAATCACCATACGAAACCAGTTGAAACCGGACCGGTACAGGGCCGGAAAAACAGGCCGGTTAACCGCCGGTTTTGGCCCCGTGAACCGGACCGGACCGGCGGTTCACATATTTTTCATTTTTTTTTTAAAAAAAAAAACTTAAAATTCCCACATCCTTTAACCTTTTTTGAGTCTCAGAAAACATTTTTTGCACACTTACAATTCCCAAATCCCAAATTTAAAATCACAGGCATCAAATTAGACGTTAAACCCTCGAATATGACTCTTTTATTCTAAAATTGAACTATATTATATATTATATTTTTAATTTTAACATATTATTATATACATATATATATATATTATTAAAAATAATATTTTTATTTATTACGTCGAACCGGTCCGACCGGTGACCAGTAAGGCTGCCGTTTTGACCTCCGGTCCGCTTTTGAAAACATTGTTGAATGTTTAAGTTTTGTATGCTTATAAAATGTTCAAGCTTTATATGTTTATTTAGAGTGCTAACTGATGAATTATTTTTTGAATTGAAATCATAGTTTGTAATCATGCATCGGTTAAATCATCAAGTTCGATTGCCAACCAAAAAAGAATCAATATTAATAGTATAGAATTTAATTCTGAAGACATAATTAGTGATTTGGAACTACAAATTTTCAGCCCCGATTGTCAAGAAATCCTAAATCCGCCCCTGCCTGCTGGACACACTCCCGCACAATACAAACTCCATCAACACCTTTTTCCAACGGATATATATATGGCATTAGTCTCCATTGTTGAAATGTTTTAGAAATTAATATATATATATATAGATTCTGTACGTGAAATTACTTTTGGTGCCAGCCATAATTGTGATAAACAAGTGGTTCAAAGTATACTTTTCCTAAATAAAAAATGACTTAAAAAGAAATCGACATTAAAATTATTTCTCTAGTGAATATATATTTTCTCAAAAACTTAATAAAAGTATAAAACTCATCCGTATATAGGAAGAGACAGGAGAGAGAAACGAGGAGAGCACGCATCAAGGGACAATATCAAGAGGTGCAAACGACGTCCCAACCAAACAACCTGTCTTCATAGATAATTAAGCTAACAAAAACCAAAACAAATTCCATTATTGATCATCATTATGCCATGATCGACATTCATGATCTCTCTCAATTCTCTTCCATTATCGCAAGAATCTCATTCCTTAAAACATAATTGCATGACAACCCTTTTCCTTTCTCGGCGTGTTTTTTGTTGAACTTTGGTTGATCTCTTGAAAAATGATGGCAATGGAGGGGATGATGGATGAGGGCGTGTTGGATGATATAATCACGCGTTTGCTTGATGGGAAAGGAGGAAAACAGGTCCAGCTTTCGGAGGCGGAGATCCGCCAACTCTGCAGCAATGCACGCCAAATCTTCCTCTCTCAGCCCAATCTTCTCCAGCTCAATGCCCCTATCAGGATTTGCGGTAATGTTTTTCACTTTTTTTTTTACGTTCTATTCAATGACCACCTGATCTAAAAATTTAAACTTTTATAAAAGAATATTAAATATTTAAACATCTTTTAACAAGCTCCTTCATATGCAGACGAATTTTTTTGGTCTGACCTTACTCATGAATTTTTCTTTTTAATGGGTGACATTGAAGATTGGATCAGAAAACTTCTTTGTTTTGAGTTTTGATACCATATTAAATGATCACCTTATCTGAATATTTAAGTTTTTAAAATGTAATATCATTAAATATTTAAATGTTTCTTGTGATTAGAGAGAGAAGAGAGCGTGAAGAGAGCTGTGAGAACATTTTCTTCATCATTGATAACTACTGAAAAACTGAAAGAGGGGATAAATTTATATAAATACATGGAGGTATTATTCAGCTCCACGTGTGCACGGGAGGTCAACACTAACTAACCTCTACCCAGCTAATTAAGTGTGTGCTTAATATATAATTACATGTGTATTAATGTGTAATTTGGCGGCAACACCCCCCCTCAATCTGGAGCGTGGATATCAATCATGCCCAGATTGGCTTTGTGAGTGTTGAAGAGTGTGGTTGACAACGGCTTGGTGAGTATGTCTGCAGTTTGAGCATGTGTTCGAAGGGGGAGTAAGCGGATGACTCCTTGTTGAATCTTTTCACGGACAACGTGACAGTCAATTTCAATGTGTTTAGTTCTTTCATGAAATGTGGGGTTGGCGGCAATGTGTAAAGCTGACTTGCTATCGCAGTAGATGATGGCTGCTTCATCTGATGGTAAGTGAAGGTCGTGTAAAATGTATTTGATCCATTGAAGCTCGCAAGTGGTGGCCGCAAGAGCACGGTACTCTGCTTCAGAAGATGAACGCGAAACGGTGGATTGCTTTTTAGATTTCCAGCTGATGAGTGAATCACCAAGGAACACACAATATCCGGTTACTGATTTGCGAGTATCCAAGCATCCAGCCCAATCTGAATCACTAAATGCGCGAAGTGTTGATTTGCAGTTGGCTGGAAAGAATAGGCCTTGACCGGGTGCAGCTTTGATGTAGCGGAGTATTCGACAAGCAGCATCAAAGTGTTGTGTTGTTGGCTTTGATAAGAACTGACTTAATTGTTGTACGCTATAAGAGATATCTGGACGAGTTGTGCATAAGTATAAAAGCCTTCCAATTAATCGCCTGTAGCTTGCTATGTCTGAGTAAGCTGTGCCTTCTGCAGAGATCTTAATTGCTGAATCCATGGGAGTAAGGGCAGGTTTGGATGCAAGTAGGCCACTGTCTTGAAGAAGTTCTAGGGCGTATTTCCGTTGATTGAGAGAGATTCCAGCTTTAGATCTTGCTATTTCTAAACCAAGAAAAAATTTTAATGAGCCTAGATCCTTGATTTTGAAAGAATCATCAAGAAAAGCTTTAATGTTGTTGATTTCATCTTGACTATTGCCTGTCAATATGATATCATCAACATAAACAAGTAATGCAGTGAATGTTGTGTGATTTTTCTTGACAAATAAACTATAATCAGCTAAGGATTGTGTATATCCCTGTGAGATCAGTGAAGATGATAGTTTGGAGAACCACTGTCTTGATGCTTGCTTGAGACCATAGACGGATTTGTTTAGTTTACAGACTTTGTTGGGAGCATCCATCAAGAAACCTTGTGGTAGGTTCATATAAACATCTTCATTCAAGTCTCCATGAAGGAATGTATTGTTGACATCCAATTGTTGGAGTAACCAGCCATGTTGAGCAGCAAGAGCAAGTAACATTCTTATTGTTGTGATTTTTGCCACTGGACTGAAAGTGTCAAAGTAATCTATGCCCTCAGTTTAAGTGTATCCTTTTGCTACAAGCCTTGCCTTGTACCTTTCTATGGATCCATCTGATTTATACTTGATTTTATAGACCCATTTGCATCCAATGGGCTTAACACCTGCTGGAAGATCAACTAGAGACCAAGTGTTAGTTAATTTGAGTGCTTCTATTTCCTTGTCCATGGCATCTCTCCATTCTTTGTGTTTGACTGCTTGATTGTAAGTCTTTGGCTCAGAAGTTGTTGAAATACTCAGTGTATAGTGTCTGCATGATGGGGCCAAATGTGTGTAATCAAGCACCGCAGACAAGGGGTATGTTGTAGACTGAGATGAAGCTGTATGAGAAGTGTCAGAGGATTTTTGAATGAGGTTGCAGTGATAAGCTTGAAGGTAAGAAGGAGTTTGTTTTTGTCTCTGTGGTCTAAGTGGTTACTGCTGTGGTTGGGGATTAATGGGAACTGGAGCAGGTATAGCAGTTGGTTGAACTTGCACATGATTTTGGGCAGTGGAAGGAGGATCCTCTGAATAGGTAATATCTGATGCAGTAGGTAAAGAGACAATGTGAGAAGGTAGAGAAGATTGTTGTGATAACCTGAAAGGGAAGTAATTCTCAATAAAATGAACATTTCTTGAGGCAAAAATCTCTGATGTGGTGGGATCCTGAAGTATGTAGCCCTTTGTTCCTGGTTTATAACCCAAAAACACAGCTCTCCTTGCTCTAGGATCAAATTTGGTTCTCTGCTGAGTCAGAGTAGATGCATACACTAAGCATCCAAATACCTTGAGATCTGAATATGTTGGTGAATGCTTATATAACAAATCAAAAGGTGTCTTATTGAGAAGTAAAGGAGAAGGAACTCTGTTGATGAGAAACACAGCATGAGTAATAGCATAAGACCACATAGCTTTAGGCAAATTAGACTGAAAAAGTAATGCCCTAGCTACATTTAAAATGTGCTGATGCTTCCTCTCCACAACACCATTCTGTTGTGGAGTTTCAGCACAAGAAGTTTGATGATAAATTCCTTTTTGATCATAAAATGATTTGATGGCAAACTCGGGACCATTATCTGATCTAATGGTCTGAATCTTGGTTTGAAATTGATTTTCCATCAATAAAATGAAAGATTGAAGCTGATGCCTTGCTTCAGACTTGGTTTTTAACAAGCAAACCCAAGTAAACCTACTGAAATCATCAACTATGGTCAAGAAGTACTTATGACCAGCAATAGAAGAGGTAGCATAGGGACCCCAGATATCCACATGCAATAGCTGAAATATATGGGAAGAAACTGTAACACTAGAAGGGAAAGGCAACTTCTTTTGTTTAGATAAATGACAAACATCACAGTGATCAAAAGAAGTGGGACATTTTATTGAATTATCTGAATTGTGCAATGTATTCAATATAGTGGAAGGTACATGTCCAAAACGAAAATGCCAGAGATTATCTGAAGTAACACAATCAGAATTACAAGCATTGATAAAAGATTGAGTGACAGAAGCTAGAACATAAAGACCATCTTGAAGATCAGCTGAACCAATCATCTTCAAGCTCTTGGAATCCTGAATAACACAGCAATGTGAGTGAAAAAGGACATAACAGGATAATGACTTAGTTAACTGACGAACTGACAAAAGATTGAATGAAAATTCAGGTATATACAGGACATTGTACAATACTAAATCAGCATTCAATCTTATCTCACCAGACTTATGAGCTGAGACATGACTTCCATTAGGGAACTTCACATTAATAGGAATTATGGACTTAATAGAATGAAACGCAGATAAAGAATTGCATATATGATCTGTAGCTCCTGTATCTAGTATCCAACTACTCTTGGAACTGGAAGATGATAAGGCCAAGTGGTTACCTGAGGTGGAAGGAGCAGATTGATGAGCTATAGAGATCTGATTTGCCTGATGAGTATGCTCAGAGCCATGTTGCTGTTGCAGCAAGCCAAGAAGTTGCTAAAACTGGTCCTGAGAGAAGGACACAGCTGGGGAATCTGACTCAGTTGGAGGATCTAGAGTGGGAGCTTCAGTAGTTGCAGCATCCGAATCATGTGTCGCTTGACTATAAACTGCAGCTGCAACAGGATTACGAAAGCGAAAGTTGGGGGGAAATCCATATTTCTTGTAGCAGGTGGCCTCAGTATGGTTAGGACCCCTGCAATGCCTACAAACAATACCAGTAGAAGAGATAGGGGGTTTTTTGTAATTAAATCGTGACTGCCCCTTGCCAAATCCCCCATTCTTTGCAGATGATTGATACTTGCCAGAATTCTGAGAATCAGTGGAAGATGATGCTTGATCAAAAGACTTCTTAGGAACATTAAAACGATTACCCTGGGCAACAAAAGACCTATGCTCCCCAGAAATACCAATTTGACGTTCTTGTTGCAAAACAAGAGAAAACACCTTTGACAGAGGCGGCAACGGATCAATCAACATGATTTGAGAACGAACGCTAGAATACTTATCATTCAGTCCATTAAGAAAGCGAATCACACAATCGTTTTGTTGATAAGTCTTAAAAACATCAGATACACCACAGGAGCAACGCGTAGGGCAAGTACAAACAGGCAACGGACGAAAGTTGTAAAACTCATCCCATAGTATCTTTAGTTTGGTAAAGTAATCTGAGACAGAATTCTCACCCTGACTTACGGAATAGATCTCCTCCTGTAGCTCAGAGATGCGAAAGATGTCACCATGAGAGAATCGGTCGCGTAAATCAGCCCAAACATCACTGGCCTTGTCCATCCAAAGAACGGATTGAGCGATCGATGGAGATACGATACGAGAGAGCCAAGATAAGACCATTGTATTGCAACGAATCCACACCGGAAAGAGTGGATCAGTGGATGCCGGCATCGGAAGAGCGCCGAAGACGAAATCAAACTTGTTCTTCGACTGGAGTGCCATCTTGACTCCTCGCTCCCAAGTATGGTAATTACTTCCATCAAGCGGTGGAGATACGAGAATCAAACCAGGATTCTCATTGGAATGCAGAAAATATGGACTGGAAGCGGTAAGGCGTGCTTCGGCAGCAGCAATCGCGTCGGCGGAAGCCATGGATCGAAGACGATGAAGAACAAACAGAGTATACCAGAAAAATTGAGCGAAAATTGATTGGAAATCAAACGAAAACGCAAGCGGAAATCAAGAACGAAGAAGAAATTGAAGAATAATCGAGGAAATTAGGTATACAGAGATCACATCTGATACCATGTGAGTAGAGAGAGAAGAGAGCGTGAAGAGAGCTGTGAGAACATTTTCTTCATTATTGATAACTACTGAAAAACTGAAAGAGGGGGTAAATTTATATAGATACATGGAGGTATTATTCAGCTCCACGTGTGCACGGGAGGTCAACACTAACTAACCTCTACCCAGCTAATTAAGTGTGTGCTTAATATATAATTACATGTGTATTAATGTGTAATTTGGCGGCAACATTTCTGACACATTCTTTTTACAATTTTTCTTCTTTCTTTTTCTTTTCTTTTTTTTCCAGATGAGATTAATCTTATATTAGTTATATGTTAAATGATTTGTCACGTCCATGCACGCTCAAAAGGGGCGGGGCACAATAATTAGAATTGCGTGTAAAAATTGTGGCTTTCGGTCCGCTTATGAAGGACGCATAATAATGGATTGGTTATAATTAGATGTATTCGGTGATTTTTATATTCTCAAAGTTAGCTCGTTTGATGATACAACAATATTTTTGCTAATCTTATAATAAAAGATTAATTTGTTAATTGTCGGATTGAAATGACACAAAATAACACCGTTTTATCTCAATTTTTTTTGTTAATCTTATGATAAAAGATTTATTTATATTAATTGTCGGGTCCACGAGATATGATGTGATATGTCATATGTGTACGACACTTTCATGTACAATCCAATGCTCCATTCATTAGGAAAATAGATTATAGGGGATTAGCAAATGTATATTAATCCTATGACGGATCTTTTCATGCATTTATGTTAACTAATAGGGAAACTTATATTCAATTATTTTCAGGTTTAACCTAATTACAATCAAATCCCTATTCTTGGCATATTTACCGTATAATCTCTAAACTTTACATTCCATTTGAGGTCATTAACGTCCGTTAGGGTTCCGTTAGGTTGGTTAGTCGTCCTTCTCAAATTACCTTTCAATTTATTACAAATACATCCCTACAATTTTTTTTTTTAATAACAAAATGATCCCTGTATTTTTTAAAATTTGGGAAGGTCAACTGACTAACTTAACGGATGTCAGAGGACTCAAATGGGATGTAAAATTTAGGAACTACATGGTAATACGCAAATAATAGGGACTTGATTGTAATTAGGTTAAACTTAAGGGTAGTTGGATGTAATTTTCCTTAACTATTATTAAGAGGTAGCCAGCCAGATTTTTCATTGAGACGAGCAATTTGTCAATCTATCTAATTAAAAAAAAAAAAAAAAGAAAAAAAAAACCTCAAATTTTTAAAAGAACTAATATTATTTTTAAAGTATATTGAGTGCATGAGAAAAATCGAGGGTGACTACCTTCACATGTCTAACAACCTCGGCCTCGGTTTCTATCTGTTATGCACTACCAAGAAAGATTGGCCGTCAATGCACAAAACCCCTAAAATCGGGGCATCTGCAATTATCCTTTATGTTATGCTTCCATACTTTTGCATGCTGGCCTTATAGCAAAATGTGAAAGTATATGCTCGGCTAACTTACCTCAAAAGATAAACTTACCTCAAAAGCTAATCGATAAGATGACGGTTGTCAAATATTTATTAAGTAACAAATGGTTTGGTGTTAACACAAACTATTTTGATGTAGGCGACATACACGGACAGTACCAAGACCTTCTACGCCTCTTCGAGTACGGCGGCTTCCCCCCTGCCGCAAACTACCTCTTCTTAGGAGATTACGTTGATAGAGGCAAGCAGAGCTTGGAAACAATATGTCTGCTATTAGCGTACAAAATCAAGTACCCCGACAAGGTATTCCTGCTGAGGGGGAACCACGAGGACGCCAAGATCAACCGCATTTACGGATTCTATGACGAATGCAAGCGGAGATTCAACGTCCGACTTTGGAAGATATTCACCGATTGTTTCAACTGTTTGCCCGTGACTGCGCTCATAGATGAGAAGATAATCTGCATGCACGGAGGGCTTTCGCCGGAGCTAAAAGAGCTCGATCAGATCAACGAGATCGAAAGGCCGACCGATATACCGGATAACGGTCTCTTGTGTGACTTGCTTTGGTCGGACCCGGATCCAAGGATAGCGGGATGGTCGATTAGTGACAGAGGGGTTTCCTGCACTTTTGGGCCCGATGCGGTGGCGGAGTTCTTGGAGAAGAATGATTTGGACCTCGTTTGTAGGGGTCATCAAGTACGTAATTTTCTTTTTCTTACTTGTTGGCTTAGCATGCATGTTTTTTGCTTATATTTCTACTTTGCTTTGGGTTTAGTTATAGGAAAAAAATAAGAATATTGTTCTTACATCTGTTATTTAATTAGGGATGTTGTAAAACAGTTATATGAGCATGTAATTAGGGATGCATGCTAGGCAATGTTTCCAAAACCGGACCGGACCGGCTGGTTCGACCGGTGACCGGTGCCTGGTCCGGTCCGAACCACCATGCAAAACCAGTGCGAACCGGACCGGTACCGAACAGTAAAAACCGGCCGGTTAACCGCCGGTTTTGGCCCCGTGAACCGGACCGGACCGGCGGTTCACTCAATTTTCAATTTTTTTTTTTTTTTTTTTTGAAAAAACTTAAAATTCCCACATCCTTTAACCTTTTTTGAGTTTTAAAAAATATTTTTTACACACTTACAATTCCCAAATCCCAAATTTAAAATCACAGGCCTCAAATTAGACGTTAAACACTTGAATATGACTCTTTTATTCTAAAATTGAACTATATTATATATTATATTTTTAATTTTAGCATATTATTATATATATATATTATTAAAAATAATATTTTTATTTATTACGTCATACCGGTTCGACCGGTGACCAGTAAGGCTGCCGCTTTGACCTTCGGTCCGCTTTTGAAAACATTGATGCTAGGGTATCATTAATCAATAAGTTGCTTTTGTGAGAATTATTATAAAAGAAAAGAATCTCATATTTCCACACTCAAAGCCACCAAAATGTAATTCCAAATAATAAAGTGTAAAAAACCCCCAAACCCCAATCTTGGATGATAAGTTTCTTAGAAAAAGAGTTCTCATGAAAAAGGATTACTTTATCGTAAACTATATTTACAGTTAACCTTATCATATATGCTTAAAAAAAAACTATACACATGCCTCAAATTGTAGGTATTTCTCATTATCATATCACACCAAAATCATAGAGTCTTTTCACTGCAGGTTGTGGAGGACGGATATGAGTTTTTTGCTAAGAGAAGACTTGTCACCCTATTCTCAGCTCCCAACTACGGTGGAGAATTTGATAATGTTGGTGCCCTTTTGAGTGTGGATGAATCGCTAGTATGTGCCTTTGAGATATTAAAACCTGCAGCAGGTACTTCAAAAGCAACTCTCAAAAAGGTATATATATCCCACCATCCTTTATTCTTACTCAAATTTCAGCAAATTTTATTGAAAAAAGTTTGATCCTTTTTGTCTACTTTTAAGATATCCACCTTATTTAACCTTTTGTTTTAGTTTACCAATCAACAAATATCAAGGCCGAAAAGACTTACCTTTAATATTTTAAACTTCTATACGAATTTTTGTGTAAAAAATTGATATTCCGGATAATATGTCATCATATACCATGATTGAAAATATAATAATTACCAATTTACCTTATGTTTTGTGTAAGTAGCTAGAGGAATACGTAATATTCATGAGTTTAGTAGAAAATTTATCATATCAGCACGAGGGTATACTAAAGAATCTTATATGTTCAGAAAATTTGTATATTTTGGAAAAAATTATAATTTTTTTTTTGATTCTTGATGTGGTAGAAGAACATGAGAATTCTGAGATGTGAAAGAATTATGGAATTGAAGAATGAGTAGTGTTTTACTTATAGGATTAAATGTACATTTTATGCAAAAGTTTTGTAGTAAATTCTATTTGAATTGAGGTCTTGATTATTAAACATGAATGTCTCACGTATTCTTTTCTCAACTATTGACAGCCTCCTAAAATTGGAGCTCCCTGAGTGCAAGATAGAGCAGAAATTTGTATAGTAAACCTTCGAAGCCATAAATGGTCAACGAAATGAGTTATCAAAGAAATATGTATATTGAAAGGAATACTTATGTTTACAAATTTAAGCACAATATTTGTTTATTGCATTTGATATGCTAGTATATATAAAGCAAAGTGTTTAAATTTTGGAGAGCACGGTATAATGTGTTTTTTTTTTTTCCTTTCTAATTATCATCTTGTATATCCATTCTCCTTAGGTGCTATGTTAGTCTTCTCCATTAATGCTTTTTCCCTTGTAATCTCACTCGTCGATGTAGGTAGCCTTTTAGGGTTGTATTTTTAGTGGATTATTTTGTCGAACAATCAAAATCAGATTTCATATATATGCCATATAGAAGAACGTTAAGAGGTTAATATGGTTTGGTTTGTTACTCCCTTCTTGGCTTGATTGCTTGCTTTTAAGGGATATTTTTGTCCTTCGCAAAAGAGATGTACTTGTGTAGAATCACGAGAAAGGTTGAAGAAAACAACCAAAAGCCTCTTTTGTCGTTGTTTTTTACAAGTTATAACCAAAACCATATATATAGATAGATAGCTATGACACTTAATTTATTAACTAAAAGAATTGTGTTAGAAATCAACGCAGCGATCTAACTTGCATGAACACAGACAAAGTATAAGTAGAAAATCAATATAGAGATTTAACGAGGTTCGACTGAATTTGCCTACGTTCTCGAGCAAGAACAGAGAATTTTTACTGTAAAGAAAAATGGTATAAAATAAGTTATGTCCAAATTACGTTTTCTCTAAAACTAATAAATCTCTTGTGGTGACCCAGTCCAACAAAATTATCAAATCGGGTTGTAATTTAAATCCACCAAAAAAAATAAAGACAAAAAATAACAAATCTTCTCTTTAACTTGAATTCTCTTCTTTAACTAGAAAATCAACACGCTGTCTTGCACGCTCTCACTAGGGCACTACTCAATGTTGCACACACCAAGCAAGTTTAGGTAATGCCTAAACTTGTTAATAGAAATTGTCTTGGTGATCATATCAGTTGGATTATCATTTGTAGACACTTTCTTCTCATCAACCACACCTTATGATATAATGTCCAGAATGAAATGATGTCTGACATCAATATGCTTTGTTGCTCATGGTACATCTTAAGATGAATGGTGCTCTGGCTATCACAAATCACTAAAGTTTTATCCTGAACCAAACCAAGATCATTTATCAAACCCTGCAACCAAGTAGTTTCTTTTACTACTTTTGTAACAACCATATATTTAGCCTATATAGTAGCCAGTACAACAACAGCTTGCAAAGTCGTCTTCTAGCTAATGGCACCACTAGAAAGAGTAAAAATATAACCTGTCAACGAGCTCCTCTTAACTAAGTCCCCAACATAGTTTGAATCTACATAACCAACAACTGAATTGCACAATTTGGCTCTGTTAAAAATCAAAATAACGTTTGCAATACCCTTTAAATATCTCAATATCCGTTTCACAGCCTGCCAATACTCCTTTTCAGGAAACCCCAAGCATCTACTCACAACACTGACTGCATGTGAAATGACAGGACGAGTGCAAACCATAGCATACATAATACTACCCTAATACCGAATATGGAACACTCAATATTTGTTCCATCTCCTCATTTGTCTTCGGACACTACAACAAAAACTGATTATTGAGGCACAATCAAGTATTCCTATATGGTACATATTGGGACACTTTTATTTTTCGGGACACTTAATATAAATGTCGCATGTATTGGTGTCGCATAAAGTTTTGGGACACTTGAAATGTCCCAATAACTTATTTTATTGAGACACTTACATGTATCCTTTTAATACATTTATGAGACACAAATAAATGTCCTTAAACAAAATTACAGATTAAATAAATAATTAATATTGAGGCACTTTTTTGTGTCTTTAAATTTATATATCTTTTTTTTTATTATTATTATTCTAATGATTTGTCATATTTTGTTAATTTTTTTTCTTCACACTTATAAAATGTCAGAAAAATTACACTTTAGTATTTATAATCGAAACTTCAATTTTGAACATCCAATCAAATATAAAGAAATTCTTGAATGAAACTAATCAAAACACTAATTATTCTGTATTAAGAAAGTAGTTCAATCCCTAGATCAATCTAGGATCAATACAACACAATTATTCCAACTCCCTAACACTACAAACTCAATTTCTATAATCTAAAAGTCAAAGTCTTCTAACATGCTTCACGAATGTAATTTGTCATTCAAATCAACCTGCATTTACAGAATATATATTATTTCTTTTTACAAGAGCAAGATACTTTTTACAACAAAATGTTATATAAGAAAAAATCAACTTACCTAATTTAGTCGGGGAAGTATAATCTGCAAATTAATAAATTAATAATACAAGAAAGTCAAAAATCTTCTCCACTTAATTTTATTGAAAATGTATCATCCTACATGTATAAAAGAAAGATAAAAATATAAATACTAGCTAGTTTAATCACATTTATTAAAAAAAAGTATTTACTATTAATTCCACACTAGAATTTCAATTGTTATGTAATTAATTAATATTAAAGAATATCTATACAGAATTGTGAAAAGCAACCAGCAAAAAGATAAATACAAACTTAACGTGAATAAACAAATATTTTCATCAATCATTAAGATTGTGGATGACTATATGTTCTGATCACATACAAGCTTCATTCAAGAAAGATATTAGTAAAAAATCATTTTTGGATTTTTTTTTGAATTGAAATCGAACATATATAAAAGGCAAAATATGCATTGATCGACTGTTGTAAAATTTTCAATTCTAAAATCTTGATTAAATCCTAATTATAATATATTTAAAAATAAAATTGAGGATCGAAATATTGCAAGAAAAATGAGGGAGAAGATAATACCTTGAATCGAGCCTATGGATAATTTGCACGGTTTGAGAATGTTGATTTACTGATAGATCAAGAGAATAAGAGATGGTGAAGAACAGATTGAGAATTAGAGAAACTGAAAAGGAGAAGTGGTGAGAGGAAAAAAAAACTTATTATAAATTAGAGAAAATAGCGTAAGATGAAAACTGAATAAGAGAAGTGGTGAGAGGTTGAACTCTTCTATTGCCACGTTTAATTTGAGGTACTTTAATTATAAGTGTCTCTATAAATATAATTATTAGGACACAATTTATTAAACATCCCAATATCATACTTTTAAGACATTAATAAATAAATGTCCCAAATTAAGTGTCCCAATATATACTTTTTGTTGTAGCGGAGAGAGAAGTTTGCAGATAATTTGAAATGGGAAGCAATCAGGACAAATATAGGCTTAGCACTTGTCATATTAAATCTCTGAAGAGCTTTTTTAATATAGGACCGTTGAGATAACTTAAATTTCCGTTGAGATAACTTAAATTTCCCTACACTTATACAAGGATTTCTAAAGTAAGCAAACATGATTTTCCACACCTGACACAACACAAATTTCAGGTTAACTCATATAAATACTTTAAAATGTAGGGGTGTTTGAATAAGTTCTTAAAATAAGTAAAAGTACGGTACTCGAAATGAAGAATATTGTATTGTTCGAAGATATTCTTCTTTGTAAAGGAAGAAAAGAGTAAGTTTTAAGAAAAAAAAACTTATGGTGATGATTGAATTGATGAAAATTCGAGTTATATTCATCTAGCTAATATAGAACCGAGGCATAACAAGAGGGCTAAAATGGCGTAAAGCTTGTGCTATACTAGTGATGGTCAAGCAACTATTGAAAGAGTTTAAATGATATAAATAATGGTAAGCCTCATCATATAAGATGGAGTCATAATACCATTAAGTAGTTGATCTCTTGTGACGCCCCGTCCATTCGGCCGTACAGGTATAACGTTACTTGCGTGCTACTTGCGTGTTTAAATTATTCATTTATGCAATTATATGTTGAATATGATATATATATATATATATATATATATATATATGCTATCATGAAGATATATGATTTATATGTTAAGATTATGTGCTTGAATTTTTGAACATTTGCTATTTTAACTCCGAATTTGATCTATTTGACTTCAAACTTGATTCTGAATTTTGCGAATACGTTATATGCATGAAATATATAAATTCTGAATTTGTTTATATACGTATTACACGTTCTTGGACTTGTTTGATGTGGTCTTGGACCATTTTGGTGAAATGGGGACATAAGGGCCTAAAGAGCATTTAGTGCGCCTTGAGTTCCGGGCGGTATAACTTGAGCTCGGGAATTTGGATTCAAATTATGACACCACCGTTGGACTTATATCGATGATTCTAATCCAATGGAATAAGCCTCATAATTTTCTAAGCCCGTTTGAACCTCCAAAACTTCATCGAACCTAGCAGCTTGTACTGGAGACCCTACCCACACTGTTTTGGCCATATTTGGCCCGTTTTAACTCCTTTTGAACCGTTTCTTGGACCCATATCTTGCCTAATCAACCCTTTACTATCTCTCACTCTCTGATTTCCAAGCACACCCCAAGAAAGGAAAGAGAAGCCAAAATTATGAAAAAAGAGGAAGAGCAAGAACCCTTCACCCTTCACACCTTGAACCATTTGAGCTCGTTTCTCCTTCAATCTTTATCCAATCCAAGAGGTAATTATACTTTCATGTTCTCCACTTCTTGATGCATCTTTTAAGACATGATTCTTAGATTTTAAGCTAGGTTTGAGGATGTTATGGAGTTCTATGTGAATAGTAAGGGATTGATAGAAAATGTGAATCTTATGCATATCTTTGAGCTATTTGAAGATCCAAGACATATGTGATGTTCTCTCAAGCTCCTTTGTTGCATTTATGAACTCCTATTTGATTGTAGATGAGAATTTAATGATGTTCCATTAATGAACTTTGGATTTATTAGATTTTAAGAAGAATACAAGATGAATTATATGCTTCCATTTTGTTGCTCTTGTGTGTACCATCTGTTATGGCCTATTTTGAGCTCGTTTCTTGCATGGTATGAAGCTGATTTCTTAAAGTTCTGTTGCTCCAAAATGTGCCCTACATTGTTGCCTTGTTATGCCCTGTTTTTCTGCCATGTACGACCCTTTGTAGCTTTTTTTTTGTACCAGGTTGCTGCGCGCGGTTGTGCACCATTTGAACTAAAATGGTGCAAGGTCATGCATTACCTTCGATTTTTGGAGAATTAATGTTGCACGACCGTGCAACATTCATGCATGAAATGTGAAAGGCTATGCAGCAGGCCTCAAGATGTTTTTTTTTGGTATTTTTCAACTATGCACGACCATGTATGTTCATGTGTGCTGAACCACGCGGCTGTGCATGGCAAGGTGCTGTGTTGTTTAGCTTTATTTGTTGTTTCATTGCTTTTTGATGCTTTGTCATTGTGCAAGGTGCTTGTTTATGATTCATATGCATTGTTAACTTGTTATATTATATGTTATGCTTCTTGTTTTGAATTTATGATGTGATTTTGGTGCTCTTATACGAACTATTACCTTATATGCTCTAAGTGCTACCTCATCCCATTTCATTTGCATCACTTGCATTCATATGCATTTACAGAGTTTCTAATTGGTTCATATTGAGTCTAAGAGTGTCTTTTGATGTTTGTTTTGTTCAGAGGATCATCCCGCTGGTGACGAGGTGGTCCCTAGGCATTTTTTGGTTCCCGTTTTGACTCTGCTACGTTGTAAAGGTGAGATTTTCTTTCTTTTAGTTAATACGAACTATAACCCTAAACGTGTTTTGAGCCTGCATGCAACTTATGTATATTATATGATAAATATGTGTATGATATGCATTTTCAGGGCTTGTCTCGTTTGTTAAGAGGTGTTGAAAATGTTTTTATACGTATGTAAGATATGTTTCCATTTGTTTTGAAAAGCTTTGATACGTGTGAGTGTGTAGCTAGATATGGCTTTGAAAGATAAGCTTTGTAGGGATTTGAATCTGAATCTGACTTTGAACTTGGGCCCCGAAGACATGGGTAAGGAGCACTCATGACTGCCATGGGGTTGTCGGGGAACCCTCCTGTGTACATTTCCTTTTGAGAGGATTTGCCCAACCATGGGAGGTCGAGGGAAAGGCGGGTTTTTCTTGAGCCGACGGAGATACTGTTGAATGAGCGGATAGGAGTAATTAGCCCCTGTCTCATTCCGAATCTTTGAACCGATGGAGAGGGGAGGACTCCCCTTTCTATCAAATGGAAGTAAGGTTGGTTTATGATTTTGTTTTGAATACAAATATGAGGTGTTTGGAAGGAAAACTCACACTCGCTGAGTTAGTGTGACTTTGTATGGATCTATGAAATGGGAAAGGACTCTTAATTACTTAAAATTGGTTGTTTTGGCCTTCGGCCCTAACTTTCTTTTAAGTATATATATCTATTATCACGGGAAATCTTTTAGCTTGCAAAAACCATCCCCGATTCATGAATTACTATGAATTTGATACTTGCTTTACTCTATACGTATATATAGGTGCATGAGTTATCCCCCTCACCAGTCTGTAGGACTGACTCTCATTGTTATTCTCTTTTTCCCCCTTTCTTTTGAGTTACAGGTACAGGATAGAGGTTTGAGTTAGGCGACAAGTTTGTCCTTGAGTCTTACTTGTGGTGTAGCTCGAGTCTGCATATGCATCATAGTGACTTTATTTATGTATTTAGGATCTCTTTTGGATATGTATTATGATTATGACACTTTTGTTACACTATGATCCGGATTTGGTATTATGATTCTTTTGGCCTGGGATGGGCACGTTGATACTTGGATATATATTTGGTTTATATATAAAGTTTGTTAGTATGCTATGATATGATAAATTGCTTCCGCACTTATTTTGGTTTTGATATGCATTCTAATTGAGGGTCTAGACTGTTTAACTTAGTGAAGTTTTTGTTTGTCTCCAGTTCGCTATTGTTTGGCGCGTGTGCGGACTTTCCATTTCGTTACACGTGTTGGACTCTAGTGCAGGGGATGTGGTGTCCATCGTTCGGTGTGCTACATCCTTAAGTGGTATTAGAGCTCTAGGTTACAAAATCGGAGCTCTAGCGTCGTGTCAAGTCTGTCTAAGTTGTTCGGCTTAGGGATTATTTGTTTGTTTGCATTCACTTTCACTTTTATGTGACTTATTTGTTCTTAATTGTATTAATTGTTCACATGAACATGCACTAAACCCCATGCATCAATACTTGCTTTGAATTGTGCTTTTCAGGATGTCTCCAAGAAGAAGGGACCGAGGTCAAACACCGGATCTTAACAATCCTCCTCTGCCACTACTTCTTAATGCGGAGACCATCGTTCAGGCTCTTTTAAATTTGTTACAACATAATCAAAGACATCAAACTCCACCCGAAGCAAGTTACTTCGACCTATAGAGAGTTCCGTAACAACAATCCCTGAAGTGGCTAGGGGGGATGATATAAAAGTCGAAGAATGGTTATATGAGATTTTGGGGGTTTGGAAAATTTGCCCCGCTACTTCTCAAGAGAAGGCCGTATGCACCGCCCGATTCATACACAACCAAGCTTCCAATTGGCTAAAGAGAGTGAGGGCTTGATTTGAAAGACATGGCGAGGAATTCGATTGGGAAAGCTTTGTGAGGGAATTTCATGATAAGTATATCCCTCCAAGTGCTCGGGAGAGAAGACTATAAGAATTCTTGGAACTTAAGCAAGGGACGAGGTCCGTGGATGATTATATTCTTGAATTTGAGAGGCTTGCTCCTTATGCCTCTCACATTACGAATGATGATGCTTTGAAGGCCCGGAGTTTTGTGCACGGTTTGAGAGTGGATATTCAACTAGCCTTGCAAGCTTCAACGGTTAATACATGGGCTAAGGCTACGAGTAAAGAGGTGCAGGTTGAGATGCATGACGTGGGCCAAACCGAATCGCCCACGTAGGCGTAACGTGGACCAATCTCCCCCCACCATGTGTCCCTATTGACCCCGTTGACCATCCTGATACGTTACACCTGCTCCATTCCGTCGGGATATCCGACCCATTAAACAGTAGATCGGGAAGCCCGACCACTACCAGGCCAGTCGAGAGTTCTCCGACTTAGTTCAGAGAGGGTCGACACCTTCCCTAGCAGGTCGAAGCTACCTCGACTCCTTTGTGGGCCCGGCCACCGCCCGCAGCATTAATTGCAGCCCGTACCAGGCCGTACCCCCTCTGACATGCATTTGATGCGCCTGCAACGGGTACAGGGAAGTCATCATTACTCCCCAGGTATAAATACCCCCTTCATAAATGCTATTTCTAAGCATCTTTAAGCACATTTATTACACCCAAACTGCTCGAAAGGCTCTCAAAACCACTCGACACTGACTTGGGCGTCGGAGTGCCGACAAAGGGATCACCCCTTCCCGTCCTTTGTCGATCCGTAGTTCACATTTGCCACCCCATCTTGCAGGTCAACACCAAGTCGAGGACTTCCCCGTTACAAATTCTAAGTGGTCTAAGTCAACAATTTCGGGCCACGTTAGCCGCCCGAAATTCGACGCGATCATTTTGGTGCCGTCTGTGGGAAATCTCTCGAACAGAAGCCTAACAAGAATGGAATTACGCAGCCACCGAGCACTCGGGGAGGACGACCAGGCGGACGTCCCCAACAAAGGAGCTAGTCCTAGCCACCCACCGGCACCACACGGAGCGGACGCACGAAACGTTCCCCGTACCCATGGTGTACACATCTCCCGACCTAGATACGTACCTCGAGAAATGCCAAACTGAGGCCGTCGCTACGGCGGCAGAGGGCCGAGCTCCTGTCTTTCCTGAGAGGCCGAGGGCCAGCCCCACCACACCCTCTCCTGGTCAGTATTCGGCCTACTATGGGCCGCCTATGCATTACGGATATCCACCGCCTCCATGAGGTTATCACCCGTACCCGGATTACTACCACCCTGAAGCATATGGCCCGCCTCCACCTCCTGGCCCAGTCCAGGGGCAAGGGGGGGGGGTCGGGGCCAATAGCAGCAGGAGGCGGCGGTGCCTACCGAGCAAGTGGTCGAGTCGGAAAGATGCCGTGGGAAGCGTCTTATCGATCAGGTTAGTGTAGAAGCCGACCCACCTAAGTCGAAGAGAAGGGAGGAAAACCAAGTGACTATATGTGCCTCTAGGGCCGACAGTGGATCGGGAAGCTCATCCCGAAATAATGAGAAGGAGCAGCGGCCTAGAAACTCCGGCGTCTTCGACCGCCTGGGGGCTAGGGTCAATCCTGAAGCCCCTCGGATGTCCAACCGAGGCTTCACCGTAGGACGAAATGATCTACGGAACCGTCTGCCCCACCGTGCGAAATCGCCCCGCCGACCCCAACGGCCTCGATCTCCCACTTCGACGAAGAGGGAGAAGGATCTTACTCCGATCCCCCACCTCCTCGGCAGGGCCGACGGGTCATGACAGGAACCAAGATAACCCACCTCCACCTTTCCGACAACCAGCGAGACAGTACAGAAGTGCCCGGGAGGCTCGATCCCCTTTCTGCGAAGAAATACTTAGTGCAATGGCGGAAGATAAAATGCCTACTAACCTTCCTACTTACAATGGGACCTTCGATCTGGAGAGGCACGTGGATCGATTTGAAATCGAGATAAGCATGTTCGGTCACTCCCCCGATGTGAGAGCAAAAATCTTCGCCACAACCTTGCTCGAGGCAACCTAGGACTGGTTCTCAAGGCTGCTGCCAAGGTGCATTAGGACATATGATGCCCTAATCGAGCGCTTTATCGCCCACTTCTCTTCTGTGAAAGGCGACAAGCTACCCGCCACCTACCTCTACAACATAGTTCAAAGAGAGAATGAAACTTTATGGGATTTCTTCACTCGATTCTCTCGAGCCGCAGTCCAAGTCCATGCCCCGAGCATGGACATGTTGATACCCACTCTGCATACGGCTCTGAGGGATAAGGAATGTGCTTGCCACATCGTCAGGGAAAACCCCGAATCAATCTCAAAACTTCTCAACATCGCCGCCAAATAGATGAGAGTGGAGGAAGTGGAAATGGCACAAAGGGGCGGGTCGAGCAGAAGGACAGAGATTCCTCGACCCCCAAGAAGTGAGCCCCGAAGAGACAACAAGAGTCGAGTCGACCAAGGCTCTGGAGGCAGCTCGAAGAAGCACTATACTGTTAGGAATAGTACCCTAAAAGCCGATTGTATATCCGCTTTGTGCTTTTCCTTATTGTAATCACAGACAATCTTTGAATGAAATAACGAATTGAGGTAACACTTCTTTATATGCTCTTGTTTGGTATGCGTTTACTTTAGCTGTGCATGTATGAGAACTCCCTAATCCTGATGACTTTAGGATTCTACCATTTAGGTGAAATGGTTCATGAAACGAGCCCTATATCACATAAGTCATGATTAGTAAAATACTCCAAGCCGATGAGTCCTACAGACAGTGGGAGTGTCAACCTGACTCCTCTAAGGCTTGCTTGTGGGATCACGCCCTTAAGAAGGACCACCTTGTTTCATGGAGGTGCAAAGTGTATAGTTGATACGTGCGTGATACATGAGGGTGCTTACTTTAATAAGTAAGTTCACTGAGGTGCCCCGTGTGAGAACATTCCTAAATAGGAAAGGAAGTCTCTATTTCAGGAAATGGAAACTTCCAGATTAGGAAATATCTCACGAGTCATTGATGTGATTAATTGATCCTTAGACTTGAGGTTCCTTGTCACTTTATGAGTTAACTCTGTAGTCTTAGGTATAAGCTTTAAAGGGTGTCGCCTTAGACAACTGATTCAAGGCTTATGCTGGGGCTGCACAAGTGATTCTTTAAAGTGAATGAGAATCAAGAAAGGACCTACACTTGCATTTGCAAGGTGATCTCTTATTGTGTAAGTCATTCATATGCCATATGGAGTCCTTGGCCAAGGCAGTAGATCAAGACATCAAGAAAAGGGTTTCTTGGATTGAGATCAAATGGATATGAAATGCACTTAGCTTTAAGACCGGATTATTAGGGTTCTGATATTCCCTTGCCCTAGATCTTGGTTGAGAGATAGTAAGTAGGAGGATTGTATCTCACATGAATCAATGACTTAAAGGTTCTGTCGAATCCAAACATTCCAATTCAGCTAGGGGTTAAACACCTGTTGCTAGACTATGGTCGTTTAATCTGTGGACTGATTAATTAATTAGTGAATTAATTAATTAGGGTCACTGCTAATTGAATTGAGAACCTAGAGGGTCACACAAAACAACTTGGTTACATGAGTTGAGACTTTAAAATGATTAAACGAGCTAATCGGGCCAAGAGGGTTCCACACGTGTGAAATCACACGTGTGAATATATATATATATATTATATATATGTATTAAATATTAAATGTGTTAATTATTTAATGGACTTTGGTTTAATTTTGAATTAAAAAGAAAGTCTTATTTTGGACAAAATAATCTAGTTAATTAATTACGAATTAATTAATTAGATAAAAATAAGTTATTTATTTTATAATAAATAAAGTATAAAATTATCCAAAAATAGTTTGGATATTTTTAGCTCTCTTAAAAGTTGACTTGAATTAGAATTCAAAGTCAAAGTTGGAAAATACTTGATGATCAAGTAATAGGAGAGAGAGGAACCAAATCCCTGCCCAACAAGGATTAGGATCGGCGCCCCTCTCTCTTTTCCTATATATAGGGGAGCTCATGCTCCCCTTTGAGAGCTAATTTTGGCAATTCTTTTGGTTCATGTGTTGAACACCTTCCTTTCTCCAAGATAAAATAAACCCTAGGTTAAGCCTAAACACTAACTAGAGAACTAGCATCCTTACTAGTTAGATTGTGATCAAGTTGGTGGACTTTCTCTAGAGACTTCAAGTTAGAAGTTTGAAGATTCGAGCTTTACCAACGAGAGGGGATCAAGCCGCGAGAAGAGCGTTCTTGGGTGGCTTGAAACGCTTCAAGAAAGAACAAAAGAAAAGTAAGTTTTCTATCTCTACGAATTTGGTTACACGATTGCGAGTCCAAGGTCCTTTTGTTGGGAAATTTTTTTAAATTCCGCTGCTTTCTGATTCGTGTTTTCCAACAAGTGGTATCAGAGCCACCTCGTTAATCGTGTTTCTGATTCGTCTCAATTATTCTGAATTTGGTAGAAATTCTTAGGCTTAGATGCGAATTGAGTATTCTTGAGTTCTTTTAGAAAGCCTGAAATACGAAACTGTAATTTTTCCTGAATTTCTAAAACTGTTTTTGAAAATCGTTTTAGTTGAAATTTATCAAAATCGAATTTTTAATTTTGGATTGAATTGGTTTTAAGAAACCTAGACACGAAACGAGACGCGAAACAAATGCGCGGGATCGGGAAGTGCCAATGTGTAGCACGCCCCAGGCCTGCGCGCGCACGCCGCCCAGCCCCTCCCGCAACCGCGCGGGAGCCATCCCGGGCGTGCCGTCCGTCCCGCAACCGCGCGGGACGCCTGCACAGCCCGCCTAGTCGCGGCGGGCGCTGCTGCGCGCGGAGCGCGCATGATGCACGCCCAGCTTGCGCACGCGAGCGGCAACTGCCGCGCGCTGCTGCTCGGCGGTGCCTCGCGCGGCTGGGCCGTTTTTGGGCTCGTTTTCGTGTTTCGTGTTTTTCGTATTTTCGATCCTTAAAATCCCGATTTAATTTTATTTTAATTTTATCTTTTAAAATCAGTTTTGATAAAATAAAATTATTTTAAAATTTTGATTAAATTGGGATTTTTTTGAGAAATTAAAACGATTTGAATTTTGGAAAAATTACAAATTTTATTTTCTGAAAATAATGAAAGGATAAAATTATTGATTTTGGAAATTAATTGGAATTTTATTGGTTTATTGTTTTTTCGGGTGTTATTGAAAAGGCTCTTGAACAAGAATTGCATCTAAGTCGTGTTTTAAGTCATTAGGACTTGAAATGGGAATTTTAATTTATTGGTTAAATTTAAATTCTTGCAAAAGCATGTTAGGTGATCATGGGTTTAGATCTATGTATGGTTTTAATTTATGCTCGTGGATGGTTTAAATTGGGGTTGGAGCCCTATAGTTGCGTTTTTTCAATTGAGGTTGGAGCCTCACTTATGTGCGTACTGTTATGTGATTTATTATGTGGCTTTCCATATTACTGTTTTTGAGGCCGGGGTATGCCCCGTGTAATTGTCTAAGGCCAATATGAAGATTGAGCCTTATTACTTTATGTCTTTTTCTTTTTATTGTAATTTGAGAGTAGAGATAGGTGGTGAGGTTTTATTTTCATTTTGGAGACAATGCACCCATGGAGTAAGATGGACCACATTCAAGTAACAAGGAGGCCATAAGTGAAGACCCCTCAAAATGTTAGGGAGGGGAATCTCAATTGTTAAATATAGAGATAGGGCTCGTATTTTGTTACCGCTTTCCCTTATGTGATTTGAACTGTTTATGTGGCATGTATGTTAGAACTTGTGATTGTGGAGTGGCTCCCACATATCACGCATAAGATAGGTAGAACCCATGATCATTACATGTTAGTATCATGCTAGGACATGTTATCTGTTTATGTGCTTGTTTGAAATGCATTTAAGTGTACTTGCATTAATCAAGACTAATAAAATTGGATAACATATATGTTGGTGAGGTCGAACCGGACAACTCTCCGGTTGATTCGAAAATTCCCATTAAATATTAAGCTAATTTCGAACAAATAGGTATTTAATTCGAGATGCAAATTTTGAATTAAATTCCTAGCATTCCATCAATAGGTTTTAAGTTTAGTAAGTAAAGCTAGTTATTGTCCGCGAGTCGTGGGATAGCTAGTGGAGCTTATTAGTTCTTAGTTACCTAATTGATCATTTTAAATGATCAATATTTCATGATTGATTTTAGCAAGGGCGATGTCCGCGAGTCGTGGGTCGTTCGAACTAAGTTTTGGTCATGATCTTATGATTGATGGGTCTAGCTTAACGCCTAAGTAAATATGGATGTCGCACGAGTCGTGGGTCCATATTGAAAGATAGGTGATGCAAAAACAATTACTAAGAGTTCTAAAGGTGTTAGAATTGGTAAGTTGTACCTACCTAGGGTTCTTACTGAGAATGTCCGCGAGTCGTGGGTTCGAGGTAAAATGCCTAGGATCTTAGTACCCACTGGGAAACGTGTTCCTCTTAGATCTTTGGGAATTATAGATCTTTGAAAAACAGTGGGAGCTACAATAGATTAAAGACCTTATCTTTTGTATATCGTTATAATTCAGCAAGCTCACTAGTTCTCTGTTTTACCATTTAGGTCGTAGATTCTGTGATTCTCTACGTGTTTTGAAATGGCAACCAAAAACCCTCTTGTATCGATCCTCGAGTCAAACAAGTTGACTGGTCCCAACTATTCTGATTGGCTGAGGAATCTAAAAATCATTTTAGATTCTGAGAAGAGAACTTATGTTCTCTTCGAAGGGAAGCCCAGTCCCGAAGGGGAGGCTCCCACTCGGGCCGAGCGGGATGCGATTCAGAAGTGGAAGGATGATAATCTCCAAGCCCGTTGCCTTATGTTGGCTAACATGTCTCCGGACTTGCAAAGACAACATGAGGCCATGGAATTTACTTGGGAGATTTACGACCACTTAGAGCAACTTTACCGCCCTCATGAACGTGTTACAAGGTATAACACTTCAAAGGAATTGTTCCACTTAAGAATGAGGGAAGGTTCAAGTGTCCATGAATATGGACTCAAGTTTCTTGCCCTTACTGAGAAACTTGCTTCCATGGACATGCCACTGAAAGATGAGCTTTCAGTGGATTTGTTGCTAGCTTCGCTCCCACCATCATTCAACCCATTTGTCCTTAACTTCAACATGAATCATGCTGGTGCTACTGTAGCTGAGCTGATTAGTTAGCTTGTGACTGCTGAAAGCACGATCAAGAAGGACAATAAGGTTTTGATGGTGAATGCTCCATCTTCCTCTTCTGGGCCTTCTAAAGGTAAGGGCAAGAAAGCCCAAAAGAAGAAGAAGAAACCCCTTAGGCCCACTGGTGGCATTTCGAAGGGAAAGGCCCAAAAGAAAAAGCGTGATCAGAAAGAGGATGTTTGCTTCCATTGTGGCAAAGCGGGACATTGGAGGAGAAGCTGCCCGGAGTACAAGGCTACTCTAAAGAAAGGTATTTTTCTCGTTGAAATAAATCTTTCTATTAATTCTAGTTCTTGGGTACTTGATACCGGTTGTGGAACTCATATCTGTAATGATGTACAGATGCTAAGTGAAGTCCAACAACTCAAAGAAGGAGAATGTGTCTTGAAGATCGGCGATGGCTCAAACGTTGAAGCTCGAGCTTTAGACACAATTAGATTAGATTTAGGTAGTTTTGAGTTAGTCTTAAATAAAGTCCTTTACGTACCGAGCATTATTCGTAATATAATTTCAGTTCCAATATTAGATTGTGAAGGTTATGAAACTTATATTAAGAATGGTAAATATTTTATCAAACGGAACAACTCTTCCGTTCACATCGGTACTCTAAGTAATGGACTTTACCTAACTCAAAATATCAATATTATGAATATACAACGAGAAACAAACCGTAAGAGAGATGACAAAGTTTCAGCTCCCTTATGGCACGCTAGATTAGGACACATTTCCAAAAACAGAATTAGCAAGATAAACACTTTAGGATCATTCTCTGAAAATGATCTCAAAGAGTTAACTTCTTGCGAATCCTGTCTCAAAGGAAAAATGTCCAAAGTTCCTTTTAAAGGAACTGTGGAACGTGCCACTAAGGTTTTGGATTTGATCCATACTGATGTTTGTGGACCGCTTAGTGTGCACTAGAAACAATCATCAGTATTTCATAACCTTTACTGATGACTTTAGTCGGTATGGTTATGTATACTTAATGAAGTATAAATCTGAAGCTTTTGAGAAATTCTTAGAATTTCAAAAGGAGGTTGAGAACCAAACTGGTCACAAGATCAAAGCACTTCGATCTGATCGAGGAGGTGAGTATCTTAGTGAAGAATTCCTTAATCATCTCAAAGATAATGGGATTATCTCTCAGTGGACTCCTCCGGGAACTCCTCAGCTTAATGGAGTTTCTGAGAGAAGGAATCGAACCTTACTTGATATGGTTCGTTCCATGATGAGTTTCACTGACTTACCACCTTCTTTCTGGGGTTATGCCCTAGAAAGTGCAGCAAAAGTTTTGAATCTAGTTCCCTCTAAGTCAGTCCCTAAAACGCCCCATGAAATGTGGCATGGTAAAAACCCTAGCTATTCTTACTTAAGAATTTGGGGTTGTCCTGCTTACGTGAAGAGGACAGTGGGAGATAAGTTAGAATCTCGTTCTAACTTATGCTACTTTGTAGGTTATCCTAAGGAATCCATAGGATACTACTTCTATGATCAATCTGAGCAAAAGGTGTTTGTTTCCAGAAATGCCACTTTTCTTGAGGAACCGTTCCTTGAAGAAAAGAAAGGCAACATCATAGAATTAGAAGAAGTACAAAGTAACCCCACGCCACCCACTGAAGAAACGTCCCCTACTGATCAACCATAACCAATCACGAATTTCGATACAGATGTAAATCCTCGTCTAAGGCGTTCTGAACGCACTCCTAGACAGCCGGAGAGATGGTATGGATTCTTCCATGAAATCTCTCAAAAGGATAATGATCCTTCAACATATGAGGAGACACTTTCAGATTCTGACTCTGAACAGTGGATAGAAGCCATGAAATCTGAAATGGATTCCATGAACTCCAACCAAGTTTGGACCTTGGTAGATTTGCCTGATGGGGTCAAACCCATAGGTTGCAAATGGATCTTTAAGAGAAAGCTTGGAGTTGATGGAAGCATTGCAGCCTATAAAGCAAGACTGGTTGCAAAATGATTCACTCAAAGACCCGGCGTGGACTTTGACGAAACCTTTTCACCAGTTGTAATGCAAAAGTCCATTCGAATCATGCTTGCCATTGCTGCATATTATGACTATGAAATGGATGTGAAAACTGTCTTTCTCAATGGTGACATTGATAAAGACATTTATATGGAGCAACCCATAGGTTTCACATTCAGTGGGAGTGAGCAAAAGGTTTGCAAACTCCAAAGATCAATCTATGGATTGAAACAGGCTTCTAGGAATTGGAACATTCGATTTGATGAATCGGTCAAAGCGTTTGGCTTCATCCAAATTTCGAATGAATCATGTGTGTATAGAAAGGAATTGGAGACCTCAGTGCAATTCTTAGTACTTTATGTTGATGACATCCTTCTTATTGGGAATTCGAAGGATGACATGAAAGTGACTAAGTTATGGTTATCGAACCAATTCGAGATGAAAGATCTTGGTGATGCGTCCTATATCCTTGGAATTAAAATCTATAGAGATAGATCTAGAAGGTTAATAGGACTATCACAGTCGATGTACATTGACAAAGTATTGAAGAGATTCAATATGGAGTCAGCAAAGGTTAAGAACCTTCCTATGAGTGTAGGAACATGTCTTTCAAAGAAGATGTGTCCTAAGACTAACCTTGAGAAGGAGAGAATGACTCATACACCTTATGCGTCAGCAATAGGTAGCATAATGTATGCAATGTTATGTACTCGACCGGATGTGGCTTATGCACTTAGTGTGACAAGTCGTTTCCAATCTGACCCTGGAGGTGGTCACTGGGCTGCCGTGAAGAATATTCTTAAGTACTTGAAAAGTACTAAAGATTTATTCTTAGTTTACGGAGGTTAGAAAGATCTTACTGTCGAAGGATACTGTGATGCAAGCTTTGCATCAGACTTAGATGATTTTAAGTCAATGTCAGGATACATTTTCTACCTAAACGGCGGAGCAGTGAGTTGGAAGAGTTCCAAGCAAACAACCACTGCAGATTCGACCACTGAGGCCGAATACTTAGCTGCAAATGATGCAGCTAAGGAAGGTGTTCGGATTAGAAACTTCATTCAAGAGTTGAATGTTGTTCCTAGCATGAAAGACCCCATTACTGTGTTTTGTGACAACACTGGGGCGGTTGCTCAAGCAAGAGAACCAAGATCTCACCAACGGACCAAACACATTATGAGGAAGTATCACCTAATCCGTGATATTATCAAAAGAGGAGATGTGCAAATTGAGAGGGTCACATCAGCAGAGAACGTGGCAGATCCACTTACTAAACCCCTTAGTCGAGAAGCTTTCCAAGGTCATCTTCAGAAGATGGGACTTAGAGTAGCTTTAGAATGGCTTTGACGGGCAAGTGGGAGATTGTTAGGAATAGTGCCCTAAAAGCCGATTGTATATCCGCTTTGTGCTTTTCCTTATTGTAATCACAGACAATCTTTGAATGAAATAACGAATTGAGGCAACACTTCTTTATATGCTCTTGTTTGGTATGCGTTTACTTTAGCTGTGCATGTATGAGAACTCCCCTAATCCTGATGACTTTAGGACTCTACCATTTAGGTGAAATGGTTCATGAAACGAGCCCTATATCACATAAGTCATGATTAGTAAAATACTCTAAGCCGATGAGTCCTACAGACAGTGGGAGTGTCAACCTGACTCCTCTAAGGCTTGCTTGTGGGATCACGCCCTTAAGAAGGACCACCTTGTTTCATGGAGGTGCAAAGTGTATAGTTGATACGTGCGTGATACATGAGGGTGCTTACTTTAATAAGTAAGTTCACTGAGGTGCCCCGTGTGAGAACATTCCTAAATGGGAAAGGAAGCTTCTATTTCAGGAAATGGAAACTTCCAGATTAGGAAATATCTCACGAGTCATTGATGTGATTAATTGATCCTTAGACTTGAGGTTCCTTGCCACTTTATGAGTTAACTCTGTAGTCTTAGGTATAAGCTTTAAAGGGTGTCGCCTTAGACAACTGATTCAAGGCTTATGCTGGGGCTGCACAAGTGATTCATGAAAGTGAATGAGAATCAAGAAAGGACCTACACTTGCATTTGCAAGGTGATCTCTTATTGTGTAAGTCATTCATATGCCATATGGAGTCCTTGGCCAAGGCAGTAGATCAAGACATCAAGAAAAGGGTTTCTTGGATTGAGATCAAATGGATATGAAATGTACTTAGCTTTAAGACCGGTTTATTAGGGTTCTGATTATTCCCTTGCCCTAGATCTTGGTTGAGAGATAGTAAGTAGGAGGATTGTATCTCACATGAATCAATGACTTAAAGGTTCTGTCGAATCCGAACATTCCAATTCAGCTAGGGGTTAAACACCTGTTGCTAAACTATGGTCGTTTAATCTGTGGACTGATTAATTAATTAGTGAATTAATTAATTAGGGTCACTGCTAATTGAATTGAGAACCTAGAGGGTCACACATAACAACTTGGTTACATGAGTTGAGACTTTAAAATGATTAAACGAGTTAATCGGGCCAAGAGGGTTCCACACGTGTGAAATCACACGTGTGAATATATATATATATTATATATATGTATTAAATAATTAAATGTGTTAATTATTTAATGGACTTTGGTTTAATTTTGAATTAAAAAGAAAGTCTTATTTTGGACAAAATAATCTAGTTAATTAATTACGAATTAATTAATTAGATAAAAATAAGTTATTTATTTTATAATAAATAAAGTATAAAATTATCCAAAAATAGTTTGGATATTTTTAGCTCTCTTAAAAGTTGACTTGAATTAGAATTCAAAGTCAAAGTTGGAAAATACTTGATGATCAAGTAATAGGAGAGAGAGGAACCAAATCCCTGCCCAACAAGGATTAGGATCGGCGCCCCTCTCTCTTTTCCTATATATAGGGGAGCTTATGCTCCCCTTTGAGAGCTAATTTTGGCAATTCTTTTGGTTCATGTGTTGAACACCTTCCTTTCTCCAAGATAAAATAAACCCTAGGTTAAGCCTAAACACTAACTAGAGAACTAGCATCCTTACTAGTTAGATTGTGATCAAGTTGGTGGACTTTCTCTAGAGACTTCAAGTTAGAAGTTTGAAGATTCGAGCTTTACCAAGGAGAGGGGATCAAGCCGCGAGAAGAGCGTTCTTGGGTGGCTTGAAACGCTTCAAGAAAGAACAAAAGAAAAGTAAGTTTTCTATCTCTACGAATTTGGTTACACGATTGCGAGTCCAAGGTCCTTTTGTTAGGAAAATTTTTTAAATTCCGCTGCTTTCTGATTTGTGTTTTCCAACATATACCCCACTCAACCGGACGATTGAGGAGATCTACAACATCTCCAACCAGAAGTTGTTCAGAAGGCCGAAGCCGATAAAGGAGACTCAGAAGACGAGAGACTCCGGAAAGTATTACCACTTCCACCGACAAACGGGGTACAACACCTCAGAGTGCTTTGCTCTGCGTGATGAGGTCGAGAGGTTGGTCCAGGGAGACGAGCTGCAAGAGTTTGTGAAGAAACTGGATGAGTTAGCCATTCGAGCCGCGGAGCGCAGCCCGCCCCGGCATCGAGAAGAAAAGCAGCCGACCGAAAGGGATGAGCACAACCTCCCATGCCTCGGGCGAATCGATATGATAGCGGGCGGGCCCACCAGGGGAGATACTAAGATCGCCCGCAAGAGAACGAGAAGAGAGGCCTAGAGAAACTATTACAGGCCTCACGAGGTCATGGAGGTCGAATCGGCTAAGAGCTGCGTAGATCAGGATAATAGCTTTTGTAATAAGGACCTACTCGACATTCCATCTTGGGAGGGCGAAATGTCTGGTTGTCCGATGGTGGTTACGCTAGACGTGGCCAATTACGCTGTATCCAAAATTTTGGTCGATAATGGAAGCTTGGTAAATATTCTCTGTCTCGCGACTCTAAATCGAATGAATTTAGCTAAAAGTTTAAGACTCGAACCACTTAAGACTCCACTGACCGGATTTGGGGGTTCAGAAGTATACCCCAAAGGCCGAGTTCGCCTGATCACCTCCATGGGAACTCTCCCTAAGAGAACGACAATGGAGCTCGAGTACCTCGTGGTCGACCATCCGTCGGTGTATAACATAATCCTGGGAAGACCCGGTTTGATCGATTTCAGAGCGGTTATTTCGACGTACCACCAGTTGATCAAACTCCCCACCCCGGCGGGCGTTGGGGAATTGAGGTGTGATGTCCCGATGGCTTGGGCATGCTACTCGATTTCGATGGAGAAGGTGAAGTTGCCCGACAGAAGGGTAGTTTCAATTTTGGGTCTGCCTGAAGAAGACGAGGACGAGATCGAAGACTTGGAGGCCGAGGGTGATGAGCCAGTCCGCACCTCTAAAAGGGAAAAAAAGAAGAAGAAACTCTCGGATAATCGGGTCGAGGCTTCCAGCAAGACCATGGAGATCGAGCTTCTACCCGGTCAAGCCGAAAAGATCACCTACGTCAGCCTCCCTGAACCAGGCAAAGAGCATGAGCAAGTGCTCCTAATCCAATTCCTTCAGGAGAATGCCGATGTATTTGCATGGAGCGCCAATGATCTCGTCGGGGTTGACCCATATGTGATTATGCACCACCTCAACGTCGACCCCTCTTTTAAGCCCATCAAACAGAGATTGCGCACTCAAAGCGTGAAGAGAAACGAGATAATTGAGGAAGAGGTGAACAAACTGCTTGACGCCGGGTACATCACACCGGCCAAGTACGTCGACTGGTTATGCAACGTGGTTTTAGTTGCGAAGTCTGGGGGGAAATGGCGGATGTACAACGATTTCACAGACCTGAACAAGGCTTGCCCTAAGGACCCATACCCCCTACCTAACATCGACCAGTTGGTCGACTCCACAGCGGGCTGTGAGTTGATGAGCATGATGGATGCCTTTCAAGGCTACTATCAGATCTTCATGGCACCGGAAGACGAGGACAAGACCGCTTTCATAGTCGTTAAAGGGATCTATTGCTTCCGAGTGATTCCCTTTGGACTTAAAAAAGCGGGGGCTACCTATCAGAGGTTGGTGAATCGAATCTTTGAGGGAGAGATCGGCAAGACAATGGAGGTCTATGTCGACAATATGATAGTAAGGTCAATAAAATCGAGTAACCACCTCCAAGATTTGAAGAGAGCGTTCGACCTCCTGAGAAAGTACAACTTGAAACTCAACCCGAACAAGTGCACTTTTGGGGTCGGACGAGGAAAATTTTTGGGTTATATGGTCAGCCGGAGGGGAATCGAGGCGAACCCTGAGAAGAGCGAGGCTGTCCGCAACCTCTCAAGCCCGAAAACGATCCGGGAGGTCCAGTGTCTAGTTCACCGAATTATCTCGCTCAATAGGTTTATTTCCAGGTCGGCCGAGAAGAACCTACCCTTCTTCAAGATCCTCAGAAATGTTAAGGAGTTCAAGTGGACCGAAGAGTGCGAGCAAGCGTTCAAGGCATTAAAGAAGTACCTCGAATCACCCCCACTTTTGGCAAAGCCTGAACCCGGAGAAATATTATACCTCTACATGGCCATGTCGAACGAGGTGATCAGCTCTGTCTTGGTCTCCATTCGGGATAAGAAACATATGCCGGTCTACTATATTAGCAAGATTTTGCATGGGGCCGAAACGCGATATTTGGAAATAGAAAAATTCGCCTTCGCATTGGTTCACACAACCCGAAAACTGAAGGCATACTTCCAAGCTCATGAGATCACTGTTTTGACAGATCAACCCCTCCGACAAGTGCTCGCGAAGCCGGACAGCTCCGGCAGACTGACCAAGTGGGCGGTCGAGTTGGGCCAATATGACATAACCTATCAACCCAGGTTAGCGTACCAAGCCCAGGTCTTGGCCGATTTCCTGGCCGAGAAATCTCCCATGATAGTAGAAACACCGAATTCGGGACCCTGGACCTTAGCAGTCGATGGGTCATCGACCTCATCTGGGGGAGGTGCAAGGGTATCCTTAAGGAGTAATGAAGGAGATGAGCTCGACTTCGCCATCTGCTTGGAATTCCCAGCCACGAACAACGAGGCCGAGTACGAGGCCCTCCTAACGGGGATGAAGATTGCTAAAGAACAAGGGGTCGATGACCTTACAGCCTTGACCGATTCCCAGCTGGTCATAAGCCAGTATGACGGCTCGTACGAGGCGAGAGAAGAGTCGATGGCAAAATACCTAAAGAAAGTAAAGATGTGGGCCTCTAAATTCAAAAGCTTCAAACTCAAGCAAGTCCCACGGGAATAAAACGAGAGGGCTGATATCCTTTCCAAAGTGGCCAATGGCCTCAGAGGAACAAGGGACAGGTCAATCACCTTCCTCACTAACTCAGGTTCCTCCCAGAAGATAAAACGAAAAGGCGCCGACTCACGGCTCGATCGGCAAGTTATACGCTTGACCCCGATGGAGTTTTGTTCAAGAAGTCCTTTAGGGAGCCGGCTAAGAGGTGTCTACGACCTTCCCAAGCCAAGGAGGTTCTCGAGGAAGTACATGCTGAGTCATGCGGTAATCAAGCAGGAGGTCGGATCCTGGCCAAGAAAGTGGCTCGTGCCGGTTATTATTGGCCTACCCTTATACGTGATTCGATCAACTTCGTAAAGATGTGCCCTAGCTGCCAAAAGCACGCCAATCTTACTCATCAACTTCCGAAAGAGATGATCCCCATCGACATAGCCTGGCCTTTCGACCAGTGGGGAATCGACATTGTGGGTCCCTTCCCGATGGCCCCTCGACAACAACAATTCGTTATCGTCTGTGTTGAGTATTTCTCGAAGTGGGTCGAGGCTGCACCGGTCCCAAAAACCACCCATACCGTGATGACCCGTTTTCTCTGGAAGAACATTATATGTCAATTCAGAGTGCCAAGGACCCTCATTTGTGATAACGAGCCTCAATTCAGGAGCAAAATGTTCAAGAATTTCTTCTCAAAGCATAGAATTAGCTTACGTTACACCTCGGTCGGACATCCCCAAGCGAATGGCCAGACCGAGGTAACCAATCGAACCATTGTCCAAAACCTGAAGACCCGACTTGATGGGAGCAAAGGAGTATGGGCCGAGGAACTAGACGGTGTGCTGTGGGCCTATCGGACAACCCCTCGAACAGCCACCGGGGAGACCCCTTTCTCGATGGTCTATGGCTCTGAGGCCATGATACCAGCTGAATTGATACATC
Source organism: Lantana camara (assembly GCA_037501455.1). Classification (NCBI taxonomy): domain Eukaryota; kingdom Viridiplantae; phylum Streptophyta; class Magnoliopsida; order Lamiales; family Verbenaceae; genus Lantana; species Lantana camara. Next base: position 108,841,888 of record CM074856.1, on the reverse strand, counting down.
AAACCGATCGAGTATTACATTACCAACTAAATCAAAATCAAGAAAACCGCCAATTCGAATTGGACACAATTGAAGAAAAGAGAGAGCAAGGTTTTCGCCGAATGCAACAATATAGAGCATCGATGACCAGGAACTATAACAAGAAAGTATTCTCTCGACAATTTTGAGTCGGCGACTTGGTTCTGAAAAGGGTCGATGTTACCAGGCATGTGGGAAAACTCGACGCCAATTGGGAAGGTCCCTTTCGAATAGCCAAAATCGGGAAGAATCAAGCTTATCACCTCGAAGAAATGAGCGGCCAGCCGGTACCTCGATCTTGGAACGCTCACAACCTTAGAAGATTTTATGTTTGAAAAGTTGTAAATGTGCGATTGCTTGTACATATCAATAAAATTAAGCACTTCACTCCGACTATCATGCTCTCAATGAGTTAAATAGGCCGATTCTTCAGTTTTGACTTAAGGGTCAAATTTACTGTTCGGTTATCATACTCGATAAGAGTTAAATAGCTCATTTAATCGATCCGTTTACCGCGTCATCGTTTTCGACTCGGAAGTTGTGAACATGCATAATCAAGATTGCTAATTCAAAAATAAACTCAGAAAACAATAATTTCATTAAAATAACTCGGGTCAGAGTTCGACCTATTACATTAGGAATTTTCTTGTTGGGAGCACTCACCGACCACCCCGGGCCGGTTTGAGACTTCCACAAAAAAGGAAAAAATACAAAAAATACAAACCAGAAACTGAAAGTACGCAACAATTATGGGCTTCAGATGGCGTCGGGCTGAGAGGCATCAGCAAGGAAGTTAGGATCAATCAAGGGCTCCTCCGATGGCTTCTCCCCAAATAGTTATAGAAAGATTTTAGCTGGGTCCAGCACATCCGTGTCGACTCCTTGGGGCATCTTGCTCGGATCCTCCGCCCTACCCCTATACATCTGCTTTGCCAGATTAACGGCAAAACCAAACTCTTGTGTGGCCCAGTCGGGCTCTGGTTCGGGGGCTTAGTCGTCGGAAGGAGAAGGCCGAGGGTCAATCTTTTTGGTGTTGTAATCGGTCGGAATCAGCCCCTCGCTTTGACATTGGGCGAAGCACAAGTTGAAGCCCTCCTTCATGTCGTCAATACCGAAGGTTGCAGTCGACCTTTTGTAGGTTGGGGACTTCATGAATCTGTATGCCCCATATCTCTCCGACTCAGCCACCACTTTTTCAAGGACCTTTTGGCACCGGTCGATCACAATCCGAGCACCCCTCGCTTCTCCAACCTTTTCGCGTTTCCGGTGGAGGTCGAGCATTTCGCCAGCTTGTTGATCGATTTTCTCGTGGGCTTGGGCGAAGCTCTTGTTTGCCTCATCTAGCCGGCGCTGAGTCTCTTGGGCGGCGTGCACAGTTTTCGACTGCGCCACTTGTATCGCCTTTAGCTGGGCAGCCAAGTCCTTCTCCTTCACCTCCGTATCGATCAGCTTTCTCTTCAACTCCTCGACCTCAGACTCGATCGCGGCCCACGCCTCCAATCTGGATCGACCATCCCGATAAATCTGAGCGCGCCTGTTCATGTGATAGAGATACTAGGATGGCTGTCAAAGAGAAAGATGATTTAGATCTTAGCCCCAAAAGAGAGTACAGGAGATAAGTAGCAAAACTTACCCCGACCCATTTGATGACAGCCGACATCTCCAGTTCCATGTCACTAAGGCTCCACCTAGCCTGGTGGTCGACCACGGTTTGACAGTTGTTGTATAAGGCCCCCACGACCCGATTATCTTGGGGACTGGAGCCAACTCGGCGAGGCCATCCTTCAGAGTCGGCCAGGGTCATGCCGGCCGGGAAGTGTGGATCTGAAATCTTCAGCATCTTGAAGAATGTTGATAGGTCCTCCTTCGGAGGCATGAAAACCTCCCCGATCGATCGTAGCACCTCAGGGGAGAATGGTGCATATGATTTTTGAGTCATGGAGGGAGTCGAGGGGAGTGACCCAGAAGATACACCCTGAGACGGGTTAGACCTTCTGGCCCCGTCTGCCCCTACCCCTGTCTTCACGGGCTTCGGTATTTCCAGCCTAGAGTCCTTCTCCTTCCGAGACCTCTTCCTCTTCTCGTTTTCCTCGACCTGACTCACTTTCTCTTTCTCTTTCCTTTTGTGGGTCGATGGTCGAGGGTCGACACACTGATCCGGCATTTCGCCTTGCTGGCCCCCTCTTTAAGGTAATATCGCATCGATGGTTTTATGGGGAGCCACCACTTGGGCCGCCTGGGCTATTTCCTGGGCTTGTTTCTCCTCTCCCATGTAGTCCCTCATCATCGCAAGCCTGGAACTCATGACGGATTTATCTGCCAAGGAAAAAGCGTTAGAGGTCGACCAACATAAATTTAAGCTAAAAGTTATGCTTAAAGGAAAAGAAAAGGAAGAAGAATTCATCATCAACTCGAATCTTCCATTTACCCGGGTCGAAAGAACGGCTTGGGGTCCCTGCCGCCAGGCCGAAGTTTACTAAGTTCCACAGGTTGATCTACTTCTTGCAGTCGAGTAAGCCGATTACCCTCATGTCCCAGAGAAAAATGTTCGACCACCTTGGTTCTCTGGGTGGCAACTTGTCGGCAGGCTTCCAGTTTCAGTATCGGTTCATCAAATTGGGCCAGCCGATTGGGCTCTCGACATATACAAACTGCTCCTTCCATCCTTGCCCGTTGGAGGAAGTGGGGGAGGTAAGGATCTTGTGGTTTTGCTTGAAGGACATCTGTACGAATCCGGGTCCTAATTTCGACTTGTCCGATGTCACGGAAGCCTTGAACAGTTCTTGGAATACGCCGACCATCGGGATCCCAAAATACCTCATCAGAATCCTCACCCCGTTCACCATTGCATACCCGTTAGGCATCAGTTGGATCGGGCTAACGTAGAGGTAGTTCAGGAGATCGGCCACTTCGTCGTCGATGGGGACCCTGGAACCCGCTTTGACCATCTTCCAAGTCACCGCAATGCAGCCGGGTGGGGGGTTAGTTATTGGGTCTCCCTTTCGTAGCCGAATCAAACTGTACCCCTCAAACTCGGGGGCTCCGCCAAAGAGAAGGTCCCTCCAATCCTCGAACATCTTAGGGGAGATCTTGCAGGGGACCAGTCGGGGATCTAAATCTAAGTAATGAGGGGGAGAATAAGCCCCGAAGGGGATCAACTCCTCTTCGTCTTCCTCGTCATTCAGTCCGTATCTGCCAGCGGTCGAGGGTCCCGCCTGGTTTGACCTACTCGAGACCTCCGGATCAAGCGTCATCCCAACTGGAGGCACTATTGTAATTGGCACGGTCGATGTCACCGGCCCTGCAGGAGAGGTCAAATGTCCATCCTCCGACCCCCCAGATACCTCTACTACTTCTATCCCTCCGTCGGAGGCCCCCTGGGACTGTACCAACTCATTCTCACTGGAAGTCGACTAATCCGAGTCTCCCGGGCCCGAAATCTTATCCAATAAATCCGAACTATTTGAGGTAGAAGACGACATCCCACCGCTCGAAAGAAACTCCGACTAAATCCCCTCGGTTACTGCCTTCTCCTCGAAATAAGGATCAAGGTTTTGTCAGGGAAATGAGTCGAGCGTTATTCGAGATGGGGTTCTTCTCTCTCGATTACGAACGCTCTCAAAATAAAAATAAAGCGCAGAATTTAAGAGACCAGGAAGGAAAAAGAGATTAATTCGAGGTGGCTTACCAAAGAAATTCGCAGTTGCTGAAGTTAAACCGAAGATCTGGCTTGCTCGACTCGAAATGCGCTGAAGCTCTCGAAATGCTCTGAAATCCTCGAAAGGCTCTGAATTGCAAAAGTAACAAATGAAGGACTTAAAAGCCTATTTATAGGGATACTTTGGGCGGGAACCTCGAAAGGCGAACCATCACCATTATGACCTAGGGAAGCGAGCTCTGACAGGCGAAAGGCGATCGCCACGTGGCCCCTAGCGCCGCCTTTTCGGGGGCTAATGATGTGGGCTAAACCGAATCGCTCACGTAGGCGTAATGTGGACCAGTCTCCCCCCACCACGTGTCCCTGTTGACCCCGATGACCAGCCCTATACATTACACGTGCGTCGGTCCGTCGGGACATCCGACCCATTAAACAGTAGATCGGGAAGCCCGCCCACTACCAGGCCAGTCGAGAGTTCTCCGACTTAGTTCAGAGAGGGTCGACATTCCCTAGCAGGTCGAAGCTACCTCGACTCCTTTATGGGCCCGGCCGCCACCCGCAGCATTAATTGCAGCCCGTACCAGGCCGTACCCCCTCTGACACGCATTTAATGCGCCTGCAACGGGTACAGGGAAGTCATCATTACTCCCCAGGTATAAATACCCGCTTCATAAATGTTATTTCTAAGCATCTTTAAGCACATTTATTACGCCCAAACTACTTGAAAGGCTCTCAAAACCACTCGACACTGACATGGGCGTCGGAGTGCCGACAAAGGGATCACCCCTTCCCGTCCTTTGTCGGTCCGTAGTTCATGTTTGCCACCCCATCTTACAGGTCAACACCAAGTCGAGGACTTCCCCGTTACAAATTCTAAGTGGTCTAAGTCAACAATTTCGGGCCACGTCAGCCGCCCAAAATTCGACGCGATCAGATTGCAGAATTAGACATTAAAGCGCCAGATTTTTATTCGGGGCATGGAACGGAGTCGAGTTCTAACTTGGGTAAGAGGCTCGCACCTCAAGGTGGGCCTCCGGTCTTCAAGCCCCAAGAATTTAACAATGTTAACAAGAAACCTCGACTTTTGAGACCGGCTCCGGTGCCCGTTCTACCAGTGTCGATTCATTACAATTAATGTAAAGGTCTGAACCACACGGTAGAGGAATGTCGGAAGAAGTTAGGTACTTGTTTTAGGTGTGGTGAACTTGGGCACAAGGTGAATACTTGCCGACATAATTCGAATCCAAGGGCGATGAATGTTGTTGCTCCGAGACCTCTGGTATAAGCACGGGCCTATGCTTTGGAAGATGAAGAAGAGGATGCCGAAGTTGATGCTACCGCCGTGGTGGAAGGTATGCTAAGCATTTATAGCATCACATCTCATGCATATTTTAATCTCGGGGAAACCCATTTGTTTGTTACTTCTCTTTCTAATTGCTTTTGGTGCTTGCTTGTTGGTGCGTAGACAGTTTTCTTTATGTAAGCCCTCTTCTTGGAGAGAGCTTGGTAACGGTGAGTGTTCTAGAGTGTTCGGTAAGTTGTGAGGGCCTAGAGTTCCCGGTGGACTTGTTCGAACGGAGCTGCATTGGGCGTGGGTTGGTTGTTTGAGCACCGTGCGAGTTGGTGTGTTGCTCTTAGGCGGTCCTTTTGGCTCAATGATATTTTTAGGTAATCGATTGAAGATTAGCCCATTTATCTCCTTCGTGGAAGTGGTTGGTTAGTCCGAGACAGGGCGACAAGCAATGTGGCTTACCTTCGATTTAACCGAAGGATTGAGACAAGCTTGAGGAGACAAAGATCATGAAGGACTTCCTCGATGTTCCCTTGAATGTTGGATTTTATCAATGGATAGGGATATTGAGTTGTATAGATCTTTATCCCAGAGTGAACCTTGTTTGAAAACCCCCCACCAGATGGCTCCGACAGAGTTTTTGGAGTCAAAGACATAGCCGATGAGCTATTAGACGGTGTTTATCGGCTTAAGTACTTCTTCATGGAGTGCTTTCGTTCTATCTAAGAGAAGATAGGACCCTCTGGATGAGAGTAGACTACCGTGAGCTACACAGGTTAACTATGAAAGATAAATACTTTTGCTTGCTTCGAAGAGTTGTTCGTTTTTCTCCAGAGTTCCATGGTTTATGCTGAGTTTGGTCTAGTAAGGGTATGATTGGCTATGTATCTGGGTAGAAGAACCGAGAGTTGCCTTAGAGTCAGGAGTCACACATGTTAGCAAGGATTTATAGGTGATTTATTGCCATCTTGATTCATTTGACAAGTAAGAGGCACGGTTTAGTGGTGACAGGTGTCGAATCCATCAAAATAAAATATAATTCCGGTGCGACAATAACATGTATAGTGCAACGAGTCGAACAACAGAGATTGGGCGAAATTAATTCAATTAATTAACAGGAAAAATCACACAAATAACAATTTAACTAGAAAAAAATGGGATTTTAGATTTTATTAACTACTAAACTAACTAAATAAGCAATTAAAACAATTGAACTATACGAAAGCAATAAATCACGTTGAGAAGGGCTTTTAATAAATTAGAGGGAAAACAACATCTACAAATCTGCTCTCAAGACATGAATAAATAGCCACCGAAATCAGCATCTACAAATCCTAGTCCAAATTGGACTTTACTTCTTGCTGCAGAAGTCCCTCTCCAAAGTGGACTCTCCAATTAAAATAATTCCATGGCAACACGCACGACCCAAGACGCCCAGGCCCACTCTAACTCAAGTTGGCAACTTCAATTCTTGCAACATCTGGCCCACTTCTAATCCTCAAAGCATTCCTAAATCTCGACCCAAATTGCAAATCCACCATAACACAGCTGTACTCAGACTCATTTTTGCTCAACAAATTCTTAGCCTAAGGATCACTCATGCTCCACTCGAATAACAACAATTCAAATCTTGGCCTCTAACACCAATCTCACGGAACAAGTCTGTCACACATATAAATATGGCCTAGAAAGTCCTCAAATAAATGTAACAAGCATGCCTACACTAGTAAACACAAAAAACATCACATACACCAATATATATCCACATTAAGCATAAAAAGGCAGCCACAAATGCATGAAAATACAAGGATTAATCACGTTTTCAAATTCTCCCACACTTGTTCATTCACTCGTCCTTGAGGGAAATAAAAATAAAATGAAACATCACTCCCATCAAATGCATTCGCAAAAGCTGTAGCGCTCGGAGCGTGGGCCACTACTTCCCCCCGCACCCAAACCCGAACCCGCATATAAAATGGGAGATCCATACACGAGTCCAAGGCTAATTGAACGGGAGACCACACACTCACTAGGCTAGGCCGAGCTAAAACTTACTCAGAGCGCGCAATAAAAAGTCAAGTAGCAGAAGCAAGGAGTTCTAACAACATAAAATTTCATAATCAAACATATACATCAAGTTTACCAAATATACATAACCATAATAAATCGTATCTCCATAAAAAAATTCATAACATAATCAATTCATTAAATACAAGTCCACCATGATATGCAATGCACTTAGCATGACCTAAACCCAAAAGTGAGACTCGAACGACCCAATTCTCCGCCTAGCTCGTGCTCCAAAAGACCTGCAAACTAAAAGTGGTAAAAAAGAGATGACAGACATATCTCGATTGAGTGAGGGGGTTAACGTACACCCACACACTATACATATATAGAGCAAGGCAGGTAAAAGATAAAGGTTATGAACCGGGAATAGGTTTTACATACCAAAACGTTTCACAAAATATTACATGTTTTATACATATACATTACAATCATAAAGACTCTATTCCCGTTCCATAATTCAAACATTTCATTAAAGCTCGATGAGTATGAGCATCCACCGTTACTTCTCATTCATTACATAAAACGAAATCACATTAAATCCCCAACTTCAGCGATGGAAGGGCCGCCCGAACCTTAACCTTCCATTACATTAGTAAATTCCTCGAGGGGTGGTTAACCCATACGAGTTCCATTAGAGTAAATTCCTCGAGGTGTAGCTAACCCACACGAGTCCTCCTTGACTTTCACACCGAAAGCATCAAGAGCACCACGCCTTTCCAACCTCCCGGGGTCGCGCATAATACCTCGGAGGGAAACTACGATCAGGCTTATCTCGACGGCCCTCTACATACCGAGCGTCCCAGCCCTTAGTCTCCGTGGATCCAAAATTACCTTTACATTACCTTTACAAATCATTCTTACTCAAAACGAACCATTAACATTACATTCATAAGCATTAAACTTTCATTAAAATATGAGCTTATATATGCTCGTAGATATAGCCCTTTCGAAAGCCGAAACTTGGTCACAAGATCATAAACATATCTTATATCACACATATTTAACTATATGTATAATATATAGTCATAAGTGGGCTAGAAAACAAGTATTTAAGGTCGTAGGTCGCTTAACTAAAAAGAAAAGAACCTAAACCTCACCTTGAAGCAAAAGTGTGTAGTGGTGCGAGAAAACATTCCCAAAACAACCTCAAACCTCGGGTACGGCTCCTCCCGGGAGTACCCTTATGACAAAAAAACGTAATACAAAAAACTTAGACTCAATTATGTACCATTTAGACACTTGGGGATGCATATGAATGCAACTATGCACATGGGATGCGAGAATGCAACACTTAGGTCATTCATGATCATATCTTGCAAATAACGTATCAAATAAATCCACAAGCCGAATATAATACACAAAACACATAATTTAACATGTTAAGAACGCATAGCAGTCATAATTCATGCGTTTAAATCCCAAAGAAAGTCTTAATTAAGCATTTATAATCCATACCATAGCATAAAACATCAACTAAAACCTTAGGAACAATTATGGGGCGGGAAAAGACCATACAAACGAAAGGAGAATGAAAGCAAAAGTTTAGGAAGCTATCCCACCCTTCCCTCCCGAGAGAATTTTCTCACAAAACGTCCCTGCCCAGGGACGAACATGCAGAAACTTTCTGCATAGAACGTCCCCGCCAGGGGACACTTTTCAAGCAAATTCTCCCCGCCCGGGGAGAGTGTTGCTGCATGAAAAAGTGCAGCAGCAGAGATGGAATCCCTGGAAAAAAAACCCTTGTTCCTCATGCATAAACATAGCAGCAACAACATGGAAGGAAATGGAGCAAACAACCCACACAAATATTCAAGAATTCATGTAAAATTAGTCCCTCAAACATGCAGCTGCATACCGGTAAGAATAAGAGCAAGAAAGCCATGCATATCTATCATTTCATACATGAAAGCTAAGGTATATTAATGGTATCTCAACCACCATTCAACCACCAACAAATAGGGCTAACGATATGCAATAAATGAGCCATAGGGATCAACAAATAAGTCCCAAAACTCCAAGAAAGCAAGAAGTGACATGTTCTTCAAATTTCTAACAAACCCTTACTATTCATGAAAGAAGCCATAGCCATGGATTATCTCACATAAAACATGATTCATGTATAGACAAATGATTACAAGAAAGTGGAGAGCAAGAATCCATCCTTACCTTTGAAGTTGGAGCAAGAAATGGTTTGCCTTAAGCGCAAAAGGACTAAAAATGGAGGTTTGGCTTTGTTTGCTCTTCTTCCTTCTCCTTAGCTTAGTTTGGTACGTGGGAAATGCAGCAAATGAGGGAGAAAGAGATGATTTTGGTTGACTCTTGGTCAAGGCAAGTACATGTAATGAGTACTCTAGCTCACAAGTAGGCATTAGGGGCGTATTAGGTACGCATGGCTGAAATTTGCATCATCAGGGGTCGAAACGACATCGAAAAAAATACAAAACTTGTTTCATTGGGTTTGAATCGTCGATTTGAGTCCAACGACAAAGACAGAACTCGAATCCGAGTTCCCGAGCTCAAGTTATGAATTAATGACTCAAGGGTGGCCAATTTGCAAAAAGGCCCAAAACTTTGAACAAAAGTTCAATTGAGTCCTCTAAGGATCAATCAAGTCCAAAACACATTTAAATCACTCAATTAAGTCTAAAAATCATATAAATCACATAATCATGAATTTAGCATGCTCCGAATTCAAATCCATATTTCATAATTTTCACGTATCGCAAGAATTCATAACATAAGTTCAAATAGAGCAAACTCCTATCAAATAATTCATTTAAGGATTGCATAAAAGAATAGAATTCGAATATAAAGACATCAATTAATATGAAAGTAAATGCAATTACGGAAATTAAACTCACACGTGGCACAAACCTGTACGTGCGAGCGGGCGGGGTGTCACAAAAGCGATCATCGAACTTTCGTCTAAATAAATCTAGCACATCGAGCACATTACTCAATTACACGAAACTTAATAAATTAGTACAAATATCAAACCCTCGTGTGTAGTGTGAATTAAACTAAAGAATTTACAAATACTAGATTGATTAGTTCATGTTTTTCGCCTAAGAACCGATTATTAATTTCGAATGCAACCTTCACTCCAATCTCCAGTAATTTAGTCAACTCATAACTCAAAATTGATAGGTCTTTCGAGCTTGTAATGTAGGCTTGGGTTAAGGTAGGAAAAAGTGGAATCAAAGGCTAACACACCAAGCTTACACACTTAAAAATAATCCCAAAGTGTTTCCCTTTTATTTCTTCCCAAAAGACTCCCCTTTCTTGCAATGAATTCCCACCTTCTATCGAATTTTTCTACAACACTCGGAACTCTCTTTTTTTCTTTCACTCTTTGTTTTTTTTTTCCTTCTTTTTTTTTTTTCTTTTTGACTTCTTTTTCCCCTGTTTTCTTTTTTCATCACTTTTCTATTTTTTTCTTTTCTGCACAATGAAATCTCTTTTTTGTTTGTTTTTTTTTTTTTTCAATCCAAACCAAGGGTACAATAAGGAGTCTAAGACATAAACAACTCAATCTAATAAAAGAAAATGAGCAAGCAAGGTGTGATCAAAATAGGGTAGGAAATTATGTCGTGTATTAGGCTTGTAACGTGGCTAAGAAAGAACTTGCGCAACACTCAGGCTCAGTGGGGTCAATCGGGTTATATTATTTAGTGAAAATCCTAAAAGACCAAAACACCGACAACAACTGCCCAAGCCATTTCTCGAATTAATCGTTAACCAATTTATTTCGCCTCAAAGGGAGTTAAAGTGCATTCTAATCAATTTTCAGACCTTATTTGAAAAATACAACCAACCTATCTAAGCAAAGTACATAAAATCGTTCAATTATTGCACGAGAAATAAGGGTATGACAACGTACTTATTTTTCAAATTCCACACAACTTTTCATGTATTCAATTGCCTAACTTGTTTTAGCAAAAATCCAGCACTCAAGCTTAAGCAAACATAATTAAATAGGAGAAAATCATTCATGACTTCCAACATCCTCAAATTCAAGCAAACAACAAGCCACAACAGTTAATTCAACCTTAAAACCACCCGAAAACAGTCCCGAATTTTCAAATTCAAATTTCCCCCACACTTCAACTAAAACAACCCTAAATTTGCACAATGTCAGCCATGTAATTCAGTTCTAAAATTAGAAAATCAGCCCTATACAAGCAAACTCGATGCTAAAATAATCACAACAAACAAACAAACGAGAATGTCACCCCATTTACACCCGAAACAAGCAAAAATTCAGCAAAACACAGCCACAAATAAGAGAGCCTACACAGTAAACTCGGCTCGTATCCCCCCCCCCCCCCAAACACTTAATCATGCATAGTCCTTAGGCATAAAGAAAAAGAGAAACGAGGACTTCCCTAATGTGCAGGGACGCGAAGGCGTCAAGGTGGAGGCTGTGTGTGGCCAACCGCAGTAAGTAGAAGTTCTAGGTTTCTGTTCCTAGTCTCCCGGAGCTCCACAAGTTCACGCTCGACTCGCTCCAAACATGGACGCAAGTCATCTTCAGCCGCAGGGGGATTCTGCTCAATTGGTGGACCATTTTTCTTTGGAAAAACTAGCTGGACATTCTCTGGTTTCAAACCTGCACGGGGAAAAGAATACACTTCATCGGTTTTGACTAACATGCCCATTTTATCCAAACTATGCAAATCAAGGCGAGACATAGAGCATGCAATAGTCAAGTCATTTGGACCACGATCAATCAAATCCTTACAACGTATAAAATGGGTGATTACGTGGCCTAAAATCAAGTTACGGGAGTTACGACGTACATCCCTAAATGCAATCGCCAACCAAAGACCCAAATTAACTTTCTTTCTTTCCATCATCGTCCACAAGAAAAATAATTCGATTTTAGTAATCACCCCAAGCATATCAGTACGACATGAAAACGTAGATGAAAGAAACCGATGCAAATAACGAAGAGTGGGATCAATCAAGTCATAGTCTTTGGATTTCCTATCATCATACACAACAGCACCATGAATTACATACTCTTTAAACACCCGTTTATCATTAAAATCAACCACATCCTTAAAATCACACAACATGTCCGCATACTCTTCACTATGCAAATCATCCGCATGCACAATCGTAAAGCCACATTAACTTCATTCACAGACATGCTAAAGTGCGCACCCAACAAAGAAAATGTAATAGTGGCAGGTGTGTCTAGACCAAAATCCTTAGGTGTCGTGAACCGAAACGTGTGATAAAATTATCTAACTAACTCAGTATATGTCGGCTCATCAAGCACAAAGAAATCATATCAACCAATGATTTCATATAGTCCACAGCATCATCAAGCAGGTCAAGTGTACAAACTATATCGAAATCTGAAAGTTTACCTGTGAAGATTGTTTTAGTCTGGGCATCAAATTTCGGTTTCCCGGAAACTGCTGCATCCTCCTCCTTGTTTGGAAGATCATCATGAATCGGGTTAGATCTCTAAATCATGCGCCCTAATCTAGAATGAGTCTGAACTCGCCGATGTGGCTCTTGTGAAGATGTAGTCAGAATCGGGGTTGGAGGCATCTCAATTGGTATCGCCATCGATGCTAGAAGATGGAGAAGGACGCCTAGAAGGGCCTTCCCTTTCGGAGTCAGTCTTTGAAGTGGAAGGACTGACTGTACCTGTCTTAATAAAATCGTCGGCGATCTCTGTGAATGAAGAAAGAAGACCGGCCGGTAAGGGAACCTGCATGACGGCTGTAGGCGGTGAGGACCGTGGTGGTGAGGGCGGGGTAACTGGCAGTGGCTGCAGTGGAAGTTTAATTACTGGCGGCGGAGGTCGCTGTAGCTTCTTCGACGGAAGATGGCTCAAATCGATCATAACAGAGGGCTGTGGTGGCGCGTGATGCACAACAGCATCGTGAATTCGACTGGAACGCCGGATCTCATAGGGCGAAGGTCAAAATTTAGGGAAAACCGGTATAGGCACGGTGGTGGAAGCAGCTGTGAGGTTATCCTGACGCCTTTTCGCCCTCCGATCAACGGCGGTGAGTGGAGGCGCGGCCTCAGAAGTGGTGGTGCGCGGTGATGCTGTCGGATGTTTGGGCGACTGGGAACCGACCTTCTCGGCCTTAGCTTTTGCCTCTAGGAAAGCATAGATGTCAGTCGACGAACGCAGAACGGGGACAACGGTGTTGGGTGGCTGAGAGGCAGAGGAATGCAGTGGATCTGAGATTTTCACCGTGGTAAGTGACGGGCTTAGGGTTTCTGATGGAAGGGGTTCCGTTGCATATGGAGGCTGAGGTAAGGAGTGCTTTTTCTTTTTGGCCATGGTTGTAATGGGAAGGTTGAGGGATGGTGGTGCTACGGTGGAACTACAGTGAAAGGCTTGCCGCGGTAATTAGTGGTAACGGATGGTGGAAGATAGTAAATCTAAAGAAAGTAAATGACGGCTAGTGAATGTTGGAATTAGGAATTGGATTAGTGTTAGGGTTTAGTGAAATTGGGGGATTTGAGTCGGTTTATATCCCAAACCAGATTGATGGATAGGGTTGAGGGTTACCGGTTCAGGGCTGTGGGTCAGGTTGGCAGGGTCAGTCAACGGGTAGGGTATGCTAGGTGGGTCTTTTAATTTTAAAAGCCAAGTATTTTTCCACCTAAAATAAATATAGTATTGGTGTCAGGTATGGTCAAACCTCCACTCGACATTTGCTCTGATATCATGGGCTTGTGCGGGATCCTGCAAAATACGAGAGCTCATAATCAACTTGAGAACGAAACAACTCTTGAAGCTGGAATTTTCGTTTCTCCCCTACAACATCCATTTGCATGTTGCATGTCTTTATTGCCCAAAAAGCACGATGCTCCAATTCTACGGGGAGATGGCAAGCTTTGCCATAGACCACTCGAAACGGGGACATCCCCAATGGCTTCTTGTACGCTGTTCTATATGCCCATAAGGCGTCATTTAATCTCTGACTCCAATCTTTCCTATTCGGATTCACTATTTTCTCTAGAATAGACTTAATCTCTCTATTAGAAATCTCGGCTTGTCCATTCGTCTGGGGATGATAAGTTATAGAAGTCTGGTGCATGACGTGATACTTAGCCAAGAGTGCCTCTACCAACCGATTGTAAAAGTGCGTGCCTCGATCACTAATAATAGCGCGAGGTGTTCCGAACTTAGAGAAAATGTTAGACCTGACAAATTCTACAACCAGTTTTGAATCATTAGTCCGGGTGCCTTTAGTCTCCACCCACTTTGAGACATAATCAACGGCTCAAAGTATATAAGTGTTGCTAAAAGTATGTAAGTGTTGAATGGGATTTAAGGGCATTTGATTTTTAGGGCCTATATTACCTGTCTTCTGACAATTCTCACAACTTTTACAAAATAAGAATGCATCACGAAACAAGGTACCACATTCAAGAATTTTTAAAGTTGTACATTTTGACCCAAAATGACCCCCACATGCATAAGAGTGACAAAATTTCAAAATCAAATGAAACATTACTCCCATCCCCGGCAACGACACCAAAATTTGATAGGTGTCGAATCCGTTAAAATAAAATATAATTCCGGTGCGACAATAACAAGTATAGTGCAATGAGTCGAACCACAGAGATTGAACGAAATCAATTCAATTAATTAACAGGAAAAATCGTATAAATAATAAATCAATTAGAAAAAGGGGGTTTTGGATTTTATTAACTACTAAACTAACTAAATAAGCATATAAAACAATTAAACTGTAGGAAAAGCAATAAATCACATTGAGATTATAATTCAATTATGACATCGATCATCGACGCGAGGATGATTTACAACTTGTTCACGTAGGTTAGGTATAGTGAATAGAGACCCTCGACTTCGCCTAGTTTTCTCTTAAATAATAGAATAATCTAGAGACACTCGACGATTATTCTCTAATAAACTCACAACTCTTAGAGACATTCGAAAGAAATTTAATGAGTCAACAACATTAATAACCAACAAAACACTAACCCGAATCAACCTAATCACAACCACGTTAGATTTAAATCCGATTATTAATTCCTTTAACGATTCAGACTCGACTACAAATCCTATCGTTAATGCGCCACTAATTATCTATCAAACACTACACAAACTTCATGCAATTAAGATTAGCCATATGCAATTCGAATTACTTAGATGATCGGGCCCTATAAAACAAGCAATTAAATCATAATAACAAAACACTAAAGGAATTAATAAATACGCAAATTGAATTGCAATATAAAACTATCAAGTCTCACGATGTCCAACTAAATTAAAAACCTCTAGCTAAGTACTACAGAATTAGTTACTCATAAACATGATATTCAAAAGCATGAAATGAAAAAAAAAAAAAACATATGCTAACTAGAAATAAGGAAAATTGAAGAGGAAAGATTTTGCTCTCATAAGAATCTTCGAGCTTCTTCACCTCAAGTCTCTCGCCCAAGCTATAGTTGTATGAGTAATTGTATGGAAAAGGTTCAATAAATCTGCTCTCAAGACATGAATAAATAACCACCGAAATTAACATCTACAAATCTTAGTCCAAATTGGAATTTACTTCTTGCTGCACAAGTCCCTCTCCAAAGTGGACTCTCCAATTAAAATAATTCCATGGCAACACGCACGACCCAAGACGTCCAGGCCCACTCTAACTCAAGTTAGCAACTTCAATTCTTGCAACATTATCTAGCCCACTTCTAATCCTCAAAGCATTCCTAATTCTCGACCTAAATTGAAAATCTACCATAACACAGCTGTACTCAGACTCCTTTTTGCTCAACAAATTCTTGGCCAAAGGGCCACTCATGCTCCACTCGAATAACAACAATTCAAATCTTGGCCTCTAACACCAATCTCACGGCACAAGTCTGTCACACATATAAGTATGGCCTGGAAAGTCCTCAAATAAATGTAATAAGCATGCCTGCACTAGTAAACAAAAAATACATCACATGCACCAATATATATCCACATTAAGCATAAAAGGGCAACCACAAATGCATGAAAATACGAGGATTAAGCACGTTATCAAGTGGGAAGAGGCATTTGAAGAGAGTTGCCTTCGGCACCGGCTTTGCCATATCTGAGAGTACTCAAGGCTACTCCGTTTACACCGAAGCGCTAAGGAAGGCTTTGGTTGTGCGTTGCTAGCGGAAGAGTGTAGCCTACACCGAAGCGCTAAGGAATGCTTTGGTTGTGCGCTGCTAGCGGAAGAGTGTAGCCTACGCCTTGAGAAGTATAAGGTCAAGAGATTTATCCCACTCTTGGTTCTGAGGTTGTTCGAGGACTTGAAGAACCGATTTTTGGTGTAGTGGCATGAGAAAAGACAATACAAACTTTATGTAGCAATGTCTAACGTGCCAATGGGTGAGGGCCGACCATTAAGAACTGGTAAGAACTCTCCAAATACTTTCGATTTCCATTCGGAAGTCGGAGCAAGAGGTTATTGACTTTGTATCCGGCTTGCTAAGACATGAGTGGTTGCTCGTTTTAAAGAGCTGACCCAATTTCTCATAGCATGGTTGTTCGACAAGGTATCGAGAGCTTCGTGATTTGGAGAAGGAGACCCTAGAGTCCGAAGAAGCCACTTGGGAGACCGAGGCGAAGACGAAGCAGTTGTTTCCAAAGTTGTTCGAGGCCCCGTACTAGGACCTGAGGACAAGTCCTTTTTAAAGGGGGAGAGGATGTGATGCCCCGTCCGTTCGAACGTACAGGTATGACGTCACGAGTGGCTACTTGCGTATTTTAATTATTCATTTATGCAATTATATGTTGAATATGATATATATATATATATGTATGCTATCTTGAAGATATAAGATTTATATGTTAAGATTATGTGCTTGAATTTTTGAACGTTTAGCTATTTTAACTCCGAATTTGATCCGTTGACTTCGAACTTGATTCCGAATTTTGCGAATACGTGGTATGCATGAAATATATGAATTATAAATTTTTTTATATGCGTATTACACGTTCTTGGACTTGTTTGATGTGGTCTTAGACCATTTTGGTGAAATGGGGACTTAAGGGCCTAAAGAGCATTTAGTGCGCCTTGGGTTTCGGGCGGCATAAATTGAGCTCATGAATTCGGATTCAAATTTTGACACCACAGTTTGACTCGTATTGACGATTCGTATCGAACGAAACAAGCCTCATAATTTTCTAAGCCTGTTTGAACCTTCGAAACTTCATTGAGCCGAACAGCTTGTATCATACCCGCACAGTTTTGGCCATATTTGACCCGTTTTAACTCCTTTTGACCCATTTCTTGGACCCATATCTTGTCTAATCAACCCTCTATTCTCTCTCACTCTCTCATTTCGAACTACAACCCAAGAAAGAAAGAAAACAGAAGCCAAAAGCAAAAGAGAAGAGGAAGAGCAAGAACCTTTCACGCCTTGAAACATTTGAGCTCATTTGTCCTTCAATCTTCATCAAATCCAAGAGGTAAGTGTACTTTCGTGTTCTCCACTTCTTGATGAATTTTTTAAGCCATGATTCTTAGATTTTAAGCTAGTTTTAAGCATGCTATGGAGCTCTATGTGAATAGTAAGGGTTTGATAGAAAATGTGAATCTTATGCATATCTTTGAGTTATTTGAAGATCCAAGACTTATGTGATGTTCTATCATGCTCCTTTATTGCATTTATAAACTCCTATTTGATGTTAAATGAGTATTTAATGATGTGCCATTAATGGACTTTGAATTTCTTGGATTTTAAGAAGGATACAAGATGAACTATATGCTTTCATTTTGTTGCTCTTGCGTGTACCAGCTGTTGTAGCCTGTTTTGAGCTTGTTTCTTGCATGGTATGAAACTGATTTCTTGTTGTTTTATTACTCTAAGATGTGTCCTACGTTTCTGCCTTGTTATCCCCTATTTTGTTGCCATGGACGACCCTTTGCTGCTTCTTTTTTTGCGTACTAGGCTGTTATGTGCTGTTGTGCACCATTTAAACTAAAATGGTGCAAGGCCGTGCATTACCTTCGATTTTTGGATAATTAATGTTGCACGGCCATGTAACATTCATACATGAAATGTGCAAGGCTGTGCAACAGGCCTCAAGATGTTTTTTTTTTGGTATTTTTCAGCTATGCATAGCCGTGCATGTTCATGAGTAATGAACCGCGCGGCCGTGCATGGTAAGGTGCTGTGATGTTTGGCTTTGTTTGTTATTTTGTTGCTTTTTTATGCTTTTTCCTGCCCCGTTTTTTAATCTTATTCATTGTTAACTTATTATATTATATTTTATGCTTCTTGTTTTGAATTTATTTATGATGTGATTTTGGTGCTCGTATACGAACTATGACCTAATATGCTCTAAGTGCTATCTCATCCCAATTCATTTGCATCACTTGCATTTATATGCATTTGTTGAGTGTCTAATTGGTTCATATCGAGTCTAAGAGTGTCTTTCGATGTTTGTTTTGTTCAGAGGATCATCCCGTTGGTGACGAGGTGGTTCCCTAGGCGTTCTTTGGTCCCCGTTTTGACTCCGCTACGTTGTGAAGGTGAGGTTTTCTTTCTTTTAGTTAATACGACCTATAACCCTAAACGTGTTTAGAGCCCGCATGCGACTTATGTATATTATATGATAAATATGTGTATGATATATATTTTGAGGGCTTGTCTCGTTTGTTAAGAGGCTTTGAAAACATTTTCATACGTATATATGATATGTTTCCGTTTGTTTTGAAAAGCTTTGATATGTGTGAGTGTGTAGCAAGATATGGCTTTAAAAGATAAGCTTTTGGAGATTTGAATATCAATTTGACTTTGAACTTGGGCCCCAGAGATGTGGGTAAGGAGCACCAAGGACGGCCATGGGGTTGCCGGTGAACCCTCGTATACACATTTCCTTTTGAGAGGATTCGCCCAACCTCGGGAGGTCGAGGGGAAGGCAGGTTTTTCTTGAGCCGACGAAGATACCATTGAAGGAGCGGATAGGAGTAATTAGCCCCCGTCTCATTCTAAATCTTTGAATTTAGACCGATGGAGAGGGGAGGCCTCCCCTTTCTATCAAATGGAAGTAAGGTTGGTTTATGATTTTGTTTTGAATATGAATATGAATGTGAATACGAATATGAGGCGTTTAGAAGGAAAGCTCGTACTCACCGAGTTAGTGTGACTTTGTATGGATCTATGAAATGGGAATGGGCTCTTAATTATTTAAAATTGGTTGTGTTGGCCTTCGGACTAACTTCCTTTTAAGTATATATATCTATTATCATGGGAAACGTTTTAGCTTGCAAAAACCATCCCGATTCATGGATTATTATGAATTTGATACTTGCTTTGCTCTATACGTATATATGGGTGCTTGTATTAGCCCCCTTACCAGTATTTAGGACTGACCCTCGTTGTTGTTCTCTTTTTCCCCCTTTCTTTTAAGTTGCAGGTACAGGATAGAGGTTTGAGCTAGGCGACAAGTTTGTCCTTGAGTCTTACTTGTGGTGTAGCTCGAGTCTGCATATGCATCGTAGTGGCTTTATTTATATATTTACGATATCTTTTGGATATGTGTTATAATTATGACACTTTTGTTAAACTATGATTCGGATTTGGTATTATGATTCTTTTGGCCCGGGATGGGCACGTTGATACTTAGATATGTATTTGGTTTGTATCTGAAGTTTGTTAGTATGCTATGATATATATGATAAATCGCTTCCGCACTTATTTTGATTTTGATGTGCACTCTGATTGAGGGTCTATACCGACTATCTTAGGGAAGTTTTTGTTTATCTCTCGTTCGCTATTGTTTAGTGCGTGTGCGGACTTTTCATTTCGTTACACGTGTTGAACTCTAGTGCGGGGGATATGATGCCCATCGTTCGGGGTGCTACATCTCTAGTGGAATTATAATGATTGACTATGTAAAGTGTAACATCCCAATCATCATGATCTACAGGTATGCCTTTACGGGGTGTTACGTGTACAATTTATTTATTTAAGTATACTGTTTGAATTACTTTTAAAGCTTATTTGTTAATTTGGAATTTACTTGTTTAGTTCCTTTTTGAATATCTTGAACGTTTGTGTTCTTTTGCTTGAGTTTTGCTCTCTACGTGCTTGAATTTGATTCTGATTTTCGTGAATTCTTGATATACGTGAACTATGTGAGTTATGTATGTGTTAGCATGATCGTTATGTGGTTTTGGGTTTGCTTGTTTGAGTTTTGTGTTCGTTTTGTTTTTCGGAACCTAGAGGACGGTTAAAGGGCATTTAGCGCACCTCGGGTTCCGGCGGCGTATCTTCAGCTAGGGAATTCGGATTTGAATTTCGGAAGAGGCGTTGGAATCGTGACAAGATTTGCAAGCTTTGGAGCCTAACCTCACACTTTTCTACACCATTTAGACCCCCGAAAACCGACCGGAACGAGCTCTTGTGACAAGAATAGCCTCTTTTGTTGACTAGTCTTCATGTGGGCCCCTTTTTACCCCTAAATGTGCTCTAACCTTGACTATATGATCCCTAACTCAGCTATAACCACTCCCACACCCCCCCCCCCCCCTCCCCCCATTTCGTGCCCATACCAAAAAGAAGGGAGAAAAGTTCCCCAACTTCAGCTCCCAAAGAGAAACAAGGAAGAAGAAGGTGGCACTATTCCAAATTTGAAGGTTTTGAGCAATCCACCCCTTTATTTCTTACCAAATTCAAGAGGTAAGTATATTTTTTAGTCCTCCTTGATTATGTGGTTCTTTTAAGTGTAATCTCTTGAGCTATAGCCTTGATTTGCATGAGTGTTGGCACATAAGGTGAATAGTAAGGGTTTAAGGGCTTTGATGGATTTTAGCTTGTTTTCTCTTGAATTGCTTGGGTTTAATGCATGATAGGTATGCCTAAGACATCCTTCTTGAGTTATTTGAACTTGGTTTATGTATTAGAGATAAATCCTGACTTCCTCCATTGTTGATTCTTGGAGGTTTTGAATGATTTTAGCCCCTTTCACCCCTTTGCTTGATTTGTTGCATCTTTGAGCCATTATATGACTTGGATTGCTTGGTTTATTACTCCCTACCTGCCATTATGTGTTTCCTTGGTCCCTTGTTGGTTTGGTTGAGTTTTGGAGGAGTTTGGAGCTTGAAATTTCTTGGCATCCGGACCAAACCTACGGCCGTGGATTTTGTGCTTTGATAAATCCACGCCCGTGGATTTGGGTGGCCGAATTTGGGGACTTCATGTCTTCATATCCACGGCCGTGGATGATCCTTTTGAAAAAAATCCACGGCCATGGATGTGGAGCAGGCTCATTTTTTGCTCCGAACTTTGTTCTCTTGTTTCGCTTTGCTTTCCTTTCGTTTCCCCACCCCTTTGTTGGTCCCTTACCTTGTTTACTTGTATATTATATGTTGTGATAGGTGTTTTGTTGTTCTTTCCCTAGTTGTGGATTCATTTGTTTAGAAACGTGCAAGTTTTGCTCTCATTGTTACTTTGTTACGCTTATGGCATCTCATACGCATCAAACACATTCATATGCATTTACCGAGCGTCAATGTGGTTCATGTTGAGTCTAAGAATACCCCTTGTTGTTTGTTTTGTTCAGAGGATCTTCCTGTGGACGACGAGGTTGTCCCTTGAGTGCCCGGTTTACTCTTTTGTCTCCGCTACCCGTGTTAAGGTGAGGTTTTGTTTCTTTTAGTTATTTGAGCTACAACCCCTATATGGTTTGAAGCCTCGCATGCGAATTACGTATATTATATGATAGATACGTGTATGATATATATATGTTGTGGTCTTGTCCCGTTTGTTATAAGACTTTGAAAACGCTTTGTATACGTATATAAGCTATTTT
This sequence comes from Lantana camara, assembly GCA_037501455.1. Classification (NCBI taxonomy): domain Eukaryota; kingdom Viridiplantae; phylum Streptophyta; class Magnoliopsida; order Lamiales; family Verbenaceae; genus Lantana; species Lantana camara. Next base: position 108,820,051 of record CM074856.1, on the reverse strand, counting down.
GCTTTTGTTTTGGAAAAGTTTGGTTAGGTGAGTGTGTGCGTGTGTGAGCGAGATATGTGGCTTTGAAAGACAAGCTTTGCTAGGTATGATTTTTGTGATAAGTTTTGGGCCCCGGGGAATGGTATGGTAATCTCGGGTTGGCCGTGGGGTCGCCGAGCTCTTCCATCAACATTCTCCATTTGAGAGTCTCACCCAACCTCGGGAGGTTTGGGGAAGGGTGTTTCTCTTGAGCCGGCGGTGTAACCGTCGAAGGTTTCAAGGTCGTGATTAAACTTTGTCTCTCGCGATTTTTGGATAGCTAAGGTCGATCAACCCTTCTATCACCCGGTGTTAAGGTTGGATTATGCTTTGTTTTGCTTTGTTATGCCTTTCGTTTATGGAAGTTTGGATGTGTAACTCGTACTCGCCGAGTTGGTTGGTTGTGTATGATCTATGAAACAACAGTGGACTTCTAAGTATCTAAAACTTGATGTTTGGCCTTTGGCCTAAAATCCTAGTAAGTATATGTATACCACGGATAAAATCTTTGGCTTGCAACAACCACTCTTAGTTCATGGATCCTTTCGATTTTGATTAAGTGCTATGCTAAATATGTATATTGGGTGTGTGAGTTAACCCCCTCACTAGTCTCTAGGACTAATCCTCGTTGTTTTCCCCTTTTTTCCTTTTCTTTTGAGTTTACAGGTACCTTCTGAGTCGAGCTAGGCGGCAAGTGTCTGTCGAGTTTACTTGTGGTGTAGCTCGGGTCTCATGCATACGTAATGGCTTTTGTACCTTACCTTTATGCACTTTTTATTTATGTAATTCGAATACTTTTGATATTTTGGCCCCGGTGGGCATTGTATATGTTGTATATATTCGTTTATGACTTAGCATGACAACTTGAACCCTCTTATTATATGTTATGTGGTCTTGGGAATTAGGTATGAATGTTTTAACGCTTCCGCTACCTTTGTTTTATTTTACTCGGTTCTTGAGGGTCTAGGTCGCCTAGCGAGGGTGTGAGTTTTGTGTGTCTCCCGTTCGCTATGGTTGGATTCGGGTGCGAACCCTCCATTTCGTTACTCGGGTTGGACCATAGTGCGGGGGATGTGGCAGCCTTCGCTCCGGGTGTTACATAAAGTCAAAAGAAAACATAGTGGATCCATTGACAATAGACCTATCAAGAGATCAAGTATACTGCTTGTCGAGGGGAATGAGATTAAAACGCACTAATTAAAGTCCAAGTATGGTAACCCAACCTTGTTGATTGGAGATCCCAAGATCTTGGTTCAATGGCACAATTAAGTTACAAGGGCTAGTCGACCACATAGGAAAACTATTTCCAACTCATTCCTAGAATAATAAAAGTGCGGCCTGCAAAGGATAAGAGATTAAGTTAAGACTTTTAATGATCCTAAACCTATAAGGTGGAGTATAGCAGGATACTCTTTATTAGGAGATCATCTATGTAAGTGTGAACATGGCCGGTCCAAATGAAACACTTATGAATCCAAGATGTTGTCCAAGCCGAAACGATCACAATCATGAGAGCCAAAAGTGTTAGAATAATTATTGTGTGAGTATGATTGTCTTGGTCTACACTAACGGCTGAACAGTTCAAGACATCACGTTCGCTGATTAGCCAAGTAGATCGGATTATACATCACTACCGAAGGTTCAAAGCCACAAGCTACCTATCCCGATGCAATAATTATTCGCATGAACTCTCTTACGCGTCTACATTAGTCATATGCATATATTCGAAAGGGTAATTTTCCATTCATGTGGGGAATTGTTGGAATTATGATAGTTTTATTTATCATAATCTAATAATTATTGAATGAGAAAATTAAACCTATAGTTAATAATTAATAAAGATACATTTATATATAATATATGTAAATTTTTCCAAAAGACATGACCTTTAGGATTAATATTTGTGATGAATAGTTGTCACTTTATTTGAAAAGGTGTCGTGTAACATTGCATTATTTCGGTTAGGGCTGTCAATTGGGCGGATTTTAATCCGAATTCGATCCGAATTTTATCATATTCGTCCGATAAAAAAGTTCGATGGATCATATCCGATTATAAATATTCGTTATCCGAAATAAATGGACCTGATATGGAATTAAGGAATCCGATCCGTTAAAGATCCGAATCTGATTTTTTTATAATATTTTATTAAATTAATTATTTTATTAGTAAATAATATTAAATAGAATAATTAAAATTAAAAATTTCACATATCTTCACTATAAATAATAATAAAATTTAAATTATTTATTCTAAAAAATATGTTTTTCTTTATTAAAAATCTTAAATTAACCTATTTTAAATGCATATACACAAAACCATTAAAGAATTCATCAAGTAATAATTATTTATTAAATATTATATATTTATATTTATATTTTTTTATTTATTTCTTTATAAAAAAAATTTAAATTTTATTGTTAATCGGGTCGGATCTTTTATCGTATCTGATCCGACCCGTTAACATACGGATTTAGTATTAATGAATCCGATTCGGATTCGGATCCGGTTATCGAATCTTCTTGTCGGATTCAGATCCGGAATTTCCTGATCCGATCCGAATCCGACCCGTTGACAGGCCTAATTTCGGTAATAACCGTAAATTTGTTTTATTAATTAATAACTAAAAGTGAATAGGTAAGCACCCTTTTGAAAAGATACATAGTCATCTATACATAGGCCCCACCATTATGCATTTTCAATGATTCAATCATTCAATTCATTCTATTCTAGAACACATACATTAGTAGTTAAGTTATAAGATAGTGAAAATCACTTAGAGTTCGTTGTTCTCGTAATTTGTAGTGCTACTATTACGAGAAGTGATCGTTTTATCTTGGAAGATAATTGCCGTTAATTTATAAACACTTGAGCGGGACAATTTCGTCTTAAGGAAAGAGAATGAACTCTTACCTCGACCCCTACAATTATCATAGTAAAATCACGCCCTTTATTACTAAAAGGAATATCCAACATGTACCCAAGGTGTCGGAATTTTACATGCAACAATTTACTAACACAAAATATTTTGAGTTATCTCTAACTAATACACCGGTGTCCGATGAAAAAAGACTCATTTACAATTGTATATCTTATATTCTAATAGATTGACTATAATAACAACGAACTTGATTTCGTATAAAGAAGATAAAATACGCATACCATATGCCAGATAAAAAAAGAGTGTAAATCGCGTATGTTACGGCCTTACGGGATATATTATATTTCTCCCTCATTTGTTTATTCCAAGAAGAAAACGTTCTAATTGGACAGAATTAGAAAAAATCCAAAGGCTGACAGCCCCCTCAACGGTCATTTTCTATCTCTTATTCTTTTCGAATCAAATGTTTCTCCCACTACTAGTTGTGGATGCCCTCAATGGTTGGTTGTAAACAATTTTAGTAATTAAAAAATTAGAAAGAAGGGAAGAGGACAGCCACTCTTACTTGTAATTTTTGAAGTAGGATGTTAATTTAAAGATTATACCTACTATAATTTATCTAATATATTGAATCAATTACGTTGACAAGAAAGAAAAATTGTGCCACCGTCTTGCAAAACAAATATAATATTGGAATAATTATATTACATATTTTGAGATTTAGCATAATTGCAAAAATAGTTCAAGGTATGCTTGTTCCTTACTCCATTAGAGTTTAGCATAATGACTATTGTTATAGTCATAAATTTGGAATATATCATCAAATGGTGTGCTTTCTCGATTAAGCGTTGTATTAAATTAATAGAAATTTCAAATTTGAATATTTTAAAAACGCAGTTATCATTAGCGGTTCGATCAAACTCCACTCATTTAAATTAATTAAAAAAATTAAAAAATTACACGCAAGTATGACTAGAATTCAATTTTTTTTTTTTTAAACTAAAAAATAGGAATTTTTTTGAGGACTTTCATCTTATTAAAAAAATAACAAAGGAAAAAGATTACATCAAGTCATCAAGTACCGATATTCAGATAGGAAACTATTACATCAAATGTGCTCAGAAATATCATATCGATAGTCACCATTATAGTCATAGTCCCAATCATCATCATCATCTTCGTCTCAATAAGTTGAAGGTCTGTCATGAGATCGAAATTATCTTTTGGTAATATAAACATCTTCAAAATATAACTTAACAAATTTAATTCCACCCGAAAAGGACCGTTTGTGCAAAGAAGGCGGATTCTTAGGGGTATACATATTAAAGAAAAAAAAAACATATTACTTACTTCATAAAAACATATCCTTAGGGGGTATTATAAAGATTCCAAATTGGGTGGCACTATTGTATTATACAACTGTTTTTTTTTTTTAAAAAGGCAAACGGAAAAATCGTCTTGTACACCGAAAAGAAACTATTGGCCTCAATTATTAATCCCCCCACTTTATTTCATTTTCTATTTATTTTCTTTGCTACATATAAAAATCAACAAAGCGTAGCGCTTCTCTCCATTTGCTTTTAGGCTTTAGCTGTTCGTTCCACTCATCCAACTCACCAACAACAAAGAGAGAAATCTAGAGAGAGAAAGAGAAACCCAGTTGCCCCAGAGAGAAGAATTTCCATTTTCCTTGTTCATCCAAAGCAGTTTGAGCAAATTCCGCCATGGCATTCGCCTGCAAAATCCTATTAGCACTCTTCCTGATCGCATCTCTCTTAGCCCTCCAGCAGGTGTCGGCAGGTGTGGACCACGAGGCGGCCGCCGCCTTGGGATGGCAGTTGTCGGCGGCGAGATCCAGCTGCGCGGCGGCCGAGGGCGGCTGTCTGGGCGAGGACGATGAATTCGAGCTCGATTCGGAGTCCAACCGGCGCATCTTAGCGACGCGTCGCTACATCAGCTACGGTGCGCTGCAGAGGAACAGTGTGCCATGCTCGCGGCGGGGGGCGTCGTACTACAACTGCCGACCGGGGGCGCAGGCCAATCCGTACAGGCGCGGCTGCAGCGCCATCACCCGTTGCCGGAGCTGAAGAAGATGAAAGATCAGTAATACCTTATTATTTATATTCAATTTTAATTTTTCCTTTTTTTTTGAGAATTTCCGTTGTTGCTGCATATTATTGAAAGATTATTATTATTATTATTACTATTTTTACTTTTGGAGAGAGGGGTGTGCTTGGTATACGAGAAATTAACTAGGACGATGTTCTTGTTTCTGCGATGTTGTTGTTGGTGCTGTGCTCTATGTATACTGATTCAATTTATATATATATATATATATATATCTTTTGTGAATATTTGAAATCTGGCTCAGATTTATTCTTTAAGTGCTGCATAGCTTTGATTTGCGTTTTTCTTTTTTTATGTTATTTTATCCCCTTTTTCGTTGAAATTTGGCTTTCCTTTTGATGCATCAGACAATAAAATGCAGACTTTTCTTAAATTAACCACATATTAGTTCTTTTTTAAGAAAAGGATTGTGGTTGATTTATCAACTAACCCAGAAAATTATAATTTTGGTATATCAATTTATTCTAATTCGTAATTTTGGTATAAAAAATTTTATGGTGAAAAATTAATCAATAACTTTAAAAGTTTACAATTTCATATATTATTTGATCCAAATAAATATGATTAATTGAAAATCCACCCAGATCTTTATATCTCCGAGGGAGAATCTGTCATGAAATGGGTTTTGCAAGTTTGGATGGGTTTTTTTATGTGTCATATCTATTCGGATTAAACGGTGTATGAAATTGTGAATTTTTTAGAGTTATGAATTAATTTTTTTATTAAAAAATCTTTTATACCAAAATTATGAATTAGAGTATATTGGTATATCAAAATTATAATTTCTTATTAAACTCTAGTCCTCATATTTTAGTTGTTTGATGCAATACTCGATGCAATTCGATTAAATATTTAGAGGAGAGCAGAGTTTGCCCTTGATTTTTTATGTTAATTTATAATTTATCTAAACTATAATTTATCATCTGGTATGTAAATTTGATGAAATGATACAGATTACCATATCCCTTCATTTTTTCACCAGAGAAAGGACAAATGTAACACACACTAATATCTCTTGAGTGCATCTTTTCCGGGCGGAAAAAAATGGATCCGAGACAGTAACCTGATTCAAAGTGGAAAGTCAAAGGATAACTTAAAATGTTTTAAAACTCAAATGGTTAATCACAGATTTAAATGTTTTCTCAAATATTTATTTTTTTAGAAATATTTGTGTATTTTAGACTCCATCGTGCTTTTTAATTTTTAATTTGTTTTAATAACTACTTCTCCTTGTATGTTTGTTAGTGTTTTCTAAAATTTGCCTAGATCTTAGAATTTTCATTGTTTTTATATTTAAATTCTCTATTAAACTCAGTCTACTTCTTAATTTCTTGTAACTTGAATTCAATTTTCTTGTAGTAATGCTTTTAGTGGTACTGAAATGTTTTATGAATAACATTATATTTTTGGGAGATTTGAAGTGAAAATTTGTGTCAGCGTGTGCATTAAATAAACCTTCATTTGATGGTCTGTTATGCGCTCCGGTTACTTCATTCAAATTTGACGAGTTTTTTGAGAGTTTAATGTGCCTTATGTACTGAAACTCTTTGGAACCTATCTGTGGAAAATGATTATTGTCTGTTTTTATTATTTTTGTAATTTATTTATATTCGCTTTGATAAATGGACGAAGAGCATTTGAAATTTATGGGGAGACAACCAGATACCACCTGTACTACAGCTGGATAGATTGGTACCAAACGAATCATCTCACCTACATGTAGTTCATACTTTAATAATAATAATAATAATAAGTAATAATAGTATTAATTAAAAATAAGAATAATGACATTGAGACGATGATATCGGATTTACTTATTCCATTCATATTTTAGAAATAATACCATTTAATCGTAATTAAAATAATTATAATTAATTTATAACAATTAATTAATTAAAAATTATTTTAGGCACAAACACATGTAAACTTCCGTTGATATGTAGAAATTAAAAAACTTCATTTTTCTTGTGTCATGGGGTGATTTGGGACTTAATATTACCTCGTAAAAATTCACTACGCAGCAGGAATTCCTCACAAATTTCCTCAACCTTCCCCACCACACTTAGTTTGTTCATTTTTATGTTTGAGTGAATGCATGTAACATATGGCTAATTACAACAATAACTCACACTTGTTGATAGTAAGCACACATCGTTTTACGGATAATGCCCATGCATCAAATTTGCTGGAACAAAATGTTTTGTTCCTAATGTTAGGAATAGTACCCTAAAAGCCGATATAATAATCGGCTTTATTACTTTCCTTCTGTAAATCACAGACAATCTTTGAATAATACGAATTAAGGCAACACTTCTTTATATGCTCTTGTTTGATTGTGTGTTTACTTTTGACTGCGCATGTATAAGAACTCTCTTAATCAATATGACTTGTAGGACTCAACCATTTAGGCAAAAAGGTTCATGAAACGAGCCCTATATCACATAAGTCATGATTAGAAATCACTCCAAGCCAATGAGTCCAAAAGACAGTGGGAGTGTCAACTTGACTTTTTTGAGGCTTGCTCGTGTGATCACGCCCTTAAGAAGGACCACCTTGTTTCATGGGGTGCAAAGTGTACAGTTGATACGTGCGTGATACATGGGGGTGCTTACTTATTCTAAGTAGGTACACTGAGGTGTCCCGTGTAAGAAGATTCCTAAATGGGAAAGGAAGTTTCTATATCTAGAAATAGAAACTTCCAGATTAGGAAATATCTCACGAGTCATTGATGTGATTAAGTGATCCTTAAACTTGAGGTTCCATTTATACTTTATGAGCTAACTCTGTAATCTTAGGTGTATGCTTTAAAGGGTGTCACCTTAGACAACTGATTCAAGGCTTATGCTGGGGTTACACAAGTGGCACATGAAAGTATATGAGAATCGATAAAGGACCTACGCTTACGCTTGCATTAGCAAGATGATGATCTCTTAATGTGTAAGTTATTCATATGATATCTAGGAGTCCTTGGCCAAGGCAGTGAATCAAGACATCAAGAAAAGAATTTCTTGGATTGAGATCAAATGGATATGAAATGCACTTAGCATTAAGATCAAGATTATTAGGGTTCTAATTATTCCCTTGCCCTAGATCTTGATTGAGAGATGGGACGTAGGAGGATTGTATCTCACATATGTCAATGACTTAAAGGTTCTGTCGAATCGAGATATTCTTATTCGGCTAGGGGTCAAACACCTGTTGCTAGACTATGGTCGTTTGACCTGTGGACTGATTAATTAATTAGGGAATTAACCCGGTCACGTGGGTTAAGGCTTGAATCGATAAAACGAGTTGATCGAACCATTAGGAGAATGTTGGGGTCCACACGTGTGAAGCACACGTGTGGAACACGTGCATGACCCGTGTACTTGTGACACGTGTGTGTATGTGTATGTATATTAAATAATTAATGTGTTAATTATTTAATGGACTTTGATTTAATTTTGAATTAAAATTAAAGTCCAATTTTAGAGAAATAAAGCCTAATAAATAATTAATTATGAATTAATTATATTATTAGTCTTCAAGTTATTTATTGTAAGATAAATAAAGTAAAATAAAATATCTAAAAGAGTTAGATATTATTCTTGCCCAACAAGTTGTTCAAAAGGTGGACTTTTGGTCAAAGTAAGAGACTTAGTCTCCAAGCAAGAGATCCCTTTCCAAAAGGAGTTTGGAATCCTTTTCCACAAACGATAAGGGGTTCGAACCCTAGCCTTATAAATAAAGGGGTTCGAACCCCATGGGATGATGATAGCAAATTTCTCATTCTCTAAATTATACACTAAACCCTAGGGCCTAAACACTGAATATAGAACTAGCATCCTCCCTATTCGGATCGTGGTCACAGTTGGTGGACTATTTCTCTAGAGGGCTACTATCTTGAAGTCTTGAAAGATTCGAAGGAGCTTTTGGGGATCAAGCCGCTTGAAGAGCGTTCTTGGGCGGCTAGAACATGTCAAGAAAGCTTCTAACTAAGTGAGTTTCTTGATCTCTATGAATTTGGGAAGAGGAATTGCAAGATTCGATCCTTGCTTAGTTGGGAAAAATTTTAAATTTCCGCTGCGTTTCTGTTCGTTTTCCTAACAAGTGGTATCAGAGCCAACTTGCAAGGCCTATTTCTGATTCGTCTCAATTATTCTGAATTTGGTAGAAATTCTTAGGCTTAGATGCGAATTGAGTATTCTTGACTTCTTTTAGAAAGCCTGAAATACGAAACTGTGTTTTTCCTAAAAGTTTCTGAAAACTGTTTTCTTAAATCTGTTTTTGAAAAGCTGTTTTAGTTGAAATTCGTTTAAATCGTAATTTTTAATTTTGGATTGAATTGATTTTCGAGAAACCTGTGATATGAAACGAAACACGAAACGAACATGCGAGGTTGGAACGTGCCAAAGCGTAGCACGCCCCAACCCCTCGCGTGTAACGCCCCAATTTCCAGACAGTCAGGTACGCTCGACACGAGTGAGTTTCGAGCGTTAGGATTTTATTTTATTATTTTCGTTTATTCAACTTATATGAGTTATATTCATTTTATAAACTCTATTTCAAAATGTGCACGTGAAAATATGTGAAATACGTGCTAACTTGAGAATTGTTTTATAAATTGGATTCATTTATTACTTGAATTAATTGCCTGATTTTTTTAATTGTTTAATTGTACTTAATTGATCATTTATTTAAATTGGTGGACCATATTGCATGAAAACATTATTGGACCTAATTGATCATTCTTTAATCCTTGTATCCTTAATTGCATGACTTACAAACTTGAAGGATTTAATTGCAAATATTCCATTTCATCAAGAAATATATCACGGTATATGCTTCTTCAAGCTCCCATTCATTTTCATTTCATCAAACCATCTCCCCTACTTGCTTCCTTCTCACCGAGCCAAACATCCAAGGAGTAAGTGAATTCCATCATTTCAAGCCAAGATTTTGGAGAATTTGATAGCTTTGAAGCATCATCATCTCATCTCTTCTCTTTCTTTCTTTCTTCCAAGGTATATGATTGATATTTCATAATTCTTGAATTTATTAGAGGAAGCTAGGGTTATGATCTTGATGTAATAATTTGTGTTTTAGTTGTTAAGAGCATGATCCTAAGCTTTAGCCTTGAATTTCATATATAAATCCTGAGATTTATAGAGTTATATGTTAAGTTGAAGTATATGAGCTTGATATGATGATTAAGGTATGATATGAGTGTTTATATTGGGTCTTTTGGTACCTAAAGCATGTATGCATGTTTCTCTTCATGAATTACAATTGTTGGAATTGAATTATGATGGTTTGGTGAGAATTAGTATAGGTTCGAGCATCCCCTGTTCTTCATGCTCTGTTTCTGTAATGCCTGCGTATCGGGAACGACCCTTCCCGTTCCCATGCTTAAAATGTGCGCTTGGCCGTGAGGACGGGAACGACCGTTCCCACTTTGTCTCACAGACGGGAACGACCCTTCCCATCTTCGGGGAGCTGGGAATAGCCCTTCCCATTTTGAACTAAGGGTTGGAACGGCCGTTCCCAGGCCTCTGGAGAGGCAGTAACATTCTGCACAAAAATGGAATATTGGGATTTAATTCCAATGAGTTATTTGACCTCAAATTGTTATTATATGGTTGATTACATGTCATAATACGATAAATATATGCTACATTGTTCGTTGTATGATATCTCGCTATGTGATCATGACATGCATCATATTTGGTACCATTGTCGAGTATTGTCTCACGAATGCACGTATGTCCCATTTTCTTATCCAGGTCTTCTCCAGGGCGGAGATTGTGATCAATGAGCACGTTCACGCATTCACGAGTCGTTGTGTCGCCTATCAGGTGAGGTTTAATTCTAGTTATATAGAACCTATACAACTTTTATGTGAGCTTTCGGCCAAAAGGTATTTATACTTATACTTTCCATGAAAATACTCATGATTACAATCAAGTCATGTTCATGAAAAGCAAGCAAGCCATGTATCGTGCATGTTTTAGGCGAGTAAGCATGACCGTTCACGTTGGGCCCGAGGGTAGTGGCTTGAGCCAACCGGGAAAGCATGGGCTGACGGATAACTCTGGCGCTATCCTCACCCTGAATCCGCTAGGAGATTAGTGGAGGAAGGAGTTCCGGGCTTAGGGATTCATGAACCCTCTGCTCAACATGTCGTGGATGGTGAAGGCTAGCTACCTTCCCATCATTGGAGGGAGAAGGAGACTAGGGACAGGTCCGGCACCATGGATTGTCCTCGGGTTATTGCATGATTTCCATTCCATGAATGTGTTACTTGATTACACTATCGCACGATAATTGAATTGCATGATCACCTATTAGTTAACAAAGCAAGCATGTTTCATGTACATGGGAGTAAGGTTGGAGATCGCCCTCACTCGCCGGGGCCATGTATTGAATGCATGAAAATGATCAAGTATTTAATCTTGACAGTTGTATTCTCGGGCGAAGATATCTTAGTATTAAACTTATACATTTATCTTTTCTAAAACTTTACCCGAGAATATAGCTTGCATGTTATCTGCGCTAATATTATTTAAACCCCTCACTCGGTCTTCACAGACTGACGCCTCCACCTTTCAGGTTATTGCAGGTTCATGCTAGGCGGAAGTCGAGTCGAGTCCAGTCCATGTAATCGAGTCAAGCACGGTGCATATTGTTATTGTTGCCTTAGAATTATTATTACAACTAATTGTTATATATTCGGAGATGATAATGTATTAATATGTGAACTAGTATACGAGTTATGTGATGAATAATCAATGTCATAGCATGTTTAATAGTTATATTTGATAGTGAATAGATTATGCTTCCGCTTTATTCTGTCGCATGTATGAGTTAGTCCTGCCTAGCTTATCGTTTATTTGCATTGTCACCCGTTCGCTGTAGGTTAGTTTATATACGGATTGTCCATTTCGTATGTGGATCGACCTATAGTGCGGGGGTGTGGCATCTCCACGTGTAGGGGTGCTACAACTCGCCACCGTCGCACAGCCGCACGCGACGCCATCTTAGGCGCGCTTGCTCACCTGTCCCGCAACCGCGCGAGACAGCCGTCCGCACGCTCCCGCAGGCGCGCGGGAGCTCCGCCTAGGATCGCCCTGACGCGAGCAGGCAGCAAGTTGCGCGCGGTGTGCACGACGCCGCACTGCGAGTAGCTGCTCGTTCCGGGCGGTTCTGGGCCCGGATTTCGTGTTTTCGTGTCTTTCATATTTTCGGTCCTTGAAATCCCGATTTAATTTTTCTGAAAATTTTTGTTTTATTAAATTAAAAGTTATTTTTGAAATAATTGTTTAAATTGGGATTTTGAGAAATTAAAGCAATTTAAATTTTGGGAAAATTACAAACTTTATTTTATGAAAATAATGAAGGAATAAAATTATTAATTTTCAGAAATTAATTGAAATTTTATTAGTTTATTGTTTTTCGGGTTTTGTAGAAAAGGCTCTTGAACAAGAATTGTATCTAAGTCGTGTTTTAAGCTATTAGAGCTTAAAGCGAGAATTTTTAATTTATTGGTTAAATTTAAATTCTTGCAATTTTTGCATGTTAGGTGATCATGGGTTTAGACTTATGTATGGTTTTAATTTATGCACATGGATGGTTTAAATTAGGGTTGGAGCCCCATAGTTGCATTTTTCAATTGGGGTCGGTGCCCCACTTATGTGCGTACTGTTATGTGTTTATTATGTGGCTTTCCATATTACTGTTTTGAGGTTGGGGTATGCCCTGTGTAATTATCTAAGGCCAATATGAAGATTGAGCCTTATTACTTTATGTCTTTTTCTTTTTATTGTAATTTGAGAGTAGAAATAGGTGGTGAGGTCTTTTTCTTTCATTTTGGAGACAATGTACCCATGGAGTAAGATGGATCCACACAACAAGTAACAAGATGGAGGCCATAAGTGAAGACCTCTCAAAGTGTTAGAGAGGATTTCTATTATTGTAATAGATAGGACATCGTTTTATTTCCAATTCCCTTATGTGATTGAAATTGTTTTATGTGGCATGTATGTTAGAACTTATGATTGTGGAGTGACTCCCACATATCACGCATAAGATAGGTAGAACCCATGATCATCACATGTTAGTATCATGCTAGGACATGTTATCTGCTCAGTGCTTGTGTGAAATGCATTTTAAGTTGTACTTGCATTAATCAAGACTAATTAAATTGGATAACATATATGTTGGTGAGGTTGAACTGGACAACTCTCCGGTTACATCGAAAATTCCCATTAAATATTAAGCTAATTTTCAAAAATAGGTGTTTAATTCGAGGTGTAAACTTTGAATTAAATCCCTAGCATTCCATCAATAGGATTTAGGTTTAATAGGGGAAGCTAGATGCTGACCATGAGTCATGGGGTGTCTATGTGAAACCTATTAGTTCTTAGTTTCCTAATTGATCTTAAATGATCAATATTTCGTGATCAATTTTAGCAAGGGCGATAGCCGCGAGTCGTGGGTTATTCGAACTAAGTTTTGATCATGACTTATGATTGATGGGTCAAGCTTAACGCCTAAGTAAATATGGATGTCGCACGAGTCGTGGGTCCATATTGAAAGATAGGTGATGCAAAAACATTACTAAGAATTCCACAGTGTTGGAATTCATAAGTTGTACCTACCTTAGGCTTAATTAAGAATGACCACGAGTCGTGGGTTCAAGGTTAAGTGCTTAGGACCTTAGTACCCATTGGGATAACAAGTATCCTCTAAGATCTTTGGGAATTATAGATCTTTGAAAAACAGTGGGAGCTACATAGATTAAAGACCTAATCTCATGTATATCGTTATTATTCAGCATGCTCACTAGTTCTTTGTTTTTCCATTTAGGTCGTAGATTCTGTGATTCTCTACGTGTTTTGAAAGGGCAACCAAAAGCCCTCTAGTATCGATCCTCGAGTCAAATAAGTTGACTGGTCCCAACTATTCTGATTGGCTTAGGAATCTAAAAATCGTTCTAGATTCCGAGAAGAGAACTTATGTTCTCTACTTGGCAGAGCCTGTTCTCGAAGGGGATACTCCGACCTGGACAGAGCGGGATGCGATCCAGAAGTGGAAGGATGATAATCTCTAAGCCCGTTGTCTCATGCTTGCTAACATGTCTCCGGACATGCAAAGACATCATGAGTCCATGGAATTCTCTTGGGAGATTTACGACCACTTAGAGCAACTTTACCGTCCTCATGAACGTGTTACAAGGTATAACACCTCAAAGGAATTGTTCCATTTGAGAATGAAGGAAGGTACAAGCGTCCATGAATATGGACTCAAGTTTCTTGCTTTTACTGAGAAACTTGCCTCCATGGACATGCCACTGAGGGATGAGCTTTCAGTGGATCTGTTGCTAGCCTCGCTCCCACCATCATTTAACCCTTTTGTCCTTAACTTCAACATGAATCATGTAAATACTAGTGTAGCTGAGCTGATTAGTCAGCTTGTGGCTGCTGAAAGTACGATCAAGAAGGACAGTAAGGTTATGATGGTCACTGCTCCATCTTCTTCTAAGCCTTCCAAAGGCAAGGGCAAGAAAGCCCAAAAGAAGAAGAAGTCCCTTAGGCCCAATGGAGGCATCACGAAGGGAAAAGTCTAAAAGAAGAAACGTGATCAGAAAGAGGACGTTTGCTTCCATTGTGGCAAACCGGGGCTTTGGAGGAGAAACTACCAAGAGTACAAGGCTACTCTAAAGAAATGTATGTTTCTCGTTGAAGTAAATCTTTCTATTAATTCGAACTCTTGGGTACTTGATACCGGTTGTGGATCTCATATCCGTAATGATGTACAGATGGTAAGTGAGGTCCGACAGCTCAAAGGAAGAGAATGTGTCTTGAAGATTGGGGACGGCTCTACGGTCGAAGCTCAAGCTTTAGGCACAATTAGATTAGATTTAGGTCATTCTGTTTTAGTTTTAAATAAAGTCCTTTATGTACCAGACATTATTCGTAATATTATTTTAGTTCCAATACTTGATTGCGAAGGTTATGAAATTAATATTAAGGATGGTAATTTTTTCCTCAAAAAGAATAATTTTTTAATAAATCTTGGTACATTAAACAATGGACTCTATCTAACTTAAAACAGTAATATTTTGAATGTACAACGAGAAACAAAACGTAAGAGAGATGACGAAGTCTCAACATCTTTGTGGCACACTAGATTAGGACATATTTCTAAGAACAGAATTAACAAGTTAACTACCTTAGGGACATTCTCTGAAAATGACCTTAAACAATTGACTTCCTGCGAATCCTGTCTCAAAGGAAAGATGTCCAAAACTCCTTTCAAAGGAAGTGTGAAACGAGCCACAAAGACCTTGGATTTGATCCATTCTGATGTTTGTGGACCGCTTAGTGTAAGCACTCGAAACAACCATCAGTACTTCATAACCTTTACGGATGACTTTAGTCGTTTTGGTTATGTGTACTTAATGAAGTACAAATCTGAGGCTTTTGAGAAATTCTTAGAATTTCAAAAGAAGGTTGAGAGCCAAACTGGTCACAAGATCAAGACACTTCGATCTGATCGAGATGACGAGTATCTTAGTGAAGAGTTTCTTAATCATCTCAGAGATAATGAAATTATCTCTCAGTGGACTCCTCCGGGAACTCCTTAGCATAATGGAGTTTCTGAGAGAAGGAATCCAACCCTACTTGATATGATCCGTTCCATGATGAGTTTCACTGACTTACCACCTTCTTTCTGGGGTTATGCTCTAGAAAGTGCAGCTAGGATTTTGAATCTTGTTCCTTCCAAGTCAGTCCCTAAAACGCCCTATGAAATGTGGCATGGTAAAATCCCTAGTTATTCTTACTTAAAAATTTGGGGTTGTCCTACTTATGTGAAGAGGACAGTGGGAGATAAGTTAGAAGCTCGTTCTAACTTATGCTACTTTGTTGGCTATCCTAAGGAATCCATAGGATACTACTTCTATGATCAAATTGAACAAAAGGTGTTTGTTTCAAGAAATGCAACTTTTCTTGAGAAATCGTTCCTAGAAGAAAAGAAAGGTAAGATCACAGAGCTCGAAGAAATTCGAGATATTCCCACACGACATTTAGAGGACACGTCCCATCCTGATATCCCACAACCAATCATGAACTTCGATACACGTGAAAATCCTCCTCTAAGGCGTTCTGAACGCACTCCTAGATAGCCGGAGAGATGGTATGGTTTCCTCCATGAAATCTCTCAAGAGGATAATTGTAACACCCCGCACGTGGGGCACCACACCCCCCACACTATGACTCGACACGTGTACGAAATGGAAGGTCCGCACACGCACCAAGTCACAGCGAACGGGTGACAAACAAAAACACACGCACTAGCTAGGCGGTATCTAACCCTGTACAAAGGAAAATATGCAAAACATGACAGCGAAAGTAGTACGAAATGCCAACTTACAAAAACTTTCATACCTTAAACACACAGTACCATACAAACATCAAAATCAACTAAACGGGTTCGACTAATCCAGCAAACCTGTCCTAACCTGTCCCGAGCAATCATATATTCACAACGGGTTCAACTAATCCGAGCACCTGTCCTAACCTGTCCCGAATTCCATAAATTCAAATCATAAATGCAAACCTGCACACACATACCTTATATAACATTTACAAATCATAAACCAGAGCAAGAACTTAATAAACTTAAACAGACGGACACAGACTCGACAGACCCGACACACAGCCGCCTAGCACGAACTCCAACGACCTCCAAAGCAAAGCCTGCGAACTAAAACATAAAATGGGGAGGGGTCAGTCCAAAGACTGAGCGAGGGGCTACCCACACACACCTATATATATATAGAGCACAACACGTAGAAGAAACAACGTTCGTGAACCCGGGGTTAGTT
This sequence comes from Lantana camara, assembly GCA_037501455.1. NCBI lineage: Eukaryota > Viridiplantae > Streptophyta > Magnoliopsida > Lamiales > Verbenaceae > Lantana > Lantana camara. Next base: position 108,803,159 of record CM074856.1, on the reverse strand, counting down.
TTTACACGCCAAAATATTTTCCCGTGATAATATACATATAGGGTGACTTATCAAAACAGAACGAACATAATTTAACTTATGCATATCTCAAAACATACGTTCAAACTCATGCAGACTTAGCACACGTATCAGAACATAACTTATTAAGTTAATAACAAAATCCAATTTTTATCTTAACTTAAGAGTCTACCCCCGTTTCACGAACTTATAACCGACAGACATAACGAACCTCGGCGGGTACGAATACACATCCAACCAACTCCTTCTTATCACACATATGCATAATACAGACGAAATCAGAACAAACGTACCTCCTTCACACCGGGTGATGGAAGGGTTGTACATACCCTAACCATCCACACATATACATCAGGGTAGTGAGTTTCGCGACACTCACTTCCCAAGGACTCCGTCCCCCACCTCCCTCCGAGTGGGTTTCGGGTTGATCCCATCAGAATGGAGAAAAGCACAGGGGTTGTAACCGGCGACCCCATGGCCGTCCCGGGTCTCCCTTACCCACAACTCCGGGGCCCATCACACAGACAAACACACATATATCGGAAACTTAACCCGCCACACACAGACAGACAAACAGACATATCTCATGCATATCGTACTTATCATATCGTACGTACATATCACACAGACAGACCTCGAAATCATAACATATCAAAACTAAGCATACATAGGCTCATACATAGCGTTTCTTACTTTCAAACTTATGACAAAACCACCAAAGTACATATTTCACACATATCTACGTATATACAAGGCTTATAAATCGCACACATTCGAAAACGGGCACATTGCAATAGGGTATAACTATATCCTAACCTCACCTGGCACCAAACACAGTCGAAGACATAGCAGACGGTTCACCCCGGAACCTGCACGACTCACATGACACCACCCCGGGTGCACCTGATCCACTGAACACACAAAACAGACCACAAAGCTCAGACACAGACAGACAATCACACAGAGACGCACGACAAATGCAATCACACAAACAGGGATCAAATGCCTAATAATTATTTGCAGAAGAAACATTACATAATTTAATCAAATCATATTATTCATTTATCACACAAACAATTCATGGATTGTATAACAAATTTAATTAATAAAGTTTACTTAATTCATTTCATGCAAATTCACGTAGCTTCTTTCATACCAATTGACACATATTAATAAATCAAATAAATCATAATAGCATGCTTCCTAATTCAATTAAAATCATAAGATTACATACTTAAATTCCAACTAAATCATAAAGAGTACAATTAACACAAACCCGAAAGATAGGGAGACAAAGCAAATTCAAATTATTTCATATTAATTCATATAGAGCATACTAAATTCATATTTGTACAATTAAACTATTTTTAAGTACAAAAGTTCCTAATTAAATCTCATAAGTTTCACATAAGTCATATATCAAATTCATTTGTCACACAACAATTCATTTATCACAAAACGGATTCAATTAACAAGGTCTACCTAATTAAATCAAATAAATTCATATCATTTCCAAAATTACACATACACCCTTTTCAAATTAGACACTTAGCTCAATTAAACCAAAACGGGATTCAAATTGCAAATTACAATGTTCATATTTGTCACATTTCATATCATACATGATTTCATACATAACGGAATACATTTCAATCGGCAATTCAAGCATATGACAATTAACTTACAATTAGAACAATTAATCAAATAATTCTTAAATACACAAATAAATTCGTAGAAAATAAACCAAGTGTCCGATTGACGAACGGAAAGTGGTGTTGGACTCACCACAACGAGGCGAACATTCTGTCCGGAGCCCGTCGGATCGCCGCTACTGTAGCCGCCGGAACAGTGGTCGGCCGCCGTTTGGCCGCCGCCGGAACGTGCCGGAAAAAACCCCTTAAAAATCACTCGTGCAAGGATTCGTCGTGCCCAATCCAATTCCTCGATTAATTTCTGCAAATTCCAAGCCAATTGTCTCCAATTTAAAATCCAAGAACACGAAAACCCTAAAATCTTCAAACTTCAATTACTTTCAAACTGGTGAACCAAAATGAGATCCGAAAGAGGCATCGGCTTACCCGTAACGAGCTTTACGAAAGGCCTAAGCATTCTCGCCGGAAAAATCCCCGGAGGTGGCACCACTGGTGCGCCGCCACTGTGTCGCCGGGAACCGCCGCTAAACGGCAAAATCTGGAGTCGAGCAAATGGGGTTTATTAGTTCTCGTCGTTCCGAACAACTTTCGTGAAGGGCCCGAGGCCAAAAGATCGCCGGAAAAGGCCCCCGATAGCCTCCGAAGTTTCTGCCGCCGTCGCACCACCCCTAACCACCACCTACGGCCAGAATTGGGTGAAAACGATGCCGGAAATAGACTCAGGTGGTCAGAAAACCTTGGAAAACACTAACCTTGGTCGGAAAAGGTCGCCGGAGCGCCATCGTGTCACTGTTCACGCGGCGGCGGCGTGAGCTTCAGTGGTCATTGGCCGCGCCGCCAACGTCCCGCGCTGCGCCAGGACCCCTTCTCCCTGGGTGTGGGACGCGTGTCGCCGGAAAGTGGCCGGAAGCCGCCGCGAATGGGCGGCGAAGTGGTGGCTCCGCCACCCTCCTCCAGCCGCGTCTGAAAATGGCGGATATCTCCACCGTCGGTCGTCGGTTGGTTGAGTTCTTGGTACGGTTGTGACGGGCTCGTCGAGCTAATGAATTTCGACTACTCAAACGTCGAATTCTGTCGAGAAACGAGTGAGAACGGGCATATGTGTGTAAACACACCGCGAATGTGTGAACAGTGGCGGGAGAACGTTTGAATCGCGGGAGAGAGAGAGACCGAACTGGAGCTGGAGTTATGGCACGCAAAACGAGGATCCGGGGTATATATTTTGGGTCCTCGTATGCAAAAACGGTCGGAAGAACGGGCTAACGAAGTCGTAATGGGGCAAACTCAGAGTATACGGACTCGTTTCGATGCCCCGAACGCGTTGAAGGGGTCAAAAAGGTCGAAATCTCGATCGAACGAGGAATGACCGAAAAACCCCTTAAAAGATAAAATTACAAAGGGGCACCTAAACTCTAAAAGAGTTCAAAATAGGGCCATGAAAAATATAAAATCACACAATTAAACACATAAGAAGGTTAAATAGTGACGTACCTTATAAGTCGGACGATCGGGATGTTACAAACTTCCCTCCTTCAAAAGGACCTGTCCTCAGGTCCTAAGGTCGGATCTTGAACGACGCTGAAACCAATTCTACTTCAAGCTTTCGCTGCGCAACTCTGATCTAGGCGAACAACAATCTCTGCAGGATACTTCTCCCTTGGTTGGCATCAACTCCCTTCATAGTGACTCGTTGTCATAGAGGTTCCGCTGAGCGCTTGACCGCTGGTCACTTCAAACTCGTTCGATCCCCACTAAGTCATTGCACCCAAAGCTCGATACCGTCACGTCCTCGTTGCTTGCAAACTGTCGTCTGGCCAGAAGTAACGTAACCGCAGCAAACAAGAGAGAGAATCCCATCTCTCGACACGCAAACGAAGGAACCCCGTCCCTTGGCACACAAAAAGAGAAAATCCCGTTTCTCAACACACAAAAGAGAAAACCCCGTCTCTCAAGCACAAAATTGAGAGAACCCCGTCTCTCAACCTAGGTCTGATTGATTCCACATCTCCAAGACAATCTAGTTTGAGAAAATCCGGCTTTTCTCAAACCCTAGATCCAAGGGAATCCAACATCCCTCGAATGCCCAAGTACAAGAGAATCCAGCATCTCTCGTGCACAGAACTCAGAAAGACTCCAACATCTTTCTGTCACGTAATATAGAGAGAATCCAGCGTCTCTCTAACACACAAGTAGGAAGAATCGACATCCCCCTAGCACATAAATAGAGAGAATCAAATCTCTCTCACTCAAGCACAAAAGCAGAATCAAAATTACAAAAATCAACAAGTATCACAATTGACAGATATAACACATAATAACAAGAATTAATCAAATAAGGAATGCATGGATGCTCGTGCCATGAATGCATAGTGTACCGTTCACCGTAGCAACAAAGTCAAAGTTCCAATTTCCTTTGGTGGCAATTGTCCCCACTCGTAGTGATCGGAATCCTGGCCTCTAATTCAGAATTGCAGTGCTCCTCAAATTCTCAAGTGTTCTCTTAGCCTTGCTTGGTCAATCCTGCTTTAGCATACCATCCTTGCTAACCAAGTCTAATAGGGGTTCCATAGCAGCTTTCACACCTATCTACCTACTTCCATCAAACCATTTATGAGACTACGAACATCGCTTTGTACAAAGAAGTTAACCACAGCCCAACGTTCTATCTTACATGCATTCACCTACAAATCACAAATTGAACGAATATCTATGCATGTTGGTCAGTGAGTGGACATGTCAAGTAAGGGAAATAATTAAGAGCACCTAATTAAATGTAACTGCAATACATAGCTGTTAGAATTTAAAAAGCATCCAATAAAATATCGCATAATCATAATCACAGCATACACACACTCATAAAAGTTCAAATCAATTCATGCAAAGAAGTCAAATGTCACGTCAAAACGGATGCAATGCACACGTATTCCTATGCCGTACGACCTAGACTGACACAACACGACCCAGAGCACCGGTTCTGAACCTGGTAGCTCTGATACCACTCAAGATGTAACACCCCGCACGTGGGGCACCACACCCCCCGCACTATGACTCGACACGTGTACGAAATGGAAGGTCCGCACACGCACCAAGTCACAGCGAATGGGTGACAAACAAAAACACACGCACTGGCTAGGCGGTATCTAACCCTGTACAAAAGAAAATATGCAAAACATGACAGCGGAAGTAGTACGAAATGCCAACTTACAAAAACTTTCATACCTTAAACACACAGTACCATACAAACATCAAAATCAACTAAACGGGTTCGACTAATCCAGCAAACCTGTCCTAACCTGTCCCGAGCAATCATATATTCACAACGGGTTCAACTAATCCGAGCACCTGTCCTAACCTGTCCCGAATTCCATAAATTCAAATCATAAATGCAAACCCGCACAAACATACCTTATATAACATTTACAAATCATAAACCAGAGCCAGAACTTAATAAACTTAAACAGACGGACACAGACTCGACAGACCCGACACACAGCCGCCTAGCACGAACTCCAACGACCTCCAAAGCAAAGCCTGCAAACTAAAACATAAAACGGGGAGGGGTCAGTCCAAAGACTGAGCGAGGGGCTACCCACACACACCTATATATATATAGAGCACAACACGTAGAAGAAACAACGTTCGTGAACCTGGGGTTAGTTTTTACAGCCCAAAACATTTTCCCATGATAATATACATATAGGGTGACTTATCAAAACAGAACGAACATAATTTAACTTATGCATATCTCAAAACATACGTTCAAACTCATGCAGACTTAGCACACGTATCAGAACATAACTTATTAAGTTAATAACAAAATCCAATTTTTATCTTAACTTAAGAGTCTACCCCCGTTTCATGAACTTACAACCGACAGACATAACGAACCTCGGCGGGTACGAATACACATCCAACCAACTCCTTCTTATCACACATATGCATAATACAGACGAAATCAGAACAAACGTACCTCCTTCATACCGGGTGATGGAAGGGTTGTACATACCCTAACCATCCACACATATACGTCAGGGTAGTGAGTTTCGCGACACTCACTTCCCAAGGACTCCGTCCCCCACCTCCCTCCGAGTGGGTTTCGGGTTGATCCTATCAGAATGGAGAAGTGCACAGGGGTTGTAACCGGCGACCCCATGGCCGTCCCGGGTCTCCCTTACCCACAACTCCGGGGCCCATCACACAGACAAACACACAAATATCAGAAACTTAACCCGCCACACACAGACAGACAAACAGACATATCTCATGCATATCGTACTTATCATATCGTACGTACATATCACACAGACAGACCTCGAAATCATAACATATCAAAACTAAGCATACATAGGCTCGTACATAGCGTTTCTTACTTTCAAACTTATGACAAAACCACCAAAGTACATATTTCACACATATCTACGTATATACAAGGCTTATAAATCGCACACATTTGAAAACGGGCACATTGCAACAGGGTATAACTATATCCTAACCTCACCTGGCACCAAACACAGTCGAAGACATAGCAGACGGTTCACCCCAGAACCTGCACGACTCACATGACACCACCCCGGGTGCACCTGATCCACTGAACACACAAAACAGACCACAAAGCTCAGACTCAGACAGACAATCACACAGAGACGCACGGCAAATGCAATCACACAAACAGGGATCCAATGCCTAATAATTATTTGCAGAAGAAACATTACATAATTTAATCAAATCATATTATTCATTTATCACACAAACAATTCATGGATTGTATAACAAATTTAATTAATAAAGTTTACTTAATTCATTTCATGCAAATTCACGTAGCTTCTTTCATACCAATTGACACATATTAATAAATCAAATAAATCATAATAGCATGCTTCCTAATTCAATTAAAATCATAAGATTACATACTTAAATTCCAACTAAATCATAAAGAGTACAATTAACACAAACCCGAAAGATAGGGAGACAAAGCAAATTCAAATTATTTCATATTAATTCATATAGAGCATACTAAATTCATATTTGTACAATTAAACTATTTTTAAGTACAAAAGTTCCTAATTAAATCTCATAAGTTTCACATAAGTCATATATCAAATTCATTTGTCACACAACAATTCATTTATCACAAAACGGATTCAATTAACAAGGTCTACCTAATTAAATCAAATAAATTCATATCATTTCCAAAATTACACATACACCCTTTTCAAATTAGACACTTAGCTCAATTAAACCAAAACGGGATTCAAATTGCAAATTACAATGTTCATATTTGTCACATTTCATATCATACATGATTTCATACATAACGGAATACATTTCAATCGGCAATTCAAGCATATGACAATTAACTTACAATTAGAACAATTAATCAAATAATTCTTAAATACACAAATAAATTCGTAGAAAATAAACCAAGTGTCCGATTGACGAACGGAAAGTGGTGTTGGACTCACCACAACGAGGCGAACATTCTGTCCGGAGCCCGTCGGATCGCCGCTACTGTAGCCGCCGGAACAGTGGTCGGCCGCCGTTCGGCCGCCGCCGGAACGTGCCGGAAAAAACCCCTTAAAAATCACTCGTGCAAGGATTCGTCGTGCCCAATCCAATTCCTCGATTAATTTCTGCAAATTCCAAGCCAATTGTCTCCAATTTAAAATCCAAGAACACGAAAACCCTAAAATCTTCAAACTTCAATTACTTTCAAACTGGTGAACCAAAATGAGATCCGAAAGAGGCATCGGCTTACCCGTAACGAGCTTTACGAAAGGCCTAAGCATTCTCGCCGGAAAAATCCCCGGAGGTGGCACCACTGGTGCGCCGCCACTGTGTCGCCGGGAACCGCCGCTAAACGGCAAAATCTGGAGTCGAGCAAATGGGGTTTATTAGTTCTCGTCGTTCCGAACAACTTTCGTGAAGGGCCCGAGGCCAAAAGATCGCCGGAAAAGGCCCCCGATAGCCTCCGAAGTTTCTGCCGCCGTCGCACCACCCCTAACCACCACCTACGGCCAGAATTGGGTGAAAACGATGCCGGAAATAGACTCAGGTGGTCAGAAAACCTTGGAAAACACTAACCTTGGTCGGAAAAGGTCGCCGGAGCGCCATCGTGTCACTGTTCACGCGGCGGCGGCGTGAGCTTCAGTGGTCATTGGCCGCGCCGCCAACATCCCGCGCTGCGCCAGGACCCCTTCTCCCTGGGTGTGGGACGCGTGTCGCCGGAAAGTGGCCGGAAGCCGCCGCGAATGGGCGGCGAAGTGGTGGCTCCGCCACCCTCCTCCAGCCGCGTCTGAAAATGGCGGATATCTCCACCGTCGGTCGTCGGTTGGTTGAGTTCTTGGTACGGTTGTGACGGGCTCGTCGAGCTAATGAATTTCGACTACTCAAACGTCGAATTCCGTCGAGAAACGAGTGAGAACGGGCATATGTGTGTAAACACACCGCGAATGTGTGAACAGTGGCGGGAGAACGTTTGAATCGCGGGAGAGAGAGAGACCGAACTGGAGCTGGAGTTATGGCACGCAAAACGAGGATCCGGGGTATATATTTCGGGTCCTCGTACGCAAAAACGATCGGAAGAACGGGCTAACGAAGTCGTAATGGGGCAAACTCAGAGTATACGGACTCGTTTCGATGCCCCGAACGCGTTGAAGGGGTCAAAAAGGTCGAAATCTCGATCGAACGAGGAATGACCGAAAAACCCCTTAAAAGATAAAATTACAAAGGGGCACCTAAACTCTAAAAGAGTTCAAAATAGGGCCATGAAAAATATAAAATCACACAATTAAACACATAAGAAGGTTAAATAGTGACGTACCTTATAAGTCGGACGATCGGGATGTTACAAACTTCCCTCCTTCAAAAGGACCTGTCCTCAGGTCCTAAGGTCGGATCTTGAACGACGCTGAAACCAATTCTACTTCAAGCTTTCGCTGCGCAACTCTGATCTAGGCGAACAACAATCTCTGCAGGATACTTCTCCCTTGGTTGGCATCAACTCCCTTCATAGTGACTCGTTGTCATAGAGGTTCCGCTGAGCGCTTGACCGCTGGTCACTTCAAACTCGTTCGATCCCCACTAAGTCATTGCACCCAAAGCTCGATACCATCACGTCCTCGTTGCTTGCAAACTGTCGTCTGGCCAGAAGTAACGTAACCGCAGCAAACAAGAGAGAGAATCCCATCTCTCGACACGCAAGCGAAGGAACCCCGTCCCTTGGCACACAAAAAGAGAAAATCCCGTTTCTCAACACACAAAAGAGAGAACCCCGTCTCTCAAGCACAAAATTGAGAGAACCCCGTCTCTCAACCTAGGTCTGATTGATTCCACATCTCCAAGACAATCTAGTTTGAGAAAATCCGGCTTTTCTCAAACCCTAGATCCAAGGGAATCCAACATCCCTCGAATGCCCAAGTACAAGAGAATCCAGCATCTCTCGTGCACAGAACTCAGAAAGACTCCAACATCTTTCTGTCACGTAATATAGAGAGAATCCAGCGTCTCTCTAACACACAAGTAGGAAGAATCGACATCCCCCTAGCACATAAATAGAGAGAATCAAATCTCTCTCACTCAAGCACAAAAGCAGAATCAAAATTACAAAAATCAACAAGTGTCACAATTGACAGATATAACACATAATAACAAGAATTAATCAAATAAGGAATGCATGGATGCTCGTGCCATGAATGCATAGTGTACCGTTCACCGTAGCAACAAAGTCAAAGTTCCAATTTCCTTTGGTGGCAATTGTCCCCACTCGTAGTGATCGGAATCCTGGCCTCTAATTCAGAATTGCAGTGCTCCTCAAATTCTCAAGTGTTCTCTTAGCCTTGCTTGGTCAATCCTGCTTTAGCATACCATCCTTGCTAACCAAGTCTAATAGGGGTTCCATAGCAGCTTTCACACCTATCTACCTACTTCCATCAAACCATTTATGAGACTACGAACATCGCTTTGTACAAAGAAGTTAACCACAGCCCAACGTTCTATCTTACATGCATTCACCTACAAATCACAAATTGAACGAATATCTATGCATGTTGGTCAGTGAGTGGACATGTCAAGTAAGGGAAATAATTAAGAGCACCTAATTAAATGTAACTGCAATACATAGCTGTTAGAATTTAAAAAGCATCCAATAAAATATCGCATAATCATAATCACAGCATACACACACTCACAAAAGTTCAAATCAATTCATGCAAAGAAGTCAAATGTCACGTCAAAACGGATGCAATGCACACGTATTCCTATGCCGTACGACCTAGACTGACACAACACGACCCAGAGCACCGGTTCTGAACCTGGTAGCTCTGATACCACTCAAGATGTAACACCCCGCACGTGGGGCACCACACCCCCCGCACTATGACTCGACACGTGTACGAAATGGAAGGTCCGCACACGCACCAAGTCACAGCGAACGGGTGACAAACAAAAACACACGCACTGGCTAGGCGGTATCTAACCCTGTACAAAAGAAAATATGCAAAACATGACAGCGGAAGTAGTACGAAATGCCAACTTACAAAAACTTTCATACCTTAAACACACAGTACCATACAAACATCAAAATCAACTAAACGGGTTCGACTAATCCAGCAAACCTGTCCTAACCTGTCCCGAGCAATCATATATTCACAACGGGTTCAACTAATCCGAGCACCTGTCCTAACCTGTCCCGAATTCCATAAATTCAAATTATAAATGCAAACCCGCACAAACATACCTTATATAACATTTACAAATCATAAACCAGAGCCAGAACTTAATAAACTTAAACAGACAGACACAGACTCGACAGACCCGACACACAGCCGCCTAGCACGAACTCCAACGACCTCCAAAGCAAAGCCTGCAAACTAAAACATAAAACGGGGAGGGGTCAGTCCAAAGACTGAGCGAGGGGCTACCCACACACACCTATATATATATAGAGCACAACACGTAGAAGAAACAACGTTCGTGAACCTGGGGTTAGTTTTTACAGCCCAAAACATTTTCCCATGATAATATACATATAGGGTGACTTATCAAAACAGAACGAACATAATTTAACTTATGCATATCTCAAAACATACGTTCAAACTCATGCAGACTTAGCACACGTATCAGAACATAACTTATTAAGTTAATAACAAAATCCAATTTTTATCTTAACTTAAGAGTCTACCCCCGTTTCATGAACTTACAACCGACAGACATAACGAACCTCGGCGGGTACGAATACACATCCAACCAACTCCTTCTTATCACACATATGCATAATACAGACGAAATCAGAACAAACGTACCTCCTTCATACCGGGTGATGGAAGGGTTGTACATACCCTAACCATCCACACATATACGTCAGGGTAGTGAGTTTCGCGACACTCACTTCCCAAGGACTCCGTCCCCCACCTCCCTCCGAGTGGGTTTCGGGTTGATCCTATCAGAATGGAGAAGTGCACAGGGGTTGTAACCGGCGACCCCATGGCCGTCCCGGGTCTCCCTTACCCACAACTCCGGGGCCCATCACACAGACAAACACACAAATATCAGAAACTTAACCCGCCACACACAGACAGACAAACAGACATATCTCATGCATATCGTACTTATCATATCGTACGTACATATCACACAGACAGACCTCGAAATCATAACATATCAAAACTAAGCATACATAGGCTCGTACATAGCGTTTCTTACTTTCAAACTTATGACAAAACCACCAAAGTACATATTTCACACATATCTACGTATATACAAGGCTTATAAATCGCACACATTTGAAAACGGGCACATTGCAACAGGGTATAACTATATCCTAACCTCACCTGGCACCAAACACAGTCGAAGACATAGCAGACGGTTCACCTCAGAACCTGCACGACTCACATGACACCACCCCGGGTGCACCTGATCCACTGAACATACAAAACAGACCACAAAGCTCAGACTCAGACAGACAATCACACAGAGAAGCACGGCAAATGCAATCACACAAACAGGGATCCAATGCCTAATAATTATTTGCAGAAGAAACATTACATAATTTAATCAAATCATATTATTCATTTATCACACAAACAATTCATGGATTGTATAACAAATTTAATTAATAAAGTTTACTTAATTCATTTCATGCAAATTCACGTAGCTTCTTTCATACCAATTGACACATATTAATAAATCAAATAAATCATAATAGCATGCTTCCTAATTCAATTAAAATCATAAGATTACATACTTAAATTCCAACTAAATCATAAAGAGTACAATTAACACAAACCCGAAAGATAGGGAGACAAAGCAAATTCAAATTATTTCATATTAATTCATATAGAGCATACTAAATTCATATTTGTACAATTAAACTATTTTTAAGTACAAAAGTTCCTAATTAAATCTCATAAGTTTCACATAAGTCATATATCAAATTCATTTGTCACACAACAATTCATTTATCACAAAACGGATTCAATTAACAAGGTCTACCTAATTAAATCAAATAAATTCATATCATTTCCAAAATTACACATACACCATTTTCAAATTAGACACTTAGCTCAATTAAACCAAAACGGGATTCAAATTGCAAATTACAATGTTCATATTTGTCACATTTCATATCATACGTGATTTCATACATAACGGAATACATTTCAATCGGCAATTCAAGCATATGACAATTAACTTACAATTAGAACAATTAATCAAATAATTCTCAAATACACAAATAAATTCGTAGAAAATAAACCAAGTGTCCGATTGACGAACGGAAAGTGGTGTTGGACTCACCATAACGAGGCGAACATTTTGTCCGGAGCCCGCCGGATCGCCGCTACTGTAGCCGCCGGAACAGTGGTCGGCCGCCGTTTGGCCGCCGCCAGAACGTACCGGAAAAAACCCGAAAAATCACCCGTGCAAGGATTCATCGTGCTCAATCCAATTCCTCGATTAATTTCTGCAAATTCCAAGCCAATTGTCTCCAATTTAAAATCCAAGAACACGAAAACCCTAAAATCTTCAAACTTCAATTACTTTCAAACCGGTGAACCAAAATGAGATCCGAAAGAGGCATCGGCTTACCTGTGACGAGCTTTACGAAAGGCCTAAGCTTTCTCGCCGGAAAAATCCCCGGAGGTGGCACCCCGGTGCGCCGCCACTGTGCCACCGGGAACCGCCGCCAAACGGCAAAATCTGGAGTTGAGCAAATAGGGTTTATTAGTTCTCGTCGTTCCGAACAACTTTCGTGAAGCACCCGAGGCCAAAAGATCGCCGGAAAAGGCCCCCGATAGCCTCCGAAGTTTCTGCCGCCTTCGCACCACCCCTAACCACCACCTACGGCCAGAATTGGGTGAAAACGATGCCGGAAATGGACTCAGGGGGTCGGAAAACCTTGGAAAACACTAACCTTGGTCGGAAAAGGTCGCCGGAGCGCCGTCGTATCACTGTTCACGCGGCGGCGGCGTGAGCTTCAGGCGGCGCGTGCGCCGCCGTCCGGTGGTCATTGGCCGCGCCGCCAACGTCCCGCGCTGCGCCAGGACCCCTTCTCCCTGGGTGTGGGACGCGTGTCGCCGTCGAGAAACGAGTGAGAACGGGTATGTGTGTGTAAACACACCGCGAGTGTGTGAACAGTGGCGGGAGAACGTTTGAATCGCGGGAGAGAGAGAGACCGAACTGGAGCTGGAGTTATGGTACGCAAAACGAGGATCCGGGGTATATATCTCAGGTCCTCGTACGCGAAAACGATCGGGAGAACAGGCTAACGAAGTCGGAATGGGGCAAACTCAGAGTCTACGGACTCGTTTCGATGCCCCGAACGCGTTGAAGGGGTGAATGACCGAAAAACCCCTAAAAAGATAAAATTACAAAGGGGCCCCTAAACTCTAAAAGAGTTCAAAATAGGGCCACGAAAAATATAAAATCACACAATTAAACACATAAAAAGGTTAAATAGTGACGTACCTTATAAGTCGGACGATCGGGATGTTACAATAATGATCCTCTAACATATGAGGAGACACTGTCAGACTCGAATTCCAAACAGTGGAAACAAGCCATGAAATCCGAAATGGATTCCATGTACTCCAACCAATTTTAGACGTTGGTAGATTTGCCTGATAGGGTTAAACCCATAGGTTGCAAATGGATCTTTAAGAGAAAGCTTGGAGTAGATGGAAGCATTGCAGCCTATAAGGCAAGACTGGTTACAAAAGGATTCACTCAAAGGCCCGGTGTGGACTTTGATGAAACCTTCTCACCTGTTGCAATGCAAAAGTCCATTCAGATCATGCTTACCATTGCTGCATATTACGACTACGAGATATGGAAAATGGATGTGAAAACTGTCTTTCTCAATGGAGACATTGATAAAGACATTTATATCGATCAACCCATAGGTTTCACATTCAGTGGGAGTGAGAAAAAGGTTTGCAAACTCCGAAGATCAATCTACGGATTGAAACAAGCTTCTAGGAATTGGAACATTCGTTTTGATGAAGCAGTCAAAGCGTTTGGCTTCGTTCAAAACTCGAATGAGTCCTGCGTGTATAGAAAGGAGTTGGAGACTTAAGTAAAATTCTTGGTTCTTTATGTTGATGACATCCTTCTAATTGGGAATTCGAAGGATGACATGAAAGTTACCAAATCTTGGTTATCGAACCAATTCGAGATGAAAGATCTTGGTGATGCGTCCTACATTCTCGGGATAAAGATCTATAGGGATAGATCTAAGAGATTGATAGGACTAGGGGTGAGCATTCGGTTAAAAACCGAAATTTTAGTTAATCAGTTTCGGTTAGACATTTTACTAACCATTTACTGAATTGAAGAAGCACGGTTTCGGTTCGGTAAAAACCGAAATATTTCGGTTTGGTTTCGGTTATTTACCGTAAAACCGAAATTTGATATAAAATTAAAAAAAAATAAAAAATTGAAGAAAACTGAAAAACCTAAAACTAACCGTAACCGAAGCCTATTTAGTTTACCAAAAAACCGAAAATTGCCGGAAAAACAGAAAACTAGCAGAACTACATATTACAGAACTGAAGGTCCAAGTTAACAACATACAAATTACAATGTAGGCGCATCACAAATTCATCACAAGTAGCAGCAAAGGTCCAAGTTCAATCCAAGAATCCAAGTATCAAACAACCAATTGTCTAATTATCAAATACAGTGCAACCGAATATCTAATAATATTTCATCAAATTGCAAGTTTGCAATTGCAACCTTCTTGATCCTTGCTCCGAAAGCCCAGCAGGCGGCGCTGCTGCGGTGGTCGTCGATGGCGGACGGCGGGAGTGGGGAGACTAGCGGAGGTGGGTGGGTAGTCGGTACTCGGTAGAGCCGTAGAGGCGAGCAGCTGTAGCGATTTTTTAGGGTTGAAAGAGGAAAGACTCCAAGGTAGAAGTGAGAAGTGAGAAGTCTGAGTCTGACCTCCTTTTCTTCCCCAAATGCAAACACGTTTCCAGAATCCAAGGTAAAATCGTATATAACTTATGTTGGGGTTCGGTTTTTTTGGTAAAAATCGAAAATGTGTTGGTTTTTACCGAAACAGGACCGAAACCGAAAACATGCAAAACCACTAACCGAAACTGAACCGAATCGGTTCGGTTTTTGCTCACCCCTAGATAGGACTATCACAGTCGATGTACAAAGATAAAGTACTGAAACGGTTCAGTATGGAGAATGCGAAGAACAAAGTTCTTCCCATGAGTGTAGGAACATCTCTTTTGAAGAAGATGTGTCCCAAGACAAACCTTGAGAAGGAAAGAGTGACTCATGTGCCTTAGGCCTCGACAATAGGTAGCATAATGTATGCAATGCTGTGTACTCGACCGGATGTGGCATATGCACTTAGTGTAACAAGTCATTTCCAATCAGACCCTGGAGAAGGTCACTAGACTGCCGTGAAGAATATCCTAAAGTACTTACGAAGCATTAAGGATTTATTCTTAGTATAAGGAGGACAGAAAGATCTAGTAATTGGAGGATACTGCGATGCAAGTTTTGCATCTGACTTAGATGACTTTAAGTCAATGTCAAGATACATTTTCTGCCTTAACGGCGGGGTAGTGAGTTGGAAAAGTTCCAAGCAGACAACCACTGCAGATTCGACCCCTGAGGCCGAATACTTAGCTGTAAACTATGCAGCTAAGGAAGGTGTTTGGATTAGAAACTTCATTCAAGATTTGAATGTCGTTCCTAGCATGAAAGATCCCATTACTGTGTTTTGTGACAACACTGGGGCGGTTGTTCAAGCAAGAGAACCAAGATCTCACCAACGGACCAAGCACATTATGAGGAAGTATCACTTAATCTGTGATATCATCGAACAAGGTGATGTGCATATTGAGAGGGTCACATCAGCAGAGAACGTGGCAGACCCGCTTACTAAACCCCTTAATCGAGAAGCTTTCAAAGGTCATCTTGCGAAGATGGGACTTAGATTAGCTCCTGAATGGCTTTGACGGGCAAGTGGGAGATTGTTAGGAATAGTGCGCTGAAAGCCGATATAATAGTCAGCTTTAGTACTTTCCTTTTGTAAATCACAGACAATCTTTGAATAATACGAATTAAGGCAACACTTCTTTATATGCTCTTGTTTGATTGTGTGTTTACTTTTGACTGCGCATGTATAAGAACTCCCTAATCAATATGACTTATAGGACTCAATCATTTAGGCAAAATGGTTCATGAAACCAGCCCTATATCACATAAGTCATGATTAGAAATCACTCTAAGCCAATGAGTCCAAAAGATAGTAGGAGTGTTAATTTGACTCGTTCGAGGATTGCTCGTGTAATCACGCCCTTAAGAAGGACCACCTTGTTTCATGGGGTGCAAAGTGTATAGTTGATACGTGCGTGAAACATGGGGGTGCTTACTTATTCTAAGTAGGTACATTGAGGTGTCACGTGTGAGAAGATTCCTAAATGGGAAAGGAAGTTTCTATATCTGGAAATAGAAACTTCCAGATCAGGAAATATCTCAAGAGTCATTGATGTGATTAAGTGATCCTTAAACTTGAGGTTCCATTGATACTTTATGAGCTAACTCTATAGTCTTAGGTGTATGCTTTAAAGGGTGTCGCCTTAGACAACTGATTCAATGCTTATGCTGGGGTTGCACAAGTGGCACATGAAAGTATATGAGAATCGATAAAGGACCTACGCTTACGCTTGCATTAGCAAGATGATGATCTCTTATTGTGTAAGTTATACATATGCTATCTAGGAGTCCTTGGCCAAGGCAGTGGATCAAGACATCAAGAAAAAAGTTTCTTGGATTGAGACCAAATGGATATGAAATGCACTTAGCATTAAGATCAAGATTATTAGGGTTCTAATTATTCCCTTGCCCTAAATCTTGATTGAGAGATGGGACTTTGGAGGATTGTATCTCACATATATCAATGACTTAAAGGTTCTGTCGAATCGAGATATTCTTATTCAGCTAGGGGTCAAACACCTGTTGCTAGACTATAGTCGTTTGATCTGTGGTCTGATTAATTAATTAGGGTCACTGCTAATTGAATTAAGAACCTAGAGGGTCACACACAACAACCCGGTCATGTGGGTTAAGGCTTGAATCGATAAAACGAGTTGATCGAACCATTAAGAGAATGGTGGGGTCCACACATGTGGAACACGTGTATGACCTGTGTCCTTGTGACACGTGTGTGTATGTGTATGTATATTAAATAATTAATGTGTTAATTATTTAATGGACTTTGATTTAATTTTGAATTAAAATTAAAGTCCAATTTTAGAGAAATAAAGTATAATAAATAATTAATTATGAATTAATTATATTATTAGTCTTCAAGTTATTTATCGTAAGATAAATAGAGTAAAATAAAATATCTAAAAGAGTTAGATATTATTCTTGCCCAACAAGTTGTTCAAAAGGTGGACTTTTGGTCAAAGTAAGAGACTTGGTCTCCAAGCAAGAGATCCCTTTCCAAAAGGAGTTTGGAATCCTTTTCCACAAAGGATAAGGGGTTCGAACCCTAGCCTTATAAATAAAGGGGTTCGAACCCCATGGGATGATGATAACAAATTTCTCCTTCTCTAAATTATACACTAAACCCTAGAGCCTAAACACTGAATATAGAACTAGCATCCTCCCTATTCGGATTGTGGTCGTGGTTGGTGGACTATTTCTCTAGAGGGCTACTATCGTGAATTCTTGAAAGATTCGAAGGAGCTTTTGGGCATCCAGCCGCGTGAAGAGCGTTCTTGGGCGGCTAGAACGTGTCAAGAAAGCTTCTAACTAAGTGAGTTTCTTGATCTCTACGAATTTGGGAATAGGAATTGCAAGATTCGATCCTTGCTTAGTTGGGAAAAATTTTAAATTTCCGTTGCGTTTCTATTCGTTTTCCCAACACCTAGTCAAAGGACTCTAATTCAAGTTCACCAAGCAAGCATTCTTTTTATGACTTGCCTCGTGTTGGGAAAAACATAAAAGTAAATGCAGCGGAATTTAAAATTTCCCCCAAAAGATAGATCGTAACTTGCAATTTCTATTTCCAAATCTTAGGGCATTTAAGAACTTACGAGGATTGAAGCTTTCCTGAAATGTTATGAGCCACCCTCAAACGTTCTTCATGCGGTAATTAACATCCTGTTTCTTCAAGGCTCTTCCTACTGAGACTCCAAATCAGCAGTCCTCTAAAGAATTATCCACACACACCTAGATTCAAATCATATCACTAAATAATTAAATACTTAGAATCAATTCTCTTATTAATTCCATAAAGTAATTTAGAATTAATTTTGTGGCACCCCGAGCGGTGGGCACCACACCCCCCGCACTAGAGCCCAACATGTGTAATAAAATGGAGAGTCCGTACACGCGCCAAACAATAGCGAATGGGAGACAAACAAAAACTTTCCTAAGCTAGGCGATCTAAACCCTCAATCAAAGCGCGCATCAAATCGAATAATAGCGGAAGTGATGAAATTCAAATCATAGCATGCAATTCAAGATTAACAATTATCATACAAAGTCAAAACGATCATACCAAATTCGTATACATATCCACAATGCCCATCCCGGGCCAAAAGAACGAAGTATCAAAGTATCATATCCAATATACCTATCTAAAAGATCAAAAGTACATAAACAAAGCCACTACGAATGCAAATGTAGACTCGAGCTATGCCACAAGTAAGACACGGCAATAGACTTACCGTCTAGCTCAAACCTCTGACGCTACTTGTAACTTAAAACAAAGGGGTTAAAAAAAGAAACAACAACGAGGGTTAGTCCTAGCGACTATTGAGAGGGCTAACACACACACACCCATATATACGTATAGAGCAAAGCACTTATCAAATTCTAATAATCCATGAACCGGGATGATTTTTGCAAGCTAAAACGTTTCCCATGATAATAGATATATATACTTAAAACAAGTTTAGGGGCGAAGACCAAATCAACCAATTTTATGTATTTAAGAGTCCATTCCCGCTTCATAGATTCATAGAAAGTCACACTAACTTGGCGAGTACGAGTCCTCCTTCCGAACTTCTCATATTTAAAGACATATTCATATTCAAAAACAAATTCATAAATCATCCTCACACCGGGTGATAAAAGGGTTGCAAGCCCTAACTATCGGTCAAAGTCACATGAGACAAGGTTTAATTACCTCATTGCACCTTTGACGGGGATACCACCAGCTCAAGAGAACCACCTTTGCTCAACCTCCTAAGGTTAGGTGAAAACTCTCAAAGGAATGTACTGATGGGAGAGCTTGGCGAACACAGGGCCGTCCCGAGATACCATACCACTCTCTGGGGCCCAAATCAAAGTCAAATTCAAATTCAAATTCCCACAAAGCTTATCTTTCAAAGCCATACCTCACTACACACTCATACATATCAAAGCTTTTCAAAACAAACGAAAATAGAGCTTACATACGTATAAAAACGTTTTCAAAGTTTTATAACAAACGGGATAACCTCAAAGTACATATCATACACATATCTATCATATAATATAAGTAATTCGTATGCGGGCTTCAAAACACGTAGGGTTGTAGGTCATAATAACTAAAAGAACAAAACCTTACCTTCGAGACGTAGTGGGAACAAAAAGAGATCAAACGGACGCCTATGGAACCACCTCGTCGCCAACGGGATGATCCTCTGAACAAAACAAACAACAAAAGACACTCTTAGACTCAATATGAACCAATTAGACGCTCGGAAAATGCATATGAATGCAAGTGATGCGAATGAAATGAAATAAGGTAGCACTTAGGGCATATGAGTTCATATCTTGCATATATCACATCAAATAAATCCATAAACTTAATACAATAATCATAACACATAATTCTTCATGTTAACAATGCATATAACTCATAAAACAAGCAAGAAAATAAACATACGAAATAAATAAATGAAGAAGAAACGAACAAATAAACACATGCATGTAAAATAGGGTGAGACACGGGGGTATCTCATCTCAAGGCAAAAAGGAGACACACCCGTATCTCAGTACAGTCATATATTTCCCCAAAATTCAGCTTGTGATACGGGTGTGTCTCAAAATATACATCCCCGTGTCTCAGTACAGAAACAATGGCCTGGAAGTGAATTAAAGGGACACGCCCGTGGATGCTTCCATGAAGGAAGCCATGCACAGGTGTGTCTCCATGCATTCAGCTTCTTCCCGCTATAACCGTGGCTGCATTCCCTTGATTTTCCTTTCTTTTTTTCAAGCAGCAACAACAGGTCACGTATGGCAAGTAAGAAGGTAGCAAACAAGGCAACTTTAGGCATGAAATTAAGTACACGACAGCTGTAAATTCAGTCACACATATGCATACTTCAACTGACAAGTACAAGGGTGCAACAGATCATCTTATAGCCATCTTAAACTCCAAGAAATTCAAAGTATATTAATGGCACAACATTTAAAACTCACCTACCATCAAATAGGAGGTCATAAATGCAACAAAGAGACATAAGCGATTAACATTCAAGCCTTAGAACTTCAAATAACTCAAAGAGATACACAAGATTCAAATTTTCTTCAAAACCCTTACTATTCACATAAGAACTCATGGCATGCTTGAATCTATGTTAAAATCATAGCTTGAATGATTCATCAAGAAGTGGAGAACACAAATATATACTTACCTCTTGGATTGGATGAGAAATGAGAGTGTTCTCAAAACAGAAAGGTATGAATAGTGTTCTTCTTCCTCTTGTTTCTTTCTTGCTTGGAGCTTTTTTTCTTCCTTGTTTCTGGGGGTGGCTGAATGAGAGAGGTAAGGGAGATAGAAAGGGCTTTATGACTTATACTTGGTCAAAAATTGGGATAAAAAAGGTGTTGAATTGGGCCCACAAAGATAAAAATGGTCAAAGGTGATTATTTGGTACAAGGGGCTCGGTTCGGTAAAGTTTCAGAGTTCCAAACGGGCTTAGAAAATTATAAGGATTGTTTCATTAGATCTGTATCATTGATATGAGCCCATCGATGGTTTCGGAATTTGAATCCAAATTCCCGAGCTGAAGTTATGCCGCCCGGAACCCAAGGTGTGCTAAAAGCTCTTTAGGCCCTTAAGTCCCATTTTCGCAAAAATGGTCCAAGACCACATCAAACGAGTTTAAAAATGTGTAAAAAGCATATAAACATATTCATAAATCACATATTTCATGCATATCAAGTATTCACAAAAATCATAATCGAATTCGAAGTCAAATGGATAGGAAACAGAATTAAAAGGTAAAAACATTAAAAGTTCTAATCATAAGTTCAAACATATAGCATAAGAATATCATTTAAACATCATATAAATAATATAATTGCATAAATAAATAATTTAAATACTCAAGTAGCACACTCGTGACGTCATACCTGTACGCGTCAGAAATTCTCTAATTTATTCTAACGGGCTAAAATTAATTTCTAATTAATTTTATTTGGCTTTATAATTAATTCTCTAATTAATTATATTTAGGGATTCTTTATATAATTAATTATATTTGGGCTTTATAATTAATTCTCCAATTAATTAACACATGAAATTGGACCACATGCTTCAAACCTCGCTCACGCACCACACGTGTACTTTACACGTGTGGTCTCGTTTCCATCAACTATTTGATCTTTCCATCAATACCCTTTGAACCTGGCATTTGTGTGTGACCCTCTAGGTTCATTTTCAGTTAGCAATGAGCCTAATTAATTAATACAGTTTATCAATTAATTAGCTCACATATCACACGACCATAGTCTAGCAACAGGTGTGTGACCCCTACCCGAACAATGAATATATATATTCGAAAGAACCTTTCAGTCAATGACATCTATGAGGTATGGTCCTCCTACTATCTCATCTCTCGATTAAGATCTAGGGTATGGGAATAATGAGTGTCCTACTAATCTTTAACCATAAAGCTAAGCTCCTTTTATATCCATTTGATCACAATCCAAGATACCATTTTCTTGATGTCTTGATTCAATACCTCGGCCGAGGGTTTAGAATGGCATATGAACTACTTATGCAATAAGAGATCTTTTTGCATTTAAGCAAGTGTAGGTCCTTTGTTGATTCTCATATGCTTCCATGTGCCACTTGTGCAGTCCCAACATAAGCGTTGAATCAGCTGTCTCGGGCGACATCCTTTAAGGCTTATACCTAAGAGTACAGAGTTAGCTCACATAAAGCATCGATGGAATCTCAAGTTAAAGGATTAATTTACTCACACCATTGACCTGTGAGATATTTTCTAATCTGGAAGTTTCCTCTTCCCGAAGTAGGAACTTCCTTTCCCATTTAGGAATCTTCTCACGCGGGACACCGATGTACCCGTTCTTATAACGAGCACCCTCATGTATTGCGTACGCATCAACTATGCACTTTACACCCCACGAAATAGGATGATCCTTCTTAAGGACGCAATCCGACGAGCAAGTCTCAATCGAGTTTAATTAACACTCCCACTATTTGTTGGGCTCATTGACTTGGAGTGGGTTCTAATCCGGCTTGAGTTAGGGCTTATTTCATGTGTCATTCACCTAATGAAAAAGTCTCTAACAACCTTATGGATTAGGGCTGTTTTAATACATGCGCACGTAATGGAAACACACAAAACAAGTAATTGCACATAAAGAAGTGTTTTCCTATAAAAATAATCAATCATGAATTATTCAAAGATTGTCTGTGATATAAGGAAAGTCCCACAGCAGATTACATCGAATCGGCTTTCTAGAGCACTATTCCTATTAATCTTCCACTTGCCCGTTAAAGCCATTTAGGTACTCTAAGTCCCATCTTCTCAAGATGTACTTTGAGGTCCTCTTGACTTTGGTCGTTCCAAAGTGGATCTGCTATCTTCTCTGCTGATGTGACCCTCTTATTTTCACATCTCTAAGGAAATACTTTTTCCTTATAAGTGATTCAAAATCAAGTATCCGGTCTCTTGGTGAGGTCTTGGTTCTCTTACTTGAGAAACCACCCATTTAATCATACAAGGAACTTTATCTAAGTAGTTAGATAGAGTTTCTTACCCAAACACTTAACTTAGTTGTATTCAATAGGGCTAAGTATTCAACCATAATAGCTGAATTTTCAGCATTTTCCTTGGAACTTCTTTCCAACAAGTTGTTTTGCCATTTAGGCAGAATGTGTATCCTTTCATGGATTCATTATCATCCATGTTTGATGCAACGATCACATCAAAATATCCTCTAATGACATGATCTTTGTGGGTTCAGTAAACTAAAACATATCCTTATTTCTTCTAAAGTACTTTGAGGGTATGCTTTACAGTAGCCCAGTGACCTTCTCAAAGGTCAAATTAGATTTGGCTCACCACACTAAGTGTTGCTCCATATCTTATCGAGTACATGACTTTGTATATATTATGCTCCCTTTTATTTAAGGGGTTTTGAACACTCTAACTTTCTTAAAGTCATATTAGGATGGATCCTCTTCAAAAGAGATGTTCCACTGTCCATACTAAACTCTTTTAGTAACGTGTTTATGTACTCAATTGTGATAATCCATTTATTTTGTTGGATCTATCTCTATAGATCTTAATGTTGAGAATTTAGGATAGTCACTAAGATCTTTCATGTCAAACTGTTTTCTAAGTAAAATTTTAATAACTTCCATGTCATCCTTCGCATTCCTAATGAGAAGGATGTCATTTTCTAAAGTACCAAAAGTTGAAGCTAACGTCACTAACTTTCATACGTACACTTGAGACTTCTTCGACTTTAATCTGAGCCAAACGATTTGGCTACCTTATGGAATTGGACTCTCTATTTACTTGAAGCCTTTATCAGTATATTGATTGACCTTTAGAGTTTTCAAGTCTTTTGCATACTCCCACTGAATATGAGATCCATGGATGTACCATATCTTGGTCTCTTGAGAATGACAACTCACATTCATTTATCATATCTTATAGTCAAAATATGTAGATATTCTAAACATAATCCTAATGGACTTTTGCATTGCAACCATCGAGAAGGTTGTAATGTTTTCCATTTACTCCAAGCTCTCGCTTGTAGATCCATTTAAATTTTAAACCCTATGGGTCTGATCCTATCAGGTGGATCAACCAAGGTCCAAACTTGGTTTGAGTATATGGAATCCATCTCGGATTTCAAGGCTTGTTTACACCATCAGATTCCAAATCTGATAGTGCCTCCTCATAAGTAATTCATAAGATATCTAGGAATGCATTCTCAACGCATCATAGAAGGGTTTCACATGTGTACATACTCTAAAATTTGGCTAAGTTTTATTTGATGGGCTCATTTCTTCCATATGTAGCGTGGGTGTTTATCCTCAAATTTCTTTGAGGTTTTTCTGCTTGCTTTCTTCTGAATAATTCCTTAAGAAAGGTACATTCCTTGAAACAAACAACCTTTGTTCAAGAGAATTGCAGAAACAATGTGACGCCCGGAGCGGTGGGCCACCACATCCCCCGCACCTAACCCGAACCCACATATGAAATGAATTTCCATACATGAGTCCAAGTCTAAATGAACAGGAACTTACACTCACTCCCTAGGCTAAGCGCGGCTAAAACTCGGACAGAGTGCGCAAAACAAACATAAGAATGCGGAAGCAATAACATAAGGATCGAAAAGAGCTCTATAGCTAACATTTACATCATATACAATGGCCTCACGGCCCAAAAGATCGAGTATAAACATCAAAGGTTCATAATTCTCTAAGATACAATTCTAATGTCCAATACATAAAAGGGAGTATTCAAAAGGCAGGAAATGTGAATGCAACTCGACCTAGACACACAGGTACAAGACCAAGACTCGCACTTCCCCGCCTAGCTTGAAACAACCTGCACTGAAGGTGGGAAAAGAGAGGGGTCAGTCAAAACTCGACTGAGCGAGGGGGCCAAAACGCACACCCACACACGTATAAGTATAAGTAGAGCATATAACAAGGTGATAGTCATGAATCGAAACTAGGGTTTTGCATACCAAATCCTTTTCCAAAAGATAGCATATAATATAAAGAAAAACCTATCTCGATCCATAATCTATCGAACATAATATAAACATAAGCCCTGCCAGAACGGACTATCCCAAACTCCTCAAATACATAAACTGAAAGCGTAAATCATAAATCAATCCAACCCCAACAACATGGTGATCGGGAATCAAACCCTTTCCACCTACTTACTTATGTACGAGGGGTAGCTAACCCACAATGTACTTGGAGTATCACGCCTCATCAACCTCCAAGAATCGTGCGTAACACTACGAATGGGAATCATGCACAGGCTTAACCCGACAGCCCTTACCGTCCCGGGCGTCCTTACCCACAATTCTCGGGCCCAACGTACCAATACATACCAAATTCCCATCTTTCAGGGCTCATCTCGCTCATACATACTATGTACAAATAACGAATAAACGAATTCAAATCATAGCTTACATATGCTCATACTTATATCTTTTTCACAAACGTAAAGCTTATTCACAAGACCATAACATAGCTTAAGCACTCGTATTTAATAAATATAAGATATATATATATTCGCATACGGGGTGAGAAAACAACACGTAATAGGTTATAGGTCGCTTATCTAATATAAACATTTCTAACCTCACCGTTGCAAAAGTAGTGTAATAGGAAGGCAAAACGGGCGAACAAGCACCTAAACCTCGGGCTCACGAATGTCCGAAAGAGGCTCTTAAATAAAAGAAGACAAGACCCGAGACTTAGACCCAAATATGAACCATATAGACGCCCACCAATGCTCATGAATGCAATGGATGGAAATGAAATGCAAGAATGCATCACTTAAGTCATTTAAATTCAAATTCATATAAAACGTATCATATCGCTTCATAATTTAAATCCATAATTCATAACATATAATTTCACAAATAGAAGGTCACATTTCATGAAATAATATCATACTATTTAAATCATCAAATTAATAGCACTTAAATGCATATTAATTAAATATATAACATAATATATATATATACACGTACTAGCAGCCATATTAAATACACTTAAAGTCATAAGTAGTAAATATAAAGTCCAAGCAAAGTTCACACTTAATCAAATTCATGAAGTAATCTCATCAAACCATGCATTCTCTCACGTTAAGAACCATGCAAAGGGGACAAGAGAGATCAATTAAATGAAAATGCATCAGCAGTTAATCTCTCCATCTTCCCTCTCGGGCAGATTTTGTTCATAAAAAGTCCCCTGCCGGGGACATTCATACAGAAAACATTCTGTATAGAACTACCCGGCCGGGTACTTTCAACGTTCAAAATCTCCCCGCCCGGGGAGATATTCCAGTCGCGGAAAAGTGGAGATTTCATCCCTGTTCAGCCCTATATTCCATACCAAACAAATACCACTCCATCTAGGCATGAGAAAGCATGAAAGGAGGTAGGAAATCAGGTCATAATCTCCAGTAATCAAGGCAAAAACGAACAGCAGGCTGGAAGGAAAGAAAATGGTGCTAAACTCATACACAACTCTTCCAAACCTCAATAACATTAATGGTATCTACACATATCTCAACTACCACCAAATTCAGACATATGAAACAATAAATGAAGTATAAGTGATCAAGTTTATAGCCTAAATTCAAGAGAAACACCAAAAGAAGTCATGGAATTCAAATATAGGGCATAAAACTCATTATTCATGTCATGAAGCAAATCCATATCCAACATGGCTCAAAATCAGATTGTCTTGGATGAAAATGATCACTTAAGCATGGACATATCAAATATAAGCCTACCCCTTGAAGAAGATGGAAGAAAATGGAGATTGGAGCTCAAAATCTCACTTGGGTGAATAGTTACGGGATTGCTGTCAATTTCTCCAAAAATGGCTGAATTCTCTTCCTTTGGCTTATGTGGATCTATGTGAGGGAGAGAGGGTTGATAAAGTATCAAGTTGGGGTCATGTGGGTCCAGGTTTCAAGTGAAAAGCTTTAAAATTAAGGGACTTATGTGTAAATATGTGAAAGATGGTCATAAGAGTACAAGACAAACTTACAGGCTGATTTCGGAGTATCAAATGGTTTTAGAAAAATATAAGGCTTAGTCCATCGAACCCAAATCATCGAAATGAGTCCAACGGAAGTGACGGAATTGGAATCCGATTTCTCGAGCTCAAATTACACTACCTGGAACCCAATGTGCGCTAAGTACATTTTAGCCTCCTTTAGGTTACCCAACAAAACTAGTCCCGAAAACCCAACATATAAACCCGAAAACACATAACGAGCATATATTCAAGTTTATAACTCATAAAACTCCAACCTATCAGAAAGGTACGAAATTTTGATCACAAATCGAACACAAACGAAGCAAATTTCAACAAAAGAGCATATTTATTCATATAAGAAAATTCAAATTTCAAAAGAAATTATAAAATAAGAATTAAAATAATAAAGAATATGAAATTAAAATAATTTAAATCGTGCACATACGTCATACCTATACGGTCGTAGAGTCGGGGTGTCACAATCCTTCCCCCTTAAAAAGGACTTGCCCTCAAGTCCGACTCGAGTCCTCAACAACTCCGGATATACACTCCTCATTTTCTCCTCCGTCTCCCAAGTCGATTCCTTGGATATCTGATCTCTCCAAAAACCCAAAGGAATCTGCTTTGCATCTTCCGGTCCTGAATGGCAACCGGATGCTTTTCTATTATCAAATCCAGCTCTAACTGAACCTCTTCAACTGGGAGAATTGTTGCTTCATCGGGCTAGTACTTACGGAGCTGAGAAACATGGAAAACGTTGTGTATCCCGGTCAAATTCGGTGGTAGATCCAATCTATACGCCGTTTCTCCAATTCTTTCTAAAATTTCAAACGGCCCTAGGTATCGTAGACTGAGCTTTCCACCCTTACCTATTCGAGTGAAACCTTTTCTGAGAGATGCTTTCAGGAAAACTCTATCCCCGACCTCAAACTCTGAGGGCCTTTTTCTCTTATTGGCGTAGCTTTTATGACGAGCCTGGGCTGCCCTCATTCTTTGTCGAATCTTATGAACCTTTTTAATAGTAACGACAATCTTTTCCTTAGGCTTTGCTCTCTCGAGCTTATTCTCTTCAGTCCACCTCCAATCTTCAATATCCCAAAAAAAAGGCGACCTACACTTTCTTCCATATAATGCCTCATAAGGTGCCATCCCAATCGAACCCTGATAGCTGTTGTTATAAGCAAATTCAACTAGAGCCAGATGCTCGTCCCACTTATCCTGGAAATCCAAAGCACACGACCGAAGCATATCCTCCAAATACTGAATTAACCTCTCAGACTGACCATCTGTCTGAGGATGCGAGACGGTGCTAAACTTGAGCCGGGTACCCAATCATTTCTGAAGATTCTGCCAGAAGATCGAAGTAAACCGTGGATCCCGATCTGAAACAATACTAGCCAGAAATCCATGTAGTCTTACAATCTATCGACCATACAACTCAGCTAGCTTTCGAACTTTCTTGGACATCCGAACATTGAGGAAATGAGCAGACTTAGTCAATCTGTCAACAATTACACATATTCCATCAAACCCTCCTTTGACTCTAGGCAAGCAGGACACAAAGTCCATCGTCACTTACTCCCACTTCCACTCGGGAATAGGAAGTGGTTGGAGAGTTCCTCCCGGCTTCTGGTGCTCTACCTTCACCTTTTGACACGTTAGGCATCGCTTCACGAAGTTCACGACGTCCCTTATGCCATTCCACTAGAATTTCTCTTTCAGGTCTTGATACATCTTAGTACGCCCCGGATGAATCGAGTACCTCAAGCGATGTGCCTCCTCAAGTACAAGCCTCTTGAGCTCTTCTGGGACACATATTCTCGCTTCGAACCTTAACAACCCTGAATCATCAATCCCAAACTTAGAATTCGGGTCATCCCTAGAATGAGCTACCAACTTCTGAATTTCTGCATCTGAATTCTGAGCCTCCATCAACTGTTGTTTCAAATCTGGTATAACGGTATGATTAGCTAACCAAGATCTATGAACCCGAACTTGAAGAACCTGCCTCCAAATTAGCCACACTCGCCTTTCTACTCAAAGCATCGGCTACCACGCTTGCTTTACCCGGATGGTACTAAATGGTACAATCATAGTCATCTAACAACTCCATCCAACACCCCTGTCTTACATTTAAATCCTTCTGAGAAAAGAGATACTTGAGGCTTTGGTGATCCGTAAATACCTCGAATGTGGTACTGTAGAGATAGTGTCGCCACTTCATCAAAGCAAACACAACGGCAGCTAATTCAAGATCGTAGGTAGTGTAATTCTTCTCATGCTCCTTCAATTTCCTCGAAACATAAGCTACCACTCTACCATGCTGCATCAAAACATAACCGAGACCCTCTTTGGAAGTATCTATATAAACTGCATAACCCTCGGGTAGGGTAAGAACCGGTGCTGAAGTCAATTTCACCTTCAACGTCTGAAAACTTGCTTCACACTTATCATCCCATTCGAATTTTACTTCCTTCTTAGTTAAACGAGTCAACGGAGCAGCAATTTTAGAGAAATCATTTACAAACCTTCGGTAGTAGCCGGCCAACCCAATAAAACTTCGAATCTCTGAGGTATTTCTCGGTCTCTCCCAACGAAGCACGGACTCAACCTTAGATGGATCAACTTCAATCCCATCACCTGAAATTATATGACCCAAAAATATAACTCAGTCGATCCAGAACTCACACTTACTGAACTTTGCATACAACTTGTATTCCCTTAAAATTTTTCAAGACGATCCAAAGATGGTGTGTATGCTCTTCAGCCGACCTAGAATACACTGGAATGTCGTCTGTAAATATCACCACGAACTTTTCAAGAAATGGCCTGAACACTCGGTGCATCATATCCATAAATACGGCTGGAGCATTAGTTAATCCAAACGGCATGACAACGAATTCAAAGTGCCCATATCGTGTATTAAAACCAGTCTTCAGAATATCCTCCTCCCTAATTCGCAGCTGATAGTAACCCTGCCTCAAATCTAACTTGGAGTAGCCTTTGGAACCTTGCAAAATATCAAACAACTCCTCGATGTGAGGCAAAGGATATTTGTTCTTCACAGTCATCCGGTTCAGCTCACGGTAATCTATATACATCCTTAACGTCTCATCCTTCTTCTTTACAAATAGAACAGGAGCACCCCATGGAGAAGTGCTCGGACGGATGTACCCGCAAGCTAGAAGTTCATCAAGCTATGCCTTTAACTCCTTTAATTCTGCAGGAGCCATTCTCTAGGGAGTCTTCGAAAAAGGCCCTGCTCCAGGATAAAGGTCGATTATGAATTCGATGTCCTTATTAGGCGGTATAGAACCCAAAGTCTCAGGAAAAAACATCGATGTACTCTCGCACGACCTCTGTCTCTTCAAGTTTGGCCTGATCTTTCGGCTTGTTCAAAAGATAGGCCACAAAACCTGTCGCACCGCCCAGACCAGTCTACTAGCCTCAAAAAAAGAAATAAACGGGCTTGACTTCACCTTCTCGCCCTTAAACACCACTGAACCAAACAAAACTTTCTTCTCCCGACAATCCATCTTCGCCCCATGCTCAAATAACCAATCCATACACAAGATTACATCATATCTCTGCATCGGCATTTCTATCAGATCTGCAACGAAAACCCGACCTTTGAAGCTCACCGGACAACCCCAAAAACCCTGCAAGTTACCAAACTATCACCAAGAGGAGAGCTAACCACGTAATTATACACACACACGGAAACAAACAAGCACATAGAAGAAGCAATGTCCCGGGAAATAAAGGAATGTGTGGCCCAGGGATCAAATAATGCATGTAATGTAGTGTCATGAATGCTAATGGTACCTTCGATCACGGCGTTTGGGTCGAGTTCCACCGCTTCCTCTTTCTCACCACCCAATGCATAAGCCCTAGCTTGGATAGTAGGCCTTTGATTGCCTCCCGTAGCATGTCCTGGTCTCTTCTTCGGACAAGTACTCAACATGTGGTCCGGTGCCCCACACCCATAACACCTCTTGTGCAATTTAAAATAGTTTTTCATGCTATGATTCCCTTAACAATGAGAGCATTGAACTTTAGGTAGAGCCGGAAGTGCTAAGGGTCGATTTGGTTGATTGGGTCCCACGGGTTGAGGTTGCTTATTTTGAGGCTTGGCTTGTTGAAAAGTTTGGAATGCCGGCCTCTTTCCGAACTTATTGAAATTCCCCGAGCTAGACCCTTGCTCGGTATGAGTGCTCTTTCTCCTCATCACAACCCGCTCTTCTACCCTCAACGCCTTATCCGCGACCTTTGCCCAAGTACCCGTGTTAGAAGCCTCTAAAGCATCTTTCATATCCTCCCGAAGTCCTTGGAGGAATTGAGAAGCCTTGCATTCATCATCGTTGGCAATATTCGGGGCATAATGAGAAAGCCTTTCAAATTCGTTGATATAGTCCGTGACGGACATGCTCCCTTGTTTAAGGTCCATACACTCCCTCACCCGCGGGTTCCTTGTAGCTTTGGGAATATATTTGTTCTTGAATTCCCGAACAAATACCTCCCATGTAATCTCCTCTCCCGAAGCCTCCAACTTTCCTTGCATGCTCGACCACCAATTGTAAGCCTGACCCTGGATCAAGGTAAGTGTACATTGCAACTTCTCCATAGGCCCGCAAGGTATGAGATTCCATACCCTATTTGTTTGCACGAGCCATGCCTCTGCTTGGACATCATTTCCACCAATGAAGACCGGTGGCTTTTGGTTCTTAAACTCACAGAGAGTAGCTGTAAGAAGATTCCCTCCATGATTTCCAGCCGGAGGTGCATTATTTTTTTCCTGAGCCCCGTTGCTCCAAAAACACGGCAAGCCTTTCCATGAAACTACTCGGATCCATTTGGGGTGGTGGTGGTAGATTGTTGTTTTCATGTTGCGGGGAATGATCCCGATGGTGATGGCGTTCCGGAGATCTATCTCTGTGGTGGTGTCTTCGTGGAGGCATAATTTCTACAAAACAAAGATTTCAATTCATATGCGTGAGGGTCAGTACATGTTCATGTGCACGATCAACAAGAAAAGAAGCAAATAATCATGTAAATGCACATAACCACGTTGTCCTAAGCCGTACGACCTAGACAGACCCAACACGACTCTAGAGCTCCGGTTATGCAACCGAGAGCTCTGATACCACTTTAAGATGTGACGCCCGGAACGGTGGGCCACCACATCCCCCGCACCTAAACCCGAACCCACATATGAAATAAATTTCCATACATGAGTCCAAGTCTAAATGAACGGGAACCTACACTCACTCCTTAGGCTAAGCGGGCCTAAAACTCGGACAGAGTGCGCAAAACAAACATAAGAATGCGGAAGCAATAACATAAGGATCGAAAAGAGCTCTATAGCTAACATTTACATCATATACAATGGCCTCACGGCCCAAAAGATCGAGTATATACGTCAAAGGTTCATAATTCTCTAAGATACAATTCTAATGTCCAATACATAAAAGGGAGTATTCAAAAGGCAGGAAATGTGAATGCAACTCGACCTAGACACACAAGTACAAGACCAAGACTCGCACTTCCCCGCCTAGCTCGAAACAACCTGCACTGAAGGTGGGAAAAGAGAGGGGTCAGTCAAAACTCGACTGAGCGAGGGGGCCAAAACGCACACCCACACACGTATAAGTATAAGTAGAGCATATAACAAGGTGATAGTCATGAATCGAAACTAGGGTTTTGCATACCAAATCCTTTTCCAAAAGATAGCATATAATATAAAGAAAAACCTATCTCGATCCATAATCTATCGAACATAATATAAACATAAGCCCTGCCAGAACGGACTATCCCAAACTCCTCAAATACATAAACTGAAAGCGTAAATCATAAATCAATCCAACCCCAACAACATGGTGATCGGGAATCAAACCCTTTCCACCTACTTACTTATGTACGAGGGGTAGCTAACCCACAACATACTCGGAGTATCACGCCTCATCAACCTCCAAGAATCGTGCGTAACACTACGAATGGGAATCATGCACAGGCTTAACCCGACAGCCCTTGCCGTCCCGGGCGTCCTTACCCACAATTCTCGGGCCCAACGTACTAATACATACCAAATTCCCATCTTTCAGGGCTCATCTCGCTCATACATACTATGTACAAATAACGAATAAACGAATTCAAATCATAGCTTACATATGCTCATACTTATATCTTTTTCACAAACGTAAAGCTTATTCACAAGACCATAACATAGCTTAAGCACTCGTATTTAATAAATATAAGATATATATATATATATATATATATATATATATATATATATATATATATATATTCGCATACGGGGTGAGAAAACAACACGTAATAGGTTATAGGTCGCTTATCTAATATAAACATTCCTAACCTCACCTTTGCAAAAGTAGTGTAATAGGAAGGCAAAACGGGCGAACAAACACCTAAACCTCGGGCTCACGAATGTCCGAAAGAGGCTCTTAAACAAAAGAAGACAAAACCCGATACTTAGACCCAAATATGAACCATATAGACGCCCACCAATGCTCATGAATGCAATGGATGGAAATGAAATGCAAGAATGCATCACTTAAGTCATTTAAATTCAAATTCGTATAAAACGTATCATATCGCTTCATAATTTAAATCCATAATTCATAACATATAATTTCACAAATAGAAGGTCACATTTCATGAAATAATATCATACTATTTAAATCATCAAATTAATAGCACTTAAATACATATTAATTAAATATATAACATAATATATATATATACACGTACTAGCAGCCATATTAAATACACTTAAAGTCATAAGTAGTAAATATAAAGTCCAAGCAAAGTTCACACATAATCAAATTCATGAAGTAATCTCATCAAACCATGCATTCTCTCACGTTAAGAACCATGCAAAGGGGACAAGAGAGATCAATTAAATGAAAATGCATCAGCAGTTCATCTCTCCATCTTCCCTCTCGGGCAGATTTTGTTCATAAAAAGTCCCCTGCCGGGGACATTCATACAGAAAACATTCTGCATAGAAGTACCCGTCCGGGTACTTTCAACGTTCAAAATCTCCCCGCCCGGGGAGATATTCCAGTCGCGGAAAAGTGGAGATTTCACCCCTGTTCAGCCCTATATTCCATACCAAACAAATACCACTCCATCTAGGCATGAGAAATCATGAAAGGAGGTAGCAAATCAGGTCATAATCTCCAGTAATCAAGGCAAAAACGAACAGCAGGCTGGAAGGAAAGAAAATGGTGTTAAACTCATGCACAACTCTTCCAAACCTCAAGAACATTAATTGTATCTCACACATATCTCAACTACCACCAGAGTCAGACATATAAAACAATAAATGAAGTATAAGTGATCAAGTTTATAGCCTCAATTCAAGAGAAACA
The DNA here is from genome assembly GCA_037501455.1 of Lantana camara. Lineage (NCBI taxonomy): Eukaryota > Viridiplantae > Streptophyta > Magnoliopsida > Lamiales > Verbenaceae > Lantana > Lantana camara. The sequence continues at coordinate 108,768,579 of CM074856.1, read as the reverse complement.
CCAAAAGAAGTCATGGAATTCAAATATAGGGCATAAAACTCATTATTCATGTCATGAAGCAAATCCATTTCAAACATGGCTCAAAATCTGATTGTCTTGGATGAAAATGATCACTTAAGAATGGACATATCAAATATAAGCTTACCCCTTGAAGATGAAGGAAGAAAATGGAGATTGGAGCTCAAAATCTCACTTGGGTGAATCGTTACGGGATTGCAGTCAATTTCTCAAAAAATGACTGAATTCTCTTCCTTTGGCTTATGTGGATCTATGTGAGGGAGAGAGGGTTGATAAAGTATCAAGTTGGGGTCATGTGGGTCCAGGTTTCAAGTGAAAAGCTTTAAAATTGAGGGACTTATGTGTAAATAAGTGAAAGATGGTCATAAGAGTACAAGACAAACTTACGGGCTGATTTCGGAGTATCAAATGGTTTTAGAAAAATATAAGGCTTAGTCCATCGAACCCGAATCATCGAAACGAGTCCAACGGAAGTGACGAAATTGGAATCCGAATTCGCGAGCTCAAATTACACTACCCGGAACCCAACGTGCGCTAAGTACATTTTAGCCTCCTTTAGGTTACCTAACAAAACGAGTCCCGAAAACCCAACATATAAACCCGAAAACACATAACGAGCATATATTCAAGTTTATAACTCATAAAACTCCAACATATCAGAAAGGTACGAAATTTTGATCACAAATCGAACACAAACGAAGCAAATTTCAACAAAAGAGCATATTTATTCATATAAGAAAATTCAAATTTCAAAAGAAATTATAAAATAAGAATTAAAATAATAAAGAATATGAATTTAAAATAATTTAAATCGCGCACATACGTCATACCTATATGGTCGTAGAGTCGGGGTGTCACAAACAATATTGTATATTGTTGTATAAACTTGAACTCGTTTCAAGATTATCTCCCACTATTCTCTTCGCTTAAGAGGATTGCCCTAAATTCTTAGATAAGAATAATTAGGGAATTTTGGAATGCCACATTTCATAGTGCAATTAAGGGACTGATTTTGGAAGGTACTAGATTCGAAATCTTTAACTGTATATTCTCGGGTTTCTTCCTAGAATGAATATTAGTAAAGCTGTTTCATGGAACGAGTCATATCCTATAAGGTCTTGTTCCTTCTTTCAGAATCATTAAGGTGTTCTCGAACGATTTTACTGAGGGAAAATCCTATTATCTCTAAGATGAATAAGGAATCAGTCACTAAGGTATTCGCCATCTCGATCAGATCGAGTTGTCTATAACTTATGACTATTTCAGTTCCTAACCTCTTTTTGAAATTCTTGGAATTTTATATAAGTTTCGAATTTTGTTCTTCAACAAGTACACTCATTCATAATGATTAAAATTGATGATTGTTTATAGTGCTTACACTGAGCAATAGATAAACATCAGTATGGATCAAAATCCACTGAGTGTTTGGTACGTTTACACGTTTCTCATAGACAGGGTTTGGGGAACATTTCCCTTAAGACATAGTTCAAAGGAAGTTAACTCTCTAGGTTCATTTTTGTAAAATGATCCTACGATGTCTGACTTGCTAATCCTTTCTTGTCTTAGCGTGTCTAAGAAATCAAAACTTTGTCATCTTACTTAATTACTTTTGTTATCTCGTTGTATGTTCAAAACGTTAGTGCATTAAGTTTTTGCACAACAGATTATGTAAAATCAACTCAAGACTAGTGAATTCTAGTCTGGTTAGAATTACTACAATGAGACAACCTATCAGAGTACCCATACTCTTTGCAGTTCCCTTTCAAAGTCCTTATTTGCTACTATAGAAGCAAACGTCCTTTTTCGATCTCTATTCTTTTGGGCGTGACCCTTTATTTGCCCATCCATTGGCCTTTAAGGGTTTCTTTTTCTTTAGGCCTTCAAGCCTTTACCTTAGTGGGTTTAGAAGAAGATTTAACCATCATACCCTTTTAGTCCTTTTTAAGGATACTCTCAACCGTGATCAACTAATGGATTAACTATGCTACATTAGCATCATCATAGTTGCGCATAATAGGGTTAAATGATGGTGGAAGGAATGCAAGCAATCATTAGACTGAGAACTCATTTCTTAGTGAACGATCGAGGCTTTAAGATCTTCAAAGAAGATCTCCAGTCCTCATTCTTAGTGCACTGAGAGTTTGGCGCTGCGGTGCCACTTTTCACCTTAAAGTCAACGCAAGGGCCTCCCTCTATTCCTTTCTGTTACGCTTAAAGTTTTGTTCAATCTCTCTTGTCACATAGCTACTCATATTCTTATTTTAGGTTTCGATGGTTTTCTCATCTGTTAATCTCTCTGTGTTTGACGGAATTGGACGAGGAGCCCCACTTTTTCATCCTCCCTACTATGGCCACTACCAGTTCGTCTACTGTTGGATCACATGAAGCAACTGACTAAGAGTTGGCAAGACTGACTCAGTCAATCTCCCTCACTGCCAAAGAGTTTGTTAGCCGTGTGATGTCGATATCATCATTGGGAGAGGATACAAATAACCATCCGTTATCTTTAGTGGGAAGGGTTTTCGCCTAGAGAACAATCTGTTTTGACTTCTTTCGGATAACTATGATCAGGGCCATGATCCAGTAAAGGGGATGGAAATTTCTAAACTTGGCAATGAACGCTCTCTATTCTCTTTCAACCACAAGCTTGATTTACAGAGGGTGATGGAGAGTTCACCATGGAATTATGAGAAATATCCTCTAATTTTGCAATCTATTTGTGAGGATGATGATCCTATATCTGTAGATCTAGACCTATGTGATTTCTACATACAGATTCATGGTCTCCAATGAATCGTAGAACTCTAACAATTGCGGAATTCATTGGCAATAGTATTTGTTTCTTCCGATATGTTCTCCCTATCTCGGAACGTTGTAATCCTGTTGATTTCTTAAGGCTATGTGTGGGCATGTTGATAACTGAACCCCTAATCCGTCGTCTCTCACTACAAACTCCGGTTGGTAGGGAGCTGAGAGTATTACTCATGTATGAGCGACTGAAAAATTTTTGCTATCCCTATGGAAAATGTGCTCATGTGGATAAGCTTAGTATGTTAAGGTATGAAGACGATTTATGTGACCCCAGCCCTCACTTCCCTTATGGTGCATGGCTCTGTGCTTCCACCGCCAGGTATGACCCTATCGGAATGCAGTCCCTTAAACCCCAATAAACTGGCAATCTGTCTCAGTCAACAACCAATACGACCATGTGACATTTATCCCAACAAACATCCTATTTCTAGCACATAATCTTCCTTATTTCCCATTACGGGAAAGAAGATCTAAACACTATCCCATAATCAACATATAGATACATCTATTCACAACTTCTTGCCCCATTCATCCATCCCATAAAAAGAAAATCCAGCTGAAGCTTGTTACATCACCAAGAACTTTCCCAAGATAATCAATTCCCCATCCAAATTCCCCCTACCAGATAATCTACACCTAGTGAGTCATAATCCATCACTATTCCAGAATGGCACCTAAACAACACTCCTCACCCAGCATCCATGTCCAACAAATGATTACTTCAGTCCTACACGCCAACATAAAAAATCACACATTACTCCTCAGCATATTCGAATTCGATCTTGAATTTGACTTTAGGCAGACCTAATCATATACACGAGTCATATAATCCCCTCTCGTATCGAGTCGTTCCAACTGTAAACCCTAATTTTGTAGGAGTGAGAGTTTGGTCAGAGTCACCGCGAGTGCCACTATTCATCATGAAGTCACTCAGGGACCTTTCTTTGTTTCTTTCTCTTACGCTTATAGTTCTGTTTAATCTTTATTGTCATATAACTACTCATATTCTTATTTTAGGTTTTGTTGGTTTTCTCATCTGTAGATCTCTCTGCATCAGAAGGAATTAGAGGAGGAGCCTGGCTTTGTCATCATTCCATTCAGAATTCAATATCACAATGCTTACAAAGCAACTTTGGCATATTAGTCGTAGTCTAAAAGGTTTTATTGGCAGAATTTTGAAAGGATGGTATTTTTCTAATTTGAAAATTTGGAACGCACCATTGGGGAGATCGTTGTCTTTTACTTGGAGAAGCTTACATGAGGCTAAGTATTTGTTAGCAACGGGCACTAGGTGGCACATCGGTAATGGATTAAGAGTTCATATATGTCGAGATAGGAGGCTAAACTTTGGATCGGAATTCCGACAGAGATTTAGGCAAGACACTACTTTTCAGTTGGAATGGGTGTCAGAACTTATAAAACCAGGGCTACCACAGTGGGATGAGGATATTATTTGTAACGTGTTTCATGATAACTACGCGAGAACTATTTTAAGTATTCTGCTTGGGAGTACCAGGAGAGATGATTCACTAATTTGGCACTTTAACAAGAACGATGTTTTTTTGGTGAAAAATGTTTATCATCTTGCTGTTGACCTAGCTAATCATATTCGGTGATCTTCGAAATCTCTAGTTAACCATGGTGTCTATACGAAGCTCTGGAGCATTGATATTTAACCTAAGGTTCGTAATTTCCTATGGCGGTGTTGTCAGGATATCCTGTCAACGGGTGTTAACCTTGCACGCAGACATTAATGTCTGGATATAGTTTGAATTCATTGTGGCGAAACTGAGGAATCCCTTCCACATGCGCTATTTCTTTGCCTTTTGTTAGGCAGATCTGGGCTCTATCCCATATTTCCTTGACGTTGATTCAGAGTATGACTTCAAATTTTTGTGATGGTTTACTTGCTACTCTTAATGACCTTGATGCTATGGATAGGTGTAAGCTTCCATCTGTTCTTTGGGTTATTTGGGGTTGTTGTAACAAATGCCGGATGGAAGGATGATTAAGAAACCCCATGAAGCGCTGAATTTTGCTATGGATTTCGGAAGACAGTTGTTGAAGAGTGTAGAGGAGGTTGCATCTTCGTTGTCAGCTAAGTTCGATAGGTACTAGAAGAAGCAGGTGGTCAATTGGGTAAAGATAAACTTTGATGGGGTTTTTTTTTGTGCTTCAAATTTTTTGGGTATAGGAGTAGTCGCCCGAGATTCTAATGGTAATTGTGTGGGTAGGGAGAAGGACAAAAAAACTCATACAGTTGACCCTTCGTTTGTAGAGGCAACTGCAGCCCTCCCAACCGCCCGTCTTGGTCGAGATTTCAGATGGCATAACATTATCTTGGAATGTGATTGTCTAACTATTATCAACAGCCTATGGAAAGAGGCAGAGGATCTCTCGGATATTGGCAATATTCTTTCTTATGTGGATCTCATTTGCTCAACTTTGGCCGATGTTCGTTTTTCTCAAGTTGGTCGTGGTGCTAATATGGTAGCCCAAACTTTAGCTAGAAATGCGACTTCGATTTGCGTTGGTTCTTCTGATATTCCATTGTATGGTTTGAACTTTGGCGCTTCTGATTTGTAATAAATTTAGGCCTTAGGGTTGTTGCCCTTCAAAAAAAAATTCTTCCACTATAACAAATTTTATATATTGGGACACTTGTTTTAGGATACATTTTAAAAATTCTCTCAAAAATAAATTATTAGAGCATTTATTAAATAGTATCTGAATAACTAAAATCTCTAGAAAACTTAAATATGATTTATTTATAATTGTTTTGGTGCTAAATAAATTTATATTCACTGCCCAATTAACTCCATCATTCGCTAAACACAATGCCCATCTAGTTATAAACTCTTTTCCAAAACTCCAAAATATCTTCTCGAGGCAAAAAAGAAAGAACAAGAAGTACTCTTCAAGGAAAATGAGGAATTTCGTGTAACAAAGTCCACTACTAAAGCTTAGATGGGGTCTCTTAAAATAAATAATCGAAACTCAAACCGTATGAAAAGTAATGCCATTTAATTAGGGTCAATGGTACTAAATAACCGTGATAGCTTACCTACAGTGGTAAAGTTATAGTTTTCAAAATTTTATTATTAACATATTTTTATTTAAGAAAATTCGACTATTGGACCGACATAACTACTGTCCATCTTGTCCCCACTCAGGCCGAATTAGATCTTTAGTTCTTTAAGCATATAAATTTGTATCATTTTAGTCTATCAACCGGAGTGGCTCGCCTTACCGTTAACTTATATAAATATAGATATGGAGAATCTTGATAAAAGATAGTGCAATTGGGGGTTTTGATCAAGTTAATTAAGATGAAAATATTTTCGATCTAATTACTTTATTTTATGGGAAGTAGTATTTTCTTTTCTTCATTTTCTAAATCTCACGTTGTTGTTATTGTTTTCATTTTTTATTTTTTTTTTTTTCTGTTGAGGTGTAGTCCTCCATAATTCCCTTTATTTTCTTAGAAAATTAATAATAACCCTATGGTCTCTTTAGATATTAAAGAGAACCGGTTAAGAGGACCGTGGGGTTATTACACATTACCAACTAGAGAATAAGAGAAAGTACAAAGTGACATCATCCAACAATCTGTTAAGGTGAAAATAATTAGTTGCCATAGAGCACATACGAGTAATATTAAACAAGTGGTCTCTATTGCCAATTGACATTAAATGATCATTCATTGGCCTATTTCTGAGGCGCCCAATCTTTCGGGCTTCTGAGCAAATATTGTGTTTTATGCTCAAGCCACAACAAATGATAAGCTTGTCAACTACATCCTCAGAACTTTCAAGCATTTCCTTGAAAGAAGCTTGGATGAGGCAAATATTCTCCAACAGGCTACGAACCAAATGTACCATTAGAATCCCGTAGATTGCAAAGATAATAACTAGCCATGCAGCTAAGTAACCCTCCAATCTATCCACCATATGTTTGGACCTAATCTGTAAAACTCCAAACATTCATTTCTCAAGCTAGTTAGCGGTATCACAGTAAATATCATATGTATAACTAAGGAAGTGAGCACTATACTTAATAATCAATATCATTATACCAACATCATTGCAAAATCATTATCATCTTCTTCTGAACATTGTACAGACACGTAATCCTGCAATAAACCTCTTACATGCTTGTTGAAATTCTTAGCCCTCATTTCACATGTAAGCTAGGTATTTCGCATTTGTCCAGCTTTATATATCCCTTCAGCTCTTTTGGCATGACCTCCCTGGGGAAATTTCATGATTGTTAAGTTCCAAAGCTTTTGGCATCAAGCCAGTCCGCAGTGTCATTTTCTTCCTTGAGAATATGTGAAAGTCGAATGTTATTGGTAGTAAAATACTTAAAGCTTTTAATTAATTGCTGCAAACCAGGTCCTCCAACTTGCCCTTTTTTAAGATCGCCATGACTACTTCAGAGTCAAGCTCAATCCAGAGTTGTTTACATCCTAAGCAAGAAGCGAGTCTAACTTCGTTTACTACCATGGTTAATTTCGCCACCGTATTTATTATTTCACCGATACCCTCGCCAAAAGCCCCTATAACCTATCCATTATGATATCTAATGACTCCTTTTATTCCCGTCTGGGTTAGCCCTCGAGAAGTCATTAGGGTTAATTTTTAACCAATCCACTGATTGATGACGATAATAAACCACCTTGGGTCTGGCTGAAACTGGGCAATTAGTATATGCAACCCCAAATGTAGCACCTGGAGCGGTGGGCCACCACATCCCCTGCACCTAAACCCCAACCCACATATGAAATGGATGTCCATACATGAGCCCAAGTCTAAGTGAACGGGAACCTACACTCACACATTAGGCTAAGCGGGGCTAAAGACAAACCAAAACGCGCAAAAATAATTAAAAAAGTGCGGAAGCAACAAACAGGATCTATATAAAAGCTCAACACAAGCCTACAACATATATACGTGGCCCACACGGCCCAAAAACATATCAAGTATTCAACATAATTTCCAAAATATAAATTCATAACACATACAAGTCCAAGAGTCCAAAAGGAAGTAAATATGAATGCAGACTCGACCTAAACAAGCTAGTACGACACGGCGACGCACTTCCCCACCTAGCTCAAGCAAACCTACAACTAAACGTGGTAAAAGAGGGGGTAAAAAAGTGGGGGTTAGTCACAACTCGACTGTGTGAGGGGGCTAACACACACCCACACAGGTACAAGTATAGAGCACAACACATATCAAAGGGATAGTTATGAATTGAAGCTAGGGTTTTGCATACCAAATCATTTTCAAAAACATATCATTTATGTAACGCCCCGATTTTTCCAATTAACTTTTCACGCTTCATTATAATTTTATAAAATTCTTGAAGCATTATTTATATGAATTACTTGAATTAATATCATTGAAAATATCATTTCATGACACGGAAAATGTTTATTGCATGCAATCAATACCGAGAGTGTTTCAAATTATCAAATTGTCCCTAAATATTCAATTTAAAACCTTGGGAACTTAATTGCATGATTCTTCAAGGATATGATTGATCACTTTCAAAACCTACCTATACCTTATTGCATAACTTAAACAATTGAAGGAGTAATTGGCAAATTGAGCAAACTCACACATTCCCATGGGATGAATCACGTTATACCATTTCCATGAGCTTCCATGAACCATTTTTCATCTAAAATTCCCCAAACACATTTGCTCTCACTCTCGGTTCCTCCAAGGAAAGAAAAGGAAGAAGTTTTCTCAATCAATCATCAAGATTTCAAGAAATCTTTCAAGAAATTTGGGAGTGATCATCATCATCATCATACTTCTTCATTTCTTTCATCTTTAAGGTTGGTTGAGCATGAATGATGATTCTTAATCATATAGGTACAAGTTAGGGTTTGGGATTTATAGACTAGATGGATTAATTGAATATGAAAGCATGATTCTATGATCATATTAGGAATTATGGCATGATTCTTTCATGGTTTGGTGGAAAACTTGAGCTTGGATGATCAATATGATCATGAACATGAAACCTTGGATTCCTTGATAAATTTCCATAGTTTGAGTGTCTAAGTGTTATATTATCATTTATTGAAGTTGTATGTATCATACTCCCAGAAATTATAGCATTTGGGGATCAAAAATGGGATTTTGTGGCTTTGTTGCTTCTTTGCCGAGAGCCTCCCCTGTTTCTGCTCTGTTTTTCAGTTGCAGAAACTGGGAACGACCGTTCCCAGCCTCAAGGCTTTGTGGGAACGGGCGTTCCCATTCCCTTTCAAAATTTAGGCGGCCGAGCATGGGAACGGCCGTTCCCATTTTGGCCTTGCGCCGGAAGGGCCGTTCCAGCTCAAAGGCACGTTTTAAAAAGGGGAAAACGTTGCCGCGTTTTCTGGGCAACGGGAACGACCGTTCCCATTTTACAAAGGGACCCGGAACGGCCGTTCCCACCTGTGTTGCAGAACAAAATATTCTGCATAAAATTACGATTTTAGCCCCTCGATCCAACGACTTCTTTGACCCCGAATTGCTATAATATGTACTAATATGTAGTGAAACAACATGTTATCATGCCACATTGTTTTTTCGTGGTCATCTCGTTACACTTTGGCCGTTCGTCATATTTGATCCATTTTAGGTCATGTCTCATGTATACACGTCGTGTTTGCACAGGTCACGAGGTTGTGAACGAGGGACAAGCTCCCTAGAACGTATCCTTGTCGCATTTCGCAAGAAAGGTGAGGTTTAGTTACTAATTGTATAACACCCTATAACCTTTATGTGAACTTTCAAGCTAAAAAGGTATTTCCCTATTTTCTCAAACTCTTTCTAAACGTTTAAAACAATTTCAAGTAAATCGGACTCATGCAGAGCAATGCATGCGGTTCGATTAATAGCATGATCATGCAAAGCAATGCATGTAGTGTGAATATATCGTGTTTGTTTAGTGGCGAGTAGCATGATAGCACACTGGGCCCGAGGGTATGTGTACGAGTCAACCGGGAAAGCATCGGGCTGACGGGTAGCTCTGATACCACCTTAGATGTAGCACCCCTTACACGTGGAGGTGCCACACCCCCGCACTATAGCCTCGATCCACGTATGAAATGGAAAGTCCATACATAAATCAAAACTATAGCGAACGGGTGACAATGCAATACCAACAAGCTAGGCGGGGACTAAACCATACATGCAATAAAATAAACCGGAAGCATCGAATAATTCCTATGTATATGTACTGCATTTAACTATCAATACATTACCATTTCTTGCATAATACACATATCCATCATATGCTAGTAATGTTCCGAACATGATACCAAAAGTTCTATACACAAAATGAAATGCTAGACTCAGCGGAATGCAACCTGACTCGACTCCCGCCTAGCACACGACCGCTCTCAAGTACCTGAAAGGTGGGGTGTCAGTCCATGGAAGACTGAGTGAGGCAGCAAATATATGTATAACACAAATAACATGCACGTTGTGACCTCGGGTAATGTTTTAACTATAAAAGTAACATAAGTTTAAAATATAATATCCATCGCCCGAGATTACAACTATCAAGTTTATTAGTTAAAATTCATATTATTGATACGTGGCCCTGGCGAGTGAGGGCTTCCAACCTTACACCAATAGTGAATCATTACCAGTTAGTTGGAGTATCATGTGATCAAGCAATTCAGTTATGCTGTACACGTATTCATTTCATGAACTCCTTCACTCCGGGTGATGGCGGGTTTGCAAAGCCCTATCCATCCATGCTACGCACGTCAGGAACATGACTCCCACGTGCGGGATTCCTTCCTCCACCAACCTCCTGGTGGATTCAGGGGTCATCCCAGTGTTGAGGGGTGTGTACAGAGCTACCCGTCAGCCCGATGCTTTCCCGGTTGACTCGTACACATACCCTCGGGCCCAGTGTGCTATCATGCTACTCGCCACTAAACAATCACGATATATTCACACTACATGCATTGCTTTGCATGATCATGCTATTAATCGAACCGCATGCATTGCTCTGCATGAGTCCAATTTACTTGAAATTGTTTTAAACGTTTAGAAAGAGTTTGAGAAAATAGGGAAATACCTTTTTAGCTTGAAAGTTCACATAAAGGTTATAGGGTGTTATACAATTAGTAATTAAACCTCACCTTTCTTGCGAAATGCGACAAGGATACGTTCTAGGGAGCTTGTCCCTCGTTCACAACCTCGTGACCTGTGCAAACACGACGTGTATACATGAGACATGACCTAAAATGGATCATGTAGCACCCTAGACCCCAAGGCGCCACATCCCCCGCACTGTAGCCTCGATCCACGTATGAAATGGACAGTTCATACATAAACCAAGACCCCAGCGAACGGGTGACAACAAAACGACGCTCTAGGCGGGACACTCTCCCCAACAAAATCATCAATCATGAATAGAAAAGCGGAAGCAGTAAAGTCATTCGTATATATATAGGTACCGTATTTATTACATAGATACATATAGGTACCATTTAACTATCAATACATTATCATATCTAAATAAGATACATCATTAAGTATTCAAAACGTGACACTAACTATCATACATGAAATGTCTCAAAATGCTATGCATGAAAGGTGCTAGACTCATGATGATGCAAAAGACTCGAACAACGCCCGCCTAGCACGACCACGCTCAAAAGGTACCTGAAAAGTGGAGTATCAGTCTACCGAAGACTGAGTGAGGGGCAATAATTAAATATAACACACGTCACATGCAAGTTGTAGCCTCGGGTAAGGACTTTTAGAAAGCAATAATTATATAGTACAAGAAATCTCATCCTTTGCCCGAGATTACAACTATCCATTTTAACACGTTTAATTAATCATGCTTGTCAATATCATGAACATGTGGCCCCGGCGAGTAAGGGCAATCTCCAACCGAACTCCCAATCGTGAACAATACGTGATCATGCTTGCTTGCTTGAGAAATACGTGATCATGCAATTTATTTAGTGCTCACATAAACAAGTTCATACTTGAAATCATGCAATAACCCGAGGATAACCCGACATGCCGGATTAATCCCCAGTCTCCTTCTTCCTCCGGGTGATAGCGAGTTTGCAAGGCTCGACTATCCACGACATGGTGTGTGTAGAGGACATGACCCTCTAGACACGGAACTCCTTCCACCACTAATCTCCTAGTGGCTTCGGGGGTGATCCCAACAATGTGAGGATAATTCAGGAGTTACCCGTCAGCCCTTGCTTTCCCGGTTGGCTCAAGAATTACCCTCGGGCCCACGTGCAATCATGTACTCGCCAAACACGCTTGAAAATCATGACAATCGATACTTTCTTGCTTGAAATGTTTATAGCTTTGAAAACGTTTATAATTATAATAGGTTTTGGCCGAAAACTAGCACATAAGGGTTGTAGGGTTCGTTTTACCAAAACAAAACCTCACCTCTCTTGCAAAATAAAATAAAGAAGCGTTCTAAGGAGCTTGCTCCTCGTCCACGCCCTCGTGACCTGTGCAAATACGATGTACAATCGTGAGATATGACCAAAATGGGACGAACGGCGAAAATGTGTCGAGACGACCATGAAAATGCAATGTGGTATCATAACATTTCGTTTCACATCATATTAACACATATTATAGCAATTCGGGGTCAAAGAAGTCGTCGGGTCGAGGGGTCAAAATCGTAATTTTATGCAGTGAATTTTGTTCTGTCAGCCCCTTGGGAACGGCCGTTCCAGGCTTCCTTTGTAGCTGGGAACGGTCGTTCCCGTTGCCCAGAAAAACGCGGCAACGTTTTTAATTTTAAAAGCGCGCCTAGCCGGGAACGGCCCTTCCGGCTCCAAGGCCAAAATGGGAACGGCCGTTCCCGTGGTCGGGCGCCTAAATTTTGAAAAGGAATGGGAACGCCCGTTCCCGCCATGCCTTGAGGCTGGGAACGGTCGTTCCCAGCTCTGCAACTGGAAAAAAAACAGAGCGACACAGAGTATGCTCTCGGGAAGAAAGCAACAAAGCTAAAAAATCCCATTTTTGATCCCCAAAAGCTATAATTTCTGGTAATATGATGCATACAACTTCAATACATGATAATATATCACTTAGACACTTAAACCATAAAATATCATCAAGAATTCATGCTTTCAAGTTCATGATCAACTTTGATCAATCTTGACAATTATTCAAGAATTCATACCCTTGATCATGCTATAATCCAATATATGATCCTATAATCACACTTTGATCACCAACAATTCATATAACCTATAAATCTTAAACCCTAACTCATGCAAGTATGATCAAGAACCATGGCTTTCATGCAAACCAACCTTAAAATGAAGAAATGGATGAAGAAGATGATGAACTCTCAATTTCTTGCAATATTTCTTGATGATTCTTGAGATGGATGATGAAACTCACTTCTTCCCCTTTGTCCTCTTAGTACCGAGAGTGGGAGAGATGAATAAGTTGGAGAATTTTGGGTGATATTTGATCAAGAAGATCATGGAAGCTTATACCGATATATCCCCTTTTTGAAAAATGTGGAATGTCTCCAATTGCCAATTAATCCTTGAATTGTTTAAGTTATGCAATCGAGTATATGGGGTTTTAAAATATGATCAATTTGGTCCTCAAAGTTCATGCAATTAAGTCCCCAAAATTTTAGAAAGTATTTAACTAGGGACAATTTGGTAATTTTATCACTCTCGGTATTAATTTCATGCAAGAAATATTTTTTCGTGTCATGAAATTATATTTTCAATGTTATGAAATCCAATGATTTATGTAAACAATGTTTCATGAATTTTATAAAAATTTATGAATGCCACGTAAGAATATATTATAAATTAAAGAAATAAAATAACCTACGCTCAAAACGCACACGTGGCGTGCTTACCTGTTCATCCGGAAACCGGGGCGTTACAACTCTCCCCCCCTTAGAAGAATCTGGTCCCCAGATTCTCTAGTCTTGCTCGAACAACTCCGGGTGGAACCGTTTCATCTTATCCTCTGTTTCCCATGTAGCTTCCTCGGTTTTGTCGCTTCTCCACAACACTTTAACCATGGGAATTCTCCGGTTTCTCAACTCTTGGAATTTCCGATCCATGATCTTAACCGGCCGCTGAACAAATGTCAAATTCGGTTCCAGCTCCACTTCTTCCACGGGGAGAATCGTAGTCTCATCGGGGTAATATTTCCTTAATTGGGAAACATGAAATACGTTGTGAATCCCCGTAAGACTCGGTGGTAGGTCCAGTCGATAGGCTACCTCGCCTATTCTTTCCAGAATCTCGAACGGACCTAAGTAGCGAGGATTAAGCTTTCCTCTTTTCCCGATCCGGGTGAAACCTTTCCTTGGTGATACCTTCAAGAAAACCCGGTCACCAACTTCGAATTCTAGGTCCCTTCGGCGCTTATCGACGTAGCTCTTCTGCCTGTCTTGCGCGGCTTTCATCCGTTGTTGAATCATTTGAACCTTTTCAATCATAGCTTGCACGACTCTGGAAGGTCTTTCGAATCTTTCACCTCTCTTTACTCCTTCCTGTTTTGACCACTTCCATTCTTCCAAGTCGAAAAACAACGGAGATCGGCACTTTCTTCCATATAATAACTCGTAAGGAGCCATCCCGATCGAAGCCTGAAAGCTGTTATTATAAGCAAACTCGATCAAGGGAAGCTGTTCTGACCACGACTTCTGAAAATCCATCGCATAAGCCCGAAGCAGATCTTCCAAATACCTGATTAACCTTTCAGTTTGACCGTCTGTTTGCGGGTGGAATGCTGTACTGAACTTAAGTTTCGTTCCCAAAACAGCCTGTAACTCTTGCCACAACTTAGAAGTGAACCTCGGGTCTCGATCTGAAACTATGCTCATCGGAATACCATGAAGTCGAATAATCTCTCTGTTGTAAATCTCAGCCAACTTCGGAATCTTATAGGACATCCGGACCGGTAGAAAGTGAGCAGACTTTGTAAATCTATCCACGATCACCCAAATTCCATCAAACCCGCCTTTCACCTTCGGTAATCCAGAAACAAAGTCCATCGTTACTTGTTCCCACTTCCACTCGGGAATAGGTAACGGTTGTAGAAGTCCCGCGGGTTTTTGGTGCTCAGCTTTCACTTTCTGACAAGTCAAGCAATGTTTCACAAATTCTGCCACGTCTCTCTTCATCCCGTTCCACCAATAATACTGTTTCAAGTCCTTATACATTTTATTTCCTCCTGGGTGGATCGAGTATGCTGACTTGTGAGCTTCTTCGAGTAGGACCCGTCTCAATTCTTCAGGTACGACTACTCTGTTTTTAAACCGAAGCAACCCGGTCTCATCAAACCCAAACGGACTCTCCGGGACATCCTTAGCTCTACTTACAAACTTCTGTACTTCCGGATCCCTATTCTGGGCCTCGAATAACTGATACTTCAATTCCGGCTGAACTGTGATATTAGAAACCCGAGCCTTTAACACAATTGGGGCAACTTCCTCACTTTCCTTTATTTCCAAACTCGATACACTCGCCTTCCTGCTAAGTGCATCGGCGACCACATTGGCTTTCCCGGGATGGTATTTAATCGTACAATCATAATCTTCCAGCTTTTCCATCCAACGCCGTTGCCTCATATTCAAATCCTTCTGCGTGAATAAATACTGGAGGCTCTTGTGGTCGGTAAATATCTCAAAGGAAGTCCCGTAAAGATAATGCCTCCATTTCCCGAGTGCAAAAATCACGGCTGCAAGCTCTAGGTCGTGTGTCGGATAATTCCTTTCATACTCCTTTAGCTTTCGGGAAGCATAAGCGATCACTTTTCCTTTCTGAGTCAAAACACAACCTAAGCCTTCTTTAGAAGCATCGGTGTACACTGCATACTCTTCTGAACCCTCGGGAAGCGTTAACACCGGAGCTGAGACTAACTTTTCTTTCAAAAAGTTAAAGCTTTGATCACACTTCTCGTCCCAGATAAACTTAACATCCTTCTTTGTCAATCGGGTTAACGGTGCAGCAATCTTGGAGAAATCCTGAACGAACCTCCTGTAATAACCGGCCAATCCCAAGAAGCTTCTAATCTCCGAGGCATTCTTTGGTTTCTCCCACTTAAGCACGGCCTCAATTTTCGAGGGATCGACTTCCAACCCTTTCCCTGAAATCACGTGCCCCAAGAAGGAAACCCGATCTATCCAAAATTCACATTTACTGAACTTAGCAAATAACTGATGCTCTTTTAGAGTCTGAAGAACGAGCCTGAGATGTCTCGCGTGCTCCTCGGCTGATTTTGAGAAAACCAGAATGTCATCAATGAAAATCACCACGAACTTGTCGAGGAAAGGCCTGAATATCCGGTGCATCATATCCATGAAAGCTGCAGGGGCATTAGTTAACCCAAATGGCATAACCACGAACTCGTAGTGCCCGTACCGAGTATTGAATCCTGTCTTAGGAATGTCCTCTGCTCGGATTCGCAGCTGATAGTATCCCTGTCTTAAATCCAATTTCGAATACACCTTAGAACCCTGGAGTATATCGAACAATTCCTCGATATGTGGGAGGGGATACTTGTTCTTAATAGTCATCCTGTTCAACTCCCTGTAATCGATGCAAATTCTTAGAGTCCCGTCCTTCTTCTTAACAAACAATACCGGTGCTCCCCACGGCGAAGAACTTGGCCGAATGTACCCAACTTCCAACAAGGCCTCAAGCTGAACTTTTAATTCCTTCAACTCAGCTGGAGCCATTCGATAAGGAGTCTTTGAATACGGCTCAGCATTCGGGAAAAGATCAATCACGAACTCAATCTCCCGCTCAGGAGGCAAAGAATCCAATTTCTCTGGGAATACCTCGGGAAATTCCTTTACCACTTTGGTGTCCTCTAACTTCACCTGATCTTTTGGCTTGTTCAGAATATAGGCAATGAACCCTGTAGCCCCGTCTCTGACTAATCTCTGAGCCTCTGAAAACGAAAGTAGGGGTACGGTTTTCGAAGTACAGCCCGTGACAACCTCTGAACCCAACTGAACCTTCTTGGCCCGACAATCAATTGTAGCACTGTGTCTGTAAAGCCAATCCATCCCCAGAATAGCCCCGTATCTCTCCATCGGCATCACAATGAAGTCTGTCAAAAATTCCCTGCCCTCAAACACCACTGGAACATCCCTGTAAACCTGATCCGTCTCTCGCCTACTACCGAAAGGAGTACTAACTATATAGCGCACAGAAGTACACATAGCAGGCAAAGACAAGGTAATAGCAATAGAATGCGCAAGAAAGGAGTGTGTAGCTCCTGGATCAAATAATGTATGGATGTTCGTGCCATGAATGCAAATAATACCTTCAACTACTGCGGCGGGGTCAATCTCGGCATCCTGCTCCTCTCCCGCGAGTGCATATGCCCGAGCTCTCACCAGTGGCCTCGGTCCTGCGGGTGGTGGATCCTGACGATCCGGACAACCATCGACCAGGTGCTCGTTACTCCCGCAGATCAAACATAAGCCCAACCGGCGTCTGCAGTTATCATAAGTATGTGTAGGCTGTCCACACCATCTGCGTCCCGGTCTCTGAGGTGGCTGGGGTGGTGCTGGAGCTCTCGGACCTCTCAACAACGGCCCTGCACTCTTCTGTGACGATCCCGTAGTCTTAAACTTCTTCCCAGAGTCCCTCTGTGCTGGAGGTGCAGAGTAAACCATCGGCCGTTTTCCTGAACTCGATCCTTGGCCTGATCTCGAGCCCGAAGCCTGTCCTGCTCGCTGAGTAGCCCTCCTAACACTATCAGAATCTTCAACCTTTAGGGCTTTTGCAGTAGCTTTTGCCCAGGTACTGGTGTTAGCTACTTTCAGTGCATCCTGGATGTCCGGTCTCAACCCCTGAACAAACTGCATCGCCTTGTGAAAGTCATCGTTCGCTATGTTGGGTGCATAACGAGAAAGCCTCTCGAACTCGGCGATGTACTGACCCACGGACCTGCCTCCCTGCTTTAGCTCTGTAAACTCCCTCAACCTGCGGGTACGGGAAGCTGGAGGAATAAACTTATTTCTGAACTCCCGTACGAAAACCTCCCATGTAACCTCAGTCCCTGCTGCCTCCAAAACAATCTGGGTGCTCTCCCACCAGGAGTAGGCCTCGCCCTGAATAAGAGTAAGTGTACAACGAGCCTTCTCCTGACTGTCACAAGGGATAAGCTGCCAAATCCTCTCAATCTCCTTCAGCCACATCTCTGCCTGTATGTCGTCTCCCTTATAGAACTTCGGGGGACGCTGATTCTGGAACTCTCGTAAGATAGCAGAAATGGGATTCTCCGGAGGTGCTACTGGTGCTGGAGGTGGTGGAGGAACCCGTTCTTGTAATCTCTGGTCAATTAGCCCCACTACTGCATTCATGAAATCCTGGGGCTGTGCCTGAGCAGGTGGAGGAGGCGGTGACCTCTCACGGCGATGATGGTGGCGGCGATGACGATGCCGGTGCCTCGAGGATCGGTCACTGGAATGTCTATCACGCTCCATCCTGAAATTAAATCACTAAACATGCGTGGCTTGATCAATAAATGCAAATGAGTGCATATAATTTCCATAATATCAAGTAACACACGTTCAAGGAAGATCAAGTAGCTCTAATCATGCAAGGAAATAAGTAAATTAGGCAAGTCAACCAAATGCAGACTCCCAAATACCACATAATCCTATGCCGTGCGACCTAGACTGACTCGACACAACTCGAGAACCTCGGTTTTGCAACCGGGCTCTGATACCACCTGTAGATGTAGCACCCTAGACCCCAAGGCGCCACATCCCCCGCACTGTAGCCTCGATCCACGTATGAAATGGACAGTTCATACATAAACCAAGACCCCAGCGAACGGGTGACAACAAAACGACGCTCTAGGCGGGACACTCTCCCCAACAAAATCATCAATCATGAATAGAAAAGCGGAAGCAGTAAAGTCATTCGTATATATATAGGTACCGTATTTATTACATAGATACATATAGGTACCATTTAACTATCAATACATTATCATATCTAAATAAGATACATCATTAAGTATTCAAAACGTGACACTAACTATCATACATGAAATGTCTCAAAATGCTATGCATGAAAGGTGCTAGACTCATGATGATGCAAAAGACTCGAACAACGCCCGCCTAGCACGACCACGCTCAAAAGGTACCTGAAAAGTGGAGTATCAGTCTACCGAAGACTGAGTGAGGGGCAATAATTAAATATAACACACGTCACATGCAAGTTGTAGCCTCGGGTAAGGACTTTTAGAAAGCAATAATTATATAGTACAAGAAATCTCATCCTTTGCCCGAGATTACAACTATCCATTTTAACACGTTTAATTAATCATGCTTGTCAATATCATGAACATGTGGCCCCGGCGAGTAAGGGCAATCTCCAACCGAACTCCCAATCGTGAACAATACGTGATCATGCTTGCTTGCTTGAGAAATACGTGATCATGCAATTTATTTAGTGCTCACATAAACAATTTCATGCTTGAAATCATGCAATAACCCGAGGATAACCCGACATGCCGGATTAATCCCCAGTCTCCTTCTTCCTCCGGGTGATAGCGAGTTTGCAAGGCTCGACTATCCACGACATGGTGTGTGTAGAGGACATGACCCTCTAGACACGGAACTCCTTCCACCACTAATCTCCTAGTGGCTTCGGGGGTGATCCCAACAATGTGAGGATAATTCAGGAGTTACCCGTCAGCCCTTGCTTTCCCGGTTGGCTCAAGAATTACCCTCGGGCCCACGTGCAATCATGTACTCGCCAAACACGCTTGAAAATCATGACAATCGATACTTTCTTGCTTGAAATGTTTATAGCTTTGAAAACGTTTATAATTATAATAGGTTTTGGCCGAAAACTAGCACATAAGGGTTGTAGGGTTCGTTTTACCAAAACAAAACCTCACCTCTCTTGCAAAATAAAATAAAGAAGCGTTCTAAGGAGCTTGCTCCTCGTCCACGCCCTCGTGACCTGTGCAAATACGATGTACAATCGTGAGATATGACCAAAATGGGACGAACGGCGAAAATGTGTCGAGACGACCATGAAAATGCAATGTGGTATCATAACATTTCGTTTCACATCATATTAACACATATTATAGCAATTCGGGGTCAAAGAAGTCGTCGGGTCGAGGGGTCAAAATCGTAATTTTATGCAGTGAATTTTGTTCTGTCAGCCCCTTGGGAACGGCCGTTCCAGGCTTCCTTTGTAGCTGGGAACGGTCGTTCCCGTTGCCCAGAAAAACGCGGCAACGTTTTTAATTTTAAAAGCGCGCCTAGCCGGGAACGGCCCTTCCGGCTCCAAGGCCAAAATGGGAACGGTCGTTCCCGTGGTCGGCCGCCTAAATTTTGAAAAGGAATGGGAACGCCCGTTCCCGCCATGCCTTGAGGCTGGGAACGGTCGTTCCCAGCTCTGCAACTGGAAAAAAAACAGAGCGAAACAGAGTATGCTCTCGGGAAGAAAGCAACAAAGCTAAAAAATCCCATTTTTGATCCCCAAAAGCTATAATTTCTGGTAATATGATGCATACAACTTCAATACATGATAATATATCACTTAGACACTTAAACCATAAAATATCATCAAGAATTCATGCTTTCAAGTTCATGATCAACTTTGATCAATCTTGACAATTATTCAAGAATTCATACCCTTGATCATGCTATAATCCAATATATGATCCTATAATCACACTTTGATCACCAACAATTCATATAACCTATAAATCTTAAACCCTAGCTCATGCAAGTATGATCAAGAACCATGGCTTTCATGCAAACCAACCTTAAAATGAAGAAATGGATGAAGAAGATGATGAACTCTCAATTTCTTGCAATATTTCTTGATGATTCTTGAGATGGATGATGAAACTCACTTCTTCCCCTTTGTCCTCTTAGTACCGAGAGTGGGAGAGATGAATAAGTTGGAGAATTTTGGGTGATATTTGATCAAGAAGATCATGGAAGCTTATACCGATATATCCCCTTTTTGAAAAATGTGGAATGTCTCCAATTGCCAATTAATCCTTGAATTGTTTAAGTTATGCAATCGAGTATATGGGGTTTTAAAATATGATCAATTTGGTCCTCAAAGTTCATGCAATTAAGTCCCCAAAATTTTAGAAAGTATTTAACTAGGGACAATTTGGTAATTTTATCACTCTCGGTATTAATTTCATGCAAGAAATATTTTTTCGTGTCATGAAATTATATTTTCAATGTTATGAAATCCAATGATTTATGTAAACAATGTTTCATGAATTTTATAAAAATTTATGAATGCCACGTAAGAATATATTATAAATTAAAGAAATAAAATAACCTACGCTCAAAACGCACACGTGGAGTGCTTACCTGTTCATCCGAAAACCGGGGCGTTACAGATCAAATATGACGAACGGCCAAAGTGTAACGAGACGACCACGAAAAAACAATGTGGCATGATAACATGTTGTTTCACTACATATTAGTACAAATTATAGCAATTCGGGGTCAAAGAAGTCGTTGGATCGAGGGGCTAAAATCATAATTTTATGCAGAATATTTTGTTCTGCAACACAGGTGGGAACGGCCATTCCGGGTCCCTTTGTAAAATGGGAACGGTCGTTCCCATTGCCCAGAAAACGCGGCAACGTTTTCCCCTTTTTAAAACGCGCCTTTGAGCTGGGAACGGCCCTTCCGGCGCAAGGCCAAAATGGGAACGGCCGTTCCCATGCTCGGCCGCCTAAATTTTGAAAGGGAATGGGAACGCCCGTTCCCACAAAGCCTTGAGGCTGGGAACGGTCGTTCCCAGTTTCTGCAACTGAAAAACAGAGCAGAAACAGGGGAGGCTCTCGGCAAAGAAGCAACAAAGCCACAAAATCCCATTTTTGATCCCCAAATGCTATAATTTCTGGGAGTATGATACATACAACTTCAATAAATGATAATATAACACTTAGACACTCAAACTATGGAAATTTATCAAGGAATCCAAGGTTTCATGTTCATGATCATATTGATCATCCAAGCTCAAGTTTTCCACCAAACCATGAAAGAATCATGCCATAATTCCTAATATGATCATACAATCATGCTTTCATATTCAATTAATCCATCTAGTCTATAAATCCCAAACCCTAACTTGTACCTATATGATTAAGAATCATCATTCATGCTCAACCAACCTTAAAGATGAAAGAAATGAAGAAGTATGATGATGATGATGATCACTCCCAAATTTCTTGAAAGATTTCTTGAAATCTTGATGATTGATTGAGAAAACTTCTTCCTTTTCTTTCCTTGGAGGAACCGAGAGTGAGAGCAAATGTGTTTGGGGAATTTTAGATGAAAAATGGTTCATGGAAGCTCATGGAAATGGTATAACGTGATTCATCCCATGGGAATGTGTGAATTTGCTCAATTTGCCAATTACTCCTTCAATTGTTTAAGTTATGCAATAAGGTATAGGTAGGTTTTGAAAGTGATCAATCATATCCTCCTTAGATGTAGCACCCCTTACACGTGGAGGTGCCACACCCCCGCACTATAGCCTCGATCCACGTATGAAATGGAAAGTCCATACATAAATCAAAACTATAGCGAACGGGTGACAATGCAATACCAACATGCTAGGCGGGGACTAAACCATACATGCAATAAAATAAACCGGAAGCATCGAATAATTCCTATGTATATGTACTGCATTTAACTATCAATACATTACCATTTCTTGCATAATACACATATCCATCATATGCTAGTAATGTTCCGAACATGATACCAAAAGTTCTATACACAAAATGAAATGCTAGACTCAGCGGAATGCAACCTGACTCGACTCCCGCCTAGCACACGACCGCTCTCAAGTACCTGAAAGGTGGGGTGTCAGTCCATGGAAGACTGAGTGAGGCAGCAAATATATGTATAACACAAATAACATGCACGTTGTGACCTCGGGTAATGTTTTAACTATAAAAGTAACATAAGTTTAAAATATAATATCCATCGCCCGAGATTACAACTATCAAGTTTATTAGTTAAAATTCATATTATTGATACGTGGCCCTGGCGAGTGAGGGCTTCCAACCTTACACCAATAGTGAATCATTACCAGCTAGTTGGAGTATCATGTGATCAAGCAATTCAGTTATGCTGTACACGTATTCATTTCATGAACTCCTTCACTCCGGGTGATGGCGGGTTTGCAAAGCCCTATCCATCCATGCTACGCACGTCAGGAACATGACTCCCACGTGCGGGATTCCTTCCTCCACCAACCTCCTGGTGGATTCAGGGGTCATCCCAGTGTTGAGGGGTGTGTACAGAGCTACCCGTCAGCCCGATGCTTTCCCGGTTGACTCGTACACATACCCTCGGGCCCAGTGTGCTATCATGCTACTCGCCACTAAACAATCACGATATATTCACACTACATGCATTGCTTTGCATGATCATGCTATTAATCGAACCGCATGCATTGCTCTGCATGAGTCCGATTTACTTGAAATTGTTTTAAACGTTTAGAAAGAGTTTGAGAAAATAGGGAAATACCTTTTTAGCTTGAAAGTTCACATAAAGGTTATAGGGTGTTATACAATTAGTAACTAAACCTCACCTTTCTTGCGAAATGCGACAAGGATACGTTCTAGGGAGCTTGTCCCTCGTTCACAACCTCGTGACCTGTGCAAACACGACGTGTATACATGAGATATGACCTAAAATGGATCAAATATGACGAACGGCGAAAGTGTAACGAGACGACCACGAAAAAACAATGTGGCATGATAACATGTTGTTTCACTACATATTAGTACATATTATAGCAATTCGGGGTCAAAGAAGTCGTTGGATCGAGGGGCTAAAATCGTAATTTTATGCAGAATATTTTGTTCTGCAACACAGGTGGGAACGGCCGTTCCGGGTCCCTTTGTAAAATGGGAATGGTCGTTCCCGTTGCCCAAAAAACGCGGCAACGTTTTCCCCTTTTTAAAACGCGCCTTTGAGCTGGGAACGGCCCTTCCGGCGCAAGGCCAAAATGGGAACGGCCGTTCCCATGCTCGGCCGCCTAAATTTTGAAAGGGAATGGGAACGCCCGTTCCCACAAAGCCTTGAGGCTGGGAACGGTCGTTCCCAGTTTCTGCAACTGAAAAACAGAGCAGAAACAGGGGAGGCTCTCGGCAAAGAAGCAACAAAGCCACAAAATCCCATTTTTGATCCCCAAATGCTACAATTTCTGGGAGTATGATACATACAACTTCAATAAATGATAATATAACACTTAGACACTCAAACTATGGAAATTTATCAAGGAATCCAAGGTTTCATGTTCATGATCATATTGATCATCCAAGCTCAAGTTTTCCACCAAACCATGAAAGAATCATGCCATAATTCCTAATATGATCATACAATCATGCTTTCATATTCAATTAATCCATCTAGTCTATAAATCCCAAACCCTAACTTGTACATATATGATTAAGAATCATCATTCATGCTTAACCAACCTTAAAGATGAAAGAAATGAAGAAGTATGATGATGATGATGATCACTCCCAAATTTCTTGAAAGATTTCTTGAAATCTTGATGATTGATTGAGAAAACTTCTTCCTTTTCTTTCCTTGGAGGAACCGAGAGTGAGAGCAAATGTGTTTGGGGAATTTTAGATGAAAAATGGTTCATGGAAGCTCATGGAAATGGTATAACGTGATTCATCCCATGGGAATGCGTGAATTTGCTCAATTTGCCAATTTCTCCTTCAATTGTTTAAGTTGTGCAATAAGGTATAGGTAGGTTTTGAAAGTGATCAATCATATCCTTGAAGAATCATGCAATTAAGTTCCCAAGGTTTTAAATTGAATATTTAGGGACAATTTGATAATTTGAAACACTCTCGGTATTGATTGCATGCAATAAACATTTTCCGTGTCATGAAATGATATTTTCAATGATATTAATTCAAGTAATTCATATAAATAATGCTTCAAGAATTTTATAAAATTATAATGAAGCGTGAAAAGTTAATTGGAAAAATCGGGGCGTTACAATTCTCCCCCCCTTAAAAGGACCTGGTCCCCAGGTCCACTTTTGAATTTGCAAATAAAGTACGAGCTATAAGAGAACCCCGTCTCTTGAGCAAGAAGTGAGAAAACCCCGTTTCTCAGTAGAGATGAGAGTGCCCCGTCTCTCAAACAAGTTAGGAGAGAACCCCGTCTCTCGAATACCCAAGTAATAATCCAAAAACAATGTGGCATGATAACATGTTGTTTCACTACATGTTAGGAATAGTGCCCTAGAAAGCCGATTGTATATCCGCTTTGTGCTTTTCCTTATTGTAATCACAGACAATCTTTGAATAAAATAACGAATTGAGGCAACACTTCTTTATATGCTCTTGTTTGGTATGCGTTTACTTTAGCTGTGCATGTATGAGAACTCCCCTAATCCTGATGACTTTAGGACTCTACCATTTAGGTGAAATGGTTCATGAAACGAGCCCTATATCACATAAGTCATGATTAGTAAAATACTCCAAGCCGATGAGTCCTACAGACAGTGGGAGTGTCAACCTGACTCCTCTAAGGCTTGCTTGTGGGATCACGCCCTTAAGAAGGACCACCTTGTTTCATGGAGGTGCAAAGTGTATAGTTGATACGTGCGTGATACATGAGGGTGCTTACTTTAACAAGTAAGTTCACTGAGGTGCCCCGTGTGAGAACATTCCTAAATGGGAAAGGAAGTTTCTATTTCAGGAAATGGAAACTTCCAGATTGGGAAATATCTCACGAGTCATTGATGTGATTAATTGATCCTTAGACTTGAGGTTCCTTGTCACTTTATGAGTTAACTCTGTAGTCTTTGGTATAAGCTTTAAAGGGTGTCGCCTTAGACAACTGATTCAAGGCTTATGCTGGGGCTGCACAAGTGACTCATGAAAGTGAATGAGAATCAAGAAAGGACCTACACTTGCATTTGCAAGGTGATCTCTTATTGTGTAAGACATTCATATGCCATATGGAGTCCTTGGCCAAGGCAGTAGATCAAGACATCAAGAAAAGGGTTTCTTGGATTGAGATCAAATGGATATGAAATGCACTTAGCTTTAAGACCGGATTATTAGGGTTCTGATTATTCCCTTGCCCTAGATCTTGGTTGAGAGATAGTAAGTAGGAGGATTGTATCTCACATGAATCAATGACTTAAAGGTTCTGTCGAATCCGAACATTCCAATTCAGCTAGGGGTTAAACACCTGTTGCTAGACTATGGTCGTTTAATCTGTGGACTGATTAATTAATTAGTGAATTAATTAATTAGGGTCACTACTAATTTAATTGAGAACCTAGAGGGTCACACACAACAACTTGGTTACATGAGTTGAGGCTTAAAAATGATTAAACGAGTTAATCGAGCCTAAGGGGTTCCACACGTGTGAAATCACACGTGTGGCTCACGTGATTGGACAAGTGTCATTAAGACACGTGTGCCACACGTGATTATGTGATGTTAAATAATTAATGTGTTAATTATTTAATAGACTTTGGTTTAATTTTGAATTAAAAAGAAAGTCTAAATTTTGGAGAAAATAATCTAGTTAATTAATTATGAATTAATTAATTAGATAAAAATAAGTTATTTATTTTATAATAAATAAAGTATAAAATTATCCAAAAATAGTTTGGATATTTTTAGCTCTCTTAGAAGTTGACTTGAATTAGAATTCAAAGTCAAAGTTGGAAAATACTTGATCATCAAGTAATAGGAGAGAGAGGGACCAAATCCTTTGTCCATTAGGACTAGGTTCGGCCGTCCCTCCCCTTTCCTATATATAGGGGAGCTCATGCTCCCCTTTAGAGCTAATTGACAATTCTTGGTTCATGTGTTGAACACCTTCCTTTCTCCAAGATTAAATTAAACCCTAGGTTAAGTCTAAACACTAACTAGAGAACTAGCATCCTTACTAGTTAGATTGTGATCAAGTTGGTGGACTTTCTCTAGAGACTTCAAGTTAGAAGTTTGAAAATTCGAGCTTTACCAAGGAGAGGGGATCAAGCCGCGAGAAGAGCGTTCTTGGGTGGCTTGAAACGCTTCAAGAAAGAATAAAAGAAAAGTAAGTTTTCTATCTTTACGAATTTGGTTACACGATTCCGAGTTCAAGGTCCTTTTGTTGGGAAAATTTTTTAAATTCCGCTGCTTTCTGATTCGTGTTTTCCAACGAGTGGTATCAGAGCCACCTCGTAAATCGTGTTTCTGATTCGTCTCAATTATACTAAATTTGGTAGAAATTCTTAGGCTTGATGCGATTGAGTATTTGTAATTGTTTTAGAAAGCCTGAATTACGAAACTGTATTTTTTCCTGAAAGTTTCTGAAAATTGGTTTTTGCAAAAAATTAATTTTGAAAACAATTTTAGATTTGAAACTGTATAAACTGTTTTTGGATTTCTTGGATTGGTTTTGCTTTTGAACGAAAACACGAAACGAAAACTCGGATCGCGACGAACACGTGAAACCCCGCGCGCGAAGGCGTCGCGCGCGGGGGCTTTCACGCGCACCGCCCGCCTGACCTAGGCGTGCGCAGGGCGTCCCGCCCAGCCCCTCCCGCACGCCGTGCGGGAGCCTTCCGGGCGCGCCTAGGCGCGCCTGCCCAGGGCGGCCGAG
Source organism: Lantana camara (assembly GCA_037501455.1). Classification (NCBI taxonomy): domain Eukaryota; kingdom Viridiplantae; phylum Streptophyta; class Magnoliopsida; order Lamiales; family Verbenaceae; genus Lantana; species Lantana camara. The sequence goes on along the minus strand of CM074856.1, from coordinate 108,741,105 downwards.
ACTGGCCGCCCACCCCGCCCGCATGCTTGCGGGAAAGCCGTGCGCAGCAGCGCGCGCACTGCGCGCCTGTCGCGCGCGCCGCGTGCGTGCGGTCTTCTCCGCGTACGGGTCCCGTTTTCGCGATCCGGCCTTTTCGTGTTTCGTGCAATCCAGTCCCAATTTTATTTTAATTTTAAAATTTTATTTTTGAATATTTATTTTAATTTTTGAATAAAACTTGAAATTGGGATTTTTTTTTTTTTTGAGAAATTGAAACGGTTTATATTTTGGGAAAATACATCTTGATAAAATTATTAATTTTCAGAAATTAATTGGAATTTTATTTGTTTTGGTAATTTGGGATTTATTGAAAACTTTTATAAATAAGACTCGCATCAAGTCGTGTTTTAAGCTATTAGAGCTTAAAGCGAGAATTTTAATTTATTGGTTAAATTTAAATTCTTGCAAAAGCATGTTAGGTGATCATGGGTTTAGATCTATGTATGGTTTTAATTTATGCACATGGATGGTTTAAATTGGGGTTGGAGCCCTATAGTTGCGTTTTTCAATTGAGGTTGGAGCCTCACTTATGTGCGTACTGTTATGTGATTTATTATGTGGCTTTCCATATTACTGTTTTTGAGGCCGGGGTATGCCCCGTGTAATTGTCTAAGGCCAATATGAAGATTGAGCCTTATTACTTTATGTCCTTTTACTTTTTATTGTAATTTGAGAGTAGAGATAGGTGGTGAGGTTTTCATTTTCATTTTGGAGACAATGCACCCATGGAGTAAGATGGACCACATTCAAGTAACAAGGAGGCCATAAGTGAAGACCCCTCAAAATGTTAGGGAGGGGAATCTCAATTGTTAAATGTAATAGAGATAGGGCTCGTATTTTGTTATCGCTTTGCCTTATGTGATTTGAACTGTTTATGTGGCATGTATGTTAGAACTTGTGATTGTGGAGTGGCTCCCACATATCACGCATAAGATAGGTAGAACCCATGATCATTACATGTTAGTATCATGCTAGGACATGTTATCTGTTTATGTGCTTGTTTGAAATGCATTTAAGTGTACTTGCATTAATCAAGACTAATAAAATTGGATAACATATATGTTGGTGAGGTCGAACCGGACAACTCTCCGGTTGATTCGAAAATTCCCATTAAATATTAAGCTAATTTCGAACAAATAGGTGTTTAATTCGAGATGCAAATTTTGAATTAAATTCCTAGCATTCCATCAATAGGTTTTAAGTTTAGTAAGTAAAGTTAGTTATTGTCCGCGAGTCGTGGGATAGCTAGTGGAGCTTATTAGTTCTTAGTTACCTAATTAATCATTTTAAATGATCAATATTTCGTGGTCAATTTTAGCAAGGGCGATGTCCGCGAGTCGTGGGTCGTTCGAACTAAGTTTTGGTCATGATCTTATGATTGATGGGTCTAGCTTAACGCCTAAGTAAATATGGATGTCGCACGAGTCGTGGGTCCATATTGAAAGATAGGTGATGCAAAAACAATTACTAAGAGTTCTAAAGGTGTTAGAATTGGTAAGTTGTACCTACCTAGGGTTCTTACTTAGAATGTCCGCGAGTCGTGGGTTCGAGGTAAAATGCCTAGGATCTTAGTACCCATTGGGAAACGTGTTCCTCTTAGATCTTTGGGAATTCTAGATCTTTGAAAAACAGTGGGAGCTACAATAGATTAAAGACCTTATCTTTTGTATATCGTTATAATTCAGCATGCTCACTAGTTCTCTGTTTTACCATTTAGGTCGTAGATTCTGTGATTCTCTACGTGTTTTGAAATGGCAACCAAAAACCCTCTTGTATCGATCCTCGAGTCAAACAAGTTGACTGGTCCCAACTATTCTGATTGGCTGAGGAATCTAAAAATCATTTTAGATTCTGAGAAGAGAACTTATGTTCTCTTCGAAGGGGAGCCTAGTCCCGAAGGGGAGGCTCCCACTCGGGCCGAGCGGGATGCGATTCAGAAGTGGAAGGATGATAATCTCCAAGCCCGTTGCCTTATGTTGGCTAACATGTCTCCGGACTTGCAAAGGCAACATGAGGCCATGGAATTTGCCTGGGAGATTTACGACCACTTAGAGCAACTTTGCCGCCCTCATGAACGTGTTACAAGGTATAACACTTCAAAGGAATTATTCCACTTGAGAATGAGGGAAGGTTCAAGTGTCCATGAATATGGACTCAAGTTTCTTGCCCTTACTGAGAAACTTGCTTCCATGGACATGCCACTGAAAGATGAGCTTTCAGTGGATTTGTTGCTAGCTTCGCTCCCACCATCATTCAACCCATTTGTCCTTAACTTCAACATGAATCATGCTGGTGCTACTGTAGCTGAGCTGATTAGTCAGCTTGTGACTGCTGAAAGCACGATCAAGAAGGACAATAAGGTTTTGATGGTGAATGCTCCATCTTCCTCTTCTGGGCCTTCTAAAGGTAAGGGCAAGAAAGCCCAAAAGAAGAAGAAGAAACCCCTTAGGCCCACTGGTGGCATTTCGAAGGGGAAGGCCCAAAAGAAGAAGCGTGATCAGAAAGAGGATGTTTGCTTCCATTGTGGCAAAGCGGGACATTGGAGGAGAAACTGCCCAGAGTACAAGGCTACTCTGAAGAAAGGTATCTTTCTCGTTGAAGTAAATCTTTCTATTAATTCTAGTTCTTGGGTACTTGATACCGGTTGTGGAACTCACATCTGTAATGATGTACAGATGCTAAGTGAAGTCCAACAACTCAAAGAAGGAGAATGTGTCTTGAAGATCGGCGATGGCTCAAACGTTGAAGCTCGAGCTTTAGGCACAATTAGATTAGATTTAGGTAGTTTTGAGTTAGTATTAGATAAAGTCCTTTATGTACCGAGCATTATTCGTAATATAATTTCAGTTCCAATATTAGATTGTGAAGGTTATGAAACTTATATTAAGAATGGTAAATACTTTATCAAACGGAATAACTCTTCCGTTCATATCGGTACTCTAAGTAATGGACTTTACCTAACTCAAAATATCAATATTATGAATATACAACGAGAAACAAAGCGTAAGAGAGATGACAAAGTTTCAGCTCCCTTATGGCACGCTAGATTAGGACACATTTCCAAGAACAGAATTAGCAAGATAAACACTTTTGGATCATTCTCTGAAAATGATCTCAAAGAGTTAACTTCTTGCGAATCCTGTCTCAAAGGAAAAATGTCCAAAGTCCCTTTTAATGGAGTTTCTGAGAGAAGGAATCGAACCCTACTTGATATGGTTCGTTCCATGATGAGTTTCACTGACTTACCACCTTCTTTCTGGGGTTATGCCCTAGAAAGTGCAGCAAAGATTCTGAATCTAGTTCCCTCTAAGTCAGTCCCCAAGACGCCCTATGAAATGTGGCATGGTAAAATCCCTAGTTATTCTTATTTAAGAATTTGGGGTTGTCCTGCTTACGTGAAGAGGACAGTGGGAGATAAGTTAGAATCTCGTTCTAACTTATGCTACTTTGTAGGTTATCCTAAGGAATCCATAGGATACTATTTCTATGATCAATCTGAGCAAAAGGTGTTTGTTTCCAGAAATGCCACTTTTCTTGAGGAACCGTTCCTTAAAGAAAAGAAAGGCAAGATCATAGAATTAGAAGAAGTACAAAGTGACCCCACACCACCCACTGAAGAAACGTCCCACTCTGATCAACCACAACCAATCACGAATTTCGATACACATGAAAATCCTCCTCTAAGGCGTTCTGAACGCACTCCTAGACAGCCGGAGAGATGGTATGGATTCTTCCATGAAATCTCTCAAAAGGATAATGATCCTTTAACATATGAGGAGGCACTTTCAGATTCTGACTCTGAACAGTGGATAGAAGCCATGAAATCCGAAATGGACTCCATGAACTCCAACCAAGTTTGGACCTTGGTAGATTTGCCTGATGGGGTCAAACCCATAGGTTGCAAATGGATCTTTAAGAGAAAGCTTGGAGTTGATGGAAGCATTGCGGCCTACAAAGCAAGACTGGTTGCAAAAGGATTCACTCAAAGACCCGGCGTGGACTTTGACGAAACCTTTTCGCCAGTTGCAATGCAAAAGTCCATTCGAATCATGCTTGCCATTGCTGCATATTATGACTATGAGATATGACAAATGGATGTGAAAACTGCCTTTCTCAATGGTGACATTGACAAAGACATTTATATGGAGCAACCCATAGGTTTCACATTCAGTGGGAGTGAGCAAAAGGTTTGCAAACTCCAAAGATCAATCTATGGATTGAAACAGGCTTCTAGGAATTGGAACATTCGATTTGATGAATCAGTCAAAGCGTTTGGCTTCATTCAAATTTCGAATGAATCATGTGTGTATAGAAAGGAATTGGAGACCTCAGTGCAATTCTTAGTACTTTATGTTGATGACATCCTTCTTATTGGGAATTCGAAGGATGACATGAAAGTGACTAAGTTATGGTTATCGAACCAATTCGAGATGAAAGATCTTGGTGATGCGTCCTATATCCTTGGAATTAAAATCTATAGAGCTAGATCTAGAAGGTTAATAGGACTATCACAGTCGATGTACATTGACAAAGTATTGAAGAGATTCAATATGGAGTCAGCAAAGGTTAAGAACCTTCCTATGAGTGTAGGAACATGTCTTTCAAAGAAGATGTGTCCTAAGACTAACCTTGAGAAGGAGAGAATGACTCATACACCTTATGCGTCAGCAATAGGTAGCATAATGTATGCAATGTTATGTACTCGACCGGATGTGGCTTATGCACTTAGCGTAACAAGTCGTTTCCAAACTGACCCTGGAGATGGTCACTGGGCTGCCGTGAAGAATATTCTTAAGTACTTGAAAAGTACTAAAGATTTATTCTTAGTTTACGGAGGTCAGAAAGATCTTATTGTCGAAGGATACTGCGATGCAAGCTTTGCATCTGACTTAGATGATTTTAAGTCAATGTCAGGATACATTTTCTGCCTAAACGGCGGAGCAGTGAGTTGGAAGAGTTCCAAGCAAACAACCACTGCAGATTCGACCACTGAGGCCGAATACTTAGCTGCAAATGATGCAGCTAAGGAAGGTGTTTGGATTAGAAACTTCATTCAAGAGTTGAATGTTGTTCCTAGCATGAAAGACCCCATTACTGTGTTTTGTGACAACACTGGGGCGGTTGCTCAAGCAAGAGAACCAAGATCTCACCAATGGACCAAGCACATTATGAGGAAGTATCACCTAATCCGTGATATTATCAAAAGAGGAGATGTGCTAATTGAGAGGGTCACATCAGCAGAGAACGTGGCACATCCACTTACTAAACCCCTTAGTCGAGAAGCTTTCCAAGGTCATCTTCAGAAGATGGGACGTAGAGTAGCTTTAGAATGGCTTTGACGGGCAAGTGGGAGATTGTTAGGAATAGTGCCCTAGAAAGCCGATTGTATATCCGCTTTGTGCTTTTCCTTATTGTAATCACAGACAATCTTTGAATAAAATAACGAATTGAGGCAACACTTCTTTATATGCTCTTGTTTGGTATGCGTTTACTTTAGCTGTGCATGTATGAGAACTCCCCTAATCCTGATGACTTTAGGACTCTACCATTTAGGTGAAATGGTTCATGAAACGAGCCCTATATCACATAAGTCATGATTAGTAAAATACTCCAAGCCGATGAGTCCTACAGACAGTGGGAGTGTCAACCTGACTCCTCTAAGGCTTGCTTGTGGGATCACGCCCTTAAGAAGGACCACCTTGTTTCATGGAGGTGCAAAGTGTATAGTTGATACGTGCGTGATACATGAGAGTGCTTACTTTAACAAGTAAGTTCACTGAGGTGCCCCGTGTGAGAACATTCCTAAATGGGAAAGGAAGTTTCTATTTCAGGAAATGGAAACTTCCAGATTGGGAAATATCTCACGAGTCATTGATGTGATTAATTGATCCTTAGACTTGAGGTTCCTTGTCACTTTATGAGTTAACTCTGTAGTCTTTGGTATAAGCTTTAAAGGGTGTCGCCTTAGACAACTGATTCAAGGCTTATGCTGGGGCTGCACAAGTGACTCATGAAAGTGAATGAGAATCAAGAAAGGACCTACACTTGCATTTGCAAGGTGATCTCTTATTGTGTAAGACATTCATATGCCATATGGAGTCCTTGGCCAAGGCAGTAGATCAAGACATCAAGAAAAGGGTTTCTTGGATTGAGATCAAATGGATATGAAATGCACTTAGCTTTAAGACCGGATTATTAGGGTTCTGATTATTCCCTTGCCCTAGATCTTGGTTGAGAGATAGTAAGTAGGAGGATTGTATCTCACATGAATCAATGACTTAAAGGTTCTGTCGAATCCGAACATTCCAATTCAGCTAGGGGTTAAACACCTGTTGCTAGACTATGGTCGTTTAATCTGTGGACTGATTAATTAATTAGTGAATTAATTAATTAGGGTCACTGCTAATTTAATTGAGAACCTAGAGGGTCACACACAACAACTTGGTTACATGAGTTGAGGCTTAAAAATGATTAAACGAGTTAATCGAGCCTAAGGGGTTCCACACGTGTGAAATCACACGTGTGGCTCACGTGATTGGACACGTGTCATTAAGACACGTGTGCCACACGTGATTATGTGATGTTAAATAATTAATGTGTTAATTATTTAATAGACTTTGGTTTAATTTTGAATTAAAAAGAAAGTCTAAATTTTGGAGAAAATAATCTAGTTAATTAATTATGAATTAATTAATTAGATAAAAATAAGTTATTTATTTTATAATAAATAAAGTATAAAATTATCCAAAAATAGTTTGGATATTTTTAGCTCTCTTAGAAGTTGACTTGAATTAGAATTCAAAGTCAAAGTTGGAAAATACTTGATCATCAAGTAATAGGAGAGAGAGGGACCAAATCCTTTGTCCATTAGGACTAGGTTCGGCCGTCCCTCCCCTTTCCTATATATAGGGGAGCTCATGCTCCCCTTTAGAGCTAATTGACAATTCTTGGTTCATGTGTTGAACACCTTCCTTTCTCCAAGATTAAATTAAACCCTAGGTTAAGCCTAAACACTAACTAGAGAACTAGCATCCTTACTAGTTAGATTGTGATCAAGTTGGTGGACTTTCTCTAGAGACTTCAAGTTAGAAGTTTGAAGATTCGAGCTTTACCAAGGAGAGGGGATCAAGCCGCGAGAAGAGCGTTCTTGGGTGGCTTGAAACACTTCAAGAAAGAATAAAAGAAAAGTAAGTTTTCTATCTTTACGAATTTGGTTACACGATTCCGAGTTCAAGGTCCTTTTGTTGGGAAAATTTTTTAAATTCCGCTGCTTTCTGATTCGTGTTTTCCAACAGGTATGATGATGATGATGCTTCCAAGCATGTAATTCCTCAAACAATCTGGCTTGAAATGATGAAATCCCAATTCTTCTCTTCTTGGTTTGGCTCGTGAGAAAGGAAGCAAGAGAGCAAAGTTGGTATATTTTTGGTTTGTGATGATAATGGAATGAAGGAGAAGCTTTGTAGGTAATTGGCTTCTTAAATTGGATGAAATGATTCAATTTGCAATTAAATCCTCCAAAGATATAAGTTCATGCAATCAAAGATGAAATGTTTGGGAAATGATCAATTTAGTCCCATAAAATGGCCGTGCAATTAAGTCCTCAAATTATGAAAGGTGATCAATTAAAGACACATAGGTAATTAGGTCACGTTCGGCAATTAATTCACGTAGCAATTGAATTCAATTCATGCAATAATTCTCAAATTAATATAATGTAGCACCACTACACGTGGAGATGCCACACCCCCGCACTATAGGTCGATCCACATACGAAACGGGTAACCCGTACATAAACTAACCTATAGCGAACGGGTGACAATGCAAATAAAATGACAAGCTAGGCAGGACTAACTCATACATGCAATAGAATAAAGCGGAAGCATAATCGATTAACTTGCAAATATAACTATTAAAACATGCTATAACCTGGATCATTTGTCAGATAACTCGTATACTAGTTCACATATCAATACATTATCGTCTTCGAATATATAACAATTAACTTTAACAATGATGTCGTACGCAATTATAAATAATCAAGTAAATACACCGTGCCTGACTCAACTACATGGACTGGACTCGACTCGATTCCCGCCTAGCGTGCACCTGCAATAACCTGAAAGGTGGAGGCATCAGTCTGTGAAGACCGAGTGAGGGGTTTAAATAAATATTTGCGCAGTTAACATGCAAGCTATATTCTCGGGTAAAGTTTTAGAAGAGATAAATGTATAAATTCAATAATAAGATATCTTCGCCCGAGAATACAACTGTCAAGATTAAATACTTGATCATTTTCATGCATTCAATACATGGCCCCGGCGAGTGAGGGCAGTCTCCAACCTTACTCCAAATGTACATGAAACATGCTTGCTTGATTACTTAACACGTGATCATGCAATTTAGTTACAGTGCATAGGTGCGATAGTGTATTCAGGCAATACAATCAAGGATTGGAAATCATGCAATAACCCGAGGACAATCCGTGGTGCCGGACCCGTCCCCAGTCTCCTTCTCTCTCCAATGATGGGAAGGTAGCTAACCTTCACCATCCACGACGTGTTGAGTAGAGGGTACATGAATCCCTAAGCCTGGAACTCCTTCCTCCACTAATCTCCTAGCGGATTCAGGGGTCATCCCAATGTGGTGAGGATAGCGCCAAAGTTACCCGTCAGTCCATGCTTTCCCTGTTGGCTCCAGCCACTACCCTCGGGCCCAACGTGAACGGTCATGCTTACTCGCCTAAAACATGCACGATACATAGCTTACTTGCTTTTCATGAACATGACTTGCTTGTAATAAACGTAACTTGCTTGAAATCATGAGTATTTCATGGAAAGTTATAGATATAAATACCTTTTGGCCGAAAGCTCATGTAAGGGTTGTATAGGTTCTATATGACTAAAAATTAAACCTCACCTGACAGGCGACATGACGACTCATGGATGCGTGAACATGTTCATGATCAACAATCTCCGCCCTGGAGAAGAACTTGAAATGAAATGAATGGAAGAGAATGATGAAAGATGATGCTTGAGCTTCAATCATGAAATTCCTTAGCAAATTCTAGCTTGGAGATGATGATTTTCCCAATTTTCTTCCTTCTTTGATGAATGAACGGAGAGAGAGAGAAATAGGGATGAATATGCTTGTATGATGTGAAATAGAATGAAGGTTGTAGAAGAGATACATATACCGTGATATATTTTGGGAAAAATGTGGTATTTGCAACTAAATCCTCCAAGGTCTATAAGTTATGCAATCAAGGATAAAAGGTTTGGAAATGATCAATCAGGTCCAATAATGTTTTCATGCAATTTGTTCCTTAAAGAAAAGGGAATGAGCATTTAAGGACAATTAAGCAATTAAATTCCATTAGCACAATCATTCTCAAATTGACAAGTTTTCACATATTTTCACGTGATCATGTTGAAATACAATTTATAAAATTACTATAGCACGTATAAATTGAATAACAAATTTAATAAAATAAAATCCTAATGCTCGAAACTCACACGTGTCGAGCGTACCTGACTGTCTGAAAATTGGGGCGTTACATATAACTTCATATAATTCACATAAACATGTCAGAATGTAATTTATAAAATTACCATGGAATTTATGAATGGAATAAACAAAAGAATTAAAATAAATCCTAACTCTCAGATAACTCACACGTGACATGCATACCTGAATGTCCGGAAATCGGGGCATTATAGAGGTGGCATGTCTCCATCGGAACCGACATAATCATAACCCGATTCTACTCTTTCTCGATGAACCCATCTTGGGACTCGTTTCCACCAGCCCTTTTCTTATGTGTATGCTAATGAGTTAAAATTTGATGCCAATTGCTCTCTTCTATAGTTCTATTACAACAGAAGATCTGAAAACAAGTTTCCAAAAGGCCTTTTCTCGAGTAATATATTTTGAGTCAACGAGACAATGACACATTGTGAGACCCAAATTTCATATTTCATTCATTCTTTTCTTTTTTCCTAAATCAGTACTATGTGTGAAATTATTGTTTGTAACTTTGTATCAAAGAAAAACTGTGTTGAATTCATTAATTGATTTTACAAAATTTTCCAACATTCATCAATAAAACAGGGCTTTATGGCTTACTTGTCAGGAAATGTATATTATCTAACTCATTGCTTACATTTTGAGTGGTTTACGAACCAGCAACCACATTCATGCTTATTTAAGCTAAGAAATCTCCATAAGTTTACTTATTATGTTGATGACTATATTAATTTAAGATATCATATTTAATTACGGAGCCAATAGGCTATTTGGCCCTTGTTTATTATACATTAAATTTTGGATTTGGATCCATTATAACTTTGAATTCTAATGTGGGATACAAAATTTATTTATGTCGGCTATATTGTAACAAATAAGACGGTTACATATTTATAAAAAATTAGACTTGACCACTGTTAGAATATTAGCGTGGGTGGTATCAATATCATTGGTTTGTACCAGTCAGCAGCAACAAAGATAAAGCATTTAAGCACAAGAAGATTTAGAGAGGTTTGGCCCCCAAGATTGTGTAAAACACGAATCAAGGAGATTAATCCTCTACCTAAGGTTGTTAAGCTTAGGGATTTTGAAGAGAGTATCCATTAAAGACAAGACACGAAGGTCTGATATACAACACAAAGCAACACTGGAACGCCCGGTACCGGCACCAAAGGTCAAGCCACACATGAGCGCCTGGTACTACTAATACCGCAGTCAAGTTCCAGAACTCAGCTCACTCACTCCTCTCAGCGGTATTAGTAGTACCAGGCGCTCATGTGTGGCTTGACCTTTGGTGCTGGTACCGGGCATTCTAGTGTTGCTTTGTATTGTATATCAGACATTCGTGTCTTATCTTTAATAGATACTCTCTTCAAAATCCCTAAGCTTAACAACCTTAGGTAGAGGATTAATCTCCTTGATTCGTGTTTTACACAATCTTGGGGGCCAAACATCTCTAAATCTTCTTGTACTTAAATGCTTTATCTTTGTTGTTGCTGACTGGTACAACCAATGATATTGATACCACCCACGCTAATATTCTAACAAGTGGTATCAGAGCTTGGTGCTCATGATATTTGGTCTAACAACCAAGAGAAATGGTCCCATGGCTACGCAAATGATATACTCTGAAGGGGTGTTTCTCACCTTGCATCAAGTTCTTGCTATTTCAAGCTTTGGCACCTGAAAATTACTCTATTCATAAGAGGTGGCCATATAAGGAGCAAGAATCTCAATGAAGACTAGAAGTTATTTGCTCTGGAAAGCTTCTAAGCTCAACAAGGGAAGTCTTACAGGTTTTTAATGTTCTTTTATTGTATTACTTGTGCATTCTATTCTTGTGTTTGTGTCAAGTTCATTTGTTCTTAAATTTCCAAATCTCTTTAATTTAACAATGAATGACTCTCAACGATAGGGGGAGTCTTGCAGCTCTCCAAAGTTTTCAATAATCATCTTGACAGGGGTACTTTTGGCACACATCACATTAACAGGAAATATCTTTTTGTTATCATCAAAAAGGGAGAGATTGTTATCCCTAGAACCTCACTGGAACAAATCAGGGCTTATATGTTTTGATTGATGACAAAAGAATATTATTTTGCACATATTTCAATAGAAAGCTTTGACTAATTTTATATGCTCTCATATTACCGTTGAGCCATTTCTGATAATGTCTTCATTGTAGATATATTGGAGAAGAGAGTTGGTGACAGTTGGAACAAAGCTGTGGTTCAAATTTTGAAATTCAAATTCCCAACTGCCACATTTTGGAGCTATATATAAAGACCCTTTGGCTGATCATTTGAAGAATATAACTCATGCAATAAAGCTTCATCCTCCTACACTGCAGTAGCTGTTGGAAGCACATGGAGATGGTGTATTCTCCTAATTGTTAGGCTTGTAATGTAGTATGGAGAGGAGTGAGTGAGCTGAGTTATATTCTTCAAATGATCAGCCAAAGGGTCTTTATATATAGCTCCAAAATGTGGCTGTTGGGAATTTGAATTTCAAAATTTGAACCACAACTTTGTTCCAACTGTCACCAACTCTCTTCTCCAATATATCTACAATGAAGATATTATCAGAAATGGCTTAACGGTAATATGAGAGCATATAAAATTAGTCAAAACTTTCTATTGAAATATGTGCAAAATAATATTATTTCTTCATCAATCAAAACGCATAAGCCCTGATTTTTTCCAGTGAGGTTCCAGGGCTAACAACCACTATTTTAAAAGTGTTAATTACATTTAACCCCTCAACACAAAATTAGAATTAAAAAAATTAACTCTCAAGGAGAGTATTTTCGTGTTTCCTCATAATTTTTTTTGTTGATATCATCGATTTTTTACAAAAACTTAGAAATTTGGGGGATAGGTGTAGTTTTTTTTTAGGAGGATGATATCTGTAATTATATTTCATTATGGTATACGATTTATAATTACCTCATTTATTTTGGAGGTAGGTGTAATTATCCCTTATTAATTTAATTATGAAAAGCTACATACCCTTTTAAAAGGTTATGTCATCATCTATAAATAGAAGTACAAAAATTTCATTTATTCATACACAAATTCATTGAAATGTATTTATCACAAACTCACTCACTGCACATATTATAAGAAAAAGATTTTTCAAATAGTTTAGTTTGTTAGAATAATTAATTGGAGTTATGAAAGACGAATAAAACTTAAAAAACAAAAAAAAGAGTTGTATGCAGACGTGATTCACTAACTTGCATTCAAGTACACTTTTTTAAATTAGTTTTATTGATATTTTAATTATATAATATAAATATATTTTAGTTGAGATATTTATTTGTTAAATATATTTTTCACAAATATACTCGTCAATTTATACCAAACATGGTCAAGCTTGATCCCTCTGTTTGTCCGACACTCATGAAATCCAACCTACAGGAACTGAAATCGCCGGAGTTGCTGATGAAGCCGATTTCGCCCGGGGCTTCAGTCGATTACCACTTGGGAAGATTGTAGTTGTATCAATTCAACATGCTGATAAAGCCACAGCAGCATTTCATCAAACGCCTTGCAGGCGAGACCAACTCCCGTCTCTCCCTCTCACCCGCATCCACGCCGTCGGGCCAAAAGCTGAGAATTCCTTTTTCATCCTTCTCATCTAAGCGTCCTTCTTATCGGAGGACAATCAGAGACACGAACCAATTCTATACGTCACTCTTCTGCACTCTCATCCACCTCTTCCTTCGCTGCCGCCGCCTCTCCAATGCCATTGCCGCTTTCTCCTCCATGAGAGATTACAAATTTAAACCAGAACTTCGCGCCTGGAACAGCCTCTTGCACCACGTGAACTGCTCGGGGTTAGTCCATCAGGTAATTCCTATGTTTAAAGAAATGATCTTTTGCGGAGTGGTACCTAATGTGGCCACCAAAAATATAGTTGTTCACTCCCTCTCCAAAGTTGGAGACTTTAGAAGGGCACTTGGTTTGCTCAGAGATAACGAGTGCCATAACTATGAGAGTGATGGAGTCACTTATAATACTGTAATTTGGGGTTTCTGTAAACATGGGCATGCTGAAATGGGTTTCGGGCTGGTGTCGGAGATGGTTAAAAGAGGTGTAGATTATGATAATTTCACTTGTAATATATTAATTAAAGGCTTTTGTGAAAAGGGTCTGCTAGAGACTGCCGAATTTGTCATGAACATGTTGTATAGTAATATTAGTAGGAACAGTAAGGTTCAAAGAGATGTTTTCTGTTTTAACGCTCTGATTAATGAGTATTGCAAGACTGGTAATGTCAGTGCTGGTCATGAACTGATGAAGATTATGACGAAAGAAGGTGTTTTACCTGATATTGTTACCTATAACACTTTGATCAATGGGTTTTGTGAGATGGGTGATTTTGATAGTGCCAAGAGCCTCATGGACAAAATCTTAGAGTGTAAAGATTCAGGAGTTGATGATGGGGATAAAAAACACAGTGTAGTTAGAGTAAATCTTGAACCAGACCATATTACATATACCACTTTGATTGGTGGATATGGCATGCAGCACAAAAATGCCAAAGCTTTGTCTGTGTATGAGGAAATGATTGTAAAGGGATTCGACCCCGATGTAGTTACATACAGTTGCATTATAAATGGTCTTCTTAAGAGTGGGAGATTAGCTGAGGCCAAATGCATATTTCACAAGATGTTAAGGGTACGTGTGGACCCAAACCATGTTACCTACTCAAATTTTGTTGATTTTTTCCTTAAAAAAGGTAATGTGATGGCTGCATATAACGTGCAAAGCCAAATGGTGGTTCGTGGCATTGAATTTGATGTGGTGGTGTTTACAACATTGATCGATGGCCTTTTTAAGGTCGGTAACGCCAGAGAAGCTGAGGATATGTTTTGCTACTTTTTGGAGTCAAAAGTTGTACTGAATATCATAACCTATTCTGCATTGATTGATGGTCGATGTAAAATAGGTGACATGAAGGGTGTGGAATCTTTACTGCAACAAATGAAGTTGCAAAATGTTTCTCCCAATGTGATTACTTATTCTTCAGTGATTAATGGTTATGTGAAAAGAGGAACGCCTGAAGCAGCTATCGATGTACTATCAGACATGGTTTGCCAAAATGTTATGCCTAATGCTATCACCTATAGTTGCCTAATAGATGGCTGTTTCAAAGCTGGTAAAAAGGAAATTGCTGAAGCTCTCTATGGGAATATGAAAAAACGAGGGGTGGAAGATAATATTTTCATATTAGATGCTTTTATTAATAATTTGAAGAAGAATGGAAAGATGGCTGAAGCAGAGGCATTGTTTAATGATTTGGAGTCGAGGGGATTGGTACCCGACCTTGTTAATCACACCTCCTTGATGGATGGACTGTTTAAAGCAGGAAAAGATGCTTCTGCCCTTGAAGTTGCCGAAAAGATCGGAGCTAAGTTCGGCAATGATATTGTTGCATATAATGTGTTGCTTAACGGGCTTATTAGACTTGGAAAATGTGATGTGCAATCTATTTATGATGGAACAAAGCAGCCTGGATTGGCTCCAGATCATGCTACATTCAACACATTAATCAAGGGATATTGCAGAGAAGGGAAATTTGATAATGCTGTCAACCTCTTGGATGAAATGAAAAGTCATGGCTTAAGGCCTAATGCAATAACTTGTGATGTTTTGATGGAAGGGCTTTGTAATTCAGGTAAACTGAATGAGGCAATGGATTTGTTGAATGAATTATCTTGTTTAGGGTGTCGTCCGACTGTAGTTATTCACAGGCTTGTGCTTTCAGCTGCTAAAGAGACAAAACGTTCTGATACTATCTTTATGATGCATGAGAAGATTGTGGCAATGGGACTTGATTTGAATCTGGCTGTTTTTAATAATCTTGTATCTGTTTTATGTGCACTAAATATGACTAGAAAAGCTGCATATGTTTTAGAGGAAATGAGGGGAGTCGGTGTTGTTCCTGATGTCATCACTTATAATGCTCTGATTCAAGGACATTGCAGAAACCTAAATGTAAATAAGGCTTTTACTCTGTATTCTCAGATGATGGATAATGGGGTTTCTCCTAATATCAAGACGTATAACATTCTTTTAGGAGGATTTGCAAAGTGTGGATCAATGCATCTGGTGGACGATCTCCTTTCTGAAATGAAGGAAAAGGGTTTCATCCAAAATGGCACCACGCACGACATTTTGGTTATCGGACATTGGAAGATTGGAAACAAAAAGGAATCTTCAAGGATTTATGGTGAAATGAAAAGAAATGGTTTTGTTCCTCGAACGAGCACTTTTAACTTTCTTATAAATGAATTTGCCAAGTGGGGGAAGATGAAACAAGCAATGGAGGTTTTTGAAGAAATGCAAGGTATAGGGGCATCCCCGAACTCCTCAACATATGACATATTGATAAGTGGATGGTGCAAGGTGTCATATGCGGAGAAATCCATGAAGAACTATTGCCAAGAGCAGGCAAGAAGATTGCTTACGGAAATGATTGAGAAACGCTTTACTCCAATTGAAAGTACTATAAATCACCTGAGTTGCATCCTTGCTAAGCCTGGAAAAGTGGATGATGCTCGAAGGTGGTTAAGAAAACTATTTAAAACTGAGATATTACCGATGGGAAAATGATAGTTTTGTAGTAAGGAAATAAAAGAAAATCGGCAAAAGATAGCATGGGCGTCATGAAGCTTGTGATATAAAAGGTCAAAAATTTTCTTCACAAACATTAATATCTGAAGTTTTTACGAATATCCCTGGTTATTATGTTTTATCTCTCTATTTTCTTTTTTATTTAGTTTTTACATGTATTTCATTTCTCTGTCTAAACTTTTGTAGGGCTTGAAGCACTGACCAAAGTTTCCTGTAAATGCTATTTTTTTCCGCTCATGCTTTCTAAATTTTACACTTCTATATTTACTCATGGTTTGGAGTGTCTTTACTGGTTTGTCCTGTCAAACGTGAAATATAATTGGTGAACGTGAAATATAATTGGTGACCTGTTGCTTGGTGGGAACAAGAGGTTTTCTATGGTATATTTGGCTGAAATATGAACCATCTACAATCTCAAATCAGTAAATGGGGTTCATACTGTCTATTTGGGGCTCACAATTTACCCACTTTTCTTAAGCAAAGTATAACATTTTTTGGATGATTAGTATTTGGTGATGGTAGTGATGTTTCCAAAGTTATACCAAAAGCAGCAACAGAAAGGGATCAAAACAAACCATTCTTATTGTGTTATTGTGCATGGAGAACTGGTTAATTTTTAGTCTTTCTTCATCAGGTCTAGTATATTCATCAACAACTTGAGAATGCTATTCTGTATTTTTTGGTTTGTTCTTTATCAATCTAATTAGCATTTCTTTTTTTTTTTTATTTTTTTCAATCTAGATTCTCAAGTAGGATATTGGAATGGCCAACATTAACCTTTTTGGTGCTCTAATTATTGTTTTTTTTGTTCTATCTGTTTTTCTACTTTCTTTTCATTTTGATCTATGTGGTGTATAATTGTTTATCCTTGTGGTTGTCCTAATCTTCACTCTCATTGTTATATAACACAGAAAAACTGCGAAAGTCATCCGACCACAGCTTTATACTCATTTGGTACATGGTGAGGGAGATTGAAGCCAAGTAGCCAACACAGATATATCTGCTAATGGGATAATGTGATTTGGGTTCAGACTATGCGGCGGTTTTGGCAGTTTTTTAATGGATGATACTTGAGTTGAAAAACCAAGAATCTGTGAATAAAGAGGTAAACTAGTGTGTGTGTGTGAGATGTTGATATTTTGATAGTTTGTCTGATAATAGTCTATGTGCCACTTCAATTTTTTTCCTCTTTTCCTTTAGGATAATTACACTGAGTATGCCTGGGGAAGTTTTTGTAATCTCTCAAACCTCAGGAGAAGCTTTTGTAATTTAGCCAAACCTCATGGTATGTCAGTGTAACTATTCGTTTCTTTTTCTGTTGCTGAAATACGTTCATTTTGGTTAAAATGGAATTTTGTGGACTGCTAATTTGTGGAGTTTCTGAAGTGACAGGTATGATGACTTCTTGGGAGATGCTGAGGCGTTTTTGGTAATTGATTATGCACAGAACTTGGTGAATGTGAATATTTAGTCGCCAAACATAAAGGTGAGCTGCCTCATGCTTTAGTGATATTAGCAGTCACGGCATTTACTCAATCTGTATGCTTAGATATTTCGTTAAGTTTTGTTCAACTATTTTCTGGTAATTTAGTTTCATTTATTATGCCGATACAATCGTATGAATTTATTGTATGAAACAACATGTTTGAAGAAATAATGAGATTAAAGTTGGTCTCTTGTTGGAAAAACAATGTAGTGCTGATATGGTGAAGCATGTGATGGAGTAGCTCAAATGCGATGGAGCAAAAGACCATTCTGTCCAAAAGGTGGTTTAAATTACAATAAATCGCCATCGTAAGACCTAGTTTTGTGAATTATTCAGTAACTCTGAAGAAAGGGGTTCTTTTCAAACTAAACTCAAGGCCAGGGAATGCGAATAGCGATTATATAGAGCCTCAAATGCCTCTTGAAATCAGACTATGAGGTACAGCCTATTTTTCGTGCATATTAATGTTGGTAAAATTGATTAGCTGTTGAGGTCGAATCCATGGTATAATTTCTATAGTTGAGTGTATCATTTGGCATGTTTCTATTGTAGTATTTCTGGAAGAATCTTTCAATTAATCTCTTGGCAAGTTTGTCTTATTGTTCATTTTTTGAAGTTTTGTTTCTCTTGTTTCTTTGGAAGCAGATTGATTCAGGTCGGTGACAGCAGTTTGGATATTTTGATTCATGTTTTGTTAAATTACTAACGACATGGTTGGTATGCAGAAATGGTGTTAGGCAGTTAATGGGATGTGTTTAGGAGATCCCACCTCCAATTCTTGAGCCGGAATTGGAAATACAGTTGCCAAGCGTATAGATTATTGAGGCAAACCCCGTGCCAGAATTGAAATCTGAAATTAGTGCCGTTTTTGGAAATTTGCAGCAACCTGAGTATTTAGAACCTTGCACGAGCACGACAGCTAATACACTACCTCAGCCAGCCACTCCTGATAGTGATTCGATCAAGTCAAGCTCTTGTAAAATACTGGAACTTCCTCCAATGAATATCTCCTTTGTGCGTGCAATAAGACTTGACCTTCGGTGCATAAACGTTTCTTATCCAATAGGATTGAATTTGTTAAGTCGCACTTTGCAAATATTGCAAAGACAATCTCGTTCTTAGATTGACTTTCAACTTGTCCAGATGAAATTTGATGACCGGGACTACGAGTACCATAGTGATCTTTTATATGATATTTGTGATGCTTTTTTATGTAAGAAAAGTAAAACTTTCCTTTTAATGCTCTTTTTGAATGTGGATAATTATGTAATTTACTTCTTTTACTTTCTTTTAATAAGAGTAGGGTCCGAAATAAAATTTCCTTTTTTATATAATAAAAAAGATATGGAATGAGTTTAGGAATAAAATGGAGATGCAAAAGAGATGATTAATGGAATGAATATGGAGAATGCATGATATCTATTCTTGGTGTTTTTTCCAGTTTTAGTGTTTTTTCTTTTTTTATATTGTATTTTGGTGTATTACAATTTTATGTTTCCCTCTTTTTGAAAAAGTGGAATCACTGTAGTGAATAGTGATTCCCTATGATGCACGGACACTTCTAAAAATATCATTTTGTCGTGTCGTGTCGTGTCGTGTCATGTGTCGGACACCGTGTCCGACACTCCTTACGTGGGAAATTCAAGAAAAAATCCGTGTCGCCGTATCCGTGTCGTGTCGCCGTGTCCGTGTCCGTGTCCGTGCATCATAGGTGATTCCGCTTTTTCAAAAAGCGGATTTAATACAAAAATTGTACGTTGCAATCATAAATTTTGTATCAAATTCTCTTTTTGAAAAAGTGAAATCACTATTCACTACTGTTGATTCCGTTTTTTCAAGAAGAGGAAAACCCCAAAGTTGTAATATCAAAAAAAAAAAAAAAAAAAAAAAGGCACCGATTTTAGAAATTCACCATCCTTCTATACTATTATAGGGTGAATTATTAAAATTGGTGTCCTTTTTTTTTTATATTATACTTTTGGTGTATTTTTTTTGTGTATTGCAACTTTGGTGTTTTCCTCTTTTGAAAAAGCATTATCACTGTAGTGAACAGTGATTCCGTTTTTTCAAAAAGAGGATTCAATACAAAAATTTATGAGTGTGTTAACACATGCATAAATTTTTGTATTGAATCCTCTTTTTAAAAAAGAGGAAAACACCAAAGTTACAATACACAAAAAAAATACACCAAAAATACAATATCAAAAAAAAATACACACTAAAATTAGAAAAAAAATCATTATATAGTGAGTTATATGCACTCAACTCCCGTAAAAAAATATGTGTTATATAAATTCTCATAGAAAACCTTGTGTTTTCATAATTTTGCATAAAATACCTTATGACCGGTAATTGCATTATATGTTCGGGTTCTGTGAATTTTCTTTCGAAAAATATTGTTTTTGTATTTATATACATGATCTCTTAGTTTCTATAATTTCAATTTTGCCTCAATATTCACAGAATTTCTTAAATAGGTCCTAAAATAATCTATTTTAATATGTAATTTTTTTATCCATTAATTTCTCTTTAATGTACTTTTTCTACCAACTTTTGATTTATATCTTTCCTTTCATTTTTTGATTCCCGATAAGAATTTTGGTGGTATTTATATTCTTCATTTTTATATTCTTTTCACGGGTAATGTGGGATAAATCCTCAAATGTGGATCATATTTTTACTTAACTCCCCATTTTGGAAAAATGTCGTATAATTTTTACAAAATGTCGTACTTAAATCTCTCTCAAAATACGTTTTATAATTTTCAAAAAATGTATTACTAAAACGTTCTAATGCTGTATTTGATGGTGCGAAAACTTAGAAGGTTGCTTTAACACCAAACACTTTGAAATTTGTTTAGGAAAGGGAGACCATCACAGGCGTTGAACCTCAGGAATTGGGTTTCCTTTTGAGCGTGGGTTCTTCCAGCTAGGATAACACCAAGAGTGCAAGTGTAACAGAAATGCAGCTTAGGTGAATGGAATGCGGAGCTTGTGAAGAAAAAGGGAATGCAGCGGAAATGCCCAGTTTATGCAGAGTATTCTTGTGGAAGAAGATGACTTAGGGGAGAATGCAGGGGTTTTTCCCTATTTATATGTTAGGGGTGAGGGTGCTTTGGGTATTTTGAATAAGTGGTCCCAAACCTGTGTTGCCCTAACACGTGGCGAACCGTGATGGTATGAAAGCGATATCTCTGAAAAGTGGGCGGCGTGTCAGGTGCGAGGTACGCACTGCCACTGTATCAGAGGTTGTTGGCGAGGGTAGTGCAATGGGAGGCTCAAGATCTGTCATGCAAGCGTACGGATGCCTTACTTGGGGCAGATCTTATCCGAGCCCGGGTGACGCTAGAAGGGACGCACGAGAGGGCTTCCTCTGGCAGACGACCCACGAGCGTCAATTAACCGAGCGTAAGGAAGGAGGTGCCCTCATGAAGCGCTTCCCTGGGGAGGGTGACTTCGAGAGGACAGTAGCGCGAGCGCCAGGTTTGACAGCCTGAATCCCTTACCCGAATAGTGGGCCGAGGCACATGAGCCTGGATTGGCCAACAAGTGAGTGGGCTGGGCTGGTCCGCGAGCCCCGTAATGCGATCGTTCAAACTCTGGGTCTGTAGATGGCGACACGTGGACTGCGTAGATCTAAGCGTGTTTTTATGTCTCATCATTTTGCCCCCCAAATTCTGTAGTAGCACTTGAGCGTACCGTAGAATTTTGACCACTAAGCCCTTACTTCAAATTTTCGAGGGCCACTCTTTTGGGGGGACGTGATTGTTCGTCTTCAGTAACGGACATCCCTGACACAGCCATAAATGAAGTCCCCTCCGCATTTAATGCGGAGTGGAGACCGCGTGCACGTGGGGAGGCGTGAAGGGGTTACCAAAAGTGGGAGTCTCTCAAGGCGGGAAATGATTGCAATTTTGAATCACCTAACCCTAAGTGACGTAAGATCTTCCCCTATAAATAGGGAGGGAGAAGACCTTTGAAACTCTTTCATGTTTTCACTCTTCTTCAAGCAAAATCACAGCAAAAAGCTCTGCAAATTCCAGCAAGTTCTTCAGCAAATCTTTCCTTCCACCTTAGGTAATTCTTTGCGAATTCTGTTCCTTCTCGTGCTAACCCTAGGCTTAGGCTGTGTCTGAGTGATACGTTTAAGGGAGGAACCCTTTCCATTGTTAAATCCGCACCCAAAATCTCCTTCCTCACTGACCTCCTGTTTGAAAACCTCATCTTCAAGAACAGGAAGACATCAATGACTGATAATGTTGAAGATAATTATGTGAGGGAGATAGAAGATATGTCCGTTGGGAGTTTTTCCCCTCCTAACGATATTCCTATGGCCGTCCCAATGACGAGGGGCTTTTCGCACGATGCAATCCCGACCGCCGTTCCCGTTGCAAAAGTTCCAGTAGAGGTACGGGACGAGGAATTAAACGTTGCGGTTCAAGGTATGAACGAGTGTGGTCTGGATGGGGTAGATTATCTCTTCGAAGAGATGAATATTGTGATGGAGATGCAAAGGCAGTGGGAGAGAGTACTCCCCGTACTGAACAGTACGGTGAGGCCACAAGATCACCAGATTACAGTGGCGATCGCGGCTCCCGAAGGCGGTGCGGGACCTTCAGAGCTCCAAAACGAGGGTGAGCCTCCCTGCAAACGTCGCCGCAAGGGGAAGGAACCTTTGACGCAAGTGAGGGTGAACAACCCGCATCAAACCGACAGGTCGCCGGATGACATAGAGAGTGCTATGACGCTCGCGGAGTTAGCGGAGTTGAAGTCCAAGGCTTATTGGGATGATAGGGTGTACTGGACTCGTTTGCCCTTGAGTAGTGAGAGGGCTAACCGTCCGCCTCTGGGAATGATGACCGTATACTTAGACTCCGTCCTGGATGGAGGTTTGAGATTTCCAATTCCGCCCGTTGTCGTCAACATCTACAACTACCTAGTTCTGAGCCCCACTCAAATTCTCCCCAACGACATTGCTCTAATAAACACCTTTGTGATCTTGATGAGGGCTATGGCCTACGAACCCTCAATAGTCAACTTCAATAGCTTAATCCAAGTGGCCCGTTCTCCCCGCTCGTCTCTGACTGATGTGTTCTATTATGCCCAAGCCAAGTCTGGGCTGAAGATGATTGATTCGCCCTCGAAGTCGTACGGTGAAAATTGGAAAGAGAAATACTTCTTCGTTGGGGCGTCCGGGGGGCTTTTTGGAGCTCACCGAGGGTGGATAGTACACGCAGACGGCCCTCTAGTTAAGGATAGATCCGTGAATAAGCTCTTCGAGTATTGGGCGAAGAGTTTGGCCCTCGTGATGAGAAACGAGAAAAAATGGATTAAGGCCAAGGATCTGATGAAGAGCGAGGGGTTTCCCATATGGGCTCTCCCGCCCTCCAGAAATGATACTCAATCCTCCCGCTGACATCATGGGCCCCTATGGTCAGACTCTAGGAACTAACTTTTCTAACACTTAGTATAGCACCACTAACTTGTTTAGGTTGTAATATTTTCATAGCGATTATTCAGATATTATCCTTTTGATGCTCAATCTTCTTATCTTGCAGACATACAAGTACTTACGGCCGGAATGGACGCAGAAAGCATTGCCGAAATGATGCGCGCTCAGCGGGCGGGAGCTAATCAGTAGCAGCAGCAGCATGCCCAACCCTCGAATGCCTCGAGGGGAAGAGGCGCTCGCCGAGGAGCAGGGCGAGGTGACGGCGGAAGAGGCGCTCGCAGGGCGGCCGGGAACGAAGTCCATGTCGCCGGCCCTATCGAAGATCTAACTCTGGACGGCGCTCGCGGTGCCACTCCCCCTCCCGCCGCTCCGGAGGAGCCCATTGCACTTAGCTCTAGCAGCTCCCGTAACTGCTCGGGGGAGCTGGCTCGATGCCACGATGCGATTAGAGCTGACCGCCAAGGGAAGAGGAAGAGGTTGCCTGACTTCATTCCCATCTCCGGGAAGGGGAAGGAAGTGGTCGTGGGCTACCGTGGCGAGGGCAGTGATACCTCATCGTTCGAGGATGAGGATTTTTGGAAGATTGGATGCCGGGGGGACGCTCGGTATAAGTGCCAAAGGATGGACGGCCCTGTCCTTTTGAAGAAAAGCGCGGCCACCACCAACTTGGTCGCGGAGATCGTCGGTAAACTTCAATTTTTCGGCGATCACGACAAATTGAACCAGCATTATGCCGCTCGAGTCGTCGATGATGCCTGTCATGCTCTCCTAACCGTAAAACCTTAGATCCAACTGTGAAGTTCCAATCCTTTTCGTCTTTACTTCTGACACTGACCCTCGTTCTTGGCTTTTCTGGAAGTGATCCCGAGGTTGAAGAACTTACAGGGTCGAGCGCAGGCCTACTCCGAGCACAAGGACAAATATAAGAAGTTGCTGCGCATTTCTGACCCCGGCCAACTGCAGGAGGATTACAACTCCATCTGCGCTCAACTCACCATCGCCAATCTCGAGAAAGATAAGCTGAAGGAGGACTTGAAGCGGTCGGATAATGCGTACTTGGTCCTTGATGAGCGTCATAAGAAGCTCAAGGAGGAGCGTGACCGGCTGAGGGTGGCCAACGGGGAGTTGGGAGATCAGTTGGCCGAGAGTACCCGCCAGAATGAAGCTATTAAGAAGGACCTGGCCGATTTGTAGGGGAAGGTAGCTGGCCTGGAGACGAAGGTTGCGTGGGAAGCGGTGTTGAAGTTCGTGCGTTCTAAGGCGTTTGCCTTTGCAGCCAACCTTCACTGTTTTGACAACGCCCGGCGATTCTTCAGGAAGGCGGTGGGCCAAATGGTGAGACTGGGGATAGCTCCTGAGAGCGCTTGGACTGATGAGCGCCTGCGCATGGATTTAGACTAAAATTTGGAGCCCATCGTCCGCAATGAGGACCCCTCGGAAAGAGCCTGAGTATCAGGATCTTGTGATGATGCTCCAGAGGGAGTTCATAGAGGCCAATCCCATAGATCCTGAGCCTATCCAAGTAGAAGACGACGGTATCACCATCGATGCTCAAGATGGTGAGGATCCAGGCGATGGTCCAACTTCCAACGCCAATGTGCTGGCCCCGGTTTCTCTCTCAACTGCCCCTCCTGAGCCCGAGAGTCAAGCCCAGTGATGCTTCTCATGTACCCCCCAGATCCTTTCTGTTTAGATTCCATTTCTGTTACGAACACTTAATTTCTGTACTTTAATTTGATACTCTTGACAATGTACTTGAACTTGTTCTCCCTCTTGTTCTCAACGATATTTCCGTTAATGAAGTTTCATTCCTTCAATATTGAACGTTGGGCCTTGTGGTCTCTTGGTGCTTGATGTTTGTATGTTTGTCTTTGTTGATATTTGAATACCTATGATGGGAGTGTTTGGGCACGAGGGCGTTTCTCTTGAGGGTACCCTGGCTGTCTTCCACCGTGGACTTTAAGATTAGGACTTAGAAACATTTGAACATTTGAGAGAGGGATATATAGGCGCGAGGGTGTTCCTTACGAGGGTACCCTGGCTATATTCACAGTGAGGCTCGAATTTGAACTTAGAAACCCCCTAAGGATTTAACTAAGTATTCCCTTAAGTGTGTGATGCATACTTCTACTTTGAGCGTTCCCATAGCTTGAGTGAACTTAGAAACCATCTGTAGGATTTGCTAAGTATAGGATTAAAACGAACGCAGTTGTAGTGCTAGCGTTGTATTTAGGTGTCCGTGAGGGGATTAGCCTAGCCTTAGCTATTTGCGAGCGTACTCATACCTAAGAGGATGAGGTTCATCGGGGGTTTACGAGCGCAAACTGGTGTGATCAGCATCCAGTCGGTGTAAACTAAGCATTTAGCATCCCACCTTTTCGACACGCTCATTCTTAGGGTTTACACGCTTATGAGCGTCGAACTCACTCATTGTGGAGGGACTTCGACCTACAGACATCGTTGACTTGAAACTAATGGCGTGTTCACCAAGCCGTTAGACGTGGAGGATGCTCGACACGGAGTAGGCTTTTGATGCAATTGATTACTCCAAACCATCAATCAAAGAAAAAGCAAGTAAATAACATAATAATTGGTAGTATGTTTGCTGCTACGTTTGTAATTTATATTAACAACTGTTATGCTTCTTGTCAAAAGAGAGTACAAGGTGCCACGAGCGGGCAATTACAAAGGCTGACGTTTACACCTAGAACCGTCTAAGGTTACATGCATTCCACGGTCTGGGGAGATGCTCGTCTTGCAAAGTCTCTAGCAGGTAGGTATTTTTCGCGTGTACCTGAATCACTTTGAAGGGGTCTTCCCAATTGGGGTCCAACTTACCTACATGCTTGGAGACTTCAACTTTTTTGAGGACCAAGTCCCCTAGCTGGAAAGTCCTTTCTTCGACGCGTTTGTTATACTGGCGGGCTACGGTCGCCTTGTATTTGTGGATATGAGCCCAAGCAGCATTTCTCCTCTCATCTAGCAAATCCAATTTGAGCGTCCGATTGGTCTCGTGGGTTGCAGGCTCAAAATAAGCAACGCGTGCGGATTCTTGAGCAATTTCCGCAGGTATCATTGCCTCGGAACCATACACGAGGGAGTGAGGGGTTTCTCCTATCACCGCTCGTGGGATAGTACGGTACGCCCAAAGGGCTCCTTGGAGCTCTTCTGCCCACTCACCCTTCTTACTCTCGAACATCGTCTGTTAGGAATAGTGCCCTAGAAAGCCGATTGTATATCCGCTTTGTGCTTTTCCTTATTGTAATCACAGACAATCTTTGAATAAAATAACGAATTGAGGCAACACTTCTTTATATGCTCTTGTTTGGTATGCGTTTACTTTAGCTGTGCATGTATGAGAACTCCCCTAATCCTGATGACTTTAGGACTCTACCATTTAGGTGAAATGGTTCATGAAACGAGCCCTATATCACATAAGTCATGATTAGTAAAATACTCCAAGCCGATGAGTCCTACAGACAGTGGGAGTGTCAACCTGACTCCTCTAAGGCTTGCTTGTGGGATCACGCCCTTAAGAAGGACCACCTTGTTTCATGGAGGTGCAAAGTGTATAGTTGATACGTGCGTGATACATAAGGGTGCTTACTTTAATAAGTAAGTTCACTGAGGTGCCCCGTGTAAGAACATTCCTAAATGGGAAAGGAAGTTTCTATTTCAGGAAATGGAAACTTCCAGATTAGGAAATATCTCACGAGTCATTGATGTGATTAATTGATCCTTAGACTTGAGGTTCCTTGTCACTTTATGAGTTAACTCTGTAGTCTTTGGTATAAGCTTTAAAGGGTGTCGCCTTAGACAACTGATTCAAGGCTTATGCTGGGGCTGCACAAGTGACTCATGAAAGTGAATGAGAATCAAGAAAGGACCTACACTTGCATTTGCAAGGTGATCTCTTATTGTGTAAGTCATTCATATGCCATATGGAGTCCTTGGCCAAGGCAGCAGATCAAGACATCAAGAAAAGGGTTTCTTGGATTGAGATCAAATGGATATGAAATGCACTTAGCTTTAAGACCGGATTATTAGGGTTCTGATTATTCCCTTGCCCTAGATCTTGGTTGAGAGATAGTAAGTAGGAGGATTGTATCTCACATGAATCAATGACTTAAAGGTTCTGTCGAATCCGAACATTCCAATTCAGCTAGGGGTTAAACACCTGTTGCTAGACTATGGTCGTTTAATCTGTGGACTGATTAATTAATTAGCGAATTAATTAATTAGGGTCACTGCTAATTGAATTGAGAACCTAGAGGGTCACACACAACAACTTGGTTACATGAGTTGAGGCTTGAAAATGATTAAACGAGTTAATCGGGCCAAGAGGGTTCCACACGTGTGGCTCACGTGAGTGACACGTATCACTGTGACACGTGTCACACACGTGTGTGTATGTATATATTATATACATATTAAATAATTAATTAGTTAATTATTTAATAGACTTTGGTTTAATTTTGAATTAAAAGGAAAGTCTAATTTTGGAGAAAATAATCTAGTTAATTAATTACGAATTAATTAATTAGATAAAAATAAGTTATTTATTTTATAATAAATAAAGTATAAAATTATCCAAAAATAGTTTGGATATTTTTAGCTCTCTTAAAAGTTGACTAGAATTAGAATTCAAAGTCAAAGTTGGAAAATACTTGATCATCAAGTAATAGGAGAGAGAGGGACCAAATCCTTTGTCCATTAGGACTAGGTTCGGCCGCCCCTCCCCTTTCCTATATATAGGGGAGCTCATGCTCCCCTTTAGAGCTAATAGACAATTCTTGGTTCATGTGTTGAACACCTTCCTTTCTCCAAGATTAAATTAAACCCTAGGTTAAGCCTAAACACTAACTAGAGAACTAGCATCCTTACTAGTTAGATTGTGATCAAGTTGGTGGACTTTCTCTAGAGACTTCAAGTTAGAAGTTTGAAGATTCGAACTTAACCAAGGAGAGGGGATCAAGCCGCGAGAAGAACGTTCTTGGGTGGCTTGAAACGCTTCAAGAAAGAATTAAAAGAAAAGTAAGTTTTCTATCTTTACGAATTTGGTTACACGATTGCGAGTTCAAGGTCCTTTTGTTGGGAAAATTTTTTTAAATTCCGCTGCTTTCTGATTCGTGTTTTCCAACAAGTGGTATCAGAGCCACCTCGTTAATCGAGTTTCTGATTCGTCTCAATTATACTGAATTTGGTAGAAATTCTTAGGCTTGATGCGATTGAGTATTTGTAATTGTTTTAGAAAGCCTGAATTACGAAACTGTATTTTTTTCCTGAAAGTTTCTTAAAAATTAGTTTTTGCAAAAAATTAATTTTTGAAAAACAATTTTAGATTTGAAACTGTATAAACTGTTTTTGGATTTCTTGGATTGGTTTTGCTTTTGAACGAAAACACGAAACGAAAGCCCGGATCGCGATGAACACGCGAAACCCCGCGCGCGAAGGCGTCGCGCGCGCGGGCTTCGCGCGCACCGCCCGCCTGTCCTAGGCGCGCGCAGGCATCGCCGCCACCGCCCTCCCGCAAGCGTGCGGGCGAGCCCGCCCAGGGCTGCCGGGAGAGGCCGCCCGCCGTCTCGCCCAGGCTGGGCGAGAATCCCGCAAGGCGTGCGGGATAGCTCGCCCAGGCCGCCCGCTGTCGCCCGCCATCCTTGCCGAGAAGAGCTGCGTGCAGGAGCGCGCGGCGTGCACGCCCAGTCCGTGCTCGTGCACGCCCAGTCCGTGCACGCCCTGTCGCGTGCGCGCGCGCGCACGCCCGCAACGAGCAGCCCGTCTCGTGCAAGGGCCCCGTTTTCGTAGTCCGTGTTTTTCGTGTTTCGTGCAATCCAGTCCCAATTTTATTTTTAATTTTAAAAATTTTATTTTTGAATATTTATTTTTAATTTTTTGAGAAATTGAAACGGTTTATATTTTGGGAAAATACATCTTGATAAAATTATTAATTTTCAGAAATTAATTGGAATTTTATTTGTTTCGGTAATTTGGGATTTATTGAAAACTTTTATAAATAAGACTCGCATCAAGTCGTGTTTTAAGCTATTAGAGCTTAAAGCGAGAATTTTAATTTATTGGTTAAATTTAAATTCTTGCAAAAGCATGTTAGGTGATCATGGGTTTAGATCTATGTATGGTTTTAATTTATGCACATGGATGGTTTAAATTGGGGTTGGAGCCCTATAGTTGCGTTTTTCAATTGAGGTTGGAGCCTCACTTATGTGCGTACTGTTATGTGATTTATTATGTGGCTTTCCATATTACTGTTTTTGAGGCCGGGGTATGCCCCGTGTAATTGTCTAAGGCCAATATGAAGATTGAGCCTTATTACTTTATGTCTTTTTCCCTTTTATTGTAATTTGAGAGTAGAGATAGGTGGTGAGGTTTTATTTTCATTTTGGAGACAATGCACCCATGGAGTAATATGGACCACATTCAAGTAACAAGGAGGCCATAAGTGAAGACCCCTCAAAATGTTAGGGAGGGGAATCTCAATTGTTAAATGTAATAGAGATAGGGCTCGTATTTTGTTACCGCTTTCCCTTATGTGATTTGAACTGTTTATGTGGCATGTATGTTAGAACTTGTGATTGTGGAGTGGCTCCCACATATCACGCATAAGATAGGTAGAACCCATGATCATTACATGTTAGTATCATGCTAGGACATGTTATCTATTTATGTGCTTGTTTGAAATGCATTTAAGTGTACTTGCATTAATCAAGACTAATAAAATTGGATAACATATATGTTGGTGAGGTCGAACCGGACAACTCTCCGGTTGATTCGAAAATTCCCATTAAATATTAAGCTAATTTCGAACAAATAGGTGTTTGATTCGAGATGCAAATTTTGAATTAAATTCCTAGCATTCCATCAATAGGTTTTAAGTTTAGTAAGTGAAGCTAGTTATTGTCCGCGAGTCGTGGGATAGCTAGTGGAGCTTATTAGTTCTTAGTTACCTAATTAATCATTTCATATGATCAATATTTCGTGGTCAATTTTAGCAAGGGCGATGTCCGCGAGTCGTGGGTCGTTCGAACTAAGTTTTGGTCATGATCTTATGATTGATGGGTCTAGCTTAACGCCTAAGTAAATATGGATGTCGCACGAGTCGTGGGTCCATATTGAAAGATAGGTGATGCAAAAACAATTACTAAGAGTTCTAAAGGTGTTAGAATTGGTAAGTTGTACCTACCTAGGGTTCTTACTTAGAATGTCCGCGAGTCGTGGGTTCGAGGTAAAATGCCTAGGATCTTAGTACCCATTGGGAAACGTGTTCCTCTTAGATCTTTGGGAATTCTAGATCTTTGAAAAACAGTGGGAGCTACAATAGATTAAAGACCTTATCTTTTGTATATCGTTATAATTCAGCATGCTCACTAGTTCTCTGTTTTACCATTTAGGTCGTAGATTCTGTGATTCTCTACGTGTTTTGAAATGGCAACCAAAAACCCTCTTGTATCGATCCTCGAGTCAAACAAGTTGACTGGTCCCAACTATTCTGATTGGCTGAGGAATCTAAAAATCATTTTAGATTCTGAGAAGAGAACTTATGTTCTCTTCGAAGGGGAGCCTAGTCCCGAAGGGGAGGCTCCCACTCGGGCCGAGCGGGATGCGATTCAGAAGTGGAAGGATGATAATCTCCAAGCCCGTTGCCTTATGTTGGCTAACATGTCTCCGGACTTGCAAAGGCAACATGAGGCCATGGAATTTGCTTGGGAGATTTACGACCACTTAGAGCAACTTTACCGCCCTCATGAACGTGTTACAAGGTATAACACTTCAAAGGAATTATTCCACTTGAGAATGAGGGAAGGTTCAAGTGTCCATGAATATGGACTCAGGTTTCTTGCCCTTACTGAGAAACTTGCTTCCATGGACATGCCACTGAAAGATGAGCTTTCAGTGGATTTGTTGCTAGCTTCGCTCCCACCATCATTCAACCCATTTGTCCTTAACTTCAACATGAATCATGCTGGTGCTACTGTAGCTGAGCTGATTAGTCAGCTTGTGACTGCTGAAAGCACGATCAAGAAGGACAATAAGGTTTTGATGGTGAATGCTCCATCTTCCTCTTCTGGGCCTTCTAAAGGTAAGGGCAAGAAAGCCCATAAGAAGAAGAAGAAACCCCTTAGGCCCACTGGTGGCATTTCGAAGGGGAAGGCCCAAAAGAAGAAGCGTGATCAGAAAGAGGATGTTTGCTTCCATTGTGGCAAAGCGGGACATTGGAGGAGAAACTGCCCAGAGTACAAGGCTACTCTGAAGAAAGGTATCTTTCTCGTTGAAGTAAATCTTTCTATTAATTCTAGTTCTTGGGTACTTGATACCGGTTGTGGAACTCATATCTGTAATGATGTACAGATGCTAAGTGAAGTCCAATAACTCAAATAAGGAGAATGTGTCTTAAAGATCGGCGATGGCTCAAACGTTGAAGCTCGAGCTTTAGGCACAATTAGATTAGATTTAGGTAGTTTTGAGTTAGTATTAAATAAAGTCCTTTATGTACCGAACATTATTCGTAATATAATTTCAGTTCCAATATTAGATTGTGAAGGTTATGAAACTTATATTAAGAATGGTAAATACTTTATCAAACGGAACAACTCTTCCGTTCATATCGGTACTCTAAGTAATGGACTTTACCTAACTCAAAATATCAATATTATGAATATACAACGAGAAACAAAGCGTAAGAGAGATGACAAAGTTTCAGCTCCCTTATGGCACGCTAGATTAGGACACATTTCCAAGAACAGAATTAGCAAGATAAACACTTTAGGATCATTCTCTGAAAATGATCTCAAAGAGTTAACTTCTTGCGAATCCTGTCTCAAAGGAAAAATGTCCAAAGTCCCTTTTAAAGGAACTGTGGAACGTGCTACTAAGGTTTTGGATTTGATCCATACTGATGTTTGTGGACCGCTTAGTGTAAGCACTAGAAACAATCATCAGTACTTCATAACCTTTACTGATGACTTTAGTCGGTATGGTTATGTATACTTAATGAAGTATAAATCTGAAGCTTTTGAGAAATTCTTAGAATTTCAAAAGGAGGTTGAGAACCAAACTGGTCACAAGATCAAAGCACTTCGATCTGATCGAGGAGGCGAATATCTTAGTGAAGAATTCCTTAATCATCTCAAGGATAATGGGATTATCTCTCAGTGGACTCCTCCGGGAACTCCTCAGCTTAATGGAGTTTCTGAGAGAAGGAATCGAACCCTACTTGATATGGTTCGTTCCATGATGAGTTTCACTGACTTACCACCTTCTTTCTGGGGTTATGCCCTAGAAAGTGCAGCAAAGATTCTGAATCTAGTTCCCTCTAAGTCAGTCCCCAAGACGCCCTATGAAATGTGGCATGGTAAAATCCCTAGTTATTCTTATTTAAGAATTTGGGGTTGTCCTGCTTACGTGAAGAGGACAGTGGGAGATAAGTTAGAATCTCGTTCTAACTTATGCTACTTTGTAGGTTATCCTAAGGAATCCATAGGATACTATTTCTATGATCAATCTGAGCAAAAGGTGTTTGTTTCCAGAAATGCCACTTTTCTTGAGGAACCGTTCCTTAAAGAAAAGAAAGGCAAGATCATAGAATTAGAAGAAGTACAAAGTGACCCCACACCACCCACTGAAGAAACGTCCCACTCTAATCAACCACAACCAATCACGAATTTCGATACACATGAAAATCCTCCTCTAAGGCGTTCTGAACGCACTCCTAGACAGCCGGATAGATGGTATGGATTCTTCCATGAAATCTCTCAAAAGGATAATGATCCTTTAACATATGAGGAGGCACTTTCAGATTCTGACTCTGAACAGTGGATAGAAGCCATGAAATCCGAAATGGACTCCATGAACTCCAACCAAGTTTGGACCTTGGTAGATTTGCCTGATGGGGTCAAACCCATAGGTTGCAAATGGATCTTTAAGAGAAAGCTTGGAGTTGATGGAAGCATTGCGGCCTACAAAGCAAGACTGGTTGCAAAAGGATTCACTCAAAGACCCGGCGTGGACTTTGGCGAAACCTTTTCACCAGTTGCAATGCAAAAGTCCATTCGAATCATGCTTGCCATTGCTACATATTATGACTATGAGATATGGCAAATGGATGTGAAAACTACCTTTCTCAATGGTGACATTGACAAAGACATTTATATGGAGCAACCCATAGGTTTCACATTCAGTGGGAGTGAGCAAAAGGTTTGCAAACTCCAAAGATCAATCTATGGATTGAAACAGGCTTCTAGGAATTGGAACATTCGATTTGATGAATCAGTCAAAGCGTTTGGCTTCATCCAAATTTCGAATGAATCATGTGTGTATAGAAAGGAATTGGAGACCTCAGTGCAATTCTTAGTACTTTATGTTGATGACATCCTTCTTATTGGGAATTCGAAGGATGACATGAAAGTGACTAAGTTATGGTTATCGAACCAATTCAAGATGAAAGATCTTGGTGATGCGTCCTATATCCTTGGAATCAAAATCTATAGAGATAGATCTAGAAGGTTAATAGGACTATCACAGTCGATGTACATTGACAAAGTATTGAAGAGATTCAATATGGAGTCAGCAAAGGTTAAGAACCTTCCTATGAGTGTAGGAACATGTCTTTCAAAGAAGATGTGTCCTAAGACTAACCTTGAGAAGGAAAGAATGACTCATACACCTTATGCATCAGCAATAGGTAGCATAATGTATGCAATGTTATGTACTCGACCGGATGTGGCTTATGCACTTAGTGTAACAAGTCGTTTCCAATCTGACCCTGGAGATGGTCACTGGGCTACCGTGAAGAATATTCTTAAGTACTTGAAAAGTTCTAAAGATTTATTCTTAGTTTACGGAGGTCAGAAAGATCTTACTGTCGAAGGATACTGCGATGCAAGCTTTGCATCTGACTTAGATGATTTTAAGTCAATGTCAGGATACATTTTCTGCCTAAACGGCGGAGCAGTGAGTTGGAAGAGTTCCAAGCAGACTACCACTGCAGATTCGACCACTGAGGCCGAATACTTAGCTGCAAATGATGCAGCTAAGGAAGGTGTTTGGATTAGAAACTTCATTCAAGAGTTGAATGTTGTTCCTAGCATGAAAGACCCCATTACTGTGTTTTGTGACAACACTGGGGCGGTTGCTCAAGCAAGAGAACCAAGATCTCACCAACGGACCAAGCACATTATGAGGAAGTATCACCTAATCCGTGATATTATCAAAAGAGGAGATGTGCAAATTGAGAGGGTCACATCAGCAGAGAACGTGGCAGATCCACTTACTAAACCCCTTAGTCGAGAAGCTTTCCAAGGTTATCTTCAGAAGATGGGACTTAGAATAGCTTTAGAATGGCTTTGACGGGCAAGTGGGAGATTGTTAGGAATAGTACCCTAGAAAGCCGATTGTATATCGACTTTGTGCTTTTCCTTATTGTAATCACAGACAATCTTTGAATAAAATAATGAATTGAGGCAACACTTCTTTATATGCTCTTATTTGGTATGCGTTTACTTTAGCTGTGCATGTATGAGAACTCCCCTAATCCTGATGACTTTAGGACTCTACCATTTAGGTGAAATGGTTCATGAAACGAGCCCTATATCACATAAGTCATGATTAGTAAAATACTCCAAGCCGATGAGTCCTACAGACAGTGGGAGTGTCAACCTGACTCCTCTAAGGCTTGCTTGTGGGATCACGCCCTTAAGAAGGACCACCTTGTTTCATGGAGGTGCAAAGTGTATAGTTGATACGTGCGTGATACATAAGGGTGCTTACTTTAATAAGTAAGTTCACTGAGGTGCCCCGTGTAAGAACATTCCTAAATGGGAAAGGAAGTTTCTATTTCAGGAAATGGAAACTTCCAGATTAGGAAATATCTCACGAGTCAATGATGTGATTAATTGATCCTTAGACTTGAGGTTCCTTGTCACTTTATGAGTTAACTCTGTAGTCTTAGGTATAAGCTTTAAAGGGTGTCGCCTTAGACAACTGATTCAAGGCTTATGCTGGGGCTGCACAAGTGACTCATGAAAGTGAATGAGAATCAAGAAAGGACCTACACTTGCATTTGCAAGGTGATCTCTTATTGTGTAAGTCATTCATATGCCATATGGAGTCCTTGGCCAAGGCAGCAGATCAAGACATCAAGAAAAGGGTTTCTTGGATTGAGATCAAATGGATATGAAATGCACTTAGCTTTAAGACCGGATTATTAGGGTTCTGATTATTCCCTTGCCCTAGATCTTGGTTGAGAGATAGTAAGTAGGAGGATTGTATCTCACATGAATCAATGACTTAAAGGTTCTGTCGAATCCGAACATTCCAATTCAGCTAGGGGTTAAACACCTGTTGCTAGACTATGGTCGTTTAATCTGTGGACTGATTAATTAATTAGCGAATTAATTAATTAGGGTCACTGCTAATTGAATTGAGAACCTAGAGGGTCACACACAACAACTTGGTTACATGAGTTGAGGCTTGAAAATGATTAAACGAGTTAATCGGGCCAAGAGGGTTCCACACGTGTGGCTCACGTGAGTGACACGTATCACTGTGACACGTGTCACACACGTGTGTGTATGTATATATTATATACATATTAAATAATTAATTAGTTAATTATTTAATAGACTTTGGTTTAATTTTGAATTAAAAGGAAAGTCTAATTTTGGAGAAAATAATCTAGTTAATTAATTACGAATTAATTAATTAGATAAAAATAAGTTATTTATTTTATAATAAATAAAGTATAAAATTATCCAAAAATAGTTTGGATATTTTTAGCTCTCTTAAAAGTTGACTAGAATTAGAATTCAAAGTCAAAGTTGGAAAATACTTGATCATCAAGTAATAGGAGAGAGAGGGACCAAATCCTTTGTCCATTAGGACTAGGTTCGGCCGCCCCTCCCCTTTCCTATATATAGGGGAGCTCATGCTCCCCTTTAGAGCTAATAGACAATTCTTGGTTCATGTGTTGAACACCTTCCTTTCTCCAAGATTAAATTAAACCCTAGGTTAAGCCTAAACACTAACTAGAGAACTAGCATCCTTACTAGTTAGATTGTGATCAAGTTGGTGGACTTTCTCTAGAGACTTCAAGTTAGAAGTTTGAAGATTCGAACTTAACCAAGGAGAGGGGATCAAGCCGCGAGAAGAGCGTTCTTGGGTGGCTTGAAACGCTTCAAGAAAGAATTAAAAGAAAAGTAAGTTTTCTATCTTTACGAATTTGGTTACACGATTGCGAGTTCAAGGTCCTTTTGTTGGGAAAAATTTTTAAATTCCGCTGCTTTCTGATTCGTGTTTTCCAACATCGTCTTCAAATGCTGGAGTATAGTCCGGTTGGTTACCTCAGCTTGACCGTTGGCCTGAGGGTGGCCCATGGAAGTGAAGCGTTGCTCAATCCCTAGCTCGTAGCACCAGTCTCGTGTGTCAGCGGCGATGAATTGGGAATCGTTATCCGAGATGAGCACCCTCGGGATGCCATATCTGCAAATGATGTTCTTCCAGATGAAGTCCCTCACCACTTTGAACGTTATCTTCGCGACCGCTTTGGCTTCAGCCCACTTGGTGAAATAATCCACTGCGAGTATTACAAATTTCTTTTGACCGACCGCTATAGGAAGGGGTCCCACTATATCGATCCCCCATTGATCGAAGGGCCATGAAACATCGATAGGGATCATTTGGGTTGCCGACTGTTGAGGGGTGTTGGAATGAAACTAACACTTAGGGCATTTTCTGGAGTAGTTGATGGCATCATGCAGTAATGATCTGCTCAATGTATTGAGCCTCGAGAATTTTGTTGACCTTCTCAATGTATTGAGCCTCGAGAATTTTGTTGACCTTCTCTTCGATGATCTGCCTCCTGAATCCATAAACATCCCTTTTCTTTTGCTTGACAGGTTTGAAGACTGGATCCACGTTGAGCCTGTGGACAATGACGCTCGGACCTATTCCAGTGAGGTCAGAAGCCTTCCATGCGAACACATCAACGTTCTCTCGAAGAAAGTTAATCATCATGATCTGTGATGGACCGTCGAGATTAGAGCCTATCTGGGTGGTCTTTTCGGGATTCCCCTGTTCCAATTCGATGGCCAGAAAGTTTTCTGTAGGCTCAATACGCACCTCAGGCCTCGGAAGTTCGAGCGCTCGTTTCTTGCCTGTGAGTGTTTCACCGGGACTCCCTGAGGATGTATGACCCTCGTCATCCGAGGATGATTCTCCAACCGCTCCGAGAGGTGTACTCCCGGCACCCTGGGGCGCGCCCTCGGCCTTCTTTTGGTTTTTCTTTTTGTAAAGTTTGACCCTCTTGCGCTCGAGGCCGTCTTCATCTAACTTTGAGAAGTCGACTGACTTTTTGGTGGAACCTGCTTGGACGGTTTGTTTGGGTTTGTGGCTTCGAAGGGAAAGGATGTAGCATTCCCAAGCCTCCTTTAAATTGCACAGTACTTCGTCTGTTCCCTCGGGGGTGGGGAACTTGACCTTTTGGTGGTATGTTGAAATATCTGCTTTGAAGTCAACGAGCGCCGCACGTCCAATGATGATGTTGTAGGGGAGATCCACTTCGACCACTGCATAAAGGACGCTCAAAGTTTTCCGCCGTGGGGCACGACCAAAAGAGGTGGCCAAGCAAATTTATCCGCGAGGGACAATCTCGGAACCCCCAAAGCCGACGAGGGCTGTTCTGAGGGGTTCGAGGGGAATGTTTGTTATTTTCATCTTTTGAAACGTTGAGTACAGGAGAACATTCACAGAGCTTCCACTATCAATTAAGACCCTCTTTACAACGTGGTTATGAACGTCTAAACTAACCACTATGGGGTAGTCAGAGGTTTCACCGACCCCATGGGGAGTTACAATGTGCTCTAGGTCTTTCTCTGTGAACCCTACAATGTCATTCTCTTTCGAGCGTGAAGAGCTATTGACAGAGAGTACAAGCTTGGGCTGGGAAGGTCTCTGATCATAGCTTCGGACATGGCGGCGCTGGGACGCATTAGAATCCCCTCCCGAGGGTCCCCCGGCGATCATGTGGATGACCGCAAATGGTTGGTTCTCCACGTCAGTGGCCTTATGCTTGTTGTGCTCGCTGGTCTCAGGGCGGTGATGGCGCGTGCTTCTTGAGCGCTAGCGGCTCCTTCCTCTGGCTCTCGCGCGCTCGGAGCAATGTTCATCATACCTCTCCAGCACCTTCACAAATTCTTTGAGGTGCCCCCCAGCGATGAGCATCTGAATCTCGCTTTCCAATTGGCGACACTCATTTGTGTCGTGTCCCTTCTGTTTGTGGAAGGCATAGTACTTTCCCGAGCGTTTTTTAGCCTCGATCTCCCTCATCTTAGGCGGCCATTTGTACAGTTTCTTGTCCGCCATGGAATAGACTTCGGCAATTGGACGGTTGAGGGGGATGCGCTCGTATCCACGAGGGGGTGGGGAATTCCTTCGAGCGGGCACTGGGCTTCGACGACGATTCTTAGACTCGACCCTGTCCTCCGTGCCCCGACTGGTTCGAGGGGCATTGGCAATTTTCTGATCCCTCGCAATGTACATGTCTTCGAAGGTGAAGAAGGAGTCAACTATATCCTTGATCTCTATCAGCGAGCGTGGCTTCTTTTTCGCTACCTCTTCCACGAACTCCTTACTGACATAGTTTTTCATGTTGATGGCCCCAAAGAGTACCTGCCTCAAAAAATCCATTGAGGGCTTTTCCACCAGCAGAATCTCCTTGTTAATCTGCCCATGAAGGACCTAAGCGTCTTGTGGGGTCCTTGTACCAGGCTGTAGAGAGCCGTGGCAGCGGGCGATGGAGCTTTCAAGGAACTGAAGTGGCTCATGAAGGCGTCAGTCAAATCGTTGTACCCTCGGATGAAGTGGGGAGGTAGCTTCTTGTACTATTTCTGAGCCATTCCCACGAGGGAAGTAACAAATACCTTGGTCCAGTAATGACTGGAATGCTTATAAAGGTGCATCAAGTGCACGAAGTGATCCAGGTGCTCGGTCGGATCTGTGGTCCCGTCGTACCGATTGACGGACGTGGGAATTTTGCCCTTCCCGACGTTGGCCATCAGAATGTCATCAATAAGGGGCGAACCACCTGTCAAAGGCCTGTGGTTCCCGCCCTCACGGTCATGTTCCTCGCTGTCTTCCTCCCTCCAGCGGTGGGGGACTTGGTTGCGTGGAGGACGAGCGTCTCTGGCCTTGGACCTCTCATCCCCCTCATGGGGGATTTGAGACTGCGCACGAGAGAGCTGTCCCACGATATGCTGCAGGTCTTCCAGCTGGTCCTGCACTACGGCTAGCCGAAGGTCGTCTCCTTCCCTCCTATTGGCTCTTCTGGTGGTCCTGGATTGGACCTCTTCTTCAACATCTCCCCTCGCGGGGGGATCTTTCTCCTTCTTTCCCAGTCGCAACTCCGGGTCAGCCCTCGGGGGGGCATCTTTTCCTTGTGCTGGATACGGTGGAGGTGGCTGGGCCCCTAGCACATTCTGTGCCATCATGAGGGGGTGGATCGGGAGACCACCAAGTGGAGGTGCCGCTCGCGAGCCTCCCTCCTGGGGGAAGTAAGCAGAGGTGAAATGACCCCAGGCGTTTTGCACGGTCTGCACCTCGCGCTGAGCGTAAAGCGTCTGAAGTTGCTCTCGAGTTAATGGTGGCATCTCCACTCCTTGGATCTCCTTTGGCATGGAGATGGGAAGTTATAACGTGCCCACTTGGTAGGTCTGGATCATGGGCATCATTCCGGGCATCATGGTGGGCTGCACATACATGAACCTCGGCGGCAGCATCGCCATGGAGTAGGCGACGGGATTAGAGAAATGGTTGGTGGGGATGAGCGCTGGATGAGGAGGAACGATACCAGATCCCCCTGCCCCGTTTCCATTGGGTGGGAGAGTTGCAGCTGCTACCTCCGTGTCTCGGCCCCATTTCCGGCAGTAGGTGGGGGCGCACCTCCGGCAGGGATGTTGCTCTCCATGTTCTCCTCATTCACCGGAGGAAGGGCGTTTCTGTTGTCCACAATTCCAGACCTGGTTGCTGTCACCATGATTGAAAATTGCAGGTGTTACTGTTCACTAGCTTGAGGAGGAAGAATCTGATGAAGATGAAGATGAAGATGCAGATGATGGTTCCCACAGACGGCGCCAAAAATGATGGTGCGAAAACTTAGAAGGTTGCTTTAACACCAAACACTTAGAAATTTGTTTAGGAAAGGGAGACTATCACAGGCGTTGAGCCTCAGGAACTGGGTTTCCTTTTGAGCGTGGGTTCTTCCAGCTAGGATAACACCAAGAGTGCAAGTGTAATAGAAATGCAGCTTAGGTGAATGGAATGCGGAGCTTGTGAAGAAGGGAATGCATCGGAAATGCCCAGTTTATGCAGAGTATTCTTGTGGAAGAAGATAACTTAGGGGAGAAACCCCTATTTATATGTTAGGGGTGAGGGTGCTTTGGGTATTTTGAATAAGTGGTCCTAAACCTGTGTTGCCCTAACACGTGGCGAACCGTGATGGTATGAAAGCGATGTCTCTGAAAAGTGGGCGGCGTGTCAGGTGCGAGGTGCGCACTGCCACTGTATCAGAGGTTGTTGGCGAGGATAGTGTGATGGGAGGCTCAAGATCCGTCATGCAAGCGTACGGATGCCTTACTTGGGGCAGATCTTATCCGAGCGCGGGTGACGCTCGAAGGGACGCACGAGAGGGCTTCCTCTGGAAGATGACCCACGAGAGTCAATTAACCGAGCGTAAGGAAAGAGGTGCCCTCGTGAAGCGCTTCCCTGGAGAGGGTGACTTCGAGAGGACCGTAGCGCGAGCGCCAGGTTTGACAGCCTGAATCCCTTGCCCGAATAGTGGGCCGAGGCAAATGGGCCTGGATTGGCCAACAAGTGAGTGGGCTGGGCTGGTCCGCGAGCCCCGTAATGCGAGCGTTCAAACTCTGGGTCTGTAGATGGCGACACGTGGACGGCGTGGATCCAAGCGTGCTTTTATGTCTCATCAGTATTTATATCCTATTATGTTGTATATTTTATTGGGGAGTAAAGTAAAAATATTCCAAACTGATGAGGAGTTTTTTCAAACTGCCCCTTATTTTCAATATTTTCTTTTATATTTTATTATATTTCTTTGCAATTTTTTATCGGGTAATGTGGGATAAACCACCCATTGGGCATCATATTTTTACTTAACTCTCCAATTGGGCATCATATTTTTACTTAACTCCCTACGTATAAATTTCACATAATGTATACAAATATAATATAATATAGTATTTATATCCTATTATGTAGTATAAATTTATTAGTATATTGTATTAAAAAGTGTTATAAATATATTCTAACTCTCAAAATGCGTTGTATGATTTTCACATAATGTAGTACAAAAATGTTCTAATGCAGTATTTATATCCTATTATGTAGTATAAATTTATGGGGAGTTAAGTAAAAATATTTCAAACTGATGGGGAGTTATTCGAGACTGCCCCATTTCTTATTTGTAAATTTTTTTTTGTCTAATTTTTGCTTTTATTTTCGTGAATAAGGGCAATATGTGTGGCTCAAATAACAAGTGAAGGTTTATAAAACACAAGGTTTTTTATGCTAATTTTTTAAACATAGGATTTATCTTGCATTTTTAATATTTCACAAGATTTTCCTAGCAATTATCTCCTATATTATATTAAGTGAGAGGACCAAGTTTGATCGGTTGGACTGCCTATTTCTTGTTTTTTTTTTAATTATTTTCATTGATTTTAGGAAGAAAAAAAAAAAAAAAAACCACCCCACGTACAACATCAACCGTTCTCAAACTATTTTCTTGGACTCTTTATTTCTTTTAATTTTGTTCTAATTATTTTTTAAGAAAATACTCAAGTACAAAACTAACTAATTTCAAACTTGCCAACAGGGGTGGGTCCAAGTCGTAAATGGATTCATTCTCAAAGACAAGGTTTCGGGTTCGAATCTCGTTTGGGTGTACGTGTGTTAAAAAAAAAAAAAAAAACTAATTTCAAACGTGTCAAAACTTCCTTTTATTTTATAAGTTAAATGGCACTTCACCACCCCTATACCCGTAAAAGTTAATTAAAAACACTTTATTGCACGTTACCCCCTAAATTAATTTCCAATATTATTTTAATATTAAAAAAATAAACTAACTCAAATTTATTAATTAAGTCAAAGGACGGTGGTTGTTCAAATCATGAGGATTTTTTAAAAATATTATTTAATTTAATTCGAATTTGAAAAGTGATATTGTGAATATGGTGGGTTAATATTTTGTTATAAATTGTCACAACTTGGGGTAACCTTTTTTTTTTTTTTTTAACGGGGTCGCCATTATCTTTGGCTACGCAGTTCTTCTTTAATATTTTTTTTTAATATTTTATTGGGAGTTGTCTGTCTCTCTGGCGATCCCATTAAAAAAATAATTTTTTTTAATATTTTATTGGGGGACACCACGCACTCTAGCGCCCCCATTAGAAAAATAATTTTTTTTTTTTGAGATAAAAAAAAGGTCGCCACAGAATGTGGCGACTAGCGAGGTTTAACCAGATATAAACTGGTCCACGCTTCCAGATAGTATGATATAAATTTAACAATATGTTATATAATTATAATTTGTTTTAATTTTGATTTTTTTAACTCTAATTAAATAAGATATGGTTAAAATCTCACCTTTAATTCTAATTAAATAATATATCGAGGAATAAAACAAATAATAAAGGCTCTGATACCATGACAGAGGGATCTTTTATTAAGGCGGAATTAAAGATGATAAAAATGAAATCATATATAAAAAGATTAAATCATTTGTAAGCCCATATCAGAATTATTATACTGTAAATGGTAGTTTTACAGGATTAAATAAGCTAGAGATATGATTCTTAACCAGTCATGGTGGCAAGCCCTGAAAACGCCTAAATCATGGCAACAAAACGGGCGAAACCAGACTTCGGTTTTAAATCTAATCTCGGCTTATTTTAATTCTAACCATCCCAGAAA
Source organism: Lantana camara (assembly GCA_037501455.1). Taxonomy (NCBI): domain Eukaryota; kingdom Viridiplantae; phylum Streptophyta; class Magnoliopsida; order Lamiales; family Verbenaceae; genus Lantana; species Lantana camara. The sequence continues at coordinate 108,697,971 of CM074856.1, read as the reverse complement.
TAAATTTTTTGATCTGGTACTTTTTTTTTTTTTTTTTTTTTTAAATCCCACCATGAACATTGATCTTAATCACATGATATAATTCAACACATTAATAATTAGCCAGCCATATTAGGCGGCGAAAAATAAACAAAATTGTAATATGTAAGAACTTGAAAGTAAATTGACTTACTTAGCTGATGTACCCCAGTGTTGCAAGGTTGCAAAAGATTTTTTCTCAAAAAATTGTAAAGTGTTTACAAACTGGAATTGAAAATTAAACTTGGTAAATTTCGCTCTGCCTAATGCAGTAACGAACTGACCTATAAATACACAAAAAACTCGGATTTGAAATCCGGAACTAAAGGCTAACCTAAACTATTTGCACCATTATGAATGTGCAAAGTACAACTTTATTAAAACCATGGTTACTTTATTAAAACCACGGCAAACAAAACAGCGGGCAATTCTTTCCGCAAATGGTATTTGACGGGTGGTTGGCATATCATTTTATCAAGGTCCCATCTTGTCCTTTCCTTTTCCTTCTTTATTCAAATATTTTTGAATAACCTGATCCAAATCTTCGAACATATCCTCATAAGGATTCTGAGCTTCTCCAGCTGGACAATATTCATCATTGGATAAAGTATCCATAGAGGCACTGGATTGTGTATCAAAACTTAGATTTTTCATTAAATCTTTCTTTACTTCCTTAAGATAGGAAGCCACTTTTTCTTCGTCCGAAACTTGTCCTTTTTGAAAATATAATTTCTTTGAAATATATTCAAATGGACTAGGAGTTTTATTCTGTTCCTCCGGAATAATATATTCATGAATTTTTGTCTTGATATTATCAATGGTCTCTTGGCCTTCCATACTTCCTTCTTTATTAAGAGCCAGCATTTTCTTCCAGAACTTAGTATAAAAGGTTCTGAATAAGCAAGGTATCTTCTGTTGGGTTTCTCCCAACTCTGGTTCCCATTTCCAAATCCAAGGGATACCAAATTCAGTAAAGAAATGGAGAAAAGGCATTCCTTCAATCCATTTTCCATTGCTCTGAGCATCAAGAATTTTGGGAGAAATTTCTACCCATTGAGAATATAATTCCTGAAAATTATTTGGCAAAATTTTTGCTATGGGGCCAAAACTAAACCACCATTGGTATAACCAATTTGGAATGTCCTTGTTATAAACATTTAGACAGATTTTAAAAAACCATGAATGTTTATGAAGCTCATTCTGGTAAAGGAATGCTTTATTAAATGCTTCAATATAATCCCAATAATTAAATTTGATTTTAATTTGGGAATTTTGGAGACTATATTCTCTTTCTCTGAGTGTACTTATTCCCCACTCTTCAGCAGATATTATCTGCTTGATAATCACTTTACTAAAGCTATAAACTTTAGTTTGTTTTCCTGCAAAATAATGAGTGAATTCACAGGATCCTGTCACTTTGAGTATATTTTCAAAATGGGTTCGCTGTTTATATGAACCAGCAGTAAATGATGCATTATCCAAATATCTCTGCATGAGATGCCAGATATTATCTTTCCATATCAAATCTTTATCTTCTAAGAGGAATATTACCTCTTTATGAGTGTTTTGCTCATATGGTAGTTCTGACGAATCAATTTCTTCATCCCCTACAATATTAGCATAGGATGGAGCAGATTGAGTATTACTCTCCTGCTTAGCTTTATAAGCTAAAAATTCCTTTTATAAGGGATCATCCTTTGGTGTATTACTTGAGGATGATGAAATATTTGCAATATTTTCAGCTATTAGCTTTTGGTTGCCAAATTGGGCAATGGTTCTTCCACCTCTTCCTCTATTAGAGGAATTTCTGCCTCCTTGAGGTCGCATCCTGGAAATATCAATAAAATCAAGCTATTAGCTTTTTTAATTTATTTTTTACAGCTATAAGCTGTTTTTCATCCTCTTCAATATAATGATTGAGGCCATGAACATTATTAAGGAAAAAACATAAAGACTTAGTCTGCTCAATTTGAGCTTCTAAATAATGTTGATGAGCTATAAGCTTTGGAATCAATAATTTATGACGCCAAACTGTTTCAAGGCCAGGAGATTTAATATTAGTCCTGACATCATAAGATCCAATTAGAGGAGGATCGAAATCATATTTGAATTCTCTCCAATTCCAGATATTTATAGTTTTATTTCTATAAATATCTCTTTTATTGAGAGTGTCCATATCTGCAAAATCAGGCAATATAACAATTAATTTCGTTAAGAATTTCTTCATGATAATAAATGCTAGTATTAATTTGCACACAGGCATTAGCATGACTGCTTTTTCTTGTGATATAATCAATATTATTTCTGGGATTAAGAATCTCATTGTTGATCTTATCCTCCCAATAAATAATATTTTTCTCATGCTCTTTTGAAAGGAAAACCAATTTTTTCACATAATTATGAATCCCCTTAGCTTTATCCCAATTGATAGATTCATAGAACCTATGGGAAGGAAACTTCTGCACCCTTCTAGGATTATTCATTCTGTAAATATTCACGAGTTAAAAAATCAGGAAGACTATTGTCAGTTCCTTTCTTATAAATAATATCAAAATCAAAAGGGGCTAATTGGGCCTGCCATCTAGCAAACATTTGTTTGGAAACTTCATGATCAAAGTTTTTATTGAACATGTATTTAGCAGCTTGACAATCTGTCTTAATAATAAATTTCTGATTATATAAATCATCTTGAAATTTTAAAACACATTTAAGAATAGCTAAGATTTCTTTAGCAATAGTAGCATAATTTCTCTGACTGTCTTTCCACTTCCCAGAGTGGAATCTAACAAGATATTCTTGTTGGTTATGAGGAGATATCTGTTTAAGAATTCCTCCATATCCTATCTCAGAGGCATTAGTCTCTATAATCTTATCCCAATTTGGATTAGCAAGCATTAAGCAAGGTAGATTTATGACTTTTCCTTTAATTTTCTTGATAGCCTGAGTATGATTCCCAGTCCAAGGTTTTGGATTCTTCTTTAATCTATCATAAAGAATTGCTGTATCTTCAGCAAGATTCTTATAATAAGGAGAAATATAATTTAAACTCCCTAGAAATCTTTGAAGTTGAGTTTTATCAGTAATTTGATTCGGAAATTTCGAAGCAAATTCTATACTTCTATTAATCGGAATTATTTTTCCTTTTTCAATATTATGACCTAAAAATCTTATTTTAGTTTGAAAAAGAAGCATTTTTGGCTTAGATATAACCAAACCATTTTGGATAACTATTTTCTTGAATATGTCAAGATGTTTAAAATGACTTTCAATATTTTTTGAAAATACTAGGATATCATCAATATAAACAATTATGAAATCACTATAAGGATTGAAAATATCATTCATAATATTTTGAAATTCTGAAGGAGCATTTTTTAACCCAAAAGGCATTACTTTCCATTCATATTGTCCAAAAGGAACATTAAAAGCAGTTTTATAAATATCTTTATTATGAATTTGAATTTGCCAATATCCTGATTTTAAATCAAATTTAGAAAATATTAAAGCATCATAAAGTCTGTCCAATAAATCCTTTTTATTAGGTATTGGATATCTTATCCATTTAAGAGCAGTATTAAGAGGTTTATAATTGATGACTAACCTGGGAACTCCTCTTTCTTGTTCAGCTTTTTTATTAACATAAAAAGCTGTACATGACCAAGGAGACTTAGAGGATCTTATTAATCCTTTGGTTTGAAGAGATTCAATCTCTTTTTTACAGAGATCTAAATATTCTCTGTTCATTTGGCAAGGTCTTGCCTTTGTAGGAATTTTCTTTTCATCAAAATCTTCCTCATACGGAAGTGAAACTATATGTTTCTTTCTGTCCCAGAAAGCATTAGGATGATCATTACAAATTTGCAAAGAAAATTGATTATGGAGAAATTTAATTTTTTCTTGTAATTTAACGTTCTTCAAAACATTATCAATGTTATTGAAGTCGATTTCTTGTTTAAGGAAATTAATCTGTTTTTCCTTTCTTTCAATTAAAGAATCCTTTATTTGATTTAAAACTCTAGTAAAGGGTTCAATAATAAATTGGAAAGATATCTCTTTTCCTTCAAAGGTTCCAATAAAACCCTTTTCATCAATATTTTTTATCGGAAATATTTTCTTTAAAAAAGGTGTTCCAAGTATAACTTGGTTAGTAATATTTTTTACTAAAAGAAAACTATTAGGAATGCAAACTTTATTTTTGCAAATATAAGCTTTAGGAAGTTTATAATTAATTTTCATTTTCTGACCATTGGCAGCACTTATAGAATGAGTGGTTTTATGAAAATACCTGGTCAGAATAATGCCTTCCTGGATACAATTTAAATCTGCACCACTATCAACAAGAGCTATAAGATCTTGTTTATAATTTCCATCAATTAAAAGAGAAATTTTTATAAACCATTTTTGGGATATAACCATTTCTAAAGTTGAAAGAAAATTATCTTCTTCAGAAAAAGCAATTTGATTTTCTTCTTCTTCAGGAATATAAACTTGTTTTCCACGGCTTATTTCCAATTTGAAAACTCTTTCCTCAAGATGTTTATTATCATTTTTCAAATCTTTTATCTCTTTTTTAAGATTTTGAATCTCCAGAGATAAATCAGTTTTAGTAGAAGGATGATTGGAAGTTTGTCTCTTTTTCAAAATTTTTTGAACTTCTGCCATAGTATATGGTTCAGAATTTCTTTGAAAACTTTGATTTTGTTCCAAATCATTAGAATTATTAATCTGATCAATGATTTTTGATCTCACATCAGGATCTTGAATCGTTTTTAAAATATCAAGAATATTATCATTAGTGATAACATTTATTTCCTGGAATTGAGAAAGAATTTGATAAATAGTTCCTTCTTCCATATCTGAAGAATCAGCCTGGTTATCACAGGTTAAACCATTTTTACATGGTTCACATTCTTCTGATTCAGAAGAATCATTTTCATTTTCTAAAACTTCTAAATCATCTGAGTGTAATGATTTTTCAGTTTCAGAATCTGAATTCAAAAGAATTTTGCAAAGAGTATCCTTAATATTATCATCAACCTCTAAGCTTCTGATTTTCTTCTTAGTCCAACATTGATTAGCATAATGACCAATCTTACCACATTTCCGGCAGATGATAGGAGGACTAGTAGTCTTTCTTTTATCTCTCCTCATTTCTCTTTTCTCCCTTCTTTTTCTATGTTTATGTTTAGAAAAGTCAGGAGATTTATGAAATTTCTTTCTTTTATTATTCTTATCTTTATCTAAAGGAGGATTAGAAATCCCAAACTGATCACAAAATTGACCTAATTGTCTTCTTTCACTGATATTATGCTTTTTAATTTGTTGGCTTAGCTTTATTTCATTGCATAAAGCTAGTCCTTCCGTTTTACAAACAACTATAAGTTGTCCATAATTATAACTATCATAATTAATATTAACTTCCCCTTGTCTAAGGGTTTTTCTAACCCTTTCTGCAAAAAGAGAGGGTAAACCATCAATAAATTTGGACTTCCAATGAGTACTATTAGACTCAGGAAGTTCCATAACTCTACTAAGGAAAGTATCCTTATACCATCTAAAAGATGTAAGAGTTTTACATCTGAAATTCTGGAGTAGAGTCCTGATATTATCACTGTTTTCCGAAAATCTACCAGTAAAATGTTCAATGATATTAACTATCAAAGTATAAACAGCATCTTGGGTATCAGTCCCATTTTCATTTTTAATAGTATTTATAACATCCTGCTTATTAGCATCAGTAAGAAAATGATCCCACCAGCCTTTTAATTGACCAGTGAATCCAGCAATTATCATTTTGGCAATATCTTTATCTCTATTACCATTAGTTTTACAGATGGTGCTATACATAAGCATCCTATGAACAGTATTATAAATTTGTCTTTCCGCAAAACCATTAATATTCCATTCATAGATATTTTTCCCGCTGTAGGAATTATTAAACATATACTCATTTTCTTCAAGAAGAATATCTTGAGGAGTAGGCCTAGGATAATAATACATCCTTTGAGTTGGCTTATCAGCATATTTAGATAATTTATTAACTTCATCTTTCACAGTATTATGAAAACCTTCATTTTCAGACATACTGTCTGCAAATTCTTTATTAAGAGCACTAATTCTGAGTCCTTTGAATTTTTCATCTAGAATTTTTTCTAAATCAGTCATAGATTTTAATTTAAAATCCTTGACTTTAGGAGGAGGTTGAACACTAGGGATAATTCCACTAGAAGCTTCTTGGGGTTTTTCATTTTTATCCTGAATTTTCAAATTATTAATATCAGAGATAAGTTTTTCAACTCTTTTATTTAAAGAAGAAATATTTTCTCCTAAAACAATTAAATACATATTAGTAAAATTATGTTGTTGAACTATATTGTTCATATGTTGCAAAGTTATAGGTAAAGTATTGTTTTCAAATAATTTTTGAAATGCATTATAAAATCTAATCTCATTACCTTTCTCTATAGAGAAAGAATAAGGAGGGGGAAATTTTGATTTCAAAATTTCTCCACTATGAGTGAGTCTGTATTCTCTTTCAATGACAGATATATGATTTTCAACATACTTAGTTATAAACCAAGGAACAAAAGATATTTTTAAATTCTTTTCAGAAAGATCTTTATAAAATTCTTCTTGAAATATTTTTCTATCTTCTTTAGAAAAGTTTTCATAAAGCCATTTTTTAAATGGTTCCCATTTAGGAAGATTAAAATCATTTTGAATTTGTTTTCTTGCCGGAGATCCCGGACTAAAATCAATTTTAGGTTTATTAATCATCATAAAGAAAAATTCATTTCTGAAGCAGTTATATCTGCATCTTTGACATTATAAATGCCTTTCACAATATTATCAGGTTGAATTTTTAATTCATCAACCCTTTCAAAATCAGATTCTTCAACAGATTCTGTTTCTCTTATTTGAGAAGTAGAAGCTCTTGAAGGAGATTGAGTAAAATATATAGGAGAAATATGATGATGTGATTTAGATCTTGTATAAGATCTATTGCTTCCTCCTATAAGGTTTCTGGGGGGTTCAAAACTTATTTGAACATTCCCTTCAGATGTTTGGAGAATGCTAGTTGGATTGTAACTAGTATTAGATTGAGCAGGAACAGCTTGCTCAATTATTCAATTCTCTGGGAAAGTTATTTCATCCCACTTAATAGATCTTCGAGTAGTAATCTCAGATCTACTAAAATTACTTTCTATAAGAATAGTTTCATCAGCAGGTTTATCAACCATCTTACATCTAGGAGTTAAGGTTTGAAGGGGTTTGTAATAAATTCTGTAACAAACACATATAACCTCAGATCCAGGAGCATAATTATAACCATGCGTTTTGATATTAAGAGTTAAAGCATCTAATATATTAACATCAGATAAAGATAACTGTAAATTAGGATAAACATTAAAATAAACTGGACCATGGGCTAGACTGGATTGTATAATGCCCATCAACGATTGTTTCCATATTAAATTTCTACCATCTCTAAGAGCAGCTATAAAACTCTTAGGTAAACCTTCTAGGGTTAAAGGTTTAAAAGCAACTTGAACTAATCCAATATGGATAAATTTGTAAATACCTCTATATTTATTGAGGTCTCTATTATTAAGCAATTTAATAATCATTTCATCCTTATTAAGGGAAATAGTTTCTTCTGTAGTTTTAACCACATGCTTGAAACTTAATCTATCAAAAGTTCCAAATTTATAGATAACAGTAGGATCTATTTTAGGAATAGTCCATTTATTAAGAAGATCAAGATTTTGAGGAATATCATATTCCTCTTCAATACTATTTTTAACAGTATCCCTGTTTCTAAACATATTCATCATATGCAGAATGGATGTGTTGAATCATACCAGAAATTAAGATCAATACCCATGGCTCTGATACCATGACAGAGGGATCTTTTATTAAGGCGGAATTAAAGATGATAAAAATGAAATCATATATAAAAAGATTAAATCATTTGTAAGCCCATATCAAAATTATTATACTGTACATGGTAGTTTTACAGGATTAAATAAGCTAGAGATATGATTCTTAACCAGTCATGGTGGCAAGCCCTGAAAACGCCTAAATCATGGCAACAAAACGGGCGAAACCAGACTTCGGTTTTAAATCTAATCTCGGCTTATTTTAATTCTAACCATCCCAGAAATAAATTTTTTGATCTGGTACTTTTTTTTTTTTTTTAAATATACATAATAAATAAAAAATTAAGATATTGCTCAAAATCATTGTTTAATTCTAATTAAAATCACTTTTAAATTTAAATTAAATAAAAAAAAGGATAAAATCACATTTAATTCTAATTAAATATTATATTGATGGATTAAAAATATACCAATTCTAACTATTACGTACACATCATTTTTAAAACATACATAATAAATAAAAAATCACTTTTCAATTCTAATTAAATATTATATTAATAAATAAATAAATATGTAATCTTCTTTTTTTCTCTCTTTTTATTCCTTATATATATATATACATAATATGTAACGCCTCGGTTTTCATTTGTACTAATATTTCGTATGTGTTTATAAATTGTGCAATTAAATTATTTAATTATGTGATTAATTGTTTATAAGTGTTTTAAATATTTAATTTTAATAAATTGTTATTAGTTTATTTTATTTCATTATTTTATTTTATTTTATTACGTAATTAATATATTTAATTTGATAATTAAGTGTTAATGATAATTAATTATATCTTTAATTATACTAATTAATTACAATATTAATCGTGACTTTGTTTTATTTTAAAAATAGAATTTAAATTTGTTTATTTAATTTGAAATGTTATGAATTGTTAATGTATTGTTCTTGCATGATTTAAACGCGCTTCGTTCTTATATGATTTGATATCGAAAATTCATGAAAATTTAGTATGTTGTAGATTTATGTGTTATGAACATGTTTATATGCTCGTTTTATGTTTTCCACTTCGTTTGACGTGGTAACGAATTTATTTTGATTTGTGGAACCAAATCGGGGGCTAATGGGCAATTAGCGCACCCTTGGTTCCTTATGTGATATCTTGAGCTAGGAAACTCGGATTCGAGTTTCGTCAACCTCACTGAACTCGTAACGAAAATTCAAGTTTAATGAACTTAGCCTCATATTTTTCCAAAGTTATTTGAACCTCCGAAATTCAACCGAAAAGTGTTACGTTCGTCAAAACTGCCACCTTTTACTAAAAGAGCCATAACTTTCTCAAACCTTGACCAAATTAACCATGGTTTGATTCCTTGGAACCCTAACTCAACCCACTAACACTCCATACCAGCCCCAAACCGAACCAACCCTCACACTTAGAGAAAAATTAGCCAAAAGCCCCTGCTCTCCAGAAAATCCCGTCACCATGCCCTACTTGGAGATTTCAAGCTCAAATCTCTTCCATCTTCCATCCAATCCACAAGGTGAGTTTAGGGTTATGTTATACACTTATTATGTGTCATTTTAAGCCATGTTTCCCTAAATTTGAGCTGGTATACTTGGAGATATGAGGATATACATGAATAGTTAGGTTATGGGTGCATATGTTGATCTCTCTCATTCCTTGATTATTTTGGTTGATTTAAAGCATGAATATGTTGGTCTTGATTCCCTCTTTGCATCTATGGTAATGTATTTTGTTGTAGTTGAGCATTAAGTGTGATATCATTGATGAAACTTGAAGGAATTGGGTGAAACTTGACTTCTTTTTCTCCTTCACGACTTGATCTGCTGCTGCTGTGTTTTAGGATAGTAATTGCTGTCAATTGTTGATCATTTTTGCCTTGTTTGCTGCACCTACATACCTGATCATGTTGAGTAGGAGTTGGAATGGTTGTGCCCTGTTTTTGTGAGGTTTTGTCCCTGTTTTTGCTGCAAACTTCTGCTGTCAGCTGCTGCTCTTTCTCCTTGTTGTTTGGTTGTTCATTTTCAGTTAAATGGTGGACGTTTTGGCCTAGTTGCTGCTGCATCTCATGCCTTAATTTGTTGTTACCTGCTGCTGTGAGATTTTTCATTTAAAACAGGGGAAAGCTTTGTTTTGTTGCTGCCTTCCTGCGTCTGTAATGTATCTCCCCGGGCGGGGAGATTTTTGGGTGTCATAGTGCCCGATTGGGGAGGAGCTATGCAGTTGCTGCTGCTTCTTTTCTTTCTTTTCTTTCATGTTGTGATGACATATTTGCATGCATATTTAAATTATTACCTTATTGCATGCATGTCATGGTTGTGAATATTTGCATGCATGAAATAAGTTTAAGATTGAATTGTAATGCATGTAATGTATGCATATATTATAAAGTTGATTTATCGATGATATTTGCATGCATGGAAATTAACTATTTTATGCATGATAATGGACGTGCCTATATAATTGTATATATATATAAATTTAATACATATTAAATTTTATTTGATTTAATTGAATTACGGAAAGTAAATTGTTACCTATTTCATGTTCCTTTCTAATTTCCAATCTTGAATTGAATGTAATTGTTTGCCTATCCTCTAATTGTAAATGTGATTTAGTATGTGATATGATCGTTATATGAAATTCTTGAATTGGTTTGGTATACAATGTGAAAGTTATGAACTTAATGAATATGAACGCTTCCTTGAACGAATGAATGGGTCGTTTATATGATTTAAATGCGTTAATCGTGCACATGAACGTGTTCATTACATAATATCATCTTTTATGCATTCATATCATGTTCATTGCATGCCGTGCGTCATATATGGTTCATTTGGAGTCTTGAGTCTCACGAGCACGTTACGTTGTCCTTTGTACGGTTTTCTCCAGGGCGGAGATGCCGGGTTCATAGGACACTTTCGAGTCATCCTTTGTTCTTGGTATTGTTCGGTAAGAGGTGTACAGGTGGGTTTCTCTTCTATTTAGATAAATGACCCTATATACTCCCAACGTGTAAAGATTTCGGCTAAAACTATTATATGTATATAGAGTCATTTTCAAGAGTAAATGATTTCAATGTAAAGCCTTTATTTTATGAACCTACCAAATGTTTTGGCGAGAATGAATGAATGAATGCACAGAATGGGGCCCAGGGACTTGGTGTGAGTTGTGACCCGAGGAGGCATGGGCTGACGGTGATCCCTCACACTAGTTCCACCAATGAACGGTGTAACCGGACCTCGTCATGTAACGCCCCGGTTCCGGATGAACAGGTAAGCACGCCACGTGTGAGATTTTGAGCGTAGGAATTTATTCTAATTCTTTAATTTCATAGTATTCTTACGTGACATCTCATATTTTTATAAAATTCATGAAACATCATTTATATGAATTATGTGAATTCACATTAGTGGAAAATTATTTCAAGCCATGGAAAAATATTTATTACGCAAAACAATTGCCGAGGTTGCTTTAATTACCGAATTGTCCCTACTTGATTCTCTTTCTAAACTTTAGGGACTTAATTGCATAAACCTTCAAGGACCTAATTGATTATATTTCAAAACCATATATCCTTGATTGCATGACTTGGAAAATGGGAGGCTTGACTTGCAATTTGTGGCTTTTCACACAAACCAAAGAGATGAATCACGTAATATCATTTCTTCAAGCTTCCTTGTCCATTTTTCATCAATATCCATCGGTGCTTTTTTTCTCTTCTCACCGAACCATTTCCACAAACAAGGAAGAAGAGATTTCATCCTTTTCATCAAGATTTGCAAGAAAATACTCCAAGTTTTGGAGCTTTGTCATCATCTGCATCTTTCTTCTCCATTTCTTTAGCTCAAGGTGGGTGTAGGCATGAGGTTATGATTCTTGATTATTTATGGACTAGCTAGGGTTTGAGGAATCATGGATTATATGGATTACTTGTTATGTGATGCATGAATATATGATTTCTCCTTGATTTATAGCATGATCTTGCCAAAATTTGAGATTATATATGGATTTGATCATGAACTTGGAAGATTGAATTCTTGATGATATTTCATGATTTATATGTCTAAGTGTTATTTTATCATCCTTTGAACATGTATACATGCACATTTCCAGAAATAATAGCATTTGGGGATCAAACTTGAAACTTTGTTGCTTGGTTGTTCTTTCCCGTAGCAATCCCCTGTTTCTGCTCTGTTTTCAGTTGCAGAAATTGGGAACGACCGTTCCCAGCCTCAAGGAATTGTGGGAACGGGCGTTCCCACTCTTTCAAACAAAATAGGTGGCCGAGCCTGGGAACGGCCGTTCCCATTTTGGCTTGAGTGCCGGAAGGGCCATTCCCACTTAAGGCGCACTTTTTAATTTAAAAATGCTGGCGTGTTTTGAAGGGCCACAGGAACGGCCCTTCCCATTTTCAAAGGGAAGCCGGAACGGCTGTTCCCGTGCGTCTGACAGAACAAAACTTTCTGCATAAAATTACATTTTTAGCCCCATGATCCGATGATTTCTTTGACCCCGAATTGCTATTATATGATTGATTATGTACTGAAACAAGATGTTTTCATGCCACATTGTGATTTGCTCGTCATCTCGTTGCATTTCCGCCGTTCGTCCTATTTGGTCCATTTTGAGTCATGTCTCACGTATACACGTCGTGTTTGCACAGGTCACGAGGTCATGGACGAGGAGTAGGCTCCGTAGAGCATATCCTTGTTTTGTTTTGTAAGAAAAGGTGAGGTTTTGTTCTAGGTACTTAGAACCCTACAACCTTTATGTGCTATTTTCGGCCAAAACGTATTATATCTATAAACGTTTTCCAAAATACAAATACTTCAAGCAAGCAAGCCATGATTATCATGATTTTCAAGCATGTTTGACGAGTACATGATTGCACGTGGGCCCGAGGATAGTTCTTGAGCCAACCGGGAAAGCAAGGGCTGACGGGTAACTCCGGAGCTATTCTCTCCTCATTGGGATCACCCCCGACGCCACTAGGAGATTAGTGGTGGAAAGAGTTCCGTGTTTAGGGAGTCATGTTCCCTATACACACCATGTCGTGGATAGTTGGGCTTTGCAAACCCCCTATCACCCGGAGGAAGAAGGAGACTGGGGATGATTCCAGCATGTCGGGTTATCCTCGGGTTATTGCATGTTTCAAGCATGAATATGTTATTTGAGCACTAAAGGAAATGTATGATCACGTATTGAATAAATCATGCAAGCACGTATTGTCACGTTTGGTGTAAAGGTTGGAGAATCGCCCTTACTCGTCGGGGCCACATGTTCATGAAATGATCAAGTTAAAATGTTAAAGTGATTAGTTGTAATCTTGGGCAAAGAACAAGTTTTCTTGAACTATATCTTTATTTCTTTTTCGAGTCTTCACCCGAGGCTACAACTTGCATGTGACGTGTGCTATATATATTTATTGCCCCTCACTCAGTCTTCGGTAGACTGATAGTTCACTTTTCAGGTACTTGTGAGCGTGGTCGTGCTAGGCGGGAGTCCGGTCCAGTTTTGCATTTTCACGGGTCTAACATTACACCTTTCATGTATAGCTTTTTGATATAGCATGTATAGAACTTTTGGGAAAGACATGTCATGATAATTGTTAGCATATTTTGAGTACTTGAGCATGTATATAATATAAAGAGATGATAATGTATTGATAGTTAATGTTGGTATCTATTATGTATCTATTTGGTAAATATAGTACCTGGCTATACGTATTTATTGAATTGCTTCCGCTTTTCTTATCATGGTTTCATGGTTTATGTTGGGGAGTGTCCCGCCTAACTCGTTTATTTTGATTGTCACCCATTCGCTATAGTTTTGGTTTATGTACGGATTGTCCATTTCGTATGTGGATCGAGGCTATAGTGCGTGGGATGTAGTGCTTTGGGGTTAGGGTGCTACATCTACAGGTGGTATCAGAGCCCGGTTGCAAAACCGAGGTTCTCGAGTCGTGTCAAGTCAGTCTAGGTCGCACGACATAGGATTATTTGTTACTTGGAAGTTGCATTTAATTGAATTGTTTGATTTATTTGAATTCTTATATTACTTGAGCTAGTTGATTTTCCTTGAACGTGTGCTTATTGGTATTATTGAACTATATGCACATATTTACATTTATTAATCAAACCACGCATGTGTAGTGATTTGATCTCAGGATGGATCGTGATAGACATCACCGTGACTGATCTCCGAGACAAAGGCATCATCATCATCGCCACCACCATCGTCGCGAGAGATCACCTCCTCCTCCACCTGTTCAAGCCTAGCCTCAGGATTTTATGAACGCGGTAGTGGGGTTGATTGATCAGAGACTACAGGAAAGGGTTTCTCTACCACCACCAACGCCAGTAGCACCCCAGGAGAACCCCATTTCTGCCATTTTGTGTGAATTTCAGAATCAGCGTCCCCCGAAGTTCTATAAGGGCGACGACATACAGGCAGAGATGTGGCTGAAGGAGATTGAAAGGATTTGGCAGCTCATACCTTGTGATACTCAGGAGAAGGCTCGCTGCACCCTTACTTTGATCCAGGGTGAGGCTTACTCCTGGTGGGAGAGCACACAGATAGTTTTGGAGGCCGCTGGTACTGATATTACTTGGGAGGTCTTCGTACTGGAGTTCAGAAATAAATTTATTCCTCCAGCTTCCCGTACTCGCAGGTTGAGGGAGTATACAGAGCTAAAGCAAGGTGGGAGATCTGTTGGTCAGTACATCGCCGAGTTCGAGAGACTTTCTCGCTATGCACCCAACATAGCGAATGATGACTTCCACAAGGCGATGCAGTTCGTCCAGGGACTCAGGCCAGACATCCAGGACTCCCTGAAAGCAACTAATACGAGCACTTGGGCCAAAGCTACTGCTAAAGCTTTGAAAGTTGAGGATTTTGATATTTCCAGGAGATCTATTCCTCGTACTGGACAAGCTTCGGGCTCGAGATCGGGACAGGGGTCGAGTGCAAGAAAGAGGCCTATGGTTTATCCTACACCTCCAGTACCAAAGGACTCCGGGGAAGAAGCTTAAAGCCACAGGACCGTCACAGAAGGCTCCCAGAGCTCCAGCACCACCTCAGCCACCTCAGAAACCGGGCTGCAGATTCTGTGGACTTCCTACACATAACTATGACAACTGCAGACGCCGGTTGGGTTGATGTTTGATTTACGGAAGCGACGAGCACAGAGTTGATGGTTGTCCGGATCGTCAGGATCCGCCACCTGCAGGACCGAGGCCACTGGTGAGAGCTCGAGCCTATGCATTAGCTGGAGAGGAGCAGGATGCTGAGATCGAACCGACAGTGGTAGTTGAAGGTACTATTTGCATCCATGGCACGAACATCCATACATTGTTTGATCCAGGAGCTACACACTCCTTTCTTGCGCATTCTATTGCTATTACATTATCCTTGCCTGCTATGTGCTCTTCTGTACGCTATTTAGTTAGTACTCCTTTCAGTAGTAGGCGAGAGACGGATCAGGTTTACAGGGATGTTCCAGTGGTGATTGAAGGCCGGGAGTTTCTGACAGACTTCATTGTTATGCCAATGGAGAGATACGGGTCTATTCTGGGGATGGATTGGTTGTACCGGCATTGTGCTACGGTAGATTGTCGGACAAAGAAAGTGCAGTTGGGTTCAGAGGTTATTACAGGTTGGACTTCGAAGACAGTACCCCTACTTTCATTCTCAGAGGCTCAGAAATTAGTCAGAGACGGGGCCACAGGGTTCATTGCTTATATTCTGAACAAATCGAAAGATCAGGTGAAATTGGAAGATATAGAAGTGGTAAAAGAATTTCCCGAGGTATTTCCAGAGAAGTTAGATTCTTTGCCTCCTGAACGAGAGATCGAGTTTGTGATTGATCTTTATCCGAATGCCGAGCCGTATTCAAAGACTCCATATCTGATGGCCCCAGCAGAATTAAAAGAATTAAAAGTTCAGCTCGAGGCATTATTGGAAGTTGGGTACATCCGGCCGAGTTCTTCACCCTGGGGAGCACCGATGTTATTTGTAAAGAAGAAGGACGGAACTTTGAGAATGTGCATCGATTACCGGGAGTTAAACCAGATGACTATTAAGAACAAGTATCCCCTCCCACACATTGAGGAGTTATTCGATATACTTCAGGGTTCTAAAGTCTATTCAAAACTGGATTTAAGACAGGGATACTACCAGTTGCGGATCCGAGCAGAAGATATTCCTAAGACAAGATTCAATACTCGGTATGGGCATTACGAGTTCGTGGTTATGCCTTTTGGATTAACTAATGTCCCTGCAGCTTTCATGGATATGATGCACCGGATTTTCAGGCCTTTCCTCGACAAGTTTGTGGTGATATTTATCGATGATATTTTGGTATTCTCAAAATCAGCCGAGGAGCACGAGAGGCATCTTAAGCTCGTTCTTCAGACTTTAAAGGAGCATCAGTTATTTGCCAAATTCAGTAAGTGCGAATTTTGGATCGATCGGGTTGCTTTCTTGGGACATGTAATTTCGGGTAAAGGTTTGGAAGTCGATCCCTCGAAAATTGAGGCCGTGCTTAAGTAGGAGAAACCGAAGAATGCCTCAGAAGTTAAAAGTTTCTTGGGATTGGCCGGTTATTATAGAAGGTTTGTTCAGGACTTCTCCAAGATCGCTGCACCATTGACCCGATTAACAAAAAAGGATGTCAAGTTTGTCTGGGACGAGAAATGTGATCAAAGCTTCAACTTTTTGAAAGAAAAGTTAGTATCGGCTCCGGTGTTAGCACTTCCCGAGGGTTCAAAGGAATATGCAGTGTATACAGATGCTTCTAAGGAAGGCCTAGGATGTGTATTGACTTAGAAAGGAAAAGTGATCGCCTACGCCTTCCGAAAGCTAAAGGATTATGAAAAGAATTATCCTACACACGATCTGGAACTCGCAGCCGTGATCTTTGCTCTCAGGAAATGGAGACATTATCTTTACGGGACTTCTTTTAAGATTTTTACCGACCACAAGAGCCTCCAGTATTTATTCACACAGAAAGATTTAAATATGAGGCAACGACGCTGGATGGAAAAGTTAGAAGATTATGATTGTACGATTAAGTATCATCCGGGAAAAGCCAACGTGGTCGCCGATGCACTTAGCAGGAAGGCAAGTGTATCGAGTTTGGAAATAAAAGAAATTGAGGAAGTTGCTCCGATTGTTTTAAAGGCTCGGGTTTCTAATATCACAATTCAGTCGGAATTGAAGTATCGGTTATTCGAGGCTCAGAATAACGATCCGGAAGTTCAGAAGCTAGTAAGCAAAGCTAGGGCTAATTCGGAGAGTCCTTTCGGGTTTGATGAGACCGGTTTACTTAGATTTAAAAACAGAGTGGTAGTACCTGAAGAATTGAAACGGGTTCTACTTGACGAAGCTCACAAGTCAGCTTATTCAATCCACCCGGGGGGAAACAAAATGTATAAGGATTTGAAACAATACTATTGGTGGAACGGGATGAAAAGAGATGTGACCGAGTATGTGAAACATTGTCTGACTTGTCAGAGGGTAAAAGCTGAGCATCAAAAGCCCGCGGGACTTCTACAACCGTTACCTATTCCCGAATGGAAGTGGGAACAAGTAACGATGGACTTTGTTTCCGGATTACCGAAGGTTAAAGGCTGGTTTGATGGTATTTGGGTAATCGTGGATAGATTCACCAAGTTTGCTCACTTTCTACCGGTCCGGATGTCTTATGAAATTCCAAAGTTAGCCGAGATCTATAACAGAGAGATTATCCGACTTCATGGCATTCCGGTGAGCATAGTTTCAGACCGAGACCCGAGGTTCACATCCAAGTTGTGGCAAGAGTTACAGGCCGTTTTGGGGACGAGGCTCAAGTTCAGTACCGCATTTCACCCGCAAACAGAAAGGTTAATCAGATATTTTGAGGATCTACTTCGAGCATGCGCGATGGATTTTCAGAACTCTTGGTCAGAACAGCTTCCTTTCATTGAATTTACATATAATAACAGCTTTCAGGCTTCGATCGGGATGGCTCCTTATGAACTTCTTTATGGAAGAAAGTGCCGATCTCCGTTGTTCTTCGACTTGGAAGAGTGGAAATGGTCGAAACAAGAAGGGGTAAATAAAGGTGAAAGATTTGAGAAACCTTCCAAGATCGTTCAGGCTATGATTGAGAAAGTTCAGACAATTCAACAACGGATGAAAGCCACGCAAGATAGACAAAAGAGCTATGCCGATACACGCCGAAGAGATCTTGAATTCGAGGTTGGTGATCGGGTATTCTTGAAGGTGTCACCAAGGAAAGGTTTCACCCGGATCGGGAAAGGAGGAAAACTTAATCCTCGTTATTTAGGTCCTTTCGAGATTCTTGAAAGAATAGGCGAAGTAGCCTATCGGCTGGATCTACCACCGAGTCTTACGGGGATCCACAACGTGTTCCATGTTTCACAGTTAAGGAAATATTATCCCGATGAGACCACAATTCTCCCTGTGGAAGAAGTTGAATTGGAACCGAATTTGACATTCGTTCAGAGGCCGATTAAAATCTTGGATCGAAAATTTCAGGAGTTGAGAAATCGGAGAATTCCTATGGTTAAAGTTTTGTGGCGAAGTGACAAAACCGAGGAAGCTACGTGGGAAACTGAAGACAAAATGAAACGGTTCCACCCGGAGTTGTTCACGCAAGACTAGAGAATCTGGGGACCAGATTCTTTTAAGGGGGGGAGAGTTGTAACGCCCCGGTTCCTGATAAACAGGTAAGCACGCCACGTGTGAGATTTTGAGCGTAGGAATTTAATCTAATTCTTTAATTTCATAGTATTCTTACGTGACATTTCATATTTTTATAAAATTCATGAAACATCATTTATATGAATTATGTGAATTCACATTAGTGGAAAATTATTTCAAGCCATGGAAAAATATTTATTACGTAAAATAATTACCGAGGGTGCTTTAATTACCGAATTGTCCCTACTTGATTCACTTTCTAAACTTTAGGGACTTAATTGCATAAACCTTCAAGGACCTAATTGATTATATTTCATAACCATATATCCTTGATTGCATGACTTGGAAAATGGGAGGCTTGACTAGCAATTTGTGGCTTTTCACACAAACCAAAGAGATGAATCACGTAATATCATTTCTTCAAGCTTCCTTGTCCATTTTTCTTCAATATCCATCGGTGCTTTGCTTCTCTTCTCATCGAACCATTTCCACAAACAAGGAAGAAGAGATTTCATCCTTTTCATCAAGATTTGCAAGAAAATACTCCAAGTTTTGGAGATTTGTCATCATCTGCATCTTTCTTCTCCATTTCTTTAGCTCAAGGTGGGTGTAGACTTGAGGTTATAATTCTTGATCATTTATAGACTCGCTAGGGTTTGAGGAATCATGGATTATATGGATTACTTGTTATGTGAAGCATGAATATATGATTTCTCCTTGATTTATAGCATGAATTCTTGCCAAAATTTGAGATTATATATGAATTTGATCATGAACTTGGAAGATTGAATTCTTGATGATATTTCATGATTTATATGTCTAAGTATTATATTATCATCCTTTGAACATGTATACATGTATATTTCCAGAAATAATAGCATTTGGGGATCAAACTTGAAACTTTGTTGCTTGGTTGTTCTTTCCCGTAGCAATCCCCGGTTTCTGCTCTGTTTTCAGTTGCAGAAACTGGGAACGACCGTTCCCAGCCTCAAGGCATTGTGGGAACGGGCGTTCCCACTCTTTCAAACAAAATAGGCGGCCGAGCCTGGGAACGGCCGTTCCCATTTTGGCCTGAGTGCCGGAAGGGCCGTTCCCACTTAAGGCGCGCTTTTTAATTTAAAAACACTGGCGCATTTTGAAGGGCCATGGGAACGGCCCTTCCCTTTTTCAAAGGGAAGCCGGAACGGCCGTTCCCGTGCGTCTGACAGAACAAAACTTTCTGCATAAAATTACATTTTTAGCCCCATGATCCGATGATTTCTTTGACCCCGAATTGCTATTATATGATTGATTATTTACTGAAACAAGATGTTTTCATGCCACATTGTGATTTGCTCGTCATCTCGTTGCATTTCCGCCGTTCGTCCTATTTGGTCCATTTTGAGTCATGTCTCACGTATACACGTCGTGTTTGCATAGGTCACGAGGTCGTGGACGAGGAGTAGGCTCCGTAGAGCATATCCTTGTTTTGTTTTGTAAGAAAAGGTGAGGTTTTGTTCTAGGTACTTAGAACCCTACAACCTTTATGTGCTATTTTCGGCCAAAACGTATTATATCTATAAACGTTTTCCAAAATACAAATACTTCAAGCAAGCAAGCCATGATTATCATGATTTTCAAGCATGTTTGACGAGTACATGATTGCACGTGGGCCCGAGGATAGTTCTTGAGCCAACCGGGAAAGCAAGGGCTGACGGGTAACTCCGGAGCTATTCTCTCCTCATTGGGATCACCCCCGACGCCACTAGGAGATTAGTGGTGGAAAGAGTTCCGTGTTTAGGGAGTCATGTTCCCTATACACACCATGTCGTGGATAGTTGGGCTTTGCAAACCCCCTATCACTCGGAGAAAGAAGGAGACTGGGGATGATTCCAGCATGTCGGGTTATCCTTGAGTTATTGCATGTTTCAAGCATGAATATGTTATTTGAGCACTAAAGGAAATGTATGATCACGTATTGAATAAATCATGCAAGCACGTATTGTCACGTTTGGTGTAAAGGTTGGAGAATCGCCCTTACTCGTCGGGGCCACATGTTCATGAAATGATCAAGTTAAAATGTTAAAGTGATTAGTTGTAATCTTGGGCAAAGAACAAGTTTTCTTGAACTATATCTTTATTTCTTTTCCGAGTCTTCACCCGAGGCTACAACTTGCATGTGACGTGTGCTATATATATTTATTACCCCTCACTCAGTCTTCGGTAGACTGATAGTTCACTTTTCAGGTACTTGTGAGCGTGGTCGTGCTAGGCGGGAGTCCGGTCCAGTTTTGCATTTTCACGGGTCTAACATTACACCTTTCATGTATAGCTTTTTGATATAGCATGTATAGAACTTTTGGGAAAGACATGTCATGATAATTGTTAGCATATTTTGAGTACTTGAGCATGTATATAATATACAGAGATGATAATGTATTGATAGTTAATGTTGGTATCTATTATGTATCTATTTGGTAAATATGGTACCTATACGTATTTATTGAATTGCTTCCGCATTTCATATCATGGTTTCATGGTTTATGTTGGGGAGTGTCCCGCCTAGCTCGTTTATTTTGATTCTCACCCGTTCGCTATAGTTTTGGTTTATGTACGGATTGTCCATTTCGTATGTGGATCGAGGCTATAGTGCGGGGGATGTAGTGCCTTGGGGTTAGGGTGCTACACGTTAGGAGTTAGCGAGGAATGGACGCTGAGTGCCATCTGGGGAGTCATGTTCCCCTTTTGGTCAATGAATGGATGGTTCGGGCCGATCACCCGGCCATCACCTGGAGGAAGAAGGTGTAAATGTTCATGAATGTGCAGAAAAGAATGTAATGCATGAAAGAAAGAAAGAAAGAATGAATGTTTAATGAACTAAACGAGGTGTTGGTTGGAGATAATGCACGCCCACTCGCCGGGCCACAATCGACCTAATGAAAAATGAACGTTATAATCCCTGTTGATGAATTCTCTATTTTACCCACTTGGGAAATGCTCTAAAACCTCATTTGGGATTATAACTTGCATGTGAACGTTTAAATATTGTTGTAGATGCTATTATGCCTCGTTTTATACCCACCAGTCTCGTATAGACTGAACCCAGATTGTTTTCAGTGTTTTTGCAGGTTTGGAGTGCTAGGCGGGAAGTCAAGTCTATTAAATCTTTCGGTTAAGTCTGAGTCTGTCCATGTGCATATTGAATCATGATTTGTTTAAGTATGAAGCTGTAAGATTTGTATTGATTGTTACATTTATCATGAATTCAAGATAAGCTTACAGGAGTAGAAAGAATCTGGAATTGATGCTTTATGATTTTATTGAATTTCGGGATTAGGTATCTATGCTAGTTGAACCCGTTGCTCTTTGATTATCCTATTATTGATGTATGTATGTTACTTCCGCTTTGGTAATAATTCTATTTTATGGTCTCTTTGGTTGCGATAGTTAGCTCCCGCCTAGCTTAGCGAGTGTGTATGTCCCTGTTCGCCGTGATCTAGCTCGGGTATGAATTGTCCATTTCATATTCGGGTCGGGTCTCGGTGCGGGGGATGTGGTACCTTGCGCTCGGGTGCTACATAATACATAACATATTATAATATATCTCTGTGCTCGATCAAAACGTGACTGTTCAAACGGGACAATCTTAGCATCCACACTTATATTTGGGATCGACGGTGATGCGGGCCCCTTTTTCAAATTTAATTATTTAAAAATTATGGGAGATTATTACGTCGGTTGAATAGAAAATAAGAAGTTGAAAAAGAGGGGGAAGAGAAAGTCAGCAAAGAAAACGTACAGAAGTGCCAAGTTTTGAAGTGCCCACGTGCCTAGAATCTGAGGGAATATTCCAAATATTCACAACTAATTCTTGGTGGAGAATAAAAAGCAGAAGAGGGGAGGAAGATACATACGTTATTTCAAAGTTCACAAGATATGAGTCTTTAAAAAGTTCTTGAGAGAGATATTTTGAGATAACTGTAGTCACTTTATTTTCTCATTGTTTATTATTTCCAGAAAAGTCATAGAATTTGTAGATTTCTCATTGTACGATTGGAAGCATCAGAAGAATCCTACCATTCATTTTCTCCATTAAATTATTATTATTCCAATTTCTATCTTTAGTTCTTACGTTATTTATTTTTAATATCAATTCTCTGATTAATCCTTTGTTGTAGCTTGGTGAAATCCCATTTCCCAAATAAACAAATTATTTTGGTGTTAGTCGAATTTTCGACAAGCATCATTTGGCACCGTCTGTGGGAAAGGCGATTAAATCGAGCAAAAGGCGTGAGTTATTCAAAAGTTTCAATTGCATCCAACACCGGAACCAATACCGCTGTAATTTCGACAAATCCATCGGCCCCGACCAATGCTGAAAACATCGCCGGGGTCATGCCTTCGACTGAGGAAAGCGAGGAAATCCCAAAATCAAGTTTGATGGAAAATCATGAAATTGAAAGGAGAGAACTGCTGGTCCCTCCAGGTGTAGGAGATTTCCCACCTGGGAGGATTTTCCTGCCTGGAAGATTGTACCTGTCTGCTAGAACAAACAGCCAGGAGGACTACCAACCACCTGCTGAAGGGCTGGAAGGACTGTCAACTTATACACCCTGCTCTCCCAGTAGATACCAAGGCAACTAATACGCCTAGAGTGGTAGGACTAGGAAGTAGCCTTGCTGCAAGACAGACGCAGATCAGGAGGGTGGCTGAGAACCTGGAGCATCGTTAAGCGCTAAGTATAGAGTTATGCATATACTTGTTGTGAAAGTGACACTTGATACAGGTACATACCAAGCCTCTACGGCTAAAAACCCGGGTTAAAGGGTGCACACAAATAAGTCCCTCTTGGGAAGGCATGTTGATTACGCAAATGCCTTGGGAAGTGATGGAAGAAACGCTCTTGGGAGTGAATTCTCCAACTGCTCCTACCAGTTGGGCTGACCACCTAGCTGGAAGGAAGCAGCTATTGCTGGGGGCCAGAGAGAATGCCCTCAGCCTGCAAGGGCCGGAGAGAATGCCCTCAACCTGAAATCCATGTGATATGTAATTAAAACAGATGTATAGAAAATCAAGTGTCCAAAATGATATTTTATTAAGAAGCACCCTGTAGGCCAATACGTATAAGCTTGGGCTTTCTTAACATGGCTCATTTGACGACTCAGTACATGGATGTCAGCCCCAAAATCTTATTTGGGCAATCAAAGTGCTCGATGGAAATGAGCTAAATCCAACAATCAAAATTGAAATCCAAACTCACGCTCGAAAGAAAAGAGCTCAAAACATGAATTCACGAAGTACTCTACTACGTACATCGTCGGTTTGAGTACAAGAAAAATATGTAAAGTACTAAATGCTAGATAAAATATCCAAAGTCCTTGCAGGTTCAGGAAATTCAAGAGAGCTTAGACCTCCTCCCTGCTGCCGATTCTGCTGGAAGATTATCCAGTCCAGCAGACGGAATAATAGCAGGTGGAATTCAGCAGACCAGATGAAACACTAGCAGGAAGAACGATACTAGCAGGTGGAATACTGTCAGCCTAATCAAATCTTCCAGCAGATGGAGTATTAGCTGAAAAAGCACCAGTAGGACTGTATTCCCGCCAACCTTAGAGAAGAAGAGATACTTGTGAGTTGAGCAGGCGGGAAAGAAAACTAAAAGGGAACACAACGAGCAGAAGGGAATAGAATGAGCAGAAAGGAGCATATGAAAGGAAGTTAAGCTGAAATGAGCAGATAGCTGGAAGGACAAAGATATTGAGCAGAAGGTCATGCAAGTTTCAAGAAGCAGAACATCAAGTAAGCCTTGGGTACGGGTCCCAACGGTTGCACTCTTTTTACTCACGAGGGTTTTTCCCACGTGGTTTTTCCTTGTGAGGTTTTTAACGAGGCAACCACCATACCCGAGTGGGGGAATTAAGCATTTCGAGACTTCCAAGATTCCCAGTTATCTTTCAAGATTTCAAGATTCAGTTTCAAGATCCAGAGCTATTTTCCAAAATTCTATTACTCTCACAGCCGTCTATACTATTCGACTATAAGAGTAAGGGGGGAGTGATGATGTGGGCCCTTTTTTTAGATTTAATTATTTAAGAATTATGGGAGATTATTACGTCGGTTGAACAAAAAAATAAGAAGTTGAGAAAGAGGGGGAAGAGAAAGTCAGCAAAGGAAACATGCAGAAATACCAAGTTTTGAAGTGCCCACGTGCCTAGAATCTGGGGGAATATTCCAAATATTCACAACTAATTCTTGGTGGAGAATAAAAAGCAGAAGAGGGGAGGAAGATAGATACGTTATTTCAAAGTGCACAAGATATGAGTCTTTAAAAAGTTCTAGAGAGAGATATTTTGAGATAACTGTAGTCACTTTATTTTCTCATTGTTTATTATTTCCAGAAAAGTCATAGAATTTATAGATTTCTCATTGTACGATTGGAAGCATCAGAAGAATCCTACCATTTATTTTCTCTATTAAATTATTATTATTCCAATTTCTATCTTTAGTTCTTAGGTCATTTATTTTTAATATCAATTCTTTGATTAATCCTTTGTTGCAGCTTGGTGAAATCCCATTTTCCAAATAAACAAATTATTTTGCTGTTAGTCAAATTTTCGACAAGCATCAGAGGGAAAAGCAGGCATTTGAGAAACTATGGCTAACGGGGTAGAGGTTCAAATCGTGACATATAGCGCCAGATATTCGATGGATACACGATCATGTCAAATATATACATACATTTTAGATGTCTTTTGAAAAAAAAAAAAAAAGAAGAAGAAGAAGAAGAAGAAGAAGAAGGGAAAAAAAAACTGTATAATGAACTCATCATATATACAAGTCAACTTTAAAGTATTAAAGAGAATTCTAGTAAAGAAAATCAATTTATCAAGTTTTTTAATATAAATAAAGGTTAATTCCAGATAACTCTTGCTTTTTAGGTTTAATAAACTTTGTCCCCTATGCTTTCATTTTGAACGATTAATCTCCTAACATTTGTAAAATGTAACATTTACCCCGTTGGAATCTTGAAAAATATACCGTTCAACTTTTTTAATAAAATTTGGCGTGATTTCTAAGGGCAAATATGTACAGATCAAATGTTAAATTTGATCCCACCAAAAAAAAAAAAAAATTGTTAAATTTGTTGATATTTACCTCAAATTGAAACTTTCAATGTAAGGGTCAGAATGGTAGTCCAAAAGCCAAATCCAACAAAGAAGAAATCACTGGTCAAGGGCGACACTAGGCGGATGGAGCTTTGCAGCGATGTGGCATGGCTTTCGACGGCCAATAGGGATAAATGAGGTATGAGTTTTGTTCATTTTAGAGAGAAGAACACGATGACAATGGTCTTGGCTCTTGGGTTGTTGTGACGAAAGAAAAATCGACAGTCAAAATTCGTTTTAAACGGAATATTTTAAAAGAATTTCGTTAAAAATGTAAAAAAGGAGTTAAGTGTTATATTTTACAATGATCAAGTAAGTAATCGCTCAAAATGAAAGAATATGGCATAAAACCCACTAAACTCAGGGGGTGGAATCATCGGGAATTAATCCTATAAAAAATACATAAGATAATTTAGTCCAATATTCTGTTGGACTTTTCAGAATGAAAACTTAATTCCACTTTAGGATGGCAAATAAAAATATATGGACATTTTGTATATAAAGGTTGTTTTTAAGGGTGTTTAGTATTATACTTTAACTTTGAGAATCGGAAAACATTTTTTGAATACGTTTGCACTTAAATAAGTTTGATAGTACTATTTATTTAGAAAAAATAATAAGTTTGATAGTAAATGTCTAAATGAGCTAAGCATATATTCCGTTGTTTTGAAATTAACTTGAGTCTAAGCCTAAAGCTTATAACCGCACCCAATAATTGGGTGGCTAAGGATTGCAACCATGTGATGTTTTGATTGTCGATTTTTCCTTTATCACAATGATCCAAGAGCCAAGACCACTATAATCATTATATATACAATTATATATAAACCATCCTTGCAATCCTTAACCACCCAATGATTCCAATTCAATTTTGATTTGGCCAAATTAATATAACAATGAGGTAGTGTTTATACTTTTCTTTTTTAAAAAAATAGATAATACTAATTTACCGACTACTCCCAATAAGATTCGAACTCATGATCTATTTATTCACAGTTGCTGATACTTATCACAAAATCATCTACTTGTCTTAAATAGTATTTTATATTTGTCACGTGATTATGTATAGTTTAAGAAAAATAACTAATTAGACGACAAGTATAATAATAATTATCAATATATATATATTTTTTGACACCATATAATTATCAATATTATTTGTTGGACTTGATCTATTTGAGTTAGAATTTTCCTTCAGCACCCTACAGTTTGGAGCTACAGAGTAAGCCATGAGGCAGATGGCATGGCATGGCCATTCCAAGAAACGGCTAGGCCAAGCCAACTTTTCTCCATTACAGAAACATGTCACTATTAGTCGGTTAGAGAAATCCCCCCACCCCCCTCATGTGGTTTGGCAAGAAACATGGGTCAAAGATTTGCGATTGTAATTAGAATCTTGACATGAATCAAACAAAGACGAAACTAACCAACTATACTAAGTTGTGCTAATTGAGACAAAGGTTTGTGAAAGAGACACTCGCCATGGGCTCAAAAACATTCATTTGCACCTTAAGAAAGATATATATATTATATTAACCTCAAAGTGGAAAGATCACATGAGAAAGTGATGGACCATTTCTGTCTCTCTCACACTTAAAAAAATCCCTCAAGTTGGAGACCTTACACTTTCACCCCTCTTGTGAACTCTAAGAAAACCCCAACAAATTAGGACCCCACACAAACCTACACTTTTAGAGTGAATCATGGGTTTTAGCTTACACAAAAGCTTCACTGATCAAATGTAAGCACTTTAAGAGTCTAATAGTACTTAACCAAGAAGAACAAAGAGAGAAATGCCCCTAAATGATTGAGAATGATTGTTGACCTTTTCTCTCTTTACATGAATGATAATTACAAAACTGCTAAAGCAATTAGAAGGAAAAGCGACGAAAGAGGTAATGTTGCTAAGTAGTAGTTTGATAGTTTCAACACTACTCAAGAGAGACATTAATGGAGGAGAGAAGAGGTAAAGAGAAATAAAGGAGGACCAGTGCAACTACAACTGCCAATGTTCAGGGGTTCCTTGGAGTAGCATTAAAGACTCTTGCATCTGCATCTACACCAAGAAAAACCAAACTTCTACTTCCCATTTTATTTTATATTTTTCCCCCTTTATTTCTTGAGTGATGATGAGAAAGATTTATAGACCAAAAAAGTTTCATAGATTGCATTGCAGGTGCAATACAAGAACATGGGTCATGCCTCTCATGTTCTCCACATGATTTTCATCATTGTTTTCTTTCTGATCTCTTTCTCCTGCGCAACCCACATTCTAATTTCCAATGTACAAGTAGATGGAAACAAAGATCAGGAAAAAGCCCAGATTCTTGAAAAGTTCAGATTTTTACTGCAGCTTCGAAAAAGCTTCAGCTTTGGAAAATCAAGAAATGTGGAATTTTCTACTTACATTTCATCGCCATCACCATCCCCATCTCTGGCTCCGGCCCCTTCTCCGGCGGTGCGAATTCATCACCGCCGAGCCCATCCGCCGCTCCACCACCATCATTCACTCCCACAACCACAAAAAGTACCCAAAAAAGAGCAGGGGAAAAAGGCTGCCAGAGTATTAACCGCCGTTCTTGCTTCTTTTGGAGTTACTTTCGCTTTTTGTGCAATTGGGTTGTTTTGTGTGTGTCTGAAATTGAAGAAAAACAAGAGAAAGCAAAGAACAAGGATCATATCAAGGTTTATCAGTAGTTCACAAAGCTCAGTGAAAAAGGTGAGTTCTGATCCAGGCCTTGATCTTTTTTACCTCGATTCACTGGAATCTGCTTTAGAACCGGAAAAATCATGCCCCACGAAGCTGAATAACACATTAATTAGCTGTGCCAGTGATGAGAGAGAAGGATCGAATAACAAACTACTGGTGACGAATTCTGAGTGTGATGAGAGCGGTGGTTGCTGCTCTAATTCCTTTGGAGAAATCACCACTGTGCATGAGATTTCAGAGCAATGTGATGATCGTGGCTCTAATTCGTCGTGTGGGGAACGAATAACCCCTGAAGAAATTCATGCATTTGAGGACAAAACTGTTCGTGAGGAAACCCATTCCTCCGATGATGAGTCTTTCCATTCTTTCTGTGATTCGCAGTCATCATCGTCCCATTTGAGGCTTTCCAATGCTTCAGCTTCTTCTAGTCTCGCTCAAATCTCAGAGATATTATCCCAAGAAGAACAAAATGCTCCTCCACCAGAGATTCTATCACAATCCCCGCCGCCCTCCGCCGCCCCACCTCCTCCACCCCAGTCATCCCCTCCTTTTCCGAACCCTTCTTCAGGAAAAAAAAAATCCCACTTTCTAAATTCACCGCAACTGCAAGATTTATCCCAAACTAGTCTTGAAACCCACCCAAATCCTCCGGCCGGAGTTCCTGCTCCGCCGCCATGTCCGCCGCCGCTACCGAAAGGTCAAATTTTTTCTCTAAAAATTCCACCGCCCCCGCCAAATTCTGGGATCACACAACAAATACCGTTGGGGAAAGATGGGTCGCCATTGACGAAGCTTAAACCACTCCATTGGGACAAAGTCAGAGCTGCACCAAATCGTTCCACCGTGTGGGATAAGCTGCACTCGAGCTCGTTTGAGTAAGACATTGTTTACATTTAGCCTTTAGGCAAGAATTTAACTGTGTTTAAAGTTGATCTCTGCATATTAAAATAAAAAGAATATATTATGCAACACATTTTCACACTATTCTTCAAGATATATGTTTCTATAATAATAAAATAAAATTATATGGTATTATATGTAGCACTTTATTACATCGACACGACCATTCTTTTAAGGGTTTTTCTATGAATAGTACCTAAAAGTTGAAAAAATTCCCTTTAACTCCCCATTTTTAAAAAAGTTCTCATTTTCTCCCTAGATGACAGACCAAATTCCCTTTAACTCCCCATGGTTGTATAAAAATTCAAGAATCGCGTACCCGAACCCCGAAATCACGTACTTAAATGCCCAAATGATGTATTTGGGCAAATACATCATTTGGGCATTTAAGTACGTGATTTCGGGGTTCGGGTACGCGATTCTTGAATTTTTATACAACCTTCCAAAAAAACGGGGAGTAAAGAGGAACTTTGATTTTCATCTGGGGAGTTCAGAGGAACTTTTTTCGAAGTGGGGAGTAAAGAGGAATTTGAGTACCCATATGGGAATTTTTCGGGAATTTCCCGTTCTTTTAAGTATAGGTTTTATGGTCTTAAATTAATTGGGAATTGATTTGAGAGGATTGGCAATAAAGAATAGGGTAAAGTTTAAGCTTTAAAGCATGGAAAACATTATTTTATTTTTGGGGAAAAGTTTTTTTTTTTTTTTTTTAAGAAGTATTGGCAAAAAGATTTTTTATCATCCGAACTTTGCGCCTTTTTGCAATTCACCATTCCAACAAACTTCCGTTGCAAACCGTTATCCATCTTTGCATTTGTGACATACGTCATCTAAACTTTTTTTTAGTAGTTTTAGCTAGAAAACATGACACGTGACATGTTTATAAAATATTTTCACCAAAACCACCAAAAAAAAAAAGTTAAGAGGGTGGTATATATGTTACAAATGCAAAGATTGAATGATGATTTATAATGAAAATTTGTTGGGATGATAAATTGCAAAAAGAGACAAAGTTCGGATGAAAAAAAAATCTTTTCCCCTTTATTTTTTTTTTTTAAGGTAGTTTTGTTTGTAGGAAATCCATAGAGCAGCTCCTTTTTAATTTGAAAAGGGAATAATTGGTTAAGTTATTTTGTGATGATTATTGTTGCAGATTTGATGAGGAAATGATAGAATCCCTTTTCAGTTACAACCTGCAAAATACAACCAAGAACGATGAAGTAAGGAGCAAAACTCCATCTCCAAGCAAGCATGTTCTTGAGCCTAAGAGGCTGCAAAACATCACTATACTTTCCAAAGGCTTGAATGTGACTGCAGAGCAAGTTTGCGGGGCATTACTCCGAGGTAATTGCCAAAATGAAAAACGGAAAAATTATGTTTCAATGATAGAATACTAAAGTAGAAATAAGTGAAATTGCATTAACATATCTTATGTTTGGCTTAATTACAGAAAATATCCCTAGAAATTACAATAATTTTTCCCCCCAGTTTAAATTTTGAGCCGAACAAATGCTACTATAGCCATGAATTTTAGGTCAAATCATGATAGACAAACACTTAAAGAAAAAACAAGAAATTCATAAATAAATTAGATACGAAACCATTTAAAGGAATGGATCAAATCCAGATGTAATGTATATTCTTCGACGGTATGTATTTCTGTAATATTTCAAACCTCAAGGTAAGTTTGTGTAATTAAGTCAAACATCATCTCAACTTCTTGCTTCTGTTACAGCCACACAACATAATTGATGTAATTATCCCTAAAAAGAACTCGACACCGATGTACTCGTGGCCCTTTAAAGTTTACAAGTGTGCCTTACTAGACGGTGGATGTGTAACAGGGGATGGGTTGTCATTGCAAGATTTAGAAGCTCTGTCGAAGATGGTGCCGACCAAGGAAGAAGAAGATAAGCTTGCCAACTACAAAGGTGATATAATTGAATTGGGGTCGGCAGAGAAGCTGGTTAAAGCAATGCTCAAGATACCATTTGCTTTTGCAAGGATTGAGGCTATGCTTTATAGAGAAACCTTTCAAGATGAGGTTCTTCATCTCACAAAATCATTCTCAATGCTCCAGGTAAAATATTGAATCCCTCCATGTCTAAAAAGATGAAATTATCAGGCGATAATTGAGTTAAACCTAACGTGGTATTCGTAATTATTCCACTTATTTAATCTCTCTAAAACATGTCGTTTACTCGTCAGGAGGCATGCGAGGAACTCCGATCGAGCCGGCTCTTCCTCAAACTACTCGAGGCCGTGCTCAAAACGGGCAACCGGATGAACGTCGGCACCATACGAGGTGGAGCAAAGGCCTTCAAACTCGATGCCCTTCTCAAGCTATCCGATGTGAAGGGCACCGATGGAAAAACAACACTCCTTCACTTCGTCGTCCAAGAAATCATCCGATCCGAGGGCATAAGAGTATCCGAAAGCATCATGGGCAAGATCCATCAAAAGAGCAGCAACTCAAACTCAAACACCACCCAAGACAAAGAAGCACACTATCATAAAATGGGCTTAGACCTCGTCTCCGGCCTGAGCTCCGAGCTCTGCAACGCAAAGAAAACAGCCACGATAGACTTGGACGTGCTCGCAACCTCAGTGGCAACCCTATCAGAGGGTCTACGTCAGCTGAAAAATCTCGTGGAGAAGGAGATGATGCTCGTGCACGATGAGAAGAAGGGCACGTTCGTCGACAACCTGAGATGTTTCGTTAAACATGCGGAAACGAAGCTGAAAGAGGTGCGCGACGAGGAAAACAGAGTCTTGATGAATGTAAGGGAGATTACTGAGTACTTCCATGGAGATGTGGGAAAGGACGAAGCAAATCCTCTGAGGATCTTTGTAATTGTGAGAGATTTTTTGAGCATGTTAGACAATGTTTGCAAAGAGCTTAGGAGCTCTAAAGCCCCACGTAGTCATAATCCGCTAGCACCCTTTCGGTAGGCTTGTTTAGATGGTTTGGTTTGTTCATATTTGTCTGCTTTATCATCTGTTTTGGTGGGATGATCAAATTTCTGTAACATATGAAGTTGGAAATCTTAAAGGCCTTCGTTTGTAACTCTTTATTTTTGTATATAGAATTCTTAAAAGTTGTAACTTTATCCCTCTAATCAAAATTTTTATGTGTTTTTCAATCTGTTCCTGATATCCTTAGCTCATCTTAAGTTGAGATAACATTACACAATTTTATATTTGATACTTAGTTCATCTTAAGTTGAGATAACATTACACAATTTTATATTTGATACTTGAATTTGTGAGGAAGGTTTTAATGAAGTTGTAGTTAATATTGCGTTAAATATATTAAACTACTTCAATAAATTGTAATCTCACCTAATTATAACTTACTTAATTACACCCCTTTCTCCAGTTCGTAATAGAGATTAATCAATAAATAATAACGAATTTGATATGGGCCAATGATTGAGTGTTTTGAACCTGAACAACCTAATTTCGCCTAATTAACTGGGATTAGGTGGAATTAAATGAGACAAAAAGACATACTCGACCATATCTAAGCCTTGGTAATTAGATGTAATCTTGCCTAAATAAGTTGGGAAAAAGTAAACATAATCAAAATAAGGCAAGTCTTCCTTTTTTTCTCTTTCGAGACTCTTTGTTCTTATGTTTGTTTATACACACGAAGGTCATTGCAATTTAGTGATAAATATTCATGATTTTGTTGAAACATGAAAGGTTATTTAGCTGCTTCTTTCAAAGCTATATGTGACATGTGTAGCAAACAATGCAAAAGAAAAAAAGAGAAAAAAGATAAAGTACCAATAATTTTAGCTGACATGCGTACCTCTTATCTCCCGTAATCCTATCATATGTCTCTTTGAGTTTGTCTTTTTCTTTGTCTTCAGCAGAAAATGCTTCGAAGAGAATAAATGTAACGCCCCGCTCATCCGATAAATAAGGTACGTCACCTTTCAACCTTTTTATATGTTTAATTATGTGATTGTGCGGTGTGTGGCCCTCTTTTGGACTCTTTTAGAGTTAGGGCCCTTTTTGTAATTTTCTTCTTTTAAGGGGTTTTTCCGGTCACTTCTCGTTCGGTAGAGATTTTGACTTCTTTGACCCCTCCTTTGCGTCTGGGGCATCGAGACGAGTCCGTAGACTCTAAGTTTGCCCAATTCTGACTTCGTTAGCCCGTTCTTCCGATCGTTTCTGCGTACGAGGACCCAAGATATATACTCGGATATCCTCGTTTTGCGTGCCAAATCAGATCAGCAGCCTGCATCGTCTTCCTCCAGCGATCCGACACTGTTCACACGCAGTGGAGGTGTGTTTACACACACATGCTCGTTCTCCCTCGTTTCTCGACGGAATTCGACGATCCAATAGTCCACGTTCATCAGCTCGACGAGCCCGTCACAACCGTACCAGTTTCGTGGCCTGAAAGTGACCAGCGGCGGAGCAGCGGCGGTCCGACGGTGGCGGGTTGCGCCACCTCCACGCCGGCGGCGTTCCGGCGACCCTCGCCGGCCAACAACCACCCAACCCCACGTTTTTGGACCTTCCCGTTCCATTTCCGGCCTTCGTTTTACCCGAATCGCGGCGTAGGTGGTGGTTCCGACGGTGACGCAGCGGCGCAGCTTGGGGGCGGCGGTTCGGCCATTTTCCGGCCGATTTCGGTGGTGCTTCCTTCACAAAAGTTGTTCCTAATGTCGAGTCCGATCTATTCGTGGTGGTGGCGGTCAGAGAACCGGCCGTTGGCGGCGGACCGGCGGTGAACCGGTGGTGAACCGGCTGGTCTGAACCGGTTACTGTTCCGTCGGTTTTTCCGGCGGTTTGACTTGGGGCTTTTGTAGGGCTCGTTACAAGCGTTCCAACGGTATGCCCGGATTTCATTTTGGTTTTACGGTTTACGTTTAATTTCAGTTTTCGTACTAGGATTTAAGTTCGGTTTTTCGTCAACGAAGTCCGGCGTGTTTGGCATTTTCTGAAATTGATTGAGGGTTTTTGTTGAGCAGGCCGAGACGTACACTCCTGTCCTTCCGGGGTTTTTTCCGACCACCGGAGACGGTATTCCGGTGGCGGCCGGTGACTGTTCCGGCGGCTCCGGTAGCGGCATTCCGGTGACTTCCGGACATTGTGTTCCTTTCGTCGTGGTGAGTCTATCACCGCTTTCCGTTCGCCAATCGGATGCCCGGTTGATTTATTGTGATTTATTTTGTGTATTTCTATTTAATTGAAATTAATTGTTTTAATTGCAATAAATTGTCAATTGCTTGATTTGTCGATCAATATGAATTCCAATGTGTACGAAAGCATGTATTAAATGATCTATGATATATGAAAACTCGAATTCTTAACTCATTGATTTTATGGGCCTCGTTTCATGTTGATTACTTATCTTAATTGATTTAATTGAGAATTGTTTGAATATATATGAGTGGGCATAATTATTCCAAATGCTTAATTAATTTGAAATACGAACTTAACGTTCATGAATCATACATGTAGCTTTAATTATATGTTTAATTGTTATTTGGAAACTTGAATGTACACCCGAACATTACATGACTTTTGTAATTTATTATATATTGGATTATTGCATAACTTATTGATACCATTTCATGAACATTGTCGTGCGTCTTATTTGGTTCATATTGAGTCTCCTCTCACTGGTACACATTATTCCCTTTATTGTACAGTTCTTCTCCAGGGTGGAGACTTCTGGATCGAATAGGCAACCGTAGTGCTCCTGTTGTTGTTCTTGTCTCGTGGTATTCCAGGTGAGGTTTAATTTCTAGATACATAGAACCATTACAACCCTTACGTGAACTTTCGGCCAAAAGGTATCTATATATCTATAGTTTTCTAAACTCTATTGATTTTTCCACTGATCTATTGAATTGTAGTGTATTGATTGATTGATTGATTGGGCGAGTATTGTATTGCACTGTGGGCCCGAGGGTAGTGACTCGAGCCAACCGGGAAAGCATGGGCTGACGGGTAACTCGGGAGCTATCCTCACCAAATTGGGATGACCCCTGAACCCCCTAGGAGATTAGGGCGGGGAAGGAGTTCCGGGCTTAGGGAATCATGCACCCTCTGCCCAGATTGATTGGATGGCGGGGCCTTGCAATCCCCCATCACCCGGAGGAAGAAGGTTGGATTGAAACTGCTAATTGTGCACTGTAAATAGATTGTTTGATCACCTAATCACTTAATAATTGAATTATTGTACACTGTCGGAGTAAGGTTGGAGATTGCCCTCACTCGACGGGCCACTGGTTGATTGATTGAAATTGATTGAAGTGTCTAATCTGATAGTTGTAATCTCGGGCGAGTTCTAAGTATTATTGAACCTGTTTTGTTCTGTTATAAAACCTTACCCGAGGTTATGACTTGCATGTTATCTGCGCTTATATATTATTATGCCCCTCGCTCAGTCTTGTGGAGACTGACACCTCACTTTTCAGTTTTACAGGTGGTGTGCTAGGCGGGAGTCAGAGTTGTGTCTTGTCCTTCCTTTCGAGTCTTGTTCCAGTCTCATCACTTACACTCACTGCATATTGTATTTTAATTACTTTATTGAATTTGGACTAGTATGCTACTTACTGAATTGAATTGAATTCGGGACAGGTTAGGACAGGTTCATTGAATTAGTAGAACCCGTATTTACTTTCATTGAACTTGTGTTCATTTTATTGATATTGATTAGATAATTGCCTTACTTCCGCATTGTGGTCACTGTTGATCGTTTCAGGGTTAGATTCCGCCTAGCTAGGACTGTCTTTTTCATTGTCTTCCGTTCGCTGTGAGTTTAGTTCATGTATGGATCATTCCATTTCATATGTGGACTGAACTCATAGTGCGGGGGATGTGGTGCTCTCGTCGCGGGTGCTACATCTTTAGGTGGTATCAGAGCTCTAGGTTGCAAAACCGAAGTTCTAGTGTCGTGTCGTGTCAAGTATAGGTCGAACGGCTTAGGAACTATTTGTCAACGTGTGCACCGCATTGAACATAAGTTTTGCTATTGTTACTTGGTATGGAAAATATTGTTACACATGCTTCTTTTAAAATTTTATTGATTTGCAGGTTGTATGTTGCATTGAATCCATGCTTTTGGTGGTGATTATGTGCATGAGCATATACTAAACCCATGCATTTATTCTGGAATGAGTTGTGATTTCTAGGTTATGAAGATAATATCAAACCACGGCCAATTTCTACAAACAACTACAATATACCCAAACTCCTTTCTTTAGCGTGAAAGTTGGAAGGAATGCATCGGGGGTTTCTACAAAATCTAAGAGCTAAGATCTTCTCCTCTAATTGGGTTATGGACCGGGTGTAAAGTCTGGAATGGAAGAATTAATTTGGGAGCAACTTACAAGTTTATGGAAATTGGTGGATACTTGGTGGGAAATTAGTAGGAATTGATATCTATGAATTACAAGATAACTACATGGGATTTCATTATGAAGGGAAGTGGACCCACCGGGTTTAGAAGACTTATTCAATTCAAGGAAGAATGAAGGAAGCTTTGAGGGTAATAATGATTCAAGGTTCGGATTCATAAACAAATTGAGGATCTTCGGTTAGTTGAACTACATTCAAGTTGTGGGAGGAAAAGTTTGCAACCTCTAGTGTCCTTGGTGAAGTATCTATAAGATGGGAATTAAAGTGAACCGATTGATCTAATGATTCTAAGTTCAGGAAGAGCTAATATATTAAAGATTATAGATTCGTGCAGATTGAGTTTATCTTCCAGATCCAAGCTAAATTATCGTATTGTGAGGTTGATTTGGAAGATATGGAATAACAAATGAAGGCGATAAAGAAAGGTCAAGTGTGAGTAGTTGGAGGGTGAGTTCATTTGATTATTGGAACTCATAACAAATAAACCGAGGAAGCTTTGATCAAAGTAACAACTTTGGTAAGGACTAAGACAAGGATTTGAGCTTAAGTCTCCGAGATAAGTTAAGGTTTCAATTTCATGGGTGTAGAAGCATCTGAGTTCAAGAAGCATAATTTTGGTTTATAAAGTTGTGCGAGTGATACAAGGAAAACTTTGAGCAAGGAAATATTTATGGTAAAGGTTCGGGTAACGCTTGGAGGTCGGTACATGGAAAGAAATCGGATTCTAGAAATTTCAATCTCGGGTGATGGAGGTGTGTAAGTTGATGATAAAGAATTTTGAAGAATTGGAAGACCGTGGGTAACAAGAGATGATCAATAAATTCGGGACACGCTTCAATTCAACGAAACATGAACAAGTGTCAAGCTAAAAGATACAACTACGGTGACAGGTTCAACGCATTCATGGCATGTGCATCATACGTTATTTTAAATTATTTAACTTCTTTTATTTATTTATGTATCTTTAATTGATATAATTGCTCCAACATGTTGCATCTTTAAATTATTTATAAGAGTGATATGTGCATCGGCATTTTTACCCAACATGCATCTTAAGTGTTTTCTTCGTAGGAATTTTCTCCACTTTATCCGGCAAGCATCACTTCAACCGCGACATAACGGAATCTCCTTTGCTTCCCCCTCAAACATTACTCTGACCGAGTCTCATTTGAATCAAGAATAGAAGAAATATTTGAGTTGCAAATCGTGGATCAAAAAGGGAAAAGAGATACCGAGAATTGGAAGGTGGAACCGGAGAATGGAACGATAGAAGTAAATGGCTATTCCTACCTATCATTTTAAGATAGTTGTGAGTGAGATCACCTGGCACGTGGAACAACTAGAATCATTTAAACCAAGGATGCAAAAATGATAAAATTCAGGATATGTGATCCGCGAGGCGGTGTAATAAATTCAAGGAATTAAGATAGAAAATTCTTAAGGGGGAGAGTGCGACTACTCACAAACTTAAATTCACAGTTGTGCTCGAGGAAGTTACTTCTCGTAGCAGAAAAAAAAAAAAAAAAAATTTGCAAGCCATGACGGACATGAATGACCCAATGATAGTGACAGGAAAAGAATAAGGCGGCTTATCAGTAAACCTTCAAAGTTGAGTTAAGTTAATATAACCGGGATGAAGATCTTCATAAGGCATCGAAGAGAGTGGTTCGTTTGGGAATTTATAAGCGCGTGATTCAGACAGCGAGGATGATGATATTATCAGGGAACTTCTGATGGATTCCTAAATTAGCTTCAAGAAAGGAAAATTGGTCAAATTTATCACCTTTAAGAAGGATGTCCACTAGTTCCAGATGACCAAATCTTCAACAAAGGACTTAACCAGTTGGTGACAATGTATGAAGTAGGAGTCAAAGTTCAAGATTCTTGTACGGCCAAAGATAATATAATGAACCTGGTACAAAGACAAATGTTCTGATCGTAGGCGGAATAAACTGGTGCTCGGTTAATTACAGGAGATAACTGTGAGTAAGGATCCGAATGGAATCGAGAATAGGATCAACCAAGGGTCTGACTTTCTCAGTCAAACATATACTGAAGATAGGAAAGACAAGTT
Organism: Lantana camara; assembly: GCA_037501455.1. NCBI lineage: Eukaryota > Viridiplantae > Streptophyta > Magnoliopsida > Lamiales > Verbenaceae > Lantana > Lantana camara. Next base: position 108,659,120 of record CM074856.1, on the reverse strand, counting down.
GGGAATCAAGCCAGCTAGAGATCAGACTATCCAAATCGTAGAAGTAAAGTCACACTACGGTGAACGGTACACTAAGCATCCATCGCACGAGCATACATGCATCGTTTACATATTTAAATTTTGTTATTATGTGATACCCTGGCCAGTGGAGTGTGTGTTGATTATGGTGAACCTTGCTTCTGCTTGTGTGCTTGAGTGGAAGGGAGATTTGATTCTCTCTGATTACGTGCCAGGAAGATGTGGATTCTCCCTGTTTATGTGTTAGAAATATGCTGGATTCTTTCTGTTTTCTGTGCACGAGAGATGCTGGATTCTCTTGTACTTAGGTATTCGAGGGATGTTGGATTCTCTTGAATTTAGGAGTTTGAGAAATGCTGGATTTTCTCAAACTAGAATGTCTGGAAGGATGTGGAATCGGACAGACTTAGGCTGGGAGACGGGGTTCTCTCAATTCTGTGTTTGAGAGACGGGGTTCTCTCAATTCTGTACCCGAGAGACGGGGTTCTCTCTTTTGTGTGTGCTGAGGGACGGGGTTTCCTCACTTGTATGTTGAGAGATGGGATTCTCTCTTGTTTGTCGTGTTTGCGTTACGCCTGGACAGACAACGGATAACAAGTGACGAGGCAATGGACTAGTAGCAGTCGAACGAGTTTTGAAGTGATTAACGGCCAAGTGTTCGAGCAGATCTTTGTGACTACCAGACTCTGAAGGGGTTGATACAAATAAGGGGAGTAAACTTCACAACAAGGGCTAAGATGCTAGGCAATTTCGGGAAACAGATCGATACATTTCAGTTTGAAACCTTTTCGGTCTAGCAGTAGGACCTGAGGACAGGTCCTTTTGAAGGAGGGAAGATTGTAACGCCCCGCTCATCCGATAAATAAGGTACGTCACCTTTCAACCTTTTTATATGTTTAATTATGTGATTGTGCGGTGTGTGGCCCTCTTTTGGACTCTTTTAGAGTTAGGGCCCTTTTTGTAATTTTCTTCTTTTAAGGGGTTTTTCCGGTCACTTCTCGTTCGGTAGAGATTTTGACTTCTTTGACCCCTCCTTTGCGTCCGGGGCATCGAGACGAGTCCGTAGACTCTAAGTTTGCCCAATTCTGACTTCGTTAGCCCGTTCTTCCGATCGTTTCTGCGTACGAGGACCCAAGATATATACTCGGGTTTCCTCGTTTTGCGTGCCAAATCAGATCAGCAGCCTGCATCATCTTCCTCCAGCGATCCGACACTGTTCACATGCAGTGGAGGTGTGTTTACACATACATGCTCGTTCTCCCTCGTTTCTCGACGGAATTCGACGATCCAATAGTCCACGTTCATCAGCTCGACGAGCCCGTCACAACCGTACCAATTTCGTGGCCTGAAAGTGACCAGAGGCGGAGCAGCGGCGGTCCGACGGTGGCAGGTTGCGCCACCTCCAAGCCGGCGGCGTTCCGGCGACCCTCGCCGGCCAACAACCACCCAACCCCACGTTTTTGGACCTTCCCGTTCCATTTCCGGCCTTCGTTTTACCCGAATCGCGGCGTAGGTGGTGGTTCCGACGGTGACGCAGCGGCGCAGCTTGGGGGCGGCGGTTCGGCCATTTTCAGACCGATTTCGGTGGTGCTTCCTTCACAAAAGTTGTTCCTGATGTCGAGTCCGATCTATTCGTGGTGGTGGCGGTCAGAGAACCGGCCGTTGGCGGTGGACCGGCGGTGAACCGGTGGTGAACCGGCGGGTCTGAACCGGTTACTGTTCCGTCGGTTTTTCCGGCGGTTTGACTTGGGGCTTTTGTAGGGCTCGTTACAAGCATTCCAACGGTATGCCCGGATTTCATTTTGGTTTTACGGTTTACGTTTAATTTCAGTTTTCGTACTAGGATTTAAGTTCGGTTTTTCGTCAACGAAGTCCGGCGTGTTTGGCATTTTCTGAAATTGATTGAGGGTTTTTGTTGCGCAGGCCGAGACGTACGTTCCTGTCCTTCCGGGGTTTTTTCCGACCACCGGAGACGGTATTCCGGTGGCGGCCGGTGACTGTTCCGGCGGCTCCGGTAGCGGCATTCCGGTGACTTCCGGACATTGTGTTCCTTTCGTCGTGGTGAGTCTATCACCGCTTTCCGTTCGTCAATCGGATGCCCGATTGATTTATTGTGATTTATTTTGTGTATTTCTATTTAATTGCAATTAATTGTTTTAATTGCAATAAATTGTCAATTGCTTGATTTGTCGATCAATATGAATTCCAATGTGTACGAAAGCATGTATTAAATGATCTATGATATATGAAAACTCGAATTCTTAACTCATTGATTTTATGGGCCTCGTTTCATGTTGATTACTTATCTTAATTGATTTAATTGAGAATTGTTTGAATATATATGAGTGGGCATAATTATTCCAAATGCTTAATTAATTTGAAATACGAACTTAACGTTCATGAATCATACATGTAGCTTTAATTATATGTTTAATTGTTATTTGGAAACTTGAATGTACACCCGAACATTACATGACTTTTGTAATTTATTATATATTGGATTATTGCATAACTTATTGATATCATTTCATGAACATTACTGTGCGTCTTATTTGGTTCATATTGAGTCTCCTCTCACTGGTACACATTATTCCCTTTATTGTACAGTTCTTCTCCAGGGTGGAGACTTCTGGATCGAATAGGCAACCGTAGTGCTCCTGTTGTTGTTCTTGTCTCGTGGTATTCCAGGTGAGGTTTAATTTCTAGATACATAGAACCATTACAACCCTTACGTGAACTTTCGGCCAAAAGGTATCTATATATCTATAGTTTTCTAAACTCTATTGATTTTTCCACTGATCTATTGAATTGTAGTGTATTGATTGATTGATTGATTGGGCGAGTATTGTATTGCACTGTGGGCCCGAGGGTAGTGACTCGAGCCAACCGGGAAAGCATGGGCTGACGGGTAACTCGGGAGCTATCCTCACCAAATTGGGATGACCCCTGAACCCCCTAGGAGATTAGGGCGGGGAAGGAGTTCCGGGATTAGGGAATCATGCACCCTCTGCCCAGATTGATTGGATGGCGGGGCCTTGCAATCCCCCATCACCCGGAGGAAGAAGGTTGGATTGAAACTGCTAATTGTGCACTGTAAATAGATTGTTTGATCACCTAATCACTTAATAATTGAATTATTGTACACTGTCGGAGTAAGGTTGGAGATTGCCCTCACTCGCCGGGCCACTGGTTGATTGATTGAAATTGATTGAAGTGTCTAATCTGATAGTTGTAATCTCGGGCGAGTTCTAAGTATTATTGAACCTGTTTTGTTCTGTTATAAAACCTTACCCGAGGTTATGACTTGCATGTTATCTGCGCTTATATATTATTATGCCCCTCGCTCAGTCTTGTGGAGACTGACACCTCACTTTTCAGTTTTGCAGGTGGTGTGCTAGGCGGGAGTCAGAGTTGTGTCTTGTCCTTCCTTTCGAGTCTTGTTCCAGTCTCATCACTTACACTCACTGCATATTGTATTTTAATTACTTTATTGAATTTGGACTAGTATGCTACTTACTGAATTGAATTGAATTCGAGACAGGTTAGGACAGGTTCATTGAATTAGTAGAACCCGTATTTACTTTCATTGAACTTGTGTTCATTTTATTGATATTGATTAGATAATTGCCTTACTTCCGCATTGTGGTCACTGTTGATCGTTTCAGGGTTAGATTCCGCCTAGCTAGGACTGTCTTTTTCATTGTCTTCCGTTCGCTGTGAGTTTAGTTCATGTATGGATCATTCCATTTCATATGTAGATTGAACTCATAGTGCGGGGGATGTGGTGCTCTCGTCGCGGGTGCTACAATAAAACTCTGATTTTCAAGTGTGTGTGTGTCCCAATTGAACATAGGACTGTTTCGTTGCTGTCGGTAGTTCTTGTTTTGGTACCCAGAACGGAATAATGATGACATACGAAAAGCAAGAAATAGTAATTGTTGCATTTCTGTAAAAAAAGTAAGTTATGATATATTTGACTTTTCCGTGTACCAAGAGGATTAATTCAAGTGGTTAAATCATTTCTTTTTTCAGAACAATGACTCGAATTAATTCCCTCTAGCTTGGAATTTTTCACGCACTAGTCGCTATTATTCACAAGTTTTTAATCCACTCTTAATGGAGAGACACAAAGATGAATGAGTTATTTTTTACATCAAATATGATATACAATTTGATTGACAATACGTAATCAATGTTGATAAGATTAAATTTACAAAAGTTCTATATCAAACCCTTCCTATCTATACCATATAAAAAGGGAAGAGAGTTTCTCTTACAAACGGCAGTTTGTGCATCCGAACACCAATGTTTTTGTTTGTTAATTATACCTCAACATTAATTTAGAAAACTACGAGAAGAAGGATAGCAACGGAGGAAATCAAGAATATCCTGTTTTTCGCTCCACAAATTTCACATATTCCACTTTTATATTTAAAAAATGTAACTATTTAACTTCTTTATACTATATAAAAAATAATAATAATGATAATACAACAATCGTCGTACACCAAATACAAATTTAATTCAAATTATATTAAATTTATTTATGCGCATAAGACGATCGATGTTCGATGAGACTATGACTAATTGGAAAAAATATCAGGACACGGTCACATTGTTAAATATTTGTGAAACATACATTTTTTAGGTTTACCTTTATTGTTATGCAGCCAAGCCCAACCTCCCAACCTGCAACAAAGTGCTCTTATGGGCTGGGATTTTAGCGCAATGCAAATTGTTGGCAGAATAACCCGTTGCATTAAAGCCTTGAAACTTTACCATCATGTCCAAGATTTGACCTAATTAGTAATTACTGATATTGTCGATGAATGTAATGGCCCGGTTTTCCATTTATGTATCATGTGATATTTTATATACATTTCATAACATTATATGCAATATATCTTCATGCATTTATATGAATTACCGTTAACGTGGAATTTACGTGAATTAATTGTGTATGTAATTAAATGCTTCTATGTGTCCTTATTTGATCATTTACTAAATGAGTGAACTTAATTGCATTATATAAATGGGAGTTAATTGGTCATTTACATGGAAAGAAACTTGATTGCATACACTTATATATTTCAAGGACCTAAGTGCAAAAAGTGATGATTCATCTTGGTTAGTGGAAGATATAATATATCATATGTATATCCTCTCTCCCACATTTCATTCCATACATTTGCATCATATATACACACACACACACCCACATATATTGATCCAAACACACCAAGAAGGGAAGGAAGAATTCATCTCTTTTTCAAGCAAGATTCTTGGAGGATTTGTGAAGCTAGAAGCATCATCTTCATCATCTCATCATTTCATCATTTTCTTCTTCCATCTTGAGGTATATGGAGAATTTGATTGAATCCCTTGATGTATATTTGAGTAGGGTTTGATGATTGAGTGATGTTTTCATGACCACTTATGGATAGAAGTATGTTTAGGTCATTATAATTCAAAGTTTACATGAAAACATGAGTTTCTTGGAAGGTTGAAAGGCATGAAATATTTTGGGGTTTGAATGATGATTTATTGATGAATCAAAGCATGTTCCTTGGTCTAAATGGTGTCTAATTTATATATATGAGTTATATGTATGATATATGATTGTTTTGGAGTGTTTTGGGTTGAGTTTTTAAGTGTTTTGGTGTTTGATTGCTTCCTCCCTCGTTATGCCCTGTTTTTCCTTCGTATATGCTGCTGGAGAGTGATCCACGGGCGTGGATTTTGACCCACGGCCGTGGATTTTCGTCCAGAAACTTGGGAGTTTCGGTAAGAGAATCCACGGGCGTGGATTTTTGTGCATGGAAAAATCCACGGCCGTGGATCTTCCCCTGTTTTCAGCCTGAGTTTGTTTTGTTCCGTTTACCCCTCAAACGAGCTCTGATTGACCTGATTTTTGAACCCACGGAAAGATCTTGAAGTCCAGAACAACATCCAATTGGAATAACCTCAATATGTTTTCTAGTTTGTGAGATATAATCAATTCTTTTAGGTGTCGCTACTTTCCTTACAAACTGCACTTGCTTAAATTCAAGCTTATGCCATTTTCTCCTCGCTTTGAACTAGAAAACGAGCCATATATCTTGGAAAGGTCTTTGTGTCTAGTTTCATTCTCAGAAAACAAAACTCAATTCCCATTTCTAGAATTAAAGATATTCCAGTTTTCCTACAGCATGTGCATTTCCTAAAATTGTCCGTTTTTGCCAAACTTCACCAAAACCTTTCTTATTGCATTCCTTTCACTCTCTTGGCTCCCATATGTGAATTATATGATATATATACTTGATTAATTGATAATTATGTGCCTACTTGACACTTCTTGGTACTTAATTTCTCAAACGTGATTGTGTGACTCCATGCCTTACATGAATTGAACTTGAAATAATTAAATGATATGAATACATGATTTCTTGATATTAATTTCACCTCTTAGGTGTTAATTGGTTTTCATACATGCTAAGTGTCACTTGATTGCTTGTTTTATTTATTTAGATGAGCATGGCCGTGCGTCATACTTGGTCTCATATTGAGTCTCGTCTCACGGATTTCCACTATTCCCTTTCTTGTCCAGTTTTTCTCCAGGGTGGAGATCATGGATCGTTTAGTCACTTTCTTGTGTCCTTGTCTTGTTCTGTCGCTCGTCAGGTGAGGTTTAAATTCTAGATATATAGAACCCTTACAACCCTTATGTGATTTTCGGCCAAAACGTATTTATATATCTATAGTTTTTGAACCTAATGATTTTCAAATGATTTCAAGAAAATGGATTGATTGATTGTTTGGCGAGTAACTATTGTTCATGTTGGGCCCGAGGGTAGTGTATTGAGCCAACCGGGAAAGCAAGGGCTGACGGGTAACTCTTGCACTATTCTCACCATTGTGGGATCACCTCTGAATCCACCAGGAGGTTTGGTGGAGGAAGAAATCCCGTGCGTGGGAGTCATGTTCCCGACGTACACCATGATTGGATGGTTGGGTCTTGCAAGCCCGCCATCTCCCGGAGGAAGAAGGATTTATTGATTGAAATTGCTAATTGTGCACGGAATTGTTTGTGTGATCACCTAATTCATTAATTAAATTGAAGTATTGTACACTGTCGGAGAAAGGTTGGAGATTTTCCCTCACTCGCCGGGCCACTGATTGATTGAATTGATTAAATGAAATGTTAAACCTGATAGTTGTATTCTCGGGAGATGCTTACTTTATTATCGATCTTATATTATTTCTTTTTTAAAACTTCACCCGAGGATATAACTTGTATGTTATTTGCGCTGATATTTATTTATACCCCTCGCTCAGTCCGTGTTGGACTGACACCTCAACTTTTCAGTTTTGCAGGTTCGTGCTAGGCGGGAATTAGAGTCTAGCCTGTCTTTTATTCTGGTCTAGCACTTCACCTTCATATTTTGTTCGTATACGGTTACTTATTGTATTTTGTATTATGCCTGAGTTAATGTTGGGAACGATATTGTAGTGATATGTAAATGTTGGTATCTATTAATAAATATGTAAATATGGTACCTATAAGTATTGAATGTTATTGCTTCTGCTTTTATTGCTCCGAATTGTTTATTGGTTTTACTTGAGGGTACCCGCCTAGCTTTTGAGTTTTTTTTTATTGTCTCCCGTTCGCTATAGTCTTGATTCATGTATGAATTGCCCATTTCATATGTGGATCGAACTATAGTGCGGGGGATGTGGTGCCTAGCGTTCCGAGTGCTACATCTAAGGTGGTATCAGAGCCCAGTTGCAAAACCGCGGCTCTAGCGTCGTGTCCGGTGAGTCTAAGTCATACGGCATAGGATTATTTGATAAAGTGAGAGTTTTGCATTCTATTTGAACTTACCTGAATCTATTTGGACTATTTGAACTACTTGATAGTTTGTGCATTACATTGATTCTTGGTACTAATTGTTGATTGATTGATTCCACGTTACTTGAATTTTATATGTTCAAGTGTTTTAATTTTCATTTTTGTTGAATTATTTGTCACATTTTGCATCAAATCCATGTCTTTGGTATCAATTATGTGGCATGAGCATGTATTAACCTCATGCATTTGTATTTGAGACAAGTTGTGATTATAGGCTATAAAGATCATGACAAACCATGGCCAATTTCTGCGACAACTTCAATCTACCGCAAACTCCTTTCTTTCGCTTTGAAGTTGGAAGGAATTCACCAGAGAACTTCATGCAAGAATTCAAGAGCCATGGATTTCTCTAATTGGGTTCTAATTCAAGTGATAAGATCCAGAATAGAAGAATTAAGTGTGGTAGTAATTCACCAGCTCTAGGAAGTTAGAAGATAAAAGAGGAAAGTTTCAAGCTATGGTATCAATGGCACATTCACTTAGGAGAAAGATGAATAGAGTCTCGAAGATGTTTGGGTTCGAGGTTACCATCAACAAGGAGTGATGTTTATAACTTGCAAAATAAACATGTGAGACCACATTATTAAAGAAGTTGGTTCACCGGGGACAAGAGGTTCATTTAATTCAAGAGAGAAGGAAGTCTTAGGGGTACCAAGGATTCAGAGTTCGGATTTGCAAGCAAGTTGAGGATTTTTCCACTAGTGGAGCTAAAAATCAAGTGTTAGGAGGAAAGTAATTCAATTAATTTAGATCGAAGTTGAACTTTAGGAATTAAGTCTGAGATGGATCAAGGCACTTCGGATTTTGGAATAGGGTTTGGATCGATTTGGAAAATTTAAGAAATCGATTAACTTTGGGTTCATTGAAACAACAAGTAGAAGAATAGAACATTGAAGTAATCAATGTAGCCAAAGAATCGAGAAATTGGGATTTTGGGTTAAGGAAGAAGTCGGATGGGAAGGAGTTAAAGAGAAGGACGAATATGGTGATTTCAAGCTCATGGTAAAGTAAGATACTAAAGATTCTACCTCCGGTCGGATTGAGTCTATTTTCCAGATCCAAGCTGAATTATCGGGTTGCGCGGTTGATTTGAAAGATATGGAGCAACAAGTGGAATCGATAAAGAAAGGCAAGGGAATTTTAGAGAAAAATTATGTGCTCAAGTGTAAGCAATTGGATGGTGAGTTCGTTAGATTATTTGAGTTTATCAAGAATAACCCGAGGAAGCTTTGATCAAAGTAACAACTATGATGAAGACTAGGACACCATTTGGAGATTAATTCTTTGAGAGAAAGTTAAAATATTAACTTCATCGATGTGGAAGAATTTACATTCAGGAATCACTATCTCGGCTTATAAGGTTATACAAGTAATACAAGGAAACTTTGATCAAGGAGATAACTATGGTAAATGTTCGGCAACACTTAGAGATCGATATTGGAGGAAGAAATAGGCTCAAGGAATTTCAATTTCGGGCCATGGAGAGGTACAAGTTGATGCCAGAGAGTTCTAGAGATTTAGAAGACCGTGGGAAAACTAGAAGTGACCAAAAATTAGAGACAAACTTGTGATTCAACAAACAAGGAATAAGTGTCGGGTTAAAGTTACCACTACTACGGTGACAGGTTCAATGCATTCATAAGTACGTGTATCATACATTATTTTAAATTATTTGAATTCCTTTACTTATATGCGCATCTTTAGTTAATATAATTCCTCCAACAACTAGCATCTTTAATGGTTTGAAAAGTGCTATGTGCATGGGCATATTAACCCGACATGCATTGTTAAGTGTTTACTTGCTAGGAGTTTCCTTCAACTCACTCCCCAAGTTATTTTCACCTGAGCCATACTTGAAGCAAGAAACAGGAGAAAGTTTGGGTTGTACCAGTTGATTAAAAAGGAAAGTGAAATTTCTGAGAGTGAAAAGGTAGGACGGGAAATAGGAATGAAAGAAGTGAGTATGACTATGATCATTAGACGTGGCATGGCTAGAATTACATACTCCGAGGAAGCTAAGCTGAAGAGGTTGAGAATCTTGGATCCAAGAAGTGAGGAAACAAGTTCATCGGATAAGAATAGAAATTCTTAAGGGGGAGAGCCGACCGAGAGATGGGTTAAATTCACGGTTATGCTCGAACGGGTTGCTTCAACGAGGGAACAATGAAAATGCAAGAATCACAAGTAATAAGAATCCTATAAATGTTTTAAGGGATGAGGAATTTTGACAATAATTTCGGAAAGGGGAAGTGTTTAAAAAGCTGGAAATGGGTATTCAAGAGAGGATAGGGGATTTAGTATTCAATTTGAGTTTAAACCAAGGTAGAGAAAGTTTTTCAAATCATATTGGAAGAAGTAAGTACCTCTAGAAATGAAGATGGGAATTTGAGAAGTGCTTGGGGATTGAAGGGACAAGACAGACTAAAGGATAATCAATGGTAACTCGGTTGTAAGATCAACGCAGTAGTTTTTTTTTATTACTGGAGACGCATGAACTCAAATCTCCCAAGGTTGAACGGATCGAGTTCTCTGTATCACGTGTTCCCTAAATTGAGAGTGTTGGGGCCATAAGAGAATGTCGAGGAAAAATTTGGGGAAGGAAGGTATAAAATAGGAGAAGCCGAGTAAATCGTCACATTCCGCAGAGGACAATGTGAGGGTCAATTCAACCGAGTTTGGAAGTGGAGAATTTTGGAGGAAATGTATCACATGAACCCGACAAGCTACCGGTTTGTCATTCACTTTCCATGATAAAAGGGGCATGCTAAAAGGATTGAGAATTAGAACTTAAGGTATTAAAGGTTAACCCGAGCATACGAGAAAATAGGGTATGGGTTGTGGAAAAGAACGAGTTAGTTGGGCTAAGACTAAGCACACACTCAAGAGTTGAAAAGTTGGACCGTGATATTAGAAAATAAAGGATTTAATCGTGGAATGAAGACCGAGTGATCATTAAGGAGTATATTAGGTATTTCCAGGGGTGGCATTATGGTTAAAAGAGATCCCAACCAAAGAATCAAGTGTTTAACCGAAGATTCATCTATCCTTCTATTCAATCACACACTAAAGAATGAAAGATTAGTTAGGAACCGAGCCAACTAAGAATCAGACTATGCAACGGTACCAGAAAGATACCAACTTCAAATTTCATGGCATTGGTGAACGGTACATCCAAACATACATATCACGTGCATCATGCACTTTTTCAATTGCGTATATGGTTCCTTGTTATTTGTTAATTGCTTTCATATGAATGCTAATTGATGTATTTGTTATTTTCCTACCTGTTCCTTATTTGGTTGGTGTGAGTGTTTATTTAATTGTCCTCTTGGGTTGTTGTGTTTAGTGGTTGAGAGACGGGGTTCTCTCATTGCTTGTTGAGAGACGGGGTTCCCTCATTTCTTGTTGGAAGACGGGGTTCTTTCATTTCTTGTTTGAGAGACGGGGCTCTCTTGTTGCTTGTCTATAATTTTAAAACTCGGCAGTGGACCTGGGGACCAGGTCCTTTTAAGTGGGGGAGAATTGTAACGCCCCGGTTTTCCATTTATGTATCATGTGATATTTTATATACATTTCATAACATTATATGCAATATATCTTCATGCATTTATATGAATTACCGTTAACGTGGAATTTACGTGAATTAATTGTGTATGTAATTAAATGCTTCTATGTGTCCTTATTTGATCATTTACTAAATGAGTGAACTTAATTGCATTATATAAATGGGAGTTAATTGGTCATTTACATGGAATGAAACTTGATTGCATACACTTATATATTTCAAGGACCTAAGTGCAAAAAGTGCTGATTCATCTTGTTTAGTGGAAGATATAATATATCATATGTATATCCTCTCTCCCACATTTTATTCCATACATTTTCATCATATATACACACACTCACACCCACATATATCGATCCAAACACACCAAGAAGGGAATGAAGAATTCATCTCTTTTTCAAGCAAGATTCTTGGAGGATTTGTGAGGCTAGAAGCATCATCTTCATCATCTCATCATTTCATCAATTTCTTCTTCCATCTTGAGGTATATGGAGAATTTGATTGAATCCCTTGATGTATATTTGAGTAGGGTTTGATGATTGAGTGATGTTTTCATGACCACTTATGGATAGAAGTATGTTTAGGTCATTATAATTCAAAGTTTACATGAAAACATGAGTTTCTTGGAAGGTTGAAAGGCATGAAATATTTTGGGGTTTGAATGATGATTTATTGATGAATCAAAGCATGTTCCTTGGTCTAAATGGTGTCTAATTTATATATATGAGTTATATGCATGATATATGATTGTTTTGGAGTGTTTTGGGTTGAGTTTTTAAGTGTTTTGGTGTTCGATTGCTTCCTCCCTCGTTATGCCCTGTTTTTCCTTTGTATATGCTGCTGGAGAGTGATCCACGGGCGTCGATTTTCGTCCAGAAACTTGGGAGCTTCGGTAAGAGAATCCACGGGCGTGAATTTTTGTGCATGGAAAAATCCATGGCCGTGGATCTTCCCCTGTTTTCAGCCTGAGATTGTTTTGTTCCGTTTACCCCTCACACGAACTCCGATTGACCTGATTTTTGAACCCACGGAAATCTCTTGAAGTATAGAAAAACATCAAATTGGAATAACCTCAATATATTTTCTAGTTTGTGAGATATAATCAATTCTTTTAGGTGTCGCTACTTTCCCGACAAACTGCACTTGCTTAACTTCAAGCTTATGCCATTTTCTCCTCGCTTTGAACTAGAAAACGTGCCATATATCCTCGGAAAGGTCTTTGTGTGTAGTTTCATTCCCAGAAAACAAAACTCAATTCCCATTTCTAGAATTAAAGATATTCCAGTTTTCCTACAGCATGTGCGTTTCCTAAAATTGTCCGTTTTTGCCAAACTTCACCAAAACCTTTCTTATTGCATTCCTTTCATTCTCTTGGCTCCCATATGTGAATTATATGATATATATACTTGATTAATTGATAATTACGTGCCTACTTGACACTTCTTGGTACTTAATTGCTCAAACGTGATTGTGTGACTCCATGCCTTACATGAATTGAACTTGAAATAATTGAATGATATGAATACATGATTTCTTGATATTAATTGCACCTCTTAGGTGTTAATTGATTTTCATACATGCTAAGTATCACTTGATTGCTTGTTTTATTTATTTAGATGAGCATGGCCGTGCGTCATACTTGGTCTCATATTGAGTCTCGTCTCACGGATTTCCACTATTCCCTTTCTTGTCCAGTTTTTCTCCAAAGTGGAGATCATGGATCGTTTAGGCACTTTCTTGTGTCCTTGTCTTGTCCCGTAGCTCGTCAGGTGAGGTTTAAATTCTAGATATATAGAACCCTTACAACCCTTATGTGATTTTCGGCCAAAACGTATCAATATATCTATAGTTTTTGAACCTAATGATTTTTAAATGATTTCAAGAAAATGGATTGATTGATTGTTTGGCGAGTAACTATTGTTCACGTTGGGCCCGAGGGTAGTGTATTGAGCCAACCGGGAAAGCAAGGGCTGACGGGTAACTCTTGCACTATTCTCACCATTGTGGGATCACCTCTGAATCCACCAGGAGGTTTGGTGGAGGAAGAAATCCCGTGCGTGGGAGTCATGTTCCCGACGTATACCATGAATGGATGGTGGGGTCTTGCAAGCCCGCCATCTCCCGGAGGAAGAAGGATTTATTGATTGAAATTGCTAATTGTGCACGGAATTGTTTGTGTGATCACCTAATTCATTAATTAAATTGAAGTATTGTACACTGTTGGAGAAAGGTTGGAGATTTGCCCTCACTCGCCGGGCCACTGATTGATTGAATTGATTAAATGAAATGTTAAACCTGATAGTTGTATTCTCGGGAGATGCTTACTTTATTATCGATCTTATATTATTTCTTTTTTAAAACTTCACTCGAGGATATAACTTGCATGTTATTTACGCTGATATTTATTTATACCCCTCGCTCAGTCCGTGTTGGACTGAGACCTCAACTTTTCAGTTTTGCAGGTTCGTGCTAGGCGGAAATTAGAGTCTAGCCTGTCTTTTATTCGGGTCTAGCACTTCACCTTCATATTTTATTCATATACGGTTAGTTATTCTATTTTGTATTATGCCTGAGTTAATGTTGGGAACGATATTGTAGTGATCTGTAAATGTTGGTATCTATTAATAAATATGTAAATATATTGCTCCGAATTGTTTATTGGTTTTACTTGAGGGTACCCGCCTAGCTTTTGAGTTTTTTTTTTACTGTCTCCCGTTCGCTATAGGCTTGATTCATGTATGAATTACCCATTTCATATGTGGATTGAACTATTATGCGGGGGATGTGGTGCCTAGCGTTCCGAGTGCTACAATGAACTTCAAAAATTTTGAAACAAAATGTAGTACCCCGGAGCGCAAGGCACTACACCCCCCGCACTGTAGGCCGACACGTGTAACGAAATGGAAACTCCGCACTCGTACCAAGCCACGGTGAATGGGTGACAAACAAAAACTCGCACACTAGCTAGGCGGTCTAGACCCTAATACAGAGCGCGCAGAATAAATCAAAATCAAATGCGGAAGCACCAGGATTCAAATACAATCATACATGCTTGAATTAATACAAATTAAACAGAAATGCCCATCCAAGGCCAAATAAATCATACCGGGGTCAAAACTCAAATTCTAAATCCTAACTTAAACGAATTTCATACATATCTTAATCATAAAACCAATGCGGAAATATAAAGATACAAAGACTCGAACAAACTAAACAAAAGACTTCAGCCTAGCACGCACCGACCTGCATCTGCAAACTCAACAAAACCAAAAGTGGGAAAACGAAGACAACAAAGAGGGGTCAGTCCTAAAGACTGGTGAGGGGGCTAACATACACACACATACGTATACATAGAGCAGAGCATATTCAAAAATTAGAAGGTTCATGAACTGGGGCGTGGTTTTTGCAATCCAAAACATTTAACACGTGATAATAATTATAAGGAAAAAGAGTTAAGGCCGAAGGCCAAAATCCACTAGTATTTATGAATCCACTCCCGTTTCACAAAACATTTTCAGAATCATACACACAACTCGGCGAGCACGAGCCTCGGACCACCTAACTCCGTTCACAAATCAAAGCTTAAATCAAAACAAAACATAATTCAAAGTTAGACAAACATACCTCTCCTCCGGGTGATGGCAGGGTGGCGCCACCTCGACCATCGGATAAACAGTATGGGTCGTGAGTTTTATGATGCTCACGCCCGAGGACTCCTTCCCCCACCAAGCCTCCTAGTGGGTTCAGGGTTGATCCTTAAGTTGAAGACCGTGCTAGGGACTACCCGACGGCCCACACCATCCCGGGTCTCCTTCGCACAAATCTCCGGGGCCCAATCAAATTGTTCAAATTGTTCAAAATTCATAATTTTCGAAGAATCATAATTTTCATAACATAACTCGTTGTTTCAAAACATACTCACACCAACACTTTTCAAAACAAACAAACGAAAATATTTCTTACATATACATAAAAGCATTTCAAATAGTTCATAACAAAAGGGCCAAAATCCCACAAAATACGTATCAAACATATATCTAATTACTTATACATATACATAGGTCACATGCGGGCTTAAATCACATCAAGGGTTGTAGGTCGTAATAACTAAAAGAAAGAAACCTCACCTTGTCGAACCAACCGAACGGAAACCAACCAAAGCACACCTAAAGGACCTCCTCGACACCAAAGGAATGAAGCTCTGAACAAGACAAAGAGCAAAGGATGAACTTAGACTCAAACATGAACCATATAGATGCTCGGCATATGCGTACGGATGCAAAAGATGCAATACACTTCATATAAATTCACACTTAGGCACATCAAGGCAAACAACGAAATATCAAACAAATAACTAACAAATTAAACTCATAACGTATCAATTAAAACCATAACTTATCATATAATAGCATATCAAGAGCATTCATAAATTCTAAGTTCATTCAAGGGACAACGAATGCAAAAGATATGAATAAAACGCAACAAGGTGACATTTAGTGCATATAAGTTTACATCAATCCATAAATCACATAATTCACGTCAAACAAATTCATAAAATTCACATAACATGCATAACATAGGCTACAACATATTAACAATGCATATAGTTCATATAAGAGCAAGGAGATTACATGCAAGGCAAGCAAACAAAGTACAAAGTCATTCACGCGAGTAGGAGTACACAACGAATCATATAAGGCACGAATCACGTCGAACGAATCCATAAATCTAATACAATAATTATAACACATAATTTAACATGTCAGTAAAGCATGGGGATCAAGTTAGGGGTGGGAAAAACAAGAAACAAGCGAAAAGAAACAAGAAAACGAAGTTCGGAGCAAAAGGGAGCCACTGCCCTAAATCCACCCCGGTGGATTTTTTTCAAAAGGAGAATCCACCCCCGTGGATTTAGGACAGAAAGTTCTAGGAGGGGGCTGCCTCAAATCCACCCCAGTGGATTTTTTTCAAAGAGAAAATCCACCCCCGTGGATTTGGGTCAGGGGCCAAATTTTCAAAAAACAAGCTTGCAAACTCCCTCAAAACTCCAAACAAACCACACAAGCACCAAGCTAACACATAATGGAAGGTATATGCAATAAAGATTCAAAAGTTTATGCCCTAGAACATGTTAAAACCGAACCTAAAGTGAGGGGAAGGAAGAAATACATCAACTTGTTCAAATTCTTCAAGTTTCATGCAAACCAACAATGGCAACTCTCATACAACTCAAAGACCACGAAATTCATGCATAAAAATGAAGTAATCAAGTCACCTAGATCACATATAACTCACCAATTCAAGAAACAAAACAAGGAAAACATGGATTCATCAAAAAGGGTGTCTTCTTTTCTCTCCCTCTCTTCCTCGGTTTGCTGCTGCTTCTCTCTCTTCTCTCAGCTGAAAATTGAAATGAGAGGCTAAGGAATGGATAGGGTAGTGAGTAAGTGGAATGTGGGCCCAAGAATCACCTAATTTGTTCAAGGATTGGTCAAGTTATGGCTTATTTAATGAAAGGTGGTAAATTTGTCAAAAGAAGCTCAAACCGGACGAAATTCGGAGGATCAAAGGGGCTTAGGAAATTTTGAGGCTAAGTTTCTTTTCTTCATTTCTTCGTTACGAGTCCGACGCATCTTCCGGAATTCGAATCCGAATTCTCGAGTTCAAGTTATGCCTTCCGGAACACGAGGTGCGCTTAACGAGTTAGGCCCTCAAGTCCTTCAAAAATCCCGTTTTTACAAAACGGGCCAAAAACCACATAAAACAAACTCTAAAACATGCAACGAGCACATAATCACATTCATAACTCACGTAGTTCACATATATCAAAAATTCACAAGAAACGAAATTAAATTCGAGCACAAAAGGAGTAAATTATAAAGTACGCGTACGCAAACGTTAAAACTCAAGTATAAGTTAAACAAATTAATTACAATTTATTTCAAATAATCACATTTTCATTAAAATAAAATATAATTGCATAATTAAATAATTTAAAAGCGCATATAGCTCTTTCGTAAAGACGTACCTGTATGGGCGGATGAGCGGGATGTTACACAAAAGAAGAATGAATTTTGCAAATTTTGAATTATGAGGAAAAAATAATAATAAAATTGAGGTGGGAGAAAAGTTTGGTTAATAGATATATAACTTATTGAGATACGTTATGTATGGTAAAAATAAACAAATTAATTAAATAAAAATATATAGATCAAATCCAAGAGACCGGGTCTCACACTTAATAAAAGAACATAGATTATACTTGGAAGCGGCTATCTCAATCTTCCTCATTTCCTCATTTCATCAACAATTGTTCTCAGTTGACAAAAACATAATAGGAAAGAAACAATTATTCTTAATTATAGTAAAAGGATGTCTACAAACTCCAAAAATAAGTTATGAGATAAGTGATTATTTTTAGGAGTTTTAGGGTGTTTGAAAAACTCACTTCTATTTAAGATAAGAAGAAATAAGCTAGAATCCAAAAGCCAACAGGGGTTGACCAACTAGTTTGAGGGTTCTTTCTCGAAATTAATGACCCGGGTTCGAATCCCTCTGGCCACTTGGGGTGTGTGTGTTAAAAAAAAAATAAAAAAAAATCTAGAATCCAAAAGCACCTCAAGACATGCTTCTGAATTATATTTATAGCGTATACGATTATCAATATTCTGTGTATACGATAATAACCTCGTTAAAATATTAATATACTTAATTAACCTTTTACACATAAATAATATTTAGTGTTTATACGAATATAGTAATATAATTAAATTATACGTTTATATATTAGATTATGATTTTATATAAATATAATAACTTATATTATATTTTATTTCATATAATAAGTATATTATATTCATTTAGAATGAAATTATTTATAAACATAAAATCAATAGTATAACCTCAGGTATGTATATAATAGTATATGTATTTATATAATATTATAGTATAATATATTTTACATAATATTATATGAAAATATGATTATTTTAAACCAATTTTTATATTAGTATATTATTTAAATCATATTATAATACCTAAAATGATTTTAAAATATTAAGAGTAATTTAGTAACTTAATAAAAATTAAAAGTGACTCTTAACTTTTCTTTGCAAGCACTAAACAAATTATTTTACTGCTTTTCTTGTTCATATTCAGTTTGAGAGGCAGAAAGCCCTCATTGCCCTGTGTTTTATGCTTTATAAAATGGTTAACTTCAAAGGCACAAAGAACATTATCAGTAATAAGTCTACAGGGGACAAGTGCACTTTGGGTCTGAGAGATTACATATCTCAAAATAGGCTTAAGAAGTAAGAAAATAACTTTTGATGCAATCTAGCATAACGTTGCAAAGACTTATGGGGCGCAACTGATTCATATTAATGGGATTCTCACACTCAGGAATAAGGACAATATTAGTTTCATGCATACGCTTATTAAACGACTACAGTTAATATATGAAAGAAGTCAAGTATATGGACTTTAAAGCCTTGTCAAGGCTGTGTACGGTGCCAAAAGTCTTTTGTTCATGTTGCGCGTGACTTTAGGTTGCAGACATTCGATCACCCGATCAATCTCTCCACTTTTAATTAAATTGGAACCCAGAATCAAATCAAAATAGCTCTACACAATCTGTTTTTCCTTCTGTGGCTTTGTTCGTTGTACCTCATCACCATCCAACAGTTTGGTAATCTTATTTCTCTTCTCCCATTTTTTAGCCCTCGCAAAGAAATAATTGTTAGAAATAGTATCTTAAAAAGCCGATTCGATGAAATCCTCTTTGGGATTGTTTTTGTATCACAGATAATCTTTGAATAATAGATTTATGATTATTATCAAGAGCAAATTCTTTATGCGCAATTGTTTTTTCTATTATAGATAGGGGTGTTCAAAAAACCCGAACCGAATCAAAACCGAACCGAACCGAAGAGGTTCAATTTCGGTTCCGGTTATTAATTTTTTGGCATTTCGGTTTCGGTAAAAATAAAACCGAAGCAATGCCCTTTAGCTTTACGTTTTTTTAGCCACACCACGCTTTTAGTTTTATGACTTTAGTTATGTCACACGCTTTTATTCCATAAATAAAAAATTAACATATCACATATTTCATTCAGTCTCTTCAAATTCAAATCTAGGGTTTCCACTTTTCTTTCCCTAAGGCGCCTCAGCCACCAAGACGCAGCCGCCACCGGACCCATCCTTCAAGACACCGCCGCCACCGCCACTATCGCCTGCTCCAAGAACAACCACTGCCCTGCGGCTGCGCAGCCCAGTTTTCCAGGCAATGCCCTCACGCACGTCTCACCTCATGTTGAGACTTTGTTTTTTGTTTAAGGTTGGACATTGTTGTTTGTTTAATATTTATGTTGTGGAATGTATTGATTGTTATTGTTAATTAGATACTTAGGTTATCGGCTTGTGCAAAATGTCAAATATGGAGAATATGTGGTGCAGGAGTGCAACTGGTGTTGAGAATTTTTACAATTTATTTTGGTTCCCACAGTTTATTTTTGGTTTTTTACATTTCGGTTTACGTTCGATTTTCAATTTTCTAGCATTATTTGTTTTTTTTAATTTTTTGAAGGATATTCGTTTTTTTTTTTCGGTTTTTAACTGAAAAAACCGAAAATGTAAATATGGAGAATATGTGGTGCAGGAGTGCAGCAGGTGTTGAGAATTTTTACAATTTATTTTGGTTCCCACAGTTTATTTTCGGTTTTTTACATTTCGGTTTATGTTAGATTTTCAATTTTCAAGCATTATTTTTTTTTTAAAATTTTTTGAATGATATTCGGTTTTTAACCGGAACCAAACCAAAAAAATTCGGTTTTTATCGAACTGAAACCGCCCATCATCGGTTCGGCAAACGGTTAACTAGAATAAAAAACCAAAAATTCGGTTAACCGAACCAATTAACCGAATTTTTGGTTTTTAACCGAATGAACACCCCTAATTATGCACGCATGTATTAGAACTCCTCTAATCCATCAGATTATTAAGAACTTTATCATTAGGGGAAAGTTTAATTTGAAAGATTCTTATCCATAGGGAATAGAGTATAAACAGTAAAATTTTTGATTATATTATCCACCACCTTTTTTACTTTAAAAGAAATCTCAATTTTAGAGTAATCCTTTTTGTCCCATGCCTTGTACTTTCATGGTTTTTAATCTTTTATTCTACTGATTAAGTGACAAAAATGCCCCACTCCCTATATGGAAAAGGTCACTTGATTGCGCTCCCACCCAATCCCATTTTGTACCTTGTTAGCAAAAATATAATTTTAATAAAATAAAAAATTCAAAAAATAGGAAATTTATAATAAAAAATGAAAATTTTAAAAAATAAAAAGTTAAAATAATAAAATTAAAAAATTATTAAAAATAAAATATAATAAAAACAAAAAATTATAAATTTAATAAATTAATATAAAATAAATAATAAAAACGGATATTTAGAGTTAAGCCCTAAATAGGATTTAAATTTTTAGTATACTACCATTTCGAATAAAATTTTTAGTTAACTCCCTAATTATTCTAAAATGTCCTAATTATCATTCGTTTAGCCATATTGTTCAATAACACGACAATTACTGAATATTTAGATATAATTCCACAATTACGTAATATTATATTTCATATTCAAAAATAGTTCTTTATTTAATAACTAACGGTTATGTAACACAATAATTCCTTAAAATTCATATTTAATGTTCGAAATTCAGATTTAAATACTTCATATTAAAAGAAAAGTTTTTCATTTAACATCCAACGGTTGCATAAAACAATAATTTCTTAATATTTAGATATTGTTCTACAAATTCAAATATAAATACTTCATATTAAAAGAAAAGTTCTTCATTTAACATCTAACAGTTGCATAACACAATAATTCCTTAATATTTAGATATAGTTTTACAAATTCAAATATAATTATTTCATATTAATAGAAAAGTTCTTCATTTAATATATATACGTTTCGTAACACAATAATTCCATAATATTTAGATATAGTTTTACAAATTCAAATATAAATATTTCATATTAAGAATTTTTTTTTTTTATTAAGTCATTCAACTACTAATTGCTAAATAATACAATAAATCCTCAAAATGAATATATTATTCCACAAATGTATAAGTGAATATTT